>OX155901.1:18752964-20201791 GCA_944588485.1 Phosphuga atrata
AAGTCCGTGGGTTTCAGGAAAAACTCCGAAGGCAGGTACCCCCTGGACAGAATAGAGAAAGGAGATACACCGGCAGGAGATGCGAAAATACTGGGCAAAGATCAAAGCCAAACAATTGAACAAGGGCGGTCCAAATTAGGTCCATTCGATTCTAGAAGTAGAAACCATTACAGTATTACAACTTACAACACAATAAAGGAACAAAACATAATTGTAATATTATAATCTTGTTATGTAAATATGTTGCAAAAGAACTTGTATATAATATCTATTAATAGAAAAAAATAACAAATTTATTAACTACAGATTTTTGATATGTGATCGTAAAAAAAACTACCTGCTGCTGAAGATGCTCTTTCTGCATCAACCCTGGCGTACTGTTAATAATGATCCTATTAAAAATATTTGCATCGAAGTCCTTCACCTTCTAAAAACTCGGTCTCTGGTCTTGTGTGACGGTTTTGGATAAATCTATTTTTTACTTTACTTTTGTATTATTATGTGGGAAACCATTTTTTTATTTATAGCTAATTGTAATTTCATTTCGAGAGACAATTCTTTTCCGTTACTAATATCAACATCATTTTCAATAATTTCCGCTGGATATGTTTGTGTTAGTTTTGCATAAAAGTTTTTTTGGAAGTTTACGACAAATATAATTATATTCGACTTTGTTAATCTCTTTTCTTCCTTTTCGTTTTCTGTTTTAAAATCATTATAATAATGTAAATACCTTGAAACATTTTCTAGTGCAATATGCCTTTCATCTATGCGAATATGCATAGCGCTGTATAATCCATTAAATAGTGGCATCTGATCTCTGAGTGATTGCAACATAAAGTTTATTGTTACATTGTTGCATGTTAATAAGTTGGAATCTTTCCGACATAATGCCTCCAGAGCCAGCTTTATTGGAAGCAGAGCTGACACAATATTAATATTAAATCAATTTCACTATCGGAAAATATAATTTTTAACACTTAACCACCTGACATACGACTCTCTGACCCAAAGTAGCAGTAATTTTCGCACCTGAGACGTATGGCAGGTGGTTAAGGGTTAAATATAATACAAGTAATATTTTCAGAATTGGTTTTTTTAATCTCAAAAATCGTGCCATCATCCTGAGAACACTGTTTCGGTGTGTTATAGAATCTAACATTAGCCTAATTTCTTTCTTCATTTTAATAAGTATAAATTTTCCTAAATCGACATTTTTAGCAGGGAAACGTTTAACAATGCTTGGTTAATATTTCATCCTCTATTACTAATATATTCCCCGTATCGTCGTCATAAGGTACCTTGCACATTTGTATAATTATTTTCTTCATGGTGATATTCTTCGAAGTCAAAATCAAAAGTTTCTAAAACCAGAGTACACACTGATTGTTCCAATTTGAATTTCATGAGCACAGCATAATTACTGATTTGCATCAATAAACTTAAAAAAAAATTCATGACCGTTTTCCTCCAATTTGCAGGTAACTACTTCTACTCATTTTGCAGCTGGCATAGTTCCTGAGTCCTATATTCCAATTTTTCTTTTCTGATTGGATATTTATATGTAAATAACGTCTATTTCGTACACTTGTCCATTCATCAAGCGTCTGACTTAATTTTGAAACAGTTAATTTTATTTGTTAATTTTATTTCAAATTTATTGAAATTTTTATTATTATTCTGTTAATTATTTTTTTCATAGAATTGCGAACACTGTTGCTGTAATATAAAACAATTCTTCCTATAGTATTAACAGGTTTTGGTATATTTTGAAACCTCTTGCAACTAATGATATTTTCAATTCAATTGAAGTACAGAGCAATTTGACCGTCAAACCATCTAATGCTGTTCTAACATCTGTTAAAAAAATGTAATTTGTGATTTGTCTTTAGCTTAGTAATATCATGTTTAGGTGAGTTAGAATTTATACTCATTAAACTTGTATCTTATTCTTCTTTTTTCTTCTTCTCAGTAAATTAAAGTTAGATTTTGTTTTAAATATGTATGTAGCCCGCCTGTAGTTCCTCCAAAAGCTTAACTAATGATGCTCGAACATGTTTTACATCTTGGTAACATATTTGTTTCATCATATAAATAGAAAAACCGAGCCTATTATCATCGGCAGAATTTATTGTTCTTTAAACTCATTCGTTATGGACAAATACTAAATTTGAAAACATATACGTTATAAATATAAATATTTTAAATAAAAATCCAACGTATGCGAATGAATAAAAATCATTTCCGGTTGAAATATTACGTAGCCGAAACTGGAACTGAAAAAGCAACTCGCCAATTTAAAAAATATTTAAATATTTAAAACACTATGAACAATTTCAAGACAACATTCTATTTGAGGTTATTCAGACAAAGAGTTGAGATCGGATCGGAAGTGAGACAGAAAATAATTGAGGTTGGTACTGCCACATCGAGGAAAAATTATTAGATTAAATTAGTATACCTATACGTTATTATATCAGAGTGAAGAACTGTAAAATATTTTAAATAAAAAGAAAACGTATGCGGCCAGGGGACCCCCGTCCGGAAGGAAGTTCTTCGCGCATTTAACAGAATCGAACAACTTCTTTTTTAATATTTAAAGATGTAAAATTTTTGTATGAGATGAAAATAGGCAATTACCGTCGGCACCAATGTTTCTGTCATGATGCAACAAGACATTTGGCATTGAAAATTCATCATGTTCCTCGTATGGGGCTGGTAATGATTGAGGACTTGGTCTAATTACTTGCTGAGCTTCATAATTAACGGATGATAGAATTTGATTATTCAGAAATGGACTAAATATTATTTTTTCAGTTTCTTCATTACTTGGTTGGTAATGAATCTTCTTTCGATGATTGTAAAGATTCAGGTTTAACATGTTTCTTCTTTGATTGAAATTTATCTCTGTATATTTTAACGCAATTAACGCCAGCATGTTCTAAATCTGTATTTGCAAAATCTTATTTTTCTCTGTAGATACTCTTTTTGACAATGAGCTCGTGATTTACTATTGCCTCTCTATAATGTAAATGTCGTAGTCATATAGTGAAATCTATCAGATTATGTAAAACTAAGTTATTGATCGGATCTGCCGACAGTTCATGCACCTATACTCTTTGAAATACTCCATATGACTAGCTAGTTCGTGAAACCATCTCAAATATGTTTCTTTATGTATAGGTAGGTCTGTTAATTAAGACAAGTTGCTTTATTCTATCAAATGACAGCACTTTGGCATTTTTTGAAACATCTAATGGGTAAGTGGGTAAGATAGTGAGTGTAAATTATAGTTAGGTTTATACTTAAATAATTTCCTCATAAAATGGGCGATTTCATGAGCTACACGAATTAGATGAACTACTCGAACTGTCGACAGATCATGCAATGGCTCAGTTTTACACAATCCGACTTATTTTTCACTATATGACTACGACATACATATATAAATAAAGTAAATATCAATCATTTAAATTACATGTACAATAAACACACAAACATACAAACATACAATAGTTAGCCATTGCTTCAAATTATAGACCTTTTTTTTGATTAACTTACTTTTTTTCAGTATTTTGTATATATTTTCTTGTGTTTCCATTTCTCGAAAACTTATTCAAATAATGAGCATAATATTTATAAACAATATAACTCTCGTATGATTAAAAAAAAAACATATACGTTCCAACACATTTTATTTCTTGTCTATTTTCTTATTTAGTTTTAAGGTTATAAACCACGCTCGTCTGTCATTCTGCGAAAGGAAGAGAGAGCACGCATTGTAGTAATATACACTGAGATACAGAGAAAGAAAGAGAGCGCGCGCGGGATAGAAATATACAGTGCGAGAAAGAGAAATGAACTAACGCGACATATAACGAAAGAGAGAGAGCGCGCGGTATAGATATATACACTGAGAGAAAGAGAAAGAAACTTACGCGGCGTATACGTTTTCTGCCGAATCGCTCATACCGAGACCTCCCTAAAGAAACTTCGTTCCAAAAACAATCTAAAGGTTTAAATTGTTTAATTGTATTAAAAAAATTAAATAACGACCTAAGTATGATTAATATGTCATCCAGTATTTTTTCAAATTCTAAGCTAATGCATTTATGTGATTTAAGTAAATAAAATTCTCCTTAGCGCCGTTTAACTCTATATGTATTGTTAAGCCATTTTCACTCCTGTTTCAACACTTGGGATGTCTTACCAGCATAACACTTGACTGTTGCAGATATTGTTCAACCTGTTTAGTTCCTTCTATATACGTTCTGTTTATAAATAACTTGTTTGGCGTTTTTATGCTTGTGCTTTTATACTGGAGCATTACACAGTAATTGTAATATGAAAAATTCATTTTCTATTAAAGAAAACAAAATTACAGTAACTTCTGTCATAAACAAACACCAACTACACAAATATCAATAATGAGCGTTTTAGAGGTAACTTTAAATTGTTTTGTGTTAAAATTTGTGTTTAGTAAGTTTTAATGTAGCGTATTAACCACATTTTCAAATTTGGCAAGTAGCCTAATAAGTACAAGAACAAAAGTACAAAAGTACATTTATATAAGTAAAACTGGGGAGTCCAATTCGTACGGTTGAGCGGAGCGGACGTGTTTTGTGAAGCGGGTTTTACGGATTGAGTTTTTTTATTTGTGACGCGTGTTTTTACGGCGAGCGATAAGAAAAAAAAAATGAAAAAAAGTGAGAGTGAATGCGACCGAGACGAAGATTATAATAGGAAAAGAGAAAAGGGAAGGGAGTCAGAAGAAAGGTTGAACCCCTTTCTAAAAAGTAAGAAACTGGAAAGATCACCGGGTAAAAAGGAAATGGGTGAGGAAATGAAGATGCTGAAAAAAATTATGGAAGATATAGGGGAGATAAAGGAAGAGAATCGGAAAATGAGCCAGGAAATGGAATATCTGAAAAATATGATGCGTGAAAAGGAATAAAAATGCGAAAGAGAAAAGGCGGAACTAAATGAAAAAATTAAAAGACTGGAGGAGAAAAAAAGAAAAGAAGGAAAAAATAATGAGAAAAAAGAATATTGTTGTAACGGGACTGGACGAAGGGGAATGTGAGAACGAGAAGAATCTGGAAGAATGGATAAAGGCAGAATTAGAGGTAGAAGTGACGGTGAAAGAGATGTATAAAGTAAGTGGATGGAAAATGTTGGTGGCGGAACTTGGGACCTGGGGTGAAAAGCGGAAAGTTATGGAAAATAACAGAAAACTAAGAGAAAAAAGAGAAAAGAGAGTATACATAGAAGACGATCTGACAAGGAAGGAAAGAGACATACAGAAGGAATTAAGAGCGCTAGCCAAAGAAGAGCGACAAAAAGGACGGTGGGTGAAAGTCGGTTATAAAAGATATGGATAGACGGAAAAGGCTTTAAGTGGGATGATGAAAAGGGGGAGTTAAACACAACAAATTTTTGAAAAAGAGCACAAGGAAAAGACGACAGGACAGAAAACGGAACACGAACACGGAGAGGAATAAGGAAGAAACGGAGCAATTAAGAATAGTATACTGGAACACAGCGGGGATAAAAAACAAAGACAATGAGTTTTGGGAATATTTGGGAAAGTTTGATGTAGTGGGAATGGTAGAAACGTGGGTGGAAAAGAAGGGGTAGGAAAAATTGGAAAAAATAATGCCGAAAGAGTTTAAGTGGAAGTGTCAATTTGCAGAGAGGGTAAGCAGGAAAGGGAGAGCTAAAGGGGGGATAATAATGGGAGTGGAAACGGGTTTGGAGGAAGAAAACAGAACCGAAGCAATAGAAGAAAGAGGGATTATGGAAAGAACGGTGAAAATTAGACAAAGAAAATGGAGAATTATAACAATATACAGCAGAAGTATGAAAGAAACGAAGAGAATGATAGAAGAGCGAGTAAAACAGCAAGACGAGGGAACTCTGGTGATTGGAGGGCACTTTAACGCAAGAATTGGGGAAAAAGGAATACGGCTAGAAGAAGAACAAACAACAATAGAAAGAAGACCAACAAAAGACGCAACAGAAAACGCCGAATGGAGACTACTGATTAGTCTAGTAGAAGAAAGAGGGTGGGACATACTTAATGGAAACAGTATAGGAGATGAGAAAGGAGAGTACATATATATCGGACCAAGAGGGGAGACAGTTATTGACTATGTTATGGTGAATGAAGAAGCATGGGATGAAATAGAACAATTCAAGTTGGGAGAAAGAGTCAAGTCGGATCATATGCCATTGGAAGTGAAGACAAAGGGAAGAGAGAACAATAGAAGAAGTGAAAAGGATGTTAGAAGAAAAAATGTGAAGAATATCTGGACGGAAGAAGGAATAGAAAATTATAGAACAAGACTTAGGGAGGCTAGATACGAAGAGGAAGGGATAAACGAAAAAGTGAAAGAACTGTGAATCACGTAAAAAATTCAACAGAAAAAAAAGTGATAGAGACAAGAGGGAAGGTGGGGTCTTGGAAAAACGAGTGGTGGGATAAAGAATGCAGGGAAGGGAAGCAAGCAGAAAGAAAGAAATTAAGAAATTGGAAAAGAGGAAAAGCAAGTAATAAGGAGTACAAGAGAGCACGCAAGAGGTACAAATTAGTATGCAAGGAGAAGAAGCAAAAGAAATGGATGGAAGAAGAACTAAAGATGAAAAGCATAAAGACGGAAGAAAAGGTATGGAAATACATAAATAGGGAAAGAAAGAAAAAAGTAGAAAGAGTGAGTAATAGAATTACTATGGAGGAATAGAGAAAGTACTTCAGTGAGCTGCTGGGTGGTGATGAAATCAGACAGGAAAAGAAAAAGATTCAACACAGGGTGGGAGAAATAGAAGAGATAACAAGAGAAGAATTAGAACAATAACTGAGTAAACTGAAATAGAAAAAGGTACCGGGGAGGGACGGTATACAGAATGAATCGTGGATATATGGAACTGAAAGGGAAGCTGACAGGCTGTTGGAGATAATGAATGGAGTGTGGAAGGAAGAGGGCTTCCCACAGGATTGGAAAGAGGGGATAATATGCCTCATATATAAGAAAGGAGAAAGGGAAACAGCAAGGAATTACAGGGGGATCACCATCACGATCAATACGGCATATAAGATATGCAATGATTGTGGAAGAGAGATTGACGAAGGAATTGAAGGAGCGGTGTGTGATACAAGACGGACAGGCGGGATTTAGGAAAGGGAGAGGGACCATGGATAATGTATACATCTTGAATCACATAGTAGGGAATGAGATAAAAAAGAGGGGCGGCAAGATGTATGCATTATTTGTGGACCTGAAGGCGGCCTTTGATAATGTGGCAAGAGAGGCACTGTGGGAATGCCTGAGAAAGAAAAGAATAAAGGAGCATCTGATATAAAAATTAGAAGAGATTTATGAAGAAACAATAAGTAGAGTGAGAGTTGGTGAAAGGGTGAGCGAAGGTTTTAATGCGCATAAGGGAGTGAGACAAGGCTGCCCACTAAGCCCCAGCCTGTTTGCAGCATTTATTGGAGACATAGAGGAGATGTTCAGCAAGGCGCAGACGGGTGGGGTTGTGGTGCGCAAAGAAAAAGTGTGGTCCCTAGCCTACGCGCATGATTTGGTGGTGCTAGCGAGAGACGAGAAAGATATGAAAAAAATGATAAGAAACATGGAGAAATATATGAGGAGGAAAAATTTGACAGTGAATGGGGAGAAGTCCAAGATGATGGTGTATAGAAAAGAGGGTGGCAGGAGAAGAGTAATTGAGTGGATATGGGAGAAGGAGAAAATTGAAGAAGTAAAAGAATTTAAATACCTAGGTTACGTGTTTATTGAGAGAAATACTGAAAAAGCACACGTGAGAGAGTTAGTAAAGAAAGCCAATAAAATACTAGGAGCGGTATGGGGAATAGGAGAGAGAAAATTTGGACACGACTATAGAAGGAGAGTGATGATGTTTGATAGCCTGGTGAAAAGTGTGATGATGTATGGAGCGGAAATATGGGGATGGAGAGAGCAAGAAGGGCTGGAAAGGGTGCAAGAAAAATATTTGAAATGGGTGCTAGAACTAGGTAGAGAGACCCCGGGGTTTATAGTGATGGAGGAAACAAAGAGAGATGGAATAAGAATAGAAGCAGGAAAGAGAGCAATAAGTTTTGAGGAGAGAGTGATAGAGAGAGGAGAGTGCAGAATTCTGCAAGAGTGCCTCAAAGAAAAAAGGAAAGAAATAGGAAAGGGGGTGTGGAAAGAGAGGGAGGCCTATCTAGAAAGAAACGGGTATGCAGGAGCGGAGATAGAAAGAATTAGAGAGAGGCAGAGTAAGGACAAAGGAATTAGTCCAGAGAGATATAGATGTGCAAAGGTAAGAAAGGAGAGCAAGAATTAGGGAGTCTAGGTACAATGGGAAATATGAAAAAATAATAACGTAAGAACTGCCAAAGTAACTAGGAAGAGAAAGTAGAAAAGAGAGAGTGACAATGGCAAGATTCAGATGTGGAATTGAAGAGAGAGATAATAAATGTTTGATGGAGGATAGGAATATAGTATGCAGGATGTGTGGAGAAAACAAGGAGACAATAGAACACTTGCTGAACGAATGTTCAGAAATGAGAGAAAGAGACGAGTGTAGAGAACAGATTTTAACGAGGATGGAAGAGGGATAGATTGGATGAAGAAAGATGAGGAGAGAAGAAGAGCAATATGTGGGGACGGAAGCTGGTAATCGGGGTTTAGGGATAGGAATTTAGTGACTTTCTTTTCTTTTGTTTTTAGTTTGAGCAGCATATGTTTCTTTTTTTTAATGTTTATTTTTCCTTTTTCTCTTTTTATTATTATTCTTATTTATATTATGTTCGATGTTAGTTTTAGTATAGATGTAAATTTTGGATTCAATTTATAAACCTGTAAGGGCAATAAATATACATAATACCTACAAGTAAAACTGTCTGCAGTAAAATATTTACGTGTGAGTGTTAGAAAGAAAGGTTCCACAATTGCAAGTAGAAGGGTGTCACAATTGGCTTAGTATTGAAGTTTAATTTTTATTCAGCTTATATACAGCGTTTACTTTTTTTTAAACACGATTGTTGAGTAATTTCTTTCTTTTATACGTATTGTCTTTCATATTGAAATACCGCAATTCCAAAAAAACAAAACACGAGAAGCCTACATTAGCAAAGAATTGTTTATGTTACCTACAATTATACGGCTGCAAACCTGTCTACGTGTTAGACGTGCCGTTATACTCTCTTGTAACTATGTAGCCTTAGATCAGTGATGGCGAAACCTTTTAGCCCGATGTGACAAATTTCTTAAAAACAAGAAACTATTAACTCAGGTGCCGTGTCACATCTAGAAATATCTATAATTATGTGATATTTTTAAAACTTTAAATTATGTGAAATTTTGAAACATCATTTTTAACACATCGTAGTTGCGCATCGTAGTTCCAATGAGGTTGCTTTTTAGTCAGGTCCAAATAATACTTATGAAATACTTACAGGAAATGGAAAACCGATATGCAGGTTTGATTTTGTAGACAAATGAAAATATAAACAAAAACGAATATGATAGTAATTATGTATTATTTAGTTTGAAGATTTTGATGATATGAATTAAAAACACTTTGAATCTTGTCTTCAAAATTTTTAGAAATTACCGGTCTAAATCATAAAAATAAATTAAAATGTTTTATAAATCTATTATAGTTAAAACCTAATTTAATTTTAAAAATCTGTTATCGTGTTCCTTATTCATAAACCAATTATAAGGTTGTGATGACTATCAACGGTTTATGATGGCGAAAGTGTACAAATTTGATGATTTCGATAAAATGCCACAGATGGCAAGCGATCTATATGACAGATTCTCCAATGTCAGTTGGGATATTTGCTGGTTATGTTTGTTATATACAAACAACCCTTCCTAAAAATACCCTCGCAAATACTTAAAGAGCCGTGCGGGCGTCTCAGTAAGAGTTGGAATTGTGTTTTGGTTTACAGGGTATATACACCCTAACAGTGATGAGCAACCCGCTCTTGTGCGACCCCGTGATTGTGCGGCCCGCCAAGCATTTGCAAAATTGTTGCGAGAAAAAATATTATTATTTTGTTGTTGTTGATCCTAAATTTTTTGCCGGTCGCTTGATTAATGTTAAGTTATATACAGGGTTATTATAAAAGAAATAGACATCTGTGGTAGAGTATAAAACAATAACTATTTGTGATATTGACTTGTATTTTGCACTGTCAGATTGAGAAACTGTAGAAGTTTCGATAGTACAGTTGGTAGTACTGCGCAAGCATAATAGCTAGGATGGCAGCAAACTCTACTGAGAAAGCATATTGCGTGCTTGAGTTTGCCAAAACGAACTCCGTAACTGTTGTCCAATGACATTTTCGAAACGTTTTGTAAAATCAGTAGCTATTAGACAGTCGATCTACGATTGGTACAATAAATTTGAAACAACAGAGTGTTTATGTAAAGGCAAAAGTCCAGGAAGACCTCGTTGGTCAGAAGAAACAGTGAACAGAACAGAAGAAGCTGTTTACCAAAGAAGTCCACAAAAGTCAACAACACGTGCAAGTTTGGAAGTACAAATTCCGCAACCAAATGTGTGGAAAATATTACGTAAACGACTAAAACTAACACCTTATCCATTGCATTTGGTACAGCATCTAAGTGAAGATGACAAGCTCAAACGTAAAGATTTTTGCAATGTAATGCTGCAACTTAATGAAGAAGATGAGTTTTTCGAGCGGATAATTTTCAGTGACAAGTCAACGTTCGAAATAAGTGGCAAGGTGAATAAACACAACGTCTGATTATGGGGGACTGAACCTCCGAGAGTGTTGGTGGAGCATTTGCGTGATTCTCCAAAAGTGAATGTGTTCTGTGCTGTACCTCGCAGCACAAATGTGTATGGTCCTTTCTTTTTTGAAGAAAACACAGTAACGGGAGCTAAATATCATCAAATGTTATCAATTGGTTGATGCCTCAAATGCATGCGGACGGGGGGAACTTTATCTTCCTACAAGATGGAGCGCCTCCTCACTAACACCGTGTCGTTAGAAATTATCTGGACGAAACACTTCCACAACGCTGGATAGGCGGTGCGACAGCCGACAACCGCGTTCTCGTACGGTGGCCACCAAGGAGCCCCGATCTTACACTTGCGATTTTTTTCTATGGGGATTTGTGAAAAGCTTGGTTTACGTCCCTCCGCTTTTAGTGATTTAGATGAGTTTAAACAACGCATCACGAGAGCTGTGGAAAGTGTCAAAGCAGATATCTAACACCGGGTTTGGAATGAACTAGACTATCGCCTTGATGTGTGCCGTGTGACAGGAGGAGCCCATATTGAGCACCTATGAGTTCCCAAAGTAAACTTTAAGAATCAATTTGTAAAATAGTTTAAACGAATTTATAATAAAGTTATTAGTTTTGAATTAATAAGACATTGAAAGTGTCTATTTCTTTTGAAATAACCCTGTATATATCATAATAATCGATATAACAATGAAGTGAGTTTGTGGATATGAAGGGATATCCTTTTTCCTCAATTCGACGATAAAGATTGGATGTGCGATTTTGGGTTTCTTATCGATATAACTCAGGATCTCAATGATCTTAATGTGGGACAAAGGACAATTTATCCACATTATCCCATTTATTTTGTATGAAAAAATTAAAGGCTTTGAAAGCAAATTGAAATTGTGCATAGAACATTTTTTGGAAAATTGAATATATTCACTTGGTAAATTGAATATAAAACTTGTCAAAAATATATTATAGATAATATGTTATAAATATGTTATAGATATCTTAAAAAGCCAATTCCAAGCACGACTCAAAATGTTTAAAGTCGAAGAGCCAGTGGTTTCCATAATTCAACCATATAATCAACCAATTCCCCCTTTCAACATAGATGTGGATACAGTTCCAGAAGAGCTGCAAATGGAATTAATGGACATGCAGAACAATACAGATTTATAAAATAAATTTAACCGTCGAGTGAGTGATCATCGATAATTTTTATAAATAGTAACTATGTGAGCCCCAAATTTCCACTTTTAAAAGATTTGCAAAGCAACTTATGTCTCTGTTTGGAAGTGCATATGTTTGCGAACAACTATTTTCAACAATGAAGATAATTAAGGACGACTACCGATCAAGACTGAGCGATGCCGGATTGGACAGCTGTGTTCTTGTAGCCGTGTCGGAAATACTGGCTAATATTGATCAACTTGTAGCGAAGAAACAGTGCCAAATTTCGCATTAAAATTCATTTTAATTCCAATGTTTTTTTTCTTTTTTTTTTCTTTTATATTACAACTTATGGAGTGTTTTGTTTTTCTTCAAATTTTCTATTATATGTATTACGTATATTTTGTGTTATGTTATATATAAGGTTTTATAATTTATTAATATGTTTTATTTTGTCTGCGGCCCGACAACCAATTTAAAAATTTCCATTGGCCCATTGATAAAAAAGATTGCTCACCTCTGCCCTTAACACCCTTAACGATGCTGGACCTTATTTTTCTGCTTCCAACTAGCAAGCAAAAGATGGTTTATAATATTTTGTTTTACTTATAATTCATTTATGGAACTTGTAGTAAAACATGACAACCAGTAGAAAACGAAAAGTCTAGGGGAGACAATCTGACGATAAGGAACTTTCCATTTTATAATTTTAATACATTTTCAATATTGTTCAGATTGATAACGACTTATATTTATATATATATATATATATATATATATATATATATATATATATATATATATATATATATATAACGAATATAGTATAACGAATTATATATATATATATATATATATATATATATATATATATATATATATATATATATATATATAATAGATAGTCACATAGTTGAAGCTAATTGAAAAATTAAAAGTAATAATAACATCCACTACGGGACAGTTTTACTAATTAAATCAAGGGAGGAACACGGAAATTTTCTTTTACTCTTTAGCACACGGTGCTCGAGATGCCTTCTGGGAGCCTTTCGCTACGTCAAAGCATGTAACGAGAAGGTTAAGACCTAATATGTCAGGGTCTGAAAACCAGACGTTTATGTACTAGTAAAGTAACACAAGATTGATATAATTTGTGTAACTTCACTGCTTGGGTGAAACGAGACATTTGTTCGTGAGTTCTTCTTCAAAATCCTCCTCACCGGACCATTTGTAGTATCGAGGAACTCATGAACAAATGTGAGGTTTTTCTTTTTACCCAAGGAATTTACCCTACACAAATTATATTTACCTTGTGTTACATTACTAGTACATAAACCTCTGGCTTGCAGCCCCTGATATTAACCTGACAAAACCTTTCTCGTTATTTGCTTTGACGTAGCGAAAAGCACACACAATGCATGTCGTGCACCATGTGCTAAAGAGTAACAAAAGATTTCTGTGTTGCTCCCTTGATTTAATTAGTAAAGCTCTCCCGTAGTGGATGTTATTATTACTTTTTATTTTTTAATTATTTTCATTATTGTTCTATTTGTTATAATTTTCCAGGCATTGCTAGGAATAGATTCCTGAGTTTCAATTTTAAATAATAAGAGAACCGATACAAACACAACAAAGTCTAAATAAAATGCCTGGACAGACTTACAACAATGGTACAGACATATATATCGAGTGATTTTATTGAAATATGTTTGCTTGATTTTCTATAACATTCAATATTTTTGTTTTATTTATACCAATCACACTTGAAAAGTTCCTAATGCATTTAGAACGTTGCTTCCCCTTCCAAAGACGACTTTGGCATTTCGATATAGATGCAGGCATATCTTGCAAGAGCACCTGCAATTTAGACACACTGTAGCCTGGATAAGTCTATGTAGTATCCTTTTACACATTGCAATATCAGTATAATATACTAGTAAAAATAGTACTAACTTCTCTCCGACCACAACGCTGCAAAGCTACGAGCACTGGCAACTTTGGTGAAGTTCCAACACACCTTTTGTCCAGCAGAGGTCATATTTTATTAAATTTGTTATTTTTTCAACAACTCTTTTGGAAAAGCGGTACTTCATCTGGAACTGTTGTTTAGGGAACTAAAGGGGGCAGTTCGCTCTTTAAACGTTTTTTCCTTGCGGCTCTTCCTTGTAGGTGTACCATTTAAAATATCTATGCAAAAATAAACTTGCAATGTGTATTTGCAATGTGAATGTCGAGGCAGAGGGCATACCAATTACATCAATCAATCCTATAGCATCAATTGCATCCATTTATCCTTTTATAATAAACAAAGGTATAATAAACAAAGGCATTAAAGGTAACAGGGGATTAAAGAGCATACTTAGATCGTTATTCAGGAGACAATCTTATCAATCTCTTATTTTTATGCATATAAATAAAGCTTCACACGAGAACGATATTTTTTCATATCGTCTCGTAAAATTGAGACGAGACCGAGACGAGACAGTTTTGAAAATCACTTAGGCGAGAGCGAGACGGTATATGGTTTCCCTCTCGTGGGAACGAGACCGTATGTGGTGTCGCTCTGGTGTGACACGCAAGTCTCGTTTCTTGTATATTTCTTGCACAAATTTGAACTGCTTGTTCTGGGCTTGGGCAAGTTATATTTCATTATATATACCATTAAAAATGTATCTTCGTAATATAAAATAGATGTAGACAATTTCAAATTATTTCCTTCGTTTTTATTATGAATTTTAAATAGTCAACAAAATAGAAGGTTTATATAAATATATATTTATGGTTTGTTATCGCTACATTTTCATATGAATATTATTTAGTAATTAGTTAATAGTTTCTACAAAGATATTTTAAAGCCTTTAATTTACGTATATCCTAAATTGAATCGACTGTTTATAAATTAGATAATAACAAAACCCCACAGTCTTGGATGTAAGTCTTTTGATTGTTTTTATTTAAAAGTGAGGCTGTCCCATGTTTAGATAAAGTTTATAAACAGTATGTAAATAATATAGTCGACCGAAGGCAAGTAAATCATTCAAAAATGTATGGATATTGATAATCTGTACATAATATATAATAAGTTAGCAAAAATATCAAAAAATTGGAAAGCTGATTTTGATGTGTATTTTCTACGGAAAGGAGAAGATTTAAATCAAAATATTTAAGTGGTGGAAGTCTTATGAAACGATTTTCCCCACTCTTTCCAAGATGGCTAAGGATTTATTCATCATAACGTCAACATTAGTATCCCATTTTGGACTATCTTCTACGATAACTTCTAGCAATATATTTGACGAGACGAGACGAGACGATACGAAATAAACCGTTATGAGACCTAGAGCGAGATTGAGACTAGAGTAATTGAGATGAGAGTAATTTTTTTCACAACAAACGAGACCGAGACGAGATTTTTTAAACTCTCGCCTTTTCTCGTCTCCCGTGAAGCCCTAAATATAAATGACTTCTTACGTGTCAAAATCTTTGAATTGCGTTCTTTCAGTAGGGTTATTTCGTTTGGTTTATGACTTGTTCCTAAATTGTGTACTGCAAGTGCTGATCTGTTTGGGTCCAGACATGTAGGTATACATACAAATATTGATGTTCTTTAAACGTAGTTCTTTCTCTCGTTTATCGACCGGGCTGCCTAGAATGCCAGACGGGTAAATATTACTTCATAAGATATAATATTTAGCTGAAACATCCCCTCTTCTAATTTAGATATATAAGCTTATTTCTTGTATGTAAAAAAATAGTTATACTGATGATGTCAACTTAGTCGACCAAATGTATCCATTCATTTTCTAAAAATTTAATTTTGAATGGATACAAGATCGACAGAGTTTTCATATCATGTAATAATGTGGTTGTCATTTCATTTCGTTGCTATTTTTTAGACAAAAAATCTTTATAAATTTAGTATGAGCTGGTGCGTTAAAATAAGTTTGAGCTGGTAGTTATCATGCTTCTTTCCATAAATCGTTGCTTAATACAGCCGACGCAATAAGCTTAAATGGTTTTGTTTTATAATGGTAGCAGATCTCACATAAAATTTCGTGGTACGCAATATCTCGATAAAGAAAAAGAAACGACGAAACATGCGTACACCTACGTCTCGATACCCGTTGTAAAGAACTGAAGCAGAGTTTAATCATTGGCGATATCATCTATCAATTCCTGAGCGATTATTTTGTGACATATTTTGTTTCAAATTTATCATTTTTTGGAACAAACTTGAAGGATTCCAAAATATTACTACTAGTTTAGCACAAACTCTATGATATGTCGGACGACGCGACGTTAGTAAGCGGTAACAAAGGTGACAAAGACATCAAAGCGGGCACGAAATGACAAGGTATTGCCACATATAGTTATCAATAAAATCTAGCTTGTGGCGGACGTGAATTCAAATTATCACATCCGCTGCTCACCGTTAATAAAAAGCGAACTATGAACAATGGTAATTTTATCTGGTTCGCATACAACTGCAAGATAATGAAATTTAACCTGTGTAATTTACTATCCAGACCTAAACAAAGCTGTAATCACATGCCAAAACCAAATTATTCAACAAGGACATGAAATGGAAGAATTGCGGAAGAATGTTGCGGTGATTCTCGAGACAAACGCGAATTCTTCTCAACTGCTTGAAACGCGACAACCAACAGCTGATAAACAACTATCGAACGAAAACGGCAAGGCAAGAAAAGTAACTGGAAAAAAAGTGACAAGCATCTACCGATAGCGTCAAGCGGACAATTTAAATACAGAAACATCTGAAGCCAATGAGGACAACAGCAAGGAAAATCTGAGTGAAGTGTACAAAATTACAGAATTAGACGTTAAAAGATTGAATGTTAAAGGTAATTTTGAAGCTTTCAGAGTAGGCGCACCTTTTATATAGAAGATGGAATTTTGGACTCCAACATCCATTTTAGGCATGATCTTACTAAGATGCAGAACCAAAATCAACTGCCAGAAAACACTTTTTTAGAAAAATATTCCTTAGAATTTTTTTTTAGAAAAATAACGTTCAGCTACAACTTACCGAACACATATGCTCAGTGAAAACGTTTCATTGCTACAGAAAATGTTTTCTGAAACTACAACCAACCACTGCATGTAATAGTAAAACCATCATTTCTATCGGACAATTGTTATCAAATGAGCAAATTTGACATAGGATGTGTTAGGTCTTCTGATATAAGATATATGCAGTATACAATAGAATCTTACGTAAAAAAATATATCGATGATGGAAAGTTTCAAATATTTTACGACGAATTTGTAGAATTTGTAGAATTACAATTATGCTTTTCCAGTAAGTAACCACTTTTTATGCAAAATGTATAGGATAATGAAAGAAAATGTCAAGTATCGCCACTGGCAAAAACATATAATAGTATAAAAATACTCAAGTATAAAAATATAGTCAAGTATAAAATCATTAGTATAAACAACAATAACATGTTAATGTCTCAGAATAAAATTGGAGAAAGTTGGCACATAATAAATAATCATCAAGGTAAATGCAAAACAAAAATAATAACATAAAGTTACTTGACGAAAATAATCAGAAAATCTCTAATAATAATATTTGTGAGTAATTATCTAAAATATTATCTACGATGTCAGAAAAAAGACCAGATCCAAATTACAAAATTAGAAATCATAATAAAGCATTTTTCTTAAATCAGGAAATCATCGATATAATAACCTGAGTTTCGCTAAAACCATCTAAGGTTATAGACGAAGTAGATAGGGTAGGGTAGTGTGTTAAAATGCATCTGCTCTTCTTTGCAGTCTTATTAATGAATCTATTACTTCCGGATGTTTCCCGACACGTTTCAAAGTATCAAAGTTCATCCCGATTTACAAAAATAAAGCAAAACTACAAGGCCAAAAAGGTTACAAAACTCCTAACCAATCTGTACTCAGTTATCATGTTTCTTGGAAAGTAAGAACATACTGGCAAACACTCAAACAGGCAATACGGCTTTAGGAAAAATAGGTCTACTGATGCAGCTCTGTTGGATAGAGTTAACTTTATAATTACTTCTATAAATTGCAAGCAGAAGGTTCTTGCTTCATTTTACAACCTAAGCAAAGTATTATATATCATGGCATAATCATTTTTGTGTAATTTTCTAGATCAACAATGCGACTTAAAATTTTGCGAGAATTTGGAGAAAACTTTTACAGAAAGGTGTACTATCAAGGCATTTTGCAAGGGTTACATGAAAAAATGTGCAAAAGGAGACCAGAATTGTGGCGAGAGAATTCATGGTTCTTGCACTATGAGAATGCTCCACCACACTCCGCTCAAATCACCCAACTCAATTCGTCAGTTTTGTGTCAAAAATCTGGCGATTGTCCTCCGCAGCCAGATTACTCGTCAGACCTGGCTCCTTGCGATTTCTGAACGCCCTTTTTCGAATATAGATGACATCAAAACAAATTCGTCACAGACATTTTAAACCAACTCAAATGGAGCTATCTTGGACTGCTCAGCGAAATTTAAACACCGCTGGAAAATAATGCGTGAATAGGGGATTTTCGACTTCCAATAATCTGTCAAATTAATAATAAAGGTATAATAAAGAGTTAGGATATTTTCTGAATAGAATTCGACGATTTATAAGCTCTTCGAAAGTTAAGATATTTGAAGAAATGAACAAAATTCATTGCAATCTCTAGAAATATTTAGAAGTCCCAACATATTGGGATTATTCACATTTTCTTTACACATATGTTCAGGAAGATGATTGTTGAATCAAGAGGAATTTTTTTCTTTGATACCGATTCATATCGCATATAATGCATATACGGTATTTGCCAAACGCACAAAACAATATTATTTATTGTATTAATTTTGACTCACACGAAACATATTTCACCCCGTCTTACTAGATTTTATTATCTTTTCTCGCTTGTGTCCTCAAATCATTTGTTTATTTGAATTTTTTTTTATATCCATAAAATATTATTTTTGTCTCCAATTATCTCATTGACTTCTAATCAAATATATTTGTTTTTTTATTATTATAAGTGCTATTATGTTTATATATATATATATATATATATATATATATATATATATAAATATATATATATATATATATATATATATATATATATATATATATATATATATATATATATATATATAAAAATATGATCAACAGAATTCATGGAATGAATTATCGTAAAAAGTTTAGTATATTTTTAGTTCCTTCGTTCCGTGTATCGAGATTTCAATTCATATTGCAATCATTCCATGTGATGCAGTTGGCGTTATTGTTCCTTTGACTAGTCAACTAGCAGAATATGTATCAATAACATTCATGGAAATGTTTACAATTGTGGAAAGTTTATTCTATTTGTTGTTTTTCAACACTTCTTTCTATATTGTAGAAATTTATTTCTACATTAAATTTATTTTATTTTAATATAAATTCTAATTTTTGAATTCTTAATAAAACCATCGCAGAATGCCAAACTTGCATTGTAAAATATATTACTGCTATTACGAAAAAAAAATTTTGACGAAAACATTAAAAATATTGTTATTTTTAAAGGGAATCTATATTTAAATGACGTCATTAAATATTCCAATTAATTAGGCAATCTCTACATCAAATCCATTTGGAAAACAATACATTTAAATTCTGAGAATAATCTATTTTTACTATGTGACTTTTAATATTCAAAAATAATTAAATCTTCCCGAAAATTAAACGTTATGGATATTTTTTATTTTCTATTTATACATGTGAATTTTAAATTAAGGACCAAATGAGTCCTTGCAATTTATTTTATTTAGTAGTATAATTGCGATCATTGTTATAAATTAATAGGTTCTTTTGTTCCTATTTACTAACTCAGTTACTAATAAATAAACTAGTACAACATACCTATGAATTTTAATTATATTATCTGGTAATAAAATATGGTTTTGTCTGGTCCTATCTTGTTTTGTCTGATCTTGCATGCTCTTGTTTGGAATTGTCCCGTAATGTCTGGTATTTTCCGGCCTTGCCTCGAGTGGTCTTGTCTGGGTATTATCTGGTCTTGTATGATCTTGTCTGGTTTAGCCTGCTCTTTCTGGTTTTGTTTTGACTTGTCTAGTCCTGTCTAGTTTTGTCTGACTTTATTGGGTCATTTCTGATCTTGTTAAGTCCTGTCTGGTATTTATTGTTCGGTGTTGTAAGAATTTATCTGGTCTTGACTGATTTTAACTAGTATTGTCTGGTCTTATATCTTGTATAGGTTTTTATAGTCTTATTTAATCTGGTTTAGTCTGGTCTTGTTTTGGCTGATCGTGGCTTGTCCAGTGTTCCGTCTATTTTTTTTTTGACCTGTGTGCGCACTTTTTTAAGTATGTGCAGTTTCTTCCAAAATAAAAATAAAAATTGCGGCAATTAAAAAAGCTCATTTAATAAAAAAAAAACAATGCTAATAAATAATAATTAATGCTCAGCTAATTAATTCGATCTTACATCATACCACTTGTACCACATACATTTCAACGTAACACAAAGAAAAAATTTACTCTAAAATCAAGTCAAATCATTAGTTTGTAAAGACAAAATTTAGCTGATTACTGTGGCTTCCCCTTTTCATTCAAATGAAAGATAAGAAACTTTAATAATTAAGTTGTCAAGTCTAAATTTTTCAATTAACTCATTTGACAAACAAACAAAAGCATGAATTCACAATTACTTATTGGGGATTTACATGTACTCTCCCGCCTTATATGTAAAATCTAAGCTCCCCGCCTTATGGGGAATTACATGTAAAATCTAGCCTACCCCTCCGTATGGGGAATCCTATAGAAAATAGTTCTCAACGTGGCCGAGCGTGTATGTGTAGATGGCGCCAGCGCAAGGGTGGGGGCACGGGAGGGAAAGAGGGATTTAGACCGAACAATACCGGACAAGAGCGGACAATACCTAACACAAATAGACTAGGGGGACATTTCAAAATGGGTTGCGGGATGGCGAGTGTAGAAATAAACATGGGTGGGCATTAACTCGTTGATCCGTTAATTGTTAATTAACGAAGTTAACAAAATGCTTAACAGATTACAGATTAACTTTTAAGGTAACTCAAAAAAATGTTAACGCTATTGTTAACTTCCGTTAAATTGAACTTCCGTTAACTTTAGTCCGTTACATTAGTTGTTTGTTGTCATTTTTTGTTTGAATTACACGCCACGCGGGCACACCGGCTCGGCGCGGCGCTGTTGCTCAAAAGAGCAAAAATCCAGAGCCGAAAAAATAAAGTGACCCTCTTGAATTAGCTCTGTGCGAGTAAATACGACCGATACGAAGTTGTTATAAGATGACTTTTTTAGCATTTGCGTCATTTTTAACCGCCTTCATTTATATTTTATCATCCTTCATTTATTTATCTTTCACGTTTGTGTTGGTTGTTGGTGGAAATAGTTGATGGTGTAACATTTACAAGTTTACATCATCAACACTACTACTTTTACTCAAACTACGCAAAGCTCTGAAAGTGAAACTGAATCAAATCCTTGACCACACTTGAGTGATTATTTTGTATTCCAATCAAAACGTTCATCACAAAAAGGCTATTTTCTTCCATATTAGTTAGTCTTCCATAGTAGTTAATCTTCCATAGGGGTGCGTATAGGCTCTGCTACCCGTGCGAAACTACGTACTAATAATCTATCTACTTGTTTTTGTTTTATTTAGGGATCGTCCATTAACCACGATAGGCTCGAGGGGGGAGGGGCTTTGTGAAAAATCACGAAACATCACGAGGGGGGGGGGGGTGTAGTCAGATATCACGTGTATTTATTTTTTCCTTAAACGCGCGGTTTAAAGTCTGTGATTTTGACGCCGAATACATGCGTAAATCGTTGCCGCGTTTGTTTTGCCTCAAAACAATGTCTAAACTAGGAGACAGTGCTGGATTTAACAGCAGGCTGAGTAGTCTGGAGCCTAGGGCGGCAGATTTTAGGGGCGGCAAATTTAGGGCCAACATTGTTTTTGTCGTACAGAAGTTAAAAAGATTATTTTTTATATTAAAGAGTTAATAGTTTTTGCCTTAACTATATGAAACGACATGTTAAATTATTTCAATAAAACTAATTATGTGATTTGTTTCATGTGTTTGTCACATAAAACAATCAATCACATGAAACAAATCACATCGTTAGTTTTATTCAAATAATTTATTATTTTTATATACCTACCTTAATGTAAATGGTTTTAGGTCTACACAAGAAATTCAACATGTAATATGTTTCACGACATATTTTTAAATTAATTTTTCTACAATTTGCATAGTAGTGGATAGTAGTTGGTCCGAAGCAGGATCAAAGGGGCCGAGCTGTTAGGGGCATACGCCGTAGTGGCATTGAGTCTGAGAGACACAGATGTAGAACGGCGATTCAAACGAAAAAGCCAACGAAAAGAAAAGCCACCTCTGTTGATTGAGTATTGCAATTTCTAATATGCATGAATTTTTCTTCGGTTGTGTGCTAGAGAGGAAAAATGAAAAATTCAGTGATCTAAATAACGGAAAATATTGTATGCTAATGGAATTGTTAGCTGAATTCGATCCTTTTTCAGCGAGCCATGTTGAATATCTAAGACTTGAATTTTTATAAATTCGTTGGCACATCGCTGGCAAAAGTTAATGACTGAAATTGGGAAAGGGAAAACGCTAAATAGAGTAAATTTGACACGTTGGTCAGCTAGAGAGGACGCATCTAGAAATTTAAGAGTTTCTTGGCACGAAGTTCTTAAAACTTTGGAATCAATCAAGGATGATTGTATCGAAAAACCTGTAAAGCGAAACGAAGCGACGGGAATACTTTTAAATTTAGAAAAACTGGAAAGGGCAGAAAGAATAAACAAGGTGAATATTCAAATGCAGGCTTTTACCGTAGATGTGATCACTGTTCCCGGTCTTTATAAATCCCTTTGTAAGTTTTTCGTAGCTGAACGAGAGAATTTTAAGCATTTGGAGGAAAAGGCGATGTAATTAAACGTGTCGAAGCAATAAACAAAAGACATGGGAAAAACACAACCGAAAAGGAAAAAAATATATGCTGAAACACGCCATGAAGAAATGAGAATGACTACAAATGTTACTTTAAGGGTTAATACATTTCTCGTGCATATTGGTAGACTCATATGCAAATTAAAAAAACAACAGGAGGCCTACAACAGGTTTAATGAAAAGTTTTAATTTTTGACCAAAATTGGTGAATTTTCATCATCAACCCTTACGCTAAAAGTCCTTTTCTTTCATGTTCAAGAATGGCATACATTATCAATGCAATCTTTCTTCTGAAATAATTTTGGTAAAACCATATTTTGGATAATTGAAAAGTCTGTCTTCGTACCTGCAAAACAGAATTTTCAAAACTTATTTAGCATTGTTTATCCAATATATATATATATATATATATATATATATATATATATATATATATATATATATATATATATATATATATATATATATAGCCGTTCAAACTTATATATGGCTACGTACACCAGCGACAAATTGTTCGGGTGAGAGCAACTTTTTTTATATTCTATAAGATTATACCTGTGTTACAGATAATATTCTGAAATTTTTTTTAGATGCTTTGTACCAAAAAAATACACGTGATGTTGTATAGGGGGAGGGGTAACCTAAGACCACGCGGTGAGGTCACCAGGAGGGAGGGGTGGGCGTCGTTAAAAAGTTGCTAAAAAACATCACGTGATTAATGGACGACCCTTTACCAATGTATCCCATCCCAAAAGGTACCAAAGGTAGTATACGTTTTGGATGTTTAACTTTTAGCGGTTAACTTTAACTTGCGTTAAATTTTCGAAATTTTAACGATTAACGACGTTAACTTTTTTTATTAACGAGTTAACGATTAACAAAGTTAACTTTTGGATTAACTGTGCTCACCTATGGAAATAAACACTGTCAGTTTCTTGGAATTAATCTCTGTGTTTTAATTAATTAAATTAATAAAAATTAAAACAACAAAAAAATTAATAAAAATTAATTCTATTAAGAGTTTGACTTAGTTTTTGGTCATTGAACCCATGCAAAGAATAATGAGAAAGTTAAAACCGGCGAGTCAGCATTTTCCTGTTCGAACTTCACAAGTCTGGGTGATTCTGAGAAATTTATAAGTTATTTAAATTCGTCTATGACCCCATTCGCACTATTTTAAATTTTAATATAAATAAAAAGTATTTCTGTTATTAGGGTTTAATTTTGAGCGTGAAATGGTATTCTTTCTTATAAGTTTAAGTAATCAGTTAAGTATTTGAACTTGAAGATTTTAAATTTGTGTCAAGGGAATAACATACGATTATTTTAACAACTACTACAACAGTAAATGTTTACGCAACGCGAGACCAGATAGGGCCGAGCCCTTGATAAAATATGTAAACAATCGTGTACAATTTAAAATTGCAAACGCTGCATTTAAACTACCGTAATAAGAATCGCGGTCTAGTTAATTTAGTATTTGAAATTGAACTTGTAAACGCTTGTGTGCCTTTCTTATTCATTTTATTCAGTTTCTGGATAGGGGTAAAATAAAACCAAGTTGTTAGTAGAATAAAAACACATATTTACTAACATTTATAAATGCATAAATAAGATTAACAAGCAGAACAATAATAATCACTATTTGCAATGAGTGCATATCTTAATGGACATTAGTTTTGTCTATCCAGAAGAACCGCCGAGTCAGCATTTTGATTGGCTTATTGAATATTGGTTTTTGGGTATAAATACGGGAACTATACACAAATTGAATTAGTAGTATCAACGCAATGTCATTAACAACTCCAACGATAATCATACCAGATTCAGGGATAAGTTCACCTACATTCCTGGATGATTTATTACAAGAGTTCGATGAAGAGATTAAAAGTGAATGTCGCCTCATAAACGAAGTTAGTTACTCTGTTAGCAAGTCATTATCAGTTTCAACTGGATTCAGCACAGTTCGAGGATATTATCAGTGTGTTCGAATATTCAATTCAAAAAAACAGTCAACTTTAATACCAATTGAATGGTCTACATAAAAAAATCAATGGCAGAAGGTGAATAATTTCTTTACAAATAAGCGACAAAGAGGTGTTAAAGGCAAGTGTTCCAACTCCAGTTGTTTGCTAGAAGCTGACAAGGAAACAATACCCAAACCGAAATAGTTCCCGTTTACGATAGCTGCACTATTACTCTTAATTCATTGCCCAGGAGGAATAGACATATTACGTTACAAAGCAGAGGAGTTCAGTTCGATTTAGATTGAGAGACGGCAGGCAAGTTAAATTTAACAACCCCCCTGTTATCTTATCAGCGGTGTGCAAGCGAAGAAATAATAAATCTCGAAGCGCGGTCTAATCAATTTCTTAGAAATCGTGCGTTTATTTTAATAAGCATATTAAGATTTTGATTTACTATCAGGCTTGTCGACTAGGCACGACCGGGCGTCTAGTGCTGATAACAATTTTTCGTCTCAACTTGTCTGTAGACATGTGGTGTGGGATGTCAGAATTATGGAATAATAGATAAGAAATATTAATTCTCAAGGGAATGATGAGGTTATGAAATAATAAACTCTACATATAATTTATAATTTCATTAAATTCTAATAATAGTACATGTACATAATAATATAATTACAATGTAAGTAAGAATTGAAAATAGAATATGATAACGGTTTTTTCAAATGCCCTTTTACAAAAATAATATTAATACTATCTGAATGTTGGATGTGAAACTTTAAAATATTTTGAATCAGATTTGGCGATAAATTTCCAGCGCTGCATTTAAGCCCGTGATAGTAATCCTTTAACCATGGAACTTGTTTCTTATCTGATGCTTTAAGAGATCTGAATGGCGCTGATGGTTTGAATAGATAGGTATATCTTCATTATCCACATCGAATGATTTGATTGAAAGTTCTTTTGGTGTAAATTTTCCATTCACACTGAATCTTTGAACATCGATGATAAATCGTCTAGCCACATGATCGATATGCTTCTTTCTCAGTATTGGCCCCAGCAGCTTTTCTAAATGATTGATTCTTCTACGAAAACGTACTCGATTTGCAGCTTCCCTCAACCACTCGATACCGTTTCTAGATTCACACTGAGATTCAATAATAAAAATTTCAACAATATCTGCCCCTCCAGAGTCTCTTAAAAATGATACACTTTTCATGAGTTTTAAATTAATTTTCCAACGATCCCCAACAATGGAGTGTATTCAATGACAGCATCGTACAAAATAAGGTAATAGGCTTGAGTGTTTCACTTGAATGCTTGCGTACCTTCTAATTTAATTTTTAAATCAAGAGATGATGATAATGAAATACTTTCATTTTAATTAAATTGGGACAATCGTAAAATATTACTCGATTATGTCGGCTTCTCTAAAAGCGTTTTCTATAGTTTGAATCTCATAGTCATTGGACATGTTTCCAAATTGTTGCGACTTTTTTAACAGCCATAATCATTCAACCAACTCGATAGGATAGTTCCGTTCAATAAACGGATTAAACGACTCCCCGTTTGCAATTTCTTCATTGACGTAAGGTATTTTCTCTTCGAAATCATAGTCCGTGAAAACACTTTCTTCATCTTCTTCTCTTTTATTAATACAATTTCTTGGAAATTCTGTGAGGATGCTCTGTTCGGATGTTTGAGAATTACTAATACCAAATTGATGTTCGCACAAATCCAGATAATTTAACATTTCTTTAAAGGAGTCGGCTAATATTGAGACGTTTTTTCTGTTTTCTTTTATCCCCACCATTAAGCCATTGCATATATCATGATTTTTGGGTACACCTGCTTCAATATCTTCAGCTACACTTTTATCTAAACGGTTTTCTTTCATTTAGTAATTCTCTATAGCAGGGGTCTCCAAAATTTCCAGTCTTAGGGCCATACTGATTACTCCAGTAAGTTCCGAGGGCCAAAACCATATTATCATTGTTGCCGGTGGTAAAAAGTGAAATAGTCCACTGTTGAAAAAAAAGTCCGAAAAAGTACGCAACGTTTAAAAATGGCTGCAAATCGGACTAAAGTCCGCAAAACGGCAACACTGCATATTATTAATTTTCCTGTCATTATCTGCAATTTCTAGATTAGTCGTAGAGTACGAGCCATGAGGAGTAACGTGACACGACATCTGGTGAACACAAGCGGAAATAGGTAGTACCTTCTATCGCTAACAGATGGCGCTAATAGCACGTACAGAATAATCTCGTTGGTTCGAGAAAGTTCTGGTGTCTTTCGCTCACTTCTAGATGGCAGTAATTGGAATATATAAGAAGGCTAGTGGCGCAACCACAAGTCAGTTCCTATGACACTGTTGTGAAATAAAATAGTGCGTACCTCCTTAAAACGTGTTTGTCAGTCTAAGTTTAAGACATCTTTTTAACAGTATTTTGATTTGAATTGTTGCTTTTGTGTGTGATTTAGTAGTATGGAAAAGAAGCGAAAAATTGATAGTGAATGCAGAAAATTCAAAGATCAGTGGAACATTCAGTATTTCGTAATTGAGTCCAGTAACAAGGCGCTATGTTTGATTTGCAATGAAAGCATAGCCGTTCTCACGGAATATAACATTAAACGTCATTATGAAACAAAACATTTTCAAAATTACTCAAAATATACAGGAAGTTTGCGGACAGAAAAATTCGAAGCTATGAAGCGCGGATTGAAATCGCAGCAATCTTCATTTACAAAACTCAAAACTGAACAAGAGGCTGTAACTCGTGCCAGCTTTCGTGTGGCTCTTGAAATTGCAAAACGTGGAAAACCATTCACCGATGGAGACATGATCAAAGAATGCATAATTGCAGTAGCCGAAGAAATGTGCCCTGAAAAGGTAAATTTATTAAAAACTGTCAGTATGTCAGCAAACACTGTGGCTCGAAGGGTAGAAAACATCGCTGAAAATATATCCTCTCAACTGTTCGACAAAAATGGACATGTTGAGTGGTTTTCTTTGGCCTTGGATGAGTCAACGATGAGTCATGTGTCACATACTGCTCAGGTGTTGATTTATATTCGAGGAGTAGATAAAAGCTATGAAGTGCTTGAAGAACTTCTTGATATGTATAGTATTCATGGCACAACTACTGGTACAGATATTTTTAATGGAGTTGAAATTTCCATTAATCAAGAGAACCTTCGATGGAAAAACTTGAAATGTATTACAACTGATGGAGGCAAAAACATGAGTGGGAAAGATAAAGGAGTGGTCGCTCTTGTGTCAAAGGCTGTAGAAAATGACGGTGGTTAAAACCATTAGTCTTACATTGTATCATTCATCAACAGTCTTTGTGCGGAAAATGTTTGGATATGTCTGAAGTTCTGAAACCAGTCATATCAACTGTTAATTTTATCAGATCTTTTGGGCTGAATCACCGACAATTCCCACAATTTATTGAAGAGATTGGAGAAAATGACTTACCTTATCATACTGCCGTACGTTGGCTTAGTGGTAGGAAAGTCCTTCAGCGCTTTTTTGAACTTCGAGCAGTGATCGAAATTTTTTTGAATGAAAAGCATCGCCCTCTTACTGAATTACAAAACAACGCATGGCTGTGGAAGCTAGCATTCTATGTTGATTTGACAAAACATGTGAACGAACTGAATTTGAGATTGCAAGGAGAAAACCAGCATCTTCCTGTTTTATACACTAATATCAAATAATTCCGGAAGAAATTGATACTGTTTCAATCACAACTACGAAGTAAATGTTTTTCACATTTTAAAACATGTGAAATATTCAGCCACACCACTGAGACTGAGTTTCCTATCGATTTTTCAATCGAAACTTTGAGTGCTTTGAAAATAAATTTTGATACTCGTTTCTCGGACTTTGATGCCATTGCGAATCAAATTAAGATTTTTCAGAATCCTTTTGATACTGACATTGAAACCCTAGCGCCGGAACTTCAAATGGAAATGATTGATCTACAGTGCAGTGATATAATTAAGAACAAATATCAAAACTCATCTTTGTTGGAATTTTATAAGAGTCTTCCACTGTAACAATTTGATAATTTGCATAAATTTGCTCGTGGGCTGTTTTCTGTTTTTGGTACTACTTATTTGTGTGAGAGGACCTTCTCCAAAATGAAGTACATAAAAAATGTTTACAGATCTGAATTAACTGATGAGCATCTTAAATCTCTTTTAATAATTGGTACAAGTAAAATTAGTCCACAACTACAAACTATTGTCAGTGGAAAATCTCAATTACATAAATCTCATTAGTATTTCATATGTTATTATGCTTGTTATACGTTATGTTTTTATTTAAAATGTATAAAATGTTAGTTGGATTCATTTCAATAATTTGTTAGTTATTATATACTGAAGTTAAATTTTCTGCATATTATACATGTCTTTACTCATTACAATTCTGTGTTTCTTTATCCAACTTATCACAAAAACAATAACAATAAGCCCACAACAATGTTATGAGTAGTTAGCCCATGACCATATCAATGTAGATGTCATATTAATAATTATTCAACATAAAATTAGAATACTTCAGTAAACTAAATTTAATTTGCTATAAAAAATATGTTCTCTAAAAGGAGTTTTCAAGTATGCTAGCTCTCCGCGGGCCGGACAAAATCTGTCCGCGGGCCGGATGTGGCCCTCGGGCCGTAGTTTGGAGACCCCTGCTCTATAGCATGATTTTCAGGTACTTTCGATTCCACTTACTTTGCTTTACTTTCAATCAAACTGCCATCGTTTTTTGATAATTTCACTCGTTGTACTTTCTTTAATATAATGTCCCTAAATTCTTTCGATTTGTTATTTTCAATTACTAGATCATTATTATCAATTATTTTGATACGTTTTTCATTTTGGATTATCTTATCATCCGGCAAATTTCTAAATGTGACTCCATTAAGAGTGTCTTGCGATTGTTCTTCGAGATCCACCATATATATGACAAATGGCAACTATATATATATATATATATATATATATATATATATATATATATATATATATATATATATAGATATATATATATATATATATATATATATATATATATATATATTTATATATCTATATATATATAAATATATATATATACATATATATATATATATATATATATATATATATATATATATATCACGACGAGAAAATATTTTTGCACAATACTCGCATGTAATTTTAAAGTTTTTGTTGTGACCTCTTTCATGGCTGCGTATATTTTCAATCAATGAATATTGTTTGGTACACTCGCTACCTTAAAACATGATGTATTTTCACAAACGTCCAGTACTAAACTGATTAACAAACAAGTTTGCTTTAATTTATACCCAATGCTCAATTCAATAGATAGAGAAGAATAAGGAGTGGACGAAAAGTGGACGAAAAGTGGACGGAGTGGACGGAAACTGGACCGAAAGAGGACGGAAACTGGACGCAAAGTGGATGGAGTAGACAGAAAGTACTCCGTCCACTACTGCTACGGACCTAGTAGACGGAAAGTGGACGGAAAGTGGACGCAGAAAGTGGATGGAAAAAGTGGACGGTGGACGGTAAAAGTGGACGGAAAAATATCTATATAAATATCGCTTGTTTCTATCAATAAAATAAGATTGTCGGTGTCAAAGTAGCATAGATTAACATTATCACCATACTTGAGTTTAAAAACGTCGTAATAATTTAATCGTTAAACGTATATCGTTTTTTATTATCCATTTTATTCAGTTTCAGGATTACAGGTAAAATTAAGTAAAACCAAGTTATTAGTAGAATAAAAATATATATTGATTTACAATTACAAGAGCAAATATATAATATATGACAAATAATATATAATATATGATATATAATATATAGTATATAATATATAATATATAATATATAATATATAATATATAATATATAATATATAATATATAATATATAATATATAATATATAATATATAATATATAATATATAATATATAATATATAATATATAATATATAATATATAATATATAATATATAATATATAATATATAATATATAATATATAATATATAATATATAATATATAATATATAATATATAATATATAATATATAATATATAATATATAATATATAATATATAATATATAATATATAATATATAATATATAATATATAATATATAATATATAATATATAATATATAATATATAATATATAATATAAAATATATAATATATAATATATAATATATAATATATAATATATAATATATAATATATAATATATAATATATAATATATAATATATAATATATAATATATAATATATAATATATAATATATAATATATAATATATAATAAATAATATATAATATATAATATATAATATATAATATATAATATATAATATATAATATATAATATATAATATATAATATATAATATATAATATATAATATATAATATATAATATATAATATATAATATATAATATATAATATATAATATATAATATATAATATATAATATATAATATATAATATATAATATATAATATATAATATATAATATATAATATATAATATATAATATATAATATATAATATATAATATATAATATATAATATATAATAATAATATATAATATATAATATATAATATATAATATATAATATATAATATATAATATATAATATATAATATATAATATATAATATATAATATATAATATATATAATATAATATATAATATATAATATATAATATATAATATATAATATATAATATATAATATATAATATATAATATATAATATATAATATATAATATATAATATATAATATATAATATATAATATATAATATATAATATATAATATATAATATATAATATATAATATATAATATATAATATAATATATAATATATAATATATAATATATAATATATAATATATAATATATAATAATATATAATATATAATATAGAATTTTTTAATAAATAATATATAATATAGAATTTTTTAATATATAATATAGAATATATAATATATAATACATAATATATAATATTTAATACATAATATATATTACATAATATATAATATATAATATATAATATATAATATATAATATATAATATATAATATATAATATATAATATATAATATATAATATATAATATATAATATATAATATATAATATATAATATATAATATATAATATATAATATATAATATATAATATATAATATATAATATATAATATATAATATATAATATATAATATATATATATTATATATTATATATAATATATAATATATAATATATAAAATATAATATATAATATATAATATATAATTTATAATATATATTGTATAATATATAATACATAATATATAATATACAATATATAATATATAATATATAATATATAATATATAATATATAATATATAATATATAATATATAATATATAATATATAATATATAATATATAATATATAATATATAATATATAATATATAATATATAATATATAATATATAATATATAATATATAATATATAATATATAATATATAATATATAATATATAATATATAATATATAATATATAATATATAATATATAATATATAATATATAATATATAATATATAATATATAATATATAATATATAATATATAATATAGAATTTTTTAATAAATAATATATAATATAGAATTTTTTAATATATAATATAGAATATATAATATATAATACATAATATATAATATATAATACATAATATATATTACATAATATATAATATATAATATATAATATATAATATATAATATATAATATATAATATATAATATATAATATATAATATATAATATATAATATATAATATATAATATATAATATATAATATATAATATATAATATATAATATATAATATATAATATATAATATATAATATATAATATATAATATATAATATATAATATATAATATATAATATATAATATATAATATATAATATATAAAATATAATATATAATATATAATATATAATTTATAATATATATTGTATAATATATAATACATAATATATAATATACAATATATAATATATAATATATAATATATAATATATAATATATAATATATAATATATAATATATAATATATAATATATAATATATAATATATAATATATAATATATAATATATAATATATAATATATAATATAATAATATATAATATATAATATATAATATATAATATATAATATATAATATATAATATATAATATATAATATATAATATATAATATATAATATATAATATATAATATATAATATATAATATATAATATATAATATATAATATATAATATATAATATATAATATATAATATATAATATATAATATATAATATATAATATATAATATATAATATATAATATATAATATATAATATATAATATATAATATATAATATATAATATATAATATATAATATATAATATATAATATATAATATATAATATATAATATATAATATATAATATATAATATATAATATATAATATAAAATATATAATATATAATATATAAAATATAATATATAATATATAATATATATTATATAATATATAATATATAATATATAATATATAATATATAATATATAATATATAATATATAATATATAATATATAATATATAATATATAATATATAATATATAATATATAATATATAATATATAATATATAATATATAATATATAATATATAATATATAATATATAATATATAATATATAATATATAATATATAATATATAATATATAATATATAATATATAATATATAATATATAATATATAATATATAATATATAATATATAATATATAATATATAATATATAATATATAATATATAATATATAATATATAATTATAGTATATAATATATAATATAAAAACAGTATAATAATAGCTATTTTACAGCAATTGATTTAAGTGTGTGATATTTAGTAGTTTTTTCTATAACATCAAGTTTAATATTTAGTATGAAGTCTATTATTTAAGACATAATTCACGAATCATATTAGTCATGTTTGTAGGAGCATACCATTTTCCACGATGACCATGCTTTGTGTACTTTATGCGCTCGGAAGAATCAGCTTGAACAATAATGACTTGTACACATATTACAACGAAACTTTACACAACTAGTTTTACTTGAGGCCTTTTGTCTTCCAAATATCATTCGGTTTTCCTTCTAACAACCAACGCACCCCGTCTTTTAACATCGGTTTTCTCGAGGGAATGTTGACTATCTTTAGCGTTGGATGAACAAACAGCTGATTGGTTTATTGAATTATCAACATATGCTTATTTTTCTCTACTATTATCACAGTCACCATTAAAACTCTCAACTTTATTCTTTTGACACCTAGGTATCTCATATGATGGTGATAAACTAATAAATATTCTAAGTGGACACAAATAGATGGTTTTATTACGGGTATGCTTCTCACAAAATTCTTCATTAGAACAATCTACAATTTCTTTATTAGAACAATCTACAATTTACAATTAATCTGTAGAGGTAATTTTAATAACTATTTCTTTACCATTCTCAGTTTTTATTTTCTCTGCATGAATACATAGGGCTTCTGCTAAGGCTGTTGTTGTAATCTTCCTTATATTTCTTTGGTATCCAAATCAACCCTTCAGCTGTATCTGCGACAATGCTATTTCCATAAAAAGTATTTTTTTGAAGAACGGATTGATGATGTATTTTTAATTTAATTTTAAATCGGCAGTTTGTAAATACATCTTCGATGATTTGCTGTTAATGCTGATTAACTTGTTGAAATCCATTTCCGAATTGTTGACTTAATTAAGCTTGTTTGTCCGGTGTGTGGTTTTCGAGAGACTGGATGTTGAAATATTGTCTCTCCTATTTATACCAAAACCAATAGCTGATAAGTGAAACAAGTTTTGTCGAGAAATTATCAGCGCCAAACTAGACCAGAGATTAATTCCGAAAAATTAATTAGACCGCGATCATAATATATTAGTTCTACATGCGTTTACAGACAGGTTGAGACAGGAAATTGTTATCAGCACTAGACTAAACGCAGATTAACCCCCAGAAATTAATTAGATCATCTTAATTTATTAGCCCCCACGCTCGGTGGACAGTGGACGGAAAAATTAGACGGGGCAAGCACGGGTAAATGGGTTAGGTTAGTTGGGTAAGCAGTCGGGTAGGTGAACATTAGGTTAGGTTACGACTGAAGCGCTTCAGTCACAAAGCATGGCCATCGTGGAAAAATGGTAAGCTCCTACAAAAATGACTAATATGTTTGGTGAAATTATGTCTTAAATAATAGATTTCAAACTAAATATTAAACTTGATGTTATAGAAAAAAACTACAAAATGTCACACACATAAATCAATTATTGTGAAATACTATTATTTTACTGTTTTTATATTATATATTCTTTATTAATAATTTTTATACATAATGTATATATGACAAGTCGAATAATAATAATTAAACAGTGTTACAATAATAAAACAGAGTTAAACAGAGAACGTATACATAAGTGTAAATGGACGAAGACATTGATGTAAAACAGACGGAATTACATACAGTCGTAAAACATCTATAGCCACGTAAAATTTAAAGTTTAAGAGAAAAGAAATCATTGATTGAGTAACAGCAACTTTCTATAAGCAAGCTTTTGATGTTGCTTTTAAAAACTCGAATCGGAAGAGCCCTTAAGAATGAGGTTAGCTTATTATAAAGTTTTAATTTTAATTTAGGGGAATTTTTTTCAGATTTAGCTAGCCTGAACTGTGGTATGACCAGAGAGTCCTTGTATCTAGTGTCATGACAGTGAACAGATGCACGAGTCACATGAATGTTCGACTTGGAGTGAATCTCAAGCAAGGAATTATAAATAAATAATTACGATAATGACATGATTTTAAACTTTAGAAAGAGTGTAATACAGTTTAAATACTTCAATGGAAAATATTATATATTTGCTCTTGTAATTGAATATAAATATATATTTTTATTCTACTAATAACTTGGTTTTATTTAATTTTACCTGTAATCCTGAAACTGAATAAAATGACAATAAAAAACGATATGCATTGTTAAATTATTACGATTTTTTGAAACCCAAGTATGGTGATAAATTTACTCTATGCTACTGTGACACTGACAGTCTTATTTTATTGATTGAAACAGAAGATATTTTTAAAGATATTTTACCTTCCACTTTTTCCGTCCATTTCTTCGGTCCACTTTCCGTCTACTACGTCCACTTTCCGTCCTCTTCGTCCACTTTTCGTCCACTCCGTCCACTTTCCGTCTACTCAATCCACCTTCCGTCTACTGCGTCCACTTTCCGTCCACTCCGTCTACTTTCCGTCCACTCTTTATCTATTGAATTGCGCATTCGGTATAAATGGGAGCAAACTTGATTGTTAATCAGTTTAGTACTGCACGTTTGTGAGAATACATCATGTTTAAATGTAACGAGTGCACCATACAATATTCATTGATTGAAAATTTACACAGACAGTTCTTCTGGATAGACAAAACTAATGTCCTTTAAGATATGCACTCATTGAAAATAGTGATTATTATTGTTCTGCTTGTAAATCTTATTTATGAATTTATAAGTTCAAGTTCAAATACTAACTTAATTAAACCGCGTTTCTTATTACGGTAACAGCGGTTGCAATTTTAAACTCGGTCCTATCTAAGCACGGGATGCATAAACATTCACTGTCGCAGTAGGTGCTAAAATAATCGTATGTTTTTCCCTTGACACACATTTAAAATCTTCAAGTTCAAATATTAAACTGATTACGTAAGCTTAAAAGAAAGAATACGATTTCACACTCAAAATAAAACCCTAATAACAGAAACACTTTTTATTTATATTAAAATTTAAAATAATGCGAATTAGGTCACAGACGAGTTTAAATAACTTATAAATTTTTCAGAATCACCCAGACAAGTTGGACAGGAAAATACTGACTCGACGGTTTTAACTTTCCCACGATTCTTTGCACGGGTTCAATGACCAACAACTAGGTCAAACTCTTAATAGAATAAACACATAGATTAATTCCAAGAAACTGACAGTGTTTATTTCTACACTCGCCATGCCGCAACCCATTTTGTATTTTCCCGCTAGTCTATTCGTGTTCGGTATTGTTCGCTCTTGTCCGGTATTGTCCGGTCTAAATCCCTCTTTCCCTCCGGTGCCCCCTCCCTAGCGCTGACGCTATCTACACATACACGCCCGGCCACGTCCAGTACTATTTTCTATAGGATTCCCCATACGGAGGGGTACGCTATATTTTACATGTAATTCCCAGTTGCCACATAAGGCGGGGGAGCTTAGATTTTACATGTAATTTCCCATAAGGCGGGGGAGTATATGTAAATCCCCATAAGGCGCTGTGGCCTAGTAACAACTATCTTTCCCTACAATTGCAAAATTGCGTTGTAAAATATCGTCACAACCACCTCACCTCATTAATAGCTTGGAGAGCTATCGAGTAGTTATTTTGTGAAGCGTCAATAATCTCTTTAATTAAATTTACTTGTTTTCGTAGCGGATCCCAAGGATAATGTATAAACAGTTCTCACCACTGTTTCGATTTCTCTTGTGGCTTTTTATTTTTTCCATGCATCCGAAATAAATACATTTTCTCGGTGTACAATAAAATGTGGTTGTACCAAATGTGGTCCATTCTGCTTTAATTTAGCTGCTACAATTTGGTTATCAATTTGTTATTTTCATAAAATTGTAACTAATTATATTTTATCTAATTTTATTTGGTTATCTTCATAAAATTTTGTCTTTAATTGAATTTCTTCTTGTCATTAATTGAATTATCCCAACGAAAACAGTTTTATATTGATTTTTTTAATTTAATTTTATAAAATATAAAATTAATCATTTGGTTCTTGAAATGTCTGTGCTTTCATCAACAATTAATGTACAAAAATGTGTCATTTTAATTTAATACATAAATTCTTTTTTTACAAAAGTATTCACCACTTCACCACAAATGATAAAACATAGTTTTCACTACGAAAACTTTTTGGAATATGGACGTTCTTTGCCATATGGTTATTTACTTCTCGAACCGAAAGTAAAGATATGTTCATTTTAATTGCCAATAATAGATTATCAATTACAATTATTTTATATGAATTTCATATGCAGGTGCAACTTTAATTGCTGCACAAAAAAGAAATTGTGCGCGGGAATATTTTTCATGTGCGCTATGTTAATTGTAAATTTATGAGCGCGCGCACAGCTGGATATTAAGCTGTGTGGATATCCAAATCTGTTTGGATATCTTTCTTCAAATGGATATCCAAACAGCTTAATATCCAGAGCTTTCCGTCGTACAGAGAACAGTAGCCAAAGAACTGAAGAACGCCAGAAACCCGTTAGCGAAGCATACCTACCATACGTTCATGGATCAACTGACAAAATCGCCAGACTCCTTAAAAGACACAACATCGACACCATTTTCAAACCTAACCAGAAAATATCCTCCATGCTACGCAGCGTTAAAGACACCATCCCGTTAGAATCCCAAGGAATTTACGAAATACCTTGCGGAACATGTGAACGAACCTACATTGGACGTACCAATAGAAAAATATCAGCTAGGATTCAAGAACATGTAGTTTCAGTCAGACACAGAGACAAAGTTTCATCGGCACTTGTCCAACACACAAACACCGGTCACTGGATGAACTTTAGAAATTCAAGGACTATTGCACAGATTAGCCACGAAATGTCACGAGTATACAGAGAAGCCATAGAGATAGAAAAACGAGACTATTGCATGAACACGAGAGGCGATTTCTTGAGACTGCCCCCAGCATGGCGACCGATCACATCCACCCTCAAAATGCCATCACAGACACCCCCGATTCATGTACGACCAACAAGACAAACAAACAACCGAACCGAAGCACCGCACACAACGCGCATGACCCGAAGCCAGACAGCTATAAGTAGTCGCATTGCACGAACGAGCTCTCGAGAAAAGAACAGAGCCCCTCTCAAATGCCTTGTCCCTATTCCCAACCCCCCTGCTGACGGTATTGACAACATCGTCAGGCTCTTTACCACCACCCTCCTCAACTTGTTCCCTAATGACCGTAGCAAGGTCATTGAGACGGTAACTCCCCTGGTTAGGAACCTGTTCGGACTCGGGTTGAAGTCGTCCGTGTTCAGGAACACGGTCCACTTCACCCTCATTCCGACATCCCCCCCCCTAATCACACTGTTCCGGAGCCTCCCGAAGCAGACCCTCAGGTCTAATCCCCGCGTGAATTCCTCCCCCCTCCCCCCTGTCGCACCAAAAATGGCCTTCCTCGCTTCCCTCAACCTCCGTGGCTGGAGGAACAAGGCTCCCCTGGTCCAGCACCTTGTCTCCTCCGAAAACATCCTCATATTTGCCCTCCAAGAAACGTTTTTCACCCCTGCTTCCAATCCCAGGCTACGTGACTTCTCTGTTGTCAGAAAGGACTCCCCCAGTGGCCGCCGTGGTGTCGCCATCGCGCACCACGTCTCCGTTCCTGCTCTACCAATAACCCTGCCTCCCATCCTTGCCAACGAAGAGCTCGTTGGCATCACAGTCCACTCTGGCCAATCTCCCATCTACATCTTTTCCATATACATTCCCCCGACACAACCAATCTCTACTCTCCTATTCAACTACCTTAACTCTCTCCCAAACTTCATCCTCCTAGGCGACTTTAACGCCCGAGACACGTTCTTTGGCGACCGTGTTTCCAATGGAAATGGTCGCCTTCTCACCTCATTCCTAGACAGTTTACCTATTCTTCGCATCCCCTGCCATGACTACACCTTTTTCTCCCCTATTGGCAATTCCATCATTGACCATATCCTAATTTCAGACAACCTGACCGACCTTGTTTCTGACTCGGCGTTCATTGGCCCATCCGTCACTAGCGACCACCTTCCCCTTATCACCGAAACCCTCATCTGCTCCAGGCCCAGCCCGCGCAAATCTTCCAAGACCATCCGGTCTTGGAAGAACGCCGACTGGGATTCCTTCCAATCCTCAATCTCTCTCTCCCTTCCCGCTCCAAACATCAACTCTGGCCTTGACCTATCCTCCGCCATAGACTCCCTCACCTACTCAATCCACTCAGCCATAAATACATGTGTCCCAACGAAAGTCATCCCTCTCGAACGTCCCCCAATTCCTAGCTTCATAGTCTCCCTTATCAAACAAAAACGCATCCTCTACCGCTCTTACAAAGTCACTCACGACCCCCTCACCAAAGCTTCCTGGAACCGCCTCAACGCCTTAATTAAACTAAAGCTACGTTCCTTCCGCGAATCCTCCTGGATCGCTGCCACCTCCAACCTCAACCCCAAGGACGGCAGCAAATTCTGGAAAGCCCTAAACACGCTTACTGGCCGCAACCGCCGTCCTAACCACAATCTCCTCGTGGAGAACAAGATCCTCACCCCTTCCCCCGACAAGGCCCAGGCCTTCGCGTCCCACCTCGAGAAGGTTCACCTTCTCTCTTCACCCCTCTTTAATCAACCCTTCTTTGTCGAGACGACCAACCTCATCAAACTCTCTCCCCTTTCTCCGCTACCATGTTCTTACCAAGTCATCCCAATGATAGACGCTGATGAACCCTGCACCACCCCCATAACAACTGACGAAGTCAGATGCGTCCTCGTCAACGCCAAAACAAACTCCGCCCCCGGCCCTGACGGCATCCCCTGGATTACCCTCAAACACCTCCCTGAGTCAGTCATCGAGTTCCTCTCATCCCTCTACAACGCCTGCCTCTCCTCCGGCACTTTCCCTGCCCAATGGAAAAGTGCTCACACCATTATGATCCTCAAACCAGGCAAAAACCCCAAATCCCCGGACTCCTATCGACCAATTTCCCTCTTCTCTACCATTGGGAAGGCTTTCGAAAGAATCCTCTCCCAACGGCTCCGCAACTTCTGCGACTCCCACCACCTCATCCCCAACCACCAGAGCGGCTTCATGCCCAACAGATCCACCCAACACTCCATCCTCAACCTCACCTCCAGTCTAGCTATCTCCCACAACTCTGGGCAGGTCTCCGTCGTGACACCGTCTGGCACGACGGCCTAATCAAAAAACATATCCTCCTCCAATTCCCCTGGCCTCTAATTCGCCTCGTCCACAACTTCCTCAACTTTCGTTCCTGCCGGGTGAAGCACGGCGACTCACTCTCGCTGCCCTTCACTCCTGCCGCGGGTGTCCCCCAGGGCTCTGTCCTGTCTCCCCTTCTTTTCAACCTCTTCTGCCACGACATTCCCACCTCAACCTTGCCCGACTGCCGTCTCCAGCAATTCGCTGATGATACCGTGGTCTGGGCCTCAAATCGCCTCCCTAAGGTCGCTGCTTCCCGCCTAAACTCCCACCTAAAAACGCTGGAAGCCTGGATGAGCCTCTGGCGCATCCAGATGAACCCCAAGAAATCACAACTCGTCTTCTTCCACCACCCCTATCTAAGGGGTGCTCTTCCCTTCCCCAACATCCGACTCCATGGCGAAATAATCAAACCTCAACCCTCCGCCACCTACCTAGGCACCATCCTCCACAAATCTCTCCGTCAACCTTCCAACACCTCCAGCTGCATCAACCTAATGTGCAAACGCTTTCGTCTTCTATACTGCCTTCGTAGTCGCCTCGGCGGCTGCTCCCCCAAAACCTTCACCTACAAAACCTTCGTAAGACCAGTCCTCGACTATCAAGTCTGCGCTCTTTCCCTCAGCCATGAATCCCACCTTCGCCGACTTCTGGCTTTCCAAAGATCCTGCCTCCGCCGTATATTCCGCCTGCCCCCCAATTTTCCATCCTCCTTCTTGCCCGAAATCTCCAACATGGTACCATTCGACGTCCGCCTCTCCCGACTGCAAGGTCGCCTTTCCTCAAAAATTATATCCAATCAACCCCCAGTTCTCTCCATCTTCCAAAAACCACCTGTCACGATTCGTTACAAAATCCCCAAACGCAAGATCCCCATCCCCTACCTCAAACTCCTATCTCATTGCACCACCGAACTCCCACCCGAGCTATCTTACATCCTCAACTCTGCTCCCGCGGCATTCAAATAAATGACCATCCAAACCTAAGAAATTAAAAAAAAAAAATAATAACAATGAATAAATAGAAAAAATAATAATAAGCTAAAAAAAAATAAAAAAAAATATTAATAAACAGCAAATAATAAGGAATATATATATATATATATATATATATATATATATATATATATATATATAATAAATAAATAAATAAAAAAAAATAAACAAAATAATTAAAAAAAGAACCGGTTCAAACCAACCAGGGGGGATAATAAAAAAAAAAAAAAAATACAACAGCATCCTCGAACTCCGCACACAACTAAATAATTAACTTCAACTGAATTTCAAATTATGAACGCGTTTCTAGTTTATGTCGTTGAAAGAAAATGTCTATCATTAATAAGAAGACCATTTTACTTTTCAACAAAATGGAGCGCCACCACATTATAAGCAGGCTGTTCGGGAGATTCTGGACAGAGCTTTCCTGGGACAATGGAATGGACGTAGGAGTGCTATATGATTTAAGTTTTCTGGACTTTTTCTTCTGGGGCCATCTAAAGAGTAGAATTTATGCAAAAGAATCTGAGTCCCTGGAAGAGTTACATCGATGCATTATTGAAGAATGTCGTCAAATTACGCCCATAAAATTATAGGGGCTGTGGTCCCAGCGCTAAGGGGTTAAGTGATAAAAACCCTCACAAACAAAGTTTTTTCTAATCTTTCTAATTAAACTATCCGAAAATCCCTGTTTCGTTTTCAATGGCCCCTTAGTATAAACAACCTTCCATGTTGTTCGATACACTTCGGTTCCATAAGATGCCTCCTATTTAAAAAATAAATAGTTTGATCTGGTTTTTAATCTAAGCGTCTTGACGCGTCTGCACCAGCTATTTGACGTGACTATTAATAAACTAATAAGGTGTGATATCCGTTCTGAATGTGGATGGGAGAAATGCTGAGAACTAGAACGGCGGAGACACAAGTGGGAAAAGACACGATTAAGATCTTCACAACTCGAGGGTGCCAACAGGGAGGTGTACTATTACCGCTAATGTGGAGCCTGGTAGTTGATGAACTGCTGGTTAGGCTAAACGACCTAGACATCAAATGTCAAGGTTACGCCCATGACATAGTCATAATGGCTAGAGGGAAATTTGAGGGAACGCTCTGTGAAATTGTTCAGAGAGGCCTCAACGTAACAAGTAGATGGTGTCAAACAGTGGGACTGAAACTCAGCCCGAGCAAAACCACGGTGGTACCATTTACTAGAAGGAGAAAACTAAACTGCCTACATCCCATACTCATAGATGGGAAGGCAGTAGAATACTAACAGGAGATAAGGTATCTGGGTATCACACTAGATAGCAAACTCCTATGAAATAGACACGCTGAGGCTGTGGTAGGTGAAGCCAAACGCGCCCTATTAGTGTGCAGAAAACTGGCAGGAAAAACGTGGTGTTGTAACCCCACTATCCTGCGATGGATGTACACCATGATAGTGAGACCTGCAATCACTTATGGGGCAGTTGCGTGGGGAAGTAGAACCAAGCTGGCCTCTATGAGGAAACAGCTTGAGAAGATTCAAAGACAGGCGTGTGTCTGCATCACGGAGGCGATGGGGTCGTGTCCAACAGCAGCATTGGAGCTGCTGCTGGATCTGACTCCGCTGCACCTTGTGGTGGAGAGCGCCGCCAGATCGGCGATCGGAAGATTCAGCAAGGAAGGAATGGGCAGAGGTAAAATGATCAGGAGCAGAGACCGAAACAGCCTCGCTGCCAAGATCCCCTGGCTGGAAGTACCAAAAGACGAAATGGTATGCAAATACCACTTCGAGAAAAACTACACAGGAATGTGTAGTAGTATAGCCGATTGGAGCGACGAATCCACAGCATACCACATAGAGCAAAATGCCATCAAGTGGTATACAGATGGTTCGAAGACAAAGGAAGGCACTGGTGCAGAAGTGTTTGGACCTCGTACCAGATACTTCGAACCCATGCGAACATCCCCAAGTATGTTCTAAGCCGAGGTACTCGTAATCGAAAGATGTGCACAGTTTGACCTCGACGGGAATTACCGCAAAGAACGAATTGCTATCCTGTCAGATAGCCAAGCAGCCATCAAGGCCATTAGCTCATACACCATCAGATCCAAACTGGTATGGGCCTGTGTGGGGAAGCTGAACAAGCTTGGCAGGGATAATAAGGTAACGCTATACTGGGTACCACACTGGTATAGACGGAAACAAAGAAGCCGATCACCTAGCAAACAAGGGATCCAGTAGCCCCTTTATAGGTCCGGAACCCTTTTACGGTATGAGCGTGAACACCATCCGCAAAAGTTTAGATGAAGAAATATGAGGAAAATGGATGAAAACCTGGAAAGAACTTCCAGGGCTAAGCAATCCAAAGTGATGCTGGGATCTTTTAACCAGAAGAGAACAAAAGCTTGCCTGAAACTAAGCAGGAACAAGCTCAGAATTCTGACAGGAGCCCGGACGGGGCACTGCTGACTTAGGAAACATCTCAAGGCCCTAGGCCTAGTGGAGGATGATGGATGCAGATTCTGTGGCTCAGCAGAGGAAACCCCCATACATCTATTCAAAGACTGCGGAGCATTACTCCGCAAGAGACAGATGTACCTTGGGGCTCAATGCTTGAACACAGTGGAGCTGCAGGCCTTGAATCCCATCCAGATCCTAAGATTCCTAAAGGAATCAGGATTAGAGGAGGCGCTCTAAATGGGTAAGTACACCAACACTTGGAGGAGGAGGGTGGGGTACAATAGATCTATAAATGTCGCAGTACAAGTCGTCACCACCATATCTACAATCTACAATCTATCCGTTCTGAATGGAATGGATGGTTATCACACATATTCTGCTGTTGGCTATATGCGCTAACTGAATGCTAGTCGTTGCAGAATAGACTTTTCGAACTTGAATTAGATGCGTTTTTAATTAAATGGGACTTTTATTATTTCCGATTCTATATCTTCCATGTTTTTGTTTACATACTAACATTTTATGCAATATTTTATATTAAGTTTCACGATAAATTATTCGTGTATTATATGCGAGGGCGCAATATAATCATGATTTTACAGTATATTATCTAATTGAAGATTGATATAATATATTACATAAATTATTGGTTAGTAAATTTGGATCGACAATACTAAATGGAAGTAAATGTTAAATATGACACGTTTTCGTCTCAGGTCGAGCGCGAAACCATAGTTGTGCAACGAGCTTTATGAATTTTAGATATTACATGCAACAGGTAGAACATTCCACGAACCAACATATAGTGTAAATTAATTCGGTAGTTCGGAATATTAGGATTCATTATAGAGGTTTATGAAACATATAATAAATTTACTGTACGTTTTTGAAATTTACAAATTCATGTATTAAATAAATATTCATTTTATCGAAATTGGTTGCATTATTTATAGGAATAATTTCAAAATAGATTATAAAATCGACATTCCACATGTTGCATAGGGCAGGGATTGCCAATTAGTTTATTCAGCAGTCCGGCTTTTAATATAAAATTACCATCGCTGTCCGTTTCTCATTGAGTTTAATAAATAAGCAAATGTAATGTACAGAAGTAATAAGATTACATTATACACATACATACACATACATTATTACATAAATTTTTTTACATATCAATGTAAATTGGTGCAAGCTATTGTCAGTAAATCCTGGAGATGTTCATCAGTAAGTCGATATCGAAATCTATTTTTACTAAAATTTGTCTTCGAAAATGCTGCTACACAAATATATGTTGACCATATATATTGAACATTAGTAAGAAGTTTCCAGTTTTTTTTTTAAATCTGGGTATTTATTACCAGACACAAATTTTATTCGGAAATCTTTTCAAGGAACTTGTATATGTGTGTGTTTAAATATTGTGTTTTATTGGAAATCGATCATTTCCACCTTCAGGGTAGCTTTATTACTCCCGTAAATATTTGCGGCTTTGTTGCTCGATTCACTATCAGTATGCAGAGAGTAAATATTGCTGAGGATTCCGACGATATTCTTAATTTTCTTAAAACCTGCGAGTCTGTTTTCAAATTCCGATTTAAGATCTTTAATAAACGTCTTGTATTGACCGACGTCAATTTCGTTGTCACTGCTGATTATTTTATTTAAATTGGGGAAGTTGCGGCAGTTTAAGGTTAAAGTCGTTAATAAGTTAAAAAATATCCGTTAAGAAAGCAATGGAAGCTAAACATTATTTTTTGCTTAGAAAACTTAGGTAGACATTTGCTGAAATCTGTTCACTATTGAAAAGAAGTCTTCATATGTTCTAAAATGCTGAAAATTCTTTGTAAAGCGCGGCCTTTGCTAAATCATCTCACATTATTATACAACAGTAGATCGTCATATTGTGCATCAACTTATTCTAGAAACGATTTCAATTCACGATGTTTTAAAGATGATATCGCACGAAGAAAATTTACGTTTTTAATCACTTGTTGCATAATACTCTCAAAATTAGTACTCTCAAAGTTTGCACCAAAGCAGAGTTTGGTGTATATTACAGTGGTACGAAATCAAATTTTCATTACATTTTGCATTGGTCCTCATTAGGTAAACTAGTCCTTCTTTAGTCCCAACCATTGCTGTCAGTAGTTATTGTTAAAAGCTTTTTCAGGTCTAAATCAGCGAATAATCAAATATCGAAATAATTGATCACCTCGCTAATGTCTTCTCCTCTGGTTCTTCCCAATTGCGGTAAAAGAGCCAACATCTCCTCAACAAAAGTTTCCCTCATTTGGTCCAGGGAGCGTAAAAAAATAACCAGTTGTGCCTTAATAGTCACGTCGCATGATTTATCCATAGGCAACGCGTAATAGTTTCCATTCTTTAACTGGCTTTTCACGTCCCAATGATTTTCTTCTAACAAAACGTGGGTATTTCTTGTGTTGACGCAGATAACGGAATCTGTCGATTGGTATCAACATTATATTTCTGTTCTCAAGCAGAACATTGCCAGCCTTGGCAAAGCATTCTTTAACTATGCCAGCATATGTAAATAGTTTCATATGCTTAGCAAGAGTCCAACAAACACGCAAAGAAGCCTCACCACATTTTCCTGCTCAGTTATTGAACGACTCATGATCTGAGTAGAAGCTGCGTAGATCATAATAAACTTTACGCAATTTTAGATTTACTAATTTAATATTCCACCTTTTAATTAACGCCATTCATCGTTGTCAAATCAAGCACATTGCATAATTTGTCAGTGTAAAGCAATATAATTCGGTCCATTCTGACAAACACTTTCTATTTTCGACTTCCACCTCTCTTTTTTTCGGTTCCATTTCCAATAAACTTGCAAATGTAAGCAGGTAATTAGGCTCGTGAGGTATAAAGCTCGTCACATTAGAAAATTTTCTAAAAAAACTGATTTGAATGTAAAGCTAACCAACATTATCCAGTTTAGAAAATGGGTTTGTAACACGAAAATCTTTATAATTTTACGACATCTCCACAAACAAGTCGGTTTTATTTTCAAAAAACAGACATTTCCGAGGTCTCAGCGTAACTAGCTCGGTTAGTAGAATTTTCGGAAAAGTCCTAAAAAACAGGTTAGAAATGGAAATGAAGGATATAGAGGAACAACATGGATTTCAAGCTGGCCGTTCCTGCATTGATAGTTTATTCTGCCTAAGACAAGTAGTAGACAAACGGTTCTCTCGTTATCTAGAAACACACATGGTATTCGTGGACTTGCAAAAAGCTTACAACAGCATTCAGCATTCCGATGTGAAAACTGTGGCAAGTCATGAAGGCAAAAGGCCTTAAAAGAATACTTATACAGGCTGTGCGGAATTTGTATAAAAGTATGATGGGGATTAACCATCAATACATCTAAAATAGAATATGTAGTGCTAGGAGGTACAGGAGATCAGCTACAACTGGAAATAGACACCATTTTAAACGTTAACTATTATAAATACCTAGGAGTAAAAATTACTGGAGGAAGTAATGACGAAATTAAAAATAAGTAATATATATATATATATATATATATATATATATAAATATATATATAGATATATATATATATATATATATATATATATATATATATATATATATATATTCATGCTGCGTTAGAAAATTTACGAAAAGAACTGATTTGTATTTTAAAAAAATCAACATTAGCCAGTTTAGAAAAATGGTCGAGTTTAAAATTCGGGTTTATTTTAAAAAAAAATTCACTTAAAAATAGAAGATTCTCACTTGCTTCTCTTGCTTCTGATTAGGACGATGTAATTTTTTTGTTTTGCATTTAATTTGGGTTTAAATTTATTTTTCTATGTTTTATAGCCTTGGCCGTTTCTCGCATCCTAGCTTCCATATTTTTGTATCTGCCGAATCATCTTCTTCTAGATCTCTACTGGTCATAGCTTCTTCAACTTCATTTCACCAGTTTCTTGGCGAAAGAGCTCCTGCAGTAATTTTTGCTCCTAGGTATTTATAATAGTTAACGTTTTGAATAGTGTCTATTTCCAGTTCTAGCTGATCTCCTGTACTTCCTAGCACAACATATTCTATTTTAGATGCATTGATGGTTAATCCCCATCATATTTTTATAGAAATTCCGCACAGCCTGTATAAGTATTATTTGAAGGCCTTTTGCCTTCATAACTTGACACAGTTTTCACAGCCGAATGCTTGTCTAAGGCAGAATATACTATCAATGCAGGAACGGTCAGCTTGAAATCCATGCTGTTCCTCTATATCCTTCATCTCCATTTCTAATCTGTTTTTAGGACTTTTCCGCAAATTCTACTAACCGAGCTAGTTACGGTGAGACCTCGAAAATGTGTGTTTTTTGAAAATAAAACCGACTTGTTTGAGGAGATGTCGTAAAATTATAAAGATTTTCTTGTTACAAACCCATTTTCAAAACTGGCTAATGTTGGTTAGCTTAACATTCAAATCAGTTCTTTTTCGAAAAATTTCTAATGTGACGAGCTTAATACTTATATACATTTACAAGCTTATTGGAAATGGAACCAAAAAAAGAAAGGTGGAAGTCGAAAATAGAAAGTGCTTGTCAGAATGGAACGATTTATATTGCTTTACACTACCAAATCGTGCAATGTGCTTGATTTGACAACGAACAATGGCGTTAATTAAAAGGTCGAATATTAAATTAGGAAATCTAAAATTGCGTAAAGTTTATTACGATCTACGCAGCTTCCACTCAGATCATGAATTGTTCAATAACTGAGCAGGAAAGTGTGGTGAGGCTTCTTTGCATGTTTGTTGGACTCTTGCTAAGCATACACTCTGGCATAGTTAAAGAATGCTTTGTCGAGGCAGGTAGTGTTCTGCTTCAGAACAGAAAAATAATGTTGATACTATTCGACAGATTCCGTTATCTTCGTCAACACAAGTAATACACACGTTTTGTCAGAAGAAAATCATTGTGACGTGAAAAGCCAGTTAAAGAATGGAAACTATTGCGCGTTGCCTATGGATGAATCGTGCGACGTGACTGTTAAGGCACAACTGGTTATTTTTGTACGCTCCCTGGACCAAATGAGACAGACTTTTGTTGAGGGAATGTTGGCTGTTTTACCGTCACTGGGAAGAACCAGAGGTGAAGACATGAGCGAGGTGATGGATTGTTTCGATATTTGATTATTCGCTGATTTAGACCTAAAAAATCTTTTAGCAGTAACTACTGACAGCAATGGTTGGGACTAAAAAAGGACTAGTTCACCTTATGAGGACCAATGCAAAATGTAATGAAAATTTGATTTCGTACCACTGTACTATACACCAAACTGTGCTTTGGTGCAAACTTTGAGAGTACTAATTTTGAAAGTATTATGCAACAAGGGATTAAAATCGTAAATTTTCATCGTGCAAAATCATCTTTAAAACAAATTGAAATTGAAAAAAAAAATTGATATTTTTAAACTTATTAAAGGCTTGGTTAAACTAGGTTAAACTGCCTGCACTTCCCTAATTTAAATAAAAAAATTAGCAGTGACAACGTAATTGACTACGGTCAATACAAAACGTTCATTAAAGATCTTAAATCAAAATTTGAAAGCAGACTCGATTTCAAGAAAATTGAGAGTATCGTCGGAATCCTCTGCAATATTTACTCTCTGCATCCTGATGATGAATGGAGCAACGAAGCTGCAAATGTTTACGGGAGTAATAGAGCTACCGTGCAGGTGGAAATGATCGATATCCAATAAAACACAATATTTAAACACAAACATATACAAGTTCTTTGTGAAGATTTATGAATAAAATTTGTGTCTGGTAATAAATACCCAGAATTAAAAAAATTAACCTGGAAACTTCTTACTAATGTTCAATATATATGGTCAACATATATTTGTGTAGCAGCATTTTCGAATATGAAGTTCATTAAAAATAAATTTCGATATCGACTTACTGATGAACATCTCCACAATTAAATGACAATAGCTTGCACCAATTTATATTGATATGTAAAAATAATCCTTATTACTTCTGTACATTACATTTGCCTATTTATTAAACTCATGTAGAAACGGACCGCGATGGTAATTTTATATTAAAAACCGGACCCCTGAATGAACTAATTGGTAATCCCTGCCCAATGCAATTTGTGGAATGTCAAATTTATAATCTATTTTGAAATTATTCCTGTAATTAATGCAAAAAATTTCTATAAAATTATTAATTATTTAATACATGAATTTGTAAATTTAAAAAATGTACTGTAAATTAATTATGTTTTCATTAAACCTCTATAATGAATCCTAATATTCCGAACTACCGAATTTATTTACACTATATATTGGTTCGTGGAATGTTCTACCTGTTGCATGTAATATCTAAATTTCATAAAGCTCGTTGCACAACTATGGTTTCGCGCTCGACCTGAGACGAAAACGTGTCATATTTAACATTCACTTGCATTTAGTATTGTCGATCCAAATTTAGTAACCAATAATTTATGTAATATATTATATCAATGTTCAATTAGATAATATACTGTAAAATCATGATTATATTGCGCCCCCGCATATAATACACGAATAATTTATCGTGAAACTTTATAAAATATTGCATAAATGTTAGTATGTAAACAAAACATGGAAGATAAAGAATCGGAAATAAAAAAAGTCCCATTTAATTCAAAAACAAATCTAATTCAAGTTCGAAAAGCCTATTCTGCAACGACTTACATTCAGTTAGCGCATATTAGCAACATCTTATTTATTTATTAAATGTATATACATTGCCGACTCTCAGCTTTCGCACTGAGCCGGCATATAGCCAACAGTAGAATATGTGTGATAACCATCCATTCCATTCAGAACGGATATCACACCTTATTATAATCACACCTTATTTATTAATAGCCACGTCAAATAGCTGGTGCTGACGCGTCAAGACGCTTAGATTAAAAACCAGATCAAACTATTTATTTTTTGAATAGGAGTCCATAGGATCTTATGGAACCAAAGTGTATCGACCAACATGGAAGGTTGTTTATACTAAGTGGCCATTGAAAACGAAACAGGGATTTTCAGATAGTTTAATTAGAAAGATTAGAAAACGTCACGTTTCCACGTCAACTTTGTTTGTGAGGGGGGCACCTTTTACAAGAAAATGTGTAGCCAAATCACTTAACCCCTTTGCGCTGGGATCACAGCCCCTACAATTTTAAATGGCACGGAGGGGTATATATATATATATATATATATATATATATATATATATATATATATATATATATATATATATATATATATATATACTGGGTGGTGTTAAAGTTTGGAATCAAACCAATAATTTCTTTATTTACTGTTGGGTTTAATATCGCTCGGAACCCGTCAATATTATTTTCCAAAATACAAAGTTATGAGGAAAAAAAATTACGTGACGTCATTGGTGTTTGCGCTATGACGTCATCCACATTTTTTTTAAATGGCAATTCCCATTTTTTATTCTCGATTTGGATAGACATTGTAATCTTGAATCTGTTTTATGTGTCTCCATGTGCAGTTACGAGGATTAGTTGTTGTAAGAATTTTTTATGGACGAATCGTCTTATTGAAGCCAAGTTTTATTACTATTTTTAAAATAAACTATGTTTATTTTTATTTTAAATAGGTGATGAAACCTAAAACTTGTTTAAGGAGGTTCGAGCGAATCCCATGTTAAATATTTTTTTCAAGTTTAAGCTTTGAAACTTTTTGTACATGAAGATCAATGTTTTATTTATGTCCTCGTTTATGTTTTATGTCCTAGTTTATCCGGGAAAATAATTAAAAAATGATTTTTTTTCGAATCTTATACACGGGTTCCTTTGGCCGACAAGCTTATTAATTCCCAACTTTAAGGAATAAAAAACTATGTACAATAAACTTAGCAAATATTAAACCACGATAACATTAAAGCAATGTGATGTTCCCGATCTAATTATTTAAATAATTGAAATTATTTTGTTTTGTTTTGAATCTTGTTTATCGACATAATTCGCATGACAGATGGTTTGGCAACGTCGCGATAACAGCTGATTGCGAGAGACAACAAAAACATGGAAACATTTTGAACTTTTGAATATCTGTGGAACTATTTGACAAAATACACTCTAGCTTTTTACATAGATTATCTATATTTTTTGTCTTTTGGTAATTCGAGGTTTTCGGCCAACATCTTGGGTTAATAAAATTCTGATCCCTTTACAGTCGGCTCATAACACTGATGTTGTTAACATAACTTTATTTTATTAAATAAATAATAATTACCAATTTTAAAATGTGTAATGTTATTATAAATAAAAATAATGAATTTTAACAACTATTAGGATAATTGAAAATATAGAACAATTTAAGCACTATTTGACTCATTAGTTACGCTCGAACCTCCTTAAAAGATGTAATTTGTGATTATATGACTAGATATTGTCACACTAAGAATTGTGTGAATGTTGAAGACAACACTTTGTACTGAAGTTTCAGAGCCGAATGCATAACTGTCCTTCCATTGTGATATAAAATATGCAGAGTAGCTGTATGCCTCACCGTCGAACACACAGCGATTCTATCTATCACCTGTTTTGAGGCTCCTTTTCTTCTTCTTCTTCTTGAGCCTTGAGCATCTTTTTCAGTGTGCGAACTTCCCCTATTAATATTGCAATACTGTTGCTTTAAAATTTTCTACCCACAATAATAATGTGCAAACCAGTCCCTTACTGGCACAGCGTCTGTGGGACGCCAGAGATTATATTTACTATCATAACTTGTGAAAATAAAAACGTGGGCTTTTTCCCTCCTATATTCTCCTAATTGTTTCCCATAATGATAGAAAGTTTAACAGCATTCAATTTTGAAACGTTGAATAGTAAACGGTAATAAATTATAATCAAACGTAATGGGGACACAAAAGCATTATTTTTATGAATTGCCAGTTCTGCAAATAAAATTGTTTTAAAAGTAAAATTTTGATGATTAAAATATAAATTAAAAAATTGCAATTAATTTGAAAATCGGTATATTTTATATAAAACCTATTTTTGATCCAGACGATGAAAACGATGATAGTGTTTCCAAGTAAAAGGTTTGGATGAAGTTGCCACGGAGGAAGAAATAAGAGAGGCTATAACCAGATCGATCCCTATTAACCCCGGGACCTTCGAAGTAAGAGCTCTGCGCCCAGCCTACGGTAACAAACAAAATGTAACGGTAATAATGTCCGAGTTTGACGCCAAAAAAATTATTCAGCTGGAAAAAAATTAAAATCGGCTGGACCTACTGTAGAATTGTTGAGAGAGAAAAGGACTTTAAGTCCTTCAGGTGCTGGGAATACGGACATGTTAAGTCACAATGTAATGGCCCAGATAGGGAACATTTGTGTGTAAAATGTACAAAAGAAGGACATTAGGCAATTAAATTTAAAAATAAAGCTTTCTATGTACACTGCGAAGAAGAAGGACACCAGTCTGGAAATCCTAAATTTCCAATGAATAAGAAGAAAATGGAGGTAGTGGACCAAAATACTAACTAAGGAAGAATACTAAAAATCAAAACCGATAGGAGTCGTCCAGCCCATGACATGGCGCTTGCTACCGCCAAAAATGTAGGGGCGGGAGTATTAATCATCTGCGAAACAATCCGAAACGCTATCCGAATTAGGATGGACTGGATTTACGATGAACGGTTGGACATAAGGGTGGAGCGAAATATTTTTTTTGGGTTGTGAGTCATCTTATAGTGAAAAATCGGTGCCTTTTAAACTCAAATTAATCCATGCAAAATATTATTTGATTTGAATTATAGTAATAGCCTCCACAACGTCATTGAATTTTTCAAGAAACATGGTGTATAGACTAATTGAAATTTTAATGAACAGACGTATTTTATTCCCAGAAATTATTATAACTACAGTTTATTTTCTATACAAAACCAAAAAAATGCATGATCTTTAGTTTATAATATAAAATAAGGGGTGTCAGAGAGCGCAGGAAGGGACAATTTGAACACTTGTCGCGTCGTCAGTGGACTATTGGTTTTGGCTTGAATGAGTTATTAAATGTCCTATTTTTGGTAATATTTGTGAGATAAAAGACAATGTTCTACCTACTTACGAAGATGTAATAAAATACTATGAAGGGACAAGACATCAACTAAAGTTGCAATGGGAACTGCAAAAGAGCCCAGATTTTCAGAAATAGCAGATATAGTGACATGCAGGATTGAAAATATATAGCAAATTGCATCTATTCCGATAGTAACACCAACAATGGTCGTACAGATGTTAAAAGCATACCATTTAAAATGCAAAAACCTACTCGAGTCTGTCAAAAGGCTCTCTCCGGAAAAGTTGGAAAGTTTTCGACAAAGTAGTAAGGTAGTTTTTGATATTGCATTCAAGTGTAAAGATTTCCCTCAATGTATCTGTCGCAAGGATAAAAAGGCTCTCAAACAAGAACATACTTTTTTTATTAATCAAAGAACCTCTGGATGTATGATAATAGGTGGAATCGACGTAAGTGTTACGAAGAAGTTGCAAAAGACCCTAAAGAGAAAACAGGAATGAGAAAACCGCCCAATTAGAGCCGTAAATACTTTATCTTTATATAATACGTTATCTGTTATAGAATTTAGTACTTCTCCGGTATCGTCAGCATCTGAAAGTCGTAGTAGCTCAGATAATTCCACTAACACTATAAACAAAAGCTTTCCGAAAAAAAAGTATGCGTCGATTTTCCAACTTTATCGAAGACCTGCGACAGGTATGTTGTATCAGATAGAGCAGCTGCAGCGATTGCGTCGTCTATAGTGCAGCCTATAAATTTCAATGCTTCAACATATATTGGTTTAATAGATTGGCAAGAAATATTAAGTGAACCACCGATTATGAAAAATATGCCTGACCAAGAAATTCAGTCTATCGTTTAATCAGATGGTGAGAATGAAGTGTTGTTTTAAGGCTTCCATGCCACTTCCATATTCCATAAAATTGACGACGACGGCTGCCACTTCTCAATGCATAAATAAGTTACAATTCGGTGCAATAAGAGCCTAATTGTAATCACGAAACGTAATGCCTAAATTTGAGACAAAAAGATATTTTTGAGCAAATTAATTGTTTTTTTTTTAATAATATTTTTTTTCAAAAAATGTTGTATTTTTCATTAAAGGTGATTAATATATATCTGAATTATATATTGCGTATCATTTATCACCCATTTATCATTAAATTAAGCTTAATATTTAGTAATAACTCTACTACACTTTGATCATTAAATTTAAATTTTTGAGGTCAGTGCGGAGGCAGAAGATGTTTATCAAATTAATATAAAAATTACATTTATTTTAATTTTAATATAATGCACAAATCCCCCCCTATTACAACTTTAAATCTTGAAACAAATATTTTTGCTTACATCCGTGCTCCACCCTAATGGACACATCAATTAAAATAATGGACCACGATTTATCTATTAAACATTTATCTATTAAAACATGGCAATTGCCCGGGTTTTACATATGCTCAATATCCGACTTTACACTCTGTAGCTGCTATTGTTCCAGAAATGAGGATATTCAACAATTTGAAGAAACTCTGTATAACATTGGATCTCAAATTAGGAGTACCAAATAGAAAAACATTGTGACTGGTGACTTTAATGCAAAATCACCTCAGTGGAGTATGAAATTTTCAAATATAATGGCCCAAATGTTGAAGGAGTGGATCGCATCAAATGACTTGGTAATTGTAAAACGAAGGTGAAAAGCGAACTTTTCAAAGAAAGGATTATTCATCAATATTCGACTTGACTATAGCAAAAGAGGATATCAGACCAAGGATTACACGTTGGGAAGTGAGTGATAAGGAATCTTTAAGAGATCACAATTATATAATTTTCGATATCGCAGACAAGAAAGAGATAGTAAGTCGAAAGCAGATAAGCAAGGGATGAAAAGCAAGTAAAATAGATCAGAAAAAACTACGACAGACACTGTGCGAGATCGTTAATGACGCGGACATAACATCAGCAAAAAGTTTCTTAAATACACTCACCAAACTCTTCGATAAAACAATGCCAAAAAGAAGATGATCACCTACTAGTGGTCAGCCAGTATACTGGTGGAAGGAGCAGATATCGAAGCTTCGCAAGGAATGCTTAAGAGAAAGAAGACTCTATACCATAACAGTAAAAAAAAACTTGCCACAAGCAACCCAGCACCAATGGGGAAAATACAAAAAGAGTAAGGAAGCATTGAGAGACAGCATAAAAATTTGAAAAAAATAAACAGAGATATCTAGGGAGATGGCTATAAGATAGTCAGGAAAAAGATTATTGGTTATCCTCCGAAAATAAAACTGTCTATGGAAACAATGGAGAAAGTGGTTAACCACTTATTCCCTGTCCATCCAGCTTTACTGACTTATCACTAGATGAATTACAAACAGTATCAAAAAAACTGGAAAACAACAAGGCACCTGGCCCAGGAAACATTGCCTCAGAAATAAAAAAACAAGTGGCAATGGAAAAACCAGATTATACATTAAAAGTATACAATAAGCCGGCAACGCAGGCAAAGTTTCCAACAGCGTGGAAGCAGGCATGACTGGTCTTGTTAAGAAAGGGAAAGAAACCAATTGATAATCCGGCGTTTTATAGACCAATCTGCGTCTTAGATGTATACGGTAAGCTATTTAAAAAATTAATTTTAATTAGATTACAAAGGGAAATACTACGTACAGGGGACTTATCACATAAGCAATATGGCCTTAGGGTAGGTCAGCAGACAATATATGACGTCAATGCAGTTATAAAAGTTGCCTAGGAAGCAGCGACCTATTCTGTTCGTCGCCGAAGACTGTGCGCAGTAATAACGCTAGATGTGGAAAATAACTTTAATAGCTCATCATGGCCGCAAATTCTAGAAGAATTAAGAAGGAGGAACATCTAGAGAAGTCTAATCAATATTATAGCTTCATATTTATCAGAAATGGAGATAGTCCTAGAAACAGAAGGAACCACTAAAACTATGAGATTAAACAGTGGTGTTCCACAGGGGTCAGTACTGGCTCCATCCCTATGGAAAATTCTGTATGACGGTCTTCTGAAAACTGAAATTCCACAAGGAAGCACGTTAATAGGTTTTGCAGATGACATAGCAATGTTGATGACCACTAAAGAGGAAGAAATGCTAATATGAAGGACAAACACTGGACTACAGCGAGTTTCATACTGGTTGGAAGTAAAAAAAAACTGGAACTGGCACCAGAGAAAACTGAGGCAGTACTTCTTACAACTAAAAGGAAGATATCCCCTATTACTTTTGACATATAGGGTTTTAAATTACACCCATCAGGGCTGTAAAGTACGTAGGTGTATGGTTGAATCCAAATTTAATATTTACCGAGCACATTATCAGAACCGTTCAGAAGGCAGAAAAGAATATGACTGCCCTCGCTAGCCTTATGTCAAACATCGGAGGACACAAGGCTTCCCAGTGGAGACTATTATCGAGTGTGATTCACTCTGAACTATTATATGCTACACTAGTTTAGCATTCGAGTTCAAACAACCGAACACTACTACAGAGACTCGAAAGAATTACACGCATGATTGGTACTAGAGTTTGCTCTGCATATCGAACTATTTCAGCCGAAGGGGTAGGAGTCAATGCAGAGATTCCTCCTATAGAATTACAAATTAAAGAGGGGTGTGACAGATACAGCGGAGTCGAGAAAACAACAGCAAGAGAACAGTTATTAGAAAAGTGGCAAGAAAAATGGAAAGACGGGACATATGGACGCTGGACCTACACACTAATTCCGGATATCTCCAAGTGGGTCAGCAGAAGTTACGACTAGATTGATTACTTCTTATCCCAAGCACTTTCTTAACCACTGTCTTAATCCCTCAGGACAAGGCTGCTTCCAAAAATACCTGTACGATGGTAAGATAGTGGACTTAAATAAATGTTGTTACTGCGAAAACTTCGACGACGCAGAACAAACTCTCTTCGTTTGCCCTTAGTGGGACAATCTAAGGGAAATATACATAAATAACACAGGAAAATTATTTAATGCTAAGAATATGATGGACAGCCTGGTAGAGTCAGCAAGAACATGGGAAGCCACATATACAGTTATTGGACAAATTATGGAATCAATGGAGAAACTAAGCAGCAAATAAAACAAACGGCCATTGCACTGAAGGAATGCACCAGCGAATGCCAGTGTAATGTGCGAGAGAAAAGGGGAAGGCGGTTTAGTCGGTAAGAATCATACACTGCCCTTTTTGAACAAAGGGTGTCATATGTAGCATTCCCCTTCCACCCAAGGAAAAAAAAAGCTTCTCAACTTCTATAATTGTCCATCGTCAAAACGGCATATCAGGCGCATGCACCAATTAACGACGAGTACACGAAACTGTTGAAAAAATTTACAAAAACGGAACGAAACCTTTTTTTAGCGACAACGTTTGGCTTTGTGACCTACCACTCACAAAGTGGTGTTATTGTTACTTTATGTGTCAAGAGCGGCACTGTGTGTCAGTGTACCCAAAAAAACGAATTCATTTTGTGGTGGCTGGAGTTTTTATAGTACCGCGATAAAAACTCCACCCACCACAAAATGAATTCGTTTTTTTTTTGGTACACTCATATGTGCACTTGACTTAAATTTAAATATTTGTTCAATAGTTGTTTCGCATAGAATTTGGTTTTTGCCTTTTGTTTTCAATTCCTTTATACAAATTGAATCGCTAAATACAAGTTGTTTGTTGCGTCACTAAATAAAATTCTGGTAATATTTATTTTAGCAGTCTTCAGTTATTTAGAGTCTTTAATTAAAGCAATTAATTGTTTATCATGTTAGCGGTTCAGCTTAATGAGTCGACAGAAATGTATTTAATACAGAAATCATCTAAAAAATCAACTCAACACACGGTTACTTTACGTAACACCAAAAATTGCGTGGAGTTGTTGGCACGCCTACAAAGTTTTAGTTAGAAAATGATTAATTAAAAACAATTCTTATTTGAATCAGATCATAAATAAACTTTGCAACATGTTTAATTGACAAAAACTTAGAATAACGACATTATTTGAATACACACTATCATCATTTTCATCGTGTGGATCAAAAATAGGTTTTATATGAAATATACCGATTTTTAAATTAATTCCTTTTTTTAAATTTATATTTTAATCACCTAAATTTCACTTTTAAAGCAATTTTATTGGCAAAACTGGCAATTCATAAAAATAATGCTTGTGTGCCCCCGTTAGGTCTGATTGGAATTTATTACCGTTTACCATTCAACGTTTCAAAATTGAATGCTGTTAAACCTTTTATCATTATGGGAAAGAATTAGGAGAATATAGGAGGGAAATATTCTACACTTTTCTTTTCATAAGTTTCTCTGGCGTTCCACAGACGTCGCGCCAGTAAGAGACTGTTCATCACATTATTATTGTGGGTAGAAAATTTTAGAGCAACAGCATTGCAATAAAACTTAACAACCGCTAGAGATAAGTGAAGTTCGCACTCTGAAAAAGATGCTCAAGAAGACGAAGACGAAGAAAAGAAGCCTCAAAACAGGTGATAGATAGAATGTATGTACCCTGTGTGTTCGACTGTGAGGCATTCTGCTACTCGGAATATTTTATATCACAATGGAAGGACAATCGGATCTTAAACTTTTCGGATCTGAAACTTCAATACATAGTGTTGTGTTCAACATTCAAACAATTTCTAGTGTGACAATATCTAGTCATATAATCATAAGTTACTTCTTTTAAACAAGTTTAAGGTTTTATCACCTTTTTAAAATGAAAATGGACATTTGTGGTTTATATTAAATTATTTAAATTATAATTTAAATGGTTTCTTTTAAAAATAGAAATAAAACTCGCCTGCAATAAGACGATTCTTCCATAATAATTCTTACAACAATTAATCCTCGTAACTGCACACAGAGACACGAATTAAAAATTAAAATATCTAAGAAGGAACGATATATTATGTACTAAAACAGATTTACGATTAAAATGTCAATCCATATCGAGAATAAAAAATGGGGATTGCCATTTAAATAAAATGTGGATGACGTCATAACACAAACGCGACAGTATCTGTCGCGCCTCTCTTTAATTTGTAATTCTATAGGAGAAATCTCGGCAGTGTTTGGCCTGTTCATTAGCATTTCTTCTTTTTTAGCGGTGATCACCATCGTTATGTTATCTGCAAAACCCATTAACGTGCTACCTTGTGGCATTTCAGTTTACAGAAGACCGTCATACAGAATATTCCAGAGGGTTGTAGTCAGTACTGACCCCTGTGGAAAACCACGGTTTATTCTCATTGTTTTAGCGGTTCCTTCTGCTTCTAGAACCATCTCCCTTTCTGATAAATATGACGCAATAATATTTACCAGACTTTTCACGATGTTCCTCCTTCTTAATTCTTCTAAAATTTGCTGCCATGATGCGCTATTAAAGGCGTTTTTCACGTCTCGCGTTATTACTGCACACAGTCTTCGGTGACGACCAGAATAGGCTGCTGCTTCCTTTGCAACTTTTGCAACTGCATTGACGGCATCTATTGTCTGTCGACCTTTCCTAAAGCCATATTGCTTATCTGACAAGTCTCCTGTTGGTAGTATTTCCCTTTGTAGTCTAATTAAAATTAATTTTTCAAATATATTACCCTCTGCATCTAAGAAGCAGATTGGTCTATAAGACGCCGGATTATAAATTGTTTTTTTTTCCTTTCGTAACAATTCCAGTCGTGAATGCTGCCACTCTGTTGGAAACTTTGCTTGCGCTGCCAGCTTATTGTATACTTATAATGTATAATCTGGTTTTTCCATTGCCACTTATTTTATTATTTCTGGAGTATTGTTACGTGAGCCAGGTGTCTTGTTGTTTTTCAGTTTTTTTTATGCTGTTTGTAATTCATTTAGTAATAATTCAGTAAAGCTGGGGTCATGTCGATGTCGAAGGTCACATTTGGATGGACAGGGAATAAGTGGTTAACCAATTTCTCCATTGTTTCCATAGGCAGTTTTATTTTCAGAGGATAACCAATAATCTGTTTCCTGACTATCTTATAACCATCTCCCCAGATATCGCTATCTATGTTGTTACAAATAATTTTCTACCTTTTTTTTGTATGCTGTCTCTCAATGCTTTCTTACTCTCTTTGTATTTTCTCCATTGGTGCTGGGTTACTTGTGGTAAGTTTTTGTTTTACTCCTTAAGGCTTGTTTCTCTTAAGCATTTCTTGCGAAGCTTCGATATCAGCTCCTTCCACCAGTATACTGGCTGACCACTAGTAGGTGATCTTCTTTTTGGCATTGTTTTATAGCAGAGTTTGGTGAGAGTATTTGATAAGCCTTTTGCTGATGTTGTGTCCTCGTCATTAACGATCTCGTTCAGCGCCTGTCGTAGTTTTTCCTGATTTATATTTACTTGCTTGCCATCCCTTGCTTATCTGCTTCCGCCTTACAGTCTGTTTCTTGTCTGTGATATCGAAAATGATATAATTGTGATCTCTTAAAGATTCTTTATCACTTACTTCCCAACGTGTCATCTTTGGTAGGATATCCTCTTTTGCTATCGTCAAGTCGAGTATTGATGAGAAATCCTTTCTTTGGAAAGTTCGCTTTTCCCATTCGTTTACAATTACCAAGACATTTAATCCGATCCACTCCGTTAACATTTGGCCCCTTATATCTGATAATTTCGTACCCCACTGAGGGGAATTTGCAGAACAGTCACCTGCCACAATGGTTTTCACTTTGGTTTTCCTAATTTGAGATCCAATGTTATACAGAGTTTCTTCAAATTGTTGTATATCCTCATTTCCGGAACAACAGCAGCTATAGAGTGTAAAGTCGGATGTTTGAGCATATGTAAAACCCGTGCCATTCCCATGTTTTTTAATAGTTAAAAGTTAAAAAGTTTTTAATCGTGGTCCATTATTTTAATTGCTGTGTCTATCCGTTTATCGTTCATCGTAATTCATCGTAAAAATAAATAATTAATTTTCACGCCCCTACATTTTTGGCGGTAGCAAGCGCCATGTCATGGGCTGGACGACTCCAATCGGTGTTGATTTGTAGTAGTCTTATCTGAGTTAGCATTTTGGTCCACTACCTCCATTTTCTTCCTATTCATTGGAGATTTCGGATTTCCTGACTGGTTTCCTTCTTCACAGTGTACATAGAAAGTTTTATTTTCACATTCAATTGCCTTATGTCCTTCTTTTGCACATTTTACACACAAATGTTCCCTATCTAGGCCATTACATTGTGACATAACGTGTCCGTATTCCCAACACCTGAAGGACTTAAACTCCTTTTCTCTCTCAACAGTTCGACAGTTGGTCCAGCCGATTTTAATTTTTTCTAGCTGAATTGTATCGGACATTATTACCGTTGCTTTTTGTTTGTTACCCTAGGCTGGGCGCAGAGCTCTTACTTCGAAGTTCCCGGATTTTATAGGGATCGATCTGGTTATAGCCTCTCTTGTTTCTTCCTCCGTGACAACTTCATCCAAACCCTTTACATGGACAACTTTCTTGTTAATGAGGAGAGATGTCGTCGCTTCTGGATTTTTTTTCATAAATTGTCTTCTTCAGAATTTCCGCCTTGTCAGTACCATTATTTACTGTTAGTAGTATATACTCCATTTCTTGTCTTAATTATGTCTTTTACTTCGACTCCGATTTCATTTAGATCTACTCTTTGTTTCAACGTCTTTAAAAGATTTGCGTAGGACTAGCCATTCATCTTAATGAGCAGTGCCTCTTTTCTAGTTTTTTTTTTTGTAGAGATTGTAGATATATCTGTATTTGGTTTGTTGTCGCTTTCACAACTTTCACATGATGGATAAGGTAATACATTTCTTTAATCATTTTAATTTCTATTTTGGTGTCTGCGAATAGGTATTCTATTATCCTCATCAGAATATGTCCGCTTATTCCATCTATTTCCGGTATGTCAATTTTCGTCTTTTTCTGTTTTAGCATAAAATTTTTTATTTTCTTTATCAATTTAAAGACATATTTATCTTCTATTTTCTCTGTTGAACTATCGGCCATTATCATTACCTCACCATGGCCACCTGTTTATGTTAACGTTTGTCTTCTAGTTGTTTTATTTTTTGCCTATATACTTTCATTGCACTATATGATCTTGAAATATTCTTTGAGTTGCTCCTCAATTTATAGTTCCATTTCTTTTACTTTTGTACCATTGGCTACCTCCTCTAGACTATCCTTTAGTCTCTTACTCTGTGTATTGTACTACTTCTCTTATAAGCGTATTCTTCCGTATATTAAGTCCGTTTTAAGGTTTTTAGGTATCTTTTACTACATTTTCCAACAACTTTATTCGCTTAAACAAATTATCTAAAGTAGTCATATATTTGTAGTTAAAGTAGTCCTAGATTCTTTCGTTATTTATGTCCTTTTGGTAGGATTCATCTTGGGATTAAACGTCGCAAGGTTCGTTGTGGTTTGTGTGATTGAGGATTACACCTTCGACTCCAACCTAAATAGTTTCCGGGCTTTGTTGCTCCTTGATCTGTTTTTCATGAGTAGTTTTTGTTTCCTTGTCCATTTTATTGCTCAGAACTTTGTTTTCCTGGCGCTTTTTCTTTGATTGTTATTCTTTCTGGGCCTCCTCTCTTCCGCGCCAGAAATCTGTATTTTTTTTTATTGTCGCTTGGTTTTCCGGTCAGAGAGATGGATCTTCCTCTGTACGTGGTATTTAGGGGTGGAAACCTCTTCTTAAGAAAGGGTTTCTATCAGGTGGCACATCTCTACTGTCTCCCATTTGTATGATTTTCTACCCCCAGAGGGTAGAAAATAGCTCTTTTAGAAAAAAAAAAAATAGAGTCGAAGAAATTCGGTTTTCTTGTTCGGTAGTTAAAGAGAGAATTAACAACAGTAACGTCTTTTAGTAGCGAATCTTCTACACTCTGGGATTTTATTATTTTTAAAAATTAACTTCTATGGTACCGCTTGGGGTCGAATTCGGCTCGCCGGCTCCTCAATCGCAAAGTTTTTTTGATTCTACGGTGTGAGTTACGCGCGTTTCGTTGAGAACGTAGCGAAACTATAAGATAAACGAACTTTCGGATGCGAAGGATAATTACACTGCCCACAAGAAGACAAATAAGAATGGAGAGAACTTAATAAACTTCTGCAGGAATTTCGACCTCAAAATCATGTCAACGCAATTGCAGAAACCACACAACAAACTATGGACTTGGAAATCTCCCAACAACGCCAACAAAGAGAATTTCAGATTGACCACATAGCGACATCCAAGGAAGCACCAGAGAAATTATGAATGTTAGGACAAGTAAAGGATTTTTCGAATCCGATCATAATCTCCTACAAATCAAACTGAAGTTTAGTCCCTACAGAAAAATCAAGAGAACCAATAGAACTTTCAGAATAGACCTAGAGTACCTACAATTAAACAAGAAAGAAATTACTGACAAAAATAAGAAAATTGAGAGTAACAATTGGACAGAACTTTCAGGAAAAATGAAAGAATTGTTACAATTGGAGCAACCACCGAGAAAAAAGAAGCACAGATGCTGAAACATTGCATGCGACAGAGCTATAGAAGACAGAAGACAAGCCTGGAAAAAAATTAACTGCCACAGAACACCCGAAAAATGGGAAGAAGTTAACAAGATAAAGAAGGCCTCCTCCAAAATAATCCGCACAGAAAAAAAGAGGTTATGAAAACAACATGTTGAAGGAGATAGAAGAGAACTTTATCAAAAACAACACACCAAATTTTTAAAGAATATTCAGGGAAAATATGACAGGATATCAACCACCGAGTTTATGCTTCAAAAGATAAGACGGATCATTGGAGACAAACCCTAAAAATATCTGTGAAATATTTGAAAAATATCTTGATATACTACTCAACTGTAAAAAACCAACACAGAAACCACAGTTCGAAAAGCCAGAACCTAACCTGGATTCCAAACCCCCTACACTCGAAAAACTTTTGAACATAATAAAATCACTGAAAAATAACAGAGCACCTGGAAAAGATGGGCAAATTTCGGAAATCAGGAAGCTAGACCATGAAAACATTACACCTAAAATACACAGAATAATCGAAAACATCTGGGAAACTGGAAAAATACAAGAAGAATGGAAGTTAGCCCTAATACAGCCCCTCCACAAGAATGGAGACAAAACGGACCCTTATAATTACCGAGGAATATCATTACTACCTGTGACATACAAAATTCTGTCCAAATCCCTGTTAAATCGGCCAGAACCTCAGATACACCCACAAAAAGGAGAATACCAAGGAGGGCTCAGGAAAGGAAGATCATGCAATGAACAGATCTGGTGCTTGAGAACAATACTAACAACTAGAAACACCAGGAACACCGCAGTAATATTCGTCGACTTCAAGGAGGCCTACGGCTCCATAGATAGAAAAACACTCTTCAACACATTGGAAGAAATGAAGGTGGACAAAAAGACCAGAAATCTAATCCAAGAAACACTAACAAATACCACATCAAAATTGAAGTTCATGGGAGAGGTCTCGGAACCATTTGCAATCAAGACAGGAGTGAGACAGTGAGATGGCCTCTTACCCATTCTATTTAATTTAGTTTTAGAGAAAATAATCAGGACATGGGAAAAAGGAGTCAGTGGGGTAAAGATGGGGAGACACAAGGATAGAATCGTCAACATAAAATGTTTGGCATTCGCTGATGATATAGCCATCATAATAAATAGTAGAAAAGAAGCCAAAGTAGCTCTAGAGACACTCCACGAAATCTCATCCAAAGCAGGGCTACAAATCTCTTTCGAAAAAACACAGTACATGGACACAAAATCCACAGACAGACACCCACTTATAACTAAGTATGGAAAGACAACACAATTAAACAGTTTCAAATCCTGGGAGAGATTATACAGAAAACAGGAATGAACACAAAATTCAATGAAGAAAGGATCAAAATACTACAACAAGTATACAGACATACATGGAACCACTAAAACAAAAGGAGCATCTCTATAGATGCTAAATCAAGACACTACAATACAGTAGTTCTACCGGAGGCCTTTTATGCCTCAGAAACAACGGTAACGAAGGGACGAACAAAAATCGAGAATAGAGAAAAACAAGAGAGGAAAATACTAAGAAAGATCTATGGGCCGGTTCAGAAGGAGGGTCAATTCCAAAAGAGAAGACAAGAGAGACAATTACAAACAACATCAGGAAAAGAAGGGCAAAATTCTATGGACACATATATAGGATGAATGAAAACAGACTTACCGAATTTTTTTTAACATAGTGATAACTAATACAGTGATAACCAACTGGGTGAAGGAAACCTTGGAAGACCTCAAGAAACTCAACATCTCCGCAGACAGAAAAAATCAGAAAACAGAAGTTTGAACAAACTTAATGCTTTGGGGACCGGTACTTTCTTGAATAAACCGGCCTCGGGGACCGGTACTTTTGTAATTGACATTGAATATTTATTCACAAAAGTATTGTTCTCCGAAGCCTTAAACATCATAAGGTTGAAATTAAAACCAGGAAAGTATCTACCACATCTTGCAGAACATTGTTTAAAGAATACATTCTTTAGGTACGATGGTCAAATATACAAACAAGTATATTTTCTCATCCGCCACACTACCTACACTCTGGTTAAGATATGTTGACGACACATTTGTAATCTGGACCCACGGCAGACCAGAGTTGGACAAATACCTTACCCATCTTAACTCCCAACACGACCAAATCAAATTTACAATGGAGATAGAAAAGCATCAACGACTTCCTTTCTTAGAAATTTTAGTACAGAAGAAACCAGACGGCACCTTAAGTCACACTGCGTACCGGAAATCAACAAATACAGACAGATATTTGATCGCTTCTTCGCACCATCACCCCTAACAACTAGCATCTGTAGTCAAGACTCTTACCACCCAATCCAAACGACTAGCCGACCAGCTTAAATTACCAAAAAATTTGAAGAACTAACGAGAAGCTCTTTCCCCAAATGGATATCCAAACAGCTTAATAGCCAGAGCTTTCAAAACAGTAGCCAAAGAACCGAAGAACGCCAGAAACCCGTTAGCACAGCATACCTACCATATGTGCATGGATCAACTGACAACATCGGCAGAATCCTAAAAAGACACAACATCGACACCATTTTCAAACCCAACCAGAAAATATCCTCCATGCTATGCAGCGTTAAAGACACCATCTCGTTAGAATCCCATTGAATTTATGAAATACCTTGCGGAACATGTGAACGAACATACATTGGACGTACCAATAGATAAATATCGGCTAGGATTCAAGAACATGTAGTTTTAGTCAGACACAAAGACAAAGTTTCATACGCTCTTGTCCAACACACCAAGATCGGTCACTGGATAGACTTTAGAAATTCAACGACTCTTGCACAGATTAGCCACGTAAACGAAAAACGAGACTACTGCATGAACACGAGAGACGACTCCTTGAGACTCCCTCCAGCATGGCGACCGATCATATCCACCCTCAAAATGCAATCCCAAACACACAAGACACATATACGACAAACAAGCCAAACAAAAAACGGAACCAAAGCACCGCACACAATGCGCATGATCCGAAGCCAGACTGCTATAAATAGTCGCATCCCACGAACGGGCTCTCATAGCTTAACCAAACTTCGAACGAAGCAGAAGTTGAAAAACTGAACAATTTATATGGACAAAATAAATTCAAGAAACCAAACCAAAAACATGAATCCAATCATACCAACCAACTCCAACGGAAACGCTGCAAGCAAGGAAATCCAGGACTTCACCTTCCTGGACTCTATCAGCGAGGACGGGTTGGAGAAGCTATGGAAAGGATGAAGAAGAACACCGACGCCGAACAACCCCAGGACACCGCCGCGACCAGAAGGACCGCCGCCGAGAGGACCAACGACGCCGAACCAAGGAGAACTTGAACCAACACTGAAGCCGCCCCGAGGAGAGCCACCGAAGAGTACACCGATGGACACCAACAACAAAACACCAATAGTGCTACGAAACAAGGACAACCGGGAAGGGCCTTCGAAGAAGCTCAAAAGGAACAACATTAGCTACACCAGGTCAACGTCGACCAAGGACGGGATAAGAATCCAGCCCCAAACAATCACGGACTACCGGCAAATGTACAAGCTAATGAAAGAGGACAATTACGTATTCCAAACCCACCCACTCAGCACGGAAAGGAACCTGAAGGTCGTAGTGAAGGGAGTTCCCTGCGGCTTGACGGAGGAGCAAATCGCTGAGGTCCTCAACGACTACGGATACTCGGCCATAAAAGTGACCAGGATGAGAGGAAGAGAAGTCACACTGCCAATCAAAATGGTCCTAACTGAAATTGGGAAAGAATATAAATCCATTTTCCAAATGGATCGCTTCTACGGATTGTGTGTGAAAATGGAACCACTTAAAACACGAGGAGAAACCGTACAATGCCACCGATGCCAGATGTTCGGCCACGTGCAGAGGCACTGCTACGCCGAATACAAATGCATGAAATGCGGACAGAACCACAGCACAGACCTATGCGAGAAACCGCAAACCCTGCCACCAAAATGCGCAAACTGCAGAGGCGAACACACTTCCATATGGAGAAACTGCCCGGCGAGACCAGAAATAGCCATACAAACGGAACAACGACAGCAGGAAACGAGACCAAAACCCCACCGAGACAAACAGCCCAAACACCGACAACTAGCCAAATACCAAAACCGGTAAACACACGCGACAACCCCAAACCGGAGACAAAGCTGTCAACAATCGGAAACAAACGGAACAACAGCGGAAATATCGCAGCGGAATTGACCGAAATGATGCTCGACTTTGCCGAAATGGGACACAGCAAAGAGGAAGCAGAAAAATTCACACCAAGAATCACAACCAGCATGTTCCTACTCAACAATGGACACTTGAAGAACTAGAGACAATCTGAAACTTATATTCGGGAACGCAAACGGAATACAAAACAAGAAACAGCAACTGGTGGCACACCTAAACGAACACAGCGTCGACGTGCCACTGATCGATCAGACGCATCTCAAACGTTGCAACCAACTGAACATAGCAAACTACCAAGCCTACAAAAAATACAGAGGCGAGAACGCCGGAGGAGGAGTTGCCATCATCATCAAAAGAAACATAAAACACTACGAACTGCCGGAAGTAGAAACAACCACCGACACGGAAACGGTAGGAGTAGAAGAACAGACAACCGACGGACCTGTAGTTCTCTACAAACTGTACTCGCCGCCACAGATACAAATTAACGCCGCCGATCTGGACAAAATCTTCGACAAAAATATAGGTACCCTAGCCGCAGGAGACTACAACGCAAAGCACTCGCAATGAACTAGAGATGTCTACACAACGTTCAGAGAAAAAATCAAAGGATACATCCTGCAGAACCTATTCATCAGGAAAAAATATGGGAAATTGGCCCTTAATAATGAAGAAAACTGCAAAGAACTAACACGATACTTCTCAGATCTTCTTAATTGTCCTGAATCTGCAGAAAGATTTCCTGAAACAGCCCCTAGTTTCAGTCACCCAGAGTCACCTCCACCAAACCAAGAAGAAATTCTGAATAACATTACACGATTAAAGAACAACAGGACCTCGGGAAGCGTTGGGATTGGGGCAGAACTCCTCAAGAACCTAGGTCCAAATTCACTCAAGGAACTTACAGAAATTATATGGGAAATCTGGAAAACGAAATACTCCCCAAAGACAAAACAGATGTAAATAACTACAAAGGAATCTCCCTCCTTGAAGTCGGCTACAAAATTTTCTCTACGTGCCTGTTTAAAAGAGTACAAGAACAACTAGAGCATAAGTTTGGCGAATATCAAGCTGGATTCCATCCTCACAGATCGTGCACTGAAAATAAAAATTAAAATCTGTGCTTAAAATAGTTTACAGAGATAATCGCTAATTAGACCACTTTCCGATTTCTAGTAAAAGTTAACAATCAACCACCCTATACAGGGTGTTATGCACATATTTATTAAACTTAAAGACATACGAATATGAAACTTTACACTCATATTTACGAACCTCTCAAGTTTAGATTACAGACGTGATGTTCAATATGTACCACATCAGCGACACAAACAATATCACACCGATACTCAAATTCCTTCCATACTCGCGCAAGCATGTCCTTCGTCACTGATGTTATGGCAGTACGGATCCGGTTTTTCAACTCTTCCAGGTTATGAAGCCGTAAAAGTTACAGCGGTTACAAGCGCTGCGTTGTGATGACAAACGGAAGCGTGTGGCATTTTGTAACGAGATTCATAATGCTATTGACAATGATAACACTTGAACGATGAAGCGACTTTCCATGTTAGTGGTCACGTAAACAAACACAATGTTCGAATTTGGGGCCTTCAGAACCCACATGCAGTCATTGAGCATGTACGAGATTCGCCCAAAGTCAATGTGTTTTGTTCGATATCCCGATCATCTGTTTGCGGCCCATTCTTGCTATATCTCGCAGTATCTCGCTATGTTACAAAACTGGTTATTTCCGAGGCTGCACGAAGACAACTTGTTCACAACCAAACTTCATTTTTCAACAAGACGGGGCTCCCCCTCGCTGGAGTCGTCAAGTGCTGATGGAGGAAATTTTGAACATCTGTAATCTAAACTTGAGAGGTTCGTAAATATGTGCCATATTCGTATGTCTTAAAGTTCAATAAATATATGCATGCGAAATACGTATATTCTTTTTGAAACACGCTGTATTTCCCCCAAAAAATCTCTTTAAAACTTAGAATTCAAATAATTTAAATACAAATTTTCTAGTTTATAATAATAGATTTTCTTGACTTGGCGAATAATTTTATATAATTTGCAGGTTGCAATCTTTCAGTTCAAGAGTCATTTTTCGAACCATTTCACTTCGACAGTGATAAAAGATGAATCTTCAGACTTCTTTTATGATGACGATCAAAAACCAGAAACTAGTCCAATTTCATCTTTAATCAATTCTATCACACCATACTCTTCATATAAATATCAGCAGACTGTAAACAAAGTGAGTAGAAATGAGACATCGAATGAAAATTTGTGGAAAGTAAATTTAAAACAGCAAAAAATAACTTCGGCCAAAAGTTGTGTAAGTAGAAGAGGCTTTTATGAGAGGCGATTATCTGTCGGCGAAAATTTATCACGAGAAAGACTTCTGCTTTTCAAAATGCCATTTGCACATTTATATGAATGGAATCTGCACAGATTTTCAACCTTAAAACCGTTCTAAAATGCAGGACCCTAAGAAACCTCCCAATCATCTGTACCTTCGTAGATATCAAGAAGGCTTATGATTGAATTGATCGACAATCACTGTTCAGCATCCCGAAACAACAAGGATAAACAAGAAAAACACTAAAACTGACCATACAGACTCTCACTGATACAAAATCAAGAGTAAAATTCCGGCAAGGAGATGGACTATCACCCATCCTCTTCAAGTTTGCCCTAGATTAGGTGATGAAGGAATGGGAAAGAGAACTGAAAGCACAAAATTGCTCGAAATTCTATGCTTAGCCTTCGCAGATGATCGGGCCCTTCTATCCAGCGATAAACTCACAGCAATAAATCAAATTGAAACTCTCCAGTAATGTGCTAAAAAGAGAGTTTAAAATCTAAATACGAAATATTGATAGATCATCAGAATCCCTCACTTCAAATACCTAGACAAAATCATCGCATCAATTGAATACGAAAAAATAGCTCAAAACACCCGTGTCAAAAAACTCAGAAGAAACTCTATTTCGTTCTATGTTAAGATTAAACATTACAATTCAGTAATCAAGCCTGAAGCCCTATATGCAGGAGAAACTCTCACACTTAATAAAAAAGACGAGCTCGAGAATATCCTAAAAGAAGGGCGAAAAATCATAAGGAAAATCTTAGGACCGAGACATTCGGAAGATGGTTACCGCCTACAATCACGGAAATCGAAAGAAAAATTATCTAAAATTGTAGCAAACCTAAGCTAAAGAAGGTTAAAATGTTATAGACATGTTAAGAGACGTCCCGACACCAGGTTAACCCACCAAATTCTCGAAAGTGTTGAGAAACTAAAGATTTTCCTTGGGCACAACAAGTAGCGGCAGACATGACAAATGCTAAAATCCAACCAAAAGAAACTTCGGACCGACACATATACAGAGGAAAAATTGACAAGTGGGAAGCTGTTCCAGAGAATGAAGTACCAAGTGGACGGAAGAAAGGAAGAGGATGTTTAGTGAACAGATGAAAGCATCCTGGATCCTTCGCAAGTGAATTATAGATAAAGCTTCGCGTGTTGGTAAAAGGACCATCCATGCAGCTTATATATATAAATATATATATATATATATATATATATATATATATATATATATATATATATATATATATAAATAAAATTCAGATTAAATTTTAATAGACCGGTTACACCGGATAATAGATAGGTTAGTTAAGCTCATGTGCATAAGTCAAATTTGAAAGGCGGGAATATGGTTGTTTCGGGCAAATAATAAGGTTATACGTCAAAAAGTTCAGACAAAACATGGCGAAAATTGACACATGTGCACAAAAAAAATCAATTATAAAACGGTCTATTAAATTAAATCTTAATTTTATATATATATATATATATATATATATATATATATATATATATATATATATATATATATACAGCGTGTCCCATTTTAATTCGCCAGTAGCGATAATTCTGAACCAGTGCATTGAAGCAAAAATTGTTCTGAATAAAAAGTTAACGGTTATAAGCGGGACATCTGATGCTGTCGACTTTGTCAACGTGTGGTGTGGACTTCTCGGCTCGCAGATAATCGGACCATTCTTCTTCGAGGGGATGTTAAATGGCGCGAAGTACTTGGAATTTCTCCAGAACGATCTTCCTGTGCTATTAGAAGAAGTCGATTTGCGTACCCGAAAGTATATATATATATATATATATATATATATATATATATATATATATATATATATATATATATATATATATATCTTGTATTTGAGGTTTTCGCGGATAGGTACCTGTGTTGTATTGTTTTCTCGGGGATTCCGCGTTGATGTTGAGGGTTGGTTCTGAAAAGAACCGGATTCTCGACGTTTCGGCGAACTAACATTCGCCATTCTCAAGAGATATATGCGTCCGTGCGGGTCAACCGTTAGACGCATACTGAGAGCTCGTTCGTGCGGTGCGACTACTTATAGCTGTCTGGCTTCGGGTCATGCGCGTTGTGTGCGGTGCTTCGGTTCGGTTGTTTGTTTGTCTTGTTGGTCGTACATAAGTCTGGGGTGTCTGGGGTTGCATTTTGAGGGTGGATATGATCGGTCGCCATGCTGGGGGCAGTCTCAAGGAATCGTCTCTCGTGTTCATGCAGTAGTCTCGTTTTTCTATCTCTATAGCTTCTCTGTATACTCGTGACATTTCGTGGCTAATCTGTGCAAGAGTCCTTGAATTTCTAAAGTCCCTCCAGTGACCGGTGTTTGTGTGTTGGACAAGTGCCGATGAGACTTTGTCTCTGTGTCTGACTGGAACTACATGTTCTTGAATCCTAGCAGATATTTTTCTATTGGTACGTCCAATGTAGGTTCGTTCACATGTTCCGCAAGGTATTTCGTAAATTCCATGGGATTCTAACGGGATGGTGTCTTTAACGCTGCGTAGCATGGAGGATATTTTCTGGTTAGGTTTGAAAATGGTGTCGATGTTGTGTCTTTTAAGAATTCTGGAGATTTTGTCAGTTGATCCATGAACATATGGTAGGTATGCTGTACTAACGGATTTATGGCGTTCTTCAGTTCTCTGGCTACTGTTCTCTGTACGACGAAAAGCTCTGGATATTAAGCTGTTTGGATATCCATTTGAAGAAAGAGCTTCTCGTAAGTTCCTCAATGCTTTCGACAAGTTCAGCTGTTCGGCTAGTCTTTTTGATCGGGCGGTAAGAGTGTTTACTACAGACGCTAGTTGTTTGGGATGATGGTGCGTAGAAGCGCTCAGATATCTGTCTGTATGGGTTGGTTTCCGGTACACAGTGTGACTCAGGTTGCCGTCAGGTCTCTTCTGTACCTAAACATCCAAGAAAGGAAGTCGTTGATGCTTTTCTATCTCCATTGTGAATTTAATTTGGTCGTGTTGGGAGTTAAGATGGGTAAGGAATTTGTCCAGCTCTGGTCTGCCGTGGGGCCAGATTACGGTGTAATAAGGTGTCGTCAACATATCTTAACCAGAGTGTAGGTTTAAGTGTGGCTGTTGAGATTGCCTTTTCCTCAAAATCTGTAAGAAATATGTTGGCTATTACTGGGGATAGAGGTGAACCCATTGGTGCTCCTAGGACTTGTTTGTATATTTGACCACCGTACCTAAAGTATGTATTCTTTAAACAATGTTCTGCCAGATCTGATACGTACTTTTCTGGTTTTAATTTTGATCTTATGATGTTTAAGGCCTCAGGGACCGGTACTTTTGTGAATAAAGATACAATGTCAAAAAAAAAACAAACATTACAAACAAAAGTTACAAACAAAAGTACCGGTCCCTGAGGCCGAAATACCTTGCGGAACATGTGAACGAACCTACATTAGACGTACCAATAGAAAAATATCTGCTAGGATTCAAGAACATGTAGTTTCAGTCAGACACAGAGACAAAGTTTAATCGGCACTTGTCCAACACACAAACACCGGTCACTGGATGGACTTTAGAAATTCAAGGACTCTTGCACAGATTAGCCACGAAATGTCACGAGTATACAGAGAAGCCATAGAGATAGAGAAACGAGACTACTGCATGAACACGAGAGACGATTCCTTGAGACTGCCCCCAGCAAGGCGACCGATCATATCCACCCTCAAAATGCAACCCCAGACACCCCAGACTCATGTACGATCAACAAGGCAAACAAACAACCGAACCGAAGCACCGCACACAACCCGCATGACTCGAAGCCAGACAGCTATAAGTAGTCGCACCGCACGAACCAGCTCTCAACAGCCCAAACACCGACAACGAGCCAAATGCCGAAACCGATAAGAAGAAGCAACAACCCCAACCCGGAGACAAAACCTTCAACCAGCCGAAACAAAAGGAACAGCAACGAAGAAATCAGATCTGAACTGACGGAAATGATGCTCGACTTTGCCATCATGCTCACACTCAACAATGACCACTAGAAGAACTAGAGACAATCTGAAACTTACATTCTGGAACGCAAACGGAATACAAAACAAGAAACAGGAACTAGTAGCACACCTAAACGAACACAGCGTCGACGTGGCCCTGATCAACGAGACGCACCTCAGACGTTGCAACCAACTGAACATAGCAAACTACCAAGTCTATAGAAAAGACAGAAGCGAGAAAGCCGGAGGTGGAGTCGCCATCGTCATCAAAAGAAACATAAAACACCACGAACTGCCGGAAGTAGAAACAACCACGGACACGGTAGGAGTATAAGTACAGACAACTGACGGACCCATAGCCCTCTACGCACTGTACTCGCCGCCACAGAAACAAATAAATGCCGACGACCTGGACAAAATATTCGACAGAAATATAGGTACCATAGCCGCAGGAGACTACAACGCAAAGAACTCGCAATAGAATTGCAGAGTAACAAACACCAAGGGCCGACAATTACTAAGGTACACGGAAAACCGGAAGTTACAAGTAATTGCACCGAACGAACCAACACACTTTCCAGGAGTTCAGCGAATGCCGGATATTTTGGATATAGCCGTTATGAAAAACATTACAGCAAACGTGGAAATAATCTGCATCAAGGACTTGAGCTCAGATCACAACCCAGTGCACATAAATCTCCAAGGGAATACGTCCAGGAAAACAATCGAGAAAACTATCACAAATTGGAACAAATTCAAAGATAATCTGACGAACGTCACTTGTACAGAAATTACAAGCCCCCCGTGCCCAGAAGAAGCAGCACGGACGATAGAAAACGAAATAAAAGCAGCACTCGAGGCCGCCACAAGGAAACGGACAGCCAACACGACAACAACCCTCCCACAGGAAATCAGGAATCTACTAAAAGAAAAGCGCAAAGGTAACAAGGTATTCCAACGGACGCTGGCACCGACGGACAAGAACGTCTTAAACAGACTGACAAACCAACTGAAATGGGCACTGCGCGAACAGCACAACGCCGAATGGGAAGACAAACTAGAACGCATCAACGAAACAATAGAGGAACCGTGGAAATTAGCCAAGAATCTTAGAAACAAGGAGAGGAGAACAATTCCCCCACTGAAAACAACAAACGACACTGTAGCAAGCACGGACGAGGAGAAAACGGAGGAATTCGCAAAGTCGCTTGCACAGCAGTTTAAACTGAACGCCGACACACACCCACTCCGCAAAAGGCAAGAAATACGCGAAACCGTACTGAGAGTACTAAATAGTAGCGTAGAAAACACGGAAATAGAGGAAACAACACCGGAAAAAATAAAAGGTATAATTAAAAACCTAAAAACCAAGAAAGCACCAGGCTGCGATAACATCAACAACGTCGCGCTAAAAAACCTAACTGCGAACGCAATAGACAGAATAACACAAATCATAAACGCCGCGCTGAAACTTGGAGTGTTTCCGACCCAATGGAAACACGCAACAACGATTCTAATCCCGAAACCGAACAAACCCCGACACCTCACCTCCAGTTACAGACCAATAAGTCTGCTGACAGGTCTCAGTAAAATCACAGAAAAAGTAATACACAAAAGACTGACAGAAATAACTGAAGACAAACGTATTCTACCCGACGAACAATACGGCTTCAGAACAGAGCACTCTACCACCTATCAGACGACAAGAATAACCGAAGCAATAATCGACGCTTTCAACAAAGGGTTAGCCACGGGAGCCGTCTTTCTCGACGTCTCTAAGGCTTTCGACAAGGTATGGCACCTAGGTTTAATATACAAACTGCACCAATTTAAAATCCCAACACCAATGATCAGACTAGTGACTTCCTTTATCTGTAACAGAACATTCCAAGTCAAAATAAACGACAGCATCTCAACAAATCAGACAATGACAGCCGGTGTCTCACAAGGATCTGTCCTGGGCCCCCTTCTTTACAGCATCTACACCGCAGACATCCCAAAACTAAACGACACAGAAATTGCACCATATGCAGACGACACAGCAATTTTCACAAGAGGATACTCGACCGAGGCCATAACAAAACGGCTCCAAAATCACTTGGACAGGATTAACGACTGGTGTAACACCTGGAGGATCAAACTAAACGCAGAAAAAACACAGGCAATTATCTTCACGAAGAAAAAATTTAAGCACGAACCCAGTAGCTGCTTGAGAATCAACAACACAGACATAAAATGGGAAAACCGAATCAAATATCTAGGCGTAATCCTAGACAAAGCTCTTACATTTTCAGAACACATCGATCAGACAGCGAAAAAAGCAAAACAAATTTAAGGCTACCTCTACCCGCTCTTAAACAGGAAAAGCAAGCTGAACATAAGGAACAAACTTCAAATCTACAAGTCCATAATACGGCCGACAATGACGTACTCATCGACGTGCTGGATACAATCCAAAGAAAGGAAAATCTACAAACTCCAAATCATCCAGAACAAAACTCTGAGAGAAATAACAGATTCGCCATGGTACATGACCAATGAGCAGCTGCACAGCGATCTAAACATGGAGACAATCAAGCAACACATAGAAAAACTAGCAACGAAAAGCTTCGAACGCATGAAAACGCATGACAACCCAACAATCAACAACGCAGCAAACTACAACATCAACGTTAAATGGAAACATCCAAAACCTCAACAACATAGGTAATCACTGATCTTTCTTTTTCACAGGAAAGCCCACATCCCCGAACCCAGCGGAGCACCCAGGAACAAAAACAGGCAATAACAACACGAACAAACCAGAAAGACGCAGCACCCACCACGAGGACGAGCAAGTAACCACCACGTGAACGAAGGACGAACCAGGAACCGCCAGGAGTGCGAACCAGGAACCAACACCAGGACAAACCAAGGACCAACAACGAGAAGAAGAAGAAGAAGAAGGAAGAAAAAAAAAAAAAACCGAACCAAAAAAAAAACAGAACCAAAAAAAAACAACCAAAAAAAAAAAAAAAAGAAAAGAAAACCGTTTATGACTGAAACAGAAGAACAAACAAACCGACAAACAAACAAGCAAACCGACACAAAAAAAAAAAAAAACAAAGAACACAGAAACAAACAACAAGACAACGGAACAGCTGAGCGGAAGGCTCACGACCGTCAAAAAGCAAAGGACACATGAACGAGCTCTCAGTACGCGTCTAACGGTTGACCCGCACGGACACATATATCTCTTGAGAATGGCGAATGTTAGTTCGCTGAAACGTCGAGAATCCGGTTCTTTTCACAACCAACCCTCAACATCAACGCGGAATCCCCGAGAAAACAATACAACACACACATATATATATATATATATATATATATATATATATATATATATATATATATATGAAGATATATTTTTTTTTTATTATATTGGCGGGGGTCCTACAACTTCTGCCTTTCATCCCGCATTTCGATCGCCACATGTTTTTATCTCTCCAGACATCTTCATTGATTGTCCGGTCCCTCATCGTCGCCATAACTCCATCTAACAATGTCGTAGCTGGTCTTCCTCGTTTCCTCTTGTTCGGTGGAGAGTATTCAAATGCCTATCTTGGCCACCTGTGTTCTTCCATACGCCTCATATATATATATATATATATATATATATATATATATATATATATATATATATATATATATATATATATATATATATATATATTTATATATAAAATTCAGATTCAATTTTAATAGACCTTTTCATAGTTGAATTTTTTTGTGCACATGTGTCAATTTCAGCCATGCTTTGCCCCAACTTTTTGACGTATAAGCTTATTATTTGCCCGAAACTTTCACATTCCCGCCGTTCAAATTTGACGTAGGCACATGCGCTTAACTAACCGTGAAAAGGTCTATGAAGTACATATAAATTACCCTAGTACCGGTAACGTTAACATCATTTTAGAAAAATCTGCGCTAAAATTAATAGAAATTAATAAAAAATTTGGAAAATATTGAACCCATGGAGGAGCTCATGGGAGAGTGCTACTGGATACTGGGGATTATTATGAAATTACTGATAGTGATAGAGCCGTGGAGGAGAGCCTAGAGTACTTAAACACCAACGTTTCACATACAAAAGTAATTTCTGTGCGCGAACAATTAATTTAAATATTTTCCCTATTACCTTTTCTGAAATCTGACAAATTAAATTAACTTGACATTAGTGAATGACATATTTTGGATAGCCTACTTGGGAGAAAACACCTTTGGAGTTACGAAATTAAAACCTTACTGAACCTCTCGCCGCGTACGTTTTTCGGAGTTTTCGAACTTGGAGTTTAAAAAATACTAAAGAAATTTTCGGAAGACATAACATATGCTACATTAATATTATTTCTATTCATTTAGAATGAATAGAAATAATAAAAATAATAAATAAAATGGTCAACGGCCTCGACGGCAGAAGAGGAAATATCACAATGGCAGAGAGGGCGGAGGAACCGATTCAAGTGGTAAGCGTCTGAACTCACAATTCCTGTCCCTAGACCACTATCGAAAGATAGAAGATTACATAAAAGCAGACATGACTCGTACAAGTACAGACAAAATTACCCCAGGTGGACGATCCATCCACTCTAACATGGCAACCAAGCATTCGGATTCTGGATTGCTTGGGCTTATACGACAGACCGAAGTGGTCGAAAGAACGTAAACAAGCCTTTTGGGAAAGAATGAAAGCTTAACTAAGTTAAGGCCAAGATAACTTGATTGAGTTGTCTGCTTAATATACTATAGCAACGAAAATAAAACGTTGGAGAAGACAAGCCCTAAAAACAACTAAAATAATTTCAATGAATTATTTTTTTAAATTTTACTGTAATTAGTATTATATTATCAATATAATTCCCATTTAATATTTATTTCATTTTAAAAAAGCAAATTCCATCTTCAGGGAGTCACAGTTATGCTCACTTCTCATGCAATTCAGTATAATTAAAAGAAATAATTAGTGCGGGTAAATTCACTTGATATACTCGGATTATTTCGCTCGGCCCGGTAGCTAAAGTTAATAATTCTCTAAATAGATTAATTTTATCAATTTAATAGAGTTCAGGGGATGAGTGCAGCAACAGGTATTTTCACTTTTCAGAAATGTTTCTTTAGTGTACAACGAATAGGGACATCTTTTATTATTTAATATCTGGGTAATATAAAGGGAAATGTCAGTTTGAACATTAATTTCAGCTTACTAACTATCGTTTATCGATTATTATTTCTGTGCATTACATTTCCTTACAGAAATATATCAAAATATTATATACTTTCCTGATATATAAGCGTAATGAACTACTGCATATTAGACAGAAAAAACTAAGTAATATTGAGCCGACACACTACATGGATGTAGTAGATAAGACTCGAATAAGAATGTTCGAAACTCGACTTTGCTAGTGAAATTAATGAAGCGGCGAAACTATAATATCGTTTTGAAATGTTTTTTTTTATAAATAAAGTTAAATAACTTTAAATGATGGCTCTATAGCAGTTCATATCATCCACCGATACGGCGGTTATGAAACATTAAGCATAAGCACGTTGTTTTAAAGGATGGGTAGGGTTTTTAATCGTAATAGATTCTATCATCACTCCTTGCTCGCTCATAGATAAAAAACTCTGGAGATAAAACACTGGATTGAAATATTCTTTGTTTCAACCACATTTAATATGTAAAAATGTTATAAGATTTGATATTAACAGTTATACAAATTTAATCACTTAACACGACTCAGGTTTCGACTGGTGAAGGTCATTTTCAAGTGTATTACTGAATTGATCATGGATTGGATTTATACTAAGTGTTTTCTGGCGATGGGATATGATTGACATTAAAGAGTTACGAGAAGATTAAGTTGGTTTGATCATTAAGGAGATTAACGAAAGGCTCTATTTGAAAATTTCTAATGACCTCAGAAGTTTAAGTTTCCGGCCTTTGTTGCAATTATGCAAGATTTTGAGATTGTTTATTTTCGTGGATTTATGATTTCTATCCAGACAATGGTTTGAAAACGAACTAGTGTATTCTTTAAGACGAAAAGCACGAGAATCTTCATCCTTCGTTTTGTCTGACCTACTTACATGTCACTGTATTCATATGTTTGCTATTGCGTTAATCCTTTGGCAACTCTTTAATCTTGCACACTTGTCTCTAGGTATTGCCGGAATTGCAGAAAGGCCTCCCTTCCGCTCCGCCAAAAACCTTAAGTATATATCCAATAGTATATATCCAAAGGATATATCCATAAATTTGTGATCCCCTTAAAAATGAGCTTCGCCAGTCGAAACTCGAGTTTAAATTTATATGTGCGAATAACAAGTTATTTTTACATATTAAGTGTGGTTAAAAAATAGTGAATTTTTTAGGTATGTATTATCACGTCGTAACGGTCACAAATATAGTAATAACTAAATATTCCGAAATTTATGGGATTTAGGCATTCTATAACGGGACTAATCGAACCCTCGTTCCCCATAAAATTGTAAAACAAGTCAATTTGACTAGTGTAATTCTACTGTTAGAATTATAAAAGTTACAAAATATGTTCGGTATTGTTATATAGACATTATATTTTCAATATGGAAAATAATTTTTTATAAAAAAGTACGCTATTTAACGTTATAAAAGTAAGATATTTCTTCCCCAGACGCATACGGTGAGGATGCACTCAATAGTGAATTTTATTTTTATTCACGCAGCAATGCAATTAGGTTAGCGTTTAGATTACAAATTTTTCTCGATATTTGTTTATTTTCGTTAGAAATTGCATTACTAAATAAAAGAGCAAGTATGCATAAAACCTGCAAAATTTGATGTAGAGTTATAATGAATATAAAATTTAGTGCAAATGTACGTTATTAGTTGCTAAGTGTCAGCATATTATTTGTTAGTCAATACGTTTCGTTTTAACGCTTGATGATTTTTTGAGTTAAACGTTTATTGAGCTAAAAAAGCTCTCTGATTGTACTTCATTCTAGGTATAAATTCACCCTTTACGCTTCTCATTTCATGCTCGAGAATTTGCCAAAGAGTGCTGAGTGAAATAATATAAATTATACCTAAGAGTTGATCGTTTTCAGTCCAACAAACTGGATTCTTCTTATGAAGATAGGTAGAATTTTATTGTTATATTGATTTGTTTTTCTTGTATTAACATCTTGCAAAAAAAAATCCGATAAATTTTCATAAAATTGTGGAGAGTTATTTTTTGAATTGCATTCTCGGATGGCAAATGTGGCCATGTAATGAATTGGGTAGTGTTTAGAATAGGTTTTTCCACAATAACGCAACAAAAATTGCCTTTAGCTGCCATTTTAGTTTTGGTATTTCTTCTTTTTTCCGTTTATTATTATATGGACAACATACCTGCAACATATAAGGCGTGGTGAGCATCGGAAATGTCCTAGTTATTGTAGTATTCTCTCTTTCAATGATGGAGCTCTATTTTTTGTCGAATTTATAAACTATGCCATACATTATTTTTATTTATTTTAGAATAATATTCCTTTTAGGTGGATTCCTTTTCGAGGTAACTGCGTTGAAAAGAAAACTTCATGAAGCACAGGAACAAGTAAAAGTAAGGTTGAGAAACATTTCTAAACATAATTAAATGAAATATTGATTTCCATTTTCTAATATGTATTGAGGTGGTCCAGTGGGTGTCCAGTGGAGAGGTGTATAATACATATAAATATATATATATATATATATATATATATATATATATATATATATATATATATATATATATATATATATATATATATATTTATATATACCTGTATATACATGTATATATATATATATATATATATATATATATATATATATACATATATATATATATATATATATATATATATATATTGACAGGACTAAGACCTTGTAAAAGTACGTCTTAGACTTCGCTCTCTCTGCTCCCACCCTTTGAAGTGTTCAAAGGGTGGGAGCAGAGAGAGCGAAGTCTCGTCTGCGACCACCTGACTCGACTCTTATCTCTTAAAGTACAATACAATTTATTTTTTACAAAGTATAATAAAGGTTACAGTACACTACAAATCCTCCCCCTTACAAAAAGATACAATATACGGAATAAAATACATATAATACAAATATTAAAATTGTAATTGACAGAATAAAGATTATAAAAATAATACATAAAACATTAAACATACAAAACATTATATTTTAGTTAGAAACATCTCTTAATTACTTTTTACATAGACGTTCTACCTGATTTGGAAAGTTCGTTTCCACTTCAGTTGTGTAACAACCTCCAAAAATAATTATCGGATGGCCGAGTCAAAATTGAATTACAAATAACAGTTATTGTATGACTACAAAAAAGGAAACATGCAACCTTCGCCACTAAAAATATTTGTTAAGTGCAATATGAAGATTGCGATAAGTGTCATATTTCGTTTAGCATGTTCTGTTTTGGATTTGTTTAGGGCTAGAGGTCCTAATGAGATTAATAGCTAAAAAGTTGCGAACAAACGCAGACTTCTCGAAGACAAATTTAACCAGAAATGTGGAGAATCGGAAGAGCATTATTTTTCACTACGACGTCAGACCTTATGTGATATTTGTTACTACAAAAAAAAACACTGCACTTATTTTAAGTTTTGCTATTACCATCCTAAGTCTTTGACACAAATGATTATTTAATATAATTTTCATGAAAGAAATGGAAATATGCCTTGATGAGTTTATTACAGTTACTAACTTAAAAAGATTTTCTAGTCTTTTACTTGTAAATATAGAATGGCAATTACAATCACACCAAACCATACAATGAAAGCTATGCAAAATGAAAACAAATTGTGTATAAGATTCTCGAATTTCCTACTTTGTGCAACGTAGTAATTTATATCAATTTTGCTAAACATTTTCTTTGATGAACCCGAAGTAGTATCAAATAAAGGGGGACAAATTAAGACTGTCCTGTATTTAATAAAAAGAATAAGAAGTAATGACTTATTTGCCTTAATTTTATCTGTCTAATATTCAGTGAACCTTGAGATTTTTAATTAATTTTTAATATAATTATTGTGTTTTTTTTTTAATGGAGCGGTGGCCGATTGAAAAAAGGATTGCTTGTGTAGAACATTTTATTATAACGAACTCCATTATTCAAACACAGAGGTGTTTTCTAAAACTGTTTAATTTTACAGCGCCGCCAAATTGCAGGTCAATTGCAAAATGGGTCCCAAAATATCGTCGAACAGGTTCTCTTAACGATACTAAACTTTGCAAGTTCCAATCAATCCGTGCAATGATTATTTCAGCAAGTAGGAATTTCACATGAGTCGGTAAGAACAATTTTAGAGAAAGATTTACTCTTTCGGCCTTACAACTGGCAAAAAGCCCAAAAACTTCTTCCAACTGACCGAAACTCACGTTCACAATTCAATCGATAGATTTAGGGCAGAGAGGATAACTTTGTCAACAAAATAATTATGAGTAACAAAACACAATTTGAAATGCATAGAGAGAGGAACACACAAAATTTACGTTACTTTTCGTCCGAAAACTCGGAAGTTATATTCGGTGTAGAGCTGCATGCTCAAAAGGTATGGAATGTATAATATGTTCATGTGGAGTAACGAGACCATATTTTCTTGAAGGTGAAATGGGAAACGCAATAATTGTCATTAGTGAACGTAATGCTGAGATGCTACAAAAGAAATGGATGACATCGCTCAACTTCGATTAGCAAAAACGATATTTGCTATCAGCAACATGGTGCGAGGCCTCATGTATCGCACATGTCTATGGCAGTGTTACAAGATTTCTTTCCTGTTCGTCTGATTATCCAGCGATGGGATCAGATTTGGTGTCCTCGCTCTCGGGATTTGTCGGCTATGGATTATTTCTTATGGGGTCACATTAAATCTACAGTTCATCAGAACCGACTTGAAACCCTGGAAGACTAAAAAAAGCATTCCACAAGCTATTGGTGAGATTTCGCTAGAAATTTGCCAACGTGCAACGAGTCCATTGTTGCATCGATTTCAGTCAAGCATCTAAGCAAACGGAGGTCATCTAATCGATGTAATTAATTGTTAATTTAAGATTTAACGTGTTATTAAACTTAGGTTTCACTCTACAATGTTCAACAAAAGGTTCGATGCGCAACTTATTTCGTTTTTTGACAATTGCAGTGTAAAATTAGGACACTCTTAATTTGTCACCCTTTATGTATTTTTTTTTGTAAAGTAACACTGGGTTAAGTATATAGATGTTGTGTCTGGAATCAATTAAATTAGACAAAGACTATAAACTAGATAACAGTAGATAAGATTAATAATATTATGTTAAATTTTGTGAGTCTATCATTGAATCATTTGACTTGAAGTCTCATTTTATCATTTGACTTGAAGTTGAATAATAAAAATATTTTAGAATTTGTGCTTTTGCTTTTAATTTGTAAACTTGTGGAGACTAATTAGAAATTAATAATTATTTTATTTGCATTATTACATTAACATAATGATGAAGTAGAGACTGGGTTACATATATGCAACAAAAAAAGCTTGAAATATGCATGCAAATATGCTTCAATAAATGACTTGAATTAAATTCATGAAAATTGTAAAAATATGGAACAAGTTAGTTTTAGATTAATTATTTTCTATCATAATAAATAAACTATCGATATCGACGATAATATAATAAAATTATTTTGTTATTCTTGTCAACGTTAACAATCAGGTACGGCTCCAAGTGTTCAGTAGTAAGATTTTGATTTTGTCAAAATATTTTTATAAGTGGAAAAGGATGCACATTCAATGAAGTAACTGGGCAATATTGGAATTTGAGTGGTAGTTAGCAGTTATAGTTTCTGGTAGAAGTTCTGCCGTCCCAATAATAAAACTATCATTTTGGCACAAATGTTCAAAGTTTATTGTTCAAGATGTTTTAAAATTTTTAAGTTTATGCATGTAAAATTGGACTGAGACGATGACGCGACGTACTTACTTAGATATTATTGTTTACATACCGTTTGGTAATTTATGCTCACTTTATAAATGCAACATTTTGTTTTCGATTTAATTCAAATCTCGTAAAAATTACAAATAAAAATACGTAGCTGCATAATAGCAATAATAAATAATTTACACTTAAAGGTTTAGGTTCTTGCGCAGCAATAGTGGTTTAGAATGTATAGGCGTAGGCTGTTATGTCAATAGGTATGGGTTTTGTAGGTAGTGATTTAATCTATTACATACTAAGTAGATAAGAAATCTGTGGTTTTGGCCCGCAACAAGGTAAGATTTCAATTATTAACTACCCTACCGAAAAACACTGTAGGTACGTAAATATAACGAAAAGAGGCATCATCACTAGATCCTAGGTAAAATATGTCAACTGAAAATAAACTATATATGCTTATGCAAATCCATATAATAAGGTCTCTATTAATAAAAAAATGATATGAGTAAATGTTTTTATTCTTAATTAGTGTAAAATGTCAATTCAATAGAATAAGTTTATTATACCATAATTTCCAAATTTACTGCATGTAAACTGTATTTCATTTATTGTTTTTATAACTGTTATAATAACCGGTATTATTAAACTTAATATTAAAACATAGTCTCAAATCAGAATAGTTTTAAAAAGTTGCTAAAAAACATCACGTGATTAATGGACGACCCCATAGGGGTAATAGCGAATGTGGAACGTATAATATTGGAAAATGATTGAAACCTATAACTTCACGTTAATATAAGGCAAAAATTAATAAAAGAGTTAATAGAAGGATCTTTAAGACAAATAATATATAAATGAACAGTTCGCAGTGTATTCATTCTCTTTAATTGAAATTTGTTGTAATTTACCTTATTGATATTTTTTATATGTTCAATTTATCATTTAATTAAAGAAGTAATTGTACTTATATTTTTCTTGCTACTGTTCGTTTACAAATTAAATTATATTTAATTATATTACATAGCTTGATTTGCCGTAATTCATACCACAAGAACTGTACAATATTTTGTAATTATAGAAATCAAAATTAGTATTTTCTTTTTAATAAATCACATAGATTTATAAACCTGGTGTTGCAAAATACATATCCACAACTATTTGATTTGTTTTGTTTTAATGTATAATGGACACCATATTTAATTTTAAATGCATTTTCAAATGCAACTGGATGTAACAAAAAGGGTGTCCGGAAAGTTGTTTGTAAGCAACATGTTCGAATTTAATTTGTTCTAAAGAATTTTGTTCGAAAAAACGAAATGTGCAAATGATTACTTGTTCGAATGAAATTTTGTTCGAATGGAAACTTGTTCGAACGGAAATTTGTGCGACTAGAATTTTGTTCGAATGAAAAAAAGTTGGATATACCATACACTAATTACGATGGGATTAGAGGTAATAGGGGATAAGAAATATTGATGTTCTTTTTACTTATGATAAAATTACATAATTTTTCTATTTTAAAAATGTTATTTACATGTTAAATATAACATTTCTCTTATTGTTGAAGAATTAAAAAAGGGACGTGCGAAGAAATAGTTCAACAGAAGTCCATTCGAACAAATTTCCATTCGAACAACATTCCATTCGAAGAAGTTACCATTCGAATATTTTCTTTCGAACAAATTACATTCGAACAATTTTCCTGGAACCAAACAAAGCGGTGGAACATTATAGATCATTTTGTAGGCACTTTCAAAATGATTAGCCAACTATATTATTCATTCTTCAGATGAAATAGAAATATTTCTGAAGCAGATGGAACTGTTCAGAATATCCTTTAAAACTTTTAAGAGGACCAGAGAGCATCGGCAAACGCTGCCGTGGAATATAGTCAAAATTAATGCTTAACAACTCCATCATATTCTGTGTCCAGCGCTTCCGATTTAAAAGCTTTAATAACATTAATATACCCCAACATTAATATACCCCCTTAATAAAGATGATTCAAATAGGAAAATTAAGTTTGATGAGTACTTTTTGGAAAATTTGAAATATGAAGAAGATTATTTGAAAGAAGATTGAATGGAGCAATTACGCCATATTAAAATTAAATGTACCATTAAATGGTACAATAAAAAGCCGCATATTGGAGAGGACCATAATGTGAATTTAATAGCCTTGACCGTATAATCTAGTCTTGATTGGATAATCTATTCCTCGTTGCCAATCTAGTCCTTACTATAAAATATAGTCTTGATCGTCTAATCTAGTCTTGACCGCCTAATTTAGTCTAAAATGATTAATCTAGTTTTGACCTTCTAATCTTGTTATGAAGAGCCATATGGATACCGCTTACTTCAAGTTTTCAATTAGCTATGCTACTAGAACATGTGGATCGTATTTTTCGGAATGGAATAGTTTTTGTGGATGGAAGAGTTGAAAAGAATGGAATAGTGGCTAAAGGTGGAATAATTGATGAGGGTGAAATTGTATAATAAATTTTGACATTTGTATATGAAAGAGTAATCAGAATTGCGAGCTGCGCGATTCTTGTAGAAAGCGCATCAGCTAAGGTTGTATGAGTTGCAAGATGTACACAACTCCTACTGCACAGAATATTAACTAATAATTCATCCGTCTCAAATGATTTTAATGCTGTCAGGTTTGTAAAATAATATAATCAAACACTTTTGAGGTATACTTAATCATATAATGTTACCAATTGTCTGAAATCAAAGTGACTTTATTTTAAGGAGTGATATTAGAAATGAAAAGTTCCCAACGTTCATAAAATGGTTACTATATCTAACGATGTGATATTAGTTACTAAGGTGTACAACATGGACGAAAAAAAATCAGCTGTGGAGTAAAAAGTTACTGAAAATCTCACTAAAACTTTCATAACTTTTAAATTGATTAAGTGACATTGATGTTGTCAACTTTGACGTTCAACATAACCAACATATTGTTTTAATCAAGTTGGTATCTTGTGTTTTTGAGTTACCAACATACTCAAACATAATCTCACCAACTATTTGTTAAAGTTACATTGTTGTCTTTTTTTTCGTCAAAATTGCAAGCCTTAGTTACTAACTTCACTTCATCATATACAGTAACCTCCTTTTATGAAGGTTGGCAACTCTTGATTTCCAATATCACTCCTCCAATTATAGTAAGTTTGCTTTTAGACAATTAGCAACACTTAGCAAAATTATGTTACTAAAAGTTTCACCAAAAAAAATAATAACCAATAAATTACTCAACTGACGTTAATGTCAACTTTAATTTTCATGTATTTCTTTATTTAAAAAATCCAGTGTCAAGGTTATCGGCCATGAAAATACCAAAATGGTCAAATTGTTTCAATAGAAATATCTATGATCTTAATAAATCTGAAAGAGTTTCTATTATATCTATTGCAGTTTTCGAGTTGTTGCTATTTGAATCCATTAGTATCAGTTCCGGTATGACTTCGAGGGATGCGTATGTGGTCTGGATTTCTATGGCGGGAAACCTAATCTACGGGGGATAAACCAACGGTCCTTTTTCACATAGACCTATATTGAATCCAGAGTTCGCGCTGCCGCGCGTATGTTGTCTTGATTTATCTGTCTGCTTCGCGGCGGGCAACCTAATCTATCCGGGGTTAAACCAACGGTCCTTGCAACACTGTCCTATATTAGATCGACAGGTCGCGCTGTCGCGCGTATCTTGTCTTGATTTATCTGTCCGCTTCGCGGCGGGAAACCTAATCTACGGGGGTTAAACCAACGGTCCTTTTTCACATTGACCTATATTGAATCCAGAGTTCGCGCTGCCGCGCCTATGTTGTCTTGATTTATCTGTCCGCTTCGCGGCGGGCAACCTAATCTATCCGGTGTTAAACCAACGGTCCTTGCAACACTGTCCTATATTGGATCGACAGATCGCGCTGCCGCGCGTATCTTGTCTTGATTTATCTGTCCACTTCGCGGCGGGAAACATAATCTACGGTCCAACGGTCCACGGTCCGGTTGGTTAAACCAACGGTCCGTTTTCACATTGACCTATATTGAATCGAGATCTCGCGCTGCCGCGCGTCTTGGTCTTCATCAGATAAATCAAGACCACACACGCGCTGCCGCGCGTATGTGGTCTTGGTCAGAAAAAATAAATTCTGTGTCAAGGCTATCGGCCACGAGAATACCAAATTTCTATAGAAAGATCTATAAGCTACGCCGAACTGAAAGAATTTTGAATACAACTGTCCAAGTTTTCAAACTATAGTTATTTGAATGTCTTACCTCGTGTGCGAATTTGAGCTTGAGGGGCGGCGACTGCCGCCAGATAAAATATTTTGCAAAACTAACTAAGGGATATCAGAGACTGACTAATTCTCTACAAATGTGTGAAATTTTATTGTTCCACGTTGTGTGACACTTACTAAAATAATTTTCCCCTTCTCTGAATTTCGTTTTTGATTTTTTTCATTTATAAAAAAAAAAATTCGGCCAAACGGTTCCCCTTTTAAAGATGAAAATGACACAACATTTAGATGAAAATGTGCTCTATAAAATAGCGCTAAATGCAAGTTTCTTAGACTACGGAAAATTGGACAAAAAAAAATATTTGCAAGTTTTCAATGAATATTTTCCTATCGGCCATGAAATTACCAAAACGTCAATTTCAATAGAAAAATTTATAATCTATATAAATCTGAAAGAAATTTCAATATATCTCTTGCAGTTTTCATTTTATAGTTATTTGAATTTATTAATTTCTGTTACGTTCGAGTTTGAGGGGCGGCGGCCGCCGCCAGATATATTTTTATTATTATTAGAATATTTGTCAAAAATAACTTAGGGGATATCATAGACTGACTAACTAATTCTCTACAAATGTGTCAAATTTTGTTGTTCCACGTTGTGTGAAAGTTACTAAAATATTATTTTTAACAAATCGAGACATGTCAGTCACAAATTCCGTCATCAAAAACGAACAAAAACGAATCAAAAACGAACACGAAAATTTCAAAATATTAAAAAATTGCAAAAAAATATATTAATCCTTGAAGGCTTTCAGTGAAACTTTTACTGAATGTGGGTATCCACCAGAAGTAACTGCTGATAAAATTTGAACGATCCTACTCCAATGGGGACGGCGTGAGGAATTATTTTTGCATAAAACCTTATTTGAAAATTACTCGTCAATGCCTCAAGGTGGAAAATTATAACCGGGATATCCGTATGTAAGACGCCGGTGTCTACAAAAAAGTATTCTTTGAAAATTTTGTAAAAACCTTCAGCTTGGTCGCAAAACTAAAATATATAAAATTGAACAAATTTTAGAAGGTTAGGTTTTTAAAAAACTTGACTAATTCTCAATAAATGTGTGAAATTTTATCGTTAACTTACAAAAATAATTTTTCAACAAATCCAGACATGTCAAACAGGAATTCCGATCAAAACCGAACGCGAAAATTTCAAAATATATTAATCCTTGAAGGATTTCAATGAAACTTATGCTGAATGTGGGTATCCACCAGAGGTATGAGTTGACAAAATTAGAACGCTCCCACTCCAATGGGGACGTCGTGAAGAATGATTTTCTCGTCAACAATTTTATGGAAATATCGCGTCAACGCCTCAAGATGGAAAATTATAACCGGGATATCCGTATGTAAGACGTCGGTGTCTACAAAAAAGTATTCTTTGCAAATTTTGTAGAAACATTCGGTTTAGTTGTAGAAGCAAAAAATATAAAATCACAAAATTTATCGAAGTACTCCTTCTCTGAATTTCGTTTTTCAATTTACATGGGTTTAAATGGGCTCTTCCGCCAAAACGGTTCGCTTTGGAAAAATGGAAATGACACAACTTTTAGATGAAAATCTGCTCTATAAAATAGCGCTAAATGCATGTTTCTTAGACTCCGGAAAATTGGACAAAAAAATATATTTGCAAGAATTTCTTTATTAAAAAAATCCTGTGTCAAGTCTATCGACCACAAATATGTCAATTTCAATAGAAACATGTACACTCTATATAAAACTTATGTACACTACATAAAACTTTATGCGTTTGTTAAAAGAAAGTGCGCTCTATACATCTGTGTTAAAATTATTTCATCCAAACCCAAGGAAATGAGGCATATGATTTTTCGAAGACGAAGCAGAAAAGTAGACGACATTTTTAAGTTCATGCAGCACATTTCAATAGGCCTCAATGAGCACTATTCGATTTTAAAAAGAAAAACCGGATAAATTTAGAGATGGCTTTTTCTTCAGCCGTCAAGTGGTAGAACTGATCGTTTTTCAACAATAACTATTTTGTTATACATGCTAGCAAGTCCCGGAATACACTTTTAGATTCCAAATTAAATGTGCAATTTTTTACTATTCTTGTAGGAAAGTCGTAATTCTCACCGTTTGGAAAATGAATTTTAAATCACCAGATGACCCAAAAACTTACATCGTCCCCCATGTAAAATTAGCCGAATTTTCAGAATGTCCAATCAGAAATTTGTAAAACAATAGTTTTCTTTTATAAAATCAGTAAAAACTCTAATCAAATATGGCCGAGCTTACTTTTACTCAAGTAAGAGTGTGAATTTACAAGAATATTCAATTGTTTCTAATGTAGAATTTTCCAACTTTAACAAATCTGAGAAATAAAATTTTCCCGGACACCATTCACCACGGAAAATGGAAGGAAACTTCTGTGGGGCGGAGTTGACTATGCAACCGTTGCTAGCCATCCCGAATCCTGGCAAATGAATTGCATTTAAAAAAAATCCAGGTAAAACGGTTTACAAAGGAATGATAAAATTTGCTCCGCTGGTAGAGGAAAGTTTACTCTATCGATTCATGCTAGAAGAATTTATTAGAAATGTAGGGAAATGAAAAACGCAAATGTTTGAAAATCAAGTAAACAGTTGGAGGGAGATTTCAAACGTCGGCCACGTCTGGACCGTCAGCCGCAGAAAATTCATGCAGCATATTTTAATAGAACTTGATGAGTTGTATTCGAATTTGAATCGAAAATGCCGATAAATATTGAAAGGCTGTTCCATCCGCAGTGAAATGGTAATACTGAAAGTTTTTCGCCAATAACTTCTGTTGCTATACATCCGATGAAGACGCGTGTTGTACCGTTGGAATCTAAATTCAATGTAAAAGCTCCAATTATTCTCAAAAAAACTCGTAAATATTGCGGTTTATGAAATAAATTTTTAAATTCAAATGTGAACGGATGCAAATGTTTCTGATGTAAAATGGTCTGAATTTTAAGAATCTGTTAAAATAAAAGTGTAAAATCTTTGCTTTCTTGTAGAAATTTGTAAAAAATTGCGAATTTTGACGTTGCTATGTGTTGCTAATCAAGAGTTAGAGTCGCCGAAATCAGCAATTTAGCGATTTCAAGATATCTCTTTGAATTTGATTTGAATTTCAACCTAACAATGAGCGAAAAATCAGAATTTTGATTTAAATTCTTTTTTTTAAATTTTATCTTCTCATAATTACACGAGTAATCATAAACGGATAAACTTCAACAATGACATTTGCACATAACCTGAGCGAAAATAGTGTCAGAATGATCAGCTGTAAGTTTAAATTAGCGATTCAGCGGCAGGCAATGGTCGTAGTATTTTTGACCTGAAGTGCGAATCCGTTGATGGATTAGAGAAATTCATACGCCATACTGTTGGCCTTTACACCGGGCATGCACTTGTTGGACTGGAAATGTAAATTTTCTTTTCCGCGTTTCCGTTTGAAGAGGTGAAAAAAAAGTGACTTCGCGAATTGGGGCCTGCGGAACGTCCCCGGAGGTGTAATGCGCCGAGACTGGTGTCGTTCGAAATTAGACACGTGGGGCTATAATCCCTGAAAAGAGCAATACAATTCTAAAACATTTCATCGAATATTGAAGGTTTCAAATTGCTCAATGTTAAAAAACTCGTTTAGAGTTTGGACGGGCGTCTAGACCCCCAAATGCGATCGAGCGATGCGTCGTTCCTATCGCCTTATAGAACCTTTCGTTCTATATTCAGAAACCTCCACCGCCAGGCCCTGCTATTTAATTTAGCGAATCCCAGAGGATTCTCGCGTACATCTACAAAATATGGTTTTTCGGGCCTCCCGGCACCATCCGGCACGCAATCGCAATTAAACTCCAAAACAAACTTAAAGACATTATGCCGAATCGATTGGTGCCGGTCCGGTCCCGATCCGACTGTTGGGCATTCCAGGAGAGGGATCCCCGCAAATTAGGTGAAAAAACAGCGCGTTTTTCCGATTTTTGTGTTAAAATTAACCCAGAGCGGGAATAGAATGCCGCAGGTCCCAGAATCTTCTACCGCCCGTTGCGAGTAAACATCTCGCATCGAACGAACCGGTTTGGAGACACGGCGCTCTTCAATCAAGAGTACGGCGTCCACAGATGTGATGAAAAAACGGTTTTTTTTCGCTTACATTTTCCGCCGCAATGGGTGAACCGACGGTCGCGTACTTGACGTCATGACGTCAAAAAACGTGAAATCGACGCGGCAAGAGGAAGCAGTAAAAAAATCGAGCCGCGGACCAAAATTGCCCCTCAAAAGTGCTAGAAACGACTTCCTGTTTTTGGCACCTGGAGGACGCCGTGTGGTACTTGCGAGCGGCAGACAGACACGGGTCGAAGGCACGTTCAGTTTTACAAGAGAAAATGACAATTTCCCGTTTGGACGCGCAAGAGGAACGGAGTTTTTACGGAAAAAGTGAAAAATTTAAAACGCACCTACAGCCGCCCCCTGCGGGGTCGGAACTTGGTAAGGCTCGTCAAAAAAATCCTAATTTTTTGTTCAATTCACTGGAAAAAATTCAAGATGTAAACCGCATTTTTTGACAATTTTTCTTAATTTTCAAGAAATCTTGACTTTTGACCCCTTTCGAGTTCAGTGACGGTACCTTACTCGATTAGTATATTTCGACTAATTCATAAAGATTTTTTAAGACATCGCAATATACGATGAAATATCGCAATCATTGTATAGACTCAATATCATGATTTCAAGGTTTATATTAGTGAGTAACGACAAAGATAGATTAGGCTGTAAAAAAGTGTGTCTAGTATTTTTGTTTCCCCGTCATTTCATCTTTGGGCCACATTGCAGAAAGTTATGGAGTTTTGGTTCACAAGTAAATTGCTAAATCTTACGACAAAATACAAAAAATTTCGTCGCCATTGATACCCTTAAAAGTATTTCAAAAAGCTTTCTTCATCTCTAAAATAAAATATGTAAAATATAAGAGTTACGGCTTTGTGAACTTTCTTATTGGTTTATGTCATTGTAAACAATACAAATAATACAATTTAAAATCATTTTTGTTTTGGGCCACAGAAACTTGTCGCCTAATAAATAATCTTCAAGCCAAAAAAATCTTTACATAAAGCTACTTCACGAATATAACCAGGAAATCTCTAACGACAAAGAAATTTGAGTACCTCTCTAAATTGTAAGCAGGAGATTCTTGCTTTATTTTACGACCTAAACAAAGTATTTGACTCTATTGGAGTTAGAGGCATTGCCAACAACCTGGTAAAATCTTGTTTGTTTCAAAGAGGACAAACAGTAATCGTAAACGGCTCTAAATCCACAAGTAAAGAAATGAAGTGGGGGTGCTCCCAGGTTCTCTAATGGTACCAATTTTGTGTTTGATATTTGGTAATGATCTTGCTCAAACCAATAATGTTCAAAGCAAATGTATTTAACAATATTATCGTATCTAACAAAGACCTGCACGATTTATTTAAATATAGCAATTTAAAATCAGAAACGTTAAGAGGGTGGTGTATACAAAATGGTCTGACTTGGTGCAAAAACATTGTTCTTGAGACTTACATTTCTTGAAAATGTGACCAACGTTTATAGTTTACATCTTAAACTTGATCAAAAATCAATCAAATCGGCTGAATCTATAAAATTTATATAGGTAACACTTAATCACAAGCTAAAATGGTTACGCTCATATTGAACTATTATTTTCGACATTAAGTAGTGTGTGATCTAATTCGAAATCAAAGAGAATGTGTGAAACTGTTGATAGTATACTATGTTTTACCATGCCATCGCCATTGTTCAATATGTGTTGTGGTGTAGTCTGCTATTTTTGGGATCAGCAGAAAATGTTGATACGGTATTTAAAATGCAAATTCTTTCTCTCTCGTTCGGTCGCTTTTTGTTCATCAAGCACAACATTTTAAAACTACCCTCTTTAAATATATTTTTCACACATGTATTTGTCACACATATATAGCAACGCTATGCGCTATTCCGACTTAAATAAAAATTATGAACTACATAGTCATGACTTACGCAACATAAACAAACTCAGCGTGTGCTTTTTATAACATGAACAAATTCATGGCTAGGCAACCGCCGAACAAGTTAGACGTGCAAAAAATTGTTCGTGAAAATTGTGCATTTTGAGTAGTGTAAAGTTCATAGGGAGAGAAGTTTATAGTGAAAAACAATTAGTTAACATTGGATTGGTGTTGGTGTAAAAAAATTGTGTAAAAACAAAATGAATTAGTGATTTCTATTTTGAAATGAATTTCTAAATTTGACGTTAAAATAATTTGACATTTGATAAAAGAAACCTACTAGAAATTATGAATAAACAAACAAATCTAAAACAGATCTGGACCTAGTAATATAATAATACGTACGCCTTGAACATCTTTGGTAAACAATGGCACGGAGCCTAGCACCTGGGAAGAATGGGGTGCACAGGATTCCTTAGCCGTAGTGAAGGCGACCTGTCTAGGGGTGACAACCCCGAATAATAAGCCTCCCAAGCTAACAACTTGGATAGTATTTTGGACAATGGCTCGCCACTGTCCCATGAAGAATATTCCTCAACTGAGCATGAAGGAAAATCTCGCTAAATGCACTACCCTAGGTGGTAACCAATCCACCGTCACCTATGGTGACGTTAGCGGACCCTCGGATTCTGGGGAGTCCGCACCAACATGCTTTAAGGATTAGTCGGAGCATCCTGAAATCACCGGACGTAAACTCAGACCAAGAAGACAAAGCTTCTTCGAAACATTTAACCCAACTCATTGCTAAAAGTGGGTAAACATTTGACTGATTCTCTAACACGACACAACATAATACTGACAGCAGTACAGGAAACCAGATTTACGGACGAACATGCCTTCGAGTCCCAAGGCTACAGAATCCTCAAAGGAAAAGTGGGTCAGCGGGTAATGAAAAACGTACCCCACTTAGGTACAGGATTATAATCAGTCACAGGATACTGGATTCAGTCACCAACTTTACCTCCCCGAGTAGTCGTGTATCCAGCCTCTCTCTCAAATGCGCAAATAAGGGCTACAATATAGTCAATGTGCATGCCCCAATCAACCAGGACAACAGACGCAATCTAGACAGAACTGATAAATTCTGGGAAGACTTAGAAGATATTATCTCTAAACTTCCAGAGAGGCACACCGTCATACATCTTGGAGACTTCAATGCTCAATTGGAAAGAGAGAAAAAATACAGAAACATAGTGGGCAATTATCCGGCGCATAAGCGAACCAACCGCAACGGAGAACGATTGGTGGATCTGTGTAGGACTTTTGGGTTGGTTATAAAGTCTACAGCCTTCAAACACTTGCCAAGGAAGCAGAAGACTTGGATTTAACCTAATACCCACCTGGGTGAATTTCAGAGAGATCATGTGGCCATTTCACGCAAATCTCAAAAGGAAATACAAAACGTGAAGGTACTAAGAAGCGCCAATCTGGACCATTCTGGACCACTACCTCTCTAAGAGCAAAATAAGACTCCAGCCTAGAAACACAAGATTACACAGAACCTCCAAAATGGTAAGATTTGACGTCGAGCGACTCAAGAACAGTCAAGAATCAAGTCAGAGACTAAACAACACAGACCTAAACAACTGGGACCAACTGAAGGAGACTTGTCAAGGCGGCCAATGAAGTCGCCCCTCTCGCTAGAAGAAGGAAGCATCCGTGGTGGACTGAAGACTGTGATAATGCAATAGCCCAAAGACAGATAGCCTGGTTGAAGTGGAATTCTAAAAAGACCAAGGAAAATTGGCATAAATTTTTTGAACAAAGAAAGGTTACAGCCAAGATAATTCGAGGAACAAAACGAACCTTCACACAAAACCAACTTACCCAAATCGACGAGAGCTTTGCTAAGAATAATTCCAGAGATTTGTTTGGAACATTTAAGCAGGTACTCAGAAAATACGCTCCGCCAAGCCTCCACTTCAGAGACTCACAAGGCAAACTGGCTTATAACGACAAGGACAACTGCCACCTTTTGGCTCAGTACTTTAAAAATCTACTCAACTGTGACCCACCCAGCGTAGACTTTGACTATAAACAAACCACACCAAACCCGGACTCGCTTTCCCCTTCATTGGAAGAAGTTGGCCAAATCATTCAACTTCTTAAGAATAATAAGGCAGCTGGAGAGGACTCTATCGTTGCTGAACTGTGGAAACGTGCTGGAAACAAGGCCTAACCTAACCTAACCGAGATCATCCAGGACATCTGGGATACAGAGAAATTACCACCCGATTGGAAATCTGCTCGGGTCCATCCGCTTCACAAAAAGGGAGATTTTACGGATCTAAACAACTATCGTGGAATTTCTCTCGTTCCGGTAATACACAAGATTCTCTCGAAGGCGTTACAAACAAGGGCAGAAAATCAGTTGGATAGAAACTAGAAGAGACTGGAAGAATACCAGGGGGGCTTCAGGAAGACCCGATCCTGTGTTGAACAGATCCTCAACCTTAAAACGGCACTTGCATACTCCAAGATGAGAAACCGCAAGGTGGTCGTCACCTTTGTTGATTTTAGGAAGGCCTACGATTCCATCGATAGAGAAACGCTTAACAAAGTACTTCAGGAACTAGCACTAGACAACAAAACCCGCAGACTAAACCTAGAAACTTTGACCAACACCCATTCGAAGGTTAAATTTATAGGCAAAATTTCAGAAAGCTTCGAAATAAAAACTGGGGTGAGACAAGGAGATGGACTTTCTCCACTTCTCTTAAACTGTGTCCTTGAAAAGGTTATAAGAGAATGGCGCAAGGAACTGAACAATTTGGGTGCGCAGAATGGTATCTACCTGGGACTTAAGAACGATGGACTGATTGTAGATTGCCTGGCCTTTGCAGATGACATGGCACTGTTTGCTGATTCTCTTGAGATGGCAACAATGCAGGTAAACTGCCTCAGAAAACAGGCTGCCAAAGTGGGTCTTCAAGTGTCGCTGGAGAAAACAGAATTCTTTACCAACATTAGAAGAGCAAACAGAGAGATGTTACTAGAACAGGCATACATCAAGAGGTGAAGTGTCTCGGCGAATGGATTGAACCCAACTTATCAGAAAGAGCATCATTATCCAAGAGAGTCAACAAGTTAGAACTGACCTATCGGCTGACTAAGAACACTTATAATAAGAAATGCCTGTCACGCAACTTGAAACTTAAGCACCACAAATTAGTCTTACGAGCAGAAGCCCTATATGCCATGGAGTGTCTTTCCTTGAACCGAAGAGGTCTTATAGAGAAATTGGAAATCAGAGAGAGGAGAATCCTCAGGAAGATCCTAGGCCCAGTAAAAGAAGATGGCGAATTCCGAAGACGGCATAACTCTGAGCTCTACGAACATATTGAGATGCTCTCTGACTGTGCAAGGAAAAGAAGGGTAGCTTTCTATGGCCACATTGCAAGATAACCTCCAAACCGACTAACCAACCGTCTGTTCACCTTCTGGCAAAAAAAGAAGCTTCGTACCACTTGGTTGACAGAGACCGAGAAGGATATTAAAGAACTGGGAATAACAGATCTCAAAAACTGACAGTCTGTGAGACGCACCCTGAAGGAAGTCCGTGGATTTCAGGAAAAACCATGAAGGAAAGGTACCCTCTGGAGAGAAGAGAGAAAGGAGTTACACTGGCACTCTGGCACTGAGGATGCGACAACACTGGGCAAAGATCAAAGCTCAACAGTTGAACAAGACTAGTCCAAAGTAGGCCTATTCGAAAGAATAAGAAGATGAAAAAATTCAGGAAAATTTAAATTCAATTTATTTACACGTTCAGTACGTCAATATTTTGGAGTTTGGAGTATTGTGTTTAATAAACCATAAGTGGATACATCCGAAGAATTATGATTAGATTGTGACGCAATTGATGTAAGATTATTCCCGCAGAAATCAAGCGATTTATACGAAAAAATGTATAATAAGTTTTGTGATTGGCGATCAATAAAGAATATCGGAGTAGTCAACATTTAGGGTTATGTCCACGGAACCCGAAAGTGAGTCATTTTGATTCGTTGCCACGGATGCTTTTTATTTCACTAGTGAATAAAGCACTATTTTCTTGATCCGTATCCAAAGAATTCAACATTTTATATGGCAAAATTGAAACAAAGATATTTTTTATTAATATTCAATAAAAGCTGGCTAAATAAAAGCGTGGAGCGTCCACGAAAATTTTGTCAAAATTATTTAGCACACTACTCTTTATTTAATTAGCGAAAGCAAATGTATTTCGTAGATCACCTATCTTCGTAATCCTATCTTTTGTACCTATCTTCTTACCTATCTTTGTAAAGCTTCTAATACATCTCAGGATATATTTTAATACTTATATTTATATATTTCTTTATCTTAGATCGTTTGTACTATATTGTATATTGTTAGTAATTAATTGTATTACTTGTATGGATTTTCACTATTATATAAAGCGTGTGTTGTATATATGTATCTATGTATGTATGAATGTGTGTATGCATGTGTATATGTATATTATGTATCTAAACGAGTACCCATGATAGTACTCGTTTAGACAATTCCAACGGTATAAATAACTTAAACTTGATTTTTTTGAAGATAAAAACTCTTCCTTTCGGTGCAAAATCTTTTAAAGAAATCAAGTATAAGTTATTTATACCGTTGGAATTGTCTAAACGAGTACTATCATGGGAATACCGTTGTAAATGTAATTCAAATATATTCCACTAGAAATTGTTAATAGCAGTGTAGTGCGACCTCACACAATATCGCTAAGTGGTCAATCAGTACCACTATATAAAAGGAACCCAAGCCAATATCAATTCAGTGATTGCAAGATGTTATATTATTAAACCAAGTATTAATAATCACAGTGTATTAATTGATCGACCCGAAATCAAGGTATTACATGGCCATCCTGCTAAAAAACTAAGTTTATGCCAAAGAAGCATGTCAAAATGGGTACATCTAATACAAAACATAATGATGTGACTGACACCGGAGTAGTAAACTCGAACTACATCTTAGAATAGAACGACATCAAACTGCCTAATGATGTTAGAATAATGTTCTATATTATTACTGGTCCAGTTGTAGCACTCGAAGCTATAAAGGTCCGTGAAACCTATAGACGAGGTATCAAGACGAACTTGTCCAGGAGCATGTACTTGAGGTCCCAAGCTCTAGATGCCTAGAGGAGAGCATCCAGAGTGACGGCATCAGAAAGGACGGAGGAGCAGTCACGCAAACCCAAAATATCGCCGCATCAGCCAATTATTCAAAGGAGCAACGCTCTGGTATGTGGATTGTGCAAAACAAAATTGTAATTCAGCAATAATTGCTGTGGTTGTGTTGTTTAGTTTTATATTTTATATGCTAAGCGGGTTAATTTTAATTGAAAAATTTATAGAGTGTGTATTTAAAATTTAGGTCGAGTAGATAATTTAACGTTAATATGCATTCAATATTGTAATAGGTAGTAGAGTATAATGGTATTTAATTATTATTTTAATTTTGTTTTGTCGCAAACTCCTCACGATAAATGACAAAAGACTGTGAGGACACTTATACTATACTCTTGAAACTCAATCAAATTATTGTGACCGTATCAAAACGTGTACTTAAAAAACAGGTACCAAAGTCCGAAGATATCCTAAAAGAAGTTCACGAAAATCTTTTACTCAATTATAATAAGTTGATTCATAAAACCTCTCTCGTATATCCAATTTTAAGCGAACAGGATCTTTTGGTGGTTAGAACTTTTTAATTCAGTTCGCGATAGAGTAATCAGGTCATACCAAGTACTAGGCGTGAACTATAGAGTCCCTAGCTCGTGTCTTGAGGGTATTAACCCCGCGATAAAAGAAAAGGTTATGGAACAAGAGTCGTCAGAAAGTTCGTCATAGGAAGAAGCGGAAGAATTTGACTAAATTAGAATGACTAAATTAGAATTTTCAAATTTGGCTAGTAGAATTGTGCCAAATGAATTTGATGGTAATGATGACAAGTTAAAATCATAAGGACTACACTTACGCTTCCGAAATTGAATTGTTGTCAACTTGCTTGAAAAGAGCATATATAAGTGAGGGCGTTCCAGTGGCTATTGCTGAGACTTACTCGGCCAATACTACTATACAAGCATTATGTAAGAATTGCAGATCAGAAAGACCTAAACTAGTAATGGAGGCATGTACATTCAGTACTTGCCAGGAAGCTATAACCAAGTTTGTAAATGTCAACCCCAAAGAGGTAGAGGACGTCGTTTCGTAAGAGCCTATGAAACCGAAACTCGAAACCAGAAAAAAACCGAAACCAGAAATAAAAATATTTTTAATATGGACCTAGCACCGCGAATTTTATCGTAATTAAAACCGAAATGACTCAGAATGAAACAATTGTCTGGCTAATAGATACGGGCGCCGATATTTCATTGCTTAAAAGGAATAAAATTAATCCTAGACAGCTCATAAACAGGTCAGAAATAAGTAAGATCAAAGGCATAACGGAAGGTCTCACGAGTTCAATAGGAATTACAAATACAAAAATTTTAATAAACAATCACGTAATAGAGCATGTTTTTCATATAGTTAATGAACATTTTTAAATATATGCAGATGGCATATTGGGAAGAGACTATTACTAAATATCAGTGTCAATTAGACTACGCCAACTGGAGAATAACAATGAGAACGTCTAGAGCAGAATTAACTATACAAATTTATGACAGTCCGGAAGAAGATACATTAATTTTTCTACCGAGATCGGTAGTAATCAGAAGAGTAAAAAGATTAGAGAAACTAAGGGAGGATAGCATAATTATAAACAATGAAATAGCCCCGGGAATTTTTGTTGTGGCCACAATGGTCTCAAGAGACGGTCCATTTGCAAAATTATTAAATACAACTTTCGAGTGTTTCTTCAAGTGTCTTTTCAAGTGTTAAAATAAAAACTTCAAATATACAAACAGCAAGATTAGATAGTTACGTGGTTCAGACAATTAACAATAAGAATATTAATATAGGCAAGGCATTGCTACAGGAACTAAACACACAGATTCCAAATTTTGTTCGAGATAAAACAATTGATCTTTGTAAAGTGTTTTCTTAACAGACGAAAACCCAGTATATACAAGAAATTACAGAATTCCGTATACTCAGCGCTCGGAAATAAATATGCAGGTAAAACAAATGATAAAGGACAAAATAAATGAACCATCAACAGCGGCATATGATAGTCCTGTTTCGTTAGTACCTAAAAAGTCTACTAACGACACTAAAAAATGGCGACTGGTAATTGATTATAGGCAACTGAATAAAAAGCTCATAGCGGACAAATTTCTTTTGCCAAGAAATGACGACATAGATCAACTTGGCAGAGCAAAATGGTTCTCCACGTTAGATCTAAAGTCAGGCTTTCATCAAATACCAATTGAGGAAAACAACCGTGATATCACCTCTTTCAGCACAGCCAACGGTTCCTATAGATTTCGGACGAAAAATAAGTCCTAATAGTTTTCAGCGTATGATGAGCATAGCGTTCACAGGAACTACCCCAGCAAAATCATTTTATATATGGATGACCTTATAATCATCGGGTGCTCGGAAAATCATCACTTGCAGAATTTGCGAAATGTATTTGAAACATGCCGGAAATTCAATCTAAAGTTAAATGCTGAAAAATACAAATGTTTCCAAAACGAGGTAACGTTTTTAGCGTTTTTAGGTGAATCTAAGTTTGATGCAATTAAAAAATACCCGAAGCCAGGTGATGCCGAAGCAATCAAACGATTCGTTGCCTTCTGCAACTATTACAGACGGTTTATTCCGAACTTCGCCGATCTGGCAAGACCGTTAAATAAATTAACCAGGAAAAATTGTATATTTCTCTGGACGGAGAATTGTAATTATGCGTTTGATAAGCTCAAAATGGCTTTATTAAACCCGAAAATTCTACAGTACCCTGATTTTAATAAAGAATTCATAATGACAACGGATGCGTCGAAGGAGGCGTGCGGGACTGTATTGCCTCAATTTATTGATGGGCAAGAATTACCAGTTGCTTATGCTTAAAAAACATTCACTAAGGGGGAATCGAATAAAGCAACCATCGAATTAGAACTAGCAGCAATTCATTGGGCTATTGGACATTTCAGACCGTATTTATATGGTAAAAAAATTATCTTTAAGTCCGATCACAAATATATCACAAATATTTATCTATTTGCAATGAAAAACCCTTCATCAAAGTTAACCAGAATGTAATTAGATCTAGAGGAATACGACTTCGTTGTTGAATACATAAAAGGCAAGGAAAATGTCGGAGCCGATGCTCTATCTATAATAACGATAGAAGAACTCAAATCAATCTCCGAGAACTCTAAACAAATATTACCAATTACGCGCTCTATGAGTAAACCAAAGAGCAAATTAGAACCAGATTCTCACAAAACTTAAGCTAGATAACTTGGCTGGTGAATATAATTTTAATGCCGTCAAATTAAAAATAAGTGATCCTATATTTAAAATGTGCACAATTAATGAATTAAAAGAAATAGGACAAGATATACTTCGAAAAGCTAAGATAATTTTATATGATGCACCAAAATTAATAACTAACAGGCACTGGAGGGCATAGTGAACAGGAAAAACTTCTTAAGAAGTTACGAAGACGTTTACGAAGAACTATATAAGAGCAAAATTAGACATAATGGGCCGATGCATATAACGCCAACGCCACAAAAAGCTTTTGACATAATTACTATCGACACAATTGGATCATTCAAATCCACATCCAGTAATAATAGCTATGCTGTAACGATTGAGTGTGAACTAACCAAATATATCGTCGTTATATCGACTACTAATAAAGAAGCTAGAACAGATGCTTAACAATCGCTATAGCAATTTTAGAAAATTTCATCATGATTTATGGACCTATAAAAGAAATTAGGACTGACAGAATAATAATTGCACTGAGTACAAAAACGAGATTCAACAGAAATTGTCTGAATTATTAGGAATAAATCAAACATTTTCTACTGCTTATCACAGTCAGACAATTGGAGGATGCGAAAGGAACCATAGTGTCCTAAACGAATACATTTCAATGTACATAAATGATTCACACACGGATTGGGATGAGTGGGTAAGCTACTACAGTTTTTGTTATAATACGACGCCGAGCATATACCACAATTATACCCCTTTTGAACTAGTTTTTGGTCAGAAAGCTAAGGTACAGGAATTGTTGACGAACAACTCCTTTGATCCTTTGTACAATCTGGATGCATATTACCAAGAGGTAAAATACAGATAGCAAACAGCTCATTTACGTGCTTGAGACGTGCTCATTTACGTGCTTTTTTCTTCGGGCCAAAGACAAACGTAAGGTTGATTACGACAGTAATACAAAAACATGTTATGCTTAAAAAATGAAAGTAGAAATAAATTCGATCCGTGCTATAAAGGTTCGTACCAATTAGTCAGTTTTGATGGAGTTAATTGTACTGTAAAGACAGATAAAGGTAAGCAATTAACAGTGCATAAGAATAGACTTTCACAAGAACCATTTCAGAACCATTTCAAAAAAACTAATGTTAAGTAGTTAGTTATTTGTCTGGCAATTTTGTTTTTAGTATTAGATTACACATAAACTGTATAGTGAAATGAAAGTGAGTGCGTAAGCAAACCAAACCGACTAGTTAAGTTTAAGAAACTTGATAGTGGACGTAATAAGATGCACCACAAAGAATGCAGAACGTGCATACTAACCGAATTTTAGTTCTTGTTATTATTATTCGAATGGGCTACTTTAACGATTTTTACTATTATTTGCGATTTTACATTAAGTAAGTTTTTGCTATTTGTCGCACACCGAGTTATACTATTTAAAATATGTACTGAAGTAATAATGAAAAGTAACTAATTTTATTATTACAAGTTTTTTATGGCCTTATTTTTTTAATTTTATTTTTTGTTTTAGGTAGCTAAAAAATTATTTTACTAAAGTATTGAAGGTTTCCTGATAAATAGTTTCCTGAGATTTAAAAAAGATAATTTCCTGATAAATAGTTGTTAAACAACAATTGTGTTCTTGGTTTCAGATGCCATTACCTAATTTAAATTTAATTAAAAATTTTAAACATAATAAAACCTGGACACACATTAAAATTTAATCTAAGGTATTCACACAAGATTGAGAAGTCTCAAACATTACAACGGTTTGCTCCCAAGAGAAAAGAAGATGTTTTTCCCATCCTGCCCTTCGAAAACTAAAGTTTATTTCAGACTGTGACAGAGAAAATAGAAGCTCTTAAAAATCCATTTGCTTGAATCATGGTACAGATACCATAAATGTCACAAATACCACAAATTTGTACAAATTCTCTAAACTTAAGATTGGCCAATTATGGATTGTACCGGATGCTTTTATCGTTGTACAGAAAGTTTTAATATCGCCGAAAGAAAAGATATATTTACCACCTTTGGATCTTTGGGAGAATTGACGCGACAAATAGAATTCATGTCTCGTAATATGGTTAAAATTAACATAACCTAACCTAGCCTAACCTTTTGGTCTTTGGGAGATTTGACCCAACAAAGAAAATTCATGCTTCATAATATGGTTAAAATTATTAAAGCTGGACAATATAAAGAGGAAAGCTCCTACACAGCTCAAATGGAGGAAGACAATGAAGAACAGAAAAATTTGAATGATGGAGAGGAAAATCGAAGATCCAAGAGGAAAACAACCTAGGGGAAGTAAAATCTACAAGAAACGTAAACTATGCCTACTACTTTCCAAACAGTAAATCTCGAGATACTTAAAGTAAAGTATGTTACTTTCTTATGTCAACTTAATCTCTCTCTCTCTCTGTCTCTCGCTCTATATATATATATATATATATATATATATATATATATATTTTTACTTAGTATTTCTTCTACTTCTTGGATATTTCAGTAGAAGAAGATGGTCGAACAGCAGATCCAAGCAAAGGAATTTTTAAGAGCTTCTATTTTCACTCTGTCACAGTCTTAAATAAACTTGAGTTTTCGAAGGGCAGGATAGGAAAAACATCCTCTTCTCACTTGGGATCAAATCTTTGTAATGGGATCAAACCTTTGTTGTAGACTTCTTAGTCTTGTGTTTATACCTTAGATTAAAGTCCAGGTTTTGGTATGCTTAAAATTTTTAATTAAATTTAAATTAGGTAATGGCATCGAAAACCGGGCAAACAATTGTTTTTTAACAACTATTTATCTGGAAATTTTCTTTTTCAAATTTCAGGAATCTATTTTTCAGGAAACCTTCAATACATCATTCGTAAAATATATTTTTTTAGCTACCTAAATACAATATTTGGGTAATATTAGGACAAAAATTTAAATTAAAAAAGTAAGGCCATAAAAAACCTGTAATAATAATAGTAACTTTTTATTATTAATTCATTACAGATTTTAAATAGAATAACTCGGTGTGCGACAAATAGCAAAAACTTACCGTCAAGCTGGAGGACTGTTGCATCTCATGTCTTCCCGCACGAGGAAGTGTCTGAAATAGATTTAACAGTTTGACTGCCCGACCTACCCCCTCAAAATCAAACTGCTATTAGCAATTTCTAGCGTTTAGACGATTCCAACGCTACAAATAACTCAAACTTGTTTTTTTTAAGATAAACACTCTTCCTGCTTCCTGAAGAGTGACAGAGGGACACTCCTCCTGCCGGTGTGCGATTTATATATATATATATATATATATATATATATATATATATATATATATATATATATATATATATATATATATATATATGTATATATATATATATATGTATATTTATATTTATATATGTATATATATAATAACTAACAATATACAAAATAGTAAAAATGATCTAAGGTAAACAAATCAAAAATTATTAGTATTAAATATATCCTGATATGCTTCGTTAGAAGTTTTACACATTTCGAAGATGGGTGATCCACGTAATACATTTGCTATTTCTATTTAAATAAAAAGTGGGGTGTTAAATTATTTTAACATAATATTCGTGAACGCTTTACGCTTTTATTTAGTCAGTTTTTATTCAATTTTAATAAAAATATCTTTGTTTCAATTGTGCCTTATAAAATGTTTAATTCCTTGTATATGGATCAATAAAACAGTGCTTTATTCACTAGTGAAATTAAAATCATCCGTGGCAACGCATCAAAATGACTCACTTGCGGGCTGCGTGAACCTAACCCTAATGTTGACTTCGCTGATATTTTTTATTGATCGCCAATCACAAAACTTATTATAAATTTTTCGTATAAATTCGCTTGATTTCTGCGGGAGTAATCTTACAGCAATTGCGTCACTATCTAACAATAATTCTTCGGATGGATTCATTTATGGTTTTTTTTTAACAATCCGCTCATTAAACCTTAATTTTATTCGCTTGTATAATAAATGACTAAATAAAAAACTATTTTCATATACTTTATTACATTTTAGCCGTGCTCGATTTGATACATCCATTGCTATTGCTAATCGTGTCTATAAATTATGGGCTCCATCGGATGATCGTCATAGAAATCTTCCTGCATTTAAATTTTCATGAATTCTTCCAAGTTACAAAAAGCACACGCCGAGTTTGTTTATGTTGCGTAGGTCAAGACTATGTAGTTCATAATTTTCAGTTAAGTCGTAATAGCACATACTTTTGCTGACTAATGTGTCTGTGACTAAAGTGTGACTAATCAAAATATATTTAAATAGGGTAGTGTTAAAATATTGTGCTTGATGAACAAAAATCGACCGGACGAGAAAGTAGATTGAGTACAAGTAAAAACATTAGCATAATATCAATTGTTTCACACATTTTCTAAGATTTCGAATCAGATAACACAAACTATTTAATGTCGAATCGAAATGTTAGTTCAATGTGAGCGTTCCATTTTAGCTTGTGCTCAAGTGTTACCTCCATATTTTTTTTTTTAGATTCAGCCCCTTTGATTGATTGTTGATCAAGTTTTAGATCTAAACTGTAACTATTGGTCACATTTTTAAGAAATGTTTGTAAATTTCATGAAGTATGTTTTTGCCCCAAGTCACACCATTTTGTACACAACATCCTGTTAACGTTCCTGATTTTAAATGGCTATTTTTAAATAAACCGTGCATGTCTTTGTTAGATACGATAATATTGGTAAATACATATGCTCTGGACATTATTTGTTCGAGCAAGATCATTAACAAATATCAAAAACAAAGTTGGTACCAATAGAGAGCCTGGAAGTTCCCCCACTTCATTACTTTACTTGATAATATAGAGCCGATTACGATCACTGTTTATCCTCTTTGATGTAAGTAAGATTTTACCAGGTTGTTGGCGATGCCCCTAACTCCAATAGAGTCAAATACTTTGTTTAGGTCGTAAAATGAAGCAAGAATCTCCTGCTTACTATTTAGAGAAGAACTCACAAATTTCTTTGTCGTTAGAGATTTCCTGGTTATATTCATAAAGTACCTTTATGTAATGATTTTTTTTGCAATTACCTTGAAGATTATAGATTATGCGACAAATTTCTGCGGCCCAAAACAAAAAAGGATTTTAAATTTTATTATTTTTATTGTTTACAACGACATAAACCAACGTAAATCTTACATATTTTATTTCAGAGAGGAAGAAAGCTTTATGAAATAGGGTAAACCACCCAATCGTTGGCACTCCTCCAATTATTGGCAGTTTAGAATTTAGGTCGAGAGAAAAGAAAGAAACCATAGATTATTCAAGTTTGTTATGCATTAAGGAGTAAAATAGTTTTATTTTTCTGTTAAAAATTGACAATGTTCCAATAACTTATATGGCGCTTTAGAAACACCAACTAACATTTTGTGCTGGTGATATGGTGTTATTATTTTTGGTTTAAGGTGAGCGCTTCATTAATCATAGTACATCGTAACAATTCGCTAATTGATAGTTTCGAAATTTGATATACTTAATTATACCTATAGGCAGTAGGTTCTAAGATTATTTCTTGAATATCACATTTTATTTATTACATGTGCCAACATATGGAACAATAATTTTATCAAAATCCCTTTATTGGCATTAGTGACAATAATAGGAATTTTTAGAATATTAACAACCCGTGAGTTTATGATGTATTTCTAAATGTTTTTAATAAATGATTGTTTCTCCATAGAATTTTTTTTAATAGCAATTTCCATATGTTGGTCCACAGTGCCAATAGCACAAGCTAATTATTGGCAGTAGTAAAGGAAATGAAAAGTAATGGAAATGAAAAAGAAACCGATTAAAAGAGGTCAACAGAAAGAATAGAAAAAATTAACCGAAAACAATATAGTGAGGAAAGTAAAAAAAAGGCTTTAGAAGCGATTAAAAATGGCATGGCCAAAAAGCAAGCGGCGAAACAATATCTGGTTCCTCGAGCTACGTTACAATTTCGGATTAAGAATCCAGATCCTAAACCTCAGCCTGATGCAAGTCTTGAACGCAGACGAATAGAATAAATTAAAAAAATTGGTTAAATGTTAGATATGCAAAGAGTTTTTCAAAACGGAAAGAAGATCTTTTGAATAGCGTATCAGAATTTATTAAAAAAACTCAGCTCACTTATGCCGTCAGTGAGCTTTATTCCTTATTGGATATTGTGCTTATAGCACTTTATCTCAATTGCACTCGATTACTTCAGCCTGCAGATGTCTCAGCTTTTAGACCTCTCAAAGATGGTTGGCAAAAGACCGTCTTAGAGTGGCGGCGTGATAATCCATCTTGAGCTCTTACAAAAGTTGATTTTGTGCCACTGTTGCAAAAATTATTGATAAATACGTAAAACCTGATACAATTATTAATTGTTTCCGGGCTTTTTCCACCGGTATTTTTCCATAAGAATCAACAGCTACAGACTATTAGAAATACTTGGGGAAGAATATGAAGAATAAGCTCGAAAGTGAGGCAATACGGGAAACTTCGAGAATGATGAACGAAAAGGATTTTCTCATTCAGACTGATTAATATTTTGTTAGTAGGAAAGTACTAAAGTTATAAGATCTCAAGGATAGACATATACGTACTGATAAAGTGAGACTGCCAAACCGATTAGAATAAGAGAAATTGTTTATATTATATAAGTTGATTTTAAAATAATTAAGACTAGATTTGCAACGAAGTCTAGATTATCCAATCATGATTAGATTATACAGTCAAGGCTATTGAATTCACATAATTTCAATTTCATTTTAATGTGGCGTAATTGCTCCATTCAATCTTTATTCAAATAATCTTCTTCATATTTCAAATGTTCCAAAAATTACTCATAAAAGTTCATTTTCTCATTTAAATCACCTTTATTAAGGGGGTATATTAATGTTGTTATAAAGAATTTAAACCGGAAGCGCTGGACACAGAATGTGATGGAGATGTTAAGGATTAATTTTGACTTTATTTCACGGCAGCGTTTGTCGATGCTCTCTGGTCCTCTTAAAAGTTTTAAAGGATATTCTTAACAGTTCCATCTGCTTCAGACATATTTCTATTTCACCTGAAGAATATATTTGAAAAATCATTTTAAAAGTGTCTACAAAATGTTCTATAATGTCCCACCGCTTTTTATTATATATACATATATATATATATATATATATATATATATATATATATATATATATATATATATATATATATATAAATGTACAAGAGATACAAACACTGTTGAGGCAATGAGTGGAGCTGGACTGGACTGCTAGTCCGACTGGTCTGGTTGAACTGGGTACACTGGCTGGACTGTGTTAGTTCTCTGAGTCTCTTGACAGTTGAACTGATCTGGAGTCGACTTGCTGACTGTCTTACTTGACTGTTTGAACTGAACTGGATTCGATTTGCTGACTGGTTGCGCCTGCCTGTTGAACTGAACTGGAGTCGTGCTTGATTATTTAGGGGTCTTGTTTATTTGGGGGTCCAGGTATTTATATTATGTCCAGGTAACTGGTCTCTCATCTGGGGGTGATTATTTTTCTATATTCGGCAATTTGTTGTTTTGGCGATTACCGATTCTCGGGAAAAACATCTTGTCGTAATTTCTCCTATTAGGTTATTTAGGTTTTACTTGCTTTGGTTGGATTTCCCGGTTGTTCACTTTATTACGGAAGAAGTCTCTGTCTGATGTGTCGGTTATGTTAGCGGTTCGCATATCTTTTTAATAATAATAATCTAGTAATAATCTAGTATTCTTTTGGTTTGTCAGGTATTTGGTGGTCTATCTATGTGCCCGAAGAATTTCATTCGTCTTTTCCTAATATCAATTTCGATGTTTGAGTATTTTTCAGTTGTCTTGATTGACAGTAGTCGTTACCCGTGAGGAGTAGGTCTTGCTCCTAGTATTTTCCAAATGATATTTCTTTCTTCTTTCTTTATTTCTTCAAGTTCGTATTTCTTATTGAGTTGTAAGTGTTTCGCTAGCGTAGAGACTTGCTGGTTTGATGACAGTGTTGTAGTGTCGAAGTTTAGTTTGTCTTGAGATGCATTTTTTGTTATAGAGGTTTTTGATAAGTCCGAGTGTTCTCTTAGTTTTCTGGAGACGGTTTTGTTGTGAGATTTTTTCGGATCCAATAGGTTCGATAAATTCTCCAAGATATTTGAAATGTGGAACTCTTGATCATTTCGTATTTTGTTTGTATGTTCTCGCCTTTGTGACTTTACACGTGAGTTTTCTCGAAGGATAATTGATGTCCTACATTTTCGGAACATTTTTGGAGTTTCTATTTGTTTTTTGGCAGTCTCTTGATCTTCTGTTAGTATAACCAAGTCATCGGCGAAGTAAAGGTATGGTATAGATAGATTGTTTTTGCGTAAGCCAAGTGTAACTGGTTTCCAGACATTTTGTTTCTTGAGCTCTTTTTCCCATGACCTTATCCAAGACGATATTGATTAAAAGAGCGGAGAGGCCATCTCTTTATCGCACGCCTGTCTTTGAATTTCGAAAGGTTCCGAGATTTCCCCCAGAAATTTTATTTTGGATTTTGTGTTGATCAGCGTTTTAATTTTGACTTAGCAATGATTGTAAGATTGAAAATGAGCCAATTCTGTAGATATTGAAAGAAATTTTTTGATTTATAAACATATGTTTTCAAACAGGAGACAAAACATTCTGTTAGAAAATTTTGAACATTTGATTATCAATTGTTGTGAAAAAATGTTGTAAAAAAACAGTATAGTTTGTGAATTGATTAATGGCCAAGTTTAGATATAGATTGAATTAAATATTGTACTTATATTTTTGTTTAGATTATAATTGATAATTAGAATTAAGAAAATTTTGCGTGAATAGAAATATTACACGGCCATAATTATTTCCACTTTTTCTCCATCAATTGCTGTTAATATTTTGCATAATGTACTGCATATATTGTCGAATTGAGTTTATATTTTGAGTGTATATAGCTTATATTTCGTTTTTTTTTGGTGCATATAATCTGCCCTTTATTGATATCCTTAAAAAAGAGACTTTCAAGATATAATATAAGATTTTGAACAGAAATCCCAAAAGAACTGTCGTAATCGTAACCATTTCAAAACAGCAGCATATTTATCTAATTAATAATATATGTATATTTGATTTGTACCAATTAACCATAATAAATAACAGTCCAGCTCCACTCATTCCCTCAACAGTGTTTGTATCTCTTGTACATTTCTATATATATATATATATATATATATATATATATATATATATATATATATATATATATATATATGTATATATATCTATATATGTATATATATAAATATATATATATATATATATATATATATATATATATGTATATATCGTGCATGTGAATAAATTCCTCGGCAACAGTGAGTGATACATTATTGTATCACACTACAAATTGGTGACCCCGACGTGACCGGCAAGAGGAATCCGATCATCTACAAATTGGTCGTCGTGATCGAAAAGAAAAAACTACGCACTCAAATATGGAACCAAATGCACCTGAAATCTACCGTATCGTTGAACTACACCCTGCATATGTGCCAATAAAACCTTACACGTGAAACTGAACACCGCAAGTCATCAAGTCCGTCCACGACAACGTCTGCAAGAAACAACAGCCTCTACGATAACGCCTTTAGTGGTCTACGAGGACGCCGGCAACAACAACCTCTACGATGACGTCTTCAACCATCTACGAGGACGCCGGTAACTACAACGTCTACGATGACGTCTCCAATCGTCTGCCATGACGCCCTGCAAAAAACTTGCAAGACCAACGTCTACGATAACGTCTTCAACCATCTACCAGACGTATATGAACAAACAAACAACAACAGCAACACACACTGCATAGCGTTATCACTGGCAAAACTGGCAAGGGGGTGATGTAGCGGCAAAGAGCCGTTCCATTTTTATTTCTTAGTTTTGCGAGGGTATTACAATAATTTCCCAAATATTTTCGGACAATTTCCGAAAATATTTTGTTAGGTATTAATATTATGTCCAAATATTTATCTAATACCCAAATATTTTCGGACAATTTCCGAAAATATTTTGTTAGGGTCGGTAATGTAATCCTCGAGCAGATAAAGAAATATTTGTACTTTTAGTTTTACGAGTGCAATAATTACCCAAATATTTTCAGACGAATTTCCGAAAATATTTTATTAGGGTCAATGGTGTAATCTACGGGGAAATTACTACAAGAGGTTTTAATCTGAGTTTGAGTCTGTAATCGCAACAACAACAAAACAAACAAAACAACAAATTTTCGAATATAGAAAAAAGTCACCCCAAGAAGAGGGACCAGTTACTTGGACATAATATTAATACCTGGACCCCGGAATAAACAAGACAGTCAGGCAGGACAGTCAGGCGCAATCAGTCAGCAAGTCGACTCCAGTTTTGTTCAAACGGTCAAGCAAGACAGTTAGCAAGTTGACTCCAGTTCAGTTCAACAGTCAGGCGCTACCAACCAACGAGTCCATTTAAGTCCAGCCAGTGGACTCAGACACACCATTTCAGCCAGTGCACTCAGTCAGCGAAGTGACACCAGTCCAACCACTGAACTCAGCACAACCCATACCAAAAAAGTAGGAACGCAACTAACTTATAGTCAAACGTCAAACTATCGTCATATGTATATGTTGTTTAAGAGAATTTTTACAAAGTTCTTGTCACTAACAAAAAAATATGACGTTAACAATCAATATACACTGGACAATAATATTCTAGAATTATTAGTCGAAATAATATATTTAGGCTGTGGTTTAAATAAAGGTGAGATCAATCACAGGAAGTTAGCTGACGTATCAGCTTGACTAACAAGTCATGTTTTTTACACGTTTGCCTGTTTTTTAATTTATATATACTATTAATGTCATAATACTCTTGATCTTAAATGAACTGTATTAGTTTCAACCTCTCCTATTTTAAAATGTTCCGTTTTTTAACAATGATTGAAATCTTGTAAAAAAAAAACTGTTACTTGTGCAAGATGATGGCGATTTTTTTTTTAATCGACGAAGCTAGTAGCTAGTGACGAATTGACAGTTTGTTCTTTCATTGGCTTATGAATGATTTAGAGCCTAGAGCGGTTGAAAGCCTTTGAGGTCTCTGGAGGTACTATCCCATTCTAACTATAGTGAATAGTATGCGAAGAGAGTTACCGTAACAACATATTTAACAGTTAAAAACAGAAAGTTTGCATAATTTGGGCATGTGATGTGTAGCGAAGGAAAATATAATACAGTTGATTTTGCAAGGCAGGATAGAAGGCATTGAAGACGCTGCCAAATATTGTAACTCAACAAAGTCGGGTAGACTTATAACATCTCTACAAACATATTCAAGGCGAATATCATAATATGCGAATATGCTCAAAGATCAAACGTAATATTTTCATAAGTTTATGATTCCTAACAAGGTCTAGTCTAGAATTGTCATTAGTTTGAATAATGAAGCTTGGGATAAGTATCAAAATACATTGATTATTGTGAACATAAAATAAAAATTATAAGCTCATAAATACAGATTTCACAAAAACACATTGTGGAAACATTTTTTGTAACCGTCGGCAAAAACGTGTTTTGTAAATGAGCAAGTTAATAGTAAGATTATCTATTTAGTTCGATCTTTTTGCTTAAAATAAATTTTCTATAAACGCGTTTCCAGATATTCCATTAGCAAATTCACAACGTATTCTATATATTTGATGTTCTTAGGAGATTGCAAAGATTTTGTAGATGTTGGTGTTGACGTGCCGCCGTGCCTTTTTTTCCAAATCAAGATAATTCCTACTATCTAATATATACATCACGAATATATTTGTAATAATATAATATAACGTAAAATATTTCACACTACATAATTTCTATTTACAAACCTACATTTGAATATAATACTATTAAATAACTATTTTTTTTAGAAATTATTTTTTACAAATATTGTAAATATTTATGGCTTACGAATAATTGCATTAATTCATAAGAAGAAATTAGCATAAAGTTTTTCACAATTGATTCTTCATGATTTTGAATGTTTATATAGTTTCTACTACAAACATTTTTTTAGAAGTCTATATGAATGAATTGAATTTAAATAGTATAAAACACTTTGTTTTGCATTAAGTTTAATTTACTACATAAATAAATTAATTACTACATAATTAATTAAATTATGCTGGAGATTTAGATTTGCTTGCATAAAACTTTAATCAAAGAGTGCAAAATAAGCGTGCGAAATTCAAATTTACGAAACGCATCAACATTTAACACGTCACTAGGCATTTAAAAAAAATATTACTCATGCGGGATAAGTACTATCTTGGCGCCGCTTTTTAGTGCGACAAATGGCTGTTTCTGTCAATTCAATTATTACTACATAAGTTGGGTAACGCACGCAAATATTCAACAAAAATCGTTAAGTTACATTAAGAAAAAGAATTGTAATTTTAATGAGTAATATTAAAAAAGTGACATGATTTTTTTTTTCATTACAAAATAAAAATTAAAGAAAACGTTGTAAAATTAGTGTAAATGGTGATACCGGACACTGATGAGAGTTCTTATGACAAATCTAAACCACCGGAGACAACTGAAAAACAAAATTCTTCATTTTTTGTTCTTTTTTTTTGATTGCCCCTGGACCAAAAAAATTAAAAGATACTTCTCCTCGCCTGAGTAATAAAAAAATATTATCTGGAAAAAAATATATTATCGTGCGGTATTGTCAATTGCCCTCTAGAGCGAATGAGCGCACTTCGTTCGTGCTTCCAATTTCGCTCTCGTGAGCTATTGACAACTTACCGCCCTTGTTGCACGAAATACCATTATCGGCGTTCATGTTTATAGTGCACTATTCGTGTATGAAAGGTCATTTTTTAATTTATATTTGTGTAGTGTTTTCCATTATCGATGTCGGTATATAGTGAGAATAGAAATTATCAAGAACAATGACTGGACGTCGTTTTGTCAGAGCTTTGTCTGATATAATGCCCGATCTCCTTCCTTGGTTCTGCCTGGTCACATCTTATCCGATCTTATATTATTAAGTTTTCTTTAGTCTTGTCTCGTCTTGTTTAATATTCTTTAGCATTGTCTAGTCTTGTTTAACTTTGCCCAATCTGGCCTTATCTTGCCTATTCCCGCTAATCTTGGATAGACAAAGCCTGTATTTAATCTTCTATTTTTGATTTATTTATTTAACTATTTTAGCTACTTTTAATTTTTTTTGAAATATACTAATCGAGTAAGGTGAACTGAAAGGGGTTAAAAAACCAAGATTTTTTTAAAATTACGAAAAATTGTCAAAAAATGCGGTTTACGTCTTGATTTTTTTCCAGTGAATTGAACAAAAAAATAGGTTTTTTTGAGGAGCCTTACCAAGTTCCTCCCCCGCAGGGAACGGCTGCAGGTGCGTTTTAAATTTTTCACTTTTTCCGTAAAAACTCCGTTCCTCTTGCGCGTCGAAACGGGAAATTGTTATTTTCTGTTGTAAAACTGAACGGGCCTTCGACCCCTGTTTGTCTGTCGCTCGCAAGTCCCACGCGGCGTCCTCCAGGTGCCAAAAACAGGAGATCGTTTCTAGCACCTTTGAGGAGCAATTTTGGTCCGCGGCTCGATTTTTTTATTGCGTTCTCTTGTTGCGTCGATTTCACGTTTTTTGACGTCATGCGGAAAAGTACGCGACACCGTCGGTTCACCCGATGCTGCGGAAAATGTAAGCGAAAAAAACCCGTTTTTTTCATCACATCTGTGAACGCCGTTCTCTTGATTGAAGACCGCCGTGTCTCCAAACCGGTTCGTTCGATGCGAGATGTTACCCGCAACCGGCGGTGGAAGAATCTGGTACCTTCGGAATACTGTTCCCGCTCTGGGTCAATTTTAACACAAAAATCGAAAAAACGCGATGTTTTTTTCACCTAATTTGCGGGGATCCCTCTCCTGGGATACCCAACAGTCGGATCGGGACCGGACCGGCACCAATCGATTCGGCATAATGTCTTTAAGCTTTTAATTGCGATTGCGTGCCGGATGGCGCCGGGAGGCCCGAAAAACCATGTTTTGCAGAAGTACGCGAGAATCCTCTGGGATTCGCTAACTTAAATAGCAGTGCGTCGCGGTGGTGGTTTCTGAATAGAAAACGAAAGGATCTATAAGGCGATAGGAACGACGCATCGCTCGATCGCATTTGGGGGTCTCGACGCCCGTCCAAACTCGAAACGAATTTTTCAAAATAGAGCAAATTGAAACCTTCAATAATCGCTGACATGTTTTAGAATTGTATTGCTCTTTTCAGGGATTATAGCCCCACGTGTCTACTCTCGAACTACACCTCTCTCGGCGCATACACCTCCGGGGACGTTCCGTAGGCCCCAATTCGCGTCACTTTTTTTCACCTCTTCAAACAGAAACGCGAAAATTTACATTTCCAGACCAACAGTATGGCGTTTGAATTTCTCAAATCCGTCAACGGATTCGCACTCCAGGTCAAAAATACTACGACCATTGCTTGCCGATGAATCGCCAATTTACACTTACAGCTGATCATTCCGACACTTTTTTCGCTCAGTTTATGTAAAAATATAATTGTTGAAGTTCAACCGATTATGATTATTCGTGTAATTATGAGAAGATAAAATTAAAAAAAAGAATTTAAATCAAAATTCTGATTTTTCGCTCATTGTTAGGTTGAAATTCAAATCAAATTCAAAGAGATTTCTTGAAATCTCTAAATTGCAGATTTCGGCGACTCTGGCTCTTGATTAGCAACACATAGCAACGTCAAAATTCGCAGATTTCACGCTTTTCTTTTAGCAGATTCTTAAAATTCAGACCATTTAACATCAGAAACAGTACATTTGAATTTAAAAATTTATTTCATAAACCGTAATATTTAATAACCGTAATAGTTTTTTTTTAAGAATAATTGGAGCTATTAAATTGAATTTAGATTCCAACAAGACAACACGCGTCTTCCTCGAATGTATAGCAACAGAGTTATTGGCGAAAAACGGTCAGTTTTCTCATTTCACTGCAGAAGGAACAGCCATTTCAATATTTATAGGCATTTTCGATTCAAATTCCAATACAACTCATCAAGTACTATTAAAATATGTTGCATGAATTTTCTGCGGCTGACGGGTCCGGACGTGGCCGACGTTTGAAATCTCCCTCCAACTGTTTACTTGATTTTCAAACATTTGCGTTTTTCATTTCCCTAGATTTCTAAGAAATTCTTGTAGCATGAATCGATAGAGTAAACTTTCCTCTACCAGTGGAGCAAATTTTATCATTCCATTGCAAACCGTTTTTCAAGGATTTTTTTTTATTGCAATTCATTTGCCATTATTCGGGATGTCTAGCAACGGTTGCATAAGTAACTCCGCCCCCAAAGTTTCCTTCCATTTTCCGTGGTGCCCGGGAAAATTTATTTTCAGATGTGAAGATTTTCAGATTAGAAACAATTGAATATTCTTGCAAATTCATACTTTTACCAAGTAGTTGTAAGCTCGGCCATAGTTGATTAGAGTATTTACCGATTTTATAAAAGAAAACTATTGTTTTACAAATTTCTGATTGGAGATTCTTGAAATTCGGCTAATTTTATATGGGGGACAATGTAAATTTTTGGGTCATCTGGTAATTTAAAATCCATTTTCCAAACGTTGCGAATTACGAGTTTTCTACAAGAATGACTAAAAATTACACTTTTAATTTGGAATCTAAAGGTGTATTGCGCGACTTCCTAGCGTGTATAACAAAGGAGTTATTGTTGAAAAATGGTCAGTTCTACCACTTCACGGCTGAAGGAACAGGCATCTCGAAATGTATCCGGATTTTCTTTTTAAAATCGAATAGTGCTCATTGAGGCCGATTGAAATGTGCTACATGAACTTTTTGCGGCTGACAGCCTCGACATGCCGAGCGTTAAAAAATTTCGTCTACTTTTCTACTTCGAAAATCATATACCTCATTTCCTTGGGTTTGCAAGAAATAATTTTAAGACAGATCTATAAAACGCATTCATTTCATCGCTCCGCTGTTAATTGTTTGGTCATGGGAATTTCTTTCATTCAACTCCGAATTCATTCTCCATTTAAACCTATGTAAAATGTAAAATCAAATTCAGAGAAGGGGTACCATTGAAAAAAATATCACTTTTCACATTTTTCACATTTGTGACAAAACCAAAAGCCTTTGTAAAATTTGCAATGAATACTTATTTGTAGATACCAGAATTCCACATGCGGTGCACCGAATCCCTATTTTCTGTTTCGAGACTGTGCAGAGATATTTGCCATTCCTCCAAAATTAAATAATTTGCCGCGTTGTCCCCGATGGCAGCGGAACGTTCAATTTTCGTCAGAGTGTACTTTTTATAGGTATCCATGTGCAATAAAAATTTCGTTCGAATCGTTTGAAATTTAATGCATTTTTTTGCTATTTTTGAGTATTTTGAAATTTCGGCGTTCGGTTTTGGATAAAATTCGTGATTGACAGGTTTGATTTCCTTAAAAAATAGCCTCTATGAGTTCCACCCCACGTAGAACAATAAAATTGTACACATTTGTACACAGGGCATCGTTCTACGAAATTACTTTGTCAATTTTGCATAATATTTTATCTGGCGGCGGCCGTCCCCTCTTAAAGCCAAACCGGAAGAGAAAACAATAAATTCAAATATCTATAGGTTAATAACTGTAACATATTTTTACAAAATTAGACCATACATTTTTCTAGATATTGATATTTTGACATCTCCGCGATTCTGGCCTCAGACTTCTGCCCTCAAATTCATACCATTACAGAGAGTAGTAAATTACAATAACGATACTTTGAATTGAAAAATTTACTATGTTTTTACAACTAATTACACGGAATTAGTGCTAAAAACGTAGTTATTTTTTTAATTCAGAGTAAGTATAGATACTATGTAGTAACAGTCGCATGCCATACTTTTTATCAAATGACTATAGCTTGAGAATTTTGAGTGGTACATTAAAAAATCTTTCAGTTCTATATAGATTATACGTTTTCTATTTTCGTTTTGGTATCTTTAACGCCGATAGCCTTGCCGCAGAATTTAATTAAAAAACTATATGTTGAGATTCTTCAAAGCTTTTTCTGATTCCTACCAAACTTGCGTATAACACTGCTCGATAAAGCAGATTTTTTTTCTAAAAAGTGTGCAGTTATTATCCTTCCAGATCAAACCTTGTGGCCGTGACTCGATCCATAAAAAAATCCTCTCGATCCATAATAAAAGAAAGTAGCAAGAGGTGTTTTGAAACCTAGGTTACATTAGAATACCTCGATCTAAAATAAGCCAAAGTGGCAAAGTCTGTTAGTTTAACAGTTAGAGCGTCCCAAGAGATCAAAAATACGATAAAGCTAAATGTTGGTTTAACCTAGGTTAAGCTATTAGGTTACATGTCGCAAAGCGCCATATAAATCCAGACCACATACGTATCCTTCGAAGTCAAACCGGAACTGATACTAATAGATTCAAATAGCAACAACTTGAAAACTGTAATAGATATAATAAAAACTCTTTCAGATCTATAAAGATCATCTATTGAAGTAATTTGGCCATTTTGGAATTTTCATAGTCGATAACCTTGCCAACTAACCTTGCAAAGAAATACGTGAAAATGAATTCAAAGTTGACATTAGCGTCAGTTGAGCAATTTATTGGTTATTATTTTTTTGGTGAAACTTTTAGTAACATAATTTTGCTAAGTGTTGTCTAAAAGCAAACTTACTATAATTGAGGAGTGATATTGGAAATCAAAAGGTGCCAACCTTCATAAAAGGAGGTTACTATATATAATAAAGTGACGTTAGTAACTAAGGCTTTCAACTTTGACGAAAAAAAGTCCTAACAGCTGACTTTTTCTGATCTGGTTATGTTATCTGTCAAACTTGACAACAACAACGTCACTTCCACAAATAGTTGCTGAGATTATGTTTGAGTATGTTGGTAACTCAACAACACAAGATACCAACTTGATTTAAACAATATGTTGGTTATGTAGAACGTCAAAGTTTATAACATCAATGTCAATTAATTAATTTAAAGGTTTTGAAAGTTTTAGTGAGATTTTCAGTAACTTTTACTCCACAGCTGATTTTTTATCGTCCATAGTGTACACCTCAGTAACTAATATCACATCGTTAGATATAGTAACTTTATTTATGAACGTTGGGATCTTTTTTTTCATTTCTAATATCACTCCTTAAATTAAAGTCACTTTGATATCAAACAATTGGCAACACTGTATAATTCAGTCGATCTCAAAAGTGTTTGATTATATTATTTTACAAACCTAACAGCATTAAAATCATTTGAGACAAATGAATTATTAGTTAATATTTTGTACAGTAGGAGTTGTACATCTTGCAACTCATACAAACTAAGCTCATGCGGTTTCTACAAGGATCGCGCAGCTCGCAATTCTGATTACTTTTCATATACTCATATATTACATATATCATGTGGCCAGAAGTGTCAAAATTTATTATACAATTTCACCCTCATCAATTATTCCACCTTTAGCAACTATTCCATTCTTTTCAACTCTTACATCCAAAATAACTATTCCATTCCGAAAAATACGATCCACATGTACTAGTATTTATCTAACTAAAGAATAAATACAATGAAATAAACGGGTATACATTTTACATTCTACCATTCTCCATTATCTGTTTTCTCTTTAATTTAAATTATATAATAATGTGTAAAGTGTAAAAAAATGCAATCATGGTCTTGTTCAATAAAAATAAAACAACTAGCAAAAATTTTCATTCTCAGAGACATCAGTAAAGTCTGTCGATCAATAGGCATCAGTTAATTTTGTCGATGTACAGAAATTAGAAATGTTGGTTAATATTGCTAAATTAAGCTTTATTCGTCCATGAAATGAATGCTTTTGTTTACACTTATTTAACATTATCTAGTCTTATTTCGCCTTATCTAATCATGCGTAGTCTTGTCTAAAACTGTCTAATCTTGGATAAATAGATCCAGATTTAATTATTTTTAAAACCTTGTACAGATTATTCCAATTTTGACCAGTCTTGTCCAACATTAGTAAAAAAATAAATTGTAAGTGATTTCCATTTCCAAAGACATCACTACAGTCCATCGATTAATATACATCAAGAAAGTTTCCTAATATGACTACATTTAGCTTTAACCATTTATGAAATTGAGAAACAATCTTTGTTAATCTTGATGTTGGCATTCCGGTACTAGAATATATTTACATAACGTTTTTTTAACCTTTTCCGTTATCGAAATAGCGATTAAAACTGAAAATCCATAAGTAATAACTGTATATGTATATAGAAAACAAAACTGAAAATACCCAGTGACGTAAAAATGGTAGCGTTCAAACTGGTCAAACCGGTTATATATATATATATAGGTACAAAGGGAGTCTGCCGCACACTTGTACCTTGTTGTACTCCCGATTGTACCTGCTTTCGTCTATACGGCTTTGTCGTATCTGCAGCTTCCTCCCAAATCTCCCTACTTCTTTCACCCAACAATTTTTCACACTTTACGCCTTCCCTTTTCATCCTTGCTACCTCCTCTTTCGACAACCCTACTCGTTCATACATTCTTTTCCATTCATTTCCCCATTTTGTTAGTCTAATCCCTCCGACACCTTCCTTCCATAACCTATTGAACACCTCTTTCACTATCCTTTCATTCCCTAACCTATACACTTTCCTTTGATATCTTGCCACTCTCACTGATGCTTCTACTGCAACTTTATACGCATTCGCTTCTTGTAGCACCAGGTACCCTGGCGTACTCCTGTCTAATTTCAACGCCCTTTTTATAAACTGCAGTTGTACCTTTTCTACTTGTTCCATTTCGTTCATACCCCATATTTCCGCTCCATACATATATATATATATTTATATATATATATATATATATATATATATATATATATATATATATATAAATATATATATATATAAAATCGGTGAAATTTTACCAGTTTGAACACTGCCATTTTTCGCGCGCTTTGGATGACATCACTGGTTATTTTCAATTTTGTTTTCTATATATATATATAGTTTCTCAATTTCATATATATGTATATATATATATATATATATATATATATATATATATATATATATATATGAAATTGAGAAACAATCTTTGTTAATCTTGAATGTTGGCATATAGTCCAGTACCTATATTTACATAACGTTTTTTAACCTTTTCCGTTATCGAAATAGCTATTAAAATTGAAAATTCCTAAGTAATAACTATATATGTATATAGAAAACAAAACTGAAAATACCCAGTGACGTCATCCAAAGCGCGCGAAAAATGATAGCGTAAAAACTGGTAAAATTTCACCGGTTTTATAAATATATATATATATATATATATATATATATATATATATATATATATATATATATATATATATGTGTGTGTGTGGGAAGTGAGGACTCTGATTTCCTCTAAGATTTCCTCCTATAAGAGAACCCACAACAACACCATCACCTCCCCCAACAACAGAAGATATCAGAAGACACATCCAACGGCTAAAGAACAACAGAACCTCAGGTGAAGATGGCATAGTCGCAGAACTATTGAAAAACCTAGGCAAAAACGCACACGAAGAACTGACAGAAATTATTCACGAAATCTGGAACACAGAAAAAGTACCCGAAGACTGGAGATGCGCTCTCATTCATCCGGTCTTCAAGAAGGGAGACCGGACAGATGTGAACAACTACAGAGATACTACTGACTATATTAATATATATATATATATATATATATATATATATATATATATATATATATATATATATCTATATATATATATATATATATATATATATATATATATATATATATATTATTATCCTCGGATTGCACCCAAAGTGGATGGCGCTAAGTTTTCATGGTTTTCAAATCTTTTTTTTCTTCTTGGCCCAGATTTCCCGCATTTTCTGTGAGTGTGCCTGTTTTCTTTCTTCGGTCCAGGAGGTTCCAGTCTTTTTCTTGGTCTCCTTCTTCACTTCCCACTGGTGTATTAGATGTCTGAGAGTCGTTCTGTCCTGAGTATCTGTGATGTTTGCTGCTTCTAGGTCTTGTGTTACTTGTTTCATCTACTTGGTACTGACTTTACGTGTCTGTAGGAAGTTTAGCATCTGTTTAGTTAGTCTGGTCTCCGGGAGTCTTGAGATGTGTCCGTAGAATCTAAGTCTGCGATTTCTGATGTCGTTCTCTATGTTAGATAGTTTTTCCGTGGTTTCTATTGATTGTAGTCTATATCCTTCATCTGTGAGTTTTGGTCCAATAATTTTTCTGATGATTCGCCTTTCTTCTTTCTTCAGGGCTTCCATGTCACCTTTATTCGAAGCTATAGTTTCTGATGCGTATAGTATGGCGGGTTTGATGACTGTATTGTAATGTCTGATTTTTGTTTGGATGCCAAGGTTCTTCTTGTTGTAGATGTTTGCAGTCATGCCGTAGCCGTTTTTTACTTTCTCTATCCTTGTCTTTTGAGTTTCTTTCTCAATTCCTGTATGTTGCATGATTTCTCCTAGGTATTTGAATTTTTAACTCTGTTTATTGTTCCGTATTTCGTCTGTAATTGTTGTGTGTCTTTCTCGTTTGTTGACATGTTCTCAGTGTTCTCGAACGATATTTGTAGTCCAACTTTTTCAGCGCACCTTTTGAGGGCTTCTACCTGTTGGATCGCTTGTCCCTCAGTGTCCGCTAGAACTGCAAGGTCATCTGCGAATGCTAGGCATTTAAAGGTGATACCGCTTCTGCCTAGACTGGTGGGTGTTGTGCTCCATTCTCTAATTATGTCTAAACTTTCTAACTTTGTCCAAAATGAGGTTGAACAGGAGTGAGGAGAGGCCGTCACCTTGTCTGACTCCTGTTTCAATTTTGAAAGCTCTTGAAATTTCTCCCATGAATTTCACTTTGTAGTATGTATCTGTGAGTGTTGCCTTTACTAGGTTCAGTGTTTTTGTGTCCAGTCCGAGTTCGTTTAGCGTGTTGAAGAGTGATAGAGTGATAGCGTGTTGATCCGTGTTGTCCGGTCTACTGAGTCGCACGCCTTTTTTAAATCAACAAATGTGCAGACCGTGGGTTTGCTGCTGAGTGTTCTAATTCTTAGGCAGCTTTTGAGATTGAATATTTGTTCTACGCAAGATCTGTGAGGCCTGAAGCCCGCTTGGTACTCGCCTATTTTGATTTCAAGTTGCGTCTGAACTCTGCATTTCTTGTCATATCTTGCGTCTGAACTGCGTTCTTGTAAGCATGCTGAAAAAATGTTGTACGTTACTTAAAGAAAGGAGATCCCTCTGTAGTTGTTCACATCTGTCCGGTCTCCCTTCTTGAAGACCGGATGAATGAGAGCGCATCTCCAGTCTTCGGGTACTTTTTCTGTGTTCCAGATTTCGTGAATAAGTTCTGTCAGTTCTTCGAGTGCGTTTTTGCCTAGGTTTTTCAATAGTTCTGCGACTATGCCATCTTCACCTGAGGTTCTGTTGTTCTTTAGCCGTTGGATATGTCTTCTGATATCTTCTGTTGTTAATTGTTCTTTAGCCGTTGGATGTGTCTTCTGATATCTTCTGTTGTTGGGGAGGTGATGGTGGTGTTGTGGGTTCTCTTATAGGAGGAAATCTTAGAGGAAATCGGAGTCCTCACTTCCCACATATATATATATATATATATATATATATATATATATATATATATATATATATATATATATATATATAAAACCAGTGAAATTTTACCAGTTTTTACGCTATCATTTTTCGCGCGCTTTGGATGACGTCACTGGGTATTTTCAGTTTTGTTTTCTATATACATATATAGTTATTACTTAGGAATTTTCAATTTTAATAGCTATTTCGTTAAAAAACGTTTTGTAAATATAGGTACTAGACTATGTGCCACCATTCAAGATTAACAAAGATTGTTAATCAACTCAATTTCATATATATATATATATATATATATATATATATATATATATATATATGAAATTGAGAAACTATATATGTATATAGAAAACAAAATTGAAAATACCCAGTGACGTCATCCAAAGCGCACGAAAAATGGCAGTGTTCAAACTGGTAAAATTTCACCGATTTTATATATATATTGCAACAAAAGGAGTACTACTGCAACTTTATACGCATTCGCTTCTTGTACCACCAGGTACCCTGGCGTACTCCTGTCTAATTTCAACGCCCTTTTCATAAACTACAGTTGTACCTTTTCTACTTGTTCCATTTCGTTCATACCCCATATTTCCGCTTTGATGCTAAAAATTTTGATGCTTTGAATGCTAAAGAAGATTAAACAAGACGAGATATGGCCAAATAAAACTTAATAATATAAGATCGGATAAGATGTGACCAGGCAGAACGAAGGAACGAGATCGGGCATTATATCAGACAAAGCTTTGACAAAACGACTTCCAGTCATTGTTCTTGATAATTTCTATTCTCACTATATACCGGCATCGATAATGGAAAACACTACACAAATATAAATTTAAAAAATGACCTTTCATACACGATTAGTGCACTATAAACATGAACGCCGATAGTAGTATATTGTGCAACAAGGGCGGTAAGTTGTCAATAGCTCACGAGAGCAAAATTGGGAGCACGAACGAAGTGCGCTCATTCGCTCTAGAGCAGGGGTCCCCAAAGTTTTTCTTAGGCGGGCCAATTTAATATTACCGAATTTCTTGCGGGCCAAAGAGAAAACGGAATAGAATCAAACCAATAACAACGATCTTTTTGTTTTAAATATATATATATATAATATATATATATATATATACATATATATATATATATATATATATATATATATATATATATATATACATATATATATATATATATATATATATATATATATATATATATATATATATATTTTATTAGTATACTATATTTAATAAAGTTGCTAAAAAACATCACGTGGTAAATGGACTACGCCTGGTATGTCCGTCAAATGTATTCTTAATACTGCTTATAGACAGACCCCTATTTTTCCACTGGGCACTCTAGGCACGTGCCCAGGGCCCCGTGATCTATAGGCCCCCCCTAGTTCCTGCCAGGTCACAAGCAAACGAAGCGAATCAGCTACGACAATTCTTCAAATATGTCGGGGAAGTATACTGGTCCACAATCATTAATCAAGGAGAATTGTGAATTTGCCACATTTGTGTCTTGTGCGGGACATTCACTAAACTTGGTAGGTACCCATGCTGCTGCGTGTGTATCAGAGGCAACAAAGTTTTTTGAATTGGTTAAGAATGTGTAAAACTTTATTTTGGGTTCTACCCATCGATGGAATATATTGAGAGAACATTTAAGTTCAAGAAAAGTTGTTAAAAGTCTTTCACAAACCAGATGGTCAGCCCGAGCTGCTGCATTAAGCTCCTTGCATGAAAGTCATAAACAAATTATAGAAGCTTTGTCCATCGCCAAATATACAGAACTGGCACAGAAACTAGACACTGCACTAACGGAAATTTGAAGCTTTATGTAAGAAAGAATAAACAAAACTTATTTATATCTAATTTATAATATTTATTATTTACTTTACAATTTACTTATTTATTTTTTAATAAAAAAAAAATATATCGTATCGATATCGCGGGCCGAATTCACGGGCTTCGCGGGCCGCATTTGTCCCGCGAGCCACACTTTGGGAACCCCTGCTCTAGAGGGTAATTGACAATACCGCACGATAATATATATTTTTTCCAGATAATATTTTTTTATTACTAAGGCGAGGAGACGTATCTTATAACTTTGAGGTCCAGGGGCCATAAAAAAAAGAACAAAAAACGAAGAAATTGCTTTTTCAGTTGTCTCCGGTGGTTTGGATTTGTTATAAGAACTCTCATCAGTGTCCGGTATCACCATTTACACTAATTTTACAACGTTTTCTTTAATTTTTATTTTGTAATGAAAAAAAAATGTATGTCACTTTTTTAATATTGAGGTATTGATTATGTTAATTATATTTATTCAATTGTTTTTCTTAATATAACTTAACGATTTTTGTTGAATATTTGCGTGCGTTACCCAAGTTAACAAAGATTGTTTCTCAATTTCATATATATATATATATATATATATATATATATATATATATATATATATATATATATATATATATATATATATATGTAAATATATTAAATCAATTTAAACACTTAAAGAAGTAAAAAAATAATTAAACAAAAAAAAAATGTATGCATATTCCTTATTTTAACTAGCATTGTGTAGAATCTGGTGCCAGCTGGCACATTTGAGTCCACGGGACACATTTATTTAATGCACCTCTTATAGAATTTTGACGTTTCCGTTTTTTAATTATCATCAAGTCATGTGAGAAATTGCATCAAAATTTGATATAGTTATTGGTGTATATTACAGACATATGTATAGAAACTAGTCATAATTAAGTTTAAGAAATTATGTAATTGTTATATTTGTATATTAATATATGTATTATAATTATTTGTTGTTGTTTCATGCTTGTTATTTTCGTCAAAATTTAAAAACCGCGTACATTTTTATAATTATACACAGTTTAATGGAATACTTTTACGTTGAGGTTTTCAAGTAATATTTGATGATTACACACATCTTATTGAAAGAATTCAAATATTGACAAAATGTCACACAGGTTTGAGCCCCTTTCTATGAACCTTCTATAAAGTAAAGTAGAAGAAATACACTTATAAAAGAAGTACACTTATAGAAGCGCGTATAAAAGAGTTAGGATTCAAATTATTTTAGAGTATTCCTCCGAGATTAATATGAACTGTAAATTCACAAGTTTAAAGTTTTGTCATATTGGTCTAAAAACTCCATTTTTACGTTTCCGATACAAAGGCAAAAATTTTGTTTAATCGATATTTCAAATATTTTGCTTTTACCATCTACATAATATAATCTATATTTAAAATATTTATTTATTATTACTAAATATAAATATAAAAACTAATACACGTGATTTTTAGAACGGTTTAACACGACACTTTTTATCATCATCATTCGATTTTGCATCCCAAAGTTATTCGAAAAACAAACAAAATTAGGCTAGAAAAATTCAGATAAACCCCAACACAAAAAAACGCTATAAAGTAAAAATAGTATATTTCACAGCAAGAGATGACAGGCGTTTTTTTGTTGAGGTGGGAGTTTGCTCACGAGCGCCAGCGAGTTAGCAATCACACCGAACCAAAAAAAACACTTTCATCTCGAGTAGTAAATGCAATTTTGTCTACAGATTTCAGTTGTAGAATCCATAATTCGACTTTAATAAATCCAATTCGAAGCAAACTGTCAGAACTGTCAATACAAATTTAATTGTTGGTTTAGTCGTTTCCATGGTAACATATTGCATTCTCATAGAAGATGATACTTTTGAATTTTATTTTGGTTTTTTAAATAGTTTCAGGTTCGTTTTACGTTTGTACATAAAATATTTAATTGAAATTGATGTAATTAATAAGAAAGTTCATGCACATTTGGTTAGTTTAGTGTTTTAATCGAGAAAATCATAAATTTAAAATGCTCATTTTCGTCTCTAGATGTGAAAATATTTTCATCTCTGGAATGAAAAAATGTCACTCTCATGAAGGCTTACCGTGGAAAAAATGCCATTTTCACATATATCAGTAGAAAAAATAAAATTTCTCTCTTGTCAGTTTAAATTCATTAGTAGTACCTATTAATATTTTGATGATGAGCGTCACCGCATCGGGGACCGCCATGTGAAGAAGTATAATTAGTTATACCTATATAGGTATAACGAATAGAAAATACCTACTAGTTTCAAATTGTACGTATGAACTTAGATGTATCTTACATTTTTTTCTTACAAGGTATTATTTGCCTGGTTGTATTATTTGATTTACTTAGCAGTGCGCCAACGCGGCGACGCTCATCCTCAAAATATTAATAGGTACTTCTAATGAAGTTAAAAGGGCAAGAGTGAATTTGTTAAATTTTAAATCTTTTGGGTCGGGGGTTACTTCAAATTTTTAATTTTATTTTATTATTCGAACTTTTTTTTCATAAAAAAAACTGTAAATCGTGTTCAATATTACTTCTTTGATATTTCGTTCGCAAACACCAGATTGGTGGGTTTGGATATACGGAACTAGACAAACATTTATGTCAAATTGGTTGCAGATTAATTTTGTCAAATAGGAAATGAGCTGGTGGCCATCCAACGCATGAACAGATCTTCATAAAATATAGCTAAGAACCTACTCGATCACGTCGGATTTAAAAAAAACTGATCAAAATCGGTCTATTCGCTTAGAAGCTATGATTCCCTAAACAGCCACATATACGGACAGACTCACACACAGACACGTCAAACTTAAAACACCCCTCGGGGTTTTTTTCATCGAAGGTTTAAAATAGCATCGACCTAGTCTTTATCCATGATCTTTTAGATTTTAATTGATTTCGAGAAACTTTCAACCGATTTCCAAATTTAGTCTTAAAAGAGGCGTAAGAAATTCTTATAACTAACATTGACAGGAAACCTCGCAAGAATTTAGTGGAAATGGCTTAAGTGTCCGGATAATTATAAAGGAGGCCAATAGGCAAATAGTGTATTTCAAAATAGCGAATTCTTCTATTTTGGATTCTGGAACCAAAAATGTAGCGACTATTAGTGAAAGATTGTCGGCGCCTAATTATCTATATTTTTGTATATGTTAAGTAAAGAGTGAGGCTAAAAGCATGTGTAACATTTGTTAATCAAACAAAATTAAGAAAGGAAAGATATAATAATATAATTGAGTAATAAGTCTGTTTTTGGAACAACATGTTGAAAAAATGGAATATAGGTGAGATTTATTTCATTTTGTACAAAAAATGTACAGCGTGAAATTAGTTATAATATGCAGTTCTATAAAACAGATTTATAAAAAGAAACAATATTAATACAGCATTGAACAATATTTTACTATTTGTGAAACCATACTACATTATAGATAATCATATGAGCTAAATAAAGTCGGAACACAGCCTAAATATATTAATATATTCAAACTTTCCGGAGCTCTATAACATTATTGGGTCTTTCTAGGACTACCAACACAAATCTCATGCGAAATTTGCCAGTTATTTAGATATTTGTATATTATTTTTCTAGTTTTTGTTGAGTGCCACGAAGGTGGACTGAAATCTATTAAATAACTGGCAAATTGCAAAGGAGATTTGTTTTGGTAGTCCTAAAAAGATCCAATAATGTTATAGCGCTCCGGAAAAGTTGAATAATCATATATTCAGGCTGTGTTCTGACTTTATTAAGTTTATAGTTAGCTGATTTTACGAGATTAACTTTAATACTCATATTTGGATTTGAGCCAGAACTTAATTTAAGTTAAATTTCTTTCGAATATTTTTTTCAATATGTTATGGTTTTTAGCCATTCAATTTATAATTCTAATAAAACGCATTCCTGTTTTAAATACATCATTTTTCTAAAATCATTATATTGTATATTATTGAAAAGTATTTGACAAATAAATAGAATGTCCAAATAATATTTTACTGAAAATATTTCTTGAATTAAGGACCATGCAACAGTACCTTGTTAAATAAGAAATAAGTTTAAATTTTAATAAAAAAATTTGTTAAAACATGTTATTCCTTTGTGTCCTTTCTTTCTGTATAATTTTGTTCCAACATAATGCGGTTTTATTAATATTTAAGACATAAGCTTACAGTTTTGGTAAAAAAATAAACTTACAGTTATTGTATCGATAAACTTGAGCAAATTACGTTTCTCCATAAGTTGTTATATATTTTTTATACATTACCATTGAGTTTTTTTGAAATTGATCTATATATTCTCCATTTATTCAATAGCCAAATTAGCTCGAGAATAGATACTCACATTGTTCATTAAATATGGATTATTTAGTCCCGACAATTAAAAAAAAATGGCTTTGGTTATTTGATAGGAGATCACACTAGAAACATTCTTGTTTTCTAGAAAGGTCAAATCATCATTCTTCTTATGTAAATTGATCTTAATTTTTTATATCAATATATTATAGCATATGTAAGTGTTTTTTTGCAAAGCATTGAGCAAGTGATAAACTTCGTACTTCAGAGTTAAAGTTAATAGCGGCAGAAGCCTTAGCGAGGAAGTTCAAAATCAAACCACTAAAGCATACGGCCACCCGATGGAAATTATTTTGAAAACTGAACACTTGAGCATTCAGAGCTTCCAAATCTTGCGTTGACAAACAATTACCTATGCCCTCGAAACATGAGCACTAAACGAGTCTAAGATCTATTACTGGAAATACACTCTTTAGAAAAGATGAAGTGAAAAGATAAAGAATGTAAAGCCCATAATATTATGAAATTTGTCATAGGTAGACGTTGAGAGTTGAGAGACCATGTGGAACGAATGTAATGCAAGGACCGTTGGAACTACAAAATGAAACACCAAAAGGCTACCTGGAAGACCATCAAAACGTTGGTTACATCGGACTTCGGATTGTTAAGAACAAGACTTCACGTCAAAGGAAATAAGACATTTCTGCTATTAAAAGAGTTCCTTCTATTAAAAAAGAAACATCGAATCATTTTCCGGTTTGCTGATTTGTGATAGTTATACAAATGCTTGAAATTAACTGACCCAGATTTCGATTTTGTATTTTGGAAAAATAGTTATTGGATTAGGTGAATATTGAATAAGCCACAAACTTTATAGTAACTAAAGGAGAAAATACATCTCCATATCAAAAATGTAACACCACACCACACCACCTTCATAATTAAAAACTGCAATCCAAGATTACATTAATTTGAGTCGATGTTATTTTATGATTATGATTATGACAAAGAAGTTTAATATATAAAACTTTGTGTATTTCAAAAATGTTACTGGCTAAGAATATCTGATAAATACTTTAGCGATAAATAGTATTATTTGTTTAACCAACATCAGAAAAGCCAACAAAATGATGTTACTAGAACGGGGAAACATCAAGAGGACTGAGAAATTTAAGTATCTCGGCGAATGGATTTAACCCAACTTATCAGAAAGAGCATCATTATCCAAGAGAGTCAGCAAGTTAGTCAAGGCTGACTAAGAACACTTACAATATGAAATGCCTGTCACGCAACCGGAAACTAAAGCACTACACATCAGTCATACGACCAGAAGCCTTGTATGCCATGGAGAGTCTCTCCTTGAACCGAAGGGGTCTAATAGAGAAATCGGAAATCAGAGAGAGGAGAATCCTCAGGAAGATCCTAAGCCCGGTAAAGGAAGATGGGGAATTCCGAAGACGGCATAACTCTGAGCTCTACGAACATATTGAGATGCTCTCTGACTGTGCAAGGAAAAGAGGGGTAGCTTTATGTGGCCACGTTGCAAGATTGCCTCCAAACCGAGTAACTAACCGTCTGTTCATCTTCTGGCGAAACAAGAAGCTTCGTACCACTTGGTTGACAGGGACCGAGAAGGATATTAAAGAACTGGGAATAAAAGATCTCAAAAACAGCAGTCTGTGAGACGCACCCTGAAGGAAGTCCGTGGATTTCAGGAAAAACCTCGAAGGAAAGGTACCCCCTGGACAGAAGGGAGAAATGAGTTACACCGGCAGAAGATGCAACAATACTGGGCAAAGGTCAAAGCCCAACAGTTGAACAAGCGTGGTCCAAAGTAGGCCTATTCGAAAGAAGAAGAAAAAGAAGTATTATTTGTTCGATAAAACTTTGGTATATTTACCTATGAATCTTCTTGTTTTAAATAATGTAATAAAGGCAATAATATACTTGGTAAATATAGTGAATACCGTCGAATTAAAAAAGAACTTATTTCGAATGATCGCAACAGTATGAGATCTCTACCAACACAGTAACGCATGTTTAATTAAATTCGATTTAAAATAAATTACATTTAAATTAACAGTTATATAACGAAATGCAAATAAAAATATGCAATTAAAATTGATGGTGATTTAAAATAAAATGTAGGTATATTATTGATTTAAAATTTTCTCTATAAGCATTTAAACCCAATTAAATTATTAAAAACTAATTTTATTTTATTTAAAAAACCTAAATTTTATGAAATGTTTAAAGCAAACCTCATTTTATTTTTGTAGAATTATTAAATGGATATAGCAGAATTTTGAGACTTGCTTTGTGTACGCTTAATTAATGAGATTTCTTGCGGTAAATTTGCGGATTAAAAAATTATCATATTTTGTTGAGCCTAGTTTTAAAAGCGAAGTTAATATTTTTAATTTAAAAAATTTGATCCTTAGCAAAATGAAATTTTATCCGCTCTGTTAGCTACATTTGAATGATCCAATTTTTGATATTTGCGATAATATTTTGTTAGTTGATATTTTAAAAAATTACATTTGTATACATATGTATTAATAAACAAGATAGATTTAAATCAAGCGGTTTATCTTTTATTTTATAATTAATTTTATTTAATGTTAAAATGTTAATGTTAAAATAAAAAATAAATGTAATAAATAATAATGACATTTGTTCATATTTAAATTTTAAATCTAGTAATATTTGGTATATTTTTATTTAACTGTATTACTGTATTTCTTTAAATTAATAATAATGCTTTATTTCAATCGTCAAATTAACATAACTTATAAAAGAGTAATAATATATAGTACATAGCTCTTCATTGATAACCAGGAAACATATAAACCCAACGTTATAATATTTTGTTCTAGGTAGTCAAACGTTTGATTATATTTAACCTGTTACACTTTAAATTTATTAAAAAATATACTTTTATTCACACCTTTGTGAATAATAAAGTTTCTCCTAAAACACCACATAAACAAATCTTTAGAATTCAGCCCGAACGATAATTTTGTAAACAAATTTCATAATCATATGTACTTCAGTTTAGTTAGTAAATTTATTAAATAACAATCTATTTTTTAATTACAGTATTACAACCAAAAGTAATGTTTTATTGTTCGTTTTTATTTAGTAACATTTCTCAATGTTTAGTTATTAAAAATATAAAGTTTTCCTTGTAAATTATAAAATTTGAATAAGTTGTATTGTTAATTGTAATGAAAATTACAAATAAATACATTAAATTTAAATTGAAAAACTTAATTTGTATAAATACATATTATGTAGTAAAATTTGATAGCAAACTTTAACAAATATGTTTGTATAAATATAACAAAATAAATATTAACAATAAAAATCTTACGTGAAGAAGAGCACTCACTTCAACTCGCGATATATTTATTCCGGCACAAACTCGAAACAATTTTCTGGAGGCGCGACTTGTTATCGTATTGCGTGCTTTCTCCGCTAAGAAGATTGCACGAGAATTGTAGCTTGCTTTCGCGATGGTGTATGATCGCACGCGTTCTCCATCTGCAGCTTTTATACTTGGCAAAATTGCGCTATGTGTGCGCAGACCAGATTAGAACTCTGTCGGTGTGGGTGTCATTTATGCGTTTCTGTGTAAAATACGCACGACATATTACTGTCGAAAGTTTATAAATCGTGGAAAATTAAAGAATTAAAATGGGAGTAACGTCTTGATATTTTAAGAGGTTGCTAGGATGGCAATAGGTAATTCATTTATACTTTCGTTTAGCCGTCTTTTTCGAGAAGCGGAATTTGGTTTCGGTATTTATAATCCAATCTAATAAAGTTTTGGAGTTTAATTAAAATATACATTAAATTTAAATATCTTCTTTAGCATCCCTTTTACTCAAGATATTGGGAATATTTTATTTAATACAAAATAAACAGATATCATATTTTACTAATATTACCGTAACATTATAAATAATTAATAAATACTTTTATCCATATCAATATTACTCTCTCTCTCTCTCCCTATGGTTGATTCTTGTGAATTATATGTAAGAAAATTAATATGCGGAAAATTTTAAGATTCTACTATACTGTCAATTAAAATGGTTCTAAGAACTCTTTATTTGAAAATTTAATAAAGGTACTATTCATTTATTTTATCACATGTTAATTTTTATGTTTCCTTTTTATTGTTATTTCTAAGAATTTTATAAGCTGCAATTTATATACATTTACTCTTTTTTACATACTGGAATATAAAAATATCCTATTTGCTTAACTAATCGTTTGTCGGGTGTATATACGACTCTATAAACGGTCCCATACACGTCCAGATTTAATCTGAGAGAATGTCAATTTAAGAAACGAAATTCCTCTAATTAATAATATGACCTATGCAATATGTACTCAAACTGTAATTTGTTGAGCTTTCTCCAAATTATTATTAATTCCATTACACCAAAACTTTGAATAAATTACTATGTTTGTAATATGTTACAGTTTTATGAAAATATATAGATTGTGAAGTTATATAATTCAACAAACTTTACACAACTCGGATTTCGACTGTTTAAGGTCATTTGCAAGTGGATTACATATTGATGAGATTGAATTTATACTAGTTACAGTACATTTCAACAACAAGTATTATTTTATTGTATGTTTTTATTTCATAGTTTTTTTCTACATGTTAATAATTAACAATATTTTTCCATTGATTAACATATTGATCAGAATGAATTCGTGCCAAGAGTTCTGGTGGACAGTGGAGGTGTCTATCTGTAGTTGACAACTTATCTGGAGACGTTTGCGTTAGAATGAAAGTTGAGAAAATGAATAAGATGGTTGCGACCATTACTACGATTGATAAATTCACTATATTTTAACCACACTTAACATGTAAACATATTGTATAATTTGTTATTCACAGTATATAAATTTAAACATTTAACACGACTCAAGCTTTGATGGGTGAAGGTCATTTTCAAGTGCATTACAATTTAATGATTATACAACGGGTATTTTGCAGGGAGAAGGTGCCTTTCTGCAATTAGTGAATTATCTGTAGGCAATTGTGCAAGATTAAATAATAGTACAACTTTGAGGAGGGTTTAAATGCTACTTGAAGATATTGCTTTCGAAGAACGTTTACGATTTGCTCGCAAGTTTTGCCAAAATATGTCAAAGAGGTAAAAGTTCACTCTGAATTTAGGGTTTTCGTTTATATTTGAGCCATTGTTATCTGAGTAAGTTTTGTTATTCATTTAATTTTGGAGTTTTGTTGGGAAAACATTCTCTGTAACAATTGAAATGATAGTATTTAACTCTTATGTGTGTTTTTTTTCGGGGAAGGTGGATTGTATTGAAAAATGAAACAAACGAGCATTTCACGCGATACCACACAAGCTTCCCCAGAGAAGAGAATTACAGAGTTAAATGCCATCATTTATTTCAATTGCTGAGATTGAGGAAATGGTTTACCAACAAACTTCATCCCAAATTTAATCAATTATAAACGTCTTCAAATAACATTGGCCCAAATATATCCGAAAACCCCAAAATTCAGGGAAAACTTTCTTCTCGCTGACATATTTTGGCAAAACAAGCGAACAAATCGCAAGCGTCTTACGAAAGCAAAATCTTCAAGTAGCATTTACACCCTTCTCAAAGTTGTCCTTATTATAGTGTTTAATGCTAAAGATAAAATCCATCCCCTCAAAATATCTGGTGCATTTGAGATTCATTATTCGGAATGAAAGTGTGTAAGTCGGTCAGACAAGACGAAGCGTTAAAACTCAATTTTCGGGACATTCTCGCGCTTTTCCTATTAAAAAAAACACCAGTTCTTTTTCAAATCATTGTCTCGAATGGAATCAAAAATTCCCGGAAATGGGCATTTCAAAATCTTTTATAACTGCAACAAAGGCCTGACTTAATCTTAATCTTTTCAAGACAAACTTAATCTTTTTGACTCATTAGAAATTTTCAAACATGGTCGTAACCCATCCGTCAATTTCCTTAACTTTTCCTTAACATCAACTTTTTTGTCCTGCACAATCGTCTCCAGATAATTCCTTAATTGCGGAATGGCACTTCACCAAAAACTCGTACCATAAATACGATCTATCATCAATTTGTAATCCACTTGAAAAGTTCCGTCGAAACTCGAGACATATTAAATTTATATAACTGTGAATAACAAGTTACTAATGTGTTTACATATTAACCCTTAGATGCCTATGCTCCGCAAATATACGTCAGAAGTGGCGTTACTAGGGTCCACTAGCAATTTCTCGAAAATGTAGCTGCTAAATATACCCAAAATATATTGAATTATGGCAATGGGTTGCATATTTAAAGTTTTTATTGAATATTTAATTATAAATTCAAGTATAATAAGATATAGATAGAAAGAGAATAAGTAATAAACTCAAATTTACATGTTAAAATACAAACATGTTAAAAAATGATTACGAAAACAAAAAACAAAAAACCGTACCCTTAATATAAAAAAGAAAATATGTAGAACATAATCTATAAAGTAATAAAAATCCAATCTTGTTAATCATTCCAAGCACTATCTATGCATGTAATGGTAGCAACTTTCCTTGGGTGGACTGCATATATTTTTTTGCAACTATCACAACTTTTCTTCTTCAAATTCATTTTTATTGTCTTCATTTCGGGAACACTTACAACATCTACCGCGTTTCCTAGGTTCGACGCTCTCGTCCTGAAAAGGACCAGGCACTATAACCTGGAAATCCATTCAGGTCCAGTGGGTGTCCAGTGGAGAGGTATATAAAACAATTATTTAGGCTGAACAACGTATATATATATATATATATATATATATGTATATATATATATATATATATATATATATATATATATATATATATATGTATATATATATATATATATATATATATATATATATATATATATATATGTTGTATTTGAGGTTTTCGCGGATATAAATATAGATATATATATATATATATATATATATATATATATATATATATATATATATATATCTATATTTGTATATTGACAAGACTAAGCCCTTGTACGAGTACGTCTTGACACAACGATGGGTGAGAGCAGAGGGAGCGTAGTCTCGTCTGCGATCACCTGACTCGACTGTTATCACTTAAAATACAATACACTCTGGTGGAGGACAAACGAACAATAAGACAGATTACAGTACACTACAATAACAAGTGTACAATTTAATTCTTTTTTGATATGCAAGAAAGCATTGTTAAGTTCTTGGTAAAAACAAAACTCAAGGAATGTTCTAGTAGAGAGGTGTGTATTTTTTTTAATTTAACGAACTGTTTTCCTAGTATTTTTTTCCTAGTATTGTAAGATTGTTATCGAGCAAAAAGTTCGCCAAAGGGATCGCCGTGAAAAAATATAGAATGTAATAATATAGCTCAACCAAATCCGTTACTATACGATATCCTTGATTGTTTTCTCTTGTCACACCAGGAAGTTTTCCAGCGTACACTTGCAAATTGCAGAGGTAAGATATGCTAATATCAGCAGTATTTGGCAGGTGTTGATTTTGTATATTGTCTGAAAGAACATCGTCCCCTGAAGGCAACCAACTGTTCATCAACTGTCAAATGTTTAAATATTTCAAAAGATTTTTTGCAGCTTCGAACATTAGCACATGGCGCTAATTTGAAATGTTTCTTCGTCGAACCGCAAAAACACTGACATTTTTAAAAACCTGTCTTGTGATATTGCAGCTGAAAGAAGAGCAACGCATTCTGGGGTTCGTTGTCTACATTTCTTGTACCGATCCTTTTATGTATCTCAAAGCGCCTGCGTTGATAAAAATACCCATAAAACTATCCAACTCGGCGTGTTCTAATGGTGTACATGATTTCTGTGAGTGGTGATGCTTTTTATTCCACTACACGAAATATTTTTTCAGCTTCCTGATTAGAGTCAAGACATATACTACCGTTAACTATATTAGTTATGAATAAACTACTAAAATATATAAATATATTCAACCTTTCCGAATCTCTATAATATTCTAATATTTATATATTCAAGCTGTGTTCCGCTGTAATAAGTTGGTATGATGGTATCTGTAAATAATTAGGTTTCACCCCATATACAATTCCATAAAAAAATATTTATTTTTACTCATTTAGTTCTATTGTGGGAATCGTTATTTTAATATTCTAAAGACAGGTCTCATTTTCATATATTTTTATAAACTGTTTCAAAATCTGTTGACAACATTACGCAACATCGTAATTTACGCAAAAATAATAAGCAAATTTTAATAAAATTTCTTTAAAATAATCAATCCAAGGATTGCGAGTATATATGTACAAAAAAATTGTTTCGGATTTAATTTACGGTCGATGGGTAGAAAAAATGCAATACCCAAAGTAGGGAAAGATGTCATGTTCCAGGTCACTCCTCCTTATAGGGATTTTCTTGTGCTGCCCCTCCTTACGGAAAATTGCATATAAAATCTTGTCCCCCCCTCCTTGTGGGAAATACTTGGGGATACTATTGGGGGTAAATGAGAAAAACCAAATCTGGTGTCAGAACGGCTCTAGCATACACTCTAAGAGAGATACTGCCCGGCCACCACCCACTCAGTAGATGGCATCATCCGCCGAACGATGATGACATGTCATCTGACAGTCAACAATGATAAAAATTAAGAACTAGGGGGATGGGGAGAGAAAATTGGCAATATACCATTTAGGCACTTTTAACAATGATAAAAATAACAAGTAGGGGTTGTTGACAAGGTTGTCAAAAAATTGTGAACAAAAATTGTGAACGAAAAGTATACCATGTATCCGCTTTTAACAAAGAGAAAAATAACAGGTAGGGGTAGTTGGTGGTGGGTGTAATTGGAGGTTTATGAGAAAACCCAAATCTAGTGTCAGAACGGCTTTAGCATGCACCCTAAGAGAGATACCGCCCGGCCGCCACCCGCTCTGTAGATTACGTCATCCGCCGCGGCGGATATTGCCAAACTAATTATATCGATGCTGATTGGTTGATTAATGAATAAATAATTACAGTTGACTTTGTGTCTCAATTTATATGTAATCTTATGGAAAAATGTGACTGTAACAGTGATTTATGCTAATTAACATTACTTCTTATGTAAAACACTAACAAACTTAATCATTTTGAGGACCCTCAAGCTTCATGCTTATTTTGTTGATAAGAACCGCAGAGTCAGCATATTTGTACTTCAATTTGTATAATTTTATCTCTATACATTCATATGTTTGGGCGTTTTGTTTACAATAATTTTACTAACAAACGCCTCGAGCGCAGTCGGATGTTTAGTAATGGTAATTATTTCATAGCTTATCGTAACGCGATTGGTATTTAAGCCTGAGCTTTAAATTCATCGTAATATCAACAATTAGAACTGCATCCCTGCGATCAATGTGTAAAAGTTTTCGCAAGCAAGGATAATCTTGGTAGCCATAAGGAAGTCTGTGATTATAATACAATGTACTACAAATGCACCGTTTGCAATTCAACCTTCACAAGAGATAATAGCGACAGTATGGAATCGTGCGTGAGCGTAGATTTCATATAAAATTTCAGGAATCATAAGATTCCATGTGAAGGATTGTGCGGATTCTCATACAACGGTTGTTCAATATGCTAACAAAGCTATCTACATCAATCCCGTGACCCATCAATTCTATAGTTGACCACTCTGTTCTTAAACTGACATAAGCTTGGATGATGTTCTGCTGAACCGGCTTCACTGTTGTTTGGAGGAGTTTCTGTGATAGTAGATCTCCTGCATACTTTAGCCTTGTTGGGGATTGTTGATTGCATATGGTGCAGCAATTATTTGGCTCTCTGCGGTTCCAAATTTATCTTCTTGGAGCTGTACGGTGAATATTCAGTATTTAGACTCCTCTTCTTCCCACCATCATTGTTGATTTTATAATATTTTCTCATATGTCGCAATCTTCTCTTGTGAAGCTTAAATTGCAAACGGTGCATTTATAGTACATTTTTGATCATCACATACTTTCTTATGGCTACCAAGATTATCCTTGCCTGTGAAAACTTTTACACATTGATCGCAGGGATACAGTTTTATTTGTTGATATGACGATGAATTTAGAGCCCAGGCTCAAATATGAATCGCGTTCCGAATAGCTATAAACTAATTATCAATTCTAAACATCCGACCGCGAGTTGCGATCCTGGAAATCACTGACTCGCCACCTGCCTTCAAGAATGCGATAAGAAATACTTAGAATTATAATTTATACAACGTAGTTTTAGTTTAATATATAATCTTTGTAAACACTATATTTAGTTAATCTTCATTTGATATTCATCAAGTCTTTGTACTGCGAGTTATTAAAGCTTTTTTTTTAAACTCAGCCATTGTTTCTACAACCGAAACTGGCGCAGTCGGTAAGGATCACAACACAAGGAAATAATCATCGAACCTCTTTCTTGAATTTTAATTCTTAATTGTAACTATACGAATCAAAAAGGTTGGGCCAAGAAACAATGCAAAAAGAAGATTCAGCCAAGGCCAAGAAGATTCCAGACAAACATCGCGAGTTCCTGCAAGGCAAGGCAACCCTCTGGTTGAAGAACAAACATCGTCCGATATTAGGCAGTAGATTTGAGAAACCGAAGAAAGAAAAATTTCAATGAATATGATTATTTTTCTACAATCATTAATGTAAGTGCTCTCTTTTTTACATAAATCAATCAACATTTTTTTTATTTTCTACAAAGTCGCGTATTTTTAAGTTTTATACATTATAAAACCATTTCTCCAAAATTGAGTTAAAATCAGTAATAGAGAAATTTTCATAAAGTAATTTAAACAACAAAATGCCTGAAACAAATTATACTTTAGTCAGATATCCAGCAGATAACATCACATCTTTCATGGCAATACTAAACAACTCTAGAGGTTCATAACAGCCGGTGAAAATTTATTAAAAACATTTCAAGGTCCAGTAAATCGTTTAGCATCTATTAACATCATTTTGTTAGACACAATTTTCAGCAAACTGCGTGGGCGAGCCGCCGATGTAATATGCTCAAGATCAGAGTTGGCAAATTGGCAGTTAGTTAAAGAAACCCTATTAATAACATTTTCCGATCAAAGAGGGATAGATTGTTTAATCCAAGATTTACTTTCGCCAGACCATACAAATATGAACACCCAATTAATTTCGGTATGCGTATAGAAGATGCACGTAGCCTTATTTTCATTAAACATTTGCATTAAAAACTTATATTAAAGGTTTACCCTACAATATGCAGTTTGTAATTAGATTAAAAAATCCAAATTCGATAGAACAAGCTATGTCATTTGTTAGAGTAGAAGAAAACTTTAATTTATTTCTTAGACTAGTCAAAATTTTATGAACCCTTCAAAAATGAATTCTCCAAATGCTTTTACACCACCACAACAGAATTTTCAACGCAGATAATTCCCAATTCAAAGACAGGCTCCAATTCAAAACAGCGAATTTTGTTTCATCCTTCCGAGAAACCCGTATAAGAGTCATTCAGTTCAAAACTCCAAATTTGTCATCCCCTTATCAACCTAGAGATCAATTTCCATTTAGAAACCAAATCTCGCAAAACCCACAACCCAAACCAACATACCAAAGTAATTTTAAAGCCCAAAGTGCTACATACCCGAAGACAAACATCTTCCGCCCAAATTCTAACGTTACTAGACAATTTCCTAAACCCGAACCGATGGACACTAGAATTTGAAAACCAGCTAAACGAGACTTATAATCACGACGAAGACCATTCAAATCCTCCATATAATCCGCTTGAATATAAAAACTCAACTGAAAATAACATATTCTATGAGCAATACAAATAACGAACAAGAAATTGACCCCGAATTTTATGGAGAGTCAAATTTTCAGATGACTACACCCCAACCACTACCGAGGTAATATCAGTAAACAATTATTTAGCCGAACTTCTGTTTTATCAACATTCCTGAAACTCAAATTTTCTAATAGACACCGGAAGCACTCGAAGCTTTATTAAACCACAACTGGCCAATCATTTTTTCCCGACTATATAAAAAAAGAAAATTTCAAGTTTCCACAGTACATGCAACTTCTATCCATGATGAAATAATTCATATTCCACTCTTCGCCACCTTCAGAACGAATACATTCAATACATTCTATTTTTTCGACTTTTCAGACAAATATGATAGTTTAATGGCACTAGACTTATTGAATCATTTATCCGCTAATGTCACCCTCTACACCTATTAATTGCAAACCACTTAAGTGAACATTCCCTTACACATTTTCCAAAAACCTCTGAAATACCTAGGATTTTCAAAAAATTATCCCCATGTAATTATGATACCCCCCAGGACCAAAATAGTTTAAAAAATCCCAGTTTATCAAATTCAAGGTACCCTAGGTGTATGTATACCTATATGTATACATATATGCCACATGTATATATGTAGGTATTTAAAATTCTATAAAGTAGAAACCCCCGAAGCAGTCGTAAATGTCAAAAACAACTTCGCAATCACCTCTCTCACAAATAAGAGTCAAAAATCCGAAAAAATTGACATTCCCAGAACCCATAGACATAGAAGCAATTGATATAAACGACGTAAATTTTATAGACAAAATTGAAACAAGTACCTAACAATCCAATCATCTTGACAACCTTCTAAAAGCAAACTTAAAAAATCTTAGATTAGATCATCGTTCGAAGAACTCCGAAGAAACACAGCCATTCGCAAACTTTGTTTCGAATTTCGAGATATATTTTATAGCTAAAAGTCCGTTTGACATTCACAAACCAAATTAAACACGACTTAAAATTAACCAACGAGACTCTAATTTACACAAAATCGTACAGATACCCTGAAATTCACAAACCAGAAGTACATTCACAAATTTATAAAATGTTAGACACCGGCATTATCCAAAATTCCAACTCACCCTGGTCAAGCCCTGTTTGCATTATTCCCAAAAAACTAGACGCATCCAGTAAAAGAAAATGGCGTATTGTAATAGATTATAGAAAACTAAATGAAAAAACCAAAGATGACAAATTTACCTAATGTAACTGATATTCTAGACAAGTTAGGTAGAAGCCACTATTTTACCACATTAGACTTAGCAAACGGTTTCCACCAAAATGAAATGAACCCCGACGATATTTCAAAAACAGCATTCTTAACAGACACTCGACATTACGAATTCTAACGTATGCCCTTTGGCCTAAAAAACGCACCAGCTACTTATCAACGTGTAATGAATAACATATTAAGTCCACAAAACAAAACCGAAATGAGACATGTTCCGTTTATTTAGATGACATCATTATTTTCTCAACCTCGTTACATGAAGATATTAACAGACTAAGACAATTTTTTCAAAGATTACGAGACTCAAATTTCAAAATCCAACTAGATATGTCAGAATTCCTAAAATGTGAAGTAGCTTACTTAGGACATATACTCCTGACGGTTTTAGACCAAACCCCGACAAAATTTCTGCCGTAAAAGATTTTCCCATTCCAAAGTCCCCCAAGAAATTAAATCATTTCTTGGCCTAGCAGGTTATTACCGCCGTTTTATTAAAGATTTAGCTAAGATTTCCAAACCATTAATCACTTGTTTAAAAAAAGATCATAAAGTAATACATTCCCCACAAATTATAGAATTTTTCGAACACCTAAAAAACCTTTTAATTAGTTCACCAATTCTGCAATAAACTATTTGTTTTGACAACAGACGCTTCAAATATAGCCTTAGGTACCGCTCTTTCTCATGGTTAAGTACCAACTGATAAACCCGTAGCATATGCCTCTAGAACCCTTAACGAAACAGAATCAAAATATAGTACTATAGAAAAAGAATTACTCTCTATAGTTTGAGCTTGTAAATACTTTCGACCATCCCTTTACGGAAGAAAATTTTTGATATACACTGACCACAGACCATTACTTTGGCTCTTTAATTTAAAAGAACCTAATATTAAATTAGTTAGCTTGCGTGTAAAATTAGAAGAATTCGATTATACAATCCTCTACAAGCAAGTCAAACAAAATTTAAACTCCGACGCACGTTCTAGAATCTAACTTAATTTCAACGAAACTCAATCAATAATTAATAACCCTGGTGAAGTAAATCAAGACATATTAGAATATTTAAGAAATTTCGCAGAAAACCCAATAGAAAACCCAACAGACCCTAGTACATCTAGCCAACAACAACCTAAAATCAGAATCCTAGAAAACATTCAAATTAGGCCTCCTGACTCACAAAATACAGTTCACACATGTAGTAACGAAACTCGAAATGAAGGAATCCCGATCCTAGAAGAAATAATTAATAACAAAACGTACCAACTCTTGATCGATAAATCCATACACCCTGACACTAAAATAAAAGGAGAAATCATCGACAATCAGATAATTATACATGTGAAACCATTAAATAATAACCATTCTATAATTGACTTTCTGAAAGAATCCGTAACAGATCGACCTACATATATCTACTTTCATTCTAAAGAATTGCAATCCTTGGTTAACAAAATTTATATGCAACACTTTCGGAATTTAAAACTGATACTATGCACAAAATAAATTAACAATGTAAGAGATAAAGATGACCAAATACTATTGATTTTACACCAACATGAAGGTAAAACAAACCATCGAGGAATTAATGAAACTTACGAAAGACTGAAAACAAATTATTATTGAAATAGAATGAAAACCGACATGACAAACTTTATAAATAACTGCGAAACACGCCAAAAAGCTAAATATTCGAAACAACTCCCTTATGTCCCTTTAGTATTGACAGATGGCCTTGAACCTTTCCAAATTCTACATATCGACACATTTCTTTTTGAAAACCAATCCTTTCTCACTATTATCGATAAAATTACCAAACTAGGACAATCATTTTAGTTTACCAAAACAGATGAATCTGCTCATGACAAATTAATTCTCTACTTTTCATTTTATGGCATCGCAGGCACTATTGCCTCAGATAATGGATCCGAATTCAAAAACAAAATAATCGAAGAATTGCTTAAGACCCATAAAATAAAAATACATTTTACTACACCCGGTCATCTTGAATCCAATTCCTCAGTCGAACGATTCAACTCTACACTTATTGTACATTTAAGACTATTAAAAGAAAAAGACAAAAACAAACCCGAAATAGAACTAAATGTCCTATGCAATTACCGCCTACAACAGTACTAGACACTCAACAACTATATTTACCCCTTTTGAATTAATATTTGAACATACGAAATCGCGAGACCCATTTGATCTAATATCCATAACTTTTTATCAAGACTACTCTCTCGCATACTCTCGCATAAAGAAAAACCTAGTAACTTATACGAACGAATTAGTAATCAACAATCTACCCAAAAATAAAATGTAATTGATCAACGTAATACATTAGGCAATGAACAATTTCAACTTAAAGTCAACCAAACTGTTTATAAAAAAAAACAATTTTAGAACTAAAAACAAAAATAAATTTATAGGTCCTTACATTATAATAAAGTTATTAGAAAACATATTAGATTTTGAAAACATCCTCAATGTTAAAAGTTACTCTTTACTTACTCGTTACTCTTTTCAAAACTTTACCAAATCGTTTTTATTATCGAAATACCTTTAATAGATATTAAAAATTACCAATACTATCAATTACACCCATTACCCTTATCTACAAATAACTCTTATAATGTAATATTACCAAAGGTTCCATTCCTTATCCTCAATGAGCACCATTATATGTATTTTGAAAAACCATGTAAAAAAATATCAAATTACGAATATGTTTGTAAATACATTAATATGGCCTAATTGTTAAACAAGTAATGTAAAGTTCAACTGTTAAGATTCACAAGTGTCCAACTGTTACCAAATTCCAACATTCATAGAAGAAATTCAAATCCAAAAATAGAAAATTATAAATGGATAGTTGTAACCCCCAGACATATAGTAGCAAGCCAGCAATGTAATAACTCAAAGATAACATTCCATTACTAGGTACTTATGTAATCGAATCAAGCCCAACCTGTTTAAAATTCTATTAATACCCATGAGTTAATTAACACTCAATAGGAATTACAAAATCAAAAAAGTGAATTAGAAAAAAATAGTAATAACCCTGTTTAGACCAATAGGACTAGTCATTGGACAATATTGTTATATGTATTAATTTTCATAATGGCTTTATATTTTATGTATCTACGATTCTGCAAGAAATTCATTTCCACAAAACCATTAAGGATATGTTTCGTCTTTGCATGGAGGAGTTACGATCCTGGAAATCGCTGACATCGCCAAGAAACCGCCACCTGCCTTCAAGGATGCGATAAGAAATACTTAGGTTTATAATTTATACAAGTTTAATATGTTTAATATGTAACCGTTGTAAACACTATATTTAGTTAATCTTCATTTGTTATTCATCAAGTCTTTGTACGGCGAGTTATTAAAGCTTTTTTTTAAACTTAACCATTGTTTCTGCAACCGAAACTCGCGCTCGAGGCATTTGTAAGTAAAATTATTGTAAACAAATCGTCTGAACAACAGAATGTATAGAGATAAAATTATACAAGTTGAAATACGAATATGCTGACTCGGCGGTTCCTATCAACTATTTCACAATTCTTACATTCATTCTCGCGCGCGTTTACAAGTTTAAGTTCAAACACAAAATTAGTTTGAAGCTTGAGGGTCCTCAGAATGATGAAGTTTGTACGTGTTTTACGTAAGAAGTAATGTTAATTTTCATAAATCACTGTTACAGTCACAGTTTTCTATAATATTACATATAAATTGAGACACAAGATATTGAAAAACTATTTTATTGACTCCTCAGGGAAACACTATTATTGGAACGGTAACTTCGTAGGGAGGAGGTTCTTTGTGTTAAAAACAAAATTACGATTTAATCATCGACGTTTCGCCTTTATTAATTTTGGCCTCTACAGGATGCTAGAACGGAACAATACTTGCTTATTTTATCAATTCTTAAATAATCGATTCCTCTTACCTATCGTCTAGCACTACAAATTAATGACATTAATAACATTAACAATTACAAATTAAAAAGTTCAAAACTTAAAAACATGTTTCTTATACATGTGGTAGTCATCATTAAATGTTAGCAACCAAAATTCCTTCTAATATTTTACCATAATTTACGGAACTTTAATGTATATAGGCTGCACACATTCCTTTTGTGACAACACACACCAACACATAATTAATATAACTCATCAATATTACAAAATTGCCAACATCTAATCAATATGAGTTGGATTAATCAGATTAGTGTATATGCTGCTGAGGCCCGCTGTGTCCATTTTATCGTTTATACAATTGTTGGTCCTTTTTATGAACCACATTTCCGAAAATAGTCGTTTTTTTAAATTTTCATCAAAGTGTAAAATTTTTGCATTTTGCAAATCAAATTTGTGGCCAGTAGTTATGGCATGGTTGGCCAATGCTGTCTTAGGCTGTTGGGATTTATTAAATGGTGTGCAATCTAATATGTGTTGGGCAATGCGGGCTGATAGTCCTTGTTTTGTTTGGCCGACATACGAAGAAAGGCAGTTTGAGCAATTTATTTTGTATATTAGGTTACTGCTATCCAAAGTGGGTTTAGTGCCCTCATTTTAAAACAGTCTCCTGAACTTATGGTTCATTTTTTGTACATTAATGAGCTTTTTGTATATCACTGGTTGGTTGGATATGAGATTAGATTTAGTGCGGGTTGCCCTGTTGTTGAGCACTCTTCTTATTACATAGGTTGGGTAATTGTTAGCCACAGCCAACTCTCTTATTATTTGCAGGTTTTTTTTCTTGGAAAGTGGGGTGACTCAGTTTGAGGACTCTATTTTTTAGGGCAAACAAACAACCAATCTTTTGGTGGAGTGGGTGGTCAGATAGATAATTCAGAAATCTTCCAGAGGCTGTGGGTTTACAATACCAATCAGTTATAATAGATTGGTCATCATTTCTGTAGACAATCGTATCTAGAAAAGGTATTGTTCTGTTGTTTTTTGGTTCAAGGGTGAATTTTAAATGCGGGTCAACGTCATTGAACACATCTAATATGGTAGCCTGGGTATCCCGGGGAATCGCGGTTAAAATGTCATCCACATTAATAAAGGCGAAACGTCGATGATTAAATCGTAATTTTGTTTTTAACACAAAGAACCTCCTCCCTACGAAGTTACCGTTCCAATAATAGTATTGAGACACAAGGTTTACTGAAATTATTTATTCATTAATCAACCAATCAGAATCGATATAATTAGGTTGGCAATATCCGCCGCGGCGGATGACGTCATCTACTGAGAGGGATGCGGGCGGGCGGTATCTCTCTTAGAGTGCATGGTAGAGCCGTTCTGACTTCCAATTTCACCCACCACCAGCTACCCCTACCTGTTATTTTTATGATTGTTGAAAGTGCCTAAATGGTATACTGTCAATTTTCCCTTCCCCGTCCCCCTAGCTCTTATTTTTCTAATTGTTGACTGGCACATGACATGTCACCATCGTTCGGCGGATGACGTCATCTACTGAGTGGGTGGTGGCCTGGCAGTATCTCACTTAGGGTATATGCTAGAGCCGTTCTGAAACCAAATTTGATTTTGCTTATCAACCCCCAATAGTATCCCCAATAATGTCTCACAAAGAAGGGGGGGTGGGGGCTAGATTTTACATGTAATTTCCCATAATGAGGGGCAGCACGTGTAAATTCTCATAAGGAGGAGTGGCCTAGAACATGACATCTTTCTCTACTATCGTATTTTCGAACGGTTATCGATTAAAACGAGTATCGCGTGTATTATATAGCTCTCCGAACAAACAAACAAAAATAAGTACACAAAGAAAAACCAATCCGACATAGAAGACGTGTTGGTATAATGGAGTAATAGGGAGTCTTAACAAATTAATACGTTAAACAAACAATTTAGCGACAATCTAAGGACATTTGTGAAATGAAAACTTCAGAGACCAAATTTTAATATGTATGGACTTTGTAAAACTGAAAAAAATAAATAAAAGTAAGTATTTTATTTAGTCATTATAAACGTTAAACAACACATTTTTCTTATAAAATGGCGAAAAACTAACAAGAATATACTGATTTGCGTCAGTAACTGATTCCTTTCTATTATCAAAAAATAAGTCTATTATAATAAAACGAGATGGGTTTCGTCTATTTCTGTTGTTTCCCGATTTATTTACAGATGGTTGGTACAGTTGTTAGTTTTTGAACAAAATCTTAATGAGATATAAACTTTTTTAAAAGTAAACACAAAATCTATTAAAATATGCATAAATGTTATAAAACAGTTTATTTAATAACCTTCCTTTTTCAAATTTATTACAAAAATTAAAGATGCTAATGAAGTAAATTGCTACTACCAAACATATTTTAAAATATATTGATGTTTTCAGTAAAAAATCTTGATTACATTATTTGATTTTGTTTTTGAAAAACATTTAGTTAGTTTTAATACGTGTTTCATGTTTTAAATAATTTAGGTAAAGATCTAATTTTCAATTATGAGCAGCGCATTATCTTTATTTAAATTAATCCCTAAACTTTAATGAGATTGAATTGGAAAAATTTAATTATGGAAAAAATAATCGACATTTATTAATTTTGTTTAACCGAAGAAGCATAAAATAAAACTAGTTTTCCTGATACGACTCCCAAATGGCGAAATTATCTCTTGCATATCCGATGCAAAACTTCATTAAAATTTCTCTTTTCTTGGAATATTTAATTTTGTATTTATAACAGAAATAACAGGCAGCTGAACAACTTATAGACCAATATTCAATTCATCTCCAGGAACTTTTAGAAAATAAAATGATTCCTCACTTCCTTCTTTATCATTTAGAGCACCTCCTTTAGTCCGGATTTTTTAAGAAATTTTATAATTTGCATGAGATTTGAGGATTGCAGCTCCTCCTCGATTGAGTTTCGGCCGCATTTGTACCAGAAGACAAATGAATAATTAATTAATGCCAATTAACTTTAAAGAATATGTCCATTCGAAGGAAATAGACTTTCAAACATCTTCTGTGAAGACATAGCACGGAAAAACTAGGTATTTGTAAACAGTTCTCTCTGCAGATTATGTAATGACGAGGAAGAAATAGGCTCTAAAATGGATCTTCTGTTGAGAGTTGCCTAAGAGACGAGTAAATTAAAATCTTCTTCATAAACTAAGCAATGACGAGGAAAAAGTACACTTTGATACACTTGCTCTGCGAAGTACTTGCATGACAAATCTATACGCAATTTAAGGTCTTCTCCACAGATTAAGAAATGACGAGGAAGAGATGGACTCTTATACAATTCTTCTGTGTCAAAGTTACACACGGGTATGAATAACCTTAATAAACCTCTGAAAAATAACACCTAGATTTCTAAGCCGATGAAATGAAAGATGTGTTGCTAATTACCAAATCCACATTGGTAAGCAAAAGCTCTTCCTCCAATACTTTCTTTAAACAGCCCTAAGGTACATGTTGCTCATGTTGATCAGCGCTCTGCAGTCTTTGAAAAACCACATTCATGGTTTTAAAACAACTAAAAAAAAGTGAGGATCATATTTAACCTAAATTTGATTTTTATGTGCATTAATAATGATTCAAAAGAAGACTCTTGTTACCTTAACTGCAATACGTAGTAACGCCCCGTTAACTGCTGCTCATTTTATCATGTTTCAAATTAAGGCGGTGTTTTGACATTGAATGAACATAAAATATATCTGCTGGGAAATAATACTAAGGCAAAATTAAAAATTATTTTTATCTGTAATATGGGAGTCGAATAATAAATTATGTATCACGATGAAAATTTTTCAGAATTACTTTACTGAACGTTATTGTTCATTAAAAGCAGTTGTGTAACAGACATAATGCTTCTAGCCATTCAATGGAATTTACTAGAATTTATGTTTTCCACTTCAAATTGTAATTGGAATTTCAAGAGTTTGTACACGGCGTCTTATAAGCAGACCATATAAAGAGACATAGAAAGAGTTAAAAAATGGCATAAAAAATAGTCAAAAAAAATCAGATGAAGCTATTTATTTGATATTCAAAATAACTGGTCGCAAAGCTTTCTCGTGATTCATTACACAGTTTATAAGTTATTAAACATATATCACTTAAATCTTATAAATATATGACTTAAAAACAAAATTTACTTCTGGATGGAATATGTTAAACAAAAACATATACGAATATTGTACTCTTTTAAATGACTATCTGGAAGAAAATGAATTGCATTGGCAAAATTTAGAATAGCTACTTTCATTAATAAATCAACATACATAAAATTTCAACAAAATACATAATTTGCTCGTAGAAATAGTGAATTTTGAGTGGTCTGAAATTCATAGTTCATATCAGAAGTTGATAGTAAAAAACATATAGCTAACATTGGATTGGTGTTGGTGTAGAAAAAATGTTGGTGTAAAAAAAGTGAATTGGTGATTTCCATTTTAAGAATTTCTAAATGACATTTTATAAAAGAAACCTAGTAGAAATTATGAATAAATAGAAAAAAGCATAAAATCGATCTGGAACTAGTAATATAATATGTGCCCCTTGAATATCTTTGGTAAACTATGGCACACAGCTTAGCACCTGGGAAGAGTGGGGTGAACAGGGCTCCTTAGCCGTAGTGAACGCTACCTGTCTAGGGGTGACAACCCCGAATAATAAGCCTCCCAAGCTAACAACTTGAGCAGTATCTTGGATAGGGGCTCGCCACTATCCCACGAAGAATATTCAACTGAGCAAGGAGGAAAATTTCGCTAAATGCACTACCCCAGGTGGTAACCAATCTCACGTCACCTATGGTGACGTTAGCGGTCCTTCGGATTCTGGGGAGTCCGCAACAACCTGCTTTCAGGATGCGTCGGAGCATCCTGTAATCAACGGACGTATACTTAGACCAAGACGGCAAAGCATCTTCGCAACATTTAAAGCTAACTCACTGCTAAAAGTCGGTAAACTAAAACATCTGACGGATACACTAACACGACTCAACATAATACGAACATGCATTCGAGTCCCAAGGCTACAGAATCCTCACAGGAAAAGTGGGTCAGCGGGTAATGAAGAACGTACCCAACTTAGGTACAGGATTTATAATCAGTGACTGGCTAATGGACTCAGTCACCGACTTTACCTCCCCGTGCAGTTATGTATCCATCCTCTCTCTAAAATGTGCAAACAAGGGCTACAGTATAGTCAATATACTTGACCCAATCAACCAGGACAACAGACGCAATCCAGACAGAACTGATAAATTCTGTGAATACTCAGAGGATATTATCTCTAAACTTCCAGAGAGGCACACCGTCATACTGCTTGGTGACTTCAATGATCAATTGGAAAGAGGGAAAAAATACAGGAATATAGTGGGCAATTATCCGGTGCATAAGCGAATCTACCGCAACGTAGAACGATTGGTGGATCTGAGTAGGACCTTTGGGTTGATCATGAAGTCTACAGCCTTCAAATACTTGCCAAGGAAGCAGGAGACTTGGATTTCACCAAATACCAACCTGGTAAATTTCAGATAGATTATGTGGCCATTTTACGAAAATCTCAAAAGGAAATAGAAAACGTGAAGGTACTAAGAAGCGCCAATCTGCACTCAGACCACTACCTCTTAAAGATCAAAATAAGACTCCAGCCTAGAAACACTATATTACACAGAAGCTCCAAAATGGTAACACTTGACGTAGAGCGGCTAAAGAACAGTCAAGAAGTAAGTCAGAGACTGAACAATACATATCTATAGAGCCAAGACCAACTGAAGGAGACTCTTATCAAGGCGGCCAATGAACTCACCCCCTAACTAGAAGAAGAAGCCATCCGTGGAAGACTGAAGAATGTGACAATGCAATAGCCCAATGACAGACAGCCTGGGTGAAGTGGAATTCTAAAAGAACCATGGAAAATTGGAATATTTTTTTGGAACAAAGAAAGCTTACAGCCAAGATAATTCGAGGAAACAAACGCATCTTAACACAAAACCAACTAACCCAAATTAAAGAGAGCTTTGCTAAGAATAACTCCAGAGATTTCTTTGGAAACTGCAAGCAGACACTCAGAAAATATGTTCCGCCAATCCTCCACTTCAGAGTCTCACAACGCAAACTGGCTTTCTACGACAAGGACAACTGCAACCTTTTAGCTCAGTACTATAAAAATCTAGTCAACTGTATTCCACCCAGCGAGGACTTCGACTATAAACAAACCACAACAAACCCGGACTGGCTGCCCCCTTTGGAAGAAGTTGGCCAGATCATTCGAGATTTTACTGGTCTCTACAACTACCACGGAATTTCTCTCGTCCCGGTAACATACAAGATTCTTTGGCGTTACAAACAAGGGCAGAAATCAGCTGGATTGCCAACTAGGAGAATATCCGGGAGGCTTCAAGAAGACCCGGTCCTGTGTGGAACAGATCTTCAATCTTAACACTGTACTTGCATACTGCAAGATAAAAAACCGCAAGGTGATCGTCACTTTGTTGATTTTAGGAAGGCCATTCCACGATTCCATTGATAGAGAAACGCTTAACAACGTACTCCAGGAAATAGGGCTAGACAGCAAAATACGCAGACTCATCCTAGCAACCTTGACCAACACCCACTCCAAGATTAAATTTAGATGCGAGATTTTAGAAAGCTTCGAAATGAAAACTGGAGTGACAAGGAGATTTTCCCCACTTCTCTTCTACGGTATCCTTGAAATGTTTATGAGAGGATGGCGCAAGGAACTGATCAACCTGGGTGTTCAGACTGGTATCTACTTGGGACGTAAGAACGATGGACTGGTTGTAGATTGCTTGGCCTTTGCAGATGACGTAGTACTGATTGCTGATTCTCTTGAGATGGCAACAATGCAGGTAAATTGCCTCAGAAAACAGGCTGCCAAAGTAAGTCTTTAAGTGTGTCTACAGAAAACGGAATTCTTCACCAAACTTCAAAGAAGCAAACAGTGAGATGCTACTAGCAGGTAAACATCAAGAGTACTGAGAAATTTAGGTATCTCGGCGAATGGATAAAACCCAGCTTATCAGAAATAGCACCATTATCTATGGGTGTCAACATATTAGAACCAGCCAATCGACTGACTAAAAACACCTACAAGAAGAAATGCCTGTTACGCAACCTGAAATTTAAGCACTAGACATGTCTTCAGACTAGAAGCTCTGCATGCATTGTAGTGTCTTTCCTTGAACCCTTTCCTTGAGGAGGTTACTGGTAGAGAAATTGGAAATCAGAGAGAGGAGAATCCTCAGGAAGATCCTAGGTCCGGTAAAAGAAGATGGGCAATCTCGAAGGCGGCATAACTCGGAGCTCTACGAACATATTGAGAGGCTCTCTGATTTTGCAAGGAAAAGAAGGATAGCTTTCTATGGCCACGTTGCAAGATTGCATCCAAAACAATTACCCAATCGTCTGTTAACCTTCTGGAAGAACAAGAAGGTTCGTACCACTTGGTTGACAGAAACCGAGAATGATATTAAAGAACTGGGAATAGCCTATCTCCAAAACAGACAGTCTGTGAGACGCACCCTAAAGGAAGTTCGTGGATTTCAGGAAAAACTCCGAAGAAAATGTACCGCCTGGGCAGAAGAGTGAAAGGAGTTGCACCGGAAGAAGATGCGACAATACTGGGCAAAGATCAAATCAAATCAAACAAGTTTATTTCATTATTTAAGGTTATCATATATTCTAAATGAAATGTGTCAAAAGAGAAAAAAATGTGATGCTGTGATCTTTAAAAAACATGTGCTTGGTAATTAACTTTGTTGGCATCTAAGAAGAATTCCTCCAAATTATGTGATTTTATATCAGCTATTAGTTTATAGAGTTCCTTTTTGAGCAGGTTTAAATTCACTAATTGTTTTATTTTTCTTGGTAGCATGTTGTACATTTTCATATTGCTGTAAGCTGAATTTTTTTCTGTAAGCGATAATCTATGGTGAGGGAGCTGAAAGTCTTCCTTACTGAATCTTGTTATTCTTTCGTTAGGCTTGTTTAAACTCACGAATAGTGCCTATGTTTTGCAATGAAAAGTATAGATTTAGATATATAAGTTGCAGTAGTAGTGAAAATGTTGGCTGCTTTGAACTGCCCTCTACAGGATTCTCTATGTTGTAAATTATTCAGAATAGCTTGTTTCTGAATTCTAAAAACATTCTTTATGTGGATGCTATTTCCCCAGAACATTATACCAAATCTTAAATAGGAGTGAAATGTGGCGAAATACACCATCCTAAGAGCTCCTGTGTCTATAGCTCCGGAGTAATCTAATCGCAAAAACTGCCTTGTTCAGACTTTTTGGGACATGATGAATATATGTAGTCCAATCGAGCGATTGATCTATAAAAATCCAAGGAGCCTAACTGAATGCACATCGAGGTTTTCTTCATCAATTCGTATTGTCGGAAGGTACTGGTTTGTGTCTCTTTTAGTTTTAGAGATTATAATTTGAGTTTTATCATTTTTTATTATTAATTTATTGGTATAAAATCATGAAATCATTGACGACGTCTTAGTATTCGCATTTGGAATAATATCATCTACGGTCGTGTTGATAATTAGTAAGGATGTATCGTCTGCATAGTTAACCATCAAATGCTCTTGAGCAATCGATATTTGGTGTAGATCATTTATGAATATTGTGAATAACAGAGGCCCAATCGTACTTCCTTGAGGGATGACCATGTTGACAATTCTTGCAGAAGAATGAACAAATCCGTGAGGAGTATGAATATATCATGTAGAAATTGATTTTACCCAATCAAAAGCAACGCCCCCTTATACGAAATCAAAACCCAACAGTTGAACAGGGATGGTCCAAAGTAGGCCTATTCGGAACAAGAAGAAGTCAACATACAAAACTATTACTTTAAAAACTAACAACTATTTACAAAATTACATTAAAAATATGGTCAAAACGGACAATAAGTTGAATCGGGGGCTTATGAGTTAACAAGTGATAATTGTAATAAAGTCCACATAGAACAAACAGGGGTGTCATTCGAAACAAGAATCAAAGAAGATAGAAGAAGCTGCAGCGCCAAAAACTCACTCTACTTTCGCTAACCAATGTTTAGATTTTTTTTATTAATTCCACACCTAAGAGTACCGTTAGGATGCATTGAGGGTATTGAAGGTATTGATAAGATAAAGATTATAACCATAAATTTATTAAAGAGTTTGTAATTGTACATATTGAGAAGAAAAGTAAGAAACTAGATTAGTTAAAAAGTTTAGAGATAAATAAATATAATAAATTGTGTATTATTTTGAATGATCAATTAGATAAATATCTAAAACAATTCAATTCTGTCACAAGACACACGATTCTGCTTTACTCAATCTAAACTTATAATACATGCCCCTTAAAACTATTTAGTAATCTGTAGTATGCCTTGTTTTGTTTGAGAAAATAATGTGTGACGTTGTTTATTTATTTATTATTAATTTTGTTTTTGACAATTTGTAAATCATTTGTACAACATTTGTGCCAACATGTGTCATTACCTGAAGAAGCCACAGTGTTGGCAAAACATATATTGTATTTATACAATAAATTTGACTTATAATAAAACTTTTAAACAATTTATATATTTATCTTTGATATCGAAATGATGTTTCAACAAGTAACTCCACAATCAATCAATTATTTTTGAATTATCCAATATTTTTTTATTTAAGTGAGACTCATTTTTGATAATTAAAGTAGAGTTAATATTTCTTTTGCAGAAATTACTTGAGATAAGAAATCAATTTGAATGTCTTGAAATTCTAAACAAAGTACACAAATTAACCTGTATTATAAAACTTCAATTGTGTCTCATGGACTATATAATAATCAAGTTACTATAAACGTAATAAAAAATTTCAAGCACCAAGGCATCAATTCAAGGCACCAATTTTTACAAATCTCGTACTTGCTCACAATCAATCAATTTTACACAAATGACAAGTGTGTGTAGACTTCCTATGAAGCCTCAGTGGACACGTGTGGCATCTTCCCTTTGTTTCAGCTCTCCTTCTTGGACTGCTGGATGGCCATATCCCAGTACTCGCGTCAAATCCAGGCGTAGTTCATTTGTCAGTCTTTCGTTCAACACTCTTTTTTCACATGTTGCATAAACAAAACCGCGGTGTAAAAAATAAGACCAATAATGGCGAATAGTTCGATTATGTCTGAATCTTTATGTTCTGAGCCATTCTTTTTCGAAAATTTTGTCCGATATTCTTTCATCTTTTCATTAGTCCACTTGAGTATCTCTTGCCGCATATCATCGTCCACGTACTTATACCATATATAATAATGGTCTTTTAGTTCATTTACTGTAAGGTTTGAAGAATTAGTCGGTCTTATAATGTTCTATTGGAACGTTCTACCCACCTGCCTTTATTGGAGATTGTCCATTTGTTCCGATTTTTACCGTAGTAAAAGTGAGGGAGTCCCAACAAACATTTTCAAATTAATTTAGTCACGGAAATTACGCATGCCGATAAGTACACCGCCATCCACTGCCTCTAAGTAGCCAAAACTCGAAGCTACTAGAAGTATCGTATGCGTTGCGAAAGGAGAAGGGGATTAATTCGAAATTATTACTTTCGATCGGCCCGAGAGCCCATATGTCAGCAGTTGAAGTTTACACATGAATATCCTGTAGTCGTGGAGAAGGCTATCACAGTTATACTTCTGCTTTTGACGACTTACCGATGCGAGACTGGTTTTGCAGCTTACACAAAAAACAAGTACATACAGTCTGGATTTTAGTACTATTATAAGTAAATATATGACAAAATTTCAATCATCACATAAAATAGTTACGTTATATTTTTTTTACATGTTTTATACCTAACACTTATAAAATATTGTACGCACCCTATTATTATTTTTCATTTAAAATTTGTTCTTTCTTTTCAAGTCAAACATGACAATATTCAAACTACAAGGTTCAGATTTTCGGAAGAAATACTGTGAATCGGCGGACAATTGCAATAGGGAATGTGTAAGTGATTTAAATTTACTTGCTTTTTTACACCCGATACTTTATGATCTTGACATTACACCTATAGCATTATTTTCTCATTTAGTTTGTATTTAATTTCATTAAACTTAAATAAAAAAGTCCAAAATATGAGCGAAATTCAAATTTGAGAAACGCATCACCATTGGTCGAATAGAAACATGCTCTGTGACTTGCATGTTATGACATTTATTGGCGTCGATATTCACTGTGCTGTTTTGCTGTGCAATATTTCTGTAGTGTCCATTTCATAGTGCGATTTTGGTGTATAGTGATAAATTATCAAGAACAATAACTGAAAATGGTTTTGTTAAATCACAATTGGACTATCTACCAAAAATATATGCATTTATGACAGCATATTTTGTATCGCATGCGCATGCGCAAAAGATGTAGATAGGCTGGACTATACACTGGATTACCTCGATTGGGGCTTTACCAAACACTTTATCTGGTGTACTTTTAATAATGTTTTTCTTTCCGATACTAGACAATATCTATAAAATGTTTTTTAGCTTTTGCCGTATCGAATTAGCGATTCAACCGAAAAATCCTTAATTGATTATTCAAATAGTAAAAACACCGAATGACATACTCTGCGACGTTATCCAAAGCGCGCGAAAAATAGGACCGTTCAAGCATGTCAAATTTGATTGGTATTTATTAAATTATTTTGAAAATGTATCACTTTCAACAGTATTTATATTTTGCACTATGTTAAAACGAAGTAAAAAGTAAATTAAGCAAATACAAAAAATTATGCATATTCTCTATTTCAACTTTATCAAAAGCAAATAAATATCAATGCAACAAAACTAAATTAGCGGATACACAATATTTATTCTAACAAATTTAACAATCTTTTGTTATTAGCCCAATAGGTCCGTCAAAAAATTAATTATCAATTAGGGTCCCGTGGCCAAAAAAAATGGGAACCGCTGGACTAGAAAATGTAATTACGCAGGATATTAAAAAAAATTTAAACGTTACTACAGGTGAAACTTTTTCCAATTACGAACTTTAAATATTTTATGTGGGGCAACATCAAGTGTACGAAGCTGATGAAATCCATGTTTCCGAAGAGTAGGATCAAAGATAAATTATAGATCCATTTATACAAAGTAACCAACATTTTGATAGAAGTTCAAAGGCAGCAATAAGTGCCATGGACGCGAGGTCCTGCTATCCACGGTTAGTTGCTATAAACTATTTTTATTTGGGTCGGGTAATTCATAAGATATATTAGCTTAATAACAGGTTTATTTTACAAAAACATAAAGGGATTATAAAAATTAATATTTAATTTTTCATATATATTTTAATCACTAATAATATAAATACCTTTTACACTACCTTTTAATACTCTTGTGAAAAAACTGGCAATTGTTATAATTAGCGTGTATCAGAGTTACGTATATTTATTGCGGCTTACTATTTGACGGCTTAAAATTGGGAAAGAATTAGGAAGGTACGAAGGGGGTAATATGCCCTCCTTCCGTTTCAGATGTTATCGTAGTAATTATACCCGCGGCGTTCCACAGATGCCACGTTAACTAACTATTTTAAAAATTAACCAAAGAATTAAGCTAATATTTAATAACGTTTACATTGTTTACATATAAATATTTAAAACGTATATTTTGACGAATTACAATTATTTGATTTTCATTAACTGTTAATTCACTTATACGCATTATTATTAATATTTTTTTAAAGTTTAGTCCGATGTGCATGCCGGATATTAACCCTTCAAACACTGCGGCCTACTTGTGGCCTCTTGTATTTTGCATTCACTTACACTAATAGGCCCAGAAACCTAGTTGTTATTGTAAATTGCGCTAATTAATATTTTTCACATTGTCTTCTGGTACAAATGTGGCCGGCACTGGGGATAGGACTCGGTCCCTCTATACTTGTTAGTTAGCGCTCGCCATACACATAAGGCCACGAGCGTCGCCTCTACACCACTCGCGCCGGCTATCCGCATTCTTTACTCGTAACCCCGTTTAAAGCTCTTTAGTACTGGCACTTCTGTTAAGTGGGATCTTACTGCACCTAATTTCTAATTTTCAGTTTGCCAAAAAGCTTTGAAAACATCACCAATTAATTATAAAAGTAAATATGTAAAAAATACATCAAAATATTCGTTTAACTAAAAAGGTTTATTATTTGTCATATTTGAACCATTTATCAAATCAAATTTATTAAACAATTATCAAACAATTATCAAACAATCAAATATAATTTTTCTAGACGTACTATCCTTAATCCCCCACCGAACAGATGATTCTTTAAGATTAATTTAGTTCTGACTATATAGGTACCATTAGGGCACTATGGCACTATTATATAGGTATTATTAAAACATTACTGAATTAAATTATTTCAATAAAACTAATTATGTGATTTGTTGCATATGATCATTTATTTATAACTATAGTTTCACCAAAAAAAGTGGCATCTTCAGATCAACTACAATATATTTTTCTATTATCTATATATGCAGTTTAGGATGGGGTTTGCCATATTTATAGGAGTAGTGATTTGTGGATGAATTCTGTTTGTTAATTGAGGCCATTATTTGAACTGTTATTCAGGATTTTGCCGAGTTCTAAGGATTCCAAAACGTCCAATTTAAATCCTTTTTCTGGGAGGTGTAGTATTTTCGGCTGTTTTTTGTTGAAATTTAGTGTCCAGTTAGACTACTGAATCCATGAAATATTTGCAGTATTTGTTTATAATAATACCATCTGTGATAAATATCATAATTCTTAAATATAATACTTTCTCAATCAATTTTTTACTGTTTTAGTTCTCTGTATATAAAATAAAATAACATTATTAAAACGCTCGCATAATTCTATATAAATGTTAGAAACTAGTTGGTTAAAATTTTCATTTTCAAGAAATATGTTAAAAAAATAGTTAATTCAAACTTTATTGAGTATTTTTAAAAAATAAACAAAATGATATGATCGTCGAGATTTTTACTTGTTTCTAGGAAACATGCAATAAGCTAGTCGAAAAAAAATATATTAACTTTATTTCAAAAACAATATTTATATATGTACGCCTTGAAATTTGGTAAAATTTCTTTAAACAACCAATAATTATTTAGGGATAAATACATTTAAAAAAAGAATTGAAAAAAATTAAATTAACAAATAGCTGAGCAACCTGAAACTTAAGCACTACAAATCAGTCTTACTACCAGAAGCCCTATATGCCATGGAGTGTCTTTCCTTGAACCGAAGAGGTCTGGTAGAGAAATGGGAAATCAGAGAGAGAGGAGGAACCTAAGGAAGAACCTAGGCCCAGTAAAGGAAGATGAGGAATTACGAAGGTGGAATAACTCTCAGCTCTACGAACATATTGAGATGCTCTCTGAATGTGCAAGGAAAAGAAAGGTAACTTTCTATGGGCACGTTGCAAGACCAAACCGATTAACCAACCGCCTGTTCACCTTCTGGCAAAACAAGAAGGTTTGTACCACTTGGTTGTCAGAAACCAAGAAGGATATTAAAGAACTGGGAATACCAGGTCTCCAAAACAGATAGTCTGTGAGATGCACCCTGAAGGAAGTCCGTGGATTTCAGGAAAAACCCCGAAGGAAAGGTACCCTCTGGACAGAAGAGAGAAAGGCGTTACACCGGCAGAATATGCGACAATACTGGGCAAAGATCAAAGCCCAACAGTTGAATAAGCGTGGTCCAAAGTAGGCCCATTCGAAACAAGAAAAAGAAGAAATTGCTGAATGGACATCCGATGGCCGTTTCACTGAACGGAAATTTCATTATCAGGCAAATGTCCAAATAGATTCTGGAACGTAATACCTTTATAATTTTAAAGGTTGTGGGTAGAGGAAATAATATTGACAACCACTGCATTATTTCAAAATTGGATTATTCCTGAATTGCCCGGCACCTGCACCGAATCGCAAAGAACAAATAAGTTCTGTTGGTAATATACTAGGTGGGCCATTGAAAGCGAAACAGAGGGATTTTCGGATAGTTAAAGATTAATTTTCAAAAACCAAATTTATCGATTTGTTGTCGGGATTATTTAATTTCAAGTTATGAACGCGTTCTTCGTTTATATCGTTGAACAGAACTCCAATTTCTCAATCTGTCCATAAAAACACTGTGAAAGTGAAAAAAAGCACAATTCTAAGCAAAAGATTTTTATAAGTTTCAAAAATGCTCAAATTGTGCGCCACAAACTTCCATACAAAAATACATATTCCGCTCGAAACGTTCTTTTACATTTTGGAGGATCCTGTGGCGCAATTTGATGGAATTCTTTAATAATGCGTCGACGTAAGTCGTACAGAGACTCTGGTTCTTTTGCATAAATTCTACTCTTCAGATGACCCCACTAGCAAATGTCCAGAATCAACATTTTCTTTCAACAACATAAACTAAAAACGCTTTCATACATACAAATTTTCTTGTAAAAGGTGTCCCCCTCACAAACAAAATTAACGTGTCCGAGCCGCTTTTGAGAAATCATCTTTAACTATCCGAAAATCCGTGTTTCGTTTTCAATGGCCCACCTTGTATACCATACAGATCTATTTTAAAATCAAAATAATGTAAAATCCAAAATCCAAAACAAATTTTTTTCTTTCTTTGCTTTAATTTTAATTGTTTAATACAAACTAAAAGAAAAGAGTATTTAAACTTGAAAGATGAAGAAAGATGAAGATCTTCCAAAACCACTTGCAATTAGATTTATTAGATAGTAGTATTAGTAGTAATGTAAAGTAATTGCGATCGTTTATTGCACAAATGGCTACAAAAAAAAAATTATTCATTTAAAATACAGTGATGTTGGTAACACAATTATTTGATGCTAAATTAAAATAACAAATTGACTTTACACACATTACAAATAATAACCCCTCCAATAGTCTGAATAATAACACTGATTCTATAATTTTTTAGATATTTAATATCGATAATATAACAATAATATTTGTAATTGATAATAACTAATTATTATATATTCATAACAGTTTCATAAATAATAGAAACGAACGGTTGCTAATTAGTACTGGCAAATAAATACATTTGAATATACACTATAAATTAGTTTACGGATAGCTGAACAGGGAAATTATACTACTAAAACTAGACCAGTTGGATAGAGCACACTCAAAGGGTGATCCTTTGAGTGTGACTCAAATAGTGAAAGGTTTTTCTTAAAAAATTAACTTATTATTTTGACAAATAGTCACAAAAATTGACTCGTGTAACTCCAGAAACTTTGCTGAATATCTATAGGGTAAACATTTCAAGCAATTACTTTAGTTTGGATGACTTTTATTTGTGGATCATAAGACTTTCAGATGTAACACTTTAATGTGTGTGCAATAAACAAAACACATGTGTAATTGTGTAGTAAATAAACCATTTGTAGTTTTATTTTATAACACTTTGAAAACACTTTGTAAAATTATTGTCGAAAGATATTTAAGCTGACAGGATATTATAAAATATTTGGGCAATTAATTCACAAATTAATTTAATTCGAAATCGACAAACAAATTCACAAACACAAAAATATAATATTACAAAGTTTATTTCTGCATTCATTACATTTTGCTGTTGCATAGTATACATTTTTCTCTACAATTTAATTGAAATTTAATTTGTATTAAACATATCAGTTATTTGAAAACGGCTTATAATACTTGTTTATTGTTGTGCGAGTATAGTTTTCTTAATCCTTGGTAGAAATGAAACCGGGAACCTGATAGGGCGTGGTAAGATTATGTCCCATTATAATCCGGCTTTTTCAAAATGTCCCTTCTGGATGCAAGATACCAAATGTAATGCGCTTTGAGGAAGGTAAATAGTCGGGCACTAGTTTAGTCACTCGATTGGGGCATGAACTAAGTTGCCTGTTCTAAATCCCATCTGTCGGATCGAAACCGTGCCCTTCTATCCACATGATAGGGCTCATAGTTGGGCAAAAATTAATTGTGACAACAATTAACAACTAACAATTAAATTCGAGATTTAATTGCAACTAACAATTAAAATAATTAATTGTATTTGCAAGATATCATAATTAACAATTAATTAATTGTTAATTTTGCAATTACAATTGATTAATTGTTAATTGATTGATGCACTTTTACAATTACAACTAACAATTAATAAATATCGGTTAAAAGATGTATCGACTTCTTTTTCTTTCGAATAGGCCTACTTTGGACCACGCTTGTTCAACTGTTGGGCTTTGACCTTTGCCCAGTATTATCGCATCTTCTGCCGGTGTAATTTCTTTCTCTCTACCGTCCAGGGGATACCTTTCCTTCGAGGTTATTCCTGAAATCCACGGACTTCCTTCAGGGTGCGTCTCACAGACTGTCTGTTTTTGAGATCTGTTATTCCCAGTTTTTTAATATCCTTCTCGGTCTCCGTCAACCAAGTGGTAGGAAGCTTCTTGTTTTACCAGAAGGTGAACAGACGGTTGGTTAGGCGGTTTGGAGGCAATCTTGCAACGTGGCCATAGAAAGCTACTCTTTTTTTCCTTGCACAGTCAGAAGGCATCTCAATATGTTCGTAGCGCACAGAGTTATGCCGCCTTCGGAATTCCCCATCTTCCTTTACCGGGCCTAGGATCTTCCTGAGGATTCTCCTCTCTCTGATTTCCAATTTCTCTATTAGACCCCTTCGGTTCAAGGAAAGATACTCCATGGCATACAGGGCTCCTGGTCATAACACTGATGTGTAGTGCTTAAGTTGCAGGTTGCGTGACAGGCCGTTCTTATTGTAAGTGCTCTTACTCAGCCGATAGGCTAGTTCTAAAATAGATAATTTAAAAATAAATAATAAAAGATGTTTATTATACTCCAATGTATCACTTGCCATAATGCGTAACTGAAATAGCTATTTACATTAGAGTATGGAAAGTTTGATTTTACAACGCGATAGCTCATTTGGGAAACGAGCCCGAAGGGCGAGTTCTCCATTAGCTGGAGCGCTGTAAAATCATTTCCGCACGAAAGATGTATAATTTTTTTGGCCGAGAATTATTATTTAAGAAACAAATAGACCCTCCGCCACAAATTCCGGTCCCTAAACCTCGCCCCCCCCCCCCCCACTTCCGGTTCCCACATACTTCCAGTTTCCACGCTTCTGTTCTTCTTCAACTTCTGTTTCCTACCCTACTTCCGGTGAAAAAAATGAACAATTGTAATTTCCATATATTGTAAATTTATAAATATTGTAAATATTATAAAAAATAGAAAAAAAAATAGATTATATGATTAGATTATTAATTCCAGAATATATAATAAGTCCCATACTGATGAATCCAAAAGGCATAAATGTGTCTATGAATGTTCATAATTATTTTCATTTTTTCAAGTTATGGCTTTTTTCTGACTTCTTTATATTCTCCATTTTCCTGTGGTTTATTTAAATTATCGACATCATCTCTTATTCCGCAATGTATGTTAATATCGATTTTTTTGGCGAAGTCATCTAGTTTTGATTGTATTATGTTATTAGGGATCTGAGTGAGCGAAGTTTTTAATTCCATCACTTAATCGTTCAGCAGCGATACGTTGCATTAAATGTTGTCGATTTTTTGCAATTTATTCAAAGCTTGTGAAAGCATATGTCTAATTTCTACGATGCCTCCCGCTTTAGATGCTGAAAACAAAAATCTTAAGCACGAAGTAAAATAGTAGAAAATTATATACTTTCATTAATAAATAGCTATACAGTTTTCTTTCTTTCGACACTCACTTTTACAACAGTGACAACTATTGTTACAATCCGTTGTTGGACCAGGCGATAGCAAATCTTGGGATTTATAAAAACAGTGGTTCCTTTATTTTGCATATTTTGCATAATTGTTCAATTGCGCCTATCTTCGTGGTCGTACGGTCCAGCCATACATTTGGTCATAAACCTATTTTTTTTCGATCAAACTCCAGCCATTTGTCTAAAACAATTTCAACCGTTTTCCTGTTTACGGTCCATGTTTCGCAAATTGCGTAGCCGATACAACCTACAAGAATAGGTGCAATATTTAACCAATTTTACTGCGTCTTTAAAATAAAAAGAATATATAGAAGAATACATTTTAAAATCACATACCTCTTTATCTGATGAACTTATATTATTTTTAGCTTCCATTAATAATTTTCCAACTTTTTACACCAACTAATTTTATTCAATCGTTTATATTATACACAACCGCTTGCTTACGCTAGATTCTTAAAACTGCGATTAAAAATTTAAGCCGACTGAAAATTAATTGTTCAGTTCCTTTGTCGGTTTCCTCCAGTGCACGGATGTAAAATGTAAACATTACGTAAATTAATAAAACTTTCTATGATTTGTTAAAATGTGATTTCAGGAAAATGAATCACTAGCAATGATTGAAATATTTCTTGAAAAAATTGTTAATTGTTCATGATGGAATGGGATCACAAAATGTTTAATTACGCCATTAGGCTCATAACTCTAGGATAATGTCATAACTTAACAATTAATTTCGCGTATCGAAACAGTTGAAAATGGAGGCGACTTATTTTTTTCAATTCCCATATTTCTTAGCTTGATGATTCCATAGGTTCTAAAAATATAGATTTTTTTTATACAAAATTTTTCCTTCCATCATATTAGTTCGTCCTTTCAAGAATATTCGGGTGATTTGAATAACTTTTTTATTATGTAAGTTTTTTTTGTAAATATTGTCATCTAATATTTCAATTTTAAAATATCGATTTTATTTTTCTTCTTAAATATTTTTATTGATTCTACCGGAAGACTGCTCATGAAGTCTTCTACAAAATTGTTCATTAGTAAAGTTTCAAAGACAAATGCATTTATTTCACTTGAATTACAACCTGTAAAATTAGCATCATGCGGCGCATATTTTAAATGATGAATATTTAAAACAGCAGATTTATCTCCGTAGAAGTCTAGTAGTTTTAAAACAAATTCATTAAAATAACACTTTGCTTGTAGCTTAACCACAACCACATTAATTTGAACCACAACCATCAAGATCATATACAAAAAAGTAAGAAATGAATATGTTTTTTCATTTAAAACTTTTTTGAACAACATGATTCCTAGATAAAGAGCAATTAATTTAAATTACGTAGCTTTATAGCGAGCAAAATCATTTAGATTTATTTCAATACACTAAGGCGACGAGAAATTACTTTTGTATTTGAATTATGTAATTTCCCTTTGTTCTTAATCTCAACCAATAGAAATTATAATTTTTTTTCATGATACCTAAGAACCTAAGTAAGGCATCTGATCTGGCATATTTTATCTGGCAAACAAATTTAAGTCCTAACGGTTCCCTACTCGGGCCAACATGGCTCCTTATACACAACCATGTCTAGGCTACTGATATAACATAATCAGACAAGTCAATTTTAGCCCTAGCAGATGCCTGGTTGGGCCCATGATTACAAGGCTGCTCACATTCAACTTCGGTAAGGCTCCTGATCTGGTATATTTAATCAGGCAAATAAATTTAAACCCGATTAGTATTAGCCGGTCGGGCTCATGATAACATTGTTTTCATATTTGCTCCCAATCGGGCTGCTGACAGGGCTCATCAAAATTGGATAATGTATTTTACCCTGGTAAGTTACCACATTAGGCTCCCGACATTCGGGTAACTGGAATTTTCCCCGATCGGGTCCATAACAAGGTTCATGTAATCGGGCCTTTATATCGCTCCCCTGCCGGGTGCTGTTCGGTGCTCGGGCAAGCCCGACGATTTTTCAACCAGAGATGATCCAATATTACAATATTTGATTGCATCTATCTATCCACTTTAATCGAAAATTCTCGCAAATTTGCAGGAATATTTGAGAATGGACTAAATGTGACTATGTATATAATATAATGGACTAAATGGACTATATGTGAAATGGACTAAAAATGGACTATTTGGGAGTCTCCTCAGAACCTAAAACATCTGTCACAGCACAACAGCGTTAAGCTTGTCTAGGTACATAGGTCTGGAGGCAAAAGGCGAACGCACTTTCAAAAGTGGGCTCTGCCGGCTGCAAGGAAGAAGTCCTACATCACCAAAACTATGGCCCGTAAAGTAATAACAAAATCTACCAATAAAAGTCAGCAATTACAATGGGCCCGCTCAAGCGGCCACACGGTAAAAAGGAAATTTTAAAAATTACAGGTTGAAGAATGGCAGCGGCCTTACGAATACAAATTTGTAAAGATTGTAGTCGCACACTGTAATTTTTAAAACGTATTTACTAATAATATCGGAAACTGTAATTTTAACAAACGCAATTTCTTGTTTTTACAGTTTCAAATTCGTAAGGCCGCATGAACTATTTGAAACTAAAATTTTTAAAGTGTACTTTTTCCGTGCAACAACACAACAAACGAATGCTGTGTTCTAAATCTAACACCCTAACAGCTGAAGTTTTGAACTACCTAGGAAAGAAATTGCAACTGTAACAGGTCTATTAACAGAACCATGTGCAGTCTCAGCAACGAAGAGGACGAAACTGCTTCTCATATCATCTTCCACTGCGAATCGCTCGCAGGAGAATATAACTCAAATCATACATATATAATCAAATAAACATCACAGAAACATTTAGTAATGAATTTTAACATATTTCATGATTTTGTTATTAATAACTCTATTTATTTAATCAAAAAAATTTTGAAATAAAAATCTTGAAAAATATAATAGGTACTCCATGAAAGTTAGTTATTTTATAAATTAGTTAAAAGACTTTAAGGATAATTAGGTCGACGTATAGGCATACCGCCCCTGACAACAAATTTTTAAGGACGGAAGATGATATATTAATAAATTAATTTAGGAAAGTAAGTACTCGGACTTGATACATCGTTACGGATTTTGTTATTTCTATCCCATTTTTAGGGTTCCGTACCGAAAACGGAACCCTTATAGGATAACTTTGTTGTCCGTCTGTCTGTTTGTCTGTCTGTCTGTCTGTCTGTCTGTCTATCTGTCCGTCTGTCAGTCTGTCAAGACCATTTTTCTCAGGAACGCGTAGAGGTAACAAGTTGAAATTTGTATCAAATACTCGGGTCTGCGGTCTCTTTCAGCTGTAAAAAAACCTGTAAGTCTTGTAAACTTGTAGGTCAACGCGATCAAAAGATATGACTGTTTATGTCGCATATTTTACGATTTCACAAGGGAATCAAATCCTATAGGGTACTTCCCGTTGACCTAGAATCATGAAATTTGGCAAGAAGCGGTGTCTTACAGCACATGTAAAGGGAAAAATCTGAAAACCGTAAATATGTAGTTTAATTACAAGAAAAATGCGAATTTACTATTAGAAACTTATGAAAATACACTAATATTGTCGTAGTGGTATTGTTAGGCTCCAGAAGCATATGGGTTGCATACAGTTAGGTCCTCCTCGGTTAGGTCCGTAGGTTAAAAAGTATGTGTTGGCACCAAGCTGTTTATTCTAAATTTTCTTTGTTTATATTCGTTATACATTTCATCACGTACGCTTTTTATACATAATATATACAAGGTATTTATTATGTCTAAATTTTGCATGTTTATAACCGACATGCGACATACTCAAGTTGTATATATTATATTTCGTCTAATTTTTCTTTATAATCTACATATACTTAAATCGAAATAGATATAGAAATAGTTAATATATTAGTTTATATTAGATCTAGAAATAGTTAGATCTTAATATAAGTTAGTGAATAAGTGTACTACTAAAATGAAGTTTTCTTTTTATAAGTTTAAAAATATTCGCGTTATTTAAAAAAAATACCCTGTATACCTTTATACAGGGTATTTAGGTATACAGGCAACATTGAGCAGTAAAAACAAATAGTGAAGTTCCCGAACCCCTAAACACTCATAGTGAATGGGGGATGTATGGTAATAAAATATAGGGTAAAATTCCATCGTACGACAGCGACATCTTGAGGTTATGCTTGCAGCGGTACTAAGATGGTCGTGATTTCAATAGGGCCACTTGCCAAGTTAACAGAATGTGCTTGCTACGTCCTCCACAAAAAAGATACCTTACTTACAAGTTTGAACGGAACCCTCGGTGCGCGAGTCACAACTCGCACTTGGCCGGTTTTTTTTATTAATTCCTATCCCAGCACCGTAGTATTCCAAGATCTTTGATTTTGAATATTTCGCTGAAATCTTTCTTGATTTTCTTGATCAAAATTTTTCTTGATACTTTATGAGGTAAGTACATTAATCTGATTTCGGCCTATTACATAGCTTTTAAAACCATTGTATTGCTGATTTTAGTTAGTTTAAGTCCATACTACGATTAATGGCAGGGCCGGCATTTTGCAGGTCTCTGTGCAAAGTAATGAAGCTTTCTCTCACACTCCCTTGTGAGCTTGCAAAAAATTACACATTTGAATTTTTAAATATGTACTTTAGTTTCTATATATTGATCCTTATTTTATATTTCTTGAATTATATTTCTTGAATTTCTTGAATTATATATTAATTAGTAGTTAATATTCCAGTTAAAAATTACAAACTTAAGTCAAATTAAACAACTAAGTTAATAAATTACAGGTTAATAAAATTTAAATGAGATATGGACAAGAAATTCTTTATCAATTTCCATTCTGAAATCATGTTTCTGCTAATGCAACATGTGTAATATTATTGGTTAATAAAATTTTGTACGCAATAGGCAATATGCATCATTTGTTTTATTTGTTTGCAGTATTCGCGTGGGATACACACGTATCCCACGCACATTAAAAATGGTTTTGAGCAGTAATATATTTTTTCTTCGCCGACGAACCTTTTGATAAGCTTATTAGACAGTATGCCTGTAGCTCTAGCAGTGTGCCGCGGAATTTATTTGCATAACTTTTTTTTTACGACCATCTGTAACCTCTGGGATACTTGTGTATTCCGCGCGACCGCTGACGTTTTATAAGTCTTATTATACTTTTTTATTACTTTTTTTATATTATTGCGCTTATAGTTCTCAGCCGTTATCCAGCTAAATGGCTTGAGTGGTACAACCAATTAGAAGAAGGAGACATGCTTGGTGAAGCAGATCCTAAGGAAGACGAGGGCGACAGTTTTACTGAAAGTGACCACAATATAGATTCTAAAGAAGATGCTGATGTTGATGATATTGTAGAAACTATTGAATGGTTTGATGATGATAATATTGCATGTTACATAGGCAAAGATACTACGTGCCAAGATACTCGTACTACTCAGTGGAAAAAAATGGACCGAAACCTAGGACCCGGAGCAATAGATAACGCAGCTAATGCTAAAACTATTTTAGAAACCTTGCACATTTTTTTGAATGACCGAATTATAGAAACTATAACTAATTCGACGACTATTTATCTGAATAATCAAACTACAAACAAGAAAGGGATAGTAGACTAACTGATTAAAGTGATTTGTGAAATAAGAGCATTAATAGGTTTACTGAATCTTATTGGTATGTCCAAATCAGGTACACAAATCATAAAAGATTTCTGAAGATTAGATGGTACAGGAATGGATGCCATTTATTGCACAATATCATACACACGATTTCGCCTACTTCTTCTTTGCCTACGATTTGACGATATAAATACTCATCTACAACGAAGAAAAACCGACAAGTTATGTTAGGTTATACATATATAAAATACCGATAAAATTTGACCTGTTTAACGCTCTCATTTTTCGTGCGCTTTGGATGACGCTACTGGGCTTTCTCAGTTTAGTTTACTGTATGCATAGACAGTTATTGGTAAAAGATTTTTAGGTTTAATCGCTATTTCTATAATGAAATAAACTACAAAACCATTTTATAGATATTGTCTAGTTCGAAATGCCAACATCAAAGATAACAAAGATTGTTTCTCAATTTCATAAATGGTTAAAGCTAAATTTAGCCATATTTAGCAATTGTTTTGATGTCTATTAATCAATAGACGTTGATGATGCCATTGTATAACGAAATCACTTAAAATTGGTTGTTTTACTAATAATGAACAGGTCTGGTAAAAATTGGATAAATCTGTGCAAGGTTAAAAATCGTTAGTTTAGACCTGTTCATCTAAGTTTAGAAAGTATTCGGCCAGACTACATAATATTAGATACGGCTAAACAAGAGTAGATAAGGTTAAATAAGACTAAACAAAACAATCCATTTCCTAGATGAGTAAAGCGAAACTTATTCATATTAACCAATATTGCTAATGTCTATTCATCGACGAAATTTTACTGATACCTCTTGATCAACAGACTTTACTGATTCCTTTGAAAATGAAAATCACTTGGTTGTTTTACAATTACTGAACATTTACTATTACTGGACAGCATTTAATTTATTGATACTATAATATCATATAATTTAAATAAAAAGGGAAAGGGCTTGGAATTGCTGAGACGGGTGAAAAAACGAAAAGAGAGAAACAGGTAATGGAGAATGTAAAGTGTATTCTAGTTTCTTTTATTATATTTATTCTTTAGGTAAATAAATAAAAAATGAAAGTAGATAAAGTAATAAATAAATAAATAAACAAATAGAAGGCTAAATAAATTATAGTTTTGTTTATCCAATAAAGCAGGAATAGGCAGATTGGACAAAGCTAAACAAGACAAGACAAGGCCAAGGAGGATTAAAGAAATCTAAAGAAATCTTAATAACATAAGGCCGAAATAAGATCCGACCAGGCAGAATTACGGAACGCAAGTGGTTTGACACAATCTCTTTTAGTCATTGATAAAATCTAATGTCCGCTTATACCAAAATTGCACTAGGTAATGAAAACACTACACAAATATAAATAAAAATTAATTTTCTTTCAAACACGATTAGTACACTATAAACATCTACGCATTTAATTTGAATTTCGCTCGCTTATTTTGCATTTTTTGATTCAAGTTTTATGCGATCAAATATTTAACTAAATGAGAAAATATATGTTTATAGTCAAATAGAAGGCTAAAGAAATTATAGTTTCGTTTATCCAATAAAGCAGGAATAGGCAGATTGGATAAAGCTAAACAAGACAACCCATGTAGGAACCGCCAGAGTTGAATGACGGGGCCTAGCCTGGTCCAGTACTGGGGAGCCCAGCTTTGGCGGCCCGATATTGGCCCATGCTTGAGCCAAGACGGGCTAATTAGCCTTGGCCGACCCAACGATTGCCCTAGCCTGGGCCAACATTGGTTTGCCATAGAATGGCCAACGCAAGGGAGCCCAGCCTTGGGCCAAGACTGGACAACCAAGTCTTGGCCGATCCAATGGTTACCCAAGCCTGGGCCAACATTGGTTTGCCATAGAATGGCCAACGCAAGGGAGCCCAGCCTTGGGCCAAGACTAGACAACCTAGCCTAGCAACAAACTAACGTCCGAAAGTATCCGAACTTCCCCGATGTTAGCATGTACACGATGTTGAGACGCAACGTATACCATACGACTTATTTACGTCGACATAGTTGTTACAGTATCAGCACTAGTTCTTTGTGACTTCATTAAATAAAGTAATATTTTGATTTAAAATAAAAACCATGTCTGATTCATATCGGAGAGTTAAAAGATGGCGAGCGTTGCGTAAGAAAAATAATGTTAGTGAAACAAATAATGTAGATGAAAATAAAACCAGTGTAAGTGTAAGTAATTTAACTCATAGTGACAACCATGTTGGTGACAATTCTAGTGAATCTGTTTCAGAACCAAGTGATTTAGTGGTTTATGAAAATGATAATATTATTAAAACTAACAATTTTAACAACAGCTGTAAAAGTAATACCAGTGATGACAGTGAATCTACTAATAATATAAACAATGATGATCGACTTCCGGATGAATGTATTACAAATATTGAATATATTAAACAAAAAAAGACATTACGTGAAAAACTTCGTGAAAAATAATGAGTTAAAAACAACTGCTTTGGTATGTACAAATTATTTATATTGTATTTATTGGGATTCTTGGCTCTAGTATTGCTTAAATATTAGACGTCTGCTGGTAAAAATAATACATATATACAAAAATTTATGTAAAATATAAAAAATAAATGTACTATTTAATTGTTTTTTACAGATTGATATTTTTAAAATGGTTACGGCCGGATCCAACGATTGCGACAACGATGTTCAATCAATCATGAAGAAATTAATAAAAAAAGATATCCAATTAGTATACAGTGGTTGTGGTAAAAAAGTAAAAGGCATTGGAAAAAAAAGTTTTAAACAAACTGAGACATTTAAGGAAATGGAGAGTAAGTTAATGCTCGATTAAATTTTTAATAGTATAGTAATAATCATAATTTAATGACTGGTTATTTTCAGAATTTTTGAAGGCTAAATATCACGATCGTAAGGATAAAATATCAATACTATCCCTAGTAAGTCGGTTTTTGTCGGGAGCAAAAGATAGGGATGGCGGACGAGCTAACCGTGATATAAATAATTGATTTTATTATTATTTTATTATTATATATTATTATATTTATTATTTCTCATAATTGTATGAATGTGTTGAAAAATGACAGCTTTGAAAACATCAAAAAATAAATCTACTTGTATTTTGAAATGTCTTATCAAATGACTAAATTTTTGTAAATCAAAGTATAACCTTTTACTATAGTTTGTCAACTATGAAATCCCCATGGAGTCTTCCACGTCATTAATGATAGAAATTATCATTGAATTTATTATTGATATTATAAGTTTGAGTTAATCCTATAAAGTAAACTTGGGTCAGTTTTGGTAATTTTGCTTGGGCCAATTTTAAAAAGTAAGCGTGAGCAGTCTTGTAAATATGGCCCAGATTTGAAACTCAACTATGGCTCAGCCCTGACAACCAGACATGGGCCAGACTTGAAACAACTATGGCCCAGTTCTGGCAACCAGGCATGGGCCAGACCTAAAACTTTACTATGGCCCAGTCCTGGCAACCAGGCATGGGCCAGACTTGAAACTTAACTATGGCCCAGTCCTGGCAACCAGGCATGGGCCAGACTTGAAATTTAACTATGGCCCAGTCCTGGCAACCAGGCGTGGGCCAGTCGTGGTAACCAGTCATGGGCCAGCATTATCATTCCAGACTTTAACCAAGACTGGGCCAAGTCTGGCTTACAAGTCTGGCCCAGAGTTCTGCATAGTTGGACCAAGCGTGGGCCAAGCCTGGGCCCGCCGTACTTTCCTACATGGGAAGGCCAAGGAGGATTAAACAAGTCTAAAGAAATCTTAATAATATAAGGTCGAAATAAGATGCGACCAGGCAGAATTACGGAAATCAAGTGGTTTGACACAATCTCTTTTAGTCATTGTTAAAATCTAATGTCGGCATATACCAAAATCGCACTATGTAATGAAAACACTACACAAATATAAATAAATTTTCTTTCAAACACGATTAGTACACTATAAACATCTACGCATTTAATTTGAATTTCGCTCGCTTATTTTGCACTTTTTAATTCAAGTTTTATGCGATCAAATATTTAACTAAATGAGAAAATAAATGTTTATATGTCAAGACCATCGCGGTTAAAATAATAAGTATCGTGGGTAAAAGTAAATTTAAATCTCTTGCATATTTCCTATTGTTGCATTTGAGTAAATGCAACTATATTTAAAACTATTAATTTATTTGTTGTAATCCAGAATATTAAGAGGATTATATTCTTCTAGGCCAATATAGCGTAATATAAATAATTCGTTGTAAAGATATAATTCATTAAGATCAGTATGTTATTTTGAAAAAAACGATTTGGAATTTTTAAGTATTCTTCTGTTATTTTTCTGTTATTTGCCGTAAAATTTGTGCGTTATAGAGAAAACCAAAAGATTCCTCGTCTTTCTCATATAATTTGAAAAGTTGTGTAATGGATTTGTTAAGCGGTATTAATAATACCATAAATGGTATTTATCTAAAAAAAAAATTGGGTCACTCACTTCTGATTCGTCAGGAGTATCAAAATCAAAAACCTTGTTTGATGTACTCTAATGCGAGCACATATATTTTTGAGATTTTATTAACTCTTTATATAATGTTTTGCTGAAAAAATGATTCAAATACTGAAATTGTTAGGTATACTAGTAGGTATTTTGTCATTCTGTAATGTTTTACTTACAATGTTTACTTAGAAAAGTTAATACCACATAACTAGGCTTAGTATAAATTAATATTAATAAATCTGTGAATAAATAAATTAATTTTTAAAGATAAACACTTAAATTGTTTCAAATTTATTGTATAAATACAACGTATGTTCCGACATCACTGTAGCTTCTAATGAATAAATAAACCAACAGATTATTAATAAACAAATAATTATTTGTTTATTATAAATTTTGTTTATTAAGAATTTGTATATAATTTGTATATCACTACATGAAGAAGCCGTTGGCGAACAGTGTTGGCAAATCATATTTTTATTTATGCAATAAAATTTAAACTTAAAAACAATTTATGTTTTTATCTTTAATATTGAAATGAAGTTTCAATAAGTAACTCCAAAATTAATCAAATAATTAATTAATTTCTAATTTAATATTGTTAAATGACACAATTTTAAGTAACTATATAAAGGCATTTATAAATGTCTGTATTTGGAGTCGCAGCTTTGCGACTCCAAATACAGACATTTAGATTCTAATAGAATAGATTCTAATTTGCATTCCAACCTTGTATCACATACTGGTTTTGCAGTAATTGCTTAAAGGATTGATACAGTACATCCCAGTGTTCTGTTGAGACAGCGGATAAAGTATATATTTTTTTAATCACGTTAAAAAATTGATTGCCATAAGTGACGATTTCATCTCCCGATTCGTCTCCCCATATCAAATTCAAATAATGACAAACGCAGAGCATAAATTGACTTTTCATTTTCATTTAACATGTATGCGCGATCACCTTAACATAACCTCACATATTCGAGCCATAACTATGCCTTCGTTAGTCTGAGAATTTAATGTCTAACGCATTTGAAAGTAATTTACTTTTTTCATAAATGCCGTAACCAATAGTATCGTTAGGTCTTAAGAATTTTAAAAAATAGTCCCGAATTTCAATACTTCTTCCAAATTCATACAAGAAACTAAAAAATTACCGATATTTCTGACTGAATAGTAATATTAGGAGTACAGTTAATTGTAATAGAATAATATTTTGAATGTGTTGTCTCATAACAATAGAAAACTTCTTAGGGCAATAACTGCTTCTGTCTTTTAAATTTGTCTGCGGCCGACTTTAGCAGCAACATTCAATCACAAGCGTAGAATCAGGAAATAATAAGACAGAACGTCATACAGGCATTCCATATTTCTTGCATACTGATTAACTACTGGGAATAGAGAATTCCGTATCAATTTATACATCTTTATTTTTTGTATATTGTCTATTTATTCATATATATATTACTTTGCAATTATCATCCCTCTCATTCACATTTCATTTGAGAAGTATATGATCTATCTTGAGAATTATAGGCGACCTTGATCAAACTGTTACAATTCATTTTCGGCACAAGTAAAGAACATGGTAAAATAAAGAACCTAGATAAAATACTAGAAATTGTTTTAATTTTCTTTATAATAAATATTAAAAATTTAATCGGTACCATTTTGAGTGTCGCAAAAGGTTAAGTGATGGAACAAGGAAACAATGAAGAAAAAACTGGGAAGAGTTTCCACAGCTAAGACAATACAAAGTAATGCTGGAAGCTATTAATTATAAGATAAGGAAAGCTTTCCTGAAACTAAACAGGAACAAACTAGTAATACTCAGATGAGTCCTAACGCGGCACTGAGACTCTAGAAACACCTAAAATGCTTAGGTATTGTGAATGTAGAGGAAAATGATGAATGTAGTTTTTGCAGCTCAGCATAGGAGATATCCAAACACAATCTCAAAGTCTGGAACTGATCTGCAAGAGAAACATATACCTTGAGGCCTACTATCTAAACACGGAGTTCTTTACGGGCACAGTTCTTAAACTTCCAAAGGGAATCAGGACTGGAAGAAACGCTCTAAATGGGAGCTACAACAGTTATTGAAGAAAGAAGAGTATGGAGTAGGTACAGTGTATTTATAAGGACTGTAGTATACAGAGTCGCCAGCAATATACAATCTGCAGTCCAGAATGTATAGCAGGGCTGTCCTAATTTTTAAGTGTGGTCTCATGTAGATATCGGGTTATTTATTAACCCTTGAAATACTGCGGCCAAGTGGCCTATTGTATTTTGCCGACATTTTTCTCTTATAGGCCCAGAAACCTAATTGTTTTTTATAAATTTGAGCGAATTAATTACACATTTGTCTTCTGGTACAATTGCGGCCGACACTCGGGATAGAACTCGTTACCTCCAGATTTGTTAGTTAGCGCTCCAACACTAGACCATGAGAGCCGACTGTCCTATCAGTAGACCGCTATCTACCGGTCGATCGTGGCGTAATTTTCAGTAGATCTTCAATTTTCTCCTGCATCCATTTTAACGTTTTATGAAAATGTTATATAATACAAATTCAAACCTAGAGATAGAGTACTAAACTAATAAAGATAAAGGACTAAAAAAGTAACTGCTGGGTAAAAATCCGGGGACTCCACTCCCCACCCAACGGTGGTCAGTTACAAGCCAGACATGCGAATGACATAGAAGAATCTTGGATGGGCAGCCTACGAAAAATTAAAACATGTCTTTGAAAGCAATCTTCCCATCTGCCTAGAGAGAAAAGTGTTCGACCAGCGTGTTCTGCCGGTACTCAAGTATGTAGCGGAGACCTTAACCCTAACGGTATCATCAGCGAGGTAGCATAGAGTGGCACAACGAAAAATGTAGGAATCAAGTAGGTTTAGGTTTAAGAGATCACGTTGCGAATTAGGGCCTACGATAGAAGACCGGGTGACAGACATTACCAAAGAATAGCGACATCAAAATGGAATTGGGCCGGTCACGTGGCCAGAATGAAGGATGGCAGGTGGACGAAAAGATCGTTGTAACTTTGGGACAGTAAACTGATCTCTCACAAAAAGAGGGACACAGAAAACCTGGAGAACTACAGACCGATCACAGATATTTTTATAAAAAAATTTGAAAATATTAATTTGCATATTATAACCGAAATATTGTCGACATAAGCATCGAAGAAAAAAATAGAAATATTTTGTCTAGCACTGAAAAATAAGCAGTTTTTTCAAAGAAAAAATACTGCTTAGGTAAAACTAACAAGAAATATACTAGTCGTGGTTTTTATAATTTATAATAAAAAATATGAATATCGTTATAATTAATAGTTAGTTAGCTTATCGACGGATAGTACTTTACTACTGAAATTTTCTGAACTTTTGTGGAGTTTTGGATTCTTGTACAAATCAGTAAATTCCAAAAAATCTAACGGCTTTACGAAGAACGGATTTCGCATTTTGGCGGATTTTAGCCAAAAATGCGAAATCTGTATATTTAAATAAAACAAGAAACTAAACATATTACTTAATTAGAGAGTTTTCTGCAAGTTTTCCTCGTAATAGAGTGGTTAGATTCTCCGTGGCTTAAGCACCACTATCATCTAATAAGTTTAAAATCCACTATCCTACCATGAGAATTGTATTGAAATTTATTGGCGAGGTCGGTAATTTATTTCAAGAAAATTTATTTTTTTTAAGAAAAAAATGTAATTAGAGGGTTAAGCATTCAGTTTATATTATTCTTTGTAATCACTTCGAAAATACAAATAGAAAAATCGAGAAAAAATATTAATGAAATGGCTATTTATCATTATTTCCTTTCTGCCCTTTAATTACTTCTGTAATTTCCGATTTCTGCGGAAAATATATTGTGATAATAATTGTCATTTTTTATCTCGGGATTATCCCTCCGTTATGCGAGATGTAATTACTAAACGTAATGTTTATGGCGTTTCTTTTATGATCGCCAACGCCTACAATACGGTTATAAAATACTTGTATAAATATTATATAACATTACTGTTATTAGATTTAGCCAAACTTAATAAAATTTATATCCTAAATTGATATTTATTATTCTAAAATTCCCTGAAATGAATTTGGATCGTCTACTGGGTCCTATATGAGCAGCTTTTGTCTGCCGAAATAATTAATAATATTAGCTTTAATTATGTTTTCCTGGGGTTGTCTTTTTTTGCTTTAATATTTCCAATGACTACACCGAAAATGGAATACATAAAAAGTAATTTTCTTACTTGATAATCGTTCGGATTTACTTTTATATATTTGTTTTCTACTATAATAAGATTCCTGTTGTTTTATAATTTTATTCGAAAGTATAGATTTGGTAAGAAAAATGAATTTAATAAACTTAACAACTAATTTTAAGGTATTTATTTATCCTATTTATTTAAATTTTCATTATTCACATTTAATGTAAATATTTAATGTAGAATACATGTGGAAAACCCTGATTTTTTTGAGTAAATATACCTAACGGATGATTGTTTGACTCAATTGAACAATTTAATGTCAAGTTAAACCAAGCAGACAATAATATAAGAGAAATATTGGTTTTAGTATATAGAGTTCATTATAGAGAATGTGTAGGTAGATTAATAGTCTTCTGCATTTTTGTTACGTTTGATCAATATTTTAGTAAGGCACTTCATTGTCTGCCTAATATTGACTATCAGTTTTAACTACCTTATGTATTATATGCTCATCTTTGGCAGCATATTTATAAATACAATGATTAATTTTCACTAATCGATTTTGAAACCTCATTTATGCGTCTTGGAACTGTTTACTTTAATAACGTTTACAAACTTAAAACAAACGGAATACAGCCTAAATTTATAAATTTATTCAGCCTTTACGGAGTTCCATAATAATTACTGAGTCTTTTCAGGACTACCAAAACAAATCTCATGGGAAATTGGATAGAGTGGATAGGAAAAGGTGGCCTGAAAGCTATAAGATAACTTACAATCTTATAGCTTTCAGTCCACCTTCGTAGCACTCAACAAAAACCATAAAAATAACATTGTTTTTAAAATCATGTCTTTCGGATACCTTAAGTGGATAGACATCTGTGGACGCGTTCCGAGATTTATCTCTCTTCAGCACAGTTTTGTTTTCACGAACAACAATTTGTAAACCACTTACTTGAAAACCCATGTGAGTGATTAGGGTTAGATGTTTTTAAATTTGACATTTTGAGAGAGAGACATGAACTTAGCAGGTATTGAGTCGCGGTGGATGTTGTCTTTGACAAACGTTCGCGTTATCAAAATTAAGGCGGTCAATTCAGGGTTGCCAATAGATTTGCTCGGCACTGGAAATTATATGTTTTGGGCAAATAAAACTTGTACACCTCGATAAAAATGTATTTATTTATTTAACTCTTAACTGGAGAACTGTGACGACGTGCACTGTCGGAGTTTAGAATCTTCTCGATGTGTTTGTGGCAAGAGGGTTGTTATTGAACTGGGTGATTAGATATTGTTACAAACAGGAAAACTCAATCCCACCTCACATTTGCCTCTCCCCACTGATCCAAGAAGAATTCCAACCCAAATTGCACGTGGTAATTTCTATGACTAATGTTAAAACTCCCCAAAATTTAAATACTTATTCTAAGGAACCTTAAACATAAACATTGCATTGTATTTTCAATTGCTTACGATCACTAAGCAACCAAAAACCATTAGCAATCGCAAACATCCGCCGGAGCGTATTTACAAAGGAATGGTATTTACAAATGGTTTTTCCGGTGCCTAGTGGCCATAAACAGCTCCAAACACGTTCAAGAAATACCCACTACCCTACCGACCAGATGTTGGGAATCTGCGGGTCGGTTTAAGATAATATTGATGTAATTATTATTTAACAACTTTTAGAAATACACTAAACAAGAAAATAGTTTTATGACGAAAAAAAAAAATAACAATGTATGTTAACAATCTGAACATACTCCCCGCCTCGTAAGTCTCGACTTTCAATTGTAGCTGTAACAGAGCTTACAGAATGAATTTCCACCATTCCTGAACTATGCCATTGGAAAGGAACAGACCTTTGGTGCAGTTCTTTTTTGCGCAAGATCTTGATGTTCTCGGCGTGGCGCCTCTTCTCCTCGTCCAGTTCGCAATCCATGTCGCGTATGCGCGCCTCCAGTTTGCTGATAATGCACTTGCTGCCGACGATGGCGTTGGCCTCGACCTCCTCGAGACGGACGGAGAAGTTCTTCACTTCGATCTCGAGCGACTTCTTGATGGCTTCGACCTTGCCGACGCGTTCTTGTTCCTCGTGCAGGCTCTCAACAGTATGTTTGATTTCAGCTTGGACGCCTTGGTAACGTTCGTCGGAAATGCAGAGTTCTTTGGTGATTTCGTCGTAATCGGCGGCGATGTTGGAGAGTTCTTGTTCGATCTTGTTCTTTGAGGTGGCGAGGTTGACGTTGGTGACGGTGAGCTCGTTGATGCGAGAGAGAGATTTTTCGAATTGCAATTCGGTGGCCTGCTTGCCACGGAGGGCAGCTTTATAATTGCCCCTAATTTCTACAACTTCTACGACGAGAGCTTGGACGCGTTTTTGGGACACGCTTAATTGTTCCAAGGTGACTTGCAACTGGTGCTGGACATCGTCGTAGTGGGCAGCGATTTCGGTCAATTGGAAGGATTGTTTTCTGATGGTCTTCTAGAGGTCGATCTTGATCTTGTTGGCGGATTCGAGGGACATCTCCAACTCGGTGATTTGGATCTGCGACTTCTTCTTGATACAGGTCACCTCAGTCTTCAACTTTGTCTCGGCCTCGACCACGCGGGCGTTCAACTGCTCAATCTCAATGCTGGCAGCCCTACGGATTGCTTCGATTTCTTCGTTCATCTCATGGAGACGCTTCTCGGCTTCATGGCGTAAACTGTTCTATTCGGAAGACAGACTTTGGCTGCTTTGTTCCTCAGCTTTGCGACCAGCTTCGGCTTCCTGGTTTTCCTCTTGAGTAGGGAGGCGGTTTCTTCGGGCTCGATATGAACACCTTCCAAGAGCTTACGGAGCTTTCGGAGTTCAGTATCACGTTTCTTGATGATTTCGAGCTGAATTTCAGCACCACCTTCGGCTTCTTCAAGGCGTTCGAAGAGTTGGATGACTAGCACGGATTTATTAGAGATTTTTTTCTTTCTTCGTGATATCATCCGTATGAAGTAATGTGTGATGTCGTCCTGTGCACAAGAGACAGTTGAAATTAGACTTACACTCATCAACACAGTGTCCACTTTGTACACAATTCACACATATTCTTTTCTGATTGACCATGTCTAGACGTTCTTGTAGGAGCATGAACCTGAGCGTCGTGCAGCTGTTGACAAAGTGATGTTCTGGACAAAAGTTACACTGCTTGTTGTTATTAGTATTTCTCTTCTGCGCGTCTGATGCTGAAACGAACGTGCGGGCCGTGCTAGGATGGGTTGGTCTTTTATATGGTGCACCTTGATAATTTCATCTAGAGTTCTCTCTTTTGACCTTCGTATGACTCCGAGGATTCATTTCTAAGATGTTGCATTGTTTAGACAGAAACTGTCTAAAATTATCCCAAGTTGGGGCTCGTGTCTCCTCGCTAAATTCGTTTCACTTATATCTTGTTTGTGTATAATGTTTTAAAGAAATTAGATAAATCAACATGTCTCCGAATAACTCGCCATCCTTTCGTCCAGTGGTTCTGATGGATCTTGCTAATTTAGAGGCACTATCGTAAATATTTCTTAAAGGTAAAAATGCTGCCCACCTAGCAGTTGGTGTTTCAGTCAATTCCGTGAAATATTCACGAATTAAATCTGCATTATTGTCATAACGTTCCTTTAGCGTTTCTCATATTATTTCATAATCTTCCGGTGATATTTTTAAAGTATCAATTAAATTGATTGCACTGTCTGGTCTTAGAGATGCCTTCAAGTAATGAAACTTTTGGATGGCATTCAGATTGTTTACTTCATGTATTAGTATCTTGAATGTATTATAGAATGAAGGCCAATCTTTTCTATTTCCAGAGAATCTTGGAAGGTCAATTGGAGGCAGACTTACTTGAATATTAGACTGTGGTTGAACAAATGAACATGGTGGAGCCGTATTGTGTTGTGTTGAATTCCTTTCAATAATTCTGCGTGCAATTGATGTTATTGTGTCGAATCTCTTTCGATCTCAGAATGGTTATCCTTGTAATCGTTGTCTTGGTCTAAATCTTCTAATTGCTCTAACGCCTGTTTATAATCATCAAAATACTTATTGGTTCTCTTAATTCCATTTTCTATAGAATCAAGGCTATTTGTCTCAACATATTTGGACAGATTTGTTGTTGACAGAATGTTATAGAATTTTAAGCATTGTGCTAATTCACTATTTTCTGACTCTATTCTTGAAGTTAATTTTTACTCACAAGCTCGAAGCACCAATATGTTTTCTTTGTTTTCAGTTTCTTGTTGATGCCCGGTTGATTCAATCCGGTGTATTAGCAGTCACAAGTCACTGGTTTTATACCCGGTTCGAAGGACCAAATGCTGAGTCACGGTGGATGTTGTCTTTGCCTTAGGTTTCAGGGTTGCCAATAGATTTGATCGGCACTGGAAATTATATGTCTTGGGCAAATAAAATTTGTACGCCTCGATAAACATGTATTTATTTATTTAACTCTATTTTATGCACTTGTGACGACGTGCACTCTCGGAGTTTGGAATCTTCTCGATGTGTTTGTGGCAAGAGGGTAACAATTGAACTGGGTGTGATTAGATATAGTTACAAACAGGAAAACTCAATCCCACCTCCCATTTGCCTGCCCCCACTGAACCAAGAAGAATTCCAACAAATTTAAATACTTATTCTAAGGAACCTTAAACATAAACATTGCATTGTATTTTCATTTGTTTACGACCATCAAGCATCCAAAAACCATTAGCGATCGTAAACATCTGCCGGGGCGTATTTACAAAGGATTGGTGATTACAAATGGTCTTTCAGATTCGTAGTGGCCATAAACAGCTCCAAACACGTTCAACAAATACCCACTACCCTACCGACCAGATGTTGGAAATCTACGGGTCGGTTTAAGATAATATTGATGTAATTATTATTTACCTACTTTTATAAGAACACTAAACAAGAAATTAGTTTTAAGACGATAATAAAAATAACGTTGTTGGATCTTAACCATCCTACGTTATAGATAATCATACAAACCTAAAACAAACGGAACACAGCCTAGATATATAAATATATTCAGCCTTTCCGGAGCTCTATAACAACTACTGAGTCTTGTTACTACCAAAAAAGCTTCGGTAGTCGTAAAATGAATCAATCACGATCTATGTTAAATCATGATTTATTTAATAGATTTTTCTAGAATAATAAAGTATATTTATTCCAAAAAGTCAAAATTGTAAGTTCATTCACTGGATAGATATTCTTCAAGCTATTTTATATCAGATGATAATTCTTATTGCCCATTGGACAGAGAAATTTGATTAGTAGTTATTTAAAAAACAACGAAAATCAAACTATGTAATTAAATTAATTTATAAATTAAAAAAGCTTTAGGGATCAGGGGGTAGGCAACCGCCAAATAAGATATACCTGCAAAAAAAATTGGTCGTAGAAATTGTGGTTTTTGAGTGGTATAAAGTACATAGGAAGAGAAGTTTATAGTGAAAAACAAAGAGTGAACATTGGATTAATGTTTGTGTAAAAAAAAATGTGTAAAAACAAAATGAATTGATGATTTCCATTTTGAGAAGAATTTCTAAATTTGACGTTTACTTAATTTGACATTTTATAAAAGAAACCTACTAAAAATTATGAATAAAAAGAAAAAATCTAAAATAGATCTGGACCTAGTAATAAAATAATGTGCCCCTTGAACATCTTCGGTAAACAAGCACAAAGCTTAGCACCTGGGAAGAGTGGCGCGGACAGGGCTCCTTAGCCGAGTTGAAGGCGACCTGTCTAGGGGTGACAATTAACCTCCCAAGCTAACAACTTGGGTAGTATCTTGGACAGTGGCTCGCCTCTGTCCCACGAAGGATATTCTTCAACTGAGCATGGAGGAACATTTCCCTAAATGCACTAGCCCAGGTGGTAACAAATCCACCGTCACCTTTGGTGACGTTAGCGGACCTCGGAATTTTGGGGAGTCCGCGCCAACATGCTTTAAGGATGAGTCGGAGCATCCTGACATCACCGGACGTAAACTCAGACCATGACGGCAAAGCTTCATCGCAACATTTAAAACTAACTCACTGCTAAAAGTGGGTAAACTGAAACATCTGACTAATTTAATAACACGACACAACATAATATTGACAGCAATACAGGAAACCAGATTTACTGAGGAACATACCTTCGAGTCCCAAGGCTACAGAATCCTCAAATGAAAAGTGGGTCAGCGGGTAATGAAGAACGTACCCCACTTGGGTACAGGATTTATAATCAGTCACAGGATACTGGATTCAGTCACATACCATACCTCCCCGAGCAGTCGTGTATCCATCCCCTCTCTCAAATCTGCAAACAAGGGCTACAGTATAGTCCATGTACATGCCCCAATCAAGCAGGACATCAGCGCAATCCAGACAGAACTGATAAATTCTGGGGACACTTAGATGATATTATCTCTAAACCTCCAGAGAGGCACACCGTCATACTGTTTGGTGACTTCAATGCTCAATTGGGAAGAGAGAAAAAATACAGAAACGTAGGGTGCATTCGCGTTGGACGCTTACACGCTTTGAGCACACATAAACGTCGTTTTCAGCGTTCGACTTGATGCTGTGAGCGCAATAAAATTTCGATTGTGGCTAACTTCGGGTTGCAGATTTCGCGCTCCTAGACGCTCACGCTACAGACGTAGGGCAGCAAAAGCGTGAGCGCCATACTTCACTGTTTATCAAAACGAATACCAAGTGAGCGTAAGCACCAAACATTTATAGGTTTGATAGGTGTAAGTCATGGAAACTTTTACCATGACACATGTCATGGAATCTGACAAAACGCTGTATTTTACTGCAAGTGAAGATTCAGATAATTTAAAAAAGCAAAGCAAATCAATTTATTAATGAAAATAAATATAATTCTACAGTAAATTGTTTGTTATAGTAGTATATAAGTGGCCTCATGAAGCAATTCTTATGCTTACTGATGAATACCAAAAGCAACAGTCAAAAGTCAAGAGTAGAAAAGTTCTCAAAAAAAGTTTGGAAGGGAATTAGTGATCAACTCCGTGCTCATGGTAATAATGTTACAGGCCCTCAATGCCAGTCAAAGTTTTCAGGAATGAAGAAAACATACAAAAGTATAAAAGATCATAATAATAAATGGAATTTGTGAAGAATATGGGAATGGCCATTTTTTTTGGAGTTGGCGGATTTTTACCTTGAATAACTGTTACTAATCGTCCTCCGTAGTGTATTTGCAAACTTAGAGAGCCAAAACGAAGCTTCTACGTCGATTTATTAAAAAAATATACGGGTTTTTATGAAAAAAATGACATTTTTTTGACGCAACAGTTAATATTTTCCTTCACTACCTAACCTCTCTAATTACTTGTCAAACAAAAAGTGCAGGAGAAGCCCAACCGACGTTGCCAATTTTATCTTTTTATTTTACCTTGTTCTGGTAAACATTCAATATACAATTTCTTCACATGCACTTACAACAACATTGAAATATAAATTTAATTTTTAATTCTAATTTCATTCTAATTGGTTTAACTCAGGTTAACTCAATACTTCTTGCAACTTTATCTTATTTTAGACCATATAGGCGCAGCAGTGCGTTTAAATTTATGGCCCTTGACGGTATTATTAAAAAAATAGGTACCGAAGGAGACACAGACCACATTGGACCGAGAGTTCGCGCTGCCGCGCGTATATTGTCTTGATTTATCTTCCCGCTTCGCGGCGGACAACCTAATCTAACCAAGGTAAAACCACCGGTCGTTGCCACTTTGTTCTACATTGGACCGAGAGTACCATAAAAGTTTGGATCTACGAAGTTAAAGTTTAAACCACATGCGTGCGGCAGCGCGAACTCTCGATCAAACCACATGCGCGCTGCGCGCGCATGTGATCGAGAGTTCGCGCTGCCGCGCGTATGTTGTCTTGATTTATCTTCCCGCTTCGCGGCGGACAACCTAATCTAACCAAGGTGAAACCACCGGTCGTTGCAACTTTGTCGTGCGGCAGCGCGAACTCTCGATCAAACCACGATCTATTCTCTCTCGGACAACCTAATCTAATTTATACCCATGGTAATTTCATACTCATGGAGGAAGATAACGGGAAATCACCTCCATTATACTTCCCAAGAGAACCACATGATGACGACATTCAAGTCATTATCGTGGTCGCAAACATTCATTAGTGAATATGCATAAGAATAAGAAGAATACATAGAAGATTAACATGACCCCTGCGCAAGAATTAAAATAAAATTAAATATATTTAATACATATAATACTTAAATTGTAGCGACACAGAAAAAAAGTATAATCTCTGCAAAAGAATTGAACTTGGCAACAGCGTATCTGCTGTATAAACATATTTTCTGTCAAATAACCGGACAGAAGTTGCAGTTATATTTGTTGTTGTATTAAAAAATGTCAGTTTTTTGGATTACAAAAGCCCGTATATTTCTTGAACCAGCCGACGTAGAAGATTCATTTTTACTTTCCACGTTTAGAAATACAGTTTGGAAGACGATTAGCAACAGTTAGTGAAGGTAACTCCACCATTCCCATATTCTTCATAATAGCCTAATAAATCTGGCAACTCTGCTAAACAGTGGCCCTATTTAACTCTAAGTTTAACTGATTACATTTCAAAATAGTTATAAATTATAAAGTTTTTAATTTCTTTAGTTAACGGACGACCTGATTGGAGAGACTTGAGTGGAAAGTAAAGATATCGTTATCTGAATGCAGTAGTGGAAGTAGCACAAGCAATTCTGACAATTTAGCAAACCGTGAGTATAATTTTATTTGTTTGAAGAAATTAAGTATACTACTTATTTAGAATATTATGTTATCATTTACAGAAAAAAAATACAAAAATTACAGCTGCAATTCAGTTATTAACTGCATTAGAAAAGCAGTCAATAAAAAGTGAAGTAGACAACGAACGTCGGTTCAAAGAATTTATGGTTTTTAAATCTCAGAGGCTGAGGCAGGCTCTTCAATACAAAAAAGCGTTAGATTTATTGAAGAAACTTGTAAAATCTAATAATTTTTAATGTTATTATACTTTAGGCGGCACTTTTACAAGTCTGACTGATTAGTTTAATTCCTTAAGATTTTATGGATACAGCTATTTTTTTGAAGTACAAGAATAAAAGCAATATGCTATTTATATAAACCATATTTTTGCAGAAGTCAGGGATTACATTAATAAATGTGTTACAAATTTAGTATTCAAATTTATATAAGAAATGTTAATAGCTTTAAACCTCATATATTATTTTGTAGTGAATAAAATTAGATAAACGTTTTTTTTGATAAATTTTCATTTTCACTCCAATTGTGTAGAATTTGAATAGATAATCAATTTTAATTACAATAATTAAAAGTGTACAACAGTGATTTTTTGTAACACATTTATTAAAATTAGGTGGTAATATCAACACCTTCAGCACATAGTACTTCATTTTTTGCAACATTTTTTATTTCATTCATATTCCCATTTTCTTAAGTCCCGGGTAGATACCACTTTGAGTGCCCAAATTAATCAGTTCCTTGCGCCATTGTCGCATAACCTTCTCAAGGACACAGTTGAAGAGAAGTGGGTAAGTCCATCTCCTTGTCTCACTCAGTTCTTATTTTGAAGATTTCTGAAATCTCGCATCTAAATTTACCCTTGGAATGGGTGTTACTCAAAGTTTCTATGATGAGTCTGCGGGTTTTGTTGTCTAGCTCTAGTTGCTGAAGTGCCTTGTTAAGCGTTTCTCTAAAATCAACAAAGGAGACGACCACCTTGCGGTTTCTCATCTTGAAGTATTCAAGTACAGTTTTAAGATTGAGGATCTGTTCAACACAGGAGCGGGTCTTCCTAAAGCCCCCCTGGTATTTTCCCAGTTAACTATGCAGATGACTTTCTGCCCTTGTTTGTAACGCCTTCGAGAGAATCTTGTATGTTACCGGGACGAGAGAAATGCCACAGTAGTTTTTCAGATCAGTAAAATCTCCCTTTTTATGAAGCGGATGGATCAGAGCAGATTTCCAATCGGGTGGTAATTACTCTTTTCCCAGATGTCCTGAATGATCTTGGTAATCTTGCGCCCGGCATTGTTTTCAGCATCTTTCCACAGTTCAGCACGGCAGAAGCCTCCCCCTTCAGAAGAACGCAGCGAGTCCGGATTTGGTGTGGTTTGTTTATAGTCGAAGTCTTCGCTGGGTGAGTCACAGTTGAGCAGATTTTTAAAGTACTGAGCCAAAAGATAGCAGTTGCCCTTGTCCTTATAAGCCAGTTTGCCTTGTCTTTGAACTGGGGGCTTGGCGGAACGTATTCTTTGAGTGTCTGCTTGAAGGTTCCAAAGAAATCTCTGGAGTTCTTCTTAGCAAAGCTCTCTTCAATTAGGGTTAGTTAAAGGTTTAAGGTTAAGTTAAGTAGGGTTTTATGTGAAGTTTCGTTTGGTTCCTCGAATTATCTTGGCTGTAACCTTTCTTTGTTCCAAAATTTTATGCTAATTTTCCTTGGTCTTTTTAGAATTCCAATTCACACAGGCTGTCTGTCTTTGGGCTATTCCATTGTTACAGTCTTCAGTCCATAACGGATGCTTCCTTCTTCTAGCGAGAGGGGCGAGTTCATTGGCCGCCTTGACAAGAGTCTTCTTTAGTTGGTCCCAGCTGTTCTGTAGATCTGTATTGTTCAGTCTGACTTACTTCTTGACTGTTCTTGAGTCGCTATACGTCAAATCTTACCACTTTGGAGGTTCTGTGTTATCTAGTGTTTCTAGGCTGGAATCTTATTTTGATCTTTTAGAGGTAGTGGTCTAAGTTCAGATTGACTCAGATTTATTTCCTTTTGAGATTTTCGTGAAATGGCCACATGATATATCTGGAATCCACCCAGGTTGGTATTAGGTGAAATATAAGTCTTATGCTTCCTTGGCAAGTGTTTGAAGGCTGTAGACTTCATGAGCAACCCAAAAGTCCTACTCAGATCCACCAATCGTTTTCCGTTGCGGTTGGTTCGCTTGTGCGCCGGATAATTGCTTGTGTCTGTATTGCTACTTTGTCTCTGTATTTTTTGTCTCTTCCCAATTAAGCATTGAAGTCACCAAGCAGTATAACGGTGTGTCTCTCTGGAAGTTTAGGGGTAATATCTTCTAAGTCTTCCCAGAATTTAACAGTTCTGTCTGTATTGCGTCTGTTGTCGTGGTTGATTGGGGCATGTGTATTGACTATACTGTAGCCCTTGTTTGCGCATTTGAGAGAGAGAGGATGGATACACGACGGGGAGGTAAAGTCGGTGACTGAATCCAGTATCCTGTGATTGATTATAAATCCTGTACCTGCTGACCCACTTTTCGTTTGAGGATTCTGTACCCTTGGGACTCGAAGGCATGTTCGTCCGTAAATCTAATTTCCTATGCTGCTGTCATTATTATATTGTGTTGTGTTAGTGAATCAGTCAAATGTTTCAGTTTACCCACTTTTAGCAGTGCGTTGGCATTAAATGTTGCGAAGAAGCTTTGTCGTCTTAGTCTGAGTTTGTCATTCAATTTACAAAACGTTTTTTGTAGCTTAGCTATGTGTCTTGCAATCCCATCATTATGAAATGATTTTTTTAAAAACGCCTTCATTAGATGATTAATTCTTTGATCAGAGGGCTGTTCATAGACACTTCTCAACTATATCACGTATCACAAGAAGTGCTACATGTAGCTATTAATTCAATGTTGCTCTCATTCAACGATCCAACAATTATCAATTGTTCCAAGGCATCCACCTTTTTAAATTCCTTTAACCTTTTTAAAAAATCAGCACCCTTTTCTTTTCCTGCCTCCGGTTCACGCATTGTAATCGCGCCAATTGCTTAATCATAACAATCTTGTTGAATTATAATTAGTTCAACTTGCCTTTTCCATTTTGACTTGTTTCTTGTTCCTTCAAGTTTTTCTATTTGTGTTTTAAAATCCATTTTCAATAGACAAAGTAGAAAATTAAGAAAGTAAAATAAATATTTTGCAACAAAGTCAAGCAATCAACATAACCTGCAATTGAACAACACACTTCTTTTATATTTTCACTGTAAAACAAATTAAGTACTAAGCTGGGCCCATATCCTTTTGAGTTTGTGAATTTTGTAAGACAAAACACTTGTAAAAAATACTATGATAATTGGTCATTAATGGCTTTAGAGAACATAGGAATTATTTTGTACTATATAAACAACTACTGCACAAAAATTGTAAATAATACAGTGTTAAAAATTCAAAAAACATTATTGACAAATACGTTTCGACTGTGCAAAATAGTATATTTACAACGAGAGATGAAAGTTTGGTGGGATTGCTAACTCGCTGGCACTCGTAGGCAAACTCTCACCTCACCAAAAAAACGCTTTCATCTCGAGTAGAAAATGCAATTTTTTCTACTGATATTCGGTTGTAGAATCCATAATTGGACGTTAATAAAACCAATTGGAAACGAACTATCGGAACTGTCAATACAAATTTAATCGTAAGTTTATTCGTTTCCATGGTAATATTGTTGCATTCTCATAGAGGGTAATACTTTTCAAGTCAAATTTCCTAATTTTATTTCGGTTTTTTAAATAGTTTCAGGCTCGTTTTAGGTTTGTACATAAAATATTCCAATGAAATTTGATTTGATTGATTTTGAAAACACAAAATAGATGATTGTGTACCCTTGAGTATGATGTACAGGTAGTTAGTTCTCTTTGTTTTCCTAAACACGGGATAGATAGAGGATAGATAGAGGCCAGTTTGAAACACGAGGGAATAGTAAGTAGCCAAAACCGATTGAAAAGTTCTCTGCACCGTTGTAGATCTCCTACCTCGTAATTGCTCGTCTTATCGATTTTTGTCGTGGAAAGATTCTGTATAGATTTTATTCGATGCATCGTATATATGGCAGACGATAGCTCCTTATACGTGATGGTAGTAGGGTTCTGAATTATATGTTTCACCTAGTATCTCAAAATCCTATCTATTGTGAATCCGAGCAGCTTTATAGTGATTTAATCTGCAGCCTTGCTTCTTGTTGCGTGTTATACATATTTATTACAAGTCTGTTGTCACCTTTCTATTTCTGAAAATCGATTTGGTACTGGTTTGAGAGTTGAGTGAGTATTTCTAGCGAAACGGCTTTATTAGGAAGAGTCTCGTCGTCTGCGTCGTCTGCATTTTCTCCAGGTATGATGTTTGAAGGTGGGTCGTTTATATGGAGGGTTAATAAAATGGGTCCCTGTATCGACTCTTGAGGTGCACTAACCTTCTTTTTTTGCACCTCTCTTCCATTGTTTCCTTTTTTGCTTCAGCATTTTACCCTTTCACTTCCCTTCAATATAAGCGGTCACTTTGCTTCTTCTATATCCGTGTTGTAGTGGACTTAATACGCTTTCCATCGATAAAACTAATGACCGTTTTTTTCAGAACTGGTTCAATGACTTTTAAAATCACAGGCAGAATAGGTATTTTCTTATAGTTGTTAAGTTCGTTTCTGCCATCTTTTTTTAGATTGGGACTACATTTGCCGGTTTTAGGAGATTTGGTTATACACCTTCTTCGAGACACAAGATAAATATATAACTTATTACTTATTATGACACTAAATTTGAAAATGTCCAAGACTTTTTCATTTTATTTTCATTTGTAACAAATATGTAAAGGTATGTAATACGATTCAGTTGCCCATAGAATCAATAGGTATATATTATACAAATTTGATAAAATAAACGGCTCCCACTGTATTTTATATTGAAATTCGCTCTCGTCATATAATGATATTAACATTTAACCTTTCCTGCTTGTAAGCTACTCTGTCAATCAATTCCCGGCGAAATAGTATTTTTATCTTCGTAGTAAAAATCTCCATCCTGTCAGATCCACGTTATTGAATGAATTTCATACTAAATTATATTTTTATTTTTTTTAATACAGAAAAAAATTAATAAATTCTCATGTTGAAGTTAATTATATTTAACCACAAATTTAATAGAGTTTAATGTCGAGAACATTCTACTGTAAACTGAAATATTCTGTAGCTTTAATATTGTTTAATCGGACAAATCGAATAATTAAAATTTGAATAATAATAAAAATCAACAGCACTCAATGAACTTCGTATTGCCAACGAGCATTGCCATGTAGCAGGGTATTTCAATATAATAACTTAATTAAATTTAAATATATGTACAAAATTTTGATAAGATGGCATAGTTACTTGCCCAATGATTCAAATTTCGCCATTGTCGAGTCAAACGCCAAAAATATCAAAACATTTTCTCTCTCGTAAGGCGATTGATACGAAATAATCAAAACCAGTAAAAAAGTGCAATTTGTTATAGTTTAAATGAGTCAATATAATGTGTTCTAACTTAACCTTTACAGAAACCTATCACAAACAAATTAACATTTACAGGGTTACCAGTAAATTGGCTGAAAATATGTTTATGAATAAAATTAGAAAGGTCGAAATCCTATGTCAAAGAAATAAATATGCGAGTTTTTTGTCATTAATTTTAGAGCATTTGTAACTGGCACACTTGGTTTTAAAAATGTATACTAGCCTTTCTTACATCCTACAGATACAATTGTGATAAGAGAAAAGTTATAATGACTCTTAAGAAATTCATTTGAAAGAATGTATTTCTTAAGAGTAAAACATAATTACTATAAGAATACTATAAGAATAAGAACAAATCCAATTGATGGGATCTAAAGTAAAATTGATGAAGCAGCCAAGATTTTTTTTCTTTCCATTACATGATACACAATTAAACCATCTGTATAAATGAGATGTTAAAAACATTACTACCATTAATACAAAATCCATACGTAGACGGATTATTCGTACTCGGAAGAGAATAAATAGAATACGAAAACGTGTACCTCTTCTTACAAAAGTTAAAAGTCTTAGAAGAAAGTTTCTCGAGAGGTTTCTTAAATCTTTTAGCAGAAAATATGACTAATGAATAGGATGGTAGCGACCGTTACTACGTCACTTAACATGTTTAAATATTATATAACTTGTTACTCACAGTTATGTAAATTTAGTCACTTATCGCGAATCGAGCTTTGGCTGTTGAAGGTAAGATGACTCTAGAAGATTAAACTTGGCCTTAAGCTTTTCTTGCAATTGTGCAAATTTTGAAATTGTCTATTTCCGGGAATTTATGATTACATTCGAGAGAATGGTTTGAAAAAGAACTAGTGTCTTTTTTAAGACTATAAGCGCGAGAATGTTCTGAAAACCAAGGTTCAAAAACTTCTTTCTGTCTGACCTACGTACACGCAATTACATTCTGAACAATGAATTTTATATACCACGAATTTTTTGACGGCGATTTTGTCTTTAGAATTAAGCGATATGTGGCACAAATTTGAGGAGGGTTTAAATGATATACTATAACGAAGATTTTGCTTTCGAAGGACGTTTACGAATAGGGTAGTGTCCACTAAGAATAAATCGAATAAATGACAGTTTCCAATGATAAATTATTACTTATTGATAGCCAAAAACAACTTTATTTAATATAAAAAAATAAAGATTATTAATATTTTTACAAAATGAAATCGCCTAAAGTAGGCATTCTGTCACCTGACAGTGAACAACAATCAGAAAGTGTTACCTCAGTAGATGCATTTTTGTTGTTTTTAATTCATTGGTACGGTAGTTCTTAATTCTATATAGAGAACAAGTACAGTTCGCTATGGAGTCAGGATTTAACACAGCATACGGTACTAATTTGCCCAAAATTGATATCGTTATGCTTGACAAATTTTTCACGTCAAACAATGAGTTTTGTTCATCTGCATTCCGCCATGTTAAACGTTGATGTAAGTATACACAAACATAAAATGTATATTATTGGCTTCAATAGAATTATTTCAACCATTTGATTTGATGTAGGTACGTATTGTAAATTAATGAAACTGGTTTTCAGATTAGATTAGAGAAATATAAACGAGTGTCAATAGCTAAACTTGATTTCAAGTCCTCACGAGATTCATATGGAGATGATGCCATCAGTAATGTGCAGCTTAAGCGTGACGGAAAATTGTGCACAGTATAGTGCAAAATATATACAGAGCACAAGGTTCATGCAAAATTCTATAGATGCACACTGGTTGTTGATGGAGAAGATGATATTATTCACTCCGTTCAGTATCATGACTGTGTTTTATCACAAGGAGTTTGCAAGGATGCAATAGCCTTTCTTATGTGAGTTCATCGCCGAAGTGAGAAACCATCATGCACTTCTGTGCAGTGTAATTGGAAAAAATCAAAGCTGTCCAGAGTTGGTAGTAGCATAAAATATATCAAAGCAAATGGCTTGTCTGGGGGTAGTCCTATATTTCCAGCAAATTCATCTGTTTTTGAGAAGTGTTTGAAGGAAAGGAAAAGAAAAGAAAAAGGAAGGTTGAGAACTGTGAGCTTTTATGGTATTAACCCACTTATTGTCCAAACAAACTCGTATTTAATTTTAAAGAGAAATGTGTTAATGCATTTTTTAATAAAGATCAAATACCAGAATCTTTAATAGAGAACGTTGAAGAAGAAACCAGGAAACAATTCAATAGTAGTCTTTGGTATGAAATGAGATATGGTCGGATAACTGCTTCAAGAGCATTTGAAGTTGAAGCCGGTATAAAACGAATGATGGCCTACTCATATTTTTTATACTAGGTGGTAGAATTTCAGACACTCCATCCTTAAAACGTGGCCGTGTCCTAGAAGATGAAGTAAAAAAAAACTACAAAGATAAAAATAATTAAGTGCGGTCTGATAATAAACTCCAAGTATCCAAAGATGCTCCTTCCCTAGATAGAATATTTGAAGATTGCGTTATAGAAATTAAATGTCCCATTAGTGCAAAGACATATAAGAGTAATATATGAAATGGAAAATGTACTGAAAGATATAATGTCCAACAATGCAGTTTCAAATTCATTTAACAGGAATGAAAAACTGTTGGTTTTGTGTGGCTGATCCAGATTATGTGAAAAATAAAGGAGTTGAAATATTAAGGCCACTCAATCTTCAATATGTTGAAAATATGATTAATATTAAATTAATAAACTTTTGGAAAATTAATGTATGCATTAGTATATCACAGTATCATACCTGTAATATATTGCAAATATAAAACAATCTAAGGGTTTAACTTGTTTTATTGTATTAAAAAATCTTGAAAATTAACCAAAGTACATGTTATGATTATGTCATCCATATTTTTACAAATTTTAAATTAATGCATGCATGTGGTAAGCACATAAAAATCTCGTAAGCACCGTATAACTTTCTCTACATGGATTCTTATGCTATCTATCTGTTTTGATACCTTCAATTCACTTTTTGTCATTTTCACTCCTGTTTCAACACTTGGACTAGCGATACACCTGATTTTTGCAGATATTGTTCAACGTGTTTAGTTCCCCTATCTGCCATAACGCACGTACCAAGTTTTAAAACCTTTGAAATATTACACGATTCAACTAAACACGTGTCAGTTGTTCTTCCTCCAAATCCTGCAGAAATATAATTTATTAATCCATTTTGTGTACAGGATACTAAGCATTTTATTGTGTCGGTTTTCTTCTTGTATTCTGGCCACGTCAGAGCTTTATATGGCTTTTGCAACTCAATTTCCAGACAATCTATGAAGCAACTGACATTGTGATATTTGTGCCTGAATGACATAGATAAGGTCCTTTTGATCATTTCAGAGTCTAGCGTCGCAATAAAAGGACGCATAACAATGTCTATCAAAGGTATATTTTTAAAAAGTATCTTTCTTAGATATGAAGAAGTATTTCCGTAATCATCTGTCGATTGATAGAATTTAGAATCCAATACTATTTTATTTAAACATAGCAATAAATGATGCTTTGGAATATTTACTTCATCTTCTATTATATCAATCAAATAGTAACAACTGCTTGGAACACCAATGTATAGTCGAGGCTTTTTTTCAATTTTCTTAATAGTATTTAATATGGTCTTTGTTGCTACAAGTTTTCTGTCTTCTGTCATTAAGATACTATTACAATTAGAAGATGATGATGAATGCGAGGATGGTGAGTTATTGTTGGTGGCTATAGATGGTATATATATATATATATATATATATATATATATATATATATTTGAGTTTTTTCGCGGATAGATACCTGTGTTGTATTGTTTTCTCGGGGATTCCGCGTTGATGCTGAGGGTTGGCTCTGAAAAGAACCGGATTCTCGACGTTTCGGCGAACTAACATTCGCCATTCTCAAGAGATATATGCGCCCGTGCGGGTCAACCGTTAGACGCATACTTATGTATGCGTCAGGTGTGCCAATATGCGTCTAACGGTTGACCCGCACGGACGCATAGATCTCTTGAGAATGGCGAATGTTAGTTCGCCGAAACGTCGAGAATCCGATTCTTTTCAGAGCTAACCCTCAGCGTCAACGCTGAATCCAACGCTGATTTAATTTTAAAATCTTTTTACCATTATGTTGGTTGTTACATTCTATTGTACTTTCGCAACATAAGTATATTCGAGAGGTACTGCAATAATGTAAACTGTGATAAGTAGAAAGATCTGTTATTGGCCAGTATTTTCAAAATTTAGCAAAATTGTATTAGTTTTAAACTTCAATTACTATTAATCTTCTATTCAATAAATAAATACATACTAGAATTTGTATCAGAGGTATCTTTGGGAGAAGAACTAGATATACCTACAGCATTTTTTAAGATTTATTCAGACACTCGGCGATTATCATCATTCTTTGTTTTCTTACAATATATGGCCTTTCTATACTGCTACACGTCCGTTTTCTTCTGTCTTCTTGACATTGTAATTTACTAAGAGTACAACGAGGTTTCATGAGTACTTTTGATACTTTTCCCATAATATGATACTCCATGTATACTCCAAGCCATATCACTTGACAACAAGATAAATAATAGCTACTGTGTTTGTTATAATAAATATGACATCATAATTTTATTAAAAAATACTTGACAAACAGGATTTTTGCAAAATTCAACAGTACTGCTTCAGATTTAGAAAGAGATTGTGTTCATACTTATATCAAAATGATCTTCACAAAAACACATTTGGAAATTTTTAGATAAACTATTAACATTATTCCTCCTTGCAAGTTTTAGCCACTTTCTCCGTATGTTGTGATTGCATGAAACGTATATAGATAACTTGTTTGGCGTTTTAATACGTGTGCTTTTAAACTGGGGCACTACACAGTACTTTTAATATGAGAAAATCATTTTTTAGTTAAGAAAATGAAAATATAGTAACTACTGCCATACCCAAAGAAATTGTTTTGTTTCGTTTCACATACACTGGCGTCATTCAAAACGCCATGACAGCACTGAACGTTTGCGGGGTAACTTTAAATTGTTTTTATAAAACGCAAAATTCTTCATGTAAATCAGTGTTTCCCAAAGTTATTTGACCTTTGAAGGGGGCGACCCTTTCTAGAAAAAATATTACCCAGCGCCCCCTGTTTTTTTTTTTTATTTTAATAGCAATTAATAAGGGATATAAATATTATTGTATTATTGTATCTGTGAGAAGAGGAATTAATGAGTAAGAAACCAATTTTGATGGAGTGCACTTTTTTAATAAATCATTAAACGTTTCGGGAAAAAATCTTTCCATCATCAGTGGTGTACTAATTTTCTAGGACCGCAAATCAGTATATTGAATTTTACAGACATATTATATTTGTAATAAAATATGTCTGTAAAATTCGATATGCGGTCTTGCGGTCCTAGAAAATTAGTACACCACTGATGGATATATTTTTTCCCGAAACGTTTTATGATTTATTTAGTAAAAAATGATCATTATCAAAATTAGTCTTTTACTCGTTAATTCCTCTTCAGTCTTCACATTATATGCAAGACTGTTAAATTATTTTACATCATTATTGTATGTCCGTTTTTCGTAAAATATAGTAAAGAAAGTTCTAAATTAAGAACATCGAAGTTTGAAATTATGAAACTATTTATTAAATTCAGAATAAACATGATACAAAAAAGTATCTTAATTTTAATGTGAAGGATGAACCTGGTGTGCTGCTACCAATTTAGCAATTTTCGGTTCTATCTTCGTCAGCAGTAATCTTAAATCACCGCGATCGACAATTTGCAATCGGTTTCTTTTTTTGTTAATAAATTGGTTACCGCACTGAATCCACGTTCCACCAAGTATGATGACGGAAATGCAATCAACAATTTTTGAATGACAGCCCAAATTTCTGGATAAGCCGTAGGGATCTCTTTTGCAGCCAGAATTGTTGGTAGCCACTTTTGAATTTAAATTACAATTCATAATTTGTAGTTACTTCCATCAATTCTTCTTGTAACTGTGGAGAATCTTCTGTATTTGCACTTAAAAAAGGATCCAAAATCCAATCAGGTATATTCATTTTTAATATATCATCAAATCGTTTATTAAAATCTGAATGGAGTGCATCCAAGTGCTCACAATAAGAAAGTATGTCGCCATCTTTTTTTCTGTTCCTGATAAATTTGGAAACTGGCTGAATTCCCCTCGTCCGAAATTTCGCTTGTACACAAGAACTTTTGTCATAAATGCAGAAGGAACAGATTTTGTTTTTATTAAATTCAATGCATCACCTTGAAGTTGAAGATTGCTTTCATTAAATTTTTGAAACAAATCGGTCAAGTAAGCGATGTCACTTTTGGATTGAATTAGTTTGGATCGCAAATCTTAATTTTTATCTTTCAAGAACTCCAGCACCGAGTTAAATAGCTTATAAAACCTATCTAAACAGGCATCCTTTGACAACCATCGAATTTCTGTATGAAGCAGCAAACGATTAAATTCTTCATCGTTTTTAATACAAACCTGTTTAAATAATCTATCATTCAATGATCTGCTTCTGATTGTGTTGATAGCTTTAATTACATATTGTAATGAATTATGTAGGCGTGCACTTAAATTTTGAGCAACAAGATGTTGGCGATGAATGACACAGTGTACTGTGAATGCATTCGGCACCTCCCTTTTTAAATATGCAAGAAAAACCCTGTAGCGCCCTACCATCGCTGGAGCACCATCTGTGGCTATTGATAAAATATTACTCAGAGGTATTCCTTTTTCTTTAAAAAACTCATCTAATGCAAGAAATATCGATTCTCCCTTCGTGTCAGTTTGCAAATATTTAGCAAATAAAAATTCTTGGCAAATTTCTTCTTGCTTTATGAACCGCACGTATGCTAAAAGCAAAGCTTCGTTTCCTGGCAAAGTTGATTCGTCAAGCTGAATAGAAAACCGAGATCTTTTTAAATAGCCACACAATGAATCTTCAACATCTTGTGCCATTTCATCAATTCTTCTTTGCACTGTATTATTGCTCAAAGAAATTTTTTTGATAATATCAAATGATGGCTTGTGTAACACAGTATGTATTACTTCACTTATAGCCGGTACTATTAGTTCTTCACCAATAGTATGAGGTTTTCCCGATTTGGCAATCATTAGTGAAATATTATAAGAAGCAAGTAAGCCATCGCCATCTTGTGAGGTTGCGGTTGAGAAGAGTTTTGTCGCTGTCGGTTGTTGGCTAAATTTTTTTTTTAGTGTACGAAAATAACTTAAATCCTTATTTTTTTATCACCATGAATTTTAGTCAAATGTTCTTGTAGTCTAAAAGGCTTCATAGCTTCGTTTGATAATATTTTTTGGCAGATCAGACACATTGGCAATTTAATATTTACAGGCGACTCAATAAAGCCATATTTCAAATATTCGATATTATATTGTCTACATTTTTTCTTTGGTTCAGCCATTATTATCTGTAGAGAAAATAAAACTTTTATAGAGGTATTTAATGAAATATAAATAAACATGATATCATTAATTGTGAAGCACATATAATTACAACAAAAAAATAATAATACTTACCAATTATACTCGCACTATTTATTACTTATCTTTAACAAATATCAATCACACTGACTTACGTGACAGCAACAGTAAGAATTTGAGGTTATGGTGCATTCTTCTTCTTCTTCCAATTTATTGGAATTGGGTGGTAAGGTTATGTTGCATGTTGATATATTTTAAACTACTTCTTCATCTTGTTTCAAAGTTGTGATATCTTCTTTCACATATAAATTTATGAAAATAATATTTGCTTTACAATTTTACATTTTATAATTTAGTCATCGAGTCTTCAAATGCAACAGGTATTTTTTACGTATTAAATTTTTTTTTATATTATTATTACTACCATATATATATATATATATATATATATATATATATATATATATATATATATATATATATATATATATATATATATATATATATTAAGTTCCATTAAGTTCATGTAAATATGCTGAACAAAAATTTATTATTATTCCCTTCTCTTTTGCAAACTGAAAAACTCTCTCATTAATAAACTCCTTACCATTGTCACATAGCAATTCTTTTATCATCTTATCAGTGAGATTTTGTACTTCATTTACATACTGCACTTAGCAACTATATACTTCATCTTTTGTTTGAATGCAATAAACTTGGACCAGTTTGCTCTAGTCATCTATAAACTCAAAAAAATTACAAAACATAACAAACAACAACTCTGTTGTTTGATGTGGTCCATTGAAATATGTATGAACAATCGTAATATACCCTCTGATCGTCTTCGGTTATTATGGAAATGTACGTTATGCATTTTGTTTTCAATACATGCCACACACTTTAAATATTCTGTTTCAATCTCTTTAGATAGTCCATCTTATGATTCATTTTTGCACATTATTTTCATATTGTTAAAATTGAAATGTCCCAATGTACAGTGAAGTTTTTCTTTTGTAGTGATATGGCTTTTACTCACATTTACTCTCAGCATTTCTTCATTGACATAACTTTTCATCCCCTATAGTCCTTCATTTTTAATTGCAACAGCTATAATCGCTCTATATGAGTTACATTATTTTGACAATCTCATCAATCCTCTAGACCTGTATGGTGTGTGGGTTGAAGGATGATATGTGCAGTCATTGGTTGGAAGAATGCACGATGGCAGAGTGGAATGAACAGGAGAGAAGGCGAGGAAATGATTGCAGTGAGTGCATGGACGAGAACGGGAAGGGACTGTCGTTTTTATTCAGAATGAAAAGGTGGAAAGAGCGGATGCGACGTGGTAGTTTTTTGAGTGTTGCGGTTTAGTTTTTATTGAGTTTACACTACTGATGTACAGGTGTTGATGTATAGGTTTATAGGGTGGCAAAATTTCTTTTTTCTTATTTAATGGGGTTTTAGTTGCATAGCTTTTTAATTTTTTGTAGCGTATTCTGTATGTTTTGTATGGTTGTGTAAATTATTTTAATATGCCAATAAATAAATAAATATATATATATATATATATATATATATATATATATATATATATATATATATATATATATATGTGTGTATATATATGTGTATATATATATATATATATATATATATATATATAGTTTGTAAGTTTTTAATTATTTTCTTATCTGCATTTTCTTATCCATTATATTCCCATAAAAATATTAGGTCCTAAAAACCTAAGTGTAAGAGAATAATAGTATAGGGGTAAACAGTACAGTGATTGGTCATTTTAGAAACCGAACAATGAAAACAATAAATTTCATGCTTGTATAAAATGAATTTACGAATTATTATAGTGCTAATAATTGTAAAAAACGTCACTTTTCTATTTAAATAATAATTCGAATAAAAAATTAAAAATTTTATAGAAAATAAGAAGATAAATATTTGATTCATCAAAAAACATAGTTATCGATCATAGGAATGTAGTGATTGTCTAGTGGATTTACAGTGATTAGTCAACGCTTTATAATAAATAAAAGTAATTTGAAAATATGAAAAACTATTATGAACTAGTGATCACTCCAGTGATTAACACTCCAATGATCTAATAAAAGAAAGATATTTTTGTTAAAAAAAAACAATTCAAACATAAATTTATAATTTATGTTATGATTATTCATTTAATTGCCACCAATATTTTCTTGATCCTCAATCAACTCTATGATTTTTTCTGACAGTTTTTTTTTTCTAAAGTTTTCCGTTTTTCTTTTTGTTTATTTTTTTTTCAAATTGGTAAAACTACGTTATAGATAAGTATACAAACTTAAAACAATTGGAACACAGCCTGAATATATAAATATATTCAACCGGAGCTTATATTTTCCGGAGCTATATAACAATTACTGAGTCTTTTTAGGACTACCAAAGCAAATCTTACGTGAAATTTGTCAGTTATTTAATAGCGGTCAGTCCACCTTTGTGACACTCAACAAAAACCATAAATATAACATTGTTTTTAAGATGTCTTTCCATTAAGTTTGAAATTGCCGTGATCAATTTCATAAACATTTTGTGCCCCAAGAGGGGCTATTATGTTTTTCATTTTTGGACATACCATAAAATAAGTTCATTACCTTTGGAAACTCAAGTCGGATCTTTTAATATGTTTAAATATTTAAATTTTGATAAATAATCATATATTTCACTCAACCACTTTTTAATAACACTCTCACTTACACAAGAGCTGGCTTTAGTTGCTCTTTCTGGAAATCTTTCAATAAGAATCAGATTCCTTTAAAGAAAGGCTTTATACGACCCATTTCCTAGAACATTGTTTACTTTGATCCAAAAACTCTTTGACAATGCTTGTATATTGATCTTTCTTCTAGGAAATCCTCTTCGTTGACAATCGATTATCCAACGTACTAGGTCCTCTTCTGCATTGCATCCTAATACAGGAGACGGACCTGTAGTAGATTTGATGAATGCATTATTAAGTCTAAATTGAATTGTTGGTTTGGAAATACCATACTTTTTTGAAGCTGTGCTTTGTGACATCCCATTTTAAACTGCATTAATAGCATCTTGAATTTGATTATCCGTATATTGTTTTATAAAACTGGTAAACAAATGGCATATTTCACATGAGATTTGTTTTGGTAGTCCTAAAAAGGCTCAGTAATTGTTATAAAGCTCCGGAAAGGTTCAATATATTTATATATTCAGGCTGTATTCCGATTGTTTTAAGATTGTACCTTATCTTACGTTTGCCATTTTATGTATATTAACACTCGCGTATTTAACCTAGAAATAAATAAATTAGTATTTTCACTAACTACAATAACAAATACAGAAATAAATTCAAGTAAAATATATTTTTCATTTTGCTTTAAAATTGTGTTCTGAATATTTTTCTTGTCCTCTTATTTGTAGGTTAAACACTCTAGGAATAACTGTCACATAGTTTCTCTAACGTCAAAATACTAATTGGTCGGATGACCTATCACTCTAAAACTGTATATCGTGCGATATTTATTATCTTATCATATTTTTCAGAGTCAGTACTTTATTTTTATCAAAAAATTTTTATTTCGATAATTTAAACCTGTATTCATTTAGAAATGTCAAAAATCAGCACAAAAATCATTTTTAAATTATGAAAATATCTAGAAATCGTAAGGTTACTTTTTGTACATTTCTGTCTAAAATGACGTAAATCTACGACTGGTCATTTTATTAATTAAATACACACATGAAACTTTAAGTTATAACAAAGTTATGGGTTGTATCCAATACAGAAAATAATATAGAATTTTCTTCTGTTAATAAACAATTATGTCACCAAAAGATTGTCTTATAGTTATATAGTTTTCAAATTATGACCAATCACTACCTACTGACCAACAACTGCACTATTTACCCCTATTTTATGCCTTTGCAATTTGAAAACTGTAGATGCAATATAAACACGTACGTTTGTGCCTGTACATTTCGTTTTTATCGCAGTTTGTATAATTAATTTTCAGTTACGTTACGTACTTTTGTGTCATTAAAAATACTATCTCAGCTATTATTTAGAATATAAAATTCCTACAGAAATGTGTGTATAAATTTGGCATTAAGCCTTTGATTTACCTTTTGTAAAAGTGCGAAATGTATTCCCATGTGATAATATACTTGTGAAACTTTATCAGAAGTTGTAAAACATTTGATGTTATAGAATCAAGGCGTGAATGGAACCCACTGTCAAGTTCACAGACTTGCATTATTACCCCCTTGTAGAATTTGTTTAGTTTAGGGTAGGGCCACTAATGAAAATAAAGAGAATTATAATAGCTAAGCTAAAAGTTCTGTAGATCCTGTTCAAATTAAGCATTTTTACTAAAGTTTTAACTTTGTATTACTAATGTTTTAAAGTTTTAATTATTTGATTTTTTTACTTGTTCACAAATTTTAACTTCTAAATTTGATTGAGATTGCCTTTGCATGTCCTGTGGACTCACAGACAGCGCGGCACATACCATTTTTAAGTGTGACAGGTGGATACCCGAAAGGGATAAATAGAAAAATTAGACCGAACAAACACTAAACTAATGGTTGAAAAAATTATCTCGTCGGAGGAATTATGAACAGATACATCAAGGATGATCTAAGACATCATGATAATAAAAATACTAGACGAGCGGACAGGGAAAGAAGCCGAAAAGATGACAAATGTTAGTACCTGAACCCCTAATCGCTGCAAATGGAATGGGGATGTAAGAGCGACACCATTCAGCAACATCTTGAAAGTTATGCGAAAAGCGGTCCCAAGATGCTTGTGATATTCAGAGGGTCCTCTCGTTAACTTAATAGTTAGATGCTTACTACGTCCCCAACAAAAAAGAAGCAGAATTCTGAGTACTTCTTCTTAAATTAATAATATGTCAACGTATTCACTGTTGGTGCGATAGACTATTTTTACTTTTCCTTACGAATTTTTTTTTTAAGAAATAATTTCAAATAACAGTGGAGATAACAGAGGAAAAGTTACCAATATCAGCCTACTTATTAAAAAATTCACTGATTATTTATCATTTGAATTTAAAAAGTTTAACAGTAACTCTCTTATTATGCAACTTTTGTTAAGAGATTTTGAGGTTAATGACCTTCTTTAAAGATGATTCATCTCTAGAAAATGAAATCACAAGACCGAAAACACTCTGTACAACATACTGCGAAAAATTAAATCTGTGGAGAAAAGATAAATACAGGTATTACAAGATAATTCAGCAAAACGAAAACATAAAGTAAATTACTTTATGGATTAAGTTATTTTCCAAGACAGGGAAAATAATCCTTTGCTTCGAACATCTCTGCAGCAAGAGAAGCTACTTAGAGCAGCATATTATAAAAACATGGAGTTCGCAGGAAAAGCATTTAAAATGTTCAATTAAAACTGATTTCTCTAAAATCTAACTCCTAAATTAATTTTATAGCTAGGAATAATCTCAGCAATGTTAAAATATCTTGTAATATTATTTTATCTTAAATTAATTAGTAAACATTATTGTATGAATAGGATGGTTGCGACAGTTACTACGTGGTAATTCATACTTACATGGAATTGAAAAATTCACTATGTTTTTACCACACTTTTAATATGTAAAAAGATTATATAACTTATTATTCACAGTTATGTAAATTTCTACACATATCACAACTCGAGTTTCGACGTTTGACGGTCATTTTCAAGTGACTTAACAAATTGATGATGTTGAATATCGATTCATCGAAATATCATCGAATGCATCCAAATATGAGGTTTCACTCGCCCTCTCGGAACTCAAACCAATAACAACTCCAATAAACTCCAAATAGTCCGGTCAATTTAGACATCCAAGGTTACAAAAATTCACATTTGCCTGAAAATTGGCAGGATTATTTAAAACACTATTATAAATGAAATGTGAAAAGTCCTCATCGATCTGACACCTGGAAAAAAAATTACTCGGGGTCAAAGGTCACAAAAACGGTTTTTTCGCGATTTTCAGCAAAACGGTTCTTCAAAAAAGTTCTATCATAAAATTAGTTTTAACAAAAATTGTAGACCAGATAATTATCTATAAAAAATGTCTTAATACTTTTTTTCCTAAGAGCCACCGTTTTTGAGATATAACGATTCAAAAAGTTGAATGAGTTGTAATCGTCATAAAATGCACACGTTTACACGCCACCTTTGAGGCAGTGTACTTAGCGCGTTTTTTTTTAATGTGGTTTCCCCGGTAGGCCTATTCCACTGATCTGTTGTGATTCTGTTTAATTTGAAACTATTAAATAATTAAAGATATTGGCAATTGTTGAAAATGATAAAAAGGGTGTAAATTAAAAAAAATAGGGAAATTTATCAATTGGAATCAACATGTGAAACTTCTTCTTCCTCTTCTCCTTGTTCTTCTTCTTCTTCTTGTTCTTCTTCTTCTTGTTTATCTTCTTCATCCTGGATGAATGAAGTGACAGTGACACTTAGGCTAATATTTGTGCATATGAAATTTAAATGATCAAAATTAAATGTTTTATTTTTTTAAATTACTCGCTCCAAAAAATGTGTCAGCGACTCCGGAATTTCATTGCTTAAATCTTCAAACATGCGACATGGTAAAGGGTAGTTAGAATTATCTGACACTGTGGATTGAATATCTCCGCGAATGATTGCTTCAGCAGCTTCTAGAATTGTAAGTCGTTCTTCTTTTTTTTTCTTTTCCGTACCAAGCTTGATTTAAAATATCATGATGATTGTCTACTAAGCATATGAAGGTTGATGTTCCTGATTTTTGCGATAATAATTTTATCACCGTCTCTTGATATAAAAAAATTCAAACTTTCTGCTTTATCCACAACGTAGTTACAGGGGGGTCAAAAGTGTCGTTTGTCTCCTCGAGAAAAGATAGGACGGTAGTGCTCGACTTGGCGGGGGCGCTGCCGTGTCCCCAGATAATAAACGAACCCAGTTCACAATGGCCCAAATATATCCGAAAACCTCAAATTCAGACAAAACTTTCATCTCACTGACATATTTTGGCAAAACAACCGAACACGTCGCAAATGTCCTTCGAAAGCAAAATCTTCAAGTAGAGTTGAGATTATCTTTGACAATGGAATTACAGGTTCATTCGGACAGAGTAATGTTGGTGCAGTTGAAAACAAACACTGGCGTAATAAATGTAAACAAACTTATGCTCCAATGGCCGACAAGGAGGACGCAAATATTAAAGATTTCTATGCACACTTGGATGTAGTTCTCAGAGGCATGAAGCTTAATGGGAGATACATCGGTCATAAACGATATTAATGCCAAGTCGGCGGAGTTGGTAGATGCACGGGAAACTGTGGCTTAGGAGAAAGAAACGATAGAAGTGATCGCTTGATACAATTCTGTCAAGATGTGGAACTTGTCGTTACAAACACAGTCTTTAAACTCCCTGTATGCCGACTATATACAAGGAGATCTCCAGCTAATAAGCCAGAAAAAGTAGTACATAAAAAATATACTTTATTCTCATTAACAACCGGTACAGAAACGCTATCAAATCAGTAAGAGCGTATCCTGGTGCTGATATAAATTCTGATCACAACCCTTTAGTAGTCGAAATTAGTGTGAGAATGAACAAGTCTATGAAGCGGAAGAACCAATATATAGACACGAAACTTTTAGAAAAACCCAAAGTAAATGTTGCAGCACACCAAGCAGTAAATGATCATATGAGAACAATTAAGGGCATGAAAAAAGAGAAACAGTCGATATACGTTGGCACCGGATACTAGAAGGTCTAGTTTCCATAACAAATGACCATTTAACAAGTAAAAGAATAAAGAAGTAGCCGTGTATTTCAGTGGTGAAAAAATTAAGACATTGCATAAGTAGACACAGAATTAAATTAGAACGGCAAAAGAAGAATTCCTGTTCAAGCAATGTGCGAAAATAGAAGAATGCGAGAGCAAATATAACAGCTTCCACATGCACAATAGGATTAAGAATTGGCGGGTTACAAACAGAATGGGAACATAGGCAGCATTATTATACACGAGAAAGAATTAAAATTTTATTTCGGAACGTGGCAGGATTACTAAGGAAACTGAGAATAGGAGAGGAAGAATTTGGGGCGTACTTGTATGATTTCCAAGTAATTAACTTAGTGGAAACTTGGACAAAACAAGAGGAATGGGAGGAGTGCATTAAGAGGTTGCCGGAAGGCTATAGATGGAGGCCCAAATTTGCAAAAAAAAGATTCTAATTTTGGAAGGGCAAAAGGTGGAATAGTAACAGGGGTGGACAAGGCTCTCAGGGAAAAAGCTTCCGCAGATATACCCAGAAGAGAAAAAGATACGGCAAAAGATACGTATGAAGGTCTGGTGATGAGGGAAATAGAAATTGAAGGGCAATGGTGGGGGGGGGGGGGTGATGACGGTGTATAATAATAATAGATCTACGGAGATACAACAAAAAATAGAAGATTGCCTGAACGATGGGGAACACGAAAAACTGCTGATAGGAGGAGACTGGAATGTAAGAATTGGGGAAGGGCAGCCGATGGGGATTAGCAGTAGTTGAGGTGAAATTACGAGCAAATCTAAGGATAAAATAAGGAATGCTCAAGGAAAGCTGTGGTTGGAGTGGGTGAAGAAAAATCATTGGGAAATGCTAAATGGGTGCTGTGTAGGAGACTGGGACGGGGAATTTACTTTTGTGGGAGGTAGTGGTGAATCCGTTATTGACCTAGTGGTGGCAAATGGGAATTCAATGGAGTCAATAGAAAGTATGGGAATTGGTATTAGAAGGGACTCCGATCATATGCCGGTAATTGTGATCCTGAAAGAAAAACATGAAACAAGGGGAAAGGATAATATATAAATGGGATCAGCCCGCACAAGAAATATATGCCACGAGGCTAGCAAAAGTTGATTGGAAAAACCTCAAAGCAATGGTGGCAATGGTGGAAATGGTGGCAAAAACTATGAAGAAAACTGGAACCAAATCCACATGGTTTGATGAAGAATGCCGGAGGGAAAAGAAAAAGCTGAGAGAGGTGATAAACAGATGGAGAGAAGGAAAGGGAGTCAAAGAAGAAATTAAGAAAAAAAAACTGCAGCTTGAGAGAGTTATGAAGACAAAAAAAGAAGATGGGGAAAAGAAAAGGGTAGAAGAGATATCAAACATAAATAATGAAGCGGAGCTGTGGCGGTTCCAATATTGAAAACGTACACAACTAAAAATATCTTAGTGCGTGGCTTGTACAAACTGGACAGCAAACAATATAAATACGACCTTGAATAGAAATTTTCAGAGCATCTTTTATGAAAATGAAGAAAGTAATTGCCAGCCGTAATATCAATCTTGTTTTACGGATGCATATGCTATGGTGCCATGTATTTTCCGTCCAACTTTATGGGATAGAAACCTGGACCCTTAAAAAGACCCATTTGTATGGACTGCATTTGCAAGCGTTCGAGAAATGGTGCTATCACAGGATATGGCGTATACCTTGGTCAGATAGGGTCACCAATGAAGAGGTTCTGACCAAAATGCAAAAAGAATGCAGAGATTATATGCACCCTTAAAAAAAACTAGAATACTTGGGACATTGGTCAATGCTCCAGCTGATAATGCAATGAATGGAAAATAAAGGAAACAAGGAAAGTTGGCAGACGTAGAATATACTGGTTGAGAATTCTAAGGGCTTAGTTTGATTGTTATAGTACCGCAATTTACCGAGCAGCCACCAACAAAATTCGAATAGCTAAGATGGCAGCAAGCCCCCGACAGAAGAAGTGCAGAAAGAAGAAGACTAAAATCCGCAATACTAAACATATATTACGCGGAAATAAATCAATTTGCAAGCAGCTGGAAAGGGTATTTATTGCTCAAAAAGGGTTTTAATAGCTATATCTGGGAAAAAGTAAACCTTGTTTCACAGAGCTGGATTTGTTAACACTACCGGCATTATGTATATGACAGGTCGCATGCCAAATGCGTAAAAACGCAAAGCATTTCAAATTATAGACTAGCATATTTACAATACCAGAAGTCTATATAATTGAAATGCATTGCAATAATACTGAGGAATTTTTAAACTAGTAAATCTAAAAATGAACTAAATATACTTTATTTATTTATATACATACATAAACTCTCTCTCTCTCTCTCTATATATATATATATATATATATATATATATATATATATATATATATATATATATATAGAGGTAGTGTGTGTGCGTGCGTATGTGTCCAATATTTTTGTTTTTCTCCAACCAAATTTTCTGGCCACGAAAAAATGCGTTTTACAGTGATGTTGTGTACTAAAGCCAATGGTTTTATATGCAAGCCAGTTTTGCTTCTGGGACTTCTGGGACTGAACTGAATTTTGGGTACAATTTCAAGTGGATGGATGGACAACAATTAGACTGAAAGATTTTTACGTCTAACTTTGGGCCAAAGTTCTTTTTTACGATGTACGATGTTACGATGTTACTTTTGTACGATGCCTTCGTAGTCATAATTCTGAAGCAATTAAAAACGGATATGGCAGTGATGCGCTGGTCTAATCCAACCTGCTGACGTTAGCTGGAACAAACTGTTCAAATCGTCTTTAACTGAGCAGTCCACCGAATGGCTTTCAGCTAACAATCATGATATTACAAAAGCTGGTAACATGAAATCTGCTCCATTTGAAACTGTTTGTCAATGTATTTGCAATTGCTGCCAGTTGATTTGATTAAAAAATCATTCAGATGCTGTGGGATCGGATTAAATACTGATAGTTTTGAGGACATGGAAATAACTTGTTTTCAAGAAGGAAATAAATGTGCAGGTGGCCGAACATTTTAAATGGAAAAATGTTACCTTTGAAAAAGCATTTGAATTTATCTGAAGATATAATTTACGAAGAAGACTTTTGCCGATTTTAATTTCTTTGAAAACTTGGATAAAGAAGAACGAAGAAGTAAGTTGAATTTTAAGGTGGTGGTAAATTATTTTCTGTATTTTGTTTAGAAATGAAACTTAAAAATGTATGTAGTTTTAACTATCTACTGTATTTGTACAAACTATATAATTACAAATTCATTAATGAAAAAATAAACAGCGCCCCCTAATAGACGGCGTACTCTAATAAACAACGCAGCAAATTTGTTTTGAAAAAATAAACGGCGCCCCGTTTATAAGAATAAATACGGTATGTATTTATTTATTTATATATGCTGCTGAGTAGAATAGCTTTGACAGTTCTGGACCAAAATCCCAAAAAGTTAAAGAAAATAAATTGCGGTTTGGGTACTTGTCTATGTATCACCTCAATCCTATTAATCATTTAAAAATTTAATATAAATAAAAATATTTCTACTATTTTGAGTGTGAAAAGGAATATATTGTAATAAAACTTAAGTGTGTGAATAAATTTTGACAGAGAAAAATAAAAACACTGACACAACTATAATTTAAAAGAACCCTGCAGACCCCCGTCAGGAACAAAGTACCTCGAGCAAGTTTCCCTCCACATCTTTCATTATTTAGCAATCGAACAACTTCTTTTTTTGAATTATTATTAAAATAATGAAAGTGCACGCAAATATTTTGATTGAATGTTCTGGAAAATATGAATAAACAATCTAAATCTCTATATTCAAACTCAGTACAAAGTACCAACTTTTTACAGCGGTAGGCAGCTTGAATATATAAATATATTCAACCTTTCCCAATCTCTATAATATTCTTAAGTCTTTTTGAGACTATAAAGACGATTTCTACGAATCACTACAAGTACGAATCACTAAGAATCACTATAAAGTATTTCTCTTGCATTAGTTTTGACATGAATTTTAGTAAAATGAGTTATAAAGTTGCTGTCCAAGAAATGATGCATATATTTGAAGAAGTAAAATTCTTATAAGAGATTCGATACGCGTTTCTAGATTTATCTCTCATAAGTGCAGCTTTGCTTTTATTAATCTCGAAAAGCGTCTGTAGATGGCTACGTACTTAAGTTATTTAAGTTACTTAAGATATGACATTAAAAACAATGCTATTTTTATGGTAATTGTTGAGTGCCAGTAAGGTGGATTGAAAGCTATTAAATAACTGACAAATTTCACATGAAATTTGTTTTGGTAGTTCTTAAAAGACTCAGTAATCGTTATAGAGCTCCGGAAAGATTGAATATATTATGAGGCTGTTTTCCGATTGTTTTAAGATTATCTAAGTTTTATGATTATCTATAACGTAGTTTTACCAATTCTACTTTTATTTTCTTTTTCCTTTTTTCTCTGTCGATACTCTTTTTGACCTTTCACTATTGCCTCTCTAATATGTAAATGTCATAGCGATACAGTGAAATCTGTTAGATTGTGTAAAACCGAGTTATTGCATGATCAGCCGACAGTTTGTGTATTCTATTTTGAAATACTTGATGCGACTAGCTAGTTCGTTAAACCATCTGAAATATGTTTATTTATCTCTTAATTAATAGGTCTGATAAGTAAGACACGTAGCTTTATACTATCAGATGACAGCACTTGGGCATTTCTGGAAACGTCGAATCAGTAAGTGAGTTAGTGTAAGTCCCAGTTAAACAAGTTCCTCATCAAATTTCATGAGCTGAGCTGGAATGAGATTTCATGAGCTGTACGAGCTAGATGAACTACTCGAACTGCCGACAGATCTTGCAATGGCTCAGTTCTAAACAATCTGACTGATTTCACTATATGACTACGATAAATATAAATATAGTAAATATCAATAACTCAAATTACATGTCGGACAAACATGTGTAAACAGTTAGCAATTGCTTCAAATTGTACAGTTTTATTTTTATAAACTTAATTTTTTCAGGATTTTGTATCCTTTCTTAACTTTCCCTTTCTCAAAATCTAATTAAATTAATGAGTATAATATAAACAAAATAACTCTATGATTTAAAACAACAAAAAAACACGTTTGAACAATATTTTTTTTCTTGATTAGTTTTAAGGTTATAAACTATCCTCGCTCGTCTGTCACTCTGCCAAAGAAACAGCGAGAGCACGCATTATACACTGCGAGAATGAGAAAGAAAGAGAGAGAGAGAGCGCGGTATAGAAATATACACAGAGAGAAAGAGATAGGCATATAGCGTAACGATAGCCGTGTAACAATAGGCGTTTAACGTTTTCGACCGAATGGCTTCTACCGAGACCTCCCTAAAGGAACTTCGTACTAAAAAATAAACGATTTAATAACAAAATAAGCGACCTAATATTAGCAATAACAATAATAATGTTGTCGGGTGATGATAACCTGTTTTAATAAAAATAAGTTTTAATTAAAAAAAGTCTATACACCGCATATCTGCCCACCATAGCCCACACTCTAACTGCAACATATGCAGATGACACAGCGATAATCAGGAAAACGAATCCAACTGCATCTTAATGTACTAGAAAACTGACTAAAAAGGTGGAAAATCCAAGCAAATAAGTTAAAATCGGTCTACGTCACCTTTTCCCGTAGAAATAAAACCTGTCCACCAGTAAAATTGAATGGCCGGCAGCTACCTCAATCAAACTCAGCGAAATATCTAGGTATGCACATAGATCAAAAACTCACATGGCGAAAGCACATATGGACAAAAATAAAGCAACTTAATCTTAAATTGAGGAAAATGTATTGGTTACTAGGTCCAAAATCAAAACTCTCATTGGAAAACAAGCTTCTACTATATAACTCTGTTCTGAAACCAGTATGGAGCTATGGGAGGCAGCTATGGGGTTCAGCGTGCAACTCAAATATCCAGATACTAGAAAGATTTCAATCAAAAACCTTAAGAATGACTGTAAATGCAGCATGGTTTGTAACAAATAGTATCGTTAACCACGACCTTAACATTAAACTAGTGACAGACAGCCACTCACATAGAGGCTTATGATCCTTCATAGCTTACCCTAATTGAAAGGCTAGCTACCGTTAACTCATTAAGGTGAGGGCTGTTCTTATGAGGGCTTCCCTTATTTTGCATAAATAACATTTTTTGAAAAATATCGCACGAAGTTTATAAGCAAAATATTTTTTATTGGGCATCTCAGAAGAGCATTTAACAAATCAACAACCAATGTTGCCATTCTTTTGTTTTCTTGGATCAGCGTATATCTGCATAAAGTTTCCCTCCACATCTTTCATTATTTAGCAATAATTATAGAGTTGAGGATAGTTTAATTATTTAACCTGACTCATTTTGAGCTATGACGTTTAGTTTTATGTCTATTTTACTTAGGAGGTCTTAGAAAATTTCGAATTTATTAATGCAGATATGTAAAACGTATGTCCCTCAACTTGATTCTCTACGGCCCCCCAAACAAACATTTAAAAACTTTTTAAAATTTGAATAAATCGAAAGATGTTTAAATTTAGATAGTTTATTTTCCATTGGCTATTATTTTATATTTATCCGAATCATAAAAAATATACATTTCGAATGATTCGAAAAAAAAGATCCAATTTGAGTGTGTAGAGTACATTTGTTCTTCTTTGTAGACTAGGCTTTTAATAATTCAGTTTGAATGTGGTGACTAGACCTGGTCTTCAAGGTTTTGTTTAGACTAGACTTTTAATAATCTAGTCTAGTCGTGTAGACAAAATTTTCTTCTCTAGATATAATCATAAAAAAAACAACACTTGCTATCTTTGTCGATATCAGAAATGTACCGAGGAATCGACTCCTGCTTAATAGATATAATTAGATCCTACTTCGAAGAAAGACAAATAGAAATAGAAAAGGGACTTACAAAAAGGGTATGTTTCGCCGTCCTCCCACAGAGATCGGTGCTAGGCCCCACACTGTGGTATATTTTATATGACGACGTACTCGACCTGCCCCAGACCGGCCAGATTGAACTGTATGCATTTGCAGACGACTTATGCGCATGCATAAAAGGTGAAACAATCGCAGATTATAAGATTATAAGAAAAGCCGAACGTACTCTGAAATGCATAAGCAAATGGACGGAGACAAACAAACTTGAAAAGTCGCACCTGAAAAAAACCACAGCAGTCGTTTTCTCAAACAGCTACAAAAAACGTAGAGAAATAAAAGTTCAATTTGGAGACCATGAAATCAAACCAACGTACGAATGCAAGTATCTACGTGTAGTCCTAGACTACGGAATGACTTTCGGTAAGCATATAGAATACGCAATAGACAAAGCGGACAAAGCTACAAAAGCACTTCCGGCAGTACTACCAAACCTTGGTGGTCCAAACTACTTCAAAAGAAGAGCACTGGCACTGACAACGCAGTCCATTATACTATACGCGGCAACTATATGGGAAAAAGGGCTACAAAAAATAAAATATAGAGAAAAGTTTAAAATGTGCCCAAGAAGAACCCTCTTAACCCTTTCGCTAAGGGAACCGGATGAAGCCGTAAAATATTTTCGTACGGGAACCGGATAAATCCGCAAGCGTTTTTTTTTGTACTTAATATGGAAAAGGCAATAATAGATAAAGTATCAATAAAATATCAATAATAAAGATCAATAATAGGAAAATACAATTGTACTTAATATGGAGCAGACTACGGGAACCGTATTTATATGTAAAGAGTAAATAATTATTATTTATACGCAAAGAGTAAAAGCACTACCCTCAGCACCCCGTACACAGGGCACGACTTGTAGAAAAGCACCCCGTAGCGAAAGGGTTAAGAGTAGTATGCGCATACAGAACGATATCGGCAGAAGCAGCAACGGCATGTGCGGGAGTTATACCAATAGAATTCCTGATCAAGGAAAGATCGCAGATAGAAAAACGAATCACAGAGATCCAAATACAAGCTCCACAAGAAATAAAAGCGCACAAAACAGCAATATTGTAAGAGGAGCGCGAAAACACCCTCGAAGCATGGCACATTAGCTGGAATAGTCTCCAAGACAAAGCTCAATAGACCAAAACATTTATACGGAACCTAATAGCATGGAGCACAAGAAAGCACGAAAATATAACATACTACATGACGCAACTCTTTACAGGACACGGTTGCTTCATGGCATACCTGAAGAGAATCAATAAAAGACAAACATACACCTGGTATGTACGACAGAGAAGCAGACACAGCAGAGTATACAATTTTTAAATGCCCACGCTTCTAAAGAGAAAGAACGGAGCTCAGAATAATAATAGGAGAAATAAATAACGAAAACCTTGTCCAAAAAATGTTAGATAGAAAAGAAAATTGCAAAAAGCAACGAAAACTTTCATGGAACAATCAAAATTTCAAGTCATGAAACAAAAAGAAACAGACGAAAAAGCAGGAGCTAAAGAAAGGACATGAAAGAACAACAAAGAAACAGTCGGCGACTACCTGAGAATAATGTGGAAAACGGAGCCGGGCGGTCGTAGCAGGGGTTTTTAATGGGTATGCCAGGCTACTGGAGACTCCCATACTACCCTACATGTATGGTGTGCATAAAGCATTTCCCCTCCAATACTGAAAAATAAGAGGTATAATCTAGACTAAATGTTTTCATCTGTGTATCGTTTGTGTACTAGATTTGGTTTTCTAAGATAGAGTAGACAAAATTGGATAGAGTAGACAAGTAGATAATAGAGAATATGCAAGAAATTTAAATTTACTTGATTTTTTTATCCCCGATACTTTATGATCATGACATTACACCTATACCATTATTTTCTCATTTAGTTTGTATTTAGTTCCAAAAATTGAAATCAAAAAGTTCAAAATATGCGAGCGAAATTCAAATTTGCGAAACGCATGACCATTGGTCATATGTGTCACGTAACACTGGTGATGCGTTTCAATGATGTACGTTGACATTTATCGGCCTCGATATTCACAGATGTAGGTAGGGTGGACTATACACCTCGATAGGGACATTATTAAACACTATATATATCTGGTGTATGTATATACACCAGATGTATATATCTGGTGTACTTATAATAGTGTTTTTGCATTCCGATACTATACAACATGGGCGTAGCCAGGATTTAGTTTCAGGGGGGGTTTTAAGACCTGGATTTAGTTTCGGGGGGGTTTTAAGAAAATACAGTAACAGAAATGCACCAATCTACTTTCTAAACTGAAACACAAGGGATCCTAAACTTCACATCTACCATACTCTCTTGAAGAGAGTCGTCTCTACTCGTCATTTAAATTTAGAAATAAATGTTTAAAATATGGTGAATTTTACAATTCAAGAAGTATGAATTACCACGTTATAACGGTGCTACCATCTTTTTCATTTAATCTGATTGTATAAACTAGAAATGCAATTTTTTATCTAGACTAGGCTTTTATTAATCTAGTCTGATTATGTAAACTAGACTTATAATATGATATAAGATAATATTTGAAATAAATTTGATTGGATTGATTAGAGTAGACAATAGGAAACTTAACAGACGGTATGAGAATCACTCCACGTAAATAATCATATGAGGATATAATTAAAAAAGGGAATATTAAGTAATTAAATAATTTATGTAAATATTAATTTATGCAGTAGCATCAGTTTACCTTAATGTGATTAACGACATCACGGAAAGATTGAATATTAACGATCGAGCCAGTTTAATTAACCTTCAAAATCTAAAAGGAAATTACGATTTCAATATTAAATAAAACAAAATAAGTTTCAAATAAAGCCACATTATTTTGTAAATAACGTATTAATTAAACGATCAAGCTACTTTTACAATTTCCGGGTACTTACTAACGCTATAAATTAGCTTCAGTATCTTTAATTCAGATTCAGTTTAAATCGAGTGTTCAGTTAGAATCAACTATGCTAACATAACAGCTACGGTGGTCTAGTACAGGGGTCGGCAGACTTTCAGGTAAGAAGAAAAAAGTTGACAAAACGATAACATAGTTAACATTTAAAAAAAAATCATTTTATTCAGCTTATATCTAACAATCTAACTTCGTAACAATCGTGATTCGAATACATTTTTTTTTTTCTATAAGACCTCATTTTGAAGATAATTTAATCTAGTTTAAGCAGATTATTAACTGTTTTAAATATTGTTCGGAGAAATAAGGAATTTGCGAAATTGTTATGTTTGCGTCATATCCAACTTTCGAACCTTGATTGTTACCTATATATTTATACTACACACACGTATTATGTATTACTTTAAAGCTATGTTTAATTCATATTTATTCAATAAAAAATCTGAAAACGTATAAGACAATCGAAGCATGAGTGACTGTGCAAAGAGGTCTACCAATCTAGTAGTTGCAATTCTTGGGTCAACATAATATTATAAAGGAATAAAGCAGATTTTATTTAAATCGAAAATACTCCAGGTTACTCCTCTTGATACAAATCTTGAAAGCAACAAGGAATATTGCATTTTCTGTAATACTATTCGCATCAGTTCTTCTATATCGATTTCTTATTTGTTGTTTACTACCGAAAAGGGTAAAATAGGTATTATATTTTAAAAGGTGTCCATATCTATATACTTACCTACTTACCAAAAGCCCTATAAGCGTGTATTAATTATATCGTTTTCAATGAAATGCCCATTATATATAAAAACTTTGTTTAAAATCTATTATATGAAGAAACTATTGTTTATTGTTCTTGAAACTATTAAGTTTGGCAAGGCATCACTAATTAAATATTGAATATCAATCTACATGATATATTCGTATACGTATTACAACACAAACGTAGATTTTCTGTAAATCTTGCATTTTGATGTTGTATGCTTATCACAACGGAGAATTGGAGGTATAGGATCCAATTCCGATCATGTAGCTATGGAAATAAGGAAACTTTGGAAAGATGTTCTGAAGTAATATTCGGCTATTAGAGAAGCAGGTGGGTTATAGTAAATCTCTAAAGATCCTACTTGTAGTATTGTATTGTAGATAAGATTATATTGTATCTGCCGCGGATACTTGGAGCACATCTCTTGGTATAACAAGTATTATCACATATAAAGTCTAATATTGTCTACAAAACAATATTATGGCAAAACATGTTTCTGCAGCCACCGAAACCTTATGACTTTGAAATACAACTTACTGTATCAAAAACGACGAAGAACATATTTCTGTAGTCCCATCTGAAGGAAAACTTTTTCAGAAGTAAAGTCGTTACACTCACATCAGAATATTGAATACGGAGTTATATAGGAGAAGAATATTCAGTAGATTCTTACATTTAATTGCTTCATTCAATTGATAAACAAATTTCAGAGCATATTACTTACATTAACTAAACTTCCAGAACAACGTATATCTAATAATAAAATTAGAAACAGGTATTTTGAGATTCGAAATTTTTATTGCAGAATACTACTTAATTTACCAACACATGGCTTCAGAAGATGATGACATATAAATATAATTAAACAAACAAACTACTAAACAATATTACAAAAGTTGAAGAGGGGGTGTATTATAGGTTTAGATTGAGTAGGGGAGAATTGTTTACAACTTATTGGTCATTCAAAATAATACTTTTTTATTAAGTATAAACAAATTTAATAAAAAAGTATTATTTTGAATGATCAATATGATGTGAATAATAAAAAAACTCTAAACTTTATAACAAATTATGTTCTTTAATTTTATAATCTACATGTAATATTTCAAATTTATTATTGCATCTATGATTGTAACGATGGTTAGCGAAATTAGAGTCGGTTAAGAGTTTAATCATAAATTCAATAGGATTCCAATTCGAGCGGTTGAGCGGAGCGGACGTGTTTTGTGGAGCGGGTTTTGCGGATTGAGCGTTTTTATTGTGACGCGTGTTTTTACGGCGTGCGATAAGGAAAAAAATTGAAAAAAATAAAAAAAAGAAAAAAAGTGTGAGTGAAAACGACCGAGACGAGGATTATAAAAGGAAAAGAGAAGAGGGAAGAGTGTCCGAAGAAAGATTAATTAACCCCTTTCTGAAAAATAAGAAACTGGAAAGATCACCGGCTAAAAAAGGAAATGGGTGAGGAAATGAAGATGCTGAAAAAAATTATGGAAGATGTAGGGGAGATAAAGGAAGAGAACATTTGAAAAATATGATGCGTGAAAAGGAAGAAAACTGGGAAAGAGAAAAGACGGAACAAAATGAAAAAATAAAAGACTGGAGGAGAAAATGGAAGAGAAGGAAAAAATAATAAGAAAAAAGAACATTGTAGTTACGGGACTGGACGAAGGGGAATGTGAGAACGAGAAGAATCTGGAAGAATGGATAAAGGCAGAATTAGAGGTAGAAAGAGATATATAAAGTAAGTGGAGGAAAAATGTTGGTGGCGGAACTTGGGAGGTGGGGTGAAAAGCGGAAAGTTATGGAAAATAAAAGGAAACTAAGGAAAAGAGGGAAAAGAGAGTATACATAGAAGACGATCTGACGAAGAAGGAAAGAGACATACAGAAGGAATTAAAAGCGCTAACCAAAGAAGAGCGACAAAAAGGACGGTGGGCGAAAGTCGGTTATAAAAAGATATGGATAGACGGAAAAGGCTTTAAGTGGGATGATGAAAAGGGGGAGTTAAATACAACAAATTTTTGAATAAGAGCACAAGGAAAAGACGACAGGACAGAAAACGGAAAACGAACACGGAGAGGAATAAGAAAGAAAAGGAGCAATTAAGAATAGTATACTGGAACACAGCGGGGATAAAAAACAAAGACAATGAGTTTTGAGAATATTTGGGAAAATTTGATGTAGTGGGATTGGTAGAAACGTGGGTGGAAGAGAAGGGGTGGGCAAAATTGGAAAAAACAATGCCGAAAGAGTTTAAGTGGAAGTATCAACTTGCAGAGTGGGTAAGCAGGAAAGGGAGAGCTAAAGGGGGTATACTAATTGGAGTGAAAAAGGGTTTGGAAGAAGAAAACAGAACCGAATCAAAAAATAAAGAGGGATTATGGAAAGAACGGTGAAAAATAGACAGAGAAAATTAAGAATTATAACAATATACAGCAGGAGTATGAAAGAAACGACGAGAATGATAGAAGAGCGAGTAAAACAGCAAGACGAGGAAATTCTGGTGATTGGAGGGGATTTTAACGCAAGAATTGGGTAAAAAAGAATACGGATAAAAGAAGAACAAACAACAATATAAAGAAGACCAACAAAAGATGCAACAGGAAACGCCGAAGGGAGACTACTAATTACTCTAGTAGAAGAAAGAGGGTGGGACATACTTAATGGAAACAGCATAGGAGATGAGAAAGGGGAGTACACATATATCGGACCAAGAGGGGAGACAGTTATTGACTATGTTATGGTGAATGAAGAAGCATGGGATGAAATAGAAGAATTCAAGGTGGGAGAAAGAGTCGAGTCGGATTATATGCCATTAAAAGTGAAGACAAAAGGAAGAGATAAAGATAGAAGAAGTGAGAAGGATGTTAGAAGAAAAATTGTGAAGAATATCTGGACGGACGAAGGAATAGAAAATTATAGAACAAGACTTAGGGAGGCCAGATACGCAGAGGAAGAGATAAACGAAAAAGTGAAAGAACTGGGTGATCACGTAAAAAATGCAACAGAAAAAAAAGTGATAGACACAAGAGTGAAGGTGGGGTCTTGAAAAACGAGTGGTGGGATAAAGAATGCAGGGAAGAGAAGTAAGTGTAAGAAAGAAATTAAGAAATTGGAAAAGAAGAAAAGAAAGTAATGAAGAGTACAAGAGAGCACGCAAGAGGTACAAATTAGTATGCAAAGAGAAGGAGCAAAAGAAATGGAAGGAAGAAGATCTAAGGATGAAAGGTATAAAGAAGGAAGAAGAGGTATGGAAATACATAAATAGGGAAAGAAAGAAAAAAGTAGAAAGAGTGAGTATTGGAATTACTATGGAGAAATAGAGAAAGTACTTCAGTGAGCTGCTAGGTGGTGATGAAATCAGACAAGAAAAGAAAAAGAGTCAACACAGGGTGGGAGAAATAGATGAGGTAACAAGAGAAGAATTAGAACAACAACTGTGTAAACTGAAAAAGGAAAAGGCACCAGAGAGGGAAGGTATACAGAATGAATCGTGGATATATAGATCTGAAAGGGAAGCTGACAGGCTGTTAGAGATAATGAATGAAGTGTGGAAGGGAGAGTGCTTCCAACAGCAGTGGAAAGAGGGGATAATATGCCCCATATATAAGAAAGGAAAAAGGGAAACAGCAAGTAATTATAGGGGGACCACCATGCTCAACACGGCATATAAGATATATGCAATGATTGTGCAAGAGAGATTGACGAAGGAATTGAAAGAGCGGGGTGTGATACCAGACGAACAGGCGTGATTTAGGAAAGGGAGAGGGACCATGGATAATGTATACGAATGCCTGAATCACAAAGTAGGGATTGAGATAAAAAAAGAGGGGTGGCAAGATGTATGCATTATTTGTGGACCTGAAGGCGGCCTTTGATAATGTGGGAAGAGAGGTACTGTGCAAATGCCTGAGAAAGAAAAGGATAAAGGAGCATCTGATATCAAAATTAGAAGAGATTTTTGAAGAAACAATAAGTCGAGTGAGAGTCGGTGAAAGGGTGAGCGAAGGTTTCAATGCTCATAAGGGAGTGAGAGAACGCTGGCCACTAAGCCCCAGCCTGTTTGCAGGATTTATTGGAGATATAGTGGAGATGTTCAGCAAGGCGCAGACGGGTGAGGTTGTGGTGTGCAAAGAAAAAGTGTGGTCCCTAGCCTACGCGGACGATTTGGTGGTGCTAGCGAAAGACGAGAAAGGGGTGGAAGAAATGATAAGAAACATGAAGAAATATATGAGGAGGAAAAATCTGACTGTGAAGTGGGAGAAGTCCAAGATGATGGTGTTTAGAAAAGGGGGTGGCAGGAGAAAAGTAATTGAGTGGAGATGGGGGAATGAGAAAATTGAAGAAGTAAAAGAATTTAAATACTTACGGTACGTGTTTAATGATTTATTTTTAATTTAATGATAAATACTAAAACAGCACACGTGAGAGAGTTAGTAAAGAAAGCTAATAAAATACTAGGAGCGGTATGGGGAATTGGAGAGAGAAAATTTGGACACGACTATAGAAGGAGAATAGTGATGTTTAATAGCCTGGTGAAATGTGTGATTATGTATGGAGCGGACATATGGGGATGGAGAGAGCAAGAAGGGCTGGAAAGGGTGCAAGACAAATATTTGAAATGGGTGCTAGGACTAGGTAGAGAGACCCCGGGTTATATAGTGATGGAGGAAACAAAGAGAGATGGAATAAGAATAGAAGTAGGAAAGAGAGCAATAAGTTTTGAGGAGAGAGTGATAGAGAGAGAGGAGAGTGCAGAATTCTGCAAGAGTGCCTCAAAGAAAAAAGGAAAGGAATAGGAAAGGGGGTGTAGAAAGAGAGGGAGGCATATCTAGAAAGAAACGGGTATGCAGGAGCGGAGATAGAAAGAATGAGAGCGAGAGAGAGAGAGGCAGAGTAAAGACAGAGGAATTTGTCCAGAGAGATAGAGATGTGCAAAGGCAAGAAAGGAGAGCAAGAATTAGGGAGTCTAGGTACAATGGGAAATATGAAAAAATAATAACGGAAGAACTGCCAAAGTACCTAGGAAGAGTAAGTAGAAAAGAGAGTGACAATGGCAAGATTCAGATGCGGAAATGAAGAGAGAGAGAATAAATTTTGGATGGAGGATAGGAATAGAGTATGCAGGATGTGTGGAGAAAACAGGAAGACAATAGAGCACTTGCTGAACGAATGTTCAGAAATGAGAGAAAGAGATGAGTGTAGAGAAGAGATTTTAAACGAGGATGGAAGAGGAATAGATTGGATGAAGAAAGTTGAGGAGAGAAGAAGAGCAATATGTGGGACGGGAAGCTGGTAATCGGTTTAGGGATAGGAATTTAGTGACTTCCTTTTTTGTTTTTAATTTGATCAGCATATGTTTCTTTTTTTTTTGTATGTTTTATTTTTTTTATTTTTTCTTTTTTTTCTTTTTATTATTATTTGTAGTATTATTTTTATGTACATTTATGTATAGATTATGTACTATTTTAGTTTTAGTTATATATGTAAATTTTGCAATCAATTTATAAACCCGTAAAGGGTAATAAATATACATAATATATATATATATATATATATATATATATATATATATATATATATATATATATATATATATATATATATATATATATATATATATACAGCGAGGTTCCTGCAGCCTTTGCCGCATCCCGCACTTCTTTTTCCACCTCTCCTTATCTCTCCAGCCATCTTCTTGTATGGCTTTATCTTTAATGGTTTCCATAATACCATCTATCCATTTTATTGGTGGTCTACCTCTTCTTCTCCTTGCTCTTGGTATATATTGGAATGCTATTTTTGGCCATCTTTCTCCAGTCATCCTTTGCATGTGTCCATACCACTTTAATTGCCGTGTTTCTATGTCGTCTGTAGTGCCATAGACTCTCTTCGTCTGTCTTCTTATATGTTCATTTCTTACACGATCTAGTTTGGACGTTTGACAAGCTCTTCGTAGAAAGTCTATTTCTACTACTTCTATACTTTTTTTATCCCTTTGTGAAACTTGCCAACATTCTGACCCATAAGTTGTTATTGGTTCTACAATAGATTTGTATACCCTCATTTTTGTTTTTAGTTTAATTTCATTTGACCATAGCATTGAATTTAAGAAGCAGATAGCCTTTTTTCCTTGTCTATTTTCTATATGCTTTTTTGTTGTTCCTTCTTTTGGTATGATAGTTTTTAAATATTTGTATGCCCTACATTTTTTAATCTTTCTTAACTCCAGTTCTGGGTCTTCTCCTTCTTCCCCGACACGAAGATATTCTGTTTTTGACATATTCATGTTTAACATTTATTCATGTCAAACAATGTTCACCTGTTCTTATTCCCATTCCTGCGGTTTTTCTTCTCCAGTTTGTTAGTGCTTTTTGCATGTATATTTTAAATAATGTAGGAGACAGGCTGCAGCCTTGTCTTAATCCTTTCGTTGTACGGAAAGACCGCGATATAACGTTTCCTATCTTGACTGCACTTTTTGACTTGATATATATATATATATATATATATATATATATATATATATATATATATATATATATATATTTCTGATTGCCCGACAGTATACACTATTTATCCCAATCCTCGTCAATGCTTCAAAAAGCTTTTTCCAGGGTACCGTATCGAAAGCTTTCTCCAAGTCGATAAATAATAGGTGTGTGGGTAGATTTCTATCTTTCCGCTTTTCTATAATTTGTTGAATAACAAATATATTGTCAATGCATGATCTCCCGGCTCGGAAGCCACTTTGCTCCTCTACTTCTTTGATGCTGCTTTCAATTCTTTTTTTTAGTATCCGGCCGTACAACCTCCCAAGTGCACTAGTTACGCTGATCCCTCTATAGTTACTACATGGTCTTTTGTCTCCTTTTTTATATATTGAGCTCATATGAGCAATATTCCAATCTTCTGGAATGTTGTCGCCTTCTATTAGACATTTATTGAAGATCTTGGCTATCAGCTCTAGTAATAATTCTGGTCCATTTTTAACTAGTTCAATTGGGATATTTCCTGGCCCTGCAGCCTTCTTATTTTTAGATTCTTTTAGGGCTTCCTTTATTTCTTTTATCGTTATCGCATTTACTTCTTCATTTGTGGGTGTCTCTATGTCCAGGTTATCAATATGGAACTCTTTTCTCTTTTCTGTTAGCAGTTCTTTGTAATATGTTTCCCACTCCTCCATACTTAATAGTACAATTTTATTTACTTGCCCTTCTTTTCTAATATGTTTGATTGCCTTCCACGCTTCCGAAACCTTTGTTCCTCCCATGCACCTCTCTATCTCGCATATTTTTTCCCAAATCTCATTTTACTTTTTTGTTACAAGTTTCTTAACTTCTATATTCCAGTGTGCATAGATCGTTCAATCTTCTATTTTTTTAGATTGTAGCCAAGTTTGATAAGCTTTCTTTTTAATTTCTGCTAGTCTTTCTATTTCTTCACACCACCACTCTTTATTTTTAAAATGCCTTTCTTGTGGTCCTATAGCTTCGTTCGCTGCTTGGTGCATACAGTTCCTTAGGTGTTGATATAGTTGATTCGCTGTTGTGTTTCCGTATTGCACTTTAGCCAGCATGGCAGTTAATCATAGTTTGTACAAAAATTTAGTAGATTCGTTGCCGAAACTCTCTAGATAGTATATGATTTCATTCGTGTTTTTTCCTAAGATGTCATTTTTACTAGTTTTGTCCGTATTAGTTTTCCTACAATTTATTAGGACTGTTGCTACCAATAGGTGGTGGTCCAATCCGCATTCCGCTCCTCGATACACCCTTACGTCAGTGGTTGTTATTTTTGTGTTTTGTTTTTGTATAATTTAATCGATTATCGATCTTAGTCCTTTTGTGGGTTGGGTCCACGTGTATATATGTATATATTTGTGGTAGAAGAAACCATTCATTATCTTTAGAGACATATTCTGACATAGTTGTTTTAGACGTCTGCCGTTATCGTTTTCAGTTTGTTCTCCATATCTACATATTACCGGGTTGTTTCCTTCTCTCCCTGTACGGGCATTTAGGTCTCCCAAGATAAGTATTTCTCGATCTCCTTTTATCTCAGATATTATTCGGAATAGTTTTTCGTAGAACATATCTTTTGTGGCAAGGTCTGCATCCTCGCTAGGAGCGTATACTCCTATTATAACTATATCCTGTCCATTTTTTTTAATTTCCATTTATATTATTTGTTCGTCAATTTCTTCATGGTCTTTAATGTATTTTTTATATTTTCTGTGTATTGCTATTGCTACTCCTCTCTTTGCTCTTGTGTCCTTTTAAACTCCACTATAAACATGTATATATTCCCCTACCATCTCGACTCCATTCCTTTTTTTTAGTTTCTGTAAGCATACAGACATCCAGTCTCATTTTGTTTAATTCTTGGAATACTTCTGTTTTATTTGTTCGTAATGCTTGTATGTTCCAGGTCGCCATTCTCATAGTCTATTTTCTTTGTCTAGTTCGTTGTATTTTATGTCCATCATTGTTCCGAGGCGGATTTTTGAAGTTTTTAACATTTTTTCCTTTTTCCGGATGATGAGGTGTTGGCCCATCGATTCAACCCTTATTAATTCTCCCTATTCTCCCTTGGCCACTTTTGTTCCGCTTTTCAGGCGCCGGAAACTCGCCGTTTACCCCCTTCCGTCTGCTACACCACGCACATCCATTGTACGTGATGCACCCAGAGGCCACGACGAGGACGTGGAAGTGGGATTTGCTGGATTTGTCCTTTTTGGAACTGTGGGCGTTTCCCAGAGTTTTGTTGTAGCAGGAATAGTGGCACTTTCTGCTACCCCTGAGACCCATACCAGCCATTTAGCCTCCAATAAATATACATAATACCAATCATAAATTCAATAACAAATTTCAAATATTACAGGTATAGATGAAAAGCACTAAATTTATTAGAAAGGTTAGAGATAAACAAATTTAATAAAAAGGTTTTACCTCCCCAACTCAATCTAAACTTATAATACCGTTCTCTTAGTTTGTTTAGTTGTATTTGTATTTCATTACCTGATGAATCCACAGTATTGGTGAAAAATATGTAATATTCTATAATAAGAACTTTGAAACCATAAAAATCTGTTTTTTTTAATTTTATTATTGAAAATAAAATTTTAAAAACTCCACAATCAATCAATTCTTCAAAGTATATTTAATCAAAATTCTATTTCTACTATTGATGCGCATTACAGTAATTAAAGTTAGGTGTGAGTCACAACGAAAAAGTCGACTTTAAAAATGTTGTAAGAAACACATCATTATACTCGTGCTTCGTCCTCAAGATTAGTACCTGAAAAGTTTAAACTACCTGTAGTAACACCCAGTGTTGCCACTATTCACTATATTTGAGAGTAAAAAATAAAAGAACTCTCTATACTCCCTGACGCCCTCTATTTCCGCCCCAGGCCCTTCATTCACTTTTTAGTGCTTAACCACGTAACACGTTAGCGACTAATCACAAAGAAAGAAAGGAAAAAAATGCCAAGTAGAAGCCGTTCAAGATCAAGTGATTCATCGAGTCCAAGGCATAGCAGAAACAAACATGATCAGGAATATTTTTGCAAAAAGATCCGCAAATTATAAATGAGGCTGGAAAAGAAAATCCCATCAAAAACATAAAATGTATAAAAGTCTCTTAACGCTTTACTTTTGTTAAAAAAAGTTGTGAGATCTCATATAAGACCAAGTCAGTTCTTTTTGTTGGTGTCTGTGGAAACACCTATTCAACAACTTGGTTATAAATTGTTATCTAACCAATTACCAATCAACATTTATAGTGACCGTATCAATATTAAGCACCTTCATTTCTGTAATAATTATAATGACTTGGCAATTGCATATTCTACTAATTAAAATACTGTATTCTAAAGTTTACTGGTGCCTGTGATACAATGTTTTTCATCAGTACAGGTAGCAAAGATACCCTCTTTTTTATTATCATCTGTTAACTAAGCAAATCTGTTTCGTATTTAATTCTATGTGATGTTTATTTAATGAAATAAATTTATTATTATTATTACTACTGTTTAGATTTTCTTAGTAATCGAAATAGTAGTTATATTCTTTTATAATTATGTTACCGTGCAATTGCAAAGTCATTATAATTATTATGGAAATGAAGGTGCTTATTGATACGGTCACTAAAAATGTTGATAGGTAATTGGTTAGATAACAATTTATAACAAAGTTGTTGAATAGGTGCTTCCATAGACACCAACTAAAATAACTAACTTGGTCTCACATGAGATCTCACAACTTTTTTGAGCGAAAGGAAAGCGTTACGAGACTTGGCATTATTTACATTTTATGTTTTTGATGGGATCTCATTTCTTTTTGTAGGTCAAATTCTTTTTTTTCTCGGGTAATATACCGTGCCCGTCAGCTACTGATTTTCTTAAAGCCCACCACTCCCTGTCTCTATTTCAACTATAGGTAGTTAGCAACCATACGTACAAGCGCGATGCGTTCGTTGAATATTATTTTTAATAATCCTTTTTTTCATTTCATGGAAAATGAAATTTCCGGGTTTTCAAATTTTTCCTTCCTTTATAGGCTAAAGGCTAACTAAAATTCAAAATTTGGAGTTTGTAAGATTGCTAGAAGTAACTTAAAATTTTGATGAAATTATTTTTTTTTTAAATAATCGTTATTTTTCATTTAATGGATAATGAAATTTTAGGATTTTTGATTTTTTCCTTCGTTTATAGGCTAAAGGCTAACTTATTTGTTTTGGTGTTTGTACGATTGCTAGAAGTACCTTAGAATTTTGATGATAGGTGACAAAATTAAGAAATTTTTTATAATGATCATTATTTGTCATTTGATGGATAATAAAATTTCGGGATTTTTGATTTTTGCCTTCCTTTATAGGCTAAAAAGCCTTTAAAGGCTTTAAAGGCTAACTAAAAGGCTAACTAAAATTTTAGTTAGCCTTTAAAGGCTAACTAAAATTCAGAATTTGCAGGTTGTAAGATTTCAAGAAGTTTCTTAGAATTTTGATCATCGGTGACAAAAATTAAGAAATAATTAAATATTCATTATTTTTCATTTAATGTAAAATGAAATTTAGGGATTTTTGATTTTTTCTTCCGTTATAGGCTAAAGGCTAACCAAAATACAAAAGATTGCTAGAAGTATTTTAGAATTTGATGATCGTTGATAGAATTAAGAATTTTTTAATAATCATTGTTTGTTATTTAATGTATAATGAAATTTCTGGATTTTTTATTTTGTCTTTCCGTTATGGCCTAAAGGCTAACTAAAATTCAAAATTCGAAGCTTGTAAGATTGCTAGAAGTACCTGATGATCGGTGACAAAATTAAGAAATTTTAAAATAATCATTATTTTTCATTTAATGGATAATGAAATTTTGGAATTTTTTCCTTCCTTTATAGGTCAAAGGCTAACTTAAATTAAAAATTTAGAGTTTGTAAGATTGCAAGAAGTACCTTAGAATTTTGATGATCGGTGACAAAATTAACAATTTTTTAATAATCATTATTTATATTTTTAATATGCATTATGAAATTTCGGAATTTTTTATTTTTTTCCTTCCGTTATAGACAAAAGTCTAAGTAAAATTTAAAATTTAAAGTTTGTAAGATTGCTAGAAGTACCTTAGAATTTTAATCGTAGGTGAGTGTGTCACTTACAAAATTAGCAAATTTGACTGGCTATAATTCCTAAACTATAAGGTATAATTATTAAGTACTTTGGCATATATCCAGTTATAATATGTCTCTTGATATCTAATAATTCATACTTCCTGCTTTATCCACAACGAAGTTACAGGGGGGTCAAAAGTGCCGTTTGTCGCTTCGAGAAAAGATAGTACGGCAGTGCTCGACTGGGCGATAGACAGATAAGGAGAGACAACGAGGCGGAGCGACACCGATCAAGGTCCAAAATCAAGGTCCAAATATGTAAACCAAGGTACCCATTCACTTTATAAACACGATCACATATCCATTGTTTAAGGGATAAACAAGTTATATACAGAGCAGATAGTGGGACTGTCTCAATATATATTCTATTAATGCCCATAGCAGTTTCTTGGACTGTCTCATGCATTTTGCAAGTACATTCACATATCCATTGTTTAATTGAAAAACAAATTATATACAGAGCAGATCGTTGGACTGTCTCAATATATATTTTATAAATGCCCATAGCAGTTTCTTGGACTGTCTCTTGCATTTTGCAAGCACGTTTACATATCCATTGATTAAGTGAAAAACAAATTATATACAGAGCAGATCGTGGGACTGTCTCAATATATATATATATATATATATATATATATATATATATATATATATATATATATATATATATATATATATATTCTATAAATGAGCGGAGCAGTTTATAGGACTGTCTCTTGCATTTTGCGATGATGCAAGTACGATCACATAACCATCGCTTTAGGTTTTAATTGTTTAAACATATTATATGGGACTGACGCGATATATAATATAAAGAAACAAGCCTAGGGGCACATAGATAATTAATAATGATGAGCGGTTTGTGGGACCGGCTCGCATCATCCAAAAGTCGTTCCAAAAATGGCCGCATAATAATTTTATTTGGCCGCCATTTTGTGTTGTTTTTAGCTCACAAGAATAATTATGATGATGTAAGAGAGAGGGATGATATCCGATATAAGGAAGTAAGAAGTGGGTTTGGACAGCAAGTAGGTCGCAACTTCTGGACTATCTAAAGAAGCTCGTATAGAGTTAGTGGAAAAATACCCAATACCAGAAAATTGCAATCGCATCGGAGCTCCACATCTGAACCCGGAAATTAAGGCTGCAATTTCAGAGTTAACTTTAAAGAGGGGTAAGGGAATAGAGTCAAAACAGAGAAAACTAGCTTCGGCAATCACCTGCATTGTCAAAACTATCTCTCTACAATTAAGAGCAGAGAACAAAGACAATCAACTGCTAGGACTGCTTATGGACACAGGTAGTATTATGTGAATGTATTACTAGACGTAATCTATGACTGAATCTATTACTAGACGTAATTTCACTCGGTATTCGCTGAAAAAAGAAATCATAGACCAACTAGCAGAGACCAAGGTTGATACATAGGTACCTATTCGGAAAGGATTTACCTGAAACCCTGAGAGCAGCCAAGGCAGAATCAAAGTCTAGCACCAAAATTAAGGTTTACTCTTACCCTAACCCGCAGGCAATTAAAAGGTCTATCAAACCATTAACGTCCAGGAATTTTACTTTCACTGGAAGACTCCGGTTCCGTCACACTACAGGAACCACAGAGGAGCCGACAACCTGCACATCAGCGCAACAGCTCATCAAAAAAGTCCTAGAATCAAATGAAGAGCTCTTACCGTCGTTAAGCTCGGTATGGTATGCAGGTTAACTGTCCTGCTTTTATAAACAATGGTCCATGATTACTAATGATAACACATTCTTGGATCAAGGGATACAAGATAAAGTTCTCCAGACCTGTAGCACAAAAATATTTACCACACTCCAGAAACTTTTCAGACTCGGAGAAGGCGTCCATTGATGAGTCCATGCCAGACCTTCTAGGGGTAGGAGTAATATCAGGGTCCACACCATGTGAATGGCAATTCATTTCTAACACATTCGTAGTACCAAAACCCAGCGGGGAGATGCGTTTTATTTTATACCTTAAGTCTCTGAATGAATTCATCGATAAACATCATTCTAAAATTGAAGACATGCGCACAGTTATTAAGATCATTTCAAGGGATTGTTATCTAGCCACATTAGACCTTAAGGATGCCTACTTGTTAATTAAAATTCATTCAGCAAGCCGTAAATATTTACGTTTCTCTTGGAAGACTAAGTTATATGAATTTAATGTTTTACCCTTTGACTTAAACGTCGCGCCTTAAGTTTTTACTAAATTATTGAAACCCGTAGTCAAGTTACTGCGCTCAGCTACATTTCTTCAATATACTTAGGTGATTTTCTATTAGTGAGACTCTCTCAGGAGGAATGCCCAAACAACATAGATACAACAAGCAAGTTACTGAGGCCCTTGGGGTTTATCATAAACACAAACAAGAGCATCACATCACCATAGACAGCAAGTAAATATTTAGGGTTTATCATTAATACCAGGAGTTTTTGTTTTTGTATATCAAAGGAAAAGAGGGATTTGATTAAAAAAGAATTGAAATTTTTTTTTAATATAAAAAGATGTACGATTAGGAAACTCGCACGTTTAATAGGACTGTTAATATCGATTGTTAATGTCCAGCCGTGGAATACGGCTGGCTTTATACGGCCTTGTCAAAAATAGTTATAACAAATGTTGAGATCAATTCATCTGAAGTTTTTATAAAGATACCAGATTCAATTAAGACATCAAGAGTAGGAACTAACCAACCAATGCTATGTTTACCTTTTTTCCAAGAAAAGCTAGAAATTTGCCCGGCTAAGACCCTAATTGATTACATTAATAGTACCAGGGACCTACGTAACAAGGATAATCTATTTATCAGTCATAAAAAAACCGCACAAGGTGGTGTCAACTCAGACTTTAAGCCGTTGGATTATGTGCACACAAGGGGACAGTGGAATAGATGTGTCTGCATTTTCAGTGCATAGTACGCGCCACGCGGCGGCTTCCAGGGTCTATAAGCTAGGAGTACATATAGAGGAAATAAGGAGAACTGCGGGCTGAGCTGGCACCTCTCGTACATTCGGAAAATTCTACAACCGAAAAATTCTAGAAGGAAATTGTATTTCATTAGCGAGTGCAATAATCCGTAAATAAGTTCTTGGTTCCCTTAATAGATTATTATGAATAAACGGGTATTAGTTCAATGCGATGGTTTAATTTCAAGGATATTTCCTGAACCTGTACTCTCAAGATATACAGGTAGTTTAAACTTTTCAGGTACTAATCTTGAGGACGAAGCAGGAGTATTATTAATAATTAAAGGAACATACCTAAGTGAAGTTTTATTATAAATATACGAAGTGCTTCGTCCGAAAAGATTAGTAGCACCCACCTACCCGAACACAAATAGTTTCCAACAGGTCCGGAAATATCAGGGCAATGCTGTCTCTAAAGTTAATGAAGGGCCCGGGTCGGAAACCGAGGGCGTCAGGGAGTATGGAGAGTTCTTCTATTTTTGACTCTCAAATATAGTGAATAGTGGAAACACTGCGTTTTACTACAGGTAGTTTAAATTTTTCAGGTACTAATCTTTTCGGCGAAGCACTTCGTATAATTATAATAGAACTTCACTTAGGTAAGTTCGTTTAATTATTAGATATAACTGCAGTGGGAGAAAAGCGAACGTTCTTACCAATTAATTAATTGACATTGGGCCGATTCTATAAGAGAGTCGTTACGAGTTAATTCAAATTAGGCCGTTAACATTTTTATATTTCCACTTACAATAAAAATAAATAAATAAAATAATAAAGATACTGAGAGAGACTAGTATCTATTAATGAATTTATTTATTTATTTATGATATTTTAATTTTATTATTATTTATAGATTTATTTCTCAATTAGCAGAAATAAAGACAAACCCAAAGAATTAAAAACATTGTTTTTTAATAATGAAAGTCAGTTTTCTCAATCTCATATACCCAAAAGTTGTTTGACATGTAAGTATAATTTAGTGGAACCTCTCAACTGTTACTACTAGTGATTACATTGTAGCAATATTTATTTTCCTTTCAAAATCCCTATCCCAAAGGTCAACGTCCCGTTTAATAAATCATACGGGTCTCCCACGGGTCTTAAAGTAATCTCAAGATTTTTGGTTGATTCCGAAAATAAAAAGTAACATTTCTGTGAATTTTGCAAATCATTTAAATTCTAAGTGACCTTGATATCCTCAGCAGTAAATCAAGTAAAGCAACAAAAATGTACTAAGGAAATTTTTTATTATTATCACATTTGCACAGTATGGATGAGAATCGACCTTCCTTTATTTGTAATGAATTCATTAGATATAAATGAGTTCAGTATACGAAAATAAACTATATAGCTATAGAAAAACTATAACTAACGAATAACCTAACCTAACCTAACCCAACGAATTTGAAGGTATTATGTGTTTAGATTTTTAAATAATGCCTTTAATGTAAAATGTGTGTTTGTATGGGATAAAGAAATCCGTTCAAGTTCTGAAATACAAATAAATTTGAATTTAAATTTATCTATGATTTTTTTGTCAAAAAAATATTCAGTGTGCAACAATATGCAATGCTATTAATTGAAATACGTATTCTATATATGTATAAATAAACTTGCAATAATATTTTTTTATATAAAGAAAGTTTTTTTCAGACCCAAACTACTTGATAGTTTTGAAATATATCTTGCGCCCACTCTTACACAATTCTGTTGGAACATCAATAGTCTTTTGACAACCCACGCTAATTATTCAAAATTCAGACCATTGTGTGCGTTCAGAAAATTGGCCAATAACCACAAAAACACACTTAAATTTATTGGGCCTATTCTGGCAAACGATGTTCATTACCTTAAATCACTTTCAAAGGGGCACAAGATGATAAAACATTATATGTTAATTACAACCGCTGGAATAGCTGAAATTGCTTAAATAATATGCTGTTATTAAATAATAGCTTAACAGTTAGATGCTAGTAGTTATATGAATAAAGAAGAAACAGACGTTTAATAGAATTGGTAAAACCATACTACGTTATAGATAATCATATAAACTTAATAAAGTCGGAAAAGAGTCTGAATATAATAATATATTCAACCTTTCTGTAGCTCTATAAAAGTAATGAGTCTTTTTAGGACTACCAAAAAAAAAATCTCATGTGAAATTTCTCAGTTATTTTATAGCTTTCAGTCTCATTTATGGTCTTGTCTGATCTTGTCTGGTCTTATCTGGTCTTGTCTGGTCTTGTCTGGTCTTGTCTGATCTTGTCTGGTCTTGTCTGGTCTTGGCTGGTCTTGTCTGGTTTTGTCTGGTTTTATCTGGTCTTGTCTTGTCTTGTCTGGTCATGTCTGGTCTTGTCTGGTCTTTTCTTGTCTTATATGGTCTTGTTTGGCATTCTCTGGCTTTATCTGGTCTTGTTTGCTTTTGTCTGCTTTGGTGTTGTCTTGTATTGTCTGGTCTGGTGTTTTTCTATTCATACGTGGTTCTGTTTAGCGTTTTTTCGGTGTTGACTAGTTTTTTTAAATTTGGTTTAGTCTTGTGCGTGTTGACGCATTATATCTGACTTCATTTGCTCTATTAATCTTTTTAATATTATTTGCAATTTTTGCACTTACTATTTTATATTTTTTTTTATATTTACTCTTTCACATTTCATTTAAGGTTGCTTTAAAGTGTCTCTTAATCCATCCTCTGTTTAAGCAAAACTAGTCAATTGCATATTTAATTTTTTTATTCTTAAAACCTTGTTCATGTATAGATCCCATTCGATGTGCTATTTATTAAGTCTTGTAAACAAATTAACGATATTTTCAAAAACTGTCAACTGCAGCTTCTCATTTATATCATGCTTTTCACAGAAACGAGATTAAATATAAAGGTTATATTAATAACGAAAAAAACAAATATTGTATACAGAGTAAACTGTATTTTGTAGCTGCATCGTGTTTTCATTTTATGTTAGCATTCTCATCCTATTCAATCCAGAAATATGTTTTTTATCTTGGAATTAGGTTTAAGTATATATATATATATATATATATATATATATATATATATATATATATATATATATATATATATATATATATATATATATATATATATACTCAAACACATACATATATACTTAAATACACATGTGAACAATTTTTTTTAATTTAAGAAATTTCGTATATTTCGACGATGAACAAAAAAAAACGTATTCGACAGATCTGGCATGCAAATTTCCCTTTTGAATCCATGAAGAATTCATGACGGCATGTTTTGGTCAAACAATTGTTGTCACCTGTTCTGTTCTTGCTTTAACGAGCAGTTGTAGCCGATGCAAATTCATTATTTATGATTGTATTAGTGAAAAGGACCCTAGATAAAAAAATAAACAAAACGCTATTTCTTCCGCAAAACTTCCTAACATTGACTGTGTGGCGAATTTTGTAAACTCTAAAACTGAAAATGTAATTTTGGCTGTTTTAAATTATGAAAATGGGGACTCTGGACTCTGACAAAATGCATATTGCAGAAATATTTATAAGTTTTTAAATATAATATATTTATAGTTTTTAATATTTAAATATAAATTTAAATAAATATTTAAATATAAGTTTTCTCGAGGATTCCGCGTTGACGTAGAGGGTTGGTTCTGAAAAGAACCGGATTTTCGACGTTTCGGCGAACTAATATTCGCCATTTTCAAGAGATATATGCGTCCGTGCGGGTCAACCGTTAGACGCATACTGAGAGTTCGTTGTCATGTGTCCTTTGCTGTTTGGCGGTTTTGAGCTTTCGCCCAGCTATTCCGCCGTCTTGGTGTTTGTTTCCTTTGTTTTTTTGTTTTTTTTTTTGTTTCGTTTGTTTGTCGTGTGTTTGTTTTTCTGTTGTGTTCCTCTCATGACCGCTTTTCTTTTCTTTCTTTTTTTTTCTTCTTTTTTTTTTGTTTGTTTTGCGTTTTCTCTTCTTCTTCTTGCTGTTGAACCTTCGTTCGTCCTGGTGTTGATTCCTGGCTCGCCCTCGTGATGGTTCCTGGTTCGTCCTCGTGGTGGTTCCTTGTTCGGCCTCGTGGTGGTTGCTGCGTCTCTTGGATTTGTTCTTGTTGTTCCTGCCTGTTTTGTTCCTGTGCGTTCCGCTGGGTTCGGGGATGTAGGGCGTTCGAAGCTTTTAGTTGCTGGTTTTTCTATGTGTTGCTTGATTGTCTCCATGTTTAGATCGCTGTGTAGCTGCTCGTTTGCCATATGCCATGGCGAGTCTGATATTTCTCTCAGTGTTTTGATCTGGCTGATTTGTAGTTTGTAGATTTTCCGTTCTTTAGATTGTATCCAGTATCATTGTCGGCCGTATTATGGACTTAGTAGATTTGTAGTTTGTTCCTTATGTTAAGCTTGCTTTTCCTGTTCAAGAGCGGATAGAGGTAGCCTTTAATATGTTCTGCTTTTTTCGCTGTCTGATCAATGTGTTCTAAGAATGTAAGAGCTTTATCTAGGATTCCACCTAAATATTTAATTCGGTTTACCCATTTTATGTCCGTGTTGTTAATTCTCAAGGAGCTGCTGGCTTCGTGCTTAATTTTTTTCTTCGTGCAGATAATTGCCTGGGTTTTTTCTGCGTTTAGTTTAATCCTCCAGGTGTTACACCAGTCGATAATCCTTTCCAGGTGATTTTGAAGCCGTTTTGTTATGGCCTCGGTCAATTATCCTCTTGTGAAAATTGCCGTGTCATCTGCATATAGTGCAATTTCTTTGTCGTTTGGTTTTGAGATGCCTGTGGTGTGAGATGCTGTCGTTTATTATTACTTGGAACGTTCTGTTACCGATAAATGACGTCACTGGTCTGATCATTGCTGTTGGGATTTTAAATTGGTGCAGTTTGTATCTTAAAACTAGGTGCCATACCTTGTCGAAAGCCTTATAGACGTCAAGAAAAACGTTCCCCGTGGCTAACCCTTTGTTGAAAGCATCGATTATTGCTTCTGTTATTCCTGTCATCTGATAGGTAGTGGAGTGCTCTGTCCTGAAGCCGTATTGTTCGTCGGGTAGAATACGTTTTGTCTTCAGTTATTTCTATCAGTCTTTGTGTACCTATTACTTTTTCTGTGATTTTACTGAGACCTGTCAGCAGACTTATTGGTCTGTAACTGGAGGTGAGGTTTCGGGGTTTGTTCGGTTTCGGGTTTAGGATCGTTGTTGCGTGTTTCCATTGGGTCGGAAACACTCCAAGTTTCAGTGCGGCGTTTATGATTTGGATTATTCTGTCTATTGCGATCGGTGTTTTTTAGCGCGGCGTTGTTGATGTTATCCCAGCCTGGTGCTTTCTTGGTTTTTAGGTTTTTAATTATTCCTTTTATTTATTTCTTCGATTTTATTTTATTTATTCCGGTGTTGTTTCCTCTATTTCCGTGTTTTCTACGCTACTATTTAGTACTCTTAGTACGGTTTCGCGGATTTCTTGCCTTTTGCAGAGTGGGTGTGTGTCGGCGTTCGGTTTAAACTGCTATGCATCCGGCTTTGCGAATTCCTCCGTTTTCTCCTCGTCCGTGCTTGCTGCAGTGTCGTTTGTTGTTTTCAGTGGCGGAATTGTTCTCCTCTCCTTGTTTCTCAGATTCTTGGCTAATGTCCACGGTTCCTCTATTGTTTTGTTGATGCGTTCTAGTTTGTCTTCCCATTCGGCGTTGTGCTGTTCGCGCAGTGCCGCTTTCAGTTGGTTTGTCAGTCTGTTTAAGACGTTCTTGCCCGTCGGTGCCAGCGTCCGTTGGAATACTTTGTTTGCTTTGGGATTTTCTTTTAGTAGGTTTCTGATTTTCTGTGGGAGCGCGGTTGTCTTGTTGGCTGCCCGTTTCCTTGTGGCGGCCTCGAGTGCTGCTTTTATTTCGTTTTCTATCGTCCGTGCTGATTCTTCTTGGCACGGGGGGCTTGTAATTTCTGTACAAGTGACCTTCGTCAGATTATCTTTAAATTTATTCAAATTTATGATAATTTTCTCGATTGTTTTCGCTGTGACGTTTTTCATAACGGCAATATACAAAATATCCGGCTTTCGCTGAACTCCTGGATAGTGTGTCGGTTCGCTCGGTGCAATTACTTGTAATTTCCGGTTTTCCGTGTACCTTAGTAATTGTCCGCCCTTTGTGTGTGTCACTCTGCAATTGCGTTGTAGTCTCCTGCGGCTATGGTACCTATATTTATGTCGAATATTTTATCCAAGTCGTCGGCGTTTATTTGTTTCTGTGGTGGCGAGTACAGTGCGTAAAGTGCTACGGGTCTGTCGGTTGTCTGTACTTCTACTCCTACCGTTTCCGTGTCGGCGGTTGTTTCTATTTCCTGCAGTTCGTGGTGTTTTATGTTTCTTTTGATGATGATGAAACACCTCCTCCGGCTTTCTCGCCTCTGTCTTTTCTGTAGACTTGGTAGTTTGCTATGTTCAGTTGGTTGCAACGTCTGAGATGCGTCTCATTGATTAGTGTCACGTCGACGCTGTGTTCGATTAGGTGTGCCACCAATTCCTGTTTTGTATTTCGTTTGCGTTCCAGAATATAAGTTTCAGTTTGTCTCTGGTTCTTCTAGTAGTTACGGTTGAGTAGACAGATGATGGTTCTGATTCTTCGGGTGAATTTCTGTTTCCTCTTTGCTGAGTCCCATTTCGGCAAAGTCGAGCATCATTACCGTCAATTCTGCTGCGGTTTTCCCTCTGTTGTTCCTTTTCTTTCGGCTTGTTGATTGTTTTGTCTCCGGGTTGGGATTGTTGTGCGTGTTTACCGGTTTTTGTATTTGGCTAGTTGTCGGTTTTTTGGCTGTTTGTTTCGGTGGGGGCTTTGGTTTCGTTTCCTGCTGTCGTTGTTCTGTTTGTCTCGCTATTGCCGATCTCGCCAGGCAGTTTCTCCAGATGAACGTGTGTTCGCCTCCGCAGTTTGCGCATTTCGGCGGCAGGGCTAGCGGTTTCTTGCACAGGTGTGTGCTGTGGTTCTGTCCACATTTCATACATCTGTATTCGGTCGTGCAGTGCCTCTGCACGTGGCCGAACAGTTGGTATCGGTGGCACTGTACAGTTTCTCCTCGCGTTTTAAGTGGTTCCATTTTCACGCACAATCCGTAGAAGCGATCCATTTGGTAAATGGATTTATATTCTTTCCCAAATTCGATTAGGACCATTTGGATTGGCGTGGCTTCTCTTCCTTTCCTCCTGGTCATTTTTATGGCCGGGTATCCGTTGTCGCTTTGTTCCTCTTTGATGTCTTCCTCCTTCAGTCCGCAGGGAACTCTCTTTACTACGATCTTCAGGTTCTTTTCCGTGCTCAGTTGGTGCGTGTGAAATTCATAGTTCTCCTCTTTCATTAACTTGTACATTTGCCGGTAGTCCGTGATTGTTTGGGGCTGGATTCTTATCCAGTCCTTGGTCATCGTTGCCTTGGTGTAGTTGATGTTGTTCCTGTTGAGCTTCTTCGAAAGCCCTGCCCATTTGTACTTGTTTCGTAGCACTAGAGAAGGGGCAATTGCCATGGGCCTTCATAATTTAGGGGGCCTCACTTTCCAAGATTCCAACCGAATTATAACCGAATTTGCTAAGGCTAAAGCGCAAAAAGTATTTGTTAAGTAAATTTACTTATTCAATAAATATTTAATACCTTAACAAAAACTATATTTTTTTCTTCGCAATAGTTTTTACTTTTCAACAGATGTAGGAGGCTATCTGAGAGACACTGTAAGTATGTGTATATAAATGTATATGTATGTATTTAAGTTTGTATGTATATGTATAGTATGTATGTGTGTACACTCTTCTAACTACATTATCTAATAGCAGGTTAGCTAATTAATACCTATCTTCAATATTTGCTACTTGAAGTATGAAGATTATATAGATCAGTTTCTCCCCATTTTCTTGAATATAGTAGGATTTTAAGGGATACACACCCTGCACATCCAGGGTTTTGTGGTAATCGGATCAACCTTGAATTTATGATGAACAGTTTGAGATGTTTTTAATAGAAATATTGATGCTTGTCCATATATTTATTAATTGTTTGTGTTTTTAACAGATGCTTTTCCAAATATAAACCCAAGATCCATGTTAATTCATTTAGTTGAATGAAATGCAGTTAACATGAGGTATTTATGGATAGACTAAACTAATTATAAAAAAATCTGTTTGTAAAGTTCTTTTTTCTCGTAAAACTTATACTTTTCAAGACTTGACTATTGACTAAATCTAATCGAGTTTTAAAAAATAATGTATAATAGGAGGCCGTACAAAAAAATTAAGTTCGTACAAGTACATCTGTCATATGTAGCAAATGAAAGTAGTATTTTCTGGGGGCCCGGCAGTGCCCCCGCCAAGTCCAGCACAACCGTACTATCTTTTCTCGTAGCGACAAACGGAAATTTTGACCCCCTGTAACTTTGTTGTGTATAAAGCAGGAAGTTTGAATTTTTAGATATCAAGAGACATACTAAACTGGCTATATTGCCAATTTACCTAATAATTATACTTATTACTTTACAAATTATCGTCAGTCAAATTTCTTAATTTTTTAAGTGACACACTCACCTACGATCAAAATTCTAAGGTACTTCTAGCAATCTTACAAACTCCAAGTTTTAAATTTTAGTTAGCCTTTAGCCTATAACGGAAGGAAAAAATCAAACATCCATTTTTTCATGGAAATTTCATTATCGATTAAATGAAAAATAATTATTATTTAAAAATTTCTTAACTTTGCCACCGATCATCAAAATTCTAAGGTACTTCTAGCAATCTTACAAACCCAAATTTTTAATTTTAGATAGCCTTTGCCCTATAACGGAAGGAAAAAATCAAAAATCCCGAAATTTCATTATCCATTAAATGACAAATAATGATTATTAAAAATTTCTTAATTTTGCCACAGATCAACAAAATTCTAAGGTACTTCTAGCAATCTTACAAACACCTAATTTTCAATTTTTGTTAGCCTTTAGCCTATAAAGAAAGTAAAAAATCAAAAATTACGAAATTTCATTTTCCATTAAATGAAAAATAAAGATTCCCTGGTAGAAAAGTCGTAGGGCTTGTCTGAGCTCTGAACTGATTATATCACGTAATCACATCTGATTACATGTCATCATTACACATTATGTATTCACAACTGATTATATGAACCTTGTTATTCTTTTACCCGATTGTCGGGAGCCTGATGTGGTAACTGAGCAGGGTAAAATACAGTATCCAATTTCGATGAGTCCTATCAACAGCCCGATTGGGAACAAATAAAGACACCCTGCTATCATAGGCCCGATCAAGAGACTGTTCAGGCTTAAATTAATATGCCCTATTCAAAATGCGAGTTAAGGGGCCCAACCGTGGTTAAATCTAAGGAACACTGTATACATGGGCCCGAGTGGGCAACTGTTAGGGATCAAATTTGTTTATCCAATAAAATATGCCAGATCAGGTGCCTTACGGTAGATAAATATAAGGAACCTAGTTATATAAAGATATCAGCATTTCTTACTTTTTTGTACAGGATCTAGACTGTTGTGGTCCAAATCAACCGCACTTGAGTGTACACAACAAGCAAAGTATTAGGTTAGGTTAGGTTAGGTTAGATTTAATATCTTTACAGGTTGTAGTTTAAGTGAAATTGCAAAAGTGAAATGAAAATGAAACATTTCATACCCTCTCTATATCGCCCAATGAAATGGGCGAAAAAATTTTGTTGAAGACAATTTTGTTGAAGAACAATCGTCGACCTTAAAAAAAAACCTTCCGGTAGAATCAATAAAAATATTAAAGAAGAAAAATAAAATCGATATTTTAAAATTGCAATATAATAAAGAGGACAATATTTACAACAAAACCACCAAACAATACTGCACTCTTACATAATCAAAAAATTATTGAAATCCCCCGAAATTTTTTGGAATGACGAACTTTTATGGTGAAAGGTAAAATTTTGAATAAAATAAATCCAATTTTTTTAAACCTATGGATTCATCAAGCTTAGGAATATGGGAATTGAAAAAAATATAAGTCGCCTCCGTTTTGCCTCGAATATTATTAAGCTATAAATACGCTAAAAATAAATGTATTATTGTGTAAAATGTAAAAATGTTGTATTAGCTACGCAATATAGGAAACGGGGACCGTATATTCTTGTTGAATTAAAAAAAGGCCCGAGAACAGGAAAAACGGTTGTAATTGTTTTTAATAAATGATTGAATTTGGTCAAAAAAAAAAGATTTATGAACAAATGTATGGCTGGGCCATATGAAGACGAAGAGACGATTAATTGAACAATTGCGGCTTTATGGTGATGCCCCTGAAAGTTGGTTGGAATATATTTGCTACCTAAGGGTCGAGTGAGTTATTAATTACTATAGTTATTTTTTTCAAAATTACTTTAAACAATTTCTTCCAAAATTTGTTATAGACCCGTATAGCACTTATGTCAATACCCAGTCGTTAGAACGTTGTTCAATACCCGGGGTACCCGGGTACCCGCATCGGTTTTTCATTCAATAAAATAATTTTAAATTAAAATTTTTGATATAACAACTTTCACATAACAACTCGGGATTACCCAAAGAGTTTTTCACTACCTGACAAACCCTATTTCTATAAATAAAACCGCCGGGTGGGCAAAATATGGAATCAAAATATGGTGGATATGCGACGCCGAAAATTCATATCCATTGAAAGGTCAAATTTACACTGGCAAAATAGCAGCTGCAAAATATAAAGGATAATATTTTTACTACTTTACCATTAGCAAAGCATTTATTGTCATGGAACCTAATAATTGTAGGAACATTGAAAAAAAAATACATTCCAGTAGACATGCTAGCATCTAAGGATCGTGAAGAATTCTCTTCTCTATTTCAGTTTCATGAAAAACTTACACACATCATTACACATTATGTATTCACAACTGATTATATGAACCTTATGAAATGCTCTTATGTTAATAAAGAAAAAGAAACTTGTTATACTTTTATCTACGATGCACTCAGATGCAGCAATTTGCAGCAAAGACGAAAAAAAGAAACCAGAAATTGTTCAGTTTTATAATAAAACAAAAATTGGTGTGTATATAATGCATCAGATTGTAGGGCCGTTACACAACCCACAGACGGACTAACAGATGGCCTCTCGCATTTGTTTAATATTTTGGATATCGCCAGTCTTGCCAGCTAGATCAATTATTATCTAAATACCAAAATGACAAAAAAGACAAACGAACGTCGATCATTTTTACGAAAATTAAGTAAAGAATTATGTATGCCAGCGATTCAAGAACGATCTCAAAATATGCAAATTCTGAGAAATTTCAAAACTCGGATTGCCATAGATAGCATATATGAAAAGCCAATAGATCCTGCAAGCAGAGCATCAAGTGAGTCAGGCGGGTCTACCGAACCAACAGATTCCAATGGATAAAAAATTGTTGTAGGATCATGTCATATTTGTTACGAGTGTGTGTATTAAAAACCGAGAAAAACAAGAAAATCGTGTAAAGAATGTAACAAACCGTATGCGATGAACATTCAAAAGCAATTGTAAAATGTGACGCATTATTTAATGTATAATTAATATAATAACTTTTGTAATAAAATTAATTAAAAGTTAAATAAATCTGTTAAATAAATATTAAATAAATTTTTTTATCGCTAGAAATAAGTTTAATTTATACATGGGTACCCGGGTACCCCAAGTATTGAACAACGGGGTATTTCACTTTAAGTCCAAAAAGTTTATATATTTTTTGCATATTTTATATCAGTATCATGTCAGTAGACTCAAATAACGAGGATCCGAAAGGATTTGATATTTTTTTGTTAAATGCAAAAGCTATGTAAGTAGGAACATGCAAAAGCGTACCCGGGTACCTGGGTATTGACATAAGTGATAAAGAGACTATGGAGAAAATTAAACGTTTGGATGAAAAGGAAAATGCATTCACGTCAGATTCAAACTTTGAATCGGACAAAAATGCTGATAGATTTGAAATTTTTTAAAGAAGCAGGTTCTTCAGAGGCAATTCAGTGCTTTTCATTCAAAAATTCTGCAAAATAAAGCAACCCACAGTTTTTATGAATGCCAAGAATTGCCTAGGCCAACAGCGGATTGTAACAATAGTTGTCGCTGTTGTAAAAGTAAGTGTCGAGAGAAAGAAAATTGTATGGGTATTTATTATTGAAATTACATAATTTTCTACTATCTTACTACATGTTTATGCTTTTGATTTTCAGCATCTAAAACGGGAGACATCGTAGAAATTGGACATATTTCACAAGCTTTAAAAATTGCAAAAAATCGACAACATTGAATTAAAAACTTCACTCACTCAAATCCCAAAGTATAGAATCAAAACAAGACGACTTCGCGAAAAAATACAATATTTACATACCTTGCAGAATAAAAGATGAGGTCGATAATTTAAACAAAGCATTGGAAAATGAAGAATTTAAAGAAGATATGGATGGTATGATAACAAAATTTACAATATTTATAAATTGGTATAATTAAATGATAATTGTCATTTTTTATCTATATACACTGCCGAGCATCAAATTAGGGTCACTCCATAATTTGAAGTAATTTTAGAATTCCTAAGTTTTTTACGTTTTTTCGGTTGTAACAGTTTACTAACTGGTTGCCTGAATAAAACAAAAGGTTTTTGTTGTTCGAAGTTTATTGGAAGTAATGAAAATGAACAATTTTAATTTGACATGCTAAGTAATGAAAATGAACAAGTTTACTTTGATATGCTTTTGTTGAAAAGATAATTTAAGGACTTCAGTAGTGAGTATTCCCTCCTCTGGCAGTGACAACAGCTTGCAAATGACGTGGCATGCTCTGGATCAGATTTTGGATCACATTCTGCAGAAGATTGTCCCATTCTTGCACCAGTAGGTCGCGAAGCTCTTTAGAATTTCTGGGGGCCGGTACATGTCTACGTAACCGTTTCCCCTCCAATCCCAAATATGGTCAATTCGATTTAAATCTGGACTGAGAGTTGGCCAAACAAATCGCGTGATTTCAAACTCGTTAAGATACTCAGTAACTATCCGAGTAGTGTGGGGCCGCGCGTTATCATGCATAAATGTTGCGTCGTCTCCAAGAAAAACCACGAACGGTAAAACGTGGTCTTCTAGAGTCTCTGTCAGATTCCTATGCGCAGTCAACGTCCCATTCTCGATAAAGACTAACTCTGTGCATGTGTCAAAAACTATGCCTCCCCATGCCATAACTGATCCTCCACCAAATGGTAGTCGCTCGGCAATACACGCTTGAGCATATCTCTCGCCTTGTCATCGCCACACTCTTACATGTCTATCTGAGCCCTTAAGAGTAAATCGCGGTTCATCGGAAAACAATACTCCAATCCGCAATTGTCCAGGCCAAGTGTTCTCGTGCAAAATTCAACGTCACAATCTGGTGTGCACAAGAAAGCGGCAAAAACATAAAGTCGTCTCCTAACTAACTCCTCACTTCTGTTTACATTTCTCACTTTTTGCAGATGATTTGGAAGGGAAACTCTCGTGACCGTTCAGTTTCTCAAAGCACTAGAAACGAGAAAGCAAACATCTCTAGCTGTTGTAGTTTTGCCGCCGCCTGAACAAGGTCTTCGAATGAGCAGACCAGTCTCTTCAAAGAGCCGCCATAATTGTTGCATACTCGAGAGACTTACATCAACTTTTCTCGCAGTTTCAAGCCGCCACAATTCGTGCCGCAACAACAGGATTTATTCTCATTGCAAAACAATAACAACAATTTACAACAGACAGATAACACAAGTCATGCTGGCCTTAAACTTTCTTTTGCTTCAACAAAAACATATCATAGCAAACTTTTTCATTTTTATCACTTAGCATATAAAATTAAAATTGTTCATTTTCATTACTTTCAATAAACTTTTAAAAAGAGAAACATTTTGTTTTATTCAAGCATCAGTTAGTGAACTGCTACAACCGCAAAAATACGTAAAAAACTAAATATTTCTAAAATAACTTCAGATTTGGGAGTGACCATAATTTTATGCTCGGCAGTGTATACATATATAGAAATTGTCATGAATTATTTTCTATACAGCATAATATTCGGAAAAATTCAATAAATCGATTAGCTGACATTTTACGTGCATTATTTACGAGGAAAATGGCACTGAAACTCACTGCCCAGAAAGCAATTAGGGATAAAATAGTCATACATGATATGATGAATAAATGATATGCGCGAAAACGAAATCTTGCTTTCTCGGCCGCTGAGCGGCCGAATTTGGACCGATAAGGACGCGAATGGTGCTGTCGGGAGCGCCGTTTTTTTCCGCACAAAACTGTCATCTCGAATTTTCGAGTCTTCGCTAAAAGTTTGGAGATAGTTGCAAAAAACCGAAAAGAAAAATCGCAAAAAACGATCTTTTTCACGTTCTATTGCGAGCCGGCCTCTGAAAGGAATGCCTTCCCGTTTGCGGGTCCGGTTTCGTTGGTTCTTCTTCTCTGTGTCTTCGAAGAGGCCGTGCGAGTTTTTGCAAAAATGGCCATTCGGTAGATGTTTTTGCAAAACCGGACGTAATCGGCTGCCGAACCGGAAGTGGGTGGATTTTTGCAATTTATTCTACACCGTTCGATGGAGGTCGATGGTATCTTGCGTAGGATGTACCGATTTGCCAATTCTCGGAAACCACGAGGTCGCCACGGCCGATCAGCAACCGAGATATACCAAAATACAAGCACAACTTCCTGCCCTATTGTGGCAGATCGAGAACAGATTGGACCGTGCCATAGGCTATTAAAAGTTGCAAAAAGTTCGAAACTGGCAAAGTTATTGTAAAAAACGAAATTCGCATTTTGTGTCCTAGCTGAGAGGTGCATGCGAATTTTTCAGAAATTTTTGAACGGTGTCCTTCCGCCGGAAATTGCCGACATTCTGAAACCAAGTTTGCACGATTCGCTTGCACGGTGGGCACCCCGGTGAGCACCCCAGAGCCCTGGGAATTGTCGCCCATTTTTCGCGCGTATTTTATCCGTCTTTCAACTTTAGCAACTTTTATCGCAGCAATTCGCAAATTTCAACTCATTTCTGCAAGGGTTGTAAATTTCGCTTCTTCGACGGCAGCGGTTCGTTAAGGGAGAATTTTCCAAAATTCCTCAAATTTCGGGTACGTCAAAATCGGAATTTTCTTACCACTACATTTACGCTGCAAGGAAGAACACCAATCGATGGTAACACATTTCCGCCCTTTCACCTGCAAGTCCCGTTGCTAGATGATTCGAATTTTCGATTTATTTTCCGCATTTTTTAAACCAAGAATTCACCATTAAAACATATCGGCGCTACTGGCGGGACGCAAACACAAACGTCAACCCAAACGTCAGTTAGTTGAAATCTACTGCGACCGCTGAAAAATTTGTTTTCGGACAATACTCAGACTTTTCGAACAATTCTGACCGAGAAGCGATCCAAAAGCAAGTTTCGCATAAAAAAGTTTGTAAAATCAGTGAAAATCATTTTGGAACATGTGATATTACTGGAATCATGTGCCAAAATATTTGTGGTTATTTAAACTGTTTTTCTATTCCGAGTTTTAAATGTATTTAGTTTCGATATAAATATTTTTTTTGTAACAAACAAATTAACAAGTATTTTATTTATCCTGGGTGAAAAATCTAAATCTTTGACCACGTTTCTCATTAAAATTGATGGCTGGTTTCATTAAAAAATAATAGGTTCTACACCATGCTGAACAATATAATTATTGTACACGTTTCTAGAGAAAAAAAATCAATTTGTTTAACACCTCAATATCTAACACATCATTTTGGAAAAATATTTTATCTGGCGGCGGCTGCCGTAACATGTTGGAATTCTTTATTGGCGTCTGGATTCATTTAGAAAATTATTTTAGGAAGTTTTACCCCACGTGGAACAATAATATTGCACACATTTGTAGAGAATTAGCAATTCTATGATATCCCAGTTATTTTTACAAAATATTTTATCCAGCGGGGACCGCTGCCTCTCAAAGTCAACGCAGCACAGAAGGCAACACATTGAAATAACTATATTTTGAAAACTGCAACAGATGTATGTATTCAAAAAACTTTAAATTCTAGATAGCGCATACATTTATCTATCGAATTTGTCATTTTGGAATCTTCGTGGCCGATAGCCTTGACACACGCTTTTTTTTATTCCGAAATTTGTGTTGAAATTCTTCAAGTATTTTTTCTGTCCAACTGTGCCGAACATGTATTTTACACTGCTAGATAAAGCAGATTTTCTTCTGAAAACCGTTTTTGGTGAGGAATTTGAAAATCGAAATTCAGAGAAGGGGTACTTGAATTTTTTTTTTAATTTTATATTTTTTACTTTTGTGACTAAACCGAAGATTGTTCCAAAATTTGCAAAGAATACTTTTTTCTATACACCGACATCCTACATCCGGATATCCCAGTTATGATTTTCTATTTTGAGGCGTTGACGAGATATTTGCAAAAAAACTCAAAAGACAAAATAATTTTCCACGCCGTACCCATTGGACGGGGAGCGTTCAAATTTTATCAGCTGATACTTCTGGTACTTCTGGATACTCACATTCAGTAAAAGCTTCATTGAAATCCTTAGAGGTCTAATAATTTTTTTCGAAATTTTTGAATATTTTAAATTTTCCGTCTTTAAATCCGTCTTTTCCGTCGGTTTTGATCGGAATTCGTGATTGACATGTCCGAATTTAAAAAAAAATAGCTTAGTAAGTTTCACACAACTTGGAACAATAAAATTTGACACATTTGTAGAGAATTAGTCAGTCTACGATATTCCTCAGTTCGTTTTGCAAAATATTTTATCTGGCGGCGGTCGCCGCCTCACAAACTCGGACTTTAACAAAAAGTAGTAAATTCAAATAACTTTAACTTGAAAACTGCAATAGATATAATAAAATTTCTTTCAGAGCTACATAAATTTTACATTTTGCTATTGTCATTGAGGTTTTGGTATCTTCGTGGCCGATAGCCTTGACACAGAATTCTTTCTAATAAAGAAATACTTATTAAAAACTTGCCAATATATTTTTTTTTGTCCAACTTTTCGAAGTCTACCAAACCTGCATTAAGCAAAATTTTATAGAGCAGATTTTCAATTAAAAATTGTCATTTTCATATTTCCAAAGCGAACAGTTTTTTTTGCAGAATAATTTAATTTGAAAACCTCTTACAGCATTCACCCTTTAAACCGATGTAAATTGAAAAACGAAATTTAGAGAAGGGGTATCCCTTGAAAAAAAAACTCTTGCAATAGTTAATTCCGAAATTTTAAAACATCGAACATTCACAGCTGAGACGGAGGAAAAAAATTAAACGTCGTAAAGATTATTCCAAAAAAAAGCAGTTATTCCAGCAGTTATAAGGCATGTTTCTAAAAGTCAAAATTTCCATAACTCACAAATTGCAGACCCATCAACAAGAAATGTGCCATATATCCTATCATTTCATATTGCTGACTTATCAACACAGAATCAACCAAACATTCCAGATTGAAATTCATATTATGATGATGACATTAACAGTCATTCTCCTTCAGAACTGAGTTATGTTCCAGAATTACATAAAACAATACTAACAAACCATGTACCAAATTTGATTAATTAACATACTGATAAATCCTCAAAACCAGTTATAAAGCTGTTTTTTTTCAAAAGTTTTCACCTCAGTCGGCAGTGCCTGACTGCCTATATTTTTTTTTACTTTTGTGACTAAACCGAACAATTTTACAAAATTTGCAAAGAATACTTTTTTTAAACACCGATGCCCTACATATCCCTACATATCATAATTTTCTATTTTGACTCGTTGATGAGATATTTGAAAAAAAATTCTCATACGCAAAAATATTTCACCAAACCGCCTCCATTGGAGGCGGAACGTTCAAATTTGGCCAGCGGGTACTTGTGGCCACCTTACATTCAGTAAAAGTTTCATTGAAATCCTTGAAGGGTTAATACAAATTTTGTCAATTTTTAAATATTTTGAAATTTTCGTATTCGGTATTGGTTGCAATTCATGATTGACATGTCTGGATCTGTTAAAAAAATTATTTTAATAAGTTTCACACAACGTGGAAGCATAAAATATTAAAAATATGTGGAGAAAGGATCATTCTGTCAAGTCCTCTTATGAATTTTGCAAAATATGTTATTTACGCTATATGTAATTTTGTACATTTATATATGTTATTTTGTTGTTTTTGATGTTTAGAAAAATATTTGTGTACATCATGAGTCATCCAATGCAATTTCACTTATTTTCACACATACACAACCCAGGTGGCACTAAAAGCGCCACAAGAATCGCACATCCTTCAAATTTGGTTGAACCACATGCTCATGAAAAATCATGTGACAGGCACTTCAAGATTATTATTATTTGTTTGTTACTATTATATATATTGTTGTTGCTATATATTGTTTTTACGATAACAACTATTCCATCTACAAGAATCATTTATCCCTCATCAACTTTTCCACACTATTCAACTATTCCATACAGAACAACTCTTCCTTCCAAAAAATGTGATGCGCATGTACTAGGTACATATACTAAAATAGTTTGGTACGCCTTTCCCGGAGGGGGCGGGAGAAATGCGTCAAATCGGGTTTGGAGAATGAAAAAGGACGATTTGAATTATTTTCGAAAGAAATTTTGCCGGGAGAAAGCGGTAAAATGTTTAAAAGATTGTACACAATTGACAAATCCATGAGATATGGTGGTGCCGCCGAAGGCGGTGGGGGGCGGCGCGAAAATGAAATTTTGCTTTCTCGGCCGCCGAGCGGCCGAATTTGGACCGATTGCTACGCGAATGGTGCTATCGGGAGCGCCGATTTTTTCCGCACAAAACTGTCACCCCGAATTTTCGAGTCTTCGCTGAAAATATGGAGATAGTTGCGAAAAACCGAAAAAAAATAATCGCAAAAAACGATATTTTTTGACGTTCTATTGCGAGCCGACTGCTGAGCCGAACGCCTTCCAAACCTGCGTTTCCGGTTTCGTATGTTCTTTCTCTCTGGGTTTTCGAGGAGGCCGTGCGAGTTTTTCAAAAATGGCCGAGCGGTGGACGTTTTTTGCAAAACCGGACGATTGCGGCTGCCGAACCGGAAGTGGGTGGAATTTTGCAATTTCTTCTACATTGTTCGATGGAGGTCGATAATATTTTGCGTACGATGTGTCGACTTGCCAATTCTCGGAAACCAAGAGGTCGCCACGGCCGATAGTAGGAAACCGGTAGTAACCGCAATCGAGATCAACAAAAATGAAAATGGCACAACTTCCTGCCCTAGAGTGGCAGATCGAGAACAGACTGGACCGTGCCATAGGCTATTAAAAGTTGCAAAAAGGTCGCAACTGGCAAAGTTATTGCAAAAAAACGAAATTTGCATTTTCTATCCTAGCTGAGAGGTGCATACGAATTTTTCAGAAGTTTTTAAACGGTGTCCTTCCACCGGAAATGGCCGAGATGCTGAAATCAAGTTTGCACGTTTCGCTTGCACAGTGCCTTTCGCTTGCACGGTGCACGGTGCACGATGCCCCCAGAGCCTTGGGAATCGGCGCCCATTTTTCGCGCGTCATATTTCATCCGTCTTTAGCAACTTTTACCGCGGCAATTCGCAAATTTCAACTCTTTTCTGCAAGGGTTGTAAATTTCGCTTCTTGGGCGGCTGCAGTTCGGTGAGGGCGAATTTTCCAATATTCCTCAATTTTCGGGTACGTCAAAATCGGAATTTTCTTACCACGAGATTTACGCTGCAACGAAGAACACCAATCGGTGGTAACACATTTTCGCTCTTTCACTTGCAATTCCCGTCGCAAGATGATTCGAATTTTCGATTTATTTTCCGCATTTTCTGAACCAAGAATTCACCAGGAAAACACATCGGCTCTACTGGCCGGACACAAACACAAACGTCAACCCAAACGTCAGTCAGTTGAAATCTACTGCGACCGCTGAAAAAATTGTTTTCGGATAAAACTCAGACTTTTCGAACAATTCTGACCCCCAAGCAAGTTTTGCGCAGAAAAGTTTGTTCTTGAAATCAGTGAAAATCATTTTGGAACTTGTGATATTAGTGGAATTATGTGCCAAAATATTTGTTGTTATTTAAGCTGTTTTTCTATTCCGAGTTTTAAATGTATTTAGTTTCGTAATAAACGTTTTTCTTTTTGTAACAAACAAATTAACAAGTATTTTATTTATCCTGGGTGAAAAATCTAAATCCTTGACCACGTTACTCATTTAAATTGATGGCTGGTTTCATTAACAAAATGTTTTAATAGGTTCTACACAATGTGGAACAATAAAATTGTAGACGTTTCTAGAGAAAAAATCGATGTGTCTAACACCTCAATATCTATCATTTTCGAAAAATGTTTTATCTGGCGGCGGCTGCCGTAACATGTTGGAATTCTTTATTGACGCCTGGATTCATTTAAAAAATATATTTTAGTAAGTTTCACTCCACGTGGAACAATAATATTGCACCCATTTGTAGAGAATTAGTAGTTCTATGATATCCTGCTGTTATTTTTACAAAATATTCTATCCGGCGGGGACCGCCGCCTCTCAATATCAACGCAGCACAGAAGGCAATACATTCAATAACTATATTTTGAAAACTGCACAACAGATGTATTCAAAAAGCTTTTAAATCTAGATAGCGCATACATTTATCTATCGAAATTGTCATTTTGGAATCTTCGTGGCCGATTGCCTTGACACACGTTTTTTCTTTAAATTCTTCAATTGTTAAATTTGTGTTGAAATTCTTCAAGTATTTTTATATTATTAGTATTATACATATATTTTTTAATGAATATGTATTTTACACTGTTAGATAAAGCAGATTTTCTTCTAAAAACCGTTTTTGGTGAGGAATTTGAAAATCGAAGAAGTAAGAATCAGAGAAGGGTTTTTTAATTTTTTTTTGCATTTTATATTTTTTACTTTTGTAACTAAATCGAAGGTTGTTGTAAAATTTGCAAAGAATACTTTTTTGTAGGCACCGTCATCCTCCATCCGGCTATCCCGGTTATGATTTTCTATTTTGAGGCATTGACGAAAGATTTGCAAAAAACGACTCTGAAGACAAGATAATTTTCCACGCCGTACCCATTGGACGGGGAGCGTTCACACGGTGTTCAGTAAAAGTTTTATTGAAATCCTTGCAGGTTTAATAATTTTTTAAATTTGAATATTTTAAAATTTTCTTTTTCGGTTTGATCGGAATTCGTGATTGACATGTCTGGATTAAAAAAATATAGATTTTAGTAAGTTTCACACCACGTGGAACAATAAAATGTGACACTTTAACAAAAAGTAATAGATTCAAATAACTATAAATTAAAAACTACAACAGATATATTAAAATTTCTTTCAGATCTACATAAATTATACATTTTTCAATTGACATTGGGGTTTTGGTATCTTCGTGGCGGATAGCCTTGACACAGGATTCTTTCTAATAAATAAATACTTATTAAAAACTTGCCAAATTATTTTTTTGTCCAACTCTCCGAAGTCAACCAAACATGCTTTTATCACTATTTTACAGAGTAGATATTCATCTAAAAACTGTCATTTTCATCAACATCAACATCAACACTTTTTGTAGACACCGATGCCCTACATATCCCGTATATCATAATTTTTTATTTTGAGGCGTTGACGAGATATTTGCAAAAAATCCTCATGAGCAAAAATAATTCGCCAAACCGTCTCCATTGGAGGCGGAACGTTCAAATTTGGCCAGCGGGTACTTCATGTCACCTACATTCAGTAAAAGTTTTATTGAAATCCTTGAAGGGTTAATACATATTTTGTCATTTTTTTAATATTTTGAAATTTTCGTATTCGGTATTGGTTCAATTCAAAAATTGTTATGATTATTATTTAATAAGTTTCACACTACGTGGAAGAATATAATTTTACAAATATGTAGAGCAAAGATCATTCTATTAAGTCCTCTTATGAATATTGCAAAATATATTGTCTGGCGGCGACCGCCGCCCCTCAAACTCTAAGCGGCACACAATGTAACACATTCAAATTACTATAGTTTGGAAACTTGGACCGATGTATTAAAAATTATTTCAGTTCTGTGCAGCTTATACTCTCGATAAATAATAGGATAATGTAGCTAGGATTGTTGGTGTTGGCATACAACTTTGATGAAAAAAGTTTCACAGAGCTGATTTTTTTTAATTTGGTTATGTTATTTGTCACATTTGACACAACAACACCAACTTGAATATATCAATATATGTTGGTTATGTTGATCGTCAAAGTAAACAATATCAGTGTCAGTTAATTAATTTATTGGTTATGTTTACAGTTATATTTTAGTAGTGGCAACTTTTTATTTCAAATATCTCTTATTTAAATATAGTAACTTTGATTCCGGACAGTTAGTAACAATATATGAAAAAAATCATTTAAAAACTGATTTTGTTGTTTTTGATGTTTAGAAAAATATTTGTGTACATCAGGAATCGTCCAATTTGCAATTTCCCTTAATTTCCTAGGACGCGAATGGTGCTGTCGGGAGCGCCGATTTTTTCCGCACAAAACTGTCATCTCGAATTTTCGAGTCTTCGCTGAAAATTAGGAGATAGTTGCGAAAAACCGAAAAAAAATCGCAATAAACGATCTTTTGACGTTCTATTGCGAGGCGACCACTGAAAGGAATGCCTTCCCGTTTGCGGGTCCAGTTTCGCAGGTTTTTCTTCTCTGGGTCTTCGAAGAGGCCGTGCGAGTTTTTGCAAAAATGGCCGTGCGGTAGATGTTTTTGCAAAACCGGACGTTATCGGCTGCCGAACCGGAAGTGGGTGGATTATTGCAATTTCTTCTACACCGTTCAATGGAGGTCGATGGTATCTTGCGTGGTATGTGCCGATTTGCCAATTATCGGAAACCACGAGGTCGCCACGGCCGATAGTAGGATACCGGTAGGATGTCAATCCGCAATCGAGATATACAAAAATACAAATGGAACAACTTCCTGCCCTATAGTGGCAGATCGAGAACAGATTGGACCGTGCCATAGGCTATTAAAAGTTTCAAAAAGTTTGCAACTGGCAAAGTTATTGCAAAAAAACGAAATTCGCATTTTGTGTCCTAGCTGAGAGGTGCATGCAAATTTTTCAGAATTTTTTAAACGGTATCCTGCCGCCGTAAATTGCCGACATTCTGAAACCAAGTTTGCACGTTTCGCTTTTACGGTGCACCCCCCTCGAATCGTCGCCCATTTGTCGCGTGTCATATTTCATCTGTTTTTCAACTTTAGCAACTTTTACCGCGGCAATTCGAAAATTTCAACTCTTTTCTGGAAGGGTAGTAAATTTGGCTCCTTCGCCAACTGTGGTGCGGTGAGGGAGAATTTTCTAAAATTCCTCAATTTTCGGGCACGTCAAAATCGGCGTTGTCTTACCACGACAATTACGCTACAACGAAGAACACCAATCGGTAGTAATACATTTCCGCACTTTCACCTGCAAGTCCCGTCTCAAGATGATTCGAATTTTCGTTTTTTTTTTTGCATTTTCTGAACCAAGAATTTAGCAAGAAAAGACACCGGCGCTACTGGCGGGACGCAAACACAAACGTCATCCTAACCGTCAGTCAGTTGAGATGAACTGCGACCGCTGAAAAATTTGTTTTCGGACAAAACTCAGACTTTCCGAACAATTCTGACCGAGAAGAGACCCCCAAGCAAGTTTCGCACAGAAAAGTTTGTTCTTGAAATCAGTGAAAATCATTTTGGAACATGTGATATTAGTGGAATTATGTTCCAAAATATTTGTGGTTATTTAAACTGTTTTTTTATTCCGAGTTTTAAATGTATTTAATTTCGTAATAAACGTTTTTTATTTTGTAAAAAACAAATTAAGAAGTATTTTATTTATCCTGGGTGAAAAATCTAAATCTTTGACCACGTTTCTCATTTAAATTGATGGCCGGTTTCATTAAAAAAATGTTTTAATAGGTTCTACACCATGTGGAACAATTAAAGTGTACACGTTCTAGAGAAAAAAACGATCTGTCTAACACCTCAATATCTAACACATCATTTTCGAAAAATATTTTATCTGGCGGCGGCTGCTGGAACATGTTGAAATCCTTTATTGACGCCTGGATTCATTTAAACAATTATTTTAGTAAGTTTCAAACCACGTGAAATAATAATATTGCACACATTTGCAGAGAATTAGTAATTCTATGATATCCCTTAGTAATTTTTACAAAATAGACAATACATTCAAATATCTATATTTTGAAAACTGCAACAGACGTATTGAAAAAACTTTAATTTCGATATAGCGCATACATTTATCTATCGAAATTGTCATTGTGGAATCTTCGTCGCCGATAGCCTTGACACACGTTTTTTTTTTAGTTCAGAAATTTGTGTTGTAATTCTTCAAGTATTTTTTCTGTCCAACTTTCTGAACTCTGCCGAATATGTGTTTTACACTCTTCGATAAAGCAGACTTTCTTCATAAACCCGTTTTTGGTGAGGATTTTTCTTGCAAACCGCCTACCACATTCTCCATTTAAACCCATATAAATTGAAAATCGAAATTCAGACCTTGAATTTTTTTTTGCATTTTATATTTTTTAATTTTGTGACTAAACCGAAGGTTTCTAGAAAATTTACAAAGAAAACTTTTTTGTAGACACCGACGCCCTACATCCGGATATCCCGGTGATGATTTTCTATTTTGAAGCATTGACGAGGTATTTGCAAACAAACTATGAAGACAAAATAATGTTCCACGCCGTACCCATTGGACTCCCCGCGATCAAATTCTGTCAGCTGTAACTTCTGGTGGATACTCACATTCTGTAAAAGTTTTATTGAAATCCTTACAGCCGTTTCGGCATCGGTTTTTTAAATTTTCGTCATCGGTTTTGATCGGAATTCGTGATTGACATGTCTGGATTTAAAAAAATATGCTTTAGTAAGTTTCACACAACGTGGAACAATAAAATTTGACTCATTTGTAGAGAATTTGTCAGTCTATGATATTCCTTACTTCGCTTTGCAAAATATTTTATCTCGCGGGGGTTGCCGCCCCAGAAACTCAGACTTTAACAAAAAGTAATAAATTCAAATAACTATAAATTGAAAACTGCAACAGATATATTCAAATTTATTTCAGATCTACATAAATTATACATTTTTCTATTGTCATTGAGTTTTTGGTATGTTCGTGGCCGATAGCCTTGAGACAAGTTTCTTTCTAATATAGGTATACTTATTAAAAACTTGCCAATATATTTTGTTGTCCTACTCTCCGAAGTCCACCAAACATGCATTTATCACTCTTTTATAGAGCAGACTTTCATCCAAAAATTGTCATTTCATCTTTCCAACGCGAATAGTTTTTAGCAGAATAAATTAAAATAATAAAATGAAAATAAAATTGCATTTTATATTTTTGACTTTTGTGACAACCGATTTTACAAAATTTCCAAAGAATACTTTTTGTAGACACCGATGTCCTACATATGGAGATCCAGTATATCATAATTTTATATTTTGAGGCGTTGAAGAGATATTTGCAAAAAATCCTCATAAGCAAAAATTATTCCCCACACCGCCTCCATTGGAGGCCGAACGTTAAAATTTGGCCAGCGGGTACTCCATGTGGTCACCTATATTCAGTAAAAGTTAATACATAATATGTCAATTTTTGAATGTTTTAAAATTTTCGTATTCGGTATTGGTTGCAATTCATGATTGACATATCTGGATCTGAAAAATATTTGAATAAGTTTCACAATACGTGGAAGAATAAAATTTTACAAACATGTAGAGAAAGGATCATTCAATCAATTCCTCTTATGAATTTTGCAAAATATATTATCTGGCGGCGACCGCCGCCCCTCAAACTTTAAGCGGCACACAATGTAAGACATTCAAATTACTATAGCTTGAAAACTGGAGCAGATATATTCAAAATTCTTTCAGTTCTGTGCATCTCTCGATGAAAAATATATTTCAATAATTTGATGAAAAAAAAAGGTGTTTCGCATAACTGAATTTTTTTAACTTGGTTATGTTATTTGTCACATTTGACACAACAACACTAACTTGAATAAACGAATATATGTTGGTTATGTTGATAGTCAAAGTAAACAATATCAGTGTCAGTTAATTAATTTATTAGTTATGGAGTTTACAGTTAGATTTTAGTAACTTTTACACCACAGCTGTTTTTTTGTTGTTGTAAGACTTAGTAACTAATATCACATCGTTATTTACAGTAATTTGATCTTATCAATGCTGGCAGCTTTTCATTTCTAATATCACTTCTTTAAATGTAGTAACTTTGATTCCAAACAGTTAGTAACATTGTATGAATAAATTCATTTAAAAACTGATTTTGTTGTTTTTAATGTTTAGAAAAATATTTGTGTACATCAGGAATCGTCCAGTTTTCAATTTCCCTTATTTTCACACATACATAACCAAGGTGGCACTAAAAGTGCCACAAGAGTCGCACATCCTTAAAATCTGCTAGAACCACATACTCATGAAAAATCATGTGACAGGCACTTCAAAATTATTTTTATTTGTTTGTTACTAATATATATATATATATATATATATATATATATATATATATATATATATATATATATATATATATATATATGTATATATATATATATATATATATATATATATATATATATATATATATATAATATATATATATATATATATATATATATATATATATGTATATATATATATATATATATATACATATATTGTTGTTACTATATATTGTTGATACTATTACAACTATTCCATCCAGAACAACTTCCCTCCATAAAACGCGATGGGCATGTACTAGTATTTATAATACAAATGTTTTTACAAACTAAAAAAAATAAAAACTAAAACTGAAATTATCTGACTTTATTTAAAAAAAAATTGTATGATAAAATTTCTTATTTTTGGGTTTAATAAACTGTATAACAATTTTTAATCATCAAGCAAAGTCGAATAAAATAATTAAATACATTCATCAATTTACAGATATAATCAGTATATTTTGATTACACAATTTTTAGGGTTCCGTACCGAAAACGGAACCCCTATAGGATCACTTTCTTGTCCGTCTGTCTGTCTGTCTGTCTGTCTGTCTGTCTGTCTGTCTGTCTGTCCGTCTGTCTGTGTGTCAAGACCATTTTTCTCAGGAACGCGTAGAGGTAACAAGTTGAAATTTGTATCAAATACTTGGGTCTGCGGTCTCTTTCAGCTGTGAAAAAACACAACTTGTGAGTCAACGCGATCAAAAGATATGACCGTTTATGTCGCATATTTTGCGATTTCACCAGGGAATCAAGACCTATAGGGTACTTCCCGTTGACCTAGAATCATAAAATTTGGCAAGAAGCGTTGTCTTACAGCACATGTAAAGGGAAAAATCTGAAAACAGTAAATATGTAGTTTAATTACAAGAAAAATGCGAATTTACTATTAGAAGCTTATGAAAATACACTAATGTTGTCGTGGTGGTATTGTCAGGCACCAGAAGCATATGGGTTGCATACAGTTAGGTCCTCCTCGGTTAGGTCCGAAGGTTAAAAAGTATGTGTTGGAACCACGCTGTTTATTCTGAATTTTCTTTGTTTATATTCGTTATGTATTTCATCACGTACGCTCTATATACATAATATATACAGGGTATATAATATGTGTAAATTTTGCTTGTTTATAACCGACATGCGACATACTCAAGTCCCGTAACATCCTGTAAATATTATATTTCGTCTAATTTTTCTTTATAATCTACATAATATGTTGATAATCTACATAATAACACTATACTATAATCTACATAATCTACATAATATGTTGTAGATAATATGATTTAAGTATTGCCCAAAATCAGTCAATTGAACAACTGAATGTTAAGAGTATCGAAATAGATCTAGAAATAGTTAATATATTAGTTTATATTAGATCTAGAAATAGTTAGATCTTAATATAAGTTAGTGAATAAGTGTAATACTAAAATAAAATTTTCTTTTTATAAGTTTAAAATTATTCGCGTTATTTAAAAAAAATACCCTGTATACCTTTATACAGGGTATATAGGTATACAGGCAAAATTGAGCAGTAAAAACAAATAGTGAAGTTCCAGAACCCCTAAACACTCATAGTGAATGGTGGATGTATGGTAATAAAATATAGGGTAGAATTCCATCGTTCGACAGCGACATCTTGAGGTTATGCTTGCAGCTTGCTACAATGTGCTTGCTACGTCCTCCACAAAAAAGATACCTTACTTACAAGTTTGTACGGAACCATCGGTGCGCGAGTCACAACTCGCACTTGGCCGGTTTTTTTTTGTATTTTTTTTCATCTGATTCGTTCTAAATAATGAATGCTGACTTTGGTACGTGACAAAAAATTATGTTATAGTTTAGAAACACAAACATGATAGGAACCTGATAGGGCGTGGTATGATTTTGCCTCAATCGTATCTTATTCAGGTCCATTCGCAAAGGTACCCTTCAGGAACCCGACTAGAATGTAATGCTCTATATAAAAGGCCCCGGTGCGGTATGCCCGATCATGTGTATATGCCCGATTTCATGTAAGACCAAGTCAGCTATTTTAGTTACTGTGTATGTAGAAGCACCTATTCAACTACTTTGTATTAATTTGTTAACAAATCTATTACCTATCAATATTTATGATGACGGTATCAATATTAGACACCTTTATTTCTATTATACTTATAATTACTTGGCAATTATTCGGCAAGGTAATTATAAAAGAATAATCTACTAATTCGATAACTAAGTAAATCTAAACAGAAATAATAATAATCAGTTTATTTCAGAAATTTTATTTATTTCAAACACATTTCGATGGATCAAATACAAAATTGTTTTGCTTAGGTAACAGGTGGTAATAAAAAAGAGAATATTGTTGGTACTTGTACGAACTAAAAACATTTTATCACAGGCACCAGTTAACCTAAGAATAAAGTACTTTAATTAGTAGAATATGTTGCCGTGCAATTGCCAAGTCATAATTATAATAGAAAAAAAGGTGTCACCATAAATGTTGATAGGTAATTGATTTGATAACAATTTATAACAAAGTAGTTGAATAGGTGCTTCTACATACACATTAACTAAAATAACTGACTTGGTCTTACATGAGATCCCACAAATTTTTGTAGCGAAAGAACTGCGTTCTTCGAACGAGACTTTTTACATTTTATGTTTTTGATGGGATTTTTTTTTACAAAAGTACAAGAAACCATTGTGTTTAAGTATATTTATTTATTTATTTTAATTTGTTCATTTTAGAAATGACATAATCAACAATGGCAAATTGGTTTGAGCCACTTGAATCGGATTAGTTAAATGATTTTCGACAAATATTTGCTAATTTCTATATGGACCTCAAATAATATAATTATTGGTTATTGTTAGTGGTTTAGTGAGAATTATACGGACAAGACTGTTGAACTCGATTTGATGAACCATGAGTTACATTCAATGAAAGAATATGGTCACATTTTCTGTGAATTTCATTTACACCCTCGAAGATGGTATTTTCAATTTGTATAAACTATGATTTTTCTACAAAATCAGATTCTAAAAAATATATCGTGAAATCGTTGATCAAGACCAGTCTATGTAAACAATCTATACGTTTCTCTTTTTTTATGAGAAAATTATTTTGAAACTTTCAAATTCGTAAACAACAAAAATAACGGATGCGACAAAAGATGTTTGTTATAGTTAACATCCCTTCTTGGACAATTCAGTACTAGACAATAAAAATAATTCAGATAATTAGGAAAATTCCAATCTAATATTTACACAAATGTAATATTTGCTTCTATATTTATCTATCTTGTGCAGAATCTTTTGTTTTTTTTTCTTTCATTCTTTACCTTCATTTTTAATTCAGTTTCTGTATAATTTTATCGACATCATATTTACTCAAAACGTAAACAACATCGTAAACACTATGAAAAGGGTGGAAGTATTCGCAAGTGTAAATATTTCAACATATTAAATAAATTGTAACTTTATTATGCATGTACATGAAATGCCAGCGACGAATACACGTCTGCGTAATAAGAGTCCTTGCTGTAGATTTCAGAAATTACAAATTTATTATAGTAAAAGATTTGCAGCGAGAAATATTCAACCTCGACCCAAAAACCCGGTCGCTTTATTTACAGTACAATATCGATACCACAAAATCGTAAAATCTGGCCTGAGATAATACGGAGATATTTGTAATACCTTTTACAACGCCTTATAAATAAATAGCACTTATTTTGTTATATCGCACTTATTTTACCATTCGTATCTCGTACCTTTATAATATATTTAATATGTAAATCTAGATATATCCTATGGGATTTTATAAATTTACTTTATGATTGCAAAATACTATAAGTCGATTGACAATAGTTTCTAGAACACACAGTAGTACTTTCACTTGAGAACATTATGAAATGATACCATGAACTTTACTAGTGAACACATTATGCCTTTTTTAGGTATTAATTAAATGTCGTACAGGCCGTATGAGGCCCATAAAGGTTAAGTGTGATCCCTCAGAGATATCTAGCAAGATACGAGAGGACATTATCTTAAATGCAGTTTCGATTTAAGATCATGATTCAAAGATATCCTATTCAAAATTATCTTCACTAAACTTCAGCTACTTAGCGCTTTCCCGCAGATTCACGGTTCACGGAACTTTGAGGTCAGGTGTGTTGGTTATTGTCTTCCATTAGTAACATGATAATTATTTTAATTGCGATTATTTTTAAATAACGACGGTCCTCTAGCCACAGCCTGACGGGGTTTGATTAATGTTCACCGTGCTTAGAGCTTGTACGTTGGCGGTTGATACTAGGTCCACTTATCGTTAGAAGAACGGGAACCTCTAAAATAAAATGTTTTGATGATAATGTGTGTATTTCAAACGAAAAATTATAGACTGATTGTGAATGATTTGAACCGGCCCGAATTCTTACAATCCGACCCGACTACTTACCAAACAACCTTAAATGGCATTGCCCATAAACTTATATCTTTAGATATTTATTTATTATTTGAATCTATGATCTATTTGCGGTTTTCTTCTATTATTGGTGACCGGTTTATGCCATAGAAGACGTCTTAAATAACTCAAATAGCCGTACTAACAAAGTAGGAATTTTGGATATCAGACATGTGCATGAAATTTTATTTAAGACCAAAGAACGTTTTATAGATCATTTACGGCTTTGTTAAAACACTTCCAACATTTCTATTTGACGAAGTCTATTGGAATTATAACTGGTGGCAAAACAGAGCAGTCCAGACAAGACCAAACAAGACCAGACAAGAGAAAACCATACAAGACTAGACAAGACAAGACCAGACAAGGCCAGTCAAGACCAGAAAAAACCAGACAGGGCAAAAAAAGACCATACAAGACTAGTCAAGGTCAGTCAAGGCCGGACAAGAACAAGCAAGACCAGACAACACTAGAAAAGACCAGACAAGATCAGACTAAACCAGACAAGATCTGACAAAACCAGACAAGACCAGATAAGACCAGACAAGACCAGAAAAGATCAGACAAGACCTGACAATGCCAGACAGGACACGAGAAGACCAGGCAAGATCGGAGAAGACCAGACAAGACCAGAAAAGAGCAGACATGACCAGACAAGACCAGACAAGACCAGGCAAGACCAGGCAAGACCAGAGAAGACCGGTCTAGACCAGACAATACCAGCCAAGACTAGACAAGACCAGGCAAGACCAGACAAATCCAGAAAAGACCAGACAAGACTAGACAAGACCAGACAATGCCAGAAAAGACCCGAGAAGATAAGACAAGGCAAGACCAGACAAGACCAGACCAAGACCAGACAAGACCAGACGAGACCAGACAAGACCAGACAAGACCAGACAAGACCAGACAAGACCAGACAAGACCAGACAAGATCAGACAAGACCAGACAAGACCAGACAAGACCAGACAAGACCAGACAAGACCAGACAAGACCAGACAAGACCAGACAAGACCAGACAAGACCAGACAAGACCAGACAAGACCAGACAAGACCAGACAAGACCAGACAAGACCAGACAAGACCAGACAAGACCAGACAAGACCAGACAAGACGAGACAAGACCAGCCAAGACCAGCCAAGACCAGACAAGACCAGAAAAGATCAGACAAGGCCAGACAATGCCAGACAGGACCCGAGATGACCAGGCAAAATCGGAGAAGACCAGACAAGACCAGACAAGAGCAGACGACACCGGAAAAGAAAAGCCAATACCAGACAAGACCAGATAAGATCATACAAGACCAGACAAGGCCAGACAAGACCAGACATGACCAGACATGACCAGACAAGACCAGACAAGACCAGACAAGACCAGACAAGACCAGACAAGACCAGACAAGAACAGACAAGACCATACAAGACGAAGCAAGACCAGAAAAGACCAGACAAGACCAGACAAGACCAGAAAAGATCAGACAAAACCAGACAAGACTAGACAATGCCAGACAAGACCCGAGAGGACCAGACAAGACCAGACATGACCAGGCAAGACCAGGCAAGACCAGACCAAACCAGACAAGACCAGACAAGACCAGACAAGACCAGACAAGACCAGACAAGACCAGACAAGACCAGACAAGACCAGACAAGACCATACAAGACTAGGCAAGACCAGCAAAGACAAGACGAGACCAGACAAGACCAGAAAAGATCAGACAAAACCAGACAAGAATAGACAATGCCAAACAAGACCCGAGAAAACCAGACAAGATCAGACAAGACCAGACAAGACCAGGCAAGACCAGGCAAGACCAGACCAAACCAGACAAGAGCAGACAAGATCAGACAAGACCAGACAAGGCCAGACAAGAGCATACTAGACCGTACAAGACGAGGCAAGACCAAAGAAGACCAGGCAAGACCAGACAAACCATACAATGCCAGACAAGTTCAGGCAAGAGCGGATAAGATCGGAGAAACCAGGCAAGACAAGGGGGTACTTATTGCCGTTTATCACATTTCCTGGGGCCTGTGTTCTTTCGAACCACACAAGATTGCACATAACCAGACAAGACCAGAAAAGACCAGACAAGGCCATACAAGACCTGACAAGACCAGACAAGACCAGACAAGGCAACACCAGACAAGGCCAGACAAGACCTGACAAGACCAGACAAGACCAGACAAGACCAGACAAGACCAGACAAGACCAGACAAGACCAGACAAGACCAGACAAGACCTGACAAGACCAGACAAGACCAGACAAGACCAGACAAGACCAGACAAGACCAGACAAGACCAGACAAGACCAGACAAGACCAGACAAGACCAGACAAGACCAGACAAGACCAGACAAGACCAGACAAGACCAGACAAGACCAGACAAGACCAGACAAGTTCAGACAAGACCAGACAAGACCAGACAAGACCAGACAAGACCAGACAAGACCAGACAAGACCAGACAAGACCAGACAAGACCAGACAAGGCCGGACAAGACCAGACAAGACCAGATAAGACCAGACAAGACCAGACAAGACCATACAAGGCCAGAAAACATCAGACAAGGCCAGACAAGAACAGCCAATACCAGACAAGACCAGACGCTACATTCGAGTCGCTATGCATTTTTATCTGATTTATATTTCTGCTTTTAAAATCATATGTCCATGAGCAAAATTTCGACAATTAATTGATTTATCTCGGCAAACAATGACACAATATCAGAAAAACGCTCCTTTTTGCTATTTTTTGGAGTCGCTATATTGGAGTCGTCATATTGTTTTTAAAATTAATACTAGTTTTAAGATTGTAAAAATTTTTTTAGGTCACATAGATCAATAAATTAATTTGTACATTAGCTCATCGCATTATAAAATAGATATATTGAAGCAAATTTTCCAGCCATGGGAGAGTTTTTAGTTTAGCTGGTACTCAATCTTGTTCGAAAAGGTGATCTGGTTGATGAGAAACATCATTATACGATTCGAGTTTCGACTGTTGAAGGTCAGTTTCAAAATGAATTTCACCTGAAAATGACCTTCAATTATTAAGTTTACTTGAAAATCCTTCAACAGTCGAAACTCGATTCTTTTAAAGTGTGAATTTTCCAATTCTGAGTAAGTACCTATGGATTACCACTTAGAAACGGTCTCAGCCATCCTTCTCAAATAAATAATAATTTTGTATTGAGTATTGTACAGAAGTAATTATTTCAAGACAATCATAAAACGATGTATGCAGAGACCTAAAAACGCTAAAACGACCTTACCTCTAATCTAAATAATTATGTATTGTTGGAAACTGTTAAACAAGAAATGATATTATGCTTGACAATGCAAAGACGGGAGAGATGTAGATATTCCCACCAAAAGTATTAAAGTGATATTAAACATTTAACAACAATTAAATATTAACAATTCCATTTTAATTATTCCTGAAATGTTTTTTCTTTTAAGCAACAAACCATTTATGTGAAGAACCGCCATTTATCTTGATTTGTTTTCCAGCCGTCGCGAATTTCGTGCTTTCAGAAGATATTTTTTATGTTAAGCAAAATGTAATGCAACGAAGAAGAATTAGGTGTTGCATGCAGATTTTGTTTATAGTCTATTAAATATTTGTAATGGTAATGTGTAAATAATGGTAAATACAGGCAAAAAAGGCAGAATTGTTAAATTAAGGATTCTATTTCTCTAAATAAATTGAAAATACTAATTTATCATTTTTTAAATATTTATATTCAAAAATTTACTCATTTGTGAAATATGCCAACAAATCTATCATTTCCTTTTTATTTTTTAGTACATTCATACATATTCAAGTAATCGCTATTACATATTTCATATATTAGGTATATATGAAATATGTGATAGAGATTACGCTATTACAAAATTTATTATAACAAATAATATGTATTATAACAAATAATTTAATATTTACAAAACCCATTAGCCATTTCATAATTCAAAATGTTTTATATAAGGTTATTTTCTGAACAGACCTCATACTTCGAATTTACCAAACTTTGAACACAACCACTAGTGATTCTGATAATTTCAGTAGTAAACCTTTGGTCGAAAATAATTGTACGTAAGACTTTTAAACAAATTTTATATTAATTATATGAACAATATATGTTGCAATAGACTTAATATTTAGAATTCCACACTTTATTGTACCTTGTAACTACTAAACGAACTGAGAAAATGTATGAGTAAAAGAGAAGGTATTAAGAAAGTATATATTTTAGTTTCTCTATCTTGCGTCTATAATGAAGTTATTAAAGCACTGATATGTGTTCGTTAATGGCACGCCGACTGCGACAATTTTCTCAATATGAATTGTTGATTTTTTTTAATTTAGAAAGGGCATAAAAGGGTGCAAAATAGAAGAAATAGGCTAAAAAACTCGTATATAAGGCGTTTTTCGCTTTATACCATTAGAAAAAAACTAAACTAAACATGGACACGTGCTGCAAAATCGCAATTATTGAACTCGTTCTTTAATATACTATTCTCGTTCGATAAGGATGCGTCGTAATACTTCGAAATGAGGTGCAAATTGGAGAATTTGTTCATGCTTTAATCATGAAATGTGAAAGTCATTGTCGAGAACAACTAATCTGATACGGGAAAGATGATCCCTCAGAAAAAGGTTAAATATCGATCGGAATAAATAGTTTAATAAAAAATTTATTTTTCTTAAAAAAACTTTTTATTGTAAACGTTCTTTATTGAAATAAATAAATTAAGATGCTGGCAAAATATCAAAGGAAAATGTATGTTGTTACACTTTGCTCATGTCTTATAGTAACTCTCCATGCTTGATCCTGATAGATTAGTTACATTTCTTAGGCTTTTCCTATATAAACATATTTATCCAAATATAAACTGAAGTATGATAAATATTTATTATTCTTATATTATATATAACTTTCTTTACTGATTCAAATTTTAAGGTTCAATCCAAAAAAAAAAAATTACTATGAACAATATTTGTAAATTACAAATATTTACATTTGTAAACTGTACATTATAATATACTAACCGTAAATTATATTATTATCCTAAATAAAACATATCTTGAAAAATGTACGTAAATATTTGTAGAAATCCCATGAACTGAAAAATGTTTTTGTGTGTAACAGAATAATATTTAAAGTGACAGGGGATAATGGACGGGCAAAAGGCTGAGAATATTAGCCAGTATTATTATCATCCTGTGGGAATTGGCCCTGTTCATTAAGAAAATAAATTGTGGCGGGTTGTCAGCCCCGACACATTGCAATATAATCTTGTTTTAGCGGGAATTAGAGAGGAACATAGAGGTTTGTTTTCTTTCCGTTTAATATTTTCGGTGATTATAATTTACGCCCGGTTTTGCTGAATTTAATAAAAATGTAGAATTTTTTAAATAAAGGTAATCTTGTTTGTACTATTAGAGGGACTGTGGCATTATCTTGACTCTAGAAACTGAGAAAATATGAAATGTAACTTGTGAATTTCATAGGAAAGCGTGTCATAGAAAGAAAGCAAATAAGGATAAATGTATGTAAAAATGCACAAAGTTTGTTTTTTTATCAACACCAAATATTTCCCATTAAATTCTTCTAGATTTAGTAATAAACTTTAGCAAAGGAATTTAGAAGGATCCTTATGCTGGGTCTTACCTTATACGAAAAAAACCGATAATAAGAAGGTACGAATAATATCTCTTTTAATGAAATTTCAGTGAATACATTTAAGGGTCAATGCGGTCATTTATCGTTTTGATTATTTAGCTAATTATTCTCTATTGAACTTTTTTTTCGATTAAAATTTTGAGGTATCAATGTGATAACAAGGAGTAACAAATTGTATATTACGACTGCCTTGTGAAAAAAGAGAGTTACATTAGAACTTGATATGAACATAAACAGCTTGTGAAATCTCTAGGTTTTAAACCCACCTTTAAATTTACAATTAATGATGTTACCTACATAACAAGAAGAAAACCAAGTCTAATTTATTGAATAACACACTTACACTGAATTGATAAAATCACTATGTTTTAACCACATTTCATGTAAAAATATTAATTTGCTTGTTATTCACAGTTAATATAAATTTGAACATTTAACAAGACTCGAGTTTCGACGGGCGAAGATCTTTTTCAAATGGATTCTAAATTGATGATTGACTATATTTATGCTACACTATTTCGGCGGTGCAGGAGGTGCCTTTCTGCAGTTAGAGAATTACCTTTAATATGTAAACCACCCTTAATATGTAAAACTATTATATAACTAGTTATTCACAGTTATATAAATGTAAACACTAAACGCGACCCGAGATTCGACTGGTGGAGGTCATTTTCAAGTGCTTGTTTAAGTACAACCACTTGCATTGCATTTATCAATTCAGTGTAACCCAAATTTTATATTTTCTCGTCGAATTTACAACAACTCTTTTAAATACAAATTTTTGTGAATAACACATGAATTAAAATAACCAGATAATGAACCCAACGATCGATAATATTATTTCAAATAAATAAGTAATATCATAGATACAGTATTCACCGTTTTAACATTTTACTTTTTTAGTATTCACCGTTTTTTTAATTCGGAGAAATTAAAAAAGAATTACCAATCATAGAGCAGTAAGAACTGATGAAACCGTTTGACACCTGGGAAAAGTTACCATTATCAGCCTACTTATTAACTAATTCACTGATAATTTATCGGTTGAATTTTAAAATTTTAAGAGGAATATTTCTCTTATTATGCAACTTTAGTTAGCGAAGACATTTTAAGGTAAATTACCCTCTTTTAAGAAGTTGAATGATCCCTTAATAATTAAACGTAAACACACTGTATATAAAAATAAATTTATAGTTATATTACTAGTATATGTGGATCGAATTTTTCGGAATGGAATAGTTTTTGTGAATGAAAGAGTTGAAAAGAATGGAATAGTTGCTAAAGGTGAAATAGTTGATGAGGGTGGTATTGTATAATGAGTTTTCAGGTGTGCAACATTTGTGGCGCTTTTAGCCATGCTAATGCCATAACCTTTTTTTCGTCAAAGTTTTTTTTCGTCAAAGTTGTTGAAAAAAAAACATTGAAACTAATGTCACTTCATCATATATAGTAACTTCCTTTATTGATTTCATGATTTCCTTTCATGGTTGGCAACTCTTGATTTGCAATATCACTCCTCCAATTACAGTAAGTTTGATTTTAGACAATTAGCAAAACTTAGCAAAATTATGTTACTAAAAGTCTCACCAAAAAAATCATAACCAATAAATTACTCAACTGATGTTGATGTCAACTTGGACTTGATTTTCAATGTATTTCTTTATTTAAAAAAATTTAATGTCAAGGTTATCGACCATAAAAATTCCAAAATGATAAAATTGCTTCAATAGAGATATATGATCTTAATAGATCTGAAAGAGTTTTTATTATATCTATTACAGTTTTCAAGTTGTTGCTATTTGAGTCTATTAGTATCAGTTCCGGTTTGACTTCGAGGGATGCGTATGTGGTCTGGATTTATATGGCGCTTTGTGACATATACCCTAATAGCCTAACCTAGGTTAAACCAACATTTAGCTTTATTTTATTTCCGATCTATTGGGTCGCACTACCACTTGCAGTTTGTCTTAATTTTTCTGCCGCTTTGCGGTATGCAACCTTTGCGCTTTAGCTAGTTTTAGATCGAGGTGTTCTAACATAACCTAGGTTTAACAACTCTTGCTACTTTATTTTATTATGGATCCAGAGGTAACGCGGTCATAAATTTTGATCTGGAAGTATAAAAATTACAAACTTTTTAGAAAAAAAATCTGCTTTATCTAACAGTATTATACGCAAGTTTGGTAGGAATCAGCAAAGGCTTTGAAGAATATCAATAGGTACATAGTTTTTTAATTAAATCCTGCGGCAAGGCTATCGGCGTTAAAGATACCAAAACGAAAATAGAAAATGTATAATCTATATAGAACTGAAAGATTTTTTAATGTACCACTTTAACTTTTCAAGCTATAGTCATTTGATAAAAACTATGGTATGCGACTGTTACTACATAGTATCTATACTTACTCAAATAGAAAAATTAACTACGTCTTTAGCACTAATTTTGTGTAATTAGTGGTAAAAACATAGTAAATTTTTCAATTCAAAGAATCGTTATAAGAATTTATTACTCTCTGTAATGGTATGAAGTAGAGGGCAGAAATCTGAGGCCAGAATCGCGAAGATGTTATAATATTAATTTTTAAAGAAAAATGTAATGTAGAACTGAAGGAATTTTGTAAAAATCTGCTACAGTTATCAATCTATAGATAATTGAATTTATTGTTTTCACTTCCGGTTTGGCTTTAAGTGGGGACGGCCGCCGCCAGATAAAATATTTTGCAAAATTGACAGAGTGGTTTTACAGAACGATGCCTTGTGTACAAATGTGTACAAATTTATTGTTCTACGTGTGGTCTAACTCATATAGGCTATTTTTTAAGGAAATCAAACTTGTCAATCACGAATTTTATCCAAAACCGAACGCGGAAATTTCGAAATACTCAAAAATGGCAAAAAAATGCATTAAACCTCAAAGGACTCCAACGAAATTTTTACTGTACATGGATACCCATTAAAAGTACACTCAGACGAAAATTCATCATTCCGCTGCCAAACATCTCTGCAAATATCTCTGCAGAGTCTCGAAACAGAAAATAGGGATTTGATGCAATGTATGTGGAATTCTACAAATAAGTATTCTTTGCAAATGTTATAGTCTTTTGGTTTTGTCACAAATGTAAGAAATGTGAAAAGTGATATTTTTTTTAATAGATTCCCCTTCTCTGAATTTGGTTTTACATTTTACATGGGTTTAAATAGAGAATGAATTCGTAGTTGAACGAAAAAAAATTCCATGACCAAACAACGATGAAATTAATGCGTTTGTTAAAAGAAAGTGCGCTCTATAGATATGTGTTAAAATTATTTCTTGCAAACCCAAAGAAATGAGACTTATGATTTTTCGAAGATAAAGCAGAAAAGTAGACATTTTTAAACGCTCGTCATGTCGAGGCTATCAGCCGCAAAAAGTTCATGCAGCACATTTCAATAGGCCTCAAAGAGCACTATTCGGTTTTAAAAAGAAAATCCAAAAGAATTTCGAGATGGCTGTTCCTTCTGCCGTCAAGTTGTAGAACTGACCGTTTTTCAACTATAATTGTTTTGTTATATGGTCCGGTCCCGATCCGACTGTTGCGAATACCAGGAGAGGGATCCCCTCCCCGCAAATTAGGCGAAAAAAACATTTTTTTGTGTTAAAATTGATCCACAGCGGAAATAGGATGCCTCAGGAACACGCGGAATATACCGTTAGATTTCAAATTCACAGTGTAATTTTTAATTATTCTTGCAGAAAACTCGTAAATGTTACCGTTTAGAATATGGATTTTTAAGTAACAGATGGCCCAATAATTCACATAGTTTCCCATGTAATCTTAGGTTAATTTCAAGAATCTCCATCCAAAAAATTTTAAACCAATAATTTTCTTTGATAAAATTGGAAAGAAACTCTAATCAAACGTAGCCAATTACTTGGTAAAAGTGTGAATTTGCAAGAATGGTTAATTTTTTCTATTGCAAAATTTTGCCGATTCTGCGAAATAAAATTTTCCCGGACACCATACACCTCGTTAAATGAAAGGAATCTTCTGTGGGGCGGAGTCGATTATGCAATCCATGGAACCAGTTTGCAATGGAATGATAAAATTTGCTCAACTGCTACACGAAAGTGTGCTCTATCGATTCATGCTAGAAGAATTTCTTAGAAATCTAGGGAAATGAGAAACGCAAAAGTTTGAGAATCAAGTAAACAATTGGAGGGAGATTTCAAACGTCGGCTACGTCTGGACCGTCAGCCGCAGAGAACTCATGCAACCTATTTTAGTAGAACTCGATGAGTTCTATTCGAATTTTAATCGAAAATGACGATAAATTTTGATATGGCTGTTCCCTTTGCAGTCAAAGGGTAAAACTGACAATTTTTCGCCAATAACTATGTGGCTATACATCCCAGGAAGAAGCGAGGTACCGTTGGAATGTAAATTCCATTTAAAAGCTTTAATTATTCTTAAAAATTATTTTAAAAAATTATTCTAAAAAACTCATTTAATCATATTGCCGTTTACGAAATTTTTTTTATAATTCAAATGTAGACTGAAGCAACTGTTTGTGATGTAAAATAGTTTGAATTATAAGAATCTGCTAAAAGCAAGGTGTAAAAGGTGCGAATTTTAACGTTGCTATGTGTTGCTAATCAAGAGCCAGAGTCGCCGAAATCTGCAATTTAGAGATTTCAAGAAATCTCTTTGAATTTGATTTGAATTTCAACCTAACAATTAGCGAAAAATCAGAATTTTAATGTAAATTCTTTTTTTTAATTTTATCTTCTCATAAGCACACGAATAATCATAAACGGATAAACTTCAACAATGACATTTGCACATAACCTGAGCGAAAATAGTGTCAAAATGATCAGCTGTGTGTAAATTAGCGATTCAGCGGCAAGCTGAATCCGTTGATGGATTTGAGAAATTATTACGCCATACTTTTGGCAGCTTCGCCGGGCTACACTTCTCAGACTGGAAATGTAATTTTTTTTTCGCGTTTCCGTTTGAAGAGGTGAAAAGTGACTTTGCGAATTGCGGCCTGCGGTACGTCCCCGGAGGTGTAATGCGCCGAGAGAGGTGCCGTTCGAAAGTAGACACGTGGGGCTATACACGTGGAGCAATACAATTTAAAACATTTCACCGAATATTGAAGGTTTCAATTTGCTCAACTTTGAAAAATTCGTTTTGAGTTTGGACGGGCGTCGAGACCCCCAAATGCGATCGAGCGGTGCGCCGTTCCTATCGCCGAATAGACCCTTTCGTTCTCTATTTAGAAACCGCCGCCGCGACGCAATGCTCTTTAATTTAGCATATGCCGGAGGATTTTCGCGTACGTCTGCAAAACATGGTTTTTCAAAACATGGAAAGTGTGGTCTTGTTGGCGAATCGATAGAACACATCATGGCAGGTTGCCCAACTTTATCAGAGACTGCCTATTTAGGGAAGCACAATCAAGTGGCAAAGCTGATTCATCAAGTGGCCAACAAATTGGTGTAAAATACGGTCTTCTGGGGCTGAAAACTCCTCCATATTATAAATATCTACCAGCACCAGTCGTCGAATCAAGTAAACATATTATCTACTGGGACGGGCCTATATTGACCGATAAGGCGATTGCCTACAACCGACCTGATATTCTTCTAATTGATCTTGACGCCAAAACAGCCATACTATTAGACATCGCAGTTCCGTTGACAAATAACATCCGAAGAACAGAGACAGAAAAAATAAATAAATACGAGGAACTAGCCTGGCAAATCAAAGATATCTGGAAACTGGACAGAGTATTTACTTACCCAATTGTTATATCTGTGGAGGCAGTTGTCTCGTCCAATTTTACAAAAAACATAGAGAAACTTGGCTTGTCGAAATCCATCTTGAGACTTGCACAGAAGGCAACGATTTTGCAAACCTGTCACATTGTGCGCAAGTTTCTTAATTGAAAATTGGCTAAATGATCATGTGGGCCAGAGTGAACTCTCTTTCCGCATATCAAATTTTTCCAGCGTAAGCTGAGAAGGTGCAACATTGCAAAAAAAAATAATAATAATAATATAATAATAATAATAATAATAATAATAATAATAATAATAATAATAATAATAATAATAATAATAATAATAATAATAATAATAATAATAATAATAATAATAATAATAATAATAATAATAATAATAATAATAATAATAATAATAATAATAATAATAATAATAATAATAATAATAATAATAATAATAATAATAATAATAATAATAATAATAATAATAATAATAATAATAATAATAATAATAATAATAATAATAATAATAATAAATATGCAGGGTAGGATTAATTAATTCTATTGGTGAGCAGCGCCACCACATCCCCGAGCGTAGAGGAGACAACCTCGAAAAAAAACATGGGGTTTAAGTCGTCCTGCTAACCCCCTTAATAGCAGTGCCGCACTCTGTTGGGTTGACGACCCAGCAGAGTTTAATCTATTTGTCTGTTGAGAGTGGTCGGTCCGGTTTTGCAACAGGTAAGCGAGCAGCGTGGGGCAAAGTCCGACGTGGAGGGATGCCGAGAGAACCTGGTGATAGATCATGCTGTCACTCAGGACTCCCGGCATTACAAACGCAATCTCTCCATGGCCTGGATTGATTATCGCAAGGCATTTGATACAACATCACATGAGCTTTTGTTACACTTGCTCGGATGCCTTGCGGTACCAGCTCCACTAGTGAGATGCATTGAACACCTGTTGCCACTCTGGAAGACCCGCTTTACCATAACATCCGGTACAAAGCGGGTCACCACGGAGTTGGTAACCTTCAGGAGGGGTGTGTTTCAAGGAGATTCCTTGAGCCCCCTCTTGTTTTGCATCTCATTGCTGCCGCTCTCCATTGCTTTGAGACGTACCCGTGGCTATGCATGTGGACCACCGAGTCACCGGAGGCATGAGATCACCCATTTGTTTTACATGGACGATCTCAAGATCTACGCCTCCGGGGAGAGAGACCTCCGCCTGGCTCTCGCAGTAGTCCAGGAGTACACACGGGACGTTGGCATGGAGCTAGGGTTGGATAAGTGCGCAGTGATGCACCTTAGGAGAGGACGATCACCGGAGCTCCCTGACGATATGCAGCTCACCGATGGAAGCATCTTGAAACATCTAGATGCTGGAGAGACCTATAGATACCTGGGGATTGAGCAGCACTATGCTCATGATGCCCCCCGGGTGAAAGAGGCTCTCCGCGGCAAATACAGACGCCTTGTCCGGAAGATTTGGTCTTCCGAATTATCCGGACAGAATAAGGTGTTTGCCACTAATATGCTTGCCGTTCCAGTCCTGCTCTACTCCTTCGGAGTAGTGAAGTGGACAGTCGATGAGTTGCGTCAACTCGACAGGGATACCCGCAAAACGATGCACATACACCGTGGAGTGCATCCGAGATCGTCCGTTCCCCGAATGTACCTCTCACGTTATCGAGGAGGCAGAGGACTCCTGAGCCTGGAGTGTATGCATGGCAGAGTGGTTCTAGGCTTAGCTTTTAAGATCTTAAGGAGCTCGGACCCCCTCCTATCCCTCGTGAGAGATCACGAACATATGGGAGCGGGAGCGTTTATTTTCAAGGCGGCAATCAGGGCCGCTGAAGAACTTGGTCTCCAATTCGAAATTAGACGAGGAAGCGGACGAGGTGGCAACCCCGAGTTGATTACCGAGTTGCAGACGAATCGCCTAAGAGCCCAAATTAGGACCGCCGAACAGGACATGTTGTTCGGGCGGCATGCCGACAGACCGATGCACGGTGTCTTTTATAGGCACATAGACGCAAGAGGTCTGTCGACAAGGCTGACCTTCGGTTATCTGAGGTCAGCCGGGCTCACAGCGGAGACCGAGGGATTCATTACGGCCTGTCAAGATGGCGTTATCAACACCTTGGTCTATCGTAGCCGCGTGATGGGTGTACAGGTCCCTGATACCACCTGCAGGGCATGTCGCATGGCGCCGGAGACACTGATGCATTTGTTGTCGGCTTGTCCGACAAAAGCTGTCTCGGCGTACATCCATCGACATAACGCGGCACTGCGAGTGCTCTATTACCATCTTAGGCACTCGTATGAGATAGACCAGGGGCCTGTGCCGCCTTACTTGCCGGGAGAAATTGAGTCCGTTGTCGGGAACGAGAAATGCCAAATTTTTTGGAACTATCCATTCCCGACGGTCAGGCTCATTCGCGCCAACAAGCCTGACATTGTCCTCCTCGATAAACAGACCAGGACTATGTTCGTCATCGAGTTTTCCGCTCCAGCGGAACAGAACATAGTCCTGAAAGAGGAGGAAAAACGGACCAAATACCAAGACCTCCTTTTCGAGCTCCGCACGCTTTACCCTGGCCATGATGTCATGCTGGTCGTCCTAATCATCGGTGTTCTGGGGGGAATCCGTTCATCGCTGCTTTCGGAGTTAAAGATCATTCCGGCATGCAGAAACTCCGCTGGAATTTTGGCAGGTCGGAGGCAGAAAGCTGTCGTCTTGGGGTCCCTTCGTCTGCTGAGGGCACACGATAATGGAACCTACAGCTGTTCACCGACCGGTGGGGAGGAGCAGTTGTGGAAATAACTTTTGAACACTGGCGCGGCTGCTGCGAAGAGTCGGAGCTCACAGCAGTCCCGACCAGAATTTTATTTAAAAAAACAAAATAATAATAATAATAATAATAATAATAATAATAATAATAATAATAATAATATTAATAATAATAAACTGAGCCCATTGCGGTTCATATTAAGTTTAAATCCACTGTCACGAACGCTCTGACATTGGGTACACTTTGCAGACACGTAATCAGAAATACAACCTAAGCCATTTATTTTATGTCGATGACTTGAAATTGTAAGCGGGATCAGAAGATAAATTAAAGAGACTACTCGAGCAAACAGAAGAATTCACTAATGATAATGGAATGAAGTTTGGATTAGAGAAATTTGCAAAATTGATTACGAAACGTGGAAAACCTATTTCATATGACGAAATCCTGGGAGATAAAGATATACAACACCTCAACAATAGTAGCACATATAAATATTTTGGATATGAACAAAAATTAATTATTCAACAGGCAGATGTAAAGAAAAAACTAGAGTCTGAACTGAAAATAATAATAATAATAACCTTTATTGGCATAATTAAAATAATTTACATTTCCCTACAAAATATACATACAAAATAAAACAATAAAAAATAATAACAATAATAAAAAGTTGTGAAACTAAAACCCCATTAAAAAGAAAAAAAGACTGAAAATACGTGTCACTAAAATATCAAAGACGGAACTCAATGGAAAGAACCTGGTCAAAGCAATCAATTCCTGGGTTATACCGGCAGTGTCGCATTCCTTTGGTGTAATAAACTGGTCAAAAACAGATATAGAAGCGCTCAATCGACTTATTGAAGTAAAACTAACGGTACGTCAAAAGCACCACCCAAGGGCCTGCACCGAAAGGATGTATCCACCTAGAAACTCTGGGAGTAGAGGTCTAATTAACATGCTAGTCCTCCATCAAAATCAAATAAATGGGATGAAGAAATACTTCCAACGTAAAGCTTCCACTTCGCAACTACATTCTGTAATATGTCAATTAGACAAATATTCAGCAGTGCAAATCAATAAAGAACCGAATTCGCTGCCAATACTAACTGAAAGTAAAGAAAGATGGATGGAGAAAACTTTACATGGTAAATATCCCCAACACCTTAAAAATGCTAACCTGGAATTATCTACAGACTGGATCAGAAGGGGATATTTATTTGCAGAAAGTGAGGCATTTTTAATAGGAATTCAAGATAACGTTATAGCCACAAAGAATTATAAAAGATATATTGAAAAAGTACTAATCGAAAGTGATCTATGTAGAATGTGTCGTAAAACATCCGAAGCAATTGAACATCTCGTAGCTGGCTATACAATACTTGTCCCCAATGAGTATACTTGGCGGCATAATTTAACTGCAAATATTGTCCACCAAGAATTTGCAATCAAATGCAAACTAAAAACAGAAATAGTTCCCTATTATAAATACATACCTTTTCCTGTCTTGGAAAACGAGCATTACAGGTTATATTGGGATACTACAATTATTACGGACATATTAATCGCTAGTAATAGACCAGATATCACTCTTTTGGACAAAAACAAAAAAAATGCTTTTTTCATTGAAATCTCACATCCAAATGATGACAACCAACAACAGAAAGAAAGGGAAAAAGTCAACAAATATGTAGAACTCTGCGAAGAATACATAAAGATTCTCACCTTGAAGTCTGTTCAAACTATCCCGATAATAGTGTCGGTTACTGGCCTAATGAGTGGAAACATCTTAAAATACCTGGAGAAAGTAAAGCTGTTAGACAAAACAATCCTTACAACAATTCAGAAATCAGTGATTTTACAAACGTGTCAAATAGTAAGGAAAATTCTAAACATACCTGAATGACGAAATGTAATTGTATCTGTAATTGAGAACGAGAGTGTAAAATTATACTGGGATCTGGCGGTCATTACAGACAAAATAATACGTGCAAATAGACCAGATATGATAATATGGGAAAAAAAGAAGAACATGGCAACAATAATCGATTTTTGGGTGCCCCTAGACGACAATCTGAACCGCGCATACAAAGAAAAAGTAGACAAATATCAAGATCTGGCATACGAAATAAAAAGTATAGGGCGACTGGACAAAGTTCAAATACTACCCATAGTTGTGAGCGCAAATGGTTTAGTACACAAGACCGTCGTAAAACATTTAAGAACCCTTGATATCCCGCGTAAAGCATTAATATGGATGCAAAAAGCTGTGATCCTAGGAACGGTGGGCCTAGTCAGTCGAACGCGCAACCTGCAGTGACAAGATGTTTTTGAAAAACATCCGGACATCTACAAGAGTAGGGAAAGATAGTATGTTCTAAACCCACCACCTCCTTATGGGTTTTACATGCAATCTAGCCCCTTATGGGGAAATTACATGTAAAATCTAGCACGATGCCCCTTATGGAGATTTACATGTAAATCCAGCACGAAGCCCCTTATGGGAAACCTATGCAAAATAGTTCTGAACGCATCCGAGCGAGAATGTCTAGATGATGCTGCAAGATACGTGTACGTTGGATAGTGGGGAAATTTAAAATGAGGGGTCAGGGGTGAAAATTAAGATAGGGGTTGATTCAATTGAGATTATGGGGGGATTTAGATTGAGAAGACTACACAGACAAGACTAGACAGACATGACTAGACAGACAAGACTAGACAGACAAGACTAGACAGACAAGACTAGACAGACAAGACTAGACAGACAAGACTAGACAGACAAGACTAGACAGACAAGACTAGACAGACAAGACTAGACAGACAAGACTAGACGGACTAGACTAAACCATTTTAAACCATTTGATGAGAAAAATCAAATCTGGTGTCAAAACAGCTCTAGCATGTACCCTAAGGGAGATACCGTCCGACCGCCTACCCCTCAGTAGATGACGTCATCCGCCGCGGCAGATATTACTAAACTAATTATCTCGATGCTAATGCTAATGCTAATTGGTTGGTGTTTAATTTTATAAACGTAATAAGATTTTAATTTAAATAAAGTTTCAGTATTCGGTTTAGCATAGCCGGATGTTTATGCATATCAGTGTAATCAATTTCTTCGTTTTGTTTTTCGTATTTGTGTTTCGTTCAATCTACTGCCTGGGTTTTGCGATAAGACGCAGCTGGATGTTTTGTCAGACATAATTTCTTATCAGCGGTGCGCGAGCTGAGAAAATAATAAAATATGAAGTGCGGTCTAAATTCCCTGTTATTCGTTTTTATTTAATAAACACAATGGCGTGAAACATCTAGCGGGATATATAAGCAGCGAACTCTCTCATTCTATCAGTTCTTAAGTAAACCTCGTTACGACAAATCGCCAACTTAAAAATGTTCTCCTGTACTAAGTGTGTGAAAGTGTTTGGAAGGAAGGATGCCCTCTCAAGACATCTGAAAACCTGTGGTAAGTTTAAAAATATATTATAAATATCCAATTCACAAGCTAATATAATTTATAGAGGTGAAAACTAACCTCAAATGCGAATTGTGTGCTATAACATTCGCAAAAATGTACGGCTTAAAACGCCATATGAAACAACATCACAACATCGATACACCATCTACCTCCAAGAGACCCCTAGAGGCCGACGATTCACCCTCCGCCTCGAAGAAGTTAAAAATGAGCCCACCAACCCCATCAATCCACCGCTGTGATGTTTGCGATCAAGTTTTCCCGACCAGAGCCAAGTACGCTGGACATCTGCGCTCACAACAGCATCTCCAGGTGGCAACTAAACCATATCAGAAAGGTATCACTGAAATTTCTAGCAGTTTTAAGAAAAGGGTCGCAACATATAGAATTAATGGGTCAGGCGTAGATATAGATAACTTTATAATCAATTCGAGGGGCACTGTTGGTAGCGTGATTGAAAACGTTATCAGGTCGTATAATTCAGGGGTAAAATTTAATATTGAACTCTTTGGTATTTATATAAATGAAAAAAACCCCGCGGGCGAATTAAAGTCATTCAATACAAAGTATCGCGAATTAACCACTAGCATGCGCAACTTTTCCGAAATTTATGATGATATGGGTGCCAAAATTAAAACCAAATGTAGCGAGTTTCAGGAGAAAGATTCGGGTTGGTTATTAAGGGAGATTTCCCATTTAGAAATTAATATCAATAAATATAAACCAATACGTGGGTCATCATTTATTGAATTACCGAAGGAAATTAGGGACCGGAGAGCATGTGTCAATGTTCAAAATGAAGACGAGTTTTGCTTTTTATGGAGTATTATATCCGCGTTACACCCATTAGATGTTCACACAGAACGCCCGGCATCATTTCCTCACTTTTCTCAAACTTTAAAATACGACAGACTAGAGTTTCCGCTTAAAATTAAAGACATTTCTAAATTCGAACAGACGAACAATATTAGCATTAACGTTTACGGTTTGGAATTTAATTTCAAATCTAAACAGCATGACGTAGTAGGACCAATTCATCATACTAATGAGACTAGGGAAAGACATGTAAATTTATTATATTTAGAAGAAGGGGTTAAGGGTCATTATGTATACATTAAAGATATTTCACGACTCGTAAGAAGTCAGATCTCATCACATTGTGAGAAGAAATATCTATGTGATAGCTGTTTAACCTTCTTCTCAACAGAAACGACTTTTAAACAACATAGAACGAATGACTGTAACAAGATATACACTATTATGCCGACAGAAGACCTTATAAAAGATAAGAGAGGTAATATGATGCCGGGGAATGTATTAAAATTTCAAAATTTCGATAGAAAAATGCGTATACCCTTTGTTGTATACGCAGATTTTGAATCATTATTAAAACCAGTTGATACATGTTTACCGAACCCTGACAATAGCTATACAAATCAAACACATATTCACGTACCATACAGTTTCGCCTATAATATAAAATGTTCATTCGATGATTCATTAAGTAAATTTTTCACTTATACCGGAGAAGATTGTCCAAAATTGTTTTGCGAGAACCTCTATGCAGATGTTAAGGAATTATACAGGAAACATTTAAGCGTTGTACTTCCGATGGTTAAATTATCTGCACTTGAGCAAAATACATACGATACGGCCACTTCTTGTCATATATGTAATAAATTATTACAAGTAACTGACAAAGTCGCCGATCACGATCATTTAACAGGCAAATTTCGGGGAGCCGCCCACTCAAACTGTAATTTGAATTATAAAATTCCTAAAATGATTCCTGTATTTTTCCATAACATGTCAAATTATGATGTTCATTTGTTTATTAAAGAATTTGGCTCCGACGAGGAGAATATTGACATTATTCCACAAAATAAGGAAAAATATATATATCTATCACCATAGAAAAGGGGTAGAAAATAAAATTTATTTGAAATTGAGATTTATAGACTCATTAAGATTTATGGCTAGTTCTCTGGGGAAACTAGCGAAAAATTTGAGCGATGATCAATGCATAGAGGTTCGAAAATTTTTCCCCAACAATGAACATTTTGTATTATTAAGGCAGAAAGGTGTTTTCCCATACAAACACATGGACACATTCGATAGGCTGACTGAAACATCTTTACCGCACAAGGACTGCTTTAACGATTCATTAAATAACTATGTCATAACCAACAAAGAATATAATTTTGCTCAGACTGTTTGCACTACATTCAACTGTCGAAATTTAAAAGATTACTCTGACCTATATTTAAAGACTGACGTATTGCTATTGACAGATATTTTCGAACAATTTAGGAACGTATGCATCACGACATATCAGCTTGATCCGGCCCATTATTATACGGCCCCCGGACTGAGTTGGGATGCAATGTTGAAAATGACTGACATAAATTTGGAACTTTTCACGGACATAGACATGCACCATTTCATCTCCAAAGGCATTAGAGGGGGTATTTGCCAAGCCTCGCTGAGATACGCTAAGGCGAATAATAAATACTTATCTGAGTATAATTCGAACCATCCCAGTACATATTTAGCGTACTGGGATGCGGATAATTTGTATGGCTGGGCACTTTCTCAACTAATGCCTTACGGTGAGTTTAAATGGTTGACGGAGACTGAAATTTTAGACTTTGACGTGACGAAAATGAGTGATGATTCACCTATTGGCTATTTTATCGAAGCAGACATCGAGTATCCTGAATCGCTACAGGCCTCACATAATGATTTACCATTCCTCGTTGAAAGCATGATTCCACCAAATTCAAAATTTAATAACAGAAAACTTATTCCAAATTTAAAGAACAAAGAAAAATATATTACTCACTACAGAACTTTAAAGCAAGCAATAAATCACGGACTGAAAATTACAAAAATTTATAGAATTATAAAATTTAAACAATCTGATTGGCTAAAACAATATATCGACCTAAACACTACTTTACGACAGACAGCTAAAAATGATTTCGAAAAAGACTTTTTTAAATTAATGAACAACAGTGTATTCGGCAAAACCATGGAGAATGTGAATAAACGAGTGGATGTAAAACTTGTTAATCATTGGAATGATATTGGTCGTAAACCTGGCGCGGAAACACTTCTCGCTAAACCGAACATGAGAAGTGTTTCCACGTTTACGGAAAATTTAGTTGCGATCCAGTTTAACAAGTTAAAAGTTTGCTATAACAAACCGATTTATGTGGGGTTTGCCGTTTTGGATTTGTCGAAATTATTAATGTATGAGTTTTTTTACGGTTTTCTGAAACCCAAGTATGGTGAAAAAGTTGCTCTATGCTACTGCGACACCGATAGTCTCATTTTATTAATCGAAACTGATGATATTTATATAGATATCAAGGAGGACATTGAAAGATTTGATACCAGCAATTTTAGACCTGATAACGTTTTCAATATACCACTGAAAAATAAAGCCATTTTAGGGTTAATGAAGGATGAGTTAGGGGGTAGGATTATGAATGAATTTATTGCGTTGAGACCGAAAATGTACGCGTATTGCACGGAGGAGGATAAAGCGAATTGGCATAAAAAGGCTAAAGGAGTTAAGAAGTGCGTAGTGGATAAAGATATCACTGGGGCCGATTATAAACAATGTATGTTTAGTGGCGAAGTTGTATATCGGCAACAGAATATTTTTAGAAGCTACAAACACACCATCTTCACAGTTCAGCAGAATAAAATCGCGCTAAGTAGTAATGACGATAAGAGATTCATCTGCTCAGATGGTCGCAGTACTTTAGCCTTTGGCCATACGCTTATCTCATAAAGTAATTTTCAATTTACTCCATAAAGTAGTTTTCCGTATATTTAAATGTTTATTATTCACCTTCAACCCAATAAATTCATTCATAATGCATATTTTTGTATTGTAGATAATGTATATTTTTGTATTGTAACTATTAATAATGTATAAATGTTTATATATTTATTCTTGTAATTTTAAATAATGCATATTTTTCTTATAATTGTTAATAATGTATATATTTTTACTTTCATTTTGTTATCTAAGTTTTCAACATAAACGATAGAGAAATATATTATTGATAAGAAAACACCTCGATACACAGGAAATAATAAACGTTGTCTAATCACAGAATATTTTCAATGTGTGACAAGGAGAAAACATGAAAAATAATCAAATTATATACGTTTTATTAATATATTTTACTTTAAACTGTAATAATATCTATATATTCTTTTATTATAATTGTTTATAATTGTTTAACATATTTTTTCCTTTTAATAAACGTCTATATAAAATATATTTCTATTTTCATTATGTCAACCTCTTTCTACATTTTCAGACTAAACACAAATTAATGATAAATTATAATATTCTCAATCGCAACCTCCTATTATGAACTAATCTCTAGGAAGATATGCGCGTCGGAACAGCTGTGAATAATAGATCAGAAATATTGCTTCTCAAGGATGGCGATAAGGTTATAAAATAAAGGAAACTCCACATAGAATTTACGGATCTATTAAATTTTAATAATAATACATTTAAATTTACATCAATACATTTAAATACTTATATAGTAATTCAATTCAAGTAGGCAATCGTAAATATTACTCGATTATATCGGCTTCTCTTAAAGCGTTTTCTATAGTTTGAATCTCATAATCCTTAGATGTGTTTCCAAATTTTTGTGACTTTCTTAACAGCCATAATCGTTCAACCAACTCGTTAGGATCATTCCATTCAATAAATGGATTAAACGACTTCCCGTTTGCAATTTTTTCATTGAGGTAAGGTATGTTCCCTTCGAAATCATAGTCTGTGAAAACACTTTCTTCATCTTCTTCTCTCTTGTTAATGCAATTTCTTGGAAATCCTGCAGGGGTATTCTGTTTGGATGTTTGAGAATTACTAATATCAAATCGATGTTCCAATAAATCCAGGTAATTTAGCAACTCTTTAAAGGAGTCAGCTAATATTGAGACGTTTATTCTGTTTTCTTTTATCCCCGCCATTAAGTCATTATCTATAGCATGATCTTTAGATATATCTGCTTCAATATCTGTAGCATAGTCTTTAGATACATCTGCTTCAATATCTTCAGCCACACTTTTATCCAAACTGTTTTCTTCCATTAAGTCATTATCTATAACATGATTTTCAGATACTTTCGCTTCCACTTTCTTTACTTTACTTTCAATCAAGCTGTCATCGTTTTCCGATTGTTTCGCTCGCGGTACTTTCTTTAATATTATATCTCTAAATTCTTTCGATTTTGCATTTTCAATTACTATACCATCATTGTCAAGTATTTTGATACGTTTTTCTTTCTGGATTATCTCGTCATCTCGCAAATTTCTAAATGCAGCTTCATTAAGAGTGTCTTGCGATTGTTCTTCGAGATTCACCAGTTTACTCATCTTAGTTACATAATGTTTAGTCGACAAATGGCGATTATATATATCACGACGAGAAAATATTTTTGTACAATACTCGCATACAATTTTAAAGTTTTGGTTGTGACCTCTTTCATGTCTGCGTAAATTTTGAATCAATGAATATCGTTTGGTACACTTGTTACATTTAAACATGATGTATTCACACCAACGTCCAGTATTACAATGGAAGAATGATTAACAATCAAGTTATACAATTCAATAGATAGAGAAGAATAAAAAGTGGATGGAAAGTGGATGTAAGTGGATGGAAAGTGGATGCAAGTGGATGCAAGTGGATGGAAAGTGGATGCAAGTGGATGGAAAGTGGATGCAAGTGGATGGAAAGTGGATGCAAGGGGATGCAAGTGGATGGAAAGTGGATGCAAGTGGATGTAAGTGGATGGAAAGTGGATGCAAGTGAATGCAAGTGGATGGGAAGTGGATGCAAGTGGATGCAATTGGATGGAAAGTGGATGCAAGTGGATGCAAGTGGATGGAAAGTGGATGCAAGTGGATGCAAGTGGATGGAAAGTGGATGCAAGTGGATGCAAGTGGATGGAAAGTGGATGCAAGTGGATGCAAGTGGATGGAAAGTGGATGCAAGTGGATGCAAGTGGATGGAAAAAGGATGGAAAGTGGATGCAAGTGGATGCAAGTGGATGGAAAGGTTATGTGTAGCGTGCGGTCACATAAACCTCACACCCTGTTTAGCGTGGGGTCACATAGACCTCACACCCTGTTTAGCGTGGGGTCAATTAGACCTCATAGTTGGGGTAGGTTACAGATGTTAGGAATGAAGCGCCATTAGGGTGGGTTAGCATTAGATTAGTTGGATTAGGTTAGGGTAGGTTGTAGGTTAGTTGAGTTAACATTAGGGTAGGTTAGCATTAGATTAGTTGGGATAGGTTAGGAATGAGGCTCGCTTCATTCCTAACCTATCCCAACTAATCTAATACAATTTTAAAGTTTTGGTTGTGACCTCTTTCATGCTGAAGCGAGCCTCATTCCTAACCTATCCCAACTAATCTAATGCTAACCTACCCTAATGTTAACTCAACTAACCTACAACCTACCCTAACCTAATCCAACTAATCTAATGCTAACCCACCCTAATGGCGCTTTATTCCTAACATCTGTAACCTACCCCAACTATGAGGTCTATGTGACCCCACGCTAAACAGGGTGTGAGGTCTATGTGACCCCACGCTAAACAGGGTGTGAGGTCTATGTGACCCCACGCTACACATAACCTTTCCATCCAATTGCATCCACTTGCACCCACTTTCCATCCACTTTCCATCCACTTGCATCCACTTGTATCCACTTTCCATCCACTTGCATCCACTTGCATCCACTTTCCATCCACTTGCATCCACTTTCCATCCACTTGCATCCACTTGCATCCACTTTCCATCCACTTGCATCCACTTGCATCCACTTCCCATCCACTTGCATTCACTTGCATCCACTTTCCATCCACTTACATCCACTTGCATCCACTTTCCATCCACTTGCATCCCCTTGCATCCACTTTCCATCCACTTGCATCCACTTTCCATCCACTTGCATCCACTTTCCATCCACTTGCATCCACTTGCATCCACTTTCCATCCACTTACATCCACTTTCCATCCACTTTTTATTCTTCTCTATCTATTGAATTGTATAACTTGATTGTTAATCATTCTTCCATTGTAATACTGGACGTTGGTGTGAATACATCATGTTTAAATGTAACAAGTGTACCAAACGATATTCATTGATTCAAAATTTACGCAGACATGAAAGAGGTCACAACCAAAACTTTAAAATTGTATGCGAGTATTGTACAAAAATATTTTCTCGTCGTGATATATATAATCGCCATTTGTCGACTAAACATTATGTAACTAAGATGAGTAAACTGGTGAATCTCGAAGAACAATCGCAAGACACTCTTAATGAAGCTGCATTTAGAAATTTGCGAGATGACGAGATAATCCAGAAAGAAAAACGTATCAAAATACTTGACAATGATGGTCTAGTAATTGAAAATGCAAAATCGAAAGAATTTAGAGATATAATATTAAAGAAAGTACCGCGAGCGAAACAATCGGAAAACGATGACAGCTTGATTGAAAGTAAAGTAAAGAAAGTGGAAGCGAAAGTATCTGAAAATCATGTTATAGATAATGACTTAATGGAAGAAAACAGTTTGGATAAAAGTGTGGCTGAAGATATTGAAGCAGATGTATCTAAAGACTATGCTACAGATATTGAAGCAGATATATCTAAAGATCATGCTATAGATAATGACTTAATGGCGGGGATAAAAGAAAACAGAATAAACGTCTCAATATTAGCTGACTCCTTTAAAGAGTTGCTAAATTACCTGGATTTATTGGAACATCGATTTGATATTAGTAATTCTCAAACATCCAAACAGAATACCCCTGCAGGATTTCCAAGAAATTGCATTAACAAGAGAGAAGAAGATGAAGAAAGTGTTTTCACAGACTATGATTTCGAAGGGAACATACCTTACCTCAATGAAAAAATTGCAAACGGGAAGTCGTTTAATCCATTTATTGAATGGAATGATCCTAACGAGTTGGTTGAACGATTATGGCTGTTAAGAAAGTCACAAAAATTTGGAAACACATCTAAGGATTATGAGATTCAAACTATAGAAAACGCTTTAAGAGAAGCCGATATAATCGAGTAATATTTACGATTGCCTACTTGAATTGAATTACAATATAAGTATTTAAATGTATTGATGTAAATTTAAATGTATTATTATTAAAATTTAATAGATCCGTAAATTCTATGTGGAGTTTTTTTTATTTTATAACCTTATCGCCATCCTTGAGAAGCAATATTTCTGATCTATTATTCACAGCTGTTCCGACGCGCATATCTTCCTAGAGATTAGTTCATAATAGGAGGTTGCGATTGAGAATATTATAATTTATCATTAATTTGTGTTTAGTCTGAAAATGTAGAAAGAGGTTGACATAATGAAAATAGAAATATATTTTATATAGACGTTTATTAAAAGGAAAAATATGTTAAACAATTATAAACAATTATAATAAAAGAATATATAGATATTATTACAGTTTAAAGTAAAATATATTAATAAAACGTATATAATTTGATTATTTTTCATGTTTTCTCCTTGTCACACATTGAAAATATTCTGTGATTAGACAACGTTTATTATTTCCTGTGTATCGAGGTGTTTTCTTATCAATAATATATTTCTCTATCGTTTATGTTAAAAACTTAGATAACAAAATGAAAGTAAAAATATATACATTATTAACAATTATAAGAAAAATATGCATTATTTAAAATTACAAGAATAAATATATAAACATTTATACATTATTAATAGTTACAATACAAAAATATACATTATCTACAATACAAAAATATGCATTATGAATGAATTTATTGGGTTGAAGGTGAATAATAAACATTTAAATATACGGAAAACTACTTTATGGAGTAAATTGAAAATTACTTTATGAGATAAGCGTATGGCCAAAGGCTAAAGTACTGCGACCATCTGAGCAGATGAATCTCTTATCGTCATTACTACTTAGCGCGATTTTATTCTGCTGAACTGTGAAGATGGTGTGTTTGTAGCTTCTAAAAATATTCTGTTGCCGATATACAACTTCGCCACTAAACATACATTGTTTATAATCGGCCCCAGTGATATCTTTATCCACTACGCACTTCTTAACTTCTTTAGCCTTTTTATGCCAATTCGCTTTATCCTCCTCCGTGCAATACGCGTACATTTTCGGTCTCAACGCAATAAATTAATTCATAATCCTACCCCCTAACTCATCCTTCATTAACCCTAAAATGGCTTTATTTTTCAGTGGTATATTGAAAACGTTATCAGGTCTAAAATTGCTGGTATCAAATTTTTCAATGTCCTCCTTGATATCTATATAAATATCATCAGTTTCGATTAATAAAATGAGACTATCGGTGTCGCAGTAGCATAGAGCAACTTTTTCACCATACTTGTGTTTCAGAAAATCGTAAAAAAACTCATACATTAATAATTTCGACAAATCCAAAACGGCAAACCCCACATAAATCGGTTTGTTATAGCAAACTTTTAACTTGTTAAACTGGATCGCAACTAAATTTTCCGTAAACGTGGAAACACTTCTCATGTTCGGTTTAGCGAGAAGTGTTTCCGCGCCAGGTTTACGACCAATATCATTCCAATGATTAACAAGTTTTACATCCACTCGTTTATTCACATTCTCCATGGTTTTGCCGAATACACTGTTGTTCATTAATTTAAAAAAGTCTTTTTCGAAATCATTTTTAGCTGTCTGTCGTAAAGTAGTGTTTAGGTCGATATATTGTTTTAGCCAATCAGATTGTTTAAATTTTATAATTCTATAAATTTTTGTAATTTTCAGTCCGTGATTTATTGCTTGCTTTAAAGTTCTGTAGTGAGTAATATATTTTTCTTTGTTGTTTAAATTTGGAATAAGTTTTCTGTTATTAAATTTTGAATTTGGTGGAATCATGCTTTCAACGAGGAATGGTAAATCATTATGTGAGGCCTGTAGCGATTCAGGATACTCGATGTCTGCTTCGATAAAATAGCCAATAGGTGAATCATCACTCATTTTCGTCACGTCAAAGTCTAAAATTTCAGTCTCCGTCAACCATTTAAACTCACCGTAAGGCATTAGTTGAGAAAGTGCCCAGCCATACAAATTATCCGCATCCCAGTACGCTAAATATGTACTGGGATGGTTCGAATTATACTCAGATAAGTATTTATTATTCGCCTTAGCGTATCTCAGCGAGGCTTGGCAAATACCCCCTCTAATGCCTTTGGAGATGAAATGGTGCATGTCTATGTGCGTGAAAAGTCATTTTCATTTTCAACATTGCATCCCAGCTCAGTCCGGGGGCCGTATAATAATGGGCCGGATCAAGCTGATATGTCGTGATGCATACGTTCCTAAATTGTTCGAAAATATCTGTCAATAGCAATACGTCAGTCTTTAAATATAGGTCAGAGTAATCTTTTAAATTTCGACAGTTGAATGTAGTGCAAACAGTCTGAGCAAAATTATATTCTTTGTTGGTTATGACATAGTTATTTAATGAATCGTTAAAGCAGTCCTTGTGCGGTAAAGATGTTTCAGTCAGCCTATCGAATGTGTCAATGTGTTTGTATGGGAAAACACCTTTCTGCCTTAATAATACAAAATGTTCATTGTTGGGGAAAAATTTTCGAACCTCTATGCATTGATCATCGCTCAAATTTTTCGCTAGTTTCCCCAGAGAACTAGCCATAAATCTTAATGAGTCTATAAATCTCAATTTCAAATAAATTTTATTTTCTACCCCTTTTCTATGGTGATAGATATATATTTTTCCTTATTTTGTGGAATAATGTCAATATTCTCCTCGTCGGAGCCAAATTCTTTAATAAACAAATGAACATCATAATTTCACATGTTATGGAAAAATACAGGAATCATTTTAGGAATTTTATAATTCAAATTACAGTTTGAGTGGGCGGCTCCCCGAAATTTGCCTGTTAAATGATCGTGATCGGCGACTTTGTCAGTTACTTGTAATAATTTATTACATATATGACAAGAAGTGGCCGTATCGTATGTAACTTGTAATAATTTATTACATATATGACAAGAAGTGGCCGTATCGTATGTATTTTGCTCAAGTGCAGTTAATTTAACCATCGGAAGTACAACGCTTAAATGTTTCCTGTATAATTCCTTAACATCTGCATAGAGGTTCTCGCAAAACAATTTTGGACAATCTTCTCCGGTATAAGTGAAAAATTTACTTAATGAATCATCGAATGAACATTTTATATTATAGGAGAAACTGTATGGTACGTGAATATGTGTTTTATTTGTATAGCTATTGTCAGGGTTCGGTAAACATGTATCAATTGGTTTTAATAATGATTCAAAATCTGCGTATACAACAAAGGGTATACGCATTTTTCTATCGAAATTTTGAAATTTTAATACATTCCCCGGCATCATATTACCTCTCTTATCTTTTATAAGGTCTTCTGTCGGCATAATAGTGTATATCTTGTTACAGTCATTCGTTCTATGTTGTTTAAAAGTCGTTTCTGTTGAGAAGAAGGTTAAACAGCTATCACATAGATATTTCTTCTCACAATGTGATGAGATCTGACTTCTTACGAGTCGTGAAATATCTTTAATGTATACATAATGACCCTTAACCCCTTCTTCTAAATATAATAAATTTACATGTCTTTCCCTAGTCTCATTAGTATGATGAATTGGTCCTACTACGTCATGCTGTTTAGATTTGAAATTAAATTCCAAACCGTAAACGTTAATGCTAATATTGTTCGTCTGTTCGAATTTAGAAATGTCTTTAATTTTAAGCGGAAACTCTAGTCTGTCGTATTTTAAAGTTTAAGAAAAGTGAGGATATGATGCCGGGCGTTCTGTGTGAACATCTACTGGGTGTAACGCGGATATAATACTCCATAAAAAGCAAAACTCGTCTTCATTTTGAACATTGACACATGCTCTCCGGTCCCTAATTTCTTTCGGTAATTCAATAAATGATGACCCACGTATTGGTTTATATTTATTGATATTAATTTCTAAATGGGAAATCTCCCTTAATGACCAACCCGAATCTTTCTCCTGAAACTCGCTACATTTGGTTTTAATTTTGGCACCCATATCATCATAAATTTCGGAAAAGTTGCGCATGCTAGTGGTTAATTCGCGATACTTTGTATTGAATGACTTTAATTCGCCCGCGGGGTTTTTTTCATTTATATAAATACCAAAGAGTTCAATATTAAATTTTACCCCTGAATTATACGACCTGATAACGTTTTCAATCACGCTACCAACAGTGCCCCTCGAATTGATTATAAAGTTATCTATATCTACGCCTGACCCATTAATTCTATATGTTGCGACCCTTTTCTTAAAACTGCTAGAAATTTCAGTGATACCTTTCTGATATGGTTTAGTTGCCACCTGGAGATGCTGTTGTGAGCGCAAATGTCCAGCGTACTTGGCTCTGGTCGGGAAAACTTGATCGCAAACATCACAGCGGTGGATTGATGGGGTTGGTGGGCTCATTTTTAACTTCTTCGAGGCGGAGGGTGAATCGTCGGCCTCTAGGGGTCTCTTGGAGGTAGATGGTGTATCGATGTTGTGATATTGTTTCATTTGGCGTTTTAAGCCGTACATTTTTGCGAATGTTATAGCACACAATTCGCATTTGAGGTTAGTTTTCACCTCTATAAATTAAATTAGCTTGTGAATTGGATATTTATAATATATTTTTAAACTTACCACAGGTTTTCAGATGTCTTGAGAGGGCATCCTTCCTTCCAAACACTTTCACACACTTAGTACAGGAGAACATTTTTAAGTTGGCGACTTGTCGTAACGAGGTTTACTTAAGAACTGATAGAATGAGAGAGTTCGCTGCTTATATATCCCGCTAGATGTTTCACGCCATTGTGTTTATTAAATAAAAACGAATAACAGGGAATTTAGACCGCACAGCTCGCGCACCGCTGATAAGAAATTATGTCTGACAAAACAGCCAGCTGCGTCTTATCGCAAAACCCAGGCAGTAGATTGAACGAAACACAAATACGAAAAACAAAACGAAGAAATTGATTACACTGATATGCATAAACATCCGGCTATGCTAAACCGAATACTGAAACTTTATTTAAATTAAAATCTTATTGCGTTTATAAAATTAAACACCAACCAATTAGCATTAGCATTAGCATCGAGATAATTAGTTTAGTAATATCTGCCGCGGCGGATGACGTCATCTACTGAGGGGTAGGCGGTCGGACGGTATCTCCCTTAGGGTACATGCTAGAGCTGTTTTGACACCAGATTTGATTTTTCTCATCAAATGGTTTAAAATGGTTTAGTCTAGTCCGTCTAGTCTTGTCTGTCTAGTCTTGTCTGTCTAGTCTTGTCTGTCTAGTCTTGTCTGTCTAGTCTTGTCTGTCTAGTCTTGTCTGTCTAGTCTTGTCTGTCTAGTCATGTCTGTCTAGTCTTGTCTGTGTAGTCTTGTCAATCTAAATCCCCCCATAATCTCAATTGAATCAACCCCTATCTTAATTTTCACCCCTGACCTCTCATTTTAAATTTCCCCACTATCAAACGTACACGTATCTTGCAGCGTCATCTAGACATTCTCGCTCGGATGCGTTCAGAACTATTTTGCATAGGTTTCCCATAAGGGGCTTCGTGCTGGATTTACATGTAAATCTCCATAAGGGGCATCGTGCTAGATTTTACATGTAATTTCCCCATAAGGGGCTAGATTGCATGTAAAACCCATAAGGAGGTGGTGGGTTTAGAACATACTATCTTTCCCTACTTACAAGTACCACAAATGTGTGAAAAAAAAAATTTAATTGGTTATATTATAGTAACATACGCATTTTGTAACCTAAAATATAGACATCACAAAACATATCACAAATGAAAATGATTTAAGCCAAAATTCTAATTCTTTTCGGTGCTCTCCAGATATCCGCTGGTTGGTTCTGCTAGAGTTTTCAAAATTCCAATTATTTGATCAGCCAACATGTACATTTCTTCAACCGTCTAAAAACGAAAAAAAATATATTAAAATTAGCAAAATTAGAAAACAAAGAATTACAAGAAATTAAAACTAACTAAAAAAAGACATAACAAAAATAAATATATTTTTTTAATGTTGAATTGTTTCTTAACAATTTGAAAGTAAAAGATAAATATTCCAGAATAATAGACTTTTTCACATCAGCAGTGGACAAAATTAGATGAACTAAGAAAATCGAGATTATAATTTTTAAACTTTGAATGTAGAATTGAAGAAGCAGAATTGTTCAGTCAAACTTCAAGACAAAGTTCAAATCATACCACAGGTATAGCCCCCATATCCTCTATATATATATATGTATATATATATATATATATATATATATATATATATATATATATCCTCTTTGTTGCAAAAGAAGTCTTTTGATAACACTTATTTAACAGCCCTACAATATGTATATATATATATATATATATATATATATATAAAATTATAAAATTTTTAAGCAATTTTAAAATCGAAACATTTTTTACATTGGACGTAACATGACGATTGGACGACTTAACGACTTTTACGACTTGTTGGATCAAGCTTTAATACTATAAAAAAAAACGTGGTTTATAAATTGGGACATTTAAATTATAAACTGTCCAAAGCAAATACTTTGAAAAAGTATCCGACAACAAATTTGTTTCGTTTCATATTTCACGTTTTTATATTGTAACTGCTAATTAAAAGCTTATACTAATTTATACTTACATCTTTTTCCATTCCATTTTGTTTTCAAACAAACGCATTTTTTAGCGATAATTTGTTTTACTAATTCGTGCAATGACAGTGTTATTTTGATATTTATTCGAAAAAGCTGCGTTCGTTAAAGGTTTCAAACCAATTACAAGGGCTTCGTGATGCCTTACAAAATATATCTTATTCGAGTATTATAGAGAATTTCGAGAATCTAGTCTACTGAATAGTTAATTTGACCAATTAATTATTCTATTTTCTATCTAATTACTCGATTCTAGAAAAATATGCTACAAGATCTACGATACACAAAAGTTGCGTAGACATTTGTTGGAGGGGGCGCCGAGACGGGGGTGACACCTGTGACTTTTGTCATGGGCCCTACATCTGAAAGGGCCAGGCTATCGGGGCTTCCTTTTACAACAAAGAAGCCATACTGGTGGTCTGATTTGTACTTAGTCTTGAACTTTAGCTTGAAAATTCTGTTGTTTACTTTCTTTATTCTCAGTTTCAAATTAAAATCTCTATTTTATATTGAATATTGGAATAATTTAATATCGAAAGATAAGTTTCAACATTATTATAAACATTAACTCCACAATCAATGAATTATCAAGATTTCTATTAGCAAATCGAATAAAAAAAACATTAAATGATAAATGATGAGAAATAGTAGTAGAAAAAATGAATGAAGTAACAAATCATCATCATCAAAATGCGTTTTAACTTACGCTTTCAATTTTCAACATTGCATGAGCTATTGAACAGAGGTTTGATGCTTGCGGCAAGGTACTCACATTAGTTCGACACTTTTCGTTCAGTTGCTTATAGAAAATAGAAATTAATGCGGAGTTATTAATGGGAATTAGTGCAGCGTTTGTCTTAATTAAGAGAGTAAAAATAGTTAAAAAAAACGACCTTGCATAAACGATTTTTAAAAGCATTTTCTTAAACTTTAATATGATATATGAACTTGTATACAATAATACAATTATGATTGGGTGCTCTTTAGAAACTCTGTTTGGTTGCCAGGAACTTAATTCTACAGACTGTTGCTTCTCGCTGAGTCCAAAATTGTATTTGTTTGATGACATTATGTTTAACTGAGACATCCTATAATACTTTAAAACTTTTATAGTCTTATAGACTATGAATTTCAAATTTATTCACAGGAGGCATGAGAGTTGATTAATAAACTTTAATAAACATTAATTAATTAAAATTAGTATTATAAAATAAATATTGTATTTCAATATTATGGACTTGAATATTATATTAAATAATATATTTGAATATTATTTGATAAAAAATTAAATTAAATTTGCAATATCAAAACAAAATTGAAACAAGCCTTGGTTTATTGCTAAACAACAAACTTATGTTAAAAGCATAGTTGAACGGAAAATCCAAGTGACTAATCATCTTCGTTGAATCATCATCGTTTAACATCCAAGAATCATGCAACAGCGCTTATTGTTATCACACTCCGACTGTTCATGACGCATACCCTTATTAAAAGCAAAAGCACACCAATGTTAAAGTGACTACAAGTCCAGATTTTGGCGGGACAGTCCCGCTTTTTGGAGGACAGTCCCGCGTCCCGCCTATTTTAAAAAATGTCCCGCTTTTTAGAAAATATCAGCACTTTTTATTTTAAATGTACTGTAATATATAGAATAAGATTTTTCCACATATTCTCACAAAATCTCCATTTTTTAGTGTCACCGAATAAACTTTTTTAATATCCTCGAATTGAACTGTCTATTCTTCAAGATATTCCAAGCAGTTATTATAAAAAATTCTGACTTCTTTCAGAAGATCCAGTCGTGTATGACACCTTGTTCTGAAATTTTCATTGGGTGACATTAAAAAAGGAGATTTTATTGGAATATGTGGGAAAATCTTTTGAATTTATTAGTAACCATTTTCCGAAAGATAATATTTGCGAGAATGATCTTTTTTGATGAGGCGTTATTGGTAAAAAGATACGTTTACGTACTACGTTACAAGTGCACGTCAGAACATTTATTTTCACTACGTCTATGTTTTTTTATTAATGACGCAAGTTGTTGCCATAGTAACAACAAAGAGAAATAGTTTCAATATAAAACTCCATTTGATTTACATTACGCACGCTTTGGATACTTTTACATACTATTATAGTAATGGCATCCTTCACATACAACAATGTAATAATGTGTGTTCATTTTGGTGCGTGAGTAGATAAAATATATTTTTTTGAATTATAATTATCATTTTATCCCATTTGTGTCATTGAAAATGTGGTCACTTTAACCAATGTAGACGCACATTATGACTTTCGATATTTACTAACGTACACAATAATATAAATTACTATATAAAGAGAATGACGATAAATTTCATTGCCCACGACTACTTAAATAATTATAACTTAACAGTACAAAATACATTTGTTGTTTCAAGAACACTACACTGTACAAATGTGGATTCCAAACATTGTTGTATTACATCAAAACCTTGAGATGGAAGTACGAAAATCACCACAATCAAAATATTTAAACGAATAATCACGAACAGACATTGCAAGAGTCAAGACCGTAGATGTAAAATGGAATATTGTAGTCAATGAATATTTTTTCCATTGAAAATTGTGTTACCCCAGTTTTTTTAAATATAATCAAATTTGTCTCCGAAAGAAGTATCCCCTTTCAAAACGGAATCTAAACGCCCCCGCAATTGAATCCAACCCAGTAAAGCTACCCAGCAAATTACAGCGGAACGAATTCAGAGAGGATTTCATTAACAGACCGTCCGCTATAACCATATCAAATTATTATTGTTACTCACTTTGCATTCGCGCAATTCCTTTATGAGTCCGTTTTCGTACTTCATTTTGTCATATTCCTCGTCAGTGTACATATAACCGTCCTCTATATTTTGAGTTTCATCTGTTACTAGGAACACATCCGGTGGGACACACAAGCGGTCATTACAGAGGCGTAGTACGTGGCCGCTCTCTATAGATAGTCCCGATGGTGGATCCGGAGTATCGTCCCAGTAGAGGTATTTAGGAATGTAGGGTTTCAGCACCTTAATCTGGGAAAATTATAACAAGATTAGGATTAGAGAAACGCAATTTGAATTTATATTGATATTTGTATGCAAAACAATCGTAATTCTTATCATAGAGCATACACGTCATAATCGAATATAAAAAGAAATTACACAAAACTAGACATTTCCTTTGCTCTATACAGAGCATACGTAATTTCTTACCTTTGCACGTCTTTCAGCCATTACTTTCTTACAGTATTGGTCAATCAGCATAACTGGATGATCAGCCATCTCAGGCGGAGCTTGATCTAAAGGAATCTTTCCAGTCAAGACTAAATTCTTCACTCTTTCCATTTCTTCAGCCTGAGTAAGATAATTATGTAGTTTAATTAGCAGGTATATAAAAGTTTATTTTCTCTTTTTAAGTATTACATGAACTTTATTTAATTGAAATAATTTATAATCTGTGTAAGAGTTAACATTTAATACACTTTAATAAATTTATTTTTGTCAATAACATTATTATGAAAAAATGAAATTAAATACAAAAATTAATTAGTGTGAAATATGGAAGTAGGCTCTATAATGTTATTTTTCTTTTCTTCAGCCTAATTATTATTTTATGTATTTTTGATATGACTCTTTTTGTGTTGAGATATTTGTTATACCTGAAATAATTATGTCCTAATATATCTGGTATTGTAGTTATCCTAAAGCTTTACAAACTTTAAATATATATATATATATATATATATATATATATATATATATATATATATATATATATATATATATATATATATATATATGTATATATATATATATATATATATATATATATATATATATATATATATATATATATATATATATATATATATATATATATATGTATATATATATATATATATATATATATGTTCTATTTGAGGTTTTCGCGGATAGATACCTGTGTTGTATTGTTTTCTCAGGGATTCGGCGTTGATGCTGAGGGTTTTTCTCCATTCTCAAGAGATATATGCGTCCGTGCGGGTCAACCGTTAGACGCATACTGTATGCGTCTTGTTGCAGATTGTTGTTTACAAAAACAACAGCCTGAGAATAGTAGCATGCAAAATTAAGCAGACAAGCAGAAGTGGAGGAACATGAGGAGGCAGAAACATGAGGAACTTGTCAGAAAAAACTCATTATATCAGTCTAGATTGACAAATCCGCTAGCACAATATGTATATATATATATACATACACATATATATATATATATACATACATATATATATATATATATATATATATATATATATATATATATATATACATATATATATATATATATATATATATATATATATATATGTGTGTGTGTGTGTGTTGTATTGTTTTCTCTGTATTGGATTCCGCGTTGATGCTGAGGGTTGACTCTGAAAAGAACCGGATTCTCGACGTTTCGGCGAACTAACATTCGCCAATCTCAAGAGATATATGCGTCTGTGCGGGTCAACCGTTAGATGCATACTGTATGCGTCTAACGGTTGACCCGCACGGACGCATATATCTCTTGAGTCCGGTTCTTTTCAGAATCCGGTTTTTTTCAGAGCCAACCCTCAGCATCAACGCGGAATCCCCGAGAAAACAATACAACATATATATATATATATATATTTATATATATATATATATATATATATATATTATATATTTTTATATATATATATATATATATATATATATTATATATTTTTATATATATATATTTTCTCTTTTGATCAAGTTGAACTTGTTGCTAATATATTTAAAATAATTAAGATTTTGTAACACCAAAATTTGCTGGGTTAATGAAGTGATGAAAAATTTAGTTTGAAAGTGGCGTAAGTCCCATTGTAAGAGTTTCAAACCGATATGGAAAATATGCAAATAAAGTTTATGTGATCTCGTAAGCTTTATATTTAATTATTAAAGTAGCAGTTGAATTATCAAAGAGCAATTTATTATAAATACTTTAATTTCAAATATAAGTTTCGATTTGATAATGGATTCATATCGGTCTCCTGATATAACATTGTAATTTTCAGAAAATCGTTAATAATTTGTTTATAACAAATTAAATTACAAAAAAAAACTGTGAGAATATGAATATATCAAAATATCCCAAGAGAAAACTTATAAATCTTCGAATATGAATTTCAATGTAAAAATTAAAAACCTAAAAAAAAAATACGAGACCACTCACAAACCTCAAATACAAGGAATTATTGTATATCACCTTTGTACACCACATTGTATACCACGTGCACACAATAATTATTTTAAATCCCTCCCGCATACACAAACTGGAGAAGACTAAATAATAATCAATAAAACAATATTAATATTAATGTAAAAATTATTTAACAACTGTTATTTATCATTTTTGATTTTATAACATAAAAGTGTATACATTTCTTTTCATATACATATTCTTATCTTTATTTCAAGGAAAATTTATTTTATGTATGAATGGACTGGTGCTTTCTTAAGAATTGGAAACGTGATTTCATTGATTTTGAAAGTGGCCCAAGTCCATTTAGAGCCACCAAAAACGTATTATTTCTTAAATAACATTAAATATTCTAATTGGGGTGATAAATTTGACACCCTTAGAAACACCAAAACATTATTCTACTATGTTATCTGTTACCCATATTTTTAAATTTTATCCAACGCAAACCCTTCAATATCTCGATTCGAACACAAATGGAGTTAGGTCACTTTAAAAATAAACAGCTCATATATTTATATATATATATATATATATATATATATATATATATATATATATATATATATATATATATATATATATATTGTGCTAGCGGATTTGTCAATCTAGACTGATATAATAAGTTTTTTTCTGACAAGTTCCTCATGTTTCTGCCTCCTTATGTTCCTCCACTTCTGCTTGTCTGCCTAATTTTGCATTGCTACTATTCTCAGCCTGTTGTTTTTCTAAACAACAATCTCTTGTGTTTCTTGCCAATCTAGCATTTTGTCATTTAGTCTTATCAATTAATCAAAATCTTCATTTTAGTCTTATCAAACAAATTATTGAGTTATTCTTGTTCTATTATTATATACTTTATTTACTTCAAGAAGATTAATAAATAAAGTATATAATAACAAAACAAGAATAATAAAACTTCAAGATGGTCAAATACACAAATAATGTAAATTGTTGAATATTTATTTTCAATTTCCACGTGTCCTTATATCATTGTTTCTAATCTTGCATATCTAATGTATCTAATCTAGTCTTCTCCGCCTACCTCAGTTTCATGACATAATCTGTTATTGGCCATATTCTTGTTGATGTTCCAATTTAGTTTTATATGAAGAGCTGCTATAACGGTTTAATATCTAACTAGTCTAATATCGTGTCCAGTATTGTCATTTCTCAGGACAAAGTGAGGCTGTGAAGCCGGTTTTGAATATGACCGTAGATTGTAATTGCCCCATTTATTTTGGGTTTTGAGTCAATTTTTAAAAGTAAAAAACCAAATACTTTATATTTACATATCTACGTTATCTCTTCATTTTGAAGAAAATTGTCGTCAAGTATATTTCAAATATTAATGATTTTAAATATATTTGGTTATAAGTTACTTCAAACTGAAAAGAACGGAACAATGAAAATATAAAGTAGTTAGTTGTTAAATTTTTGAAAACTGACTTAGACTACTTTCAAAACGCAATAATTTAATTGATCAGTAAAAATACGATGTGATCAGTAACAACTTGAATGTACATTTACTAAATAATTAAGTATTATATTTTAATTGTGGCACAGAATATTGAACTGCAAAAGTAAAAAATAATACTACTCAGTTTGCAAATCAATTGATTCTTAGAACTGTAGCCGCAAGTGCATTCTGTTGCGGTGAGATAGATTATATAATTTTACAAGGTAAGCTAATGTATTTATAGATATTTTTTTCAGTTTTATTCTGTATGCTTGCGGGATGCATAATAGTTGTCTAGTCGCGGAGTACGAATCATCGGAATCATCCTCTGAGGATGGACAAAATCACGAATCATCACAAAAGAGGGGAGTTATGAAAGATTGGATTCTGATAAATAAATACTTCAGGTGTAATCAGGTTATTGAGTATTATTGATTTTTTTAACATAAGCTAAATAACACATCAATTTGTAATTAGGCTGAACTTCATTGGCAAAAATTGGCTTCAATTGGCAATTGGCAATAATTGGCTTCATTGGCAAAAATTTATTTTCAGTTTTACTCAATAACGCATGAAGTACATTTACTTAAGACAAAATCAGAACGTGATCCTCTATTGAAACAAAAGGCGTTAATGGGATTGACCCAAGTTGGAAATACAAAAACCTTTTTGACTTAAAGTTAAAGCTAAAGGCCATTTTAATAGAATTGTCCAATAATAGTAATATCAGGGAGCTTCCACCAAAAAGACAATTAAATAACTACTTACATCAGTTGCAAAAATCTAAATTTGGCTCACCACAAATATGTGACTTGTCCTAATGTTATTTATTTAAAATTCCTTCGTTTAGAGATTAGTACAAGAAGTTAAAGAACCGGCCACATGGTCTATGCCATATTTTTGGGTTATTATGGTATATCAGTAAGCTCCGCCCTCAAATCATTAATTTTTAATTTGCATTTCAATTTCACTATTGATCATATTGAAAAAAATAATATCATGAAGTTGTATTAAACGTAAGTTTTTTTTTAAGAATCAATGTGGAATTTATTCCTGAACAAAATAACTGATCAAATAGTATCTCTACATATTATATCATATTTTTTTTATTAGTCAAAGATTAATTTTTATCTGGGAAAAACATGCTGATCAAATTAAAGTTTCAACTTAAAATATGTTTATTTTAAGGAGCTCGGCCCAGCTTGTATCTCTCGTGAGGGATCACGATCATATGGGAGCGGGAACGTTTATTTTCAAGGCGGCAAGCAGGGTCGCTGAAGAACTTGGTCTCCAATTCGAAATTAGACGACGAGGCGGACGAGGTGGCAACCCCGAGTTGATCACCGAGTAGCGGACGAATCGTCTAAAAGCCCAAATTAGAACCGCCGAACAGGACATGTTGTTCGGCCGGCATGTCGACAGACAGATGCACTGTGTCTTTTATAGGCACATAGACGCAAGAGGTCTGTCGACAAGGCTGACCTTCGGTTATCGGAGGTCAGCCGGGCTCACAGCGGAGACCGAGGGATTGATTACGGCCTGTCAAGATGGCTTTATCAAAACCTTGGTCTCTCGTCGCCGCCTGATGGGTGTACAGGTCCCTGATACCACGTGCAGGGCCTGTCGCAAGGCGCCGGAGACACTGATGCACTTGTTATCGGCTTGTGCGACAAAAGCTGTCTCGGCGTACAGCCATCGACATAACGCGGCACTGCGAGTGTTCTATTACCATCTTAGGTACTCGTATGAGATGGACAAGGAGCCTGTGCCGCCTTGCTTGCCGGAAGATATTGAGTCCGTTGTCGGGAACGAGAAATGCCAATTTTTTTGAAACTATCCGTTCCAGACGGTCAGGCTCACTCGCGCCAACAAGCCTGACATAGTCTGAAGCCTGTCCTTCTCGATAAACAGACCAGGACTATGTTCGTCATCGAGTTTTCCGCTCCAGGGGAGCAGGACATTGTCCTGAAAGAGGAGGAAAAACGGACCAAATACCAGGACCTCCTTGTCGAACTCCGCACGCTTTACCCTGGCCATGATGTCATGCTGGTCGTCCTAATCATGGTGTTCTGGGGGGAATCCGTTCTTCGCTGCTTTCGGAGTTGAAGATCATTCCGTCATGCAGAAACTCCGCTGGAATTTTGGCAGGTCGGATGCAGAAAGCTGTCGTCCTGGGGTCCCTTCGTCTGCTGAGGGCACACGATTCTGGAACCTACAGCTGTTCACCGACAGGTGGGGAGGAGCAGTTGTAAAAATAACTTTTGGACACTGGCGCGGCTGCTGCGAGGGGTCGGAGCTCGCAGCAGTCCCGACCAGAATTATATTAAAAATAATAATAATAATTCAAATCAATTCTATCGATTCAGCGAGACGTGACAGAGTATTGGGAAATCAGTATCAGGTACCCGCACCTGTCATTCAAGAAACTACAGCCCAACAACAAACATCAAACGTGGATGAAAACGAAGCAGACCCATCTACTGCCCCTTCTGCTGGAGGATCCTGTTTTCAGCCTATAGAGAAGGCTTCTGGTAGAGAAGGAACCAAACGCATTAGATGGTCACGAGAAATGAATATATAAATTATTCAACTTCCTGTTTATAGACAACTCTTTCATGTTGACTTCACTAAGGGTGTCCAGAATTACAGCTAACTGAGCAAAATCTCGTAGACAGAAGAAGCGTCATTATCAAAAAGGGATATTTAACAACTTCTGAAATAGATACTATTCGCCGCGAAGTAGGCTATGAGTTAAGCAACAAATAAATAATCTCCCAATGCGAACAACAAACTGAACAACTAAATAATGAACAAACAATTGCTGAGGAAACAACCAACAACCAAATTACTGTTGAAAGAATATCAGAAAAGTATATATCTTTAAAAATAGAAGAAAAATTCTATAGTTTGCTTGCACGCTATCTTGATTCGATCCCATCTAACAGGGCAATTATACCTTTACTAAAAAATGTCAATAGGGCAAGCCCCAGAATTTCAACGATGAACAAAATCTTAAAGAAATATTTCGTAACTCAAAAAAATGATATTATTATAAAATGAAAAAATTATAAGAAATACATTTAGATTTATTTTGTACTGCAACAACAGTTGTGGAGCTAAAAGGACAAAAAACCTACCAGCTGTCTACACAAAAACGTAAATCCAAAAAAGATTTTACCCCTGCCCAGAGAAGACGTCTTGAAAAAGACATTAACAACCAAAGGTCCAAAGCTGATATCTTAAACGTCTATAACGTCTATTATCTTCAAAATAACCTCAAATTTACAAATTAATACTGAGAAAAGTAACGGTTATAACAACTAAATCCGGATTAAATCTTGAAGACCCTCAACAACTTTTAAGTCTTAAAGATACATTTACAGGTGCAAGATTAAGACGATACAACGAACTAACTAAGAGAGAAGAACAAAATAAGAATTTCTTTCAAAACAGAAAGAAGTTCTTTAGACGACTTGAACAAGGCCAACAACTCGGCAACATTACATCAGACGTAAATGTTAATAAATTTGTAGATTATTGGAAATCCATCTGGTCCGCACCAAAATATAACAAAATATTATAATATACAGGCAGATTGGATACCAACTATTGAAAATAAATACTCCGATAAAACACCTATGATCTGTGAAGAATTTGATGTAGAAGATGTCATTGTCAAACATTGATGTCAAACATTGTAAAAATTCTAAAAAATTGGAAGGCTCCAGCACCGGATAAATAGCATAATTTTTGGCTAAAACACCTAACAGCCGCACACGATGCCCTAGCGTTGTTTTACAGAGGCTTTAAGAGACCCATCAACAATACCTAAAAATCTTATGGAAGGCAACACCTACCTTTTACATAAGATGAAACCTGAAAATTGTCGACCAATTACTTGTTTACCCATCGTCTATAAATTATTTACAGCTTCAATAAACAGCAAGATATATAACCATTGCGAAAAAAAAATCCTTGCGCAGAAGAACAAAAAGGATGCATCCGAGGAGCTCTAGGTTGTAGGCAACAGCTAACCATCGATGCTTTTATTCCTAAACAAACTCAGCTTGGAAAACGAAACTTAAGTGAAGGATACATCGACTACACTAAAGCATTTGATTCAACTCCCCATGACTGGCTGATAAAAACTCCGGAGTCTGGACTAATATTATAAAATGTCTTGAGAGCATGATGCCAGTTTGGCTAACTAACATACATCTTGATGGCATAAACATCGGCAAAATTAATATTATAAGAGAAATCTTTCAAGGGGATGCGCTTTCATCGTTGTGATTTTGTCTTGCACTAAACCCACTTTCAGCATTATTAAATAAGGAAAACATCGGCCATAAAATCAAAAGAAATATGAGGAAAATTAATCACCTTTCGTTTATGGATGATATAAAGCTATACGCTGAGAGTCGTGAAAAATTACAAGACTTAATCACGACAGTGAAAAAGTTCAGTGATGACATTAGTATGTCGTTCGGCCTAGATAAATGTGCCATAATTAAGATCAAAAAAGGCAGACAAAATTACATGGGAGAACCTTTAGACGGCATTAAAGAATTAACAGCTGAAGATAGCTATAAACATCTAAGTTTACATCAAAACATCAGATTTGACCACAGCCAGCTTAAAAAGTCGTTTCAAGAAAAGTACAGAAAAAGGGTAACGAAAATTCTAAATACGAAAAACTGTCAGGAAAAAACGTTATTTCCGCCATCAACACCTGGGCAGTAGCTGGGCTTACTTATTCGTTTGGAACAGTTAAAGGGTCTGCCACTGACCTCGATGAACTCTATAGGACCACACGAAGACTTCTTACAAAATTTCGTTGTCAACATCCAAACTGTTCTAGAATAAGATTATATCTATCAAGAAAAGAAGGTGGAAGAGGATTAATAGATATATTCAACCTATACAAATCAATAAAAGGAAATACGAGAAACCGATTTTTAACATCGGAAGACCAACTTATGAAGCTCATAACACAAGTAGACAAAAGCTATACTCCCTTACATCTAAATGAGAATAACTTCATAATTAATAGAAAGGAAAGGGAACCCTGGAGAGGTAAAATACTTCCAGTTCCAAACATACTCGAAAGCGAGAACGTGGATAAGGATGCTTCCTTCAGGTGGCTGAGCGATGAACATCTCTATCCGGAGACTGAAGGCTTTATTATGACCATCCAAGACCGGGTAATGCAAACTAGGAATTACGAGAACTATATCTTAAAAACAAATGTGGAAGACAAATGTAGAAAATGTGGCATAGTTGGTTAAAATATCGAACATATAATGGGAGGATGTTCTGCGTTGGCTGAGAATGCCTATTTAAATAGACATAATCAGCTTGCGAAATTAGTTTATCAGCAACTGTGTATAAAGTATGACTTGTTAGACATCTCCACGCCACCATACTAAAAATATGACCCAGCACCAGTCGTAGAGAAGTCCAACATCATACCTTGATTCACCGACAAATCCATTGATTACACACACAGCCACAATAGTTGAAATAGGAGTTCCTCTCACACACGGAAAAGGGTACACTTTAAAAATTACAGTTTAAATAGTAGCATTGGCCTTACGAATTTGAAACTGTAAAAACTAACAATTTTTTTTTAAATTACAGTTTCCGGTATTATTTGTAAATAAGTTAAGATTATTTGTAAAAATTACAGTATGCAACTGCAATCTTTACAAACCTGTATTCGTAAGGTCACTGCTACTATTTAAACTTTAATTTTTAGAGTGTACTTTTTCCGTGCACATAATCTCAATAAGATCGAGTTTGAGAAGAAACATAAAAACGAGGAACTCGCTTTTCAACTGAAAAACATATGGAAGCTAAACCACGTATCTATTTATCCATTAGTGATGTCTACAAAGAGAGTTGTCTCCAAAACCTTCCATTTTAATATCGAGAAACTAAACCTAAATCGCAACACCTTTACGATTGGCCAAAGAGCAATTTTACTCCAAACTTGCCATATCGTACGAAAGTTTTTCAATTAAAACACACCACCTCAGACATGTGGGCCAGGGTGAATTCCCTTACCACATCGACCGCACCTAATCCCAAAAATATCTCAGGGATAGGTCAATATTTCTAGCAGCAATGCTGAGAAAGTGCGTTAAAGTCGGATAATAATAATAATAACTTTATTCACTTTGCTGCTTATAATTATATAGAAATTATAAAAGAAAAAATAATATACATATATAATTTGCAGATGTGATTGTCAATATACGAAAAAAGAAAATTGTGAAATAAATTGCGAAAAAATAAAAAAAAGCCAAATACACAAGCTATATATAAAAACACAAAAATACAAAAAAATTCTATTTTTTTTTACAATTTTACAATATATACATTCAAATAAATACATTCTATAAATACACAAATACATACATTTATATTCATAAATAAATTCATAAATACATTCAAAATTTTAAATCTTAACATATCTATTAGTAGCAACTTTTCATTTATTAATATATATATTTATTTAAATATATTTTGTTGAGTTAAAAGATTTTGATTTTTCGATCAAATTAAACATTAGTGTTTGTATCTTATCTTCATAGATTATAATTTCTAGGAAATTGTTTTATACATATCGTTAACAAAGTTAACATCATTGCGTATAAAACGTATAATAATCTTTCTTTAACAAACTTTCTTAAAAACAACTACTTCACTGGCAAACACCTCGACTGACATTGAATTACATTAAGAAAGTTTTTATAGGGGTTATATAGAACCCAAAAAAACTTTCTTAATGTAATTCAATGTCAGTCGAGGTGTTTGCCAGTGAAGTAGTTGTTTTTAAGAAAGTTTGTTAAAGAAAGATTATTATACGTTTTATACGCAATGATGTTAACTTTGTTAACGATATGTATAAAACAATTTCCTAGAAATTATAATCTATGAAGATAAGATACAAACTTTTCATTTGTTCAATAATATCCTGTAACCAATTTGTTGCTCCAAGTATTCATCGATTCCATAAAATGTACCAGCTGTTAATATTTCTTTTATTGATTTTTAAACTTATTGTATGATTGAGTGCTTATTTCTGACGATATATATTATTGAGTAATTTAACAGCAATTCAGAAAAAATAATTTGCATATAAGGTAGTGTGATGCTTTTCAGTTTGTAATAGTTTACCATTCCTTGTGTTATGAGTATTTTTGTGAGTAACACAGACATTTATAAAAAAAAATAGAAGGCAAGGTTAAATTTGTTGTTCCTAAAACCATTTTTGCAGCTCTCTCGACGCTTTAAATTAAATATTAGTCCTAAAATTCTTCTCTGCATAACGAAACATTTGTAGTTATGTCTTGAATTACCCCTTAATAAGATATTAAAAGATATATGTTAATAGACAATAGCATAGTAGAGGCTTAACAAGGTACTTGTATGCATACTCTTTTTCTATTGAGATATTGCAAAATAAGCTCTTGCTAATTTTTTTGCAAACAAACTCTATGTAGTTCGACCACGTAAGTTTCGAATCAACTAATACCCCTATAAATTTTGCAGAGTTGGATATTTTATAGCGTTGGTTGTCTAGAACAATCTGAAAATGGGTCGGTAAAGTTTTTTTTTGCCCATGTATAAACACAGAGTTTGGTCGCTATTCAAGATTAGTTTGTTTTTCGTACACCAATTATTAAATACTACGATTGATTCCAGTACCTTTGCATGTAATTTCTCCAAACTATTTGCACATACCTATATCAAAAAAAAATATCATTTAACTGAAACAGAACGGATACTGGCGGCTTCAAAAGACGGTGTCGGATGGATGCAAATGAAAATCAATGGGATAATTTAATTTATCACTGATGCAATTTTACGGAATTGGGCTACTGAAGAATGAGTTAGTTCAAAAGACCGGCTATGTAAGAATAAACTACTACCATTCGCGTCCGGATCACATTATGTCCTTCCAAAAGCTTGCGGCACTGATGGCCTTGTCATTTGCTAAACTTAGGTCGTTCCCTGTGCAGCTCTGTCTTATGTTGGTGCAGGTCAGCAGGTGTGGAGGATTCTCGATTTCTCTGGAGGATTCTGGATTCTGGAAAAAGCTGTGGCGGGATCAGAGTCTGGGTCTAGCTGGTTGCCTTGGGTCGATCTCTTGTGCTGAGGCAGAAAGGGTGCGACTTTCTGCCTCTGCCCCACTTAATTCTCAGCAAGAATAAAGATACCCCAAGAATACCCTATAGTTAAATTTCAATATTTTCGAACAAATTTTTTCGCGAAATTTCAGTTGTAAGAATTTAAAAAAAAACATGAGTAGTAATTTCGTATCTCTTCGATAAATTTCAATTGAACTTGCTTTCATATATGATCCAAGTTATTAGATTATTATTTATACCAAAGTTAATAGACAATTATTTATATTGTTCTTCCTAATTTAATTTGTTAATTAAAATATTTTATCGTATTTGTAAATGCCCATTATTGTACAGTTCGTGGACTATGTAAATACATCATACCAAACACATATGTAACAATCCGCGATTAATGTTATGTAATAATTCAAAATTACCCTTGCATGTTTGGTTTACGATTCGTTGATTGGTTGAGAGCTGCTACTATCGTTAAATATAGGCAACCCAATGCATTCCGTTATTTTTCAAACAATTATTAAACGTCAAACGTCAACATTCACATAACAGCTATCATTCATAACACTATAATTATATATTTTTTCAATTAGAATAATTATATCAAATAATGTCCAGTGACAGTGAAAAAGAAAATGGCACTCTGCCAGAAATTGTTGAAAAAGCGAAACAAGCTGCCCATAATTTGCTACCGATTAAATCTCCGGATCGATACTAGGATGCATATAGAAAATTTATGACCTGGAGTTTGAAGCATAAAGTTAAATCGTTTTCAGAAAATGTTGTATTATCATACTTTGATGAATTATCTCAAACAATGAAACCATCTTTACTTTGGGAAATTTTTTCAATGGTTCGAACAACAATGAATAAAAAGCACGACATCGACATTTCAAAACATTCAAAGTTAATAGCTTTACTAAAAAAAAAATCTCACGGATTTAAAAGCAAGAAATCAAAAATTTTCCCCAATCAAGAAATTAACAGTTTCCTCAATAATTCGCCGGATAACAAATATTTATTGAGTATTCAATACTTTTTTTCTTATAATAGGCATAACTAAATATTTTTTTACATAATTTTAGGTTATTTTTATCATTGGCATTAGTGGCGCTTGCAGAAAACAAGAACTACGAAATGTCAAACCCTGCCATATAGAAGACTCCGGAAAACTCTGATCGTTAAAATTCCTGATTCTAAAACAAAAACTCAAAGATCTTTTGTGGTACCTGAAGAATTTTACCAAAACCAAACCTGCAAAACATATTAACCGACGCCCACAAAAAATGGACAATGATCAGCCTTTTTTTTAAATTATCCAAATGAGAAATGCACTAAGCATGGTGTTGGAACAAATAAAATTGGCTCTATTCCTAAACAAATCGCTGCTTATCTTCATTTTTCGGAAACAAAGCTTTATACAGGACATTGGTTCAGACGTTCGTCAGTCACCATTCTTGTGGATTACGGTGGTGATTTATTGTCACTAAAAAGGAATGGCGGCTGGCGTTCGTTTATTTCTTATATTGTAGTTATCATATTTATTATTGTAGTTCATTCTTGGGAAAATGAACCCATTTTAATAAAACAACTGATGTCGATATTTTGCCAACGTTTCGGTCTGTTTTATTCTGACCTTCTTTAGGGCTTATATCTATTTAGTAAAAACGATTAATGAAATTAAATATAAAAAATATAAATTATTAAGATTAAATTCTGAACATGTTAACTTTTATGTAGACAACAAATCCGTCCCACTTTACTTCATTTGACATTGACATTGCGTACATTGTGTTGCCTTTATCGATAAACAGTATTATTTCAGTTTAACCCAAATAAGTACTAAATAAAAAGGTATGTAACCATTTACAATTATTTCTTTTCATTTCTTTCAAGTTAAGCAGTGTCGAGTAACAGTTATATATAAAAATACGACTGTTTGTTTATTATATTGTTAAATAATGATAATTAAAGAAACCTAACCTAAAAAGAAATAAATTTGTTACATCAAACATATTTTTCTTATTAATTAGAAACAAATAAGTATGGTCGTAGATAAAGTATAGTACATAATTCGAGTTGTAACGCAATTACGTAACAGTTCAGCTGCTCAGCTCACTGTTCTGTTTAACTGTTCAGCTCATATGTTATATGCTTCTTACAACTCTCATTAGGTAATATACTATTATCTACGGTCACTATTGTAAATACCCATTATTGTACAGTTCGTGGACTATGTAAATATATCTTTTCTACTGATATAAATATATATATATATATATATATATATATATATATATATATATATATATATATATATATATATATATATATATATATATATATATATATATATATATATATATATATATATATATGTTGCATTGTTTTCTCGGGGATTCCGCGTTGATGCTGAGGGTTGGCTCTGAAAACAACCGGATTCTCGACGTTTCGGCGAACTAACATTCGTCATTCTCAAGAGATAAATGCGTCCGTGCGGGTCAACCGTTAGACGCATACTGAGAGCTCGTTCGTGCGACGCGACTACTTAAAGCTGTCTGGCTTCGGGTCATGCGCGTTGTGTGCGGTGCTTCGGTTCGGTTGTTTGTTTGTCTTGTTGGTCGTACATGAGTCTGGGGTGTCTGGGATTGCATTTTGAGGGTGGATATGATCGATTGCCGTGCTGGGGGCAGTCTCAAGGAATCGTATCTCGTGTTCATGCAGTAGTCTCGTTTTTCTATCTCTATGGCTTCTCTGTATACTCGTGACATTTCGTGGCTAATCTGTGCAACAGTCCTTGAATTTCTAAAGTCCATCCAGTGACCGTTGTTTGTGTGTTGGACAAGTGCCGATGAAACTTTGTCTCTGTGTCTGACTGAAACTGCATGTTCTTGAATCCTAGCAGATATTTTTCTATTGGTACGTCCAATGTAGGATCGTTCACATGTTTCGTAAGGTATTTCGTAAATTCTAACGGGATGGTGTCTTTAACGCTGCGTAGCATGGAGGATATTTTCTGGTTAGGTTTGTAAATGGTGTCGATGTTGTGTCTTTTAAGGATTCTGGCGATTTTGTCGTTCAGCGTTCGGATATCTGTCTGTGTGGGTTGGTTTCCGGTACACAGTGTGACTCAAAGTGCCGTCAGGTTTCTTCTGTACCAAAACATCCAAGAAAGGAAGTCGTTGATGCTTTTCTATGTCCGTTGTGAATTTAATTTGGTCGTGTTGGGAGTTAAGATGGTTAAGGAATTTGTCCAGCTCTGGTCTGCCGTGGGGCCAGATTACAAATGTGTCGTCAACATATCTTAACCAGAGTGTAGGTTTAAGTGTGGCTGATGAGATTGCCTTTTCCTCAAAATCTGTAAGAAATATGTTGGCTATTACTGGGAATAGAGGTGAACCCATTGGTGCTCCTAGGACTTGTTTGTATATTTGACCATCGTATCTAAAGTATGTATTCTTTAAACTATGTTCTGCCAGATCTGATACATACTTTTCTGGTTTTAATTTTGATCTTATGATGTTTAAGGCCTCAGGGACCGGTACTTTTGTGAATAAAGATACAATGTCAAAGCTCACAAGAAGGTGGCCGGGCTGGAGTTGGTGATTTTTCAGTATGTCTATGAAGTGTTTAGCATTGCGGAATCACAATCTTCGGCGTATGGTTGTAAACATTTTGCTAAATGTTTCGCAAGAAGTTGGACCGGTGAACCAACGGAGCTTACTATTGGTCGTAGTGGGGCTCCATCTTTGTGGATCTTTGGTAAACCATATATCTTGGGACACCGTGAAGATTTCTCCCTTGGTATAAGATAATTCATTGTTTCCTTGTCAATGCTAGAGCTTAGGATCTTTTGTCTGGTAGTTTTCTCAAGATAGGTTGTGGGGTCCGTTGTTCTGGGTAGATAAACTGGATCATCTAAGATTGTGCTAACGGGTTTCTGGCTCAGCATACCACAGCACAGCACAGCACATACCATAGCATACCTACCATATGTTCATGGATCAACTGACAAAATCGCCAGAAGTCTTAAAAGACACAACATCGACACCATTTTCAAACCTAACCAGAAAATATCCTCTATGCTACGCAGCGTTAAAGACACCATCCCGTTAAAATCCCATGAAATTTACGAAATACCTTGCTGAACATGTGAACGAACCTTTTTTCAATAGTCTCAGCGACCGTCGCAGCTGCAAGATGACCACCCTTACAACGACAAACCCCAACGAAGCCCTCGTGGCAAAGTATTACGACCCCGATTACTTGGACACCGTGGACGACAGCCTCCTCGCCCAAATGATGGATTATATAACGCTACTGCTGAAGAAAAAAAACGCCGCCAAAGACACCACCGAAACCGCCGCCGAAGATTGCACCGAAACCACCGCCGAATATTCCACCGAAACCGCCGCCGAAGATCCCACCGAAACCGCCGCCGAAGATTACACCGAAACCGCCACCGAAGATTACACCGAAACCGCCGCCGAAGATTACACCGAAACCGCCGCCGAATACCCCACTGAAACTGCCGCCGAAGATTACACTGAAACCACCGCCGAAGATTACACTGAAACCGCCGCAGAAGATTCCACCGAAACCGCCGCCGAAGATCCCACCGAAACCGCCGCCGAAGATTACACCGAAACCGCCGCCGAATATCCCACTGAAACCGCCGCCAAGAAGACCACCGTAACCGCCACCGAAGATTCCACCGATGCCGCCCCCAAAAATTCAACCACCGACGCCGCCCCCAAAAATTCAACCACCGACGCCGCCCCCAAAAATACGACCGAAGCCGCCGCCAAGAAAAGAACCGAAGCCCCCAAAAGAAACCGCCCGATGCGCAACCAGACCAAGAGGAAGAGAAAACTACCGACACAAATAAAATCAAGACAAAAAGACAAAGGACCAAGAATAAACTAAGGAAACAAGACCCACCCGCAGCCAAGCAGAACCTAACATAGCCCACCGAAGCAAACCAAGGAGGAAACGAAATGAAAAACTAAAATTAAAAAAAAAAAAAAAACGAAAGACAAACAAAAACCGACGACAACAACAGACTAAATAACAAAACAACAACAGAAAATAAAAACTCACGACGGCGGAAGGACGGGCTCACGCCCAAAACCGCCATTGAACAAAGGATCCCATACGTAACGAGCGCTCAGTATGCGTCTAACGGTTGACCCGCACGGACGCATATATCTCTTGAGAATGGCGAATGTTAGTTCGCCGAAACGTCGAGAATCCGGTTCTTTTCAGAGCCAACCCTCAGCATCAACGCGGAATCCCCGAGAAAACAATACAACACAGGTATCTATCCGCGAAAACCTTAAGTACAACATATATATATATATATATATATATGTATATATGGAAATGGCTTTTTTCCACGGCTTACCCTACAAGAAAGTGCCTTTTTAGAGATGAAAATATTTTCACAGCTAGAGGTGAAAATGTGCATTTTAAATTTATGATTATCTCCATTAACACAAAGAACTAACCAAATTTGGATGGACTTTCTTATTAATTACTTAAATTTCAATAAAATATTTTAAGGAGAAACCTAAAATGAGCTTGAAACAATTAAAAAGCCGAAATAAAATTAGGATATTTGACTTGAAAAGTATCACCTATGAGAATGCAATAATATGTTACCATGGAAAACACCAAACTAACATTTAAATTTGTTTTGACAGTTCCGACAGTTCGCTTTCATTTGGATTTATTAAAGTGGATTCTGGAACCGAAATAAGTGAACCAGGCACACTGCCGGGCATTATAGAAGCGGAAAACTTCCATTCTAATAATATCTTACCCGAAAACACGCCGACAACCAGATAAGCTCATTTTCGGAAAACGTTCTTCGGTCGAAAAATTGCCATTTTCATATAATATCAGTAGAAAAAAATGCATTTACTATTCGCGATGAAAGGTTTTTTTTTATCGGTGTGATTACTAACTCGCTGGCGCTGGGGAGCAAACTCTCACCTCATCAAAAATAACGCCTTTCATCTCTTGTGGTAAAATATACTATTTTATTTATTGTTTAGTCAACATTGTATATTTCAACGGAACTTAGAAAATAATGTATATTCAATTGAAATATTTTTATTGAATAGATTGTTTAGACCACTCTGGGCATATCGTAACAGAATTTAAAAATTTGTTTATAAATCAATTACGGTATTGACTCTTACATAATACGAGGTTTTTCTCCTAAAATATTAATATATAATTACTTTTTGATTTTCGTGCATTCTCATCCATGTTTAGACACACGATAAGGGTTATTTTCCTAACTTAATTTTTCCTAATCATTTTTAGTTCCCTTACTAAAGTTGTTCATGGCTATGCAGCTATACTATACCTAGTAAGTTTTGTTGTCGTAGTGCTTACAGTAGTTACTACTGTATCATTTTTAAGATATGGTTTAGACGTAAATTTAGTTTTTTCTGTCAAGGTCAAAGTTTATTCATATTTGTACAACTTAATTTTGTTCTTTAGTTTTGTCAACTAAGGTTTGCGCTACACAGTTTTGTCCATCTTGTGTTTTTGCCTTGAAAAACCTTGACGGACAGGTTTGTACAACATCAAAAGTCCTGAAAGCAGTCGCTATTGTACAATTCGTAAAATTTAAACTCAAACAAACACTCGCATTGTAGTAATCTCTATATTTCTCCTATTTGCCTAACAGCAGGAAAAATATGAAAAATAGAACTTTATTTTCAAGAAATTGTATGCGGTCTAATAATCGGGCTTTAAAAAATGTGTTTTTAACGTATTATTCCATAAAAATGGCGCTGGTCTATAATATGGGTCCTCTTATAGGTGGACAAATAAAGTAATTATTCGTTTTTTTTAACTTGCAGAAATTTATCATACATTTGTGCAGATAAAAAATTTATTTCGGCGACAATCGTTGCACTTAATACATTTAATGCCGATTTTTAATATTCCAATGTAAAAATATTAATCTAAAAGAGACACCGGAAATGTTTTTAAAACACCTGAAACGTTTTTAAGAAAACAATGATTTAATTGTAATTTATAATCATTTGTGTCAAATTTTTATAGATTTTAATTGTAGTTTTTTATTAATATTACGCTTCCAAATACTGCCAATGATTTCTTAAAATTATATTCTTTTATTTTTAATAATAATCCGACTCAACACTTCGAAAAATCAGCTGCGAAAATTGAAATATTTTAAAAGCCCATTCACCCAAAAAAAAGGCATATCTCATCACTAGTGCGAATAGACATTACATTTGTTATTCAAATGAGGAATTATTAATGTCATATTTTATTTAATCTCATATTTCATTTAATTTTATATTTGCAATATGGAACTTCATTCTAAAAATACATAATCTCAAATTGAAAATAATGAATTTCAAATTGGAAATATGACCACAATAGACAGATGAGATCTGTCGACAAATTGAAATCCGGGTGGTAGACGGTCTCAGGCGAATCGTAAAAGTAGAAATGTCTGTTTGGTATTTTTGTCTAAGACTCATTTTTACCTGTATACTAATACTAATATATATACTAATTTTATTAGCACTTTAATATGCTTTAATTAAAGGTAAATATGCTTTTATTTAATATGCTTTAATTAAATTCATTCAACTTGTTGGTTTAGTACACCGCCTTTAAAATCTTGGGTTGGTTAGAAAAATCTCTTCAATATTATGTAGCTATCGCATTGCTGCAACACAAGGACGATCTGCAAGTGATCTTAAGTACCCAGAACATCGAACTATGCCTGATAGTAGAGACCCACTTAACAAATAAAACTCACATTAAATTGCGAAATTATACAACCTATCTCACAGTTTATCCTGCAAACACGGCACGTGGCGCAATCTTAATCAAATAAAATCTAAAACATCACGAAGAAGAGAAATATACAGCTTGTGACATTCAAGCAACAACAGTAACATTAATGAAAACAGAGAAGCTGAACGGTAGATTCATCATTGGCGGCGACTTCAATGCGAAGCACACTGGGGATCACGACTAGTCACACCAAAAGGTCGCCAACGTATCAGGCTACTAAGGACTACGACTTTGCCTCCATTGGCTAAAATACATACTGCCCAACGGACTATAATAAAACACCAGACCTTATAGATTGCTTAATAATCAAAAACGTCACAGCAAATTACATTGACGAAGATTGACGATGGCTTTGACCTAAACTCAGATCACTCTCCAATCATGATAACAATCAACAACATTATTATAGCTACTAATCAGAACTCAGTGCTTGTGAGTAACCACACCTACTGGGACTATTTCAACCATCTTTTGGAAAGAATCATAAATTTGCATGTACCGCTCAAAACAATCGAACAGAGTAAGAGAATGAAGTACATCAATTCACTATGGCTATTCAAGACTCAGCTTGGAAAAGTACGCCTACCATAAAGCAAAAACTCTAGGGTCTCAACTTTCCTAAAGGAATAAAAAACCTCAAAACGCAGACTTAGAAGACGCTGGCATCAAACACGAGCAAGACAAAACCAACAGAAATAGAACACAGCAGCAATTGACAAGAGATATTTAAGATACATAAAAACAACTTTATCAACTTCCTCTCGGGACTAACCACTGATAATACCACAGAGCATTCTCGATGGAAGGCAACAAAGTACCTGAAGCGACCGATCACTCAAATATCTCCGATACGCAAACCAAACGGCAAGTGGGCTCCCAACAGCAGTGATAAATCAGACCCTTTTGCAGAGCATTTGGAAAGCAGATTCCTCCCCAACCCGGGATCCGATCAACTCCCAATACTACTAACAAACAACTACGAAGATACAATTCCGCTAGTAACAATCAAAGAGGTAGCAAAAGAGATTCACACAAATCTAAATTTAAGGAAAGCACCCGGGTTCGACCTAATTACCGGTATAATCCTCATAAAATTACGGATAAAGGCTCACTAATTTATTCAATGCCGCAATTCGTCTAAGGCATATACAACCGCATGGAAGGTATCGGAAGTAATTGTGCTATCAGAACCTGGCAAAAACCACAATGGTGTGGAATCGTATCGGCAAATCGCATTGCTGTCGATCATGTCCAAACCCTTTGTGAAGATGATCATGAAACGTCTAAAGCTAATAATAAAAAATATATAAGCTGGTGCCGACCCATCAGTTGGGATTTCGAACCAAGTATTGGATTAAGTTTTAGCTTAATACCACCCTATATTTTTGTTTATCTTTTGTAACACTGACGGCGCCACCTTTGTATCCGGCCAGTCAGTGTGTTTTAAGTCTAACTATACAACGGGTTAATTTTAGTTTTTGGTTAATAAATTCTTTTACTTTTGTTTCAATTAGAAATCTTGTTTATTATTATTATTTAAAATAACCTCAATAGGTTATGGACCCAGGACAACGGGAATGAACAGTTGTTTGGTGATAAACAAAGAGCATAGAAAACAGTAGACAATTAGTTTTTGTAGAACCGCGTGCAGTAAAATGGAGGTTGGAAAGACAATGGACCTAGAAAAATTCGATGGAATGAATTTTAAACAATGGAAATTCCAAATAAAATGTGCCCTCCGCGCCAAATGATTAGATATCAACACGCCAAAACCAGAAGGAAATGCGACTCAATGGAATACAGATGATGAAATGGCAATGTTTATATTAACATCGGCTATGGATTTAAATCAAATAGCACTCATTGAAAATTGTGAATCAGCGCTTGAGCTGATGACAAAACTTGAGTTCATTTATGAACAAAAATTCGAGATGACTAAAATTATGATACATGAGCGTTTTTATCAATATAAAATGTCACCGGCAGATAGCATTGCTCAGCATATAGCTAAAGTAGAAAGTTTGGCTAAGCAACTTAAAGAAAGTGGAGAGGTTATTAGTGATACCGCGATCATAACTAAAATATTGAGTACACTACCTCCCAAATACAGATATCTACGCCAGGCTTGTGTCACTTGATTCCCAGAATCAAACTATAGTTAACTTTAGAGCTCGTTTGTTAGATGAAGAGGCCAACTTGAATGTAGAAGAAGAGAATGAAAGAAACGCTTTTATTAGTGGCAAAACAAAGTACAAAAAAGAAAACTGTTCCATTAATAAAAACAAACAAAGAATTTAATGAAAAATTAAATGAAAAGTCACATCGCTTTATATGTTACAACTGTGGGAAACGTGGTCATTATGCAAGAGACTGCCGTGCTCCTAAACAAAAACATAAACAACCAGGAGAAAAGAATATGTTAGCTTTCAATGTAGCAGATACAGACTGGAAAAATAATGATGAAGGTTTAAGATGGATATTGGACAGCGGTGCCTCAGCTCACATGTCTTATAAACGTAAAATTTTTTTTTAATTGTATGAGTATACGGAATCTCACTGAAACTTGGAAACCAAGAAGCTGCAGAAGTTATTGGCCAAGGAAATATTTTGATAAACAAGTGTGTCAATGTTGAAAATTTTGTTGAATTGTATGAGTATACGGGATCTCCACTGAAACTTGGAAACCAAGAAGCTGTAGAAGTTATTGGCCAAGGAAATATTTTGATAAACAAGTGTGTCAATGGACAGTGGGAGACAAGTATCCTGAAAAATGTTCTTTATGTACCAAAATTGAGAAGAAACCTATTTTCCGAAGGAATAGTGACAAGACAAGGTTATAATATTGCAAAGAAACATACTGATGCTTTGATTTACAAGGACAATACATTAGTGCTATGTGCAACCTTACAAAGCAACAATTTATATGAGTTAAATATGAAAACAATTCAAAATCCAGTGTGTAATGTAGTGCAAAAATTGGACCTTAAAACATGGCATGAACGTTTGAGACATTTGAATGTTAAAGAAATTCAGAAAATGTGCAAAAACAATGTGATTACTGCTGTGGACTTATCAGACTGTGACAAGTTTGTATGTGAGGCTTGTGCTTATGGCAAACATGCTCGTCAACCATTCCAAAAACCAAACAGAGGACCACAGGAACCAGGTGATGTATACAGTGATGTTTGTGGACCACTTAGTGTGCTTTCTCTACAAGGTATGAAATATTTTGTTATTTTTAAAGACGGTGCTACAAGTTTTAGGTATGTGTACTTTATGAAAACTAAATGTGATGTGTTAAACTGTTTTAAAAAATATAACTTGATGATTAAAAACAAGTTTTCACATAATGTACGCATATTACATACAGATAATGGTGGGGAATATGCAAGCAAAGACTTTAAAGAGTATCTTGACAGCGAGGGTATTTCTCATGAACTCACTGCCCCTTACACACCTGAACAGAATGGCCGGGCAGAAAGAGAAATAACGACAATTGTTGAATTACTTTGCGACCGCGAAGAAAAAAAAATTTCGAAGCAAATTTAATAGAATTGGATGTACCTGTGACTTACAATGAAGCAATTAATAGCAAGGAATGTAAGTTATGGCTAGAGGCCATAAATGAAGAATTAGAAGCTCATCGTACCAATAACACTTGGAGTTTTGTGGATAATGAAAATCAGAGAACTATAACATCCAAATGGGTTTTCAATATTAAAAGAAACCAAGATGGTCAAGTAGAAAGATATAAATCTCGACTTTGTGCCCGTGGTTTCACACATATTGAAGGGATAGATTACAATGAATTTTTTTCACCTACTACAAGATATGAGTCAATAAGAATACTGTTATCTATCTCTGCTGAATATAATTGGCATATACGACAATTAGATGTCAAGATGGCTTTCCTGTATGGAGAAATGGAAGAGGATATTTTTATGGAAATTCCAGATGGAGTGAAAGCGCCAGAAAATAAAATATGTAAATTGAACAAACCACTGTATGGCCTAAAACAAGCATCTCGTTGCTGGAATAATAAATTTACAAAATTTTTATTGAAATTTGGTTTTGTTCAATCACAGGTGTATGATTGTGTAGTTGTAGGTAACTTTAATGGTATTAAAGCCTTGTTAATTTTGTATGTAGATGATGCTTTAATTATGTCTTAATCAAATGCAACATTAGATGAAATTGTAAGTTATTTAAAACAAGGATTTAACATCAAAGAGTTAAATTTAAATCGGTTTGTTGGTTTAGAAATTGTAAAAACTGATAATTCAGTGTCTATCAGTCAAGGAAAATATATTGAACAATTATTAAATAGATTTAATATGAGTACTGCACACCCTTGTAATACACCTGTTGATGTAAATGTTCAGTTAACTAAAAATATTGATAATGAACAGATTAATTTTCCTTATAGGGAAGCCATAGGGTCATTATTGTTTTTATCTACAGCAACAAGGTCAGATATCTCATATGGTGTAAATCTATTAATTAGATATTTTAATAATCCAAGTGTACTCCATGTTAATCAGTTAAAGAGAATAATTAGATATCTTATTAAAACTAAAGATTTATGTATAAGGTATCAAGGTCATGAAAGTTTAATTGGATATTCAGATTCAGATTTTGCTGGGGACTTAGATACAAGAAAATCGACCACTGGTTATATTTTTATGTTAAATGGTGGACCTATATCTTGGTCTAGTCAAAAACAATCTTGTATTGCCTTATCAACGACTGAAGCTGAATTTATGGCTGGTTGTGAAGCAGCCAAGAATCTTTTATGGTTAAGACAGTTTTTCAAAGAAATTAATATCAGCCAACATTGCACAACTATGTGTATTGATAATCAGAGTGCTATCAAACTAATAAATAATCCTGTTTATCATAAAAACACAAAACATATTGATGTTAAATTCAATTTTATTAGAGAAAAGGTCAAAGAAAAGTTAATTATTATTAAGTATGTGCAAAGTTCAGATCAACTGGCTGATATTTTAACTAAGGCTGTGCCTACTGCTAAATTCGAACATATTAGAGATGAAATATACTTACAGAACTGACATTCTGTAAGTTGTTTATTATTATTTAAGTTAAGTTTTTCTATTAATGTTGTTTTTCAAAGCATATATTTTTTGTTGTATAGAATTTAGTGGTATAAAATTTAGTGGGAGTATTGCATTAAATTTTAGCTTAATACCACCCTGTATTTTTGTTTATCTTTTGTAACACTGACGACGCCACCTTTTGTATCCGGCCAGTTAATGTATTTTAAGTCTAACTGTACAACGTGTTAATTTTAGTTTTTGTTCAATAAATTCTTTTACTTTTGTTTCAATTAGAAATCTTGTTTATTATTATTAAAAATAACCTCAATACCAAGCACTCAACAATTGACCAAGTTCACAGATTTACCAACGTCATCGAAAAATCGCTACAAAAAAAAAGTTTGCTGTACTGTGTTTCTCGACGTCGTACAAGCGTTTGATCGGGCATGGCATAAAAACCTACTGTACAAACTTAAATACACCCTGCCTGACCCGTAGGTACTACAGACTACTAAAATCATATCTATTCGAAAGAAAATTTTGTATTAAATTGGAGGACGCGTTCTCCAATCTTCGGATCATCAGTGCTCGTGTCCCTCCTTTCTTCTTCTTCTTCTTGTTTCGAATGGGCCTACTTTGGAAAACGCTTGTTCAACTGTTGGGCTTTGATCTTTACCCAGTATTCTCGCATCTTCTGCGGGTGTAACTCCTTTATATCTTCTGCCCAGGGGGTACCTTTCCTTCGACGTTTTTCCTGAAATCCACGAACTTCCTTCAGGGCGCGTCTCACAGACTGTCTGTTTTGGGGACCTGTTATTCTCAGTACCTTAATATCTTTCTCGGTTTCTGTCAACCAAGTGGCACGAACCTTCTTGTTTTGTCAGAAGGTTTTAGAAAGTATACCATAGAAAGCTACCCTTCTTTTCCGTGCACAGTCAGAGAGCATCTAAATATGTTCGTAGAGGTCAGAGTTATGCCGCCTTCGGAATTTTTCATCTTCCTTTACCGGGCCTAAGATTCCTGATGATTCTCTACCAGACCTATTCTGTTCAAGGGAAGACACTCCATGGCATATAGGGATTTTGGTCGTAATACTGATGTGTAGTGCTTAAATTTAAGGTTGCGTGACAGGCATTTCTTGTTGTGTGTTCTAAGTCAGTCGATAAGCTAGTTCTAACTTGTTGACTCTCTTGGATAATGATGCTCTTTCTGATAAGTTAGGTTCAATCCATTCCTCAGGGGTCGGTTCTTGGCCCGGACTTATGGAACGTCCTGTACAACGGACTACTGAAGCTTCCCTTGCCAGGGACTGTTGGCTGGTAGCGTACGCAGACGACGTGACGGTCCTTATACTCAGCACCGACTGTGACGCCATCGGTGCACTGTTCGGGGAAGCCATGGAGATTATGTGGGAATGGATGGAGTCAGTCGGCCTCTCCCTGTACGTACAGAAGACTGAGGCAGTGCTTTTCACCGGCAGAAAGGTTAGGACCTCAATGGTACTAACCTACCGAGGTTGCACCATCAGGAGCAAACCTGCCATAAAGTACCTGGGAGTGATGCTGGATCAGAGGCTCAACTTCAAGAAGCACCTCAGATACGCAGGAAATAAAGCCGCTACAACTTCCGCAGCTATCTCCAGGATACTGCCCAACATTGAAGGTCTGCGTGGTGCCAGGAGAAGGTTGCTCGCCTGCGTTAGCACCTCGATATTGCTATATGAGGCGCCGACCTGGGCAGAAATGACGGAGGTTCCCGCATACCTAAAACTGATAGCCCCCGCACACAGGACGAGTGCACTGAGAAACGCATGCGCCTACGGGACTGTATCCGCAGATGCAGCACTGGTCATCGCTGTCCTGCCGCCTGCCTCTTGCAAAAGAGCGCATGCGACCAAATAAAAAGAAGAAGGGGCCGGCCCAGGACGATTCCCAACACACGGAGGCCAAGAATGATTGAGTACAGACTGAGAGGGCGATCACCCTAACACAGTGGCAGGAAAGATGGAACAAATCAAGTAACGGTCGCTGGACCTACTGCTTGATCCCGTCCATCGAGCCGTGGATCTGCAGGATGTCCGGTGATGTGAACTATCACCTCACCCAAATACTGACGGGACATGGTGGCTTCCGTGAGTATCTTCACCGAATAGGGGCAGCAGTAACACACGACTGCCCCCAGTGCCCAGGGATCTCGGGAACAGCAGAACACGTCCTGCTGGAATGCCCCATATTCCAGCAGGAGAGACAGAGATGGCACGCATAACTGCCGCTGGATACGGTGCGTCATTGATGCGCTCGGAGGATCAATAGAATGCTGGATGTGAGCTAGGTTTTTAAAGCCGTAAACATCCTGAAGATACTACGCCTCCAGGAGTAGGCGGATAGGCCCAGGAGAGGCGAAGAAGAAGGCATGAGTTAAAACAACTAACTTGACAAAGTGAACGTCGGCAAGGCCAAGCATTCTTACTTAACAGGTAGATACCACTCTGAGCACCCAAATTGATCAGTAGCTTGCGCCATTCTCTCATAACCATTTCAAGGACACAGTTGCAGAGAAGTGTGGAAAGTCGATCTCCTTGTCCCACTTCAGTTTTTATTTCGAAAGTTTCTGAAATCTCGCCTCTAAATTTAACCTTTGAATGGGTGTTGCTCACAGTTGCTAGGATGAGTCTGCGGGTTTTATTGTTTAGCCCTAGTTCCTGGAGTACTTTGTAAAACGTTTCTCTGTCAATGGAATCGTAGGCCTTCCTAAAATAAGCAAAGGTGACGACCACCTTGCGGTTTCTCATCTTGGAGTATGCAAGTACAGTTTTAAGATTTAGCATTTGTTCAACACAGGGTCGGTCTTTCTTAAGGCACTCTAGTATTCTCCCAGTTGACTACCCAGCTGATCTTCTGCCCTTGTTTGTAGCGCCTTCGAGAGAATCGTGTATGTTACCGGGACGATAGAAATTCCACGCTAATTTAGATCAGTAAAATCTCCCTTTTTGTGAAGCGGATGGATTAGAGCAGATTTCCAATCGCGTGGTAACTTTTCTGTTTCTCAGATGTCTTGGATGATCTCGGTTAGCCTGTGCACGGCATTGTTTCCAGCACATTTTCACAGTTCAGCAACGATAGAGTCCTCGCCAGCTGTCTTATTAATCTTAAGTTAAATGATCAATAGTTTCCTTTAGTTGGTCCCAGCTGTGTGTCCCTCCTTGTGCTATATCTACTTCATACAAACGATACACCCAATACTGATAACACGATAACTACTACCTTTGCGGATCATACTGCACTGATGGCAATTGGAAAAACTGAAGAGCAATAATTAGAAATACTCCAACTTGCTGTAAATAATTTGACCACCTGGACTCGTAAATGGCGAATCATACTTAATGAAGCAAAGTCTACATACATCAACTTTACCAATACAAATATTGAAAACAGACCCCCTCATTATTAATGGCATTTCTCATATTAATGGCTTCGATCTAAGGATCAGATCAAGAGAAATCAAGAGAAACTTCAATTGAAAATACGAAAAATGTATTGGCTCCTAGGACATCGCTCCGAACTAAAAGTGCACAACAAACAAGCTAATCCTATACAAACAGGTGTTGCGCCCAATCTGGACATCCAATTATGGGGGTGTGCTAAGAAACAGAACATCAATATTATTCAACGCTATCAAAACAAAATGTTACGTGCCATCGCCAATGCCCCATGGTATGTGCGCAATAGCTACTTACACCGTAAACTCGGTGCAGAAACAGTCGATGCCATCATTACAAGATATGCTATCTCGCACGAAACACTCCAGCATCAAAAGGCATTTTTCTTAATTTGATCTCACAAATAGTTTCGAAAAAAATAGTAAAATTCTAAAGTTTACAGTGGGCCCATTTCTATGCATGCAAGTTTATATTGTGTTTGTAAAACATTATCTATTTTTTTTTTAGAGCTATAAAAAATCTTGGCCAGTCGTGTCATAGGATATGCAGTAATGAATTCCTCCGTAACTGCAAATATATGATTTATACCTTGAATAAAGATTAAAAGTTGATTTATCTAGCCAAATTTTTCAATTTTAATTTTCATTGATCACATTAATTACTTGAAATATTATCAATTGGTCTGTCAACAATTCTTCGTGACAGACACATTTTCCCAATGTAGTTATTATATCAGGGAATAACAATTGCGGAATATTTATCAAAAATTCCCTAACAAATTCTCCATCCGAAAATGATGTACCTACATTATTTTGGAATCTGGGGGCTCGGCAGTGCCCCCGCCAAGCTGAGCACAACCATACTATCTTTTCTCGAAGCGACAAATGGCACTTTTGATCCCCCTGTAACTTCGTTGTGTATAAAGTAGGAAGTTTGAATATTTAGATATCAAGAGACATACTATAACTGGCTATATTGCAAATATATCTAATAATTATACCTTATAGTTTACGAATTATCGCCAGTCAAATTTCTTAATTTTGTGACACACTCAACCACGATCAAAATTCTAAGGGCAAATTTCGAATTTTAGTTTGTCTTTAGCCTATAACGAAAGGAAAAAATCAAAAATCCCGAAATTTCATTATGGATTAAATGAAAAATAATGATTATTTAAAAATTCCTTAATTTTGTCACCGATCATCAAAATTCTAAGGTACTTTTAGCAATCTTACAAACATCAAATTTTGAATTTTAGTTAGCATTTAGCCTATAATAGAAGGAAAAAATCTAAAATCCCGAAATTTCAGTTTCCTGTAAATGAAAAATAATGATTATTTAAAAATTTCTTAATTTTTTCACCGATCATCAAAATTCTAAAGTACTTTTAGCAATCTTACAAACTCCAAATTTTGAATTTTAGTTAGCCTTTTGCCTATAAAGGAAGAAAAAATTAAAAATTCCAAAATTTCGTTTCCCATTAAATGAAAAATAAGGATTATTAAAAATAATATTCAACGAACGTATCGCGCTTGTACGTATGGTTTCTAACTTTAAAATAGAGACAGGGAGTGGGCTTTAAGAAAATCAGTAGCTGACGGTAACGGTATATTACCCAAAAAAAAGGGACATGACGTGCAAAAAGAAATGAAATCCCATTAAAAGCATAAAATATAAAAAATGCCCAGTCTCGTAACTCAGTTCTTTCGCTACAAAAAGTTATGGGAGCTCGTGTAAGACCAAATCAGTTATTTTAGTTAGTGTTTGTAGAAGCACCTATTCAACTACTTTGTTATAAATTGTTATCTAATCAATTACCTATCAACATTAGACAACTTTATTTCTATTAAAATTATAATGACATAGCAATTGCAAGGCAACGAAATTGAAAAATAATCGTCGAAATATACTAATCGAGTAAGGTACCGTCACTGAACTCGAAAGGGGTCAAAAGTCAAGATTTCTTGAAAATTTAGAAAAATTGTCAAAAAATGCGGTTTACGTCTTGAATTTTTTCCAATGAATTGAACAAAAAATAAGGTTTTTTTGACGAGCTTTACCAAGTTCCGCCCCCGCAGGGGAGCGGCTGTAGGTGCGTTTTAAATTTTTCACTTTTTCCGTAAAAACTCCGTTCCTCTTGGGCGTCGAAACGGGAAATGGTCATTTTCTGTTGTAAAACTGAACAGGCCTTCGACCCGTGTCCGTCTGCCGCTCGCAAGTCCCACATGGCTTGGTCCGCGGCTCGATTTTTTTACTGCGTTCTCTTGCCGCGTCGATTTCACGTTTTTTGACGTCATGCGGAAAAGTACGCGACCGTCGGTTCACCCGGTGCGGCGGAAAATGTAAAGCGAAAAAAAACCGTTTTTTTCATCACATCTGTGGACGCCGTTCTCTTGATTGAAGAACGCCGTGTCTCCAAACCGGTTCGTTCGATGCGAGATATTTACCCGAAACCGGCGGTGGAAGAATCTGGCACCTTCGGCATCCTGTTCCCACTCTGGGTCAATTTTAACACAAAAATCGAAAAAACGCGATGTTTTTTCACCTAATTTGCGGGGATCCCTCTCCCGGGATATCCAACAGTCGGATCGGGACCTAACCGGCACCAATCGATTCGGCATAGTGTCTTTAAGTTTGTTTTGGAGTTTAATTGCGATTGCGTGCCGGATGGCACCGGGAGGCCCGAAAAACCATGTTTTGCAGAAGCACGCGAGAATCCTCTGGGAAAATTAAATAGCAGGGCCTCGCGGTGGTGGTTTCTGAATATAGAACGAAAGGGTCTATAAGGCGATAGGAACGATGCATCGCTCGATCGCATTTGGGGGTCTCGACGCCCGTCCAAACTCGAAACGAATTTTTCAAAATTGAGCAAATTGAAACCTTCAATATTCGGTGAAATGTTTTAGAATTGTATTGCTCTTTTCAGGAATTATAGCCCCACGTGTGTACTTTCGAACGACACCAGTCTCGGCGCATTACACCTCCAGGGACGTTCCGCAGGCCCCAATTCGCGAAGTCACTTTTTTTTCACCTCTTCAAACGGAAACGCTTAAAAGAAAATTTACATTTCCAGTCCAACAAGTGCATGCCCGGTGAAAAGGCCAACAGTATGGCGTTTGAATTTCTCAAATCCATCAACGGCTTCGCACTCCAGGGCTAAAATACTACGACCATTGCTTGCCGCTGAATCGCCAATTTACACTTACAGCTGATCATTCTGACACTATTTTCTCTCAGGTTATGTGGAAATGTCATTGTTGAAGTTTATCCGTGTGCTTGTGAAAAGATAAAATTAAAGAAAAGAATTTAAATCAAAATTCTGATTTTTCGCTCAATGTTAGGTTGAAATTCAAATAAAATTCAAAGAGAAATCTCTAAATTGCAGATTTCGGCGACTCTGGCTCTTGATTAGCAACACATAGCAACGTCAAAATTCGCATTTTTTCACAAATTTCTACAAGAAAACGAAGTTTTTTCACTTTTCTTTTAGCAGATTCTTAAAATTCAGACCATTTTACATCAGAAACAGTTGCTTCCCTTCACATTTGAATTCCAAAATTTATTTCATAATCCGCGATATTTACGAGTTTTTTTAAGAATAATTGTAGCTTTTGAATTGAATTTAGATTCCAACGGTACAACACGCGTCTTCCTCTAATGTATATCAACAGAGTTATTGGCGAAAAGCTGTCAGTTTTACCATTTCACTGCGGAAGGAACAGCCATTTCAATATTTATTGACATTTTCTATTCAAATTCGAATACAACTCATCAAGTTCTATTAAAATATGTTGCATGAATTTTCTGCGGCTGATTCGTGATTCGGATAATTTTGCATGGGGGACGATGTAAGTTTTTCGGTCATCTGGTGATATAAAATCCATTTTTCAAACGGTGGGAATTAAGAGTATTCTACAAGAATAGTTGAAAATTACACATTTAATTTGGAATCTAAAGGTGTATTCCTCGACTTCCTAGCGGGTATAACAAGAGAGTTTTTGTTGAAAAACTGTCAGTTCTACCACTTGACGGCTGAAGGAAAAGCCATCTCGAAATTTATCCGGATTTTCTTTTTAAAATCGAATAGTGCTCATTGAGACCCATTGAAATGTGCTGCATGCAAACTTTTTGCGGCTGATAGCCACGACATGACGAACGTTTAGAAATGTGTGTTAAATAATTTTAACACAGATAAATAGAGCGCCCTTTCGTTAACAAACGCATTAAGTTTTATATAGTTTACAAGAGTTATATATAAATTGTACATGTTTCTATTGAAATTTACATATTTGTGGTCGATTGCCTTGACACAGGATTTTTTTAATAAAGAAATACTTGCAAATATATTTTTTTGTTCAATTTTCCGAAGTCTAAGAAACATGCATTTAGCGCTATTTTATAGAGCACATTTTCATCTAAAAGTTGTGTCATTTTCATTTTTCCAGTGCGAACCGTTTTGGCTGAAGAGCCCATTTTATACCCGTGTAAATTGAGTGACGAAATTCAGAGAAGGGTTATAATATAGCTATATAATATAGTTATAATATAGCTATTTCTAAAAAATTTTCAATTTTATATTTTTTACTTTTGCGACCAAACCGAAGGTTTTTGCAAAATTTTCAAAAAATACTTTTTTGTAGACACCGACGTCTTACATACGGATATCCCGGTTATAATTTTCCACCTTGAGGCGTTGACGAGTTATTTGCAAATAAGCTGTGATGCAAAAATAATTCCTCACGCCGTCCCCATTGGAGTGGGAGCGTTCAAAATTTATCAGCAGTTACTTCTGGTGGATACCCACATTCAGTACAAGTTTCATTGAAATCCTTCAAGGATTAATATATTCTTTCGCAATTTTGGAATATTTTGAAGTTTTTGCATTCGGTTTTGATCGGAATTCGTGATTGACAAGTCTGGATATGTTGAAAAAAATATTTTACTAAGTTTCACAAAACGTGGAACAATAAAATTTCACACATTTGTAGAGAATTGGTCAGTCTATGATATCCCTCAGTTAGTTTTGCAAAATATTTCATCGGGCGGCGGCCGCCGCCCCTCAAACTCGAAAATAACAGAAATTAATAAATTCAAATAGCTATAAAATGAAAACTACAAGAGATATATTGAATTTTTTTTCAAATCTATATAGATTATACATTTATCTATTGAAATGGACGTTTTGGCATCTTCGTGGCCGATAGCCACGACAATTTGACAATTTCACACATTTGTAGAGAATTAGCCAATCTATGATATCTTTCAGTTAGTTTTGCAAAATATTTTATCTGGCGGCGGCCGTCGCCCCTCAAACTCGATCATAACAGAAATTAATAAATTCAAATAGCTATAAAATGAAAACTGCAAGAGATATATTGAAATTTCTTTCAGATCTGTATAGATTATACATTTTTCTATTGAAAGTGACGTTGTGGTATCTTCGTGGCCGATAGCCTGGACACGCAATTTTTTCTAATAAAGAAATACTTATTGAAAATTTACAAATATATATTTTTTTCAAAGGCTCCGAAGTTGCATGCATTTAGCACTATTTTATATTTTGTCTTTCTTTGAATTTTATATTTTAAGATACCATTTGGTTTTACCATTGGTTTTACCTTGGTTAGATTAGGTTGTCCGCCGCGAAGCAGGAAGATAAATCAAGACAACATACGCGCGGCAGCGCGAACTCTCGGTTCAATGTAGGACAAAGTGGCAAGGACCGTTGGTTTTACCTTGGTTAGATTAGGTTGCCCGCCGCGAAGCGGGAAGATAAATCAAGACAACATACGCGCGGAAGCGCGAACTCTCGCTCCAATGTAGGACAAAGTGGCAAGGACCGTTGGTTTTACCTTGGTTAGATTAAGTTGTCCGCTGCGAAGCGGGAAAATAAATCATGACATACGCGCGGCAGCGCGAACTCTCGGTCCAATGTAGGACAAAGTGGCAAGGACCGTTGGTTTTACCTTGGTTAGATTAGGTTGTCCGCCGCGAAGCGGGAAGATAAATCAAGACAACATACGCGCGGCAGCGCGAACTCTCGATCTAATATAGGACAGTGTTGCAAGGACCGTTGGCTTAACCCCGGTTAGATTAGGTTGCCGCCGCGAAGCGGACAGATAAATCAAGACAACATACGCGCGGCAGCGCGAACTCTCGATTCAATATAGGTCAATGTGAAAAAGGACCGTCGGTTTAACCCAGGTTAGATTAGGTTGCCCGCCGCAAAGCGGAGAGATAAATCAAGACTGTGACAGACAAACCAAGTTCCGCCCCAAGGCGGCTGTAGGTGCATTTTATTTTTTTTACTTTTTCTTCAAAAACTCCGTTCCTCTTGCGCGTCGAAACGGGATTGTCATTTTCTGTTGTAAAACTGAACGGGCCTTCGACAAGAGAAATCGCGTATGTTGCGCAACAGCGCGAACTCTCGATCTAATATAGGACAATTTGGCAAGGACCTTTGGTTTAACCCCGGTTAGATTAGGTTGCCCGCCGCGAAGCGGGCAGTTAAATCAAGACAACATACGCGCGGAAGCGCGAACTCTCGATCCAATATAGGACAGTGTTGCAAGGAATGTTGGTTTACCCCGGGTAAAATAACAGCACAGATAAATCAAGACAACATACGCGCGGTAGCGCAAGCTTTCGATACAATATAGGACGGTGTTGCAAGGACCGTTGGTTTAACCCCGGTTAGATTAGGTTGCACACCACTAAGCGGCAGATAAATCAAGACCTTCAAACTCGGACCTAACAAAAATTAATAAATTCAAATAACTATAAATTGAAAACTGCAACAGATATTTTGAATTTTTTTTCAGATATATATATAGATTATAGATTTTTCTATTTAAGTTGACGTTTTGGTACCTTTGTGGTCGATAGCCTTGACACAGGATTGTTTTTAACAAAGAAATATTTATTGAAAACTTGCAAATATATTTTTTTGTCCAACTCTTCAAAATCTACCAGACATGCATTTACAGCTTGATCTACAATACGCTAAAGTGGCAAAGTCTGTTAGCCTGAAAGAAAAGCGAACGAAAAATTAAGACAAACTACAAGCGGTAGCGCGACCCAAGAGATCAAAAATAAGATAAAGATGTAAAGCTAAATGTTGGTTTAACCTAGGTTAGGCTATTAGGTTAGCAAAGCGCCATAGAAATCCAGACCACATACGCATCCCTCGAAGTCAAACCGGAACTGATACTAATGGATTCAAATAGCAACAACTCGAAAACTGTAATAGATATAATAAAAACTCTTTCAGATCTATTAAGATCATAGATATTTCTATTGAAACAATTTGACCATTTTGGAATTTTCCTGGCCGATAACCTTGACACTGGATTTTTTAAATGAAGAAATACATGAAAATTAAATCAAAGTTGACATTAACGTCAGTTGAGTAATTTATTGGTTATAATTTTTTTTTGGTGAAACTTTTAGTAACATAATTTTGCTAAGTGTTGCTAATTGTCTAAAAGCAAACTTACTATAATTGGAGGAGTGATATTGGAAATCAAGAGTTGCCAACCTTCATAAAAGGAGGTTACTATATATGATGAAGTGAAGTTAATAAGTAAGGCTTGTAATTTTGACGAAAAAAAAAGACAACAATGTAACTTTAACAAATAGTTGGTGAGATTATGTTTGAGTATGTTGGTAACTCAAAAACACAAGATACCAACTTGATTAAAACAATATGTTGGTTATGTTGAACGTCAAAGTTGACAACATCAATGTTACTTAATCAATTTAAAGGTTATAAAAGTTTTAGTGAGATTTTCAGTAAATTTTTACTCCACAGCTGATTTTCTATCGTCCATGTTGTACACCTTAGGAACTAATATCACATCGTTAGATATAGTAACCTTTTTATGAACGTTGGGAACTTTTCATTTCTAATATCACTCCTTAAATTAAAGTCACTTTGATTTCAGACAATTGGTAACATTATATGATTAAGTAACCTCAAAAGTGTTTGATTATATTATTTTACAAACCTGACAGCATTAAAATCATTTGAGACGGATGAATTATTAGTTAATATTGTGCAGTAGGAATTGTACATCTTGCAACTCATACAACCTTAGCTGATGCGCTTTCTACAAGAATCGCGCAGCTCGCAATTCTGTTTACTCTTTCATATACAAATGTCAAAATTCATTAAACAATTTCACCCTCATCAATTATTCCACCTTTAGCAACTATTCCATTATTTTCAACTCTTCCATCCACAAAAACTATTCCATTCCGAAAAATACGATCCACATGTACTAGTAATCTACTAATTCGATAACTAAGTAAATCTGAATATAAGTTTAATTCAGTAAATACACATTACGAAAGATCAAATACAAAATAGTTTTACCTAGGTAACAGGTGGTAATAAAAAAGAGAATATCGTTGGTACCTGTACCAACGAAAAACATTGTATCGCAGGCACCAATAAACCTAAGAACAAAGTATTTTAATTAGTAGAATATGATGCAGTGCAATTGCCAAGTCATTATAATTATAATAGAAATAAAGTTATCTAATGTTGATACGGTCACTATAAATGTTGATAGGTAATTGATTAGATAACAATTTAAAACAAAGTAGTTGAATAGGTGCTTCTACACACACTAACTAAAATAACTGACTTGGTCTTACATGAGATCCCATAAGTTTTTGTAGCGAAAGAACTGCGTTACGAGACTTGGCATTTTTTTACATTTTATGTTTTTGATGGGATCTTATATTTACTGAGCGGGCCAGATTCAATATCATCGTAGGCCGTATGTGACCCGAAGGGCGGCTCTTGACAATATATAGATGAACAGTGAATATAGAAATATATAAGTTTTCGCTACATATTCTCCTCATACTCCGAGCGTTCCATAGAAAACGATTTCAATTGTGAAATGAATGAAGACTGCGACTGGCATTACTTTTGTCAAATAATGGCGAAGGCTATGATGAGATAGCAATATGGAAAATTACGTAAAATCTATTTGGTTCTGTAAGGATTTTTTATGCATCTAAACTTCCAAATAAATTGCCTCAACGCGACTTATGAGTCCTTTTAATCAATACCCTAGTTACGATTTAACATTTATTCAATTTGAGATAAAAATACCCATATAATATTTTTGCCCGTTTGTATCCGTATAATAAACATGTATTATCACTAAATATAACACATTATATAACGTATTTCTAAGAAATTCTCACATTCTAAATCGACGATTGTAATTATTATTGTTAGTTATCCTTTTTTCTGTCCAGTCAGACACATCAAATTTCCTTACAAAATAATATATAGTCGTATTATTTTATTTGCATTGTAAAAGTTAATAAAACCTACTGAATTATTTTTTCTTTTATGAAACGTATAATTTTCGCTAAAATGCAACTTTAACACGCGCGGATGGCACGGGGAAAGAAATATCTCCACGAGCTTTTAAGCAAAACATTACTATTTTTGGAAAGAGTACCAAGGACACAAAGTACACCAACTGAAATGTGACTTCACGGCAACTGCGTATTTTACTAAATATTATTTCTACCGAATCGTGCCCTTATTCGTCGATTGCGTGCTTGCGTATTTTACGATCTTGCGTATTTTACGATCTTGATGAAGCAATTACTTTAGTTATGTAAACTCTTGATAAATTTACAGATTCACACTGATATAATTAATTTCCTTTAGTTATATTTATTTGGCTAATTGTTTATATAACCACCATTTATAGCTAGCATTTATTTTATTTTTTGCATATATATATATATATATATATATATATATATGTATATATATATATATATATATATATATATATATCTATATATATATATATATTATATATATATATATATATATATATATATATATATATATATATATATATATATATATATATATAAATATAGTTAATTATGTGGACGAATTACATTGATTAGAGTTAATTAACGCTAATTATTAATTGCATATTTGGGCATGCTCATGCATATTTCATCAAAAGTTACATACTCTTGCATATTTAAGTTGTTATTATTAGTTTTCTTTTTATTTCTGGAAATACAAACCGACCACCCCCAAAATAACTACTATAGCATTATAAAGTTAAATAACATAAATTTAAAATCATTTTTACAAAAATATTGTGAACATAATATATACCTGACGAGAGTACCTTATGAAAAAAATATTTAAATTCTTATAACATTCAAACAATGTTGGAAAGAAGAATTTTAATTGTGAATTTGAAATTATAGAAGAAATCCTTCCAAAAAGTTAACGGTAGAGGTGAATATAAGTGAATCTATACACAAACAATTTAAAGCGGCAATACAATAAAATGAGGGATTTTTAAAATTAAAAAATATGTACAAAATCTTAAAAGGCGAGGATATTAATTTTGATTTAGACATAATTGTAAAAATAAAAAATGCACCAATTACTTCTCTAGATGTTGAAAGAAATTTTTTTACTGATATATGTGGAATTTTTTCCACGGCTTACCCTACATGAAAGTGACATTTTTTTCATTCTAGGGATGAAAATATTTTCACGTCTAGAGACGAAAATGAGCATTTTAAATTTATGATTTTCTCGATTAAAACACTAAACTAACCAAATTTGCAATGACTTTCTAATTAATTACATCAATTTCAATTAAATATTTTATGTACAAACGTAAAACGAGCCTGAAACTACTTAAAAAACAGAAATAAAATTAGGACATTTGACTTGAAAAGTATCACCTTCTATGAGAATGCAATATGTTACCGTGGAAACGGCCAAACTAACAATTAAATTTGTTTTGACAGTTCTGACAGTTCGCTTCGAATTGGATTTATTAAAGTCGACTTATGGATTCTACAACCGAAATCAGTAGAAAAAATTGCATTTACTACTCGAGATGAAAGTGTTTTTTTCTGGTTCGGTGTGATTGCTAACTCGCTGGCGCTCGTGAGCAAACTCGCACCTCACCAAAAAAACGCCACTTTCATCTCTTGCTGTAAAATATACTATTTTCGATTTATTTACATATGTTTTCAGACAGGAGAGAAAAATTCTGTTAGAAAATTTGGAACATTTTATTTGCAATTGTTACAGAAATATGTTGTAATAGTTTGTGAATTGTTGTAATAGGTTGTGAACTTTCGTCTTGTTAACAGTATAGTTTGTGAATTGACTAGTGGTCATGATTAGATATAGATTGAATCAAATAGTATAATTATATTTTTGTTTAGTTAATAATTGTTAATTAGAATTCAGAAAATTTTTGTGTAAATAAAAATATTAGATGGCCATAATTATTTCTATCTTTTCTTCATCAATTTTTGTCAAAGTTTTGCATATTATACTGCATATACCTATGGTCGAATTGAGTGCATATTTCCTCAAAAATCGATGCATTATATGCGCATATATTTTATTTTTTTGGTGCATATAATCCGCCCTGTATTCATAACAAACCAAATTTCACAATATACATTCAAAATGTGTTATAAAGTTATTTGAAAAGTCTCTCAAGAGAATCATAAGAATAATGACTTAAATTAACCACCATTACTTCTATATAAGATAGAAACTAGCTCAAAGAAATTAAATAAGTAATTTTTAATTCGAAATTAAATATATTTATGTGTACTAGAAAATATTTCATCCAAACAAGATTTATAAGTACATTTTCAAGCATCGATGGAAAATTTTGATGTTTAAAAATAAAACCATTTTTTTTATAATCTGTGTGGGAATTTGAAAATGTGTGTTTGAAAACACTTCCATTAAAAAATGATGGTTTTGATGCTAATTGGCTTAATTGTATTGCTGTCTGTTGATAACTAAAGTACTTCATTGATTGCTTTTAGAATCATAATTGAAATATTATTCTTTTAGGAGACAAAAAATTGTATGTGTATAAGATAAATATGAAATATATCCTTTTTAATTTATATTTGTATCGTGATTTGGATTTGTGTAAATATTCTTTCAAATTTTAATTTTATTATAAACTAAAACGTACCACACATGGCAACCCGGGAGAAATCGGTTATTTTATCAACCAAACCTCAATACAAGAGATCATATCAAAAACTTCTATACTAAGGGGTACTTGTACTACATCCAGATTAATTAATCAAAAGTAAATAATTGAAACTATATAATTACTAAATCCTTCATACCTGTCTGACTACAATCCTCTTGTTCATACTCTGCGCATAATCGTCCAGTATTCTAGCTTGTAGTTCAATCATGTATTCTCTATCTGTGAGGCTCACTATGTTCGAACCCATCAGCTTTTCCAACTTCGACCTGACATGCGGATGACTGAATCTATAAACAAATTACAATTAAATAGAAAATGTTTAATTAGAAATAATTTAAAAATTACTTTTATAATTGTATTAGGATACGGAAGGACCCAAGACGTAGATTGCAAATAAAATTTGGTATCGAATTGCTCGCTCATAATATGTATATTTTATTGTAAATATATTCGCAACATAAAGTTAAAATATATTTAATTTCTATAAATTATTATTTCTATTGTTTCCTTTAATTATGAATACAAAATATGAAAACATATCATCACTAATATGCATAATATATGTATATATATATATGCAATATATATTTAAAAATATTTGTAGCAATTTATATTATTTTTTAGTCTTATTAATGACTCCTTTGCTATGTTGAAGCGTAAGTCAGTTTATTACTCGATCTTTTTGCTGCATCTTATTCTAAATATAAGTAGATACAACTAGAGTACAACTTGTGGAGAAATCTTTCCGATAAGAAATTAAATGAACTCCCTTTCACACTGATAAGGTTATTGCGCAAATGCATTTTTTATGATGAAAGTTTGGCGTTTAAAGTGGTTCCTGCATCAACCACTTTGAGGAGGAAATTGATGCCACGGGCTTAGATTGCTAGCTATTTTAGGGGCTTGGACAAGGCCATAGCTGTAAACTGCAATTAATGTAAATGGAAGTTATCGATAAATTTTGTTAGGTATGGAGACATCTTATTTATTGGTAGTTTATTGGAGAAATTAGTGACATTCGTTTGTGAAATGGGAATACTGCTTTCATTTTATTATATAAGAAACTCTATAAATAGAACAAACATATCATATCTACATTAAAGTGAAATGCTCGGAGCGCTGAGAAAATAATTGTACGTCTTAATATGAAAACTATTTTTAAATGTGAATTTCACGATAAATAGTAACAGAAATTATTCCCATTTATTCGCATAAGTTTTGCACAGGGGTAATCAAAACGGTCGATCACTATCGACAAGTGTGTTTTGTGTTTCTATATTGGTTTATTAGAGAATATAAACACAAAGCCTACTGCAAAACAGAAGCACATAATATATTTTGTCTAAACTTGCCTCCTCTTGTCTTGTATTGTGTTGTCTTGTCTCCCCTTGTCTCGTCTTGTCTCGTCTTGTCACCCCTTGCCTCGTCTTGTCTCGTCTTTTCCCATCTTGTCTCGTATTGTCTCGTCTTGTCTCGTCTTGTCTCGTCTTGTCTCGTCTTGTCTCGTCTTGTCTCGTCTTGTCTCGTCTTGTCTCGCCTTGTCTCGTCTTGTCTCGTCTTGTCTCGTCTTGTCTCGTCTTGTCTCGTCCTGTCTCGTCTTGACTCGTCTTGTCTCGTCTTGTCTCGTCTTGTCTCGTCTTGTCTCGTCTTGTCTCGTCTTGTCTCGTCTTGTCTCGTCTTGTCTCGTTTTGTCTTGTCTTGTCTCGTCTTGTTTCGTCTTGTCTCGCCTTGTCTCGTCTTATATTGTCTTGTCTTGTCTTGTCTCGTCCTGTCTCGTCGTATCTCGTCCTGTCTCGTCTTGTCTCGTCCTGTCTCGTCTTGTCTCGTCTTGTCTCGTCTTGTCTCGTCTTGTCTCGTCTTGTCTCGTCTTGTCTCGTCTTGTCTCGTCTTGTCTCGTCTTGTCTCGTCTTGTCTTGTCTCGTCTTGTCTCGTCTTGTCTCGTCTTGTCTCGTCTTGTCTCGTCTTGTCTCGTCTTGTCTTGTCTTGTCTCGTCTTGTCTCGTCTTGTCTCGTCTTGTCTCGTCTTGTCTCGTCTTGTCTCGTCTTGTCTCGTCTTGTCTCGTCTTGTCTCGTCTTGTCTCGTCTTGTCTCGTCTTGTCTCGTCTTGTCTCGTCTTGTCTCGTCTTGTCTCGTCTTGTCTCGTTTCGTCTCGTCTTGTCTCGTCTTGTCTCGTCTTGTCTCGTCTTGTTTCGTCTTGTCTGGTCTTATCTCGTCTTGTCTCATCTTTTCATCTTGTCTCGTCTTATCTCGTCTTGTCTCGTCTTTTCTCGTCTTGTATCGTCTTGTCTTGTCTTGTCTCGTCTTGTCTCGTCTTGTCTCGTCTTGTCTCGTCTTGTCTCGTCTTGTCTCGTCTTGTCTCGTCTTGTCTCGTCTTGTCTCGTCTTGTCTCGTCTTGTCTCGTCTTGTCTCGTCTTGTCTCGTCTTGTCTCGTCTTGTCTCGTCTTGTCTCGTCTTGTCTCGTCTTGTCTCGTCTTGTCTCGTCTTGTCTCGTCTTGTCTCGCCTTGTCTCGTCTTGTCTCGTCTTGTCTCGTCTTGTCTCGTTTTGTCTCGTCTTGTCTCGTCTTGTCTCGTCTTGTCTCGTCTTGTCTCGTCTTGTCTCGTCTTGTCTCGTCTTGTCTCGTCTTGTCTCGTCTTGTCTCGTCTTGTCTCGTCTTGTCTCGTTTTGTCTCGTCCTGTCTCGTCTTGTCTCGTCTTGTCTCGTCTTGTCTCGTCTTGTCTCGTCTTGTCTCGTCTTGTCTCGTCTTGTCTCGTCTTGTCTCGTCTTGTCTCGTCTTGTCCCGTCTTGTCTCGTCTTGTCTCGTCTTGTCTCGTCTTGTCTCGTCTTGTCTCGTCTTGTCTCGTCTTGTCTCGTCTTGTCTCGTCTTGTCTCGTCTTGTCTCGTCTTGTCTCGTCTTGTCTCGTCTTGTCTCGTCTTGTCTCCTCTTGTCTCGTCTTGTCTCGTCTTGTCTCGTCTTGTCTCGTCTTGTCTCGTCTTGTCTCGTCTTGTCTCGTCTTGTCTCGTCTTGCCTCGTCTTGCCTCGTCTTGTCTCGTCTTGTCTCGTCTTGTCTCGTCTTGTCTCGTCTTGTCTCATCTTATCTCGTCTTGTCTCGTCTTGTCTCGTCTTGTCTCGTCTTGTCTCGTCTTGTCTCGTCTTGTCTCGTCTTGTCTCGTCTTGTCTCGTCTTGTCTCGTCTTGTCTTGTCTTGTCTCGACTTGTTTCCTCTAGTCTTGTCTAGTCTTCTCTCCTCTTCCCCTTATAAATCTAATTATAAACCCTTTCAAAAGTCTGGTTATCTTAAGGAGTCTGACTTGTTGGACTACCAAGAATATAAAATATACTTACAAATGTTAAAAATTATAAATGCAAATATAAAATGTTAAAAATGTGCCTTGGCATAATTGAATAGAAATCAATCAATCAATCAATTTCCCGTCTTCTCTCGTCTTTTCTTTGGTACACTTTAATGCAGTTGAGCTAAATGAGTATTATGCCAATATAGTTCAAAATATCCTCTTTGTAGTTCTGACTTTATAGACAGATAGGCTTTATAGACAGTTAAATGCTCAGTAATATGGTCTCAAATAGACAATATATATGTTACTAAAGCTCTACATCTTACTCTGCAAAAATCGAAAGGTACAAATCCTGGTGGGATACATCTGAGGTGGCTAAGAGATCATTTTCGTCAAATACCTCTCACGGCCTTATTCAATAGATCTTCTGACACTGGTGAATTTCCCGCCTTATAGAAGATCATCTTCCTCATACCGATAAATAAGATTACACCTATGTTTTTAAACTATTTTATCTACGACCACTATTGTAATTGTCCCAATATTGTACAGTTCGTGGATTATGTAAATACATCATACAGCACACGTATGTAACAGTCCGCGATTAATGTTATTTAATGATTCAATAATACACTAGTGCGTCTGGTTTACGATTCGTTGATTGGTTGAGAGCTGCTACTATCGTTTAATATAAGCAACCCAAAGCATTCAGTTATTTGTATAATTATTAAACGTTAAACTAATTTAACATAAACACTATTTTTTTTTCAATTAACACAATTTCAATTAAAATAATGTGCAGTTAAAGTGACAATGAAAATTGCACTCCGCCCGAAATTGTTGAAAAAGCAAAACAAACTGCCCATAATTTGCTACCGATTAAATCTCGGGATCGATACGAGGATGCATATAGAAAATTTATGGACTGGAGATTGAAGCATAAAGTTAAATCGTTTTCAGAAAAAACAGAAATTAATATAAAGCACGACATCGATATTTCAAACCATTCAAAGTTAATAGCTTTACTAAAGAGAAAATCTGACGGATTTAAAAGCAAGAAATAAAAAAAAATCACCAATCAAGAAATTAACAGTTTCCTCAATAATTCGCCGGATAACAAATATTTATTGATGAAGCTATTCATTACTTTTTTTTCTTATAATACTCTCGTCGCATAACGACATATTTTTTTATATAATTTTAAGTTATTCTTATCATTGGCATTAGTGGTGCTTGCAGAAAACAAGAACTACAAAATATTAAACCCTGCCATATAGAAGACACCGGAACATCTCTAACCGTTAAAATTCCTGATTCTAAAACAAAAACTCAAAGATCTTTTGTGGTACCTAAAGAATTTTAATGATCAGCCTTTTTTTCTAAATTATCAAAATTAGAAATGCACTTAGCAATGTGTTGGAATAAATAAAATTGGCTCTATACCTAAACAAATCGCTAATTATCATCATTTGCCAGAAGCAAATCTTTATGCAGGACATTGTTTCAGACGTTCGTCAGCCACCATTCTTGTGGATTCCGGTGGTGATTTATTGTCAATAAAAAGGCATGGTGGGTGGCGTTCGTCTGCAGTAGCAGAAGGCTATATATTCTGCTCGATGAAAAGTCAAAATGATATTGCTACAAAAATTTCTACAGCGATAAACAATAATTTCACTTCCACAAGTGCAGGTACATCATGGAATACGACTTCAAGTACTCATAATTCAACTAATCTAATCTCAAATGATATCTATAATTATCCAACATTAATATTTAACAATTGTTCTGTTACTATAAATTATAATCAAAAAAATTAATTTAATAATTATAAATATATTTTTACATCTTCATTTTTATTATATTGTAGTTTATTCTTGGGAAAAGGAACATATTTTAATAAAACAACTGACGTAGATATTTTGCCAACGTTTCGGTCTCTTTTATTCTGACATTCTTTATCTATTTAGTAGATAAAATTAATCCTAAAAATATAAATTATTAAGATTAAATTCTGAACATGTTACCTTCTATATAGATCCGTCCAACTTTATTTCTTTTGACATTGACATTGCGTACATTGTGTTGCCTATATCGATGAATCACTATATCAGTTACATCAAACATATTTTTGTTATTGAATAGAAACAAATTAGTTTGGTCGTAGATAAAGTATAGCACATAATTCGAGTTGTAATGCAACTACGTACTCGCGGAATTACGCGAGTTAACTATTCCGCTCGTACGTAATATGCTTCTTACAACTCTCATTAAATAATATACTATAATAAAATATAATAAATGTTACAGTACCCAGTCAGCACATTTTCGGCTTACTCACAATATCAGGAATGTAATGGATAATAATCATTTGACCTTATTAGTTTTGTTTCATTCACATCACCTTTTGACTACGTTGACCCCAAAACTTCACTGTTACTTCTTCTTCTTCTTTCGAATAGGCCTAATTTGGACCACGCTTGTCCAACTGTTGGGCTTTGACCTTTGCCCAGTATTGTCGCATTTTCTGCCGGTGTAACTCCTTTCTCTCTTCTGTCCAGTGGGTACCTTTCCTACGAGGTTTTTGCTGAAATCCACGGACTTCCTTCAGGGTGCGTCTCACAGACTGTCTGTTTTGGAGATCTCTTATTCCCAGTTTTTTTATATCCTTCTCGGTTTCTGTCAACCAAGTGGTACGAAACTTCTTGTTTTGCCAGAAGGTGAACATATGGTTGGTTATTCGGTTTGGAGGCAATCTTTCAACGTGACCGTAGAAAGCTACCTTTCTTTTCCTTGCACAGTTAGAGAGCATCTCAACAGTTTGTAGAGCTCAGAGTTATGCCTCCTTCGGAATTCCCCATCTTTCTTTACCGGACCTAGGATCTTCCTGAGGATTCTCCTCTCTATGATTTCCAATTTCTCTACTAGACCTCTTCGGTTCAAGGAAAGACACTCCATGGTATACAGGGCTTCTGGTCGTAAGATTGATGTGTAGTGCTTAAGTTTCAGGTTGCGTGACAGGCATTTCTTATTGTAAGTGTTCTTAGTCAGTCGACGGGCTAGTTCTAACTTGTTGACTCTAATGGATAATGTTGCTCTTTCTGATAAGTTACGTTCAATCCATTCGCCGAGATACTTAAATTTCTCAGTCCTCTTAAGGTTTCCCTGTTCTTGTAACATCTCTCTGTTTGCTTCTCTGATGTTGGTGAAGAATTCTCTTTTCTCCAGCGACACTTGAAGACCCACTTTTTGCAGCCTGTTTTCTGAGGCAGTTTACCTGCATTGTTGCCATCTCAAGAGAATCAGCAAACAGTGTCATGTCATCTGCAAAGGCCAGACAATCTACAACCAGTCCATCGTTCTTACGTCCCTGGTAGATACCACTCTTAGCACCCAAATTGTTCAGTTCCTGGCGCCATTCTCTCATAACCTTTTCAAGGACACAGTTGAATAAAAGTGGGAAAAATTCTGAAATCTCGCCTCTAAATTTAACCTTGGAATGGGTGTTGGTCAAAGTTTCTAGGATGAGTCTGCGGGTTTCGTTGTCTAGCCCTAGTCCTGGAGTACGTTGATAAGCGTTTCTCTATCAATGTAATCGTATGCCTTCCTAAAATCAACAAAGGTGACGACCACCTTGCGGTTTCTCATCTTGGATCATTCAAGTACAGTTTTAAGATTAAGGATCTGTTCAACGCAGCATCAGGTCTTCCTGAAGCCCCCCTGGTATTTCCCCAGTTGACTATCCAACTGATTTTCTGCCCATGTTTGTAACGCCTTCGAGAGAATCTTGTATGTTACCGCGACGGGAGAAATTCCACGGTAGTTGTTTAGATCAGTAAAATCTCCCATTTTGGGAAGCGGATGGATCACAGCAGATATCCAATCGGGTGGTAATTTTTCGGTTTCCCAGATGTCCTGGATGATTTCGGTTAGCTTTTTTTTTTAAGTTTGGTCTGATGTGAATGCCGGATTTGCCGACCCCTCAAACACTACGGCCTACTTGTGGCCTATTGTATTTTGTATTCACATTCACTTATAGGCCCAGAAACCTAGTTGTTATTGTAAATTGCGCTATTTAATATTTTTTACATTTGTCTTCTGGTACAAATGCGGCCGGCACTGGGGATAGAACTCGGGACCTCTAAACTTGTTAGTTAGCGCTCTAGCATGAGGCCACGAGCGTCACCACTACACCACTCACGCCGGCTTTCGGTTAGCTTGCGCACGTCATTGTTTCCAGCACATTTCCACAGTTCAGCAACGATAGCGTCCTCTCCAGCTGCCTTATTATTCTTAAGAAGTTGAATGATCTGGCCAACTTCTTCCAATGACGGGGGAAGCAAATCCGGGTTTGCTGTGGTTTGTTTATAGTCCAAGTCTTCGCTGGGTGGGTCACAGTTGAGTAGATTTTTAAAGTACTGAGCCAAAAGGTGGCAGTTGTCCTTGTCGTTATAGGCCAGTTTGCCTTGTGAGTCTCTGAAGAGGAGGCTCGGCGGAGCGCATTTTCTGAGTGCCTGCTTGAAGGTTCCAAAGAAATCTCCGGCATTACTTTTAGCAAAGCTCTTTTCGATTTGGGTCAGTTGGTTTTGTGTAAAGGTTCGTTTGGTTCCTCGAGTTATCTTTGCTGTAACCTTTCCTTGTTGCAAAAATTTATGCCAATTTTCCTTGGTCTTTTCAGAATTCCACTTCACCCAGGCTAATCTATCTGTCTTTGGGCTATTGCATTGTCACAGTCTTCAGTCAACCACGGATGCTTCCTTCTTCTAGCGAGAGGGGCGAGTTCATTGGCCGCCTTGACAAGTCTACTTCAGTTGATCCCAGCTGTTTAGGTCAGTGTTGTTCAGTCTCTGACTTACTTCTTGACTGTTCTTGAGTCGCTCTACGTCAACTCTTACCATTTTGGAGAATCAGCAAACAGTGTCATGTCATCTGCAAAGGCCAGACAATCTACAACCAGTCCATCGTTCTTACGTCCCTGGTAGATACCACTCTTAGCACCCAAATTGTTCAGTTCCTGGCGCCATTCTCTCATAACCTTTTCAAGGACACAGTTGAATAAAAGTGGGAAAAATTCTGAAATCTCGCCTCTAAATTTAACCTTGGAATGGGTGTTGGTCAAAGTTTCTAGGATGAGTCTGCGGGTTTCGTTGTCTAGCCCTAGTCCTGGAGTACGTTGATAAGCGTTTCTCTATCAATGTAATCGTATGCCTTCCTAAAATCAACAAAGGTGACGACCACCTTGCGGTTTCTCATCTTGGATCATTCAAGTACAGTTTTAAGATTAAGGATCTGTTCAACGCAGCATCAGGTCTTCCTGAAGCCCCCCTGGTATTTCCCCAGTTGACTATCCAACTGATTTTCTGCCCATGTTTGTAACGCCTTCGAGAGAATCTTGTATGTTACCGCGACGGGAGAAATTCCACGGTAGTTGTTTAGATCAGTAAAATCTCCCATTTTGGGAAGCGGATGGATCACAGCAGATATCCAATCGGGTGGTAATTTTTCGGTTTCCCAGATGTCCTGGATGATTTCGGTTAGCTTTTTTTTTTAAGTTTGGTCTGATGTGAATGCCGGATTTGCCGACCCCTCAAACACTACGGCCTACTTGTGGCCTATTGTATTTTGTATTCACATTCACTTATAGGCCCAGAAATCTAGTTGTTATTGTAAATTGCGCTATTTAATATTTTTTACATTTGTCTTCTGGTACAAATGCGGCCGGCACTGGGGATAGAACTCGGGACCTCTAAACTTGTTAGTTAGCGCTCTAGCATGAGGCCACGAGCGTCACCACTACACCACTCACGCCGGCTTTCGGTTAGCTTGCGCACGTCATTGTTTCCAGCACATTTCCACAGTTCAGCAACGATAGCGTCCTCTAAAGCTGCCTTATTATTCTTAAGAAGTTGAATGATCTGGCCAACTTCTTCCAATGACGGGGGAAGCAAATCCGGGTTTGCTGTGGTTTGTTTATAGTCCAAGTCTTCGCTGGGTGGGTCACAGTTGAGTAGATTTTTAAAGTACTGAGCCAAAAGGTGGCAGTTGTCCTTGTCGTTATAGGCCAGTTTGCCTTGTGAGTCTCTGAAGAGGAGGCTCGGCGGAGCGCATTTTCTGAGTGCCTGCTTGAAGGTTCCAAAGAAATCTCCGGCATTACTTTTAGCAAAGCTCTTTTCGATTTGGGTCAGTTGGTTTTGTGTAAAGGTTCGTTTGGTTCCTCGAGTTATCTTTGCTGTAACCTTTCCTTGTTGCAAAAATTTATGCCAATTTTCCTTGGTCTTTTCAGAATTCCACTTCACCCAGGCTAATCTATCTGTCTTTGGGCTATTGCATTGTCACAGTCTTCAGTCAACCACGGATGCTTCCTTCTTCTAGCGAGAGGGGCGAGTTCATTGGCCGCCTTGACAAGTCTACTTCAGTTGATCCCAGCTGTTTAGGTCAGTGTTGTTCAGTCTCTGACTTACTTCTTGACTGTTCTTGAGTCGCTCTACGTCAACTCTTACCATTTTGGAGAATCAGCAAACAGTGTCATGTCATCTGCAAAGGCCAGACAATCTACAACCAGTCCATCGTTCTTACGTCCCTGGTAGATACCACTCTTAGCACCCAAATTGTTCAGTTCCTGGCGCCATTCTCTCATAACCTTTTCAAGGACACAGTTGAATAAAAGTGGGAAAAATTCTGAAATCTCGCCTCTAAATTTAACCTTGGAATGGGTGTTGGTCAAAGTTTCTAGGATGAGTCTGCGGGTTTCGTTGTCTAGCCCTAGTCCTGGAGTACGTTGATAAGCGTTTCTCTATCAATGTAATCGTATGCCTTCCTAAAATCAACAAAGGTGACGACCACCTTGCGGTTTCTCATCTTGGATCATTCAAGTACAGTTTTAAGATTAAGGATCTGTTCAACGCAGCATCAGGTCTTCCTGAAGCCCCCCTGGTATTTCCCCAGTTGACTATCCAACTGATTTTCTGCCCATGTTTGTAACGCCTTCGAGAGAATCTTGTATGTTACCGCGACGGGAGAAATTCCACGGTAGTTGTTTAGATCAGTAAAATCTCCCATTTTGGGAAGCGGATGGATCACAGCAGATATCCAATCGGGTGGTAATTTTTCGGTTTCCCAGATGTCCTGGATGATTTCGGTTAGCTTTTTTTTTTAAGTTTGGTCTGATGTGAATGCCGGATTTGCCGACCCCTCAAACACTACGGCCTACTTGTGGCCTATTGTATTTTGTATTCACATTCACTTATAGGCCCAGAAACCTAGTTGTTATTGTAAATTGCGCTATTTAATATTTTTTACATTTGTCTTCTGGTACAAATGCGGCCGGCACTGGGGATAGAACTCGGGACCTCTAAACTTGTTAGTTAGCGCTCTAGCATGAGGCCACGAGCGTCACCACTACACCACTCACGCCGGCTTTCGGTTAGCTTGCGCACGTCATTGTTTCCAGCACATTTCCACAGTTCAGCAACGATAGCGTCCTCTAAAGCTGCCTTATTATTCTTAAGAAGTTGAATGATCTGGCCAACTTCTTCCAATGACGGGGGAAGCAAATCCGGGTTTGCTGTGGTTTGTTTATAGTCCAAGTCTTCGCTGGGTGGGTCACAGTTGAGTAGATTTTTAAAGTACTGAGCCAAAAGGTGGCAGTTGTCCTTGTCGTTATAGGCCAGTTTGCCTTGTGAGTCTCTGAAGAGGAGGCTCGGCGGAGCGCATTTTCTGAGTGCCTGCTTGAAGGTTCCAAAGAAATCTCCGGCATTACTTTTAGCAAAGCTCTTTTCGATTTGGGTCAGTTGGTTTTGTGTAAAGGTTCGTTTGGTTCCTCGAGTTATCTTTGCTGTAACCTTTCCTTGTTGCAAAAATTTATGCCAATTTTCCTTGGTCTTTTCAGAATTCCACTTCACCCAGGCTAATCTATCTGTCTTTGGGCTATTGCATTGTCACAGTCTTCAGTCAACCACGGATGCTTCCTTCTTCTAGCGAGAGGGGCGAGTTCATTGGCCGCCTTGACAAGTCTACTTCAGTTGATCCCAGCTGTTTAGGTCAGTGTTGTTCAGTCTCTGACTTACTTCTTGACTGTTCTTGAGTCGCTCTACGTCAACTCTTACCATTTTGGAGATTCTGTGTAATCTAGCGTTTTTAGGCGGGAGTCCTATTTTGATCTTTGAGAGGAAGTGGTCTGAGTCCAGATCGGCGCCACTTAGTACCTTCACGTTTTGTATTTCCTTTTGAGATTTTCGTGAAATGGCCACACGATGTATCTGGAATTCACCTACGTCGGTGTTAGGTGAAAGCCAAGTCTTCTGCTTTCTTGGCAAGTGTTTGAAAGCTGTGGACTTCATGAGCAACCCAAAAGTCCTACACAGATCCACCAATGGTTCTCCGTTGTGGTTGGTTCGCTAATGCGCCGGATAATTGCCCAATATGTTTCTGGTTTTTTCTTTCTTCCAATTGAGCATTGATGTCACTAAGCAGTATGACGGTAGTTAAATACAAACTTTGATTTCTGTGTCAACTGCTGCGTAATGGTTGATTCATATATCCAGATGACTTTTACGCCTCTAACTAAGTTTTCCCAGTGTGCTCGTGACTTCGGTATCCTTCCAATGTCACTGACGTCACTATCTTCCTAATGCGCACCTTCGCGGTTTTTTTTATTCAGCTTTGTAATATTTTAATAGATCGAATTTTTTTTTTTGGTTTCACTGTGCTGTGCCGAACGGTTGATGTCCGACATTTTATTAATATAATAATTTTTAAACACCTTAATATAAATTGTTCATGAGGCTGCCAAGGCTCGCTTTACACTAGTTGTTATGTAATCTACAACTTTTTTGTCAATATGATTACATAGACCAAACTACGTATAAAACTATAATCGTACACAAAAGTTTAGGGTTAAGTTTTTTTGAATATTCTTTACACGCCTTTCGCTGCCTACAACGTTTTCAGAATCAAAGACTCTTTTGAATTTGTCACTGCCTTGAACAATTACCAAGTACCTGATGGTCATGAACTGGTGTCATTGGATTAATACCTTAATCAAGGATGCTTTGGACAAACTTAATTTCGAAATCCCAATTCTGTGGCAATATGTGGATGATATTGTTTGTACCATCCCGCACGGGACCAAAACTGAGGTCCTAAGGGCTTTCAATTCATATAACGACACCCTGATCATCAGAAAAAATGGCAACCTTATTAAATTAGACTGGTACCAGAAACCTACAAGTTCGGCAGATACCTTAATTATTTTTTCAGCGCTCCCCTCCAGCACAAGCTGAATTGGCGAAGATTGGCCATACAGATCTTCGTACCGATAGTATAGATAGATTGTTTAATATCCTAAAGAAGAACCCCACAACTACCCCACAACTAGGAAATTGTTGTGCTCCAATCCTACAAGACAACCTATCGCTGAGGTGGTCGCAGTGAACGAAACTAAAATATATTAGAGCTTACACTTGGTAGAATCACTGTCCTCCAGCCTTAGCAACCCATTGTAATGATAAGGACTATAGGGTAAACTATTCTGACCTAATATTCCTTGCAAGAGAACCAAGTCTATCTAAAAGACTCTTTTTAGAAATGTGTATCATTCATAACGCCGGTGCAGCCATGAATTTAAGGAAAGACATGGATGGTTTGAGCAATTTGGGCGACGTTTAGACACAGTTGATATATATATATATATATATATATATATATATATATATACATCCAGTGTGTCCGCAGATTGAGGTACCCAAAATTTTGGATCAAATGTACCGGGTCTTAATAAATTAGGAAAGTTTGAAAATACTTCAAGGCATAAGTTACATTATTTATTATTTTTTACAGAAATTTTATAAAACAAAGTTGTTTATAAACTAACGTAGAGTCTGTATAAACATTTTGAAATAAATATTCGAATTTTTAATAATTATTCTACAGAGCCACCTTATTAGAAAATTTTAAATCAAATGTACAGGGTATAAATTAGGAAAGTATGAAATTGCTTCAAAAATCGAATTTTTAATAATAAAATAGTAACAGATTTTTATTTTATTGCATTTTACATTATTAGCAATGCACCTACGTTATTAGTAATACGGTCAGTTTTAGATAACCAGAAATTATCTTTAAGGAAGCGACACTGGATTTAAGCAATAGGGAATGACACAATTTTTAAGGAAAACAAAATTAAACCGTTTAAGCGAAAGATGCGGCATACATTTGAACCTATTGATGAAGAGGGTCGTTTAGAGTTTTGTTTATGGATTAATTAAACTAAAATTTCATAGATTAATTTTTTTACCGATGAATGTACATTTTGCACAAACGGATACGTATCTTCACAAAATATTCGTCATTAGACCTAATTACATAATAAACAAACGAGGATAACGTTACAAAAAAGTTATGTATGGTGTGGAATTTTTTTTGATCGGATCATTGGCCCATATTTTATAGAGGGAAATTTAAACCAGCACGTGTATTTGAACATTTTGGAACATTTTGTCTAACCATTTCTTAATATATTAAAGCCAGAACTGCGTAATAATTTATTTGGGCATCAAGACGGTTGCGCTGCACATTCCACAGCCTTGGTCAGACAATGGTTATAAGATCATTTTGGTGAAGGGAGGTTTGACTCAAACTATTACCCAGCTAGAGCTTTCATTATTAGATTTCTTTTTGTGGGGTGTCTCTTCCACATGATTTTTCCATCTTCCACATGATAGAAAAATTTTAAAACAACGCATAGAAGAAGCATAGAATAGATTTATTAAGTTAGCGGAAAGGGTGTCGAGTTGTCGAATAATTATTATAAAATATTATATATATATGTACGTATATATATATACATATATATATATATATATATATATATATATATATATATATATATATATATATAATACATTTGCATTATTTAATATTACAATTGGAGTAAACCGTCAGTAAAGTTACTCATGATCAATAGTTACGCACAATCAATAGCAAATTGGGCTAGGTGACGTGGTTTGGAGTTGAACCTAGATAAACAAAACAACTAAAACAAAGGCAAAAAATAGCTTCTATTATAATACATGGTTTTGAACTAACTTATGTAAAATCGGCAAAATGCTTAGGATTACTTATAAGTCGGAACTTGTCCTAGAATGATGATATCTCGCAGACAATTAATTAGTATAGTAATTTCGACTTCACATTGCCTAAAATTTTGCAAAAAAGATTATGCCACCACCTCCGCCCAAGGTCTGTACACGCAGTAGACACATTCAACTAGGAAACAACCACTTCTATTAACAATTTAGTTCTTCCTCTGAAACTACTACCAATATTACTTTAAAGCTGTCCATTACATAATATATTACTAGTTTTGTATTCATTACAAAGAACATGAAAGTTCTTTATGCTTCCTAACACATATAGGAAATTGTTGTGCTTCATTATAGAGCGATATAATGTTGAAATTCGACGACGAAACACGCAATTCACATTAAAAAAATGAAGGTAGTTCACGAATTATAGCGTTTAAAGTAATTACCATTAAGCGAAGAATTGTTTTAAGCGAAAATTGATTGCTATAGAAAGGATATTTATTAGAATTTCTTTTGTATTAAATAAGTAATTGAAAATGTAACATATTTGAATTTGTAGTGAATTAATAAATATATGAATAAGAATATTGGATTACTGAACAGGATTGTAGTTTACAAATCATTAAATAAAAAATTCGTTTTTAGTATTTTGTGCAAATTGTCAAATAAAATTATAAATTTTAATTATATGAAACAGAACGACAAAAATTAATTGAATATAATACGATAAAAAATACAAAATTCATGGCAAAATGTGACAACATCAAGGTATAATCAAATAACACGAGACAAGATAAGTTAGGAGAAAGCGGAACAGAACGAAACAAGACAAGATAAGGCTAGACAGGACGAAACAAGACGAGACAAAACGAGACAAGACATTTTATGCTACTCAATTTATAAGATTTGCTTAAATAGAATGAGTTTAATAGAATTTAAATGACTAAGGTATCATATTCATTCACGTGGTTTTATATAACTGAGGTTTTGCTCAATTCGGTTTATCGCTAAGATTGAATATACACAAAATTGAATACTCCTTGAGTAAATTTCAAACTCCAGATTCAATATTTACAACAAATATTTTTAAATACTTTCAGAATACTAGAGTTTACCATTTCACACATCCTAGGTCTCGTCGATAAATATTTTATAAATAATTTTTTTCGAAAAAAAATCTGAAATTTATAATAAGTGAGTATATATTTAGCGATGGAAATAAAATTTATAGTTATGGAATTAATAAAACGTTAAATTTATAAAAAGTATAATGAATATTCAAATTAAGTGGTGTTAAGTGGCAAATGGTGCATTGCATTAAATTAAAAAATTATATTAAATATTGGTATTTTTACATAATTATAATACATCATTAGAAAACAAGATATTTTCTAAAAGTATTTTTTGTTGTTCTGTGTAATATACCAATATTCTACAACTGGTAATCTTTTTTTAACCTTCCGTATAAATTCAAGGCAAAGAAAAGTTGCTGATGATGTTGCAGAAGATGCTGAACATGAAATTTAATGAAAATTGAGAAAAAGATTATTTTTTTACAACGTAGAACTCAAAATTAATGTGTTTTATTTGTAGAAAGACGGTCGCTCTGTTTAAAGAACATACCGTTGAAAGTTTTCGTGAAATAAAACACATTGAATATATAACTTCACTTTGCTTATATGACAAGCTTGATTCATCATTATTACAACCGTCTACCATTGCCAAAGCTAGTTTCTCTGTTACTACGTGGATTGCATAGAATATTAATCCATTTTTGGATGGTGAATTGATGAAGTTTGGAGACTGATTGGAGGTTGTTATAAAATATGGTTTACCCGATAAAAGCAAATTATTTTCAGTACTGATTAAGTATCAGACTTTCACACCAAGTAAGTGTCGTCACAATGATGACGCATCAGCTAAAATATTAGCATCCTTGTAGATAATTAACCAATTCAAAGCATATTCTTTGCATTTATTCGCGGTGTGAATGAATAATTCAAGGTGACAGAAGAAATTTTAAATCTTCTAAGGAAATTTAAATGACACAACTAGAGGAGAGATTGAATTCCAAGCGATTGAAAAAAGATTATCCGAAAATGCTAATATTTTGAGGTTCTTTCCGGATTAACTGCAGCATTAACAGCAATTTTAAAATTACTTATAGTTAATCTATTAATTATTTTATTATTCGCTGTTTGATGCATCAACAAAATATATATTCCAGTATTATCCACAGTTCAACAATAAAATGAAACACATTTTTGCGTCCATTTCAAAAATTAATTTATATATTACTTAAATCCGAGAGATATTCCAACTTAAGGTATTTTGCGAATTGTAAGTGATTTTAGATCCATTTATGTTTTTTTTTATATATATATATATATATATATATATATATATATATATATATATATATATATATATAAATATATATATATATATATATATATATATATATATATATATATATATATATATATATAATATATAGTTCTACAAAAATTAAGTGAAAGAAATGATAAACAAATATCTCTTAATGAAGACTCGAGAGATAATCGAGCAGTGCATTTTGAGTCCATTAAAAAATACCAACCACTTTATATTTACACTTCCATGTTATCCTTTGATTGAAGCTTGAAGCATGTGTTCAAGTCAAATATATTTAAAATACTAGTGATTTTTATATACCTGGCAACAAAGTTTCTTCCACATTGGAAGATAACGTAGAAATTTAAATATAAAATGGTTTGTTTTTTAAGGGTACTTTCATAATAAACGGCTCAATTATATTGAATCACTGTCGAATAATAAAATTCTACTCATTTTGTATTTGTATTACATTTTTAAAACAATGTTTACTTAAAGTGCGACCCGCTGTACGTCACGAGTCATCAAAGTGGCCCGTGAATCTATTTAGTTGGCCAAGCCTGAACTAGAGCATAGCAGAAGTGTAGAGGTTTGCCTCTCATCGAGTATTTTGAGAATATTTCCGTACATTTTTGTTGCATTTTAAAAGTGTCTTATTCTAAGCTCTAAATGTAAATCTCACTTTATAGAATTAGTGAAGCATATTTAAATGTCTTTGTTTTTATTATGTTTGATAATGATTTAATATTACATTGTTTTATATCATATTCTATAATTATATTATACATAATATGCAATACTGTGTTCGTCAAATTGGAGAAAAAATATATAAAAATCGCTACCTACTACAATAAAAATACAGAGTAAAATTTTTTATTATATTTTTATAGTTTGTAAAAATTAAATTACCAAACTAAATCAAACAAAAAGAATAACATAAGCAATAATCCATAGAAGATATATCAAATATTTCACTTTTATCTCTCTTTGCAAAAGTGATTAATAATATTCTTTAAAATTAATTATTGTTGCATAAATGCAATAAAATTCTCGTTTTTTATACAGATTCTTAAATGTTATTAAATATTTTTCACCTTCCTGTCATGACAAAATGTATAAAATTTCTTGTTAAACATATTAAAATTGATGAAAAAAAGACTACAATGAAAAAAAAATTGATGCAATAATGCAATTCGAAAAAATTCGTTATACAAGAAGGTTATAATTCTCTTATTATAGATATATTTTTAGTAATCTATTTATATATGTTTAAATCTATGTAAACAGAAGGATAAACATTGTATATGGAACAAAATTCATAGATCAAGATAATATCTGGATGGAAATGGTAATTAACCAAACCAGAGAAACTTTCCCTAATAATCGGTATATACTCACATTCGCGTGCACTCGGTCTTCATGTGTAATTCTTATGTAACTGTTGTATTTTCACCAAACGGTACTTGTAATTGTAGCCGGGGGGAATGACAAAACCGCGATCCGTGCTAGGTTCGGCACGGAAACTGAGGGCGGCCGGCGCCCAAAGTCGCTATAACTATTCTACAAACCTCACGGTACCCTATAAAACGATACCCCCATATACCCCACCCCTCCACGCGGAAAGCTACAATCGAATTCTTTAAAACCAAATAAACTTATGGGAATTATTTATTCGAAACTACTTGAGTAAGTATATAAAAAAATTCGCGGAATATTTTTTGAAAATATTAGAGATAATCAATATATATAAATTAAAATATCTCAGTTAAATAGAACTACAGTGCATACATTATCTTTATGCATACATTTTTATGTTGACCTTCATTGTATACAGGGTGAGCAGAGTCTTGTGATTGTATTTTTAGTGGGTTAATAAACATGTTAAGGAACGTCATTTATGTAAAAATACGACAATAATATGTAAACATAAGTTGGATAATAAGAGAGTCTGTTTTAAATTATTTTTTGTGACAATGAGGCATATTATAAAACATATTTATTTTTTTTTTCATGAAAATCACTTTACACTAGTTAACTTAATTTATCCATGAATTGGCATGATTTATTAGGCCTTGGTCTTGCTGTCGAATTGTCGAGTCGTTGGTGCATACCATGATACTCCATACTCCACAACACCACATAAATAGACATCAAGCAGGTTACGGTCGGATGACAGAGGAGGTCATGGAGCAGGACCACCCAGTGATGCCAACTCGTACAGAATTTTCCCCCTAAGTCCAACTTCAATTCCCCCTAGATTTCGATTAAAAACCCCTAAAGTTTTCATTGTGGTGGACAATGAAAACTTCTGTGATTCTGTGAAAACCATGATGTAAAGGGGTTTCTAGGGGGTACATTTATTTAGGGGGATTTTTTATCGGGTACATTATTTAAGAATTTTTTTTGAGGGCGACAGATTGAAACGTATATCTTGAGAAAAAAGTGAGACAGAAAAAAATGTATATATAATGACACAGAACATAATAATTTATAAACCCAAATAATGCGCAAGTGAGCACAAATAGCATGAACTCCCTACAAACAAAAATGCAGGACTCTATACAATTTATATTAAGCCTTGAAACAACCATTTCATAATGTTTAGAGTTGTGCTTACAAATTAACAAATAAATAAAAAAAGCAAAACCAACAAAACTAATATACCCTCACTAGCCCTCATTTAATACATACCTCGATGATATTTCAAGAATTGAGTCAACATTATGTCTAGCTGACAAAAAACGAGACATTTTATGAAACAATTAATTTTTTATTTCAATTATTTCTTGTTTAACTTAAAAAGAAAAGTTAACAAAAGAAGAGTATAAGAAGCAAAAAATAATGTAGGAAAAGGAAATGATGAAGCAAAAGAGTGGTGGTTTTTAAATATTAAAGTAGTACCAGTACTTTTTGTACATGAAAAGAATTCAATTGCACTCTCGTGCAGTGCCAAATAATTGGATTTGAGACATTTACTTGGCAAGATATTTGTAGAGTACTACTAGAAAGATCTACCTCGGCAAGATTTAAGATTTCTTCTTCGATATCCACAATTCGTTTGTGTAGGCCAGTTGCACCCTTGGCGTGTTCGCAGAATACCAGTTCTTGTGCACGGATTACTAGAGCGGTGTATTTTAGTGGAATAGGTTTTGGCCTGTTAGGAAACCGCTAAGCCTACAATCGACTTGCAGCTGTCGAATTTTGGAGTACTTCCCCATAAATTAACCATATCAACATATCAACATTCCCTATACTGTTCCCCATAAACATATCAACATATTCACTGTTGGTGCGTTGGACGATTTTTTACTTTCCTTGTTAGGGTTTATTCTAAAGAATTAATTTAAAACCATAGTGCAGTAAGAACTGATGAAACAACTTAACAGATGGGAAAACCTATCGTCATCAGCCTACTTATTAAAAAAATCACTGATAATCTATCGTTTGAAAGTAAAAAATTTAACGGTATTATCTCTTTTATTATGCAACTTTTGTTTACATTTTTAAAACATTAAGATTAATGATCTTCTTTAAAGATGTTTAATTTGCCCCTGGAAAATAGAAAATCACATATTTATTACATATTTGTCAGCAACTCTTATTTGATATTTAAATTACAATTTCTCTAAAGAAGAACAAATATTTGGAGACAAGAAAAGTACAGGAGAAAACTTAACCCAACCTAACCCTAGAACCATGTTTTCGAAAATAGATATGAAATATTTCAAAATCAATAAAATTCAAATTATAATGTTTTAGTATAATAAAATATACAATTCTGCAATGGGCATTATAAACTAAACCCCACAATGAGCTCTACATTAGCTATATAAACAATAAAAACGAGAATTAGATTTTACTTATTTTATAAGAAAATAGACGAAGTGGGTGAAAGTTGTTTTATACACAGGACATATGACAATTAAGGTTTCTGAAATGCAAATAAGTTACAATCTAATAATGTTACAATACGAACTATTAACAGAATAATTCCTGATGAAAACATGATTTCTAACCTTGCTTGATAGTAACAAATCTTTATTTTCTGAATACTGTCAGAATTAATCAATTACATCTCCAAGAGATAAATAGCTGCAACTATTAATAACTATACTTTATTTCGGAACGTTTAGTTGTTTAATGCGGTTTCTCTCTTTGCACAAAAAAACGCGGTGTTTTTTTGTGCAAAGAGAGAAGCCGCATTAAACAACTAAATGTTCCGAAATAAAGTTTAGTTATTAATAGTTGCAGCTATTTATCTCTTGGAGATGTAATTGATTAATTCTGACAGTATTCAGAAAATAAAGATTTGTTACTATCAAGCAAGGTTATAAATCATGTTTTCATCAGGAATTATTCTGTTGCTTCACACGTACGCACGTTTCAACACGTACTCTACACACGTGTCAAACAAAACTTAACCTCGACAAGTCCGGCAGTCTCGGCACATAGTTTTCAAACAAATGCAAGTGTATTCCATTTTATAACAACAAGAAATAATTCAAAAGAGCAAAGCTGCACCGATAAGAGATAGATCTCGAAATGCGTCTGCAGATGGCTATTCACCTGGGTTAAATAAGATGTGATCTTAAAAACAATGCTATTTATCTAGTTTTATATAGTCATATTGTTTAGTGCCACGAAAATGGACTCAAGGCTAGCAAATGGCATAGAAATATCTGGTGTGGTTTAACATGAGATTTGTTTTGTGGCATCAAAAAGACTTATTAATATTATAGAGCTACAGAAAAGTTGAAAATATTTACATAATCAAGCTATATTCCGCTTTAATAAGTTGGTAGGATTGTATGCATATTTAGTTTGGTTTAAATTAATTCAATCATTTAAATCAATAACTGAAACTAAATTCAAGTCTTTCTACACACATGTAATATGATCTTAAAAATAATGTCGTTTTTCTAATTCTTGTTTAGTCCACGATAGTGTACTGGGGGCTAGTAAATGGCATACAAATATCTGTTGTGGTTCAACATGAGATTTGTTTTGTAGTCTTAAAAGCTTAATAATATTATAGAGCTAGGGAAAGGTTGATTATATTTATATATTCAAGCTATATTCTGCTTTAATAAGTATGTTATGATTGTTTCTAGAATTAGTTTCGTTTCACCCCAATATTCAATCATCATTTAAATCGATAAATTCAGGTCTTTCTACACACATGTCATACAAAACCTAACCTCGACAAGCACGGCACATGGTTTTCAAACTAATCTAAGTGTATTCCATTTTATAATTCAAAAGAGCAGAGCTGCACTAATGATAGATAGATCTCGAAACGCGTCCGCAGATGGCTATTAACTTGGTTTAAATATAAAGATGTCATCTTAAAAACTATATTATTTATCTGGTTCTTGTTTAGTGCCACGAACGTGGACTGAGGGCTTGTAAATGGCATGCAAATATCTAGTACGGTTCAATATGATATTGTTTTGTAGTCTTAAAAAAACGTAATAATTTATTATAGAGCTACGGTACGGTTGAATATATTTATATATTCAATCTATATTCCGCTTTAATACGTTGGCATGATTGTATCTATATATCGTTTGGATTCACCCCAATATTAAAAAAAAATTAAGAAAATAAATTAATTTGCAACCGAAGTAATATTAAAGTTTGTCAATATGCATATATATATATATATATATATATATATATATATATATATATATATATATATATATATATATATATATACATATATACCGCGCTGATGTTGAGGGTTGGTTCCGAAGAGAACCGGATACTCCACGATTCGACGAACTGATATTCGCCATTTTCAAGAGACATATGCGCCCGTGCGGTTTAAGCGTTAGACGCATACTAATGTCAAGTGCATCTGACGCTTAACCCATACCCGCATGTTTTAGGGTTTATGAGCAAGTTATGCAAATCTGCGGCTTGTCGGTCGGTTTCAGTTTAACAATATTCTTCAATACACTAATTATATATTCTATGTTTGTTTATTATATATATATATATATATATATTTATGTATATATACATATATATATATATATATATATATATAAATATATATATATATATATATATATATATATATATATATATATATATATATATATAACGTGCCCTTTGTCCGACGTTTTGGATAAATGCAATTGTTTTATAGTTTTATAGTTTGTCCAGAAACTAAGGGTTTTTATTACCACGCTAAAATCTACCTCCTCCAAACATATTAGAAAACGTGCGAAGGCCTATAAAAACCTTCTTATAGAGATTAACTAGAGGTCCAGACATTTTCAGGGATTTAGAGAATTTAAGCTTCGATTGTTTATTGGAGGAGCCAAGAAAATTTCAATCTCCCCCTTATTTGAATTAGAGGGATGATTTAACCCCTCTTACAGATATATTATACTAGGAATGGTATAAATACCATTCCCCAGTCAGTAAGAGGTAAGAAGTAAGAAAAAGGAGAGTAGTGTGGTAAGCTATATATTCTTAAGTCTTAAATTATTTCGTTGTATTATTGTTTAATTAAATTGTTAAAACTAACTCGACTATTATTCGACAAATTACGTGCCTTGCGAATCCCGGTTAAACACATTACAAACATTATATTACAAGATCCCGAGATATTTAGATATATCTTAGAGTCCGAAGAATTGTTGGCCAGCAGTCCTTCCCTCTCAACATTGAAGTCGGCGGTGGTTCACACCTTCGTTCCTTGGTTCCTTCACAACATTGGTGGCAGCCTTAAAACAATATATATATATATATATATATATACATATATATATATATATATATATATATATATATATATATATATATATATGTATATATATATATATATATATATATATACATATATATAGGGAAACCAAAAATATGCAAATGCATATATTTTATCATTCTACTTATAAAAGAATGGACTGGCCAGAAATGTGTTTCTGGCTAAATTATGAATTTAGAGCCCTATTCGTTATAAGAGCATATTTTTGCATATTTCACCAATAAGAGCATAAATTGCATATTGGTCATGATCAGTATTAATTTTTGTTTGTGCTGCGCGGTACAAAGTCGAGTGTGAGCAAAAAAAATTAAACTAAAAATAAATTGCCCAATTTTTTTATACTTTTATTTATTCAAGCCATAATAGCAAAGTAATAGTTTTGAATATTTCCAATAAAAAATTATTATTTTGTTGTCTTCTGACTTTCGTACTAATTAAACTTAAAACAAAAGGAACACAGCCTTAATATATAAATATATTCAGCCTTTCTGGAGCTCTATAACAATTAATAATTCCTGGCGCGACAGCCCATGACGGGTCAAGAACTCCTCCCACGGCATACACTTGTGCTTGGTGTCTTGATCTTAGACACAAGTGTCGGGGGGGTTTCGTGATAGTTTTTAATGCGATGACTTTGCCAGAGCCATCTACAGGAGAACGGTGGCTTATTTTTCAGAATGTCCAGGATTCGAACCCGGGACTTGCGGCCCCGAAGTCCGACACCTTGACGAATGGGCCACCACCGCCCTTCTATAACAATTATTGAGTCTTTTTAGGACTACCGAAACAAATCTCACATAATATTCGAAACGCGTCCACAGATGGCTATCCACTTAAGCTATCGGGAAGACATGATCTTAAGAACAATGTTATTTTTATGGTTTTTGTTGAGTGCCACGAAGGTTGACTCAAAGCTGTAAAATAACTTACCATTTGCATGTGAGATTTGTTTCGGTAGTCCTAAAAAGACTCAATAATTGTTATAGAGCTCTATATTTAGGCTGTGTTCCGTTTCTTTGAAGTTTATATGATATCTATAACGTAGGATGGTTTCACCAATTCTATCTTATCGTCCTAATTGTTTTTAAACTCGGTTTTTATTATTTGCTTATTTGATAAATGTAATTTAATTCTCATTAGATCACCTAGGTATTCATATTGCTGTATGTTGCGATATTTTCTTTTAATGGAATTCATGACTGAAAATCCTTATTCGCCATCCGCACTGGAAGCTTGGAAGGTACCCATAATTTTGTAAAGAATAGCAAGATTTGAAAATTATGAATGGGTTAGTAAAAAAAGTTAAAGTATCGACGAATGCTTTGAACAATCCAAGTTTAGTCTTCTTCAGTATTGTAAATTTCATTTCAGAATAATTATCTCATATTTGATCAATGTCAATACTTTGATGTATTTATCATAATTATAGCATATTTTTTGGAAAGATTAATTATATTCTGTTTCCCAAAATTTTATTTTTTTCCTGAATTTATGATAATCTCATTATCAAGTGCATACCATTGTTTTTGATCATCATCGGGAAATCAGACACGTTGGACAAATTGCATTATATATATAGATTAGTCGGCTATTTTAATTTCAGGTATTTTAATTAAGAAAATTAAGTTGAATTATCTTGATATATATATTTATATATATATATATATATATATATATATATATATATATATATATATATATATATATAAATATATATATCAAGATAATTCAACTTAATTTTCTTAATTAAAATACCTGAAATTAAAATAGCCGACTAATCAACATGGTGTAACTCAAAAAGAGATAATGGTTGTTGGTATTAAAAATACTAATCGAAGATGTTGCGTTATACCGGCGGTCGCTAAACTACGGCCCGCGGGCCGAATCCAGCCGGCTAAAGATTTTGATCCGGCTTTTATTTCTCATTATAAATTTGAATATACACAATATTTGCTTTCACGTGCAATGTTAATTGATATTGAAATAAGATCTCAATAATATTTTTCGTCAGACCCCGCAATCCGGCCCCATTCTCAAAAAGTTTGGAGACCCGTGCGTTATATATACGTCCCGCTTTGAAAGGTCTTGGATATATTTAAATAGGCTTAAAATAGGAAGATTAAAATTAAGCCCATTGTTGGGTTTTAACAGACTTGTGGTGAGAGACCCCACTTCAGAACCGAGATGATGAGTTGGAGGTAAAGTAAATTAAGGGCAGATTAGTCAGTTTTTTGAATCAGTAAGATCAATTTTCTATAACCCTTTTTATTTCGAGTCTTCGACAACCCAGTTTCCAGTTCGACTATCAATCCCAGTTCATAACAGTAGGCATAGAAATTTAAATTAAAATAGTGTCGTTTCTAGAAAAGTATACAGAATACAATGTGCCATCAGAAATCACTCTTCGGAACAACTGCGTGAAAGACCTTTACAAAAGTACTATCGATCACATCAAAAATTGCGTCAAAAGTATTTTTTTATGGATCGTTATAAGATTCGAAAAAACATCATTTTTGACTTTTTTTCCGGATAAACTAAACGGAGGGTCACTTTCAAATTTTGAGAGGACATAAAAAAAGTATTGAGCTTTATGTATAAAAAGTTTTAGTTCAAAGCTTAAACTTGAAAAAAAATATTTAACATGGGATTCGCTCGAACCTCCTTCTCAAGTTCTCAAGAAGAAAACTATTCCTGTTTTATCGAAGGGCATTTTTTTACATTGAAAAACTTAGTTGCACATCATCCGAAGTTATGTTTTGAGCAAATTTTAATGTATATTTATAGTATATTGTTGTAGAGCCTCTAGACCTAGACGAATTTATTGAAATTTCCTTCATAATGGAAAAACCATGATTTTTGAAATGACCATCTGCAACTTTTTTTCACAATGTTGAAAGCGTGTTCTATTACCTCAATCTGTTTAGCAAGACGTTTCAATCCCAGAAGTTTCAAGCGCCCAGACATTTAATTTTTATTGATGCTCTAAGGAATATCCATAATTTGAGGCAATGAAAATTAAACCAAATTTTATTTCACCGTCACTTTGTCGCTCTTTTTTAAATTTCGATTGATGTGTTTTGATTGATTGTTCGTATAGTACATTGAACACTTTCACAATTATTTCGAAGTTGGTGACATAGTACACTGCGGCATCAATCCATGTTTTCGATCTAGTAGTTATTGGTTGTGGAGGAAGTGCGACGCCGGGTGCCAAATCATTAAAAATCGTTACCCTTGACGGTTATTTCAAAAATGCTTTTTTACATTGGCTATTTTTGTCACAAATTTGGTCACAAACTCGATGAAGTCCATGTACAAGACATGTCAGATGTGTCACTTTTGGATTAAATATTTGTATGGCCTGAGCTGCTTTTACCATGTATGGAGCGGCATCTGATATAACGAGTAAAATCAAATCTCGATTGAAACTTTTACACAGAATTTTGATTGAATTATCAAAAAGTTTTGCAATAGTGCTATGATTTGCCTTGTCTAGCACAGCAGTATTGAATACAAATTTTTGCTTAGAAATCAGTTCATCGTGGCCCAAAATTCCATTGATGACGTTTGTTACGTATCTCCCAGTTATATCTGTAGTTTCATCAATTGAGATCCATAAAAAATTACTTTTGACGCAATTTTTGATGTAATCGATATTACTTTTGTAAAGGTCTTTCACGCAGTTGTTCCGAAGAGTGATTTCTGATGGCACATTGTATTCTGTATACTTTTCTAGAAACGACACTATTTTAATTTGAATTTCTATACCTACTGTTATGAACTGGGATTGATAGTCGAACTGGAAACTGGGTTGTCGAAGACTCGAAATAAAAAGGGTTATAGAAAATTGATCTTACTGATTTAAAAAACTGACTAATCTGCCCTCAATTTACTTTACCTCCAACTCATCATCTCGGTTCTGAAGTGGGGTCTCTCACCACAAGTCTGTTAAAACCCAACAATGGGCTTAATTTTAATCTTCCTATTTTAAGCCTATTTAAATATATCCAAGACCTTTCAAAGCGGGACGTATGGTATAACGCACGGGTCTCCAAACTTTTTGAGAATGGGGCCGGATTGGGGGGTCTGACGAAAAATATTATTGAGATCTTATTTCAATATTAATTAACATTGCACGTGAAAGCAAATATTGTGTATATTCAAATCTATAATGAGAAATAAAAGCCGGATCAAAATCTTTAGCCGGCTGGATACGGCCCGCGGGCCGTAGTTTAGCGACCGCCGGTATAACGCAACATCTTCGATTAGTATTTTTAATACCAACAACCATTATCTCTTTTCGAGTTACACCATGTTGATTACTTGTTTTTGTTTTGAATTTTGTAAATATATATATATATATATATATATATATATATATATATATATATATATATATATATATATATATATATATATATATATATATATAGCCTCGGCCCCGCTTTTGGCGAGTGCGTCGGCCATTTCGTTCCAATATATGCCCTGGTGACCCGATGACCACATAAGTGTGAGTCTGTTACCTTTCACCAGTTGCTTCTGAGTTTGTGTACAGTTCCCGGTTAACTTGGAATTAAAGGTGTGGACTCTTAAATTCCTTAGAGCTACCTGGCTATCCGTTAGGATGTAGATCTGCACACAGGCAGATGTGAGCGCATCTTTCAATGGCTATAATTTCAGCCAGTAGTACCGTGAGAGCCTGTCCCAATGCCGTTGACTCCCTCTGACTCCGGCTGTATATGCCAATTCCTGTACCCTTAGCATTTTTTATGCGTCGGTGTACTACATGGATGCTTTGTCTTTCAGATGTTCGAATCTTTGAACAATGCCTTGGCGGTCATTATTGACCACTTCATCGGCTGTGTCAACGTCGTATTCTGTAGACATTGTGTCCCAGGGATGTTTCAGAAATTCCAGGCACCACAGCAAAGGCGATACCTACTGTAATTTCTTTGCAGTCCAGTGCTGCTTCCAATGTGGTCGTAAACTCGTGTAGAGCATCCACTGTAGATTTGCCTGGCTGATAAGGGTATTGGTGCTTATGGAGAGGACTTCTTTTGAGAGGTCGGCACATTATTTGATTGTCCACAATTTTTTCCTTTGTTTTCAGGAGGAAGCAAGTTAGGCTAACTGGTCGGTAGGACTTTGTCAGGTCTTGAGGCGTGCGCCCTGCCTTAGGGATGCATATCACCTTGGCCTCTTTCCATTCCAGCGGTATGTTCGCTTGTCGAAAGCTGGCCTTAAATATCTCAGAAATGCATGGGGATATGGTTTCGATCGCCTTCTAGGGAGTCTAGGTACATTGGGAAATATTAAAAAATAATAGCGGAAGAACTGCTAAAGTAGCTAGGAAGAGAGAGTAGAAAAGATTGGAGTTTGAATGGCAAGAAATAAGATGTGGAATTCAAATCAAATCAATTTTATTACATGTAAGATGTATATGGTAAATACATATATGTGAACGACAAAAAGAGAAACATATAAAAATAAATCAAATATCAAAAGAGAACAGATCGAAAGTAAACGATAATCACTGAAACAAGTCAAAAAATTCTTGAAATGTATAGATTGTCTCCTTTAGTAGTAGGGATTTTACTCTTCTCTTGAAGCTGTTGTTGAACATTTCTTCTGTGATGTTATTTGGCAGCTTGTTGTATATGACCACTCTTAACATTACTGGTGATTTGCTACAGCAATTCAGGTTACATTTTGGAGTGTACAGCTTGTTTCGTCCTCTTGTGTTGTAGTGGTGGATATTCCCTATTTCTGTTTTCTGACTAATTTTCATTTTATGGATGAAGCATGCAACTTCCAATATACAAGGGCTTGTTACTGTTAGTATTTGAAGTCGTTGGAAGTGCGGTCTACATGTGGCTGGAGGAATACTCACTAACGGTAGAATGACTTTATTTTGAGCCACCAGTATAATTTCAAGTTTATTGGAGGATCCCCATGCCAAAATTCCATATGCTAGAAGGGACTGTACTTCTGCATAATAATAGTTGAGAAGCTCAGCTTGGTTTATAATATGGCGTAGGGTTCGAATTGAGTAAGCTTTATAGCCCAACTTTTTTAGTAAAGTTTCAGTTGTCTTATCCCAAGTTAGGCATTCCCGTATATAAAGCGCCAGGAATTTTGTTTTCTTCGCCCTATGAAGGTTGAAATTGTTGATTTTTAAAAACTGAAGAGAGAGAGAATAAATATTGGATGGAGAATACGAATAGAGTATGCAGGATGTGTGGAGAAAAAAAGGAGGCGATAGAGCACTTGTTGAATGAATGCGTAGAACTGAGAGAGAGATGAGAGTAGAGAAGAAAAACGAGGATGGGAGAGGGATCGAATGGATGAAGAAAGTTGAGGGGAGAAGAAGAACAATATGTGGAGCGGGAAGCTGCTAATCTGTTTAGTTTTAGGAATTATTGATTTATTTGGTTTTATTAGCTATATAATATATATGTTTATATTATATATATATTATAATATATATGTATTGTTTTATATGGAAATGTATAGAATTTGGATTTTTTTATAAACGTGTACCTATAGAGAATAATATAGATACTACTACTACTCAAAGTTTCGCTCGTCAATTACATCACCAATACAAACCGTAGACAATGTTAACTGCAATCAACAATCAATGAACACGTCGAAAACTTAGATGGTTTGATTATATGTGCAGAATGAGCATGAATATGAATACCACAGAATTATCTGGAGACATCGTCCCATCCAGTGGAAAGTACAATGCAGGATGAAGATGACTTCAACTTGGACTGAAGGAGAAAACCAACGACTCGATCTCAATCTGGCCATGGACCGCCAGACATGGAAAAACAAGACAATGCAAGTCCAAAATCTTGGGGCACCTACAGCAGCGTACTGATTGCGTGGGCAACCTTTTTCAGTCACCAGAGAGGGAAGTTGATCTTCTAAAATAATATTTATATGCTATGTTTTACACACAAAAATTAAGACAGGATCTCTTAAGATGGACAAATTTCTCAAGACTAGCGAGATGGCGCCCAAGAGGCTCAAAAGGAAGCGTAGGAAGAGCACAATGAAGGAGGAGGGACGACATCCAGGAAACCTCTGGGAAAAATTTGAAAACTGACTCAGTTTAGATGACGATAGACAATTTAGAAGTTGATAGACTATCAAATACATACGATATACGCTATACGATAGCTATCAAATAATATAGATGTTAAATTTTGGGACTGGCGTCCCCGTCGGTATATCCAGCCGAAACAGATCCATGGAGCGCCGAATCCATTCTAATCAGCCTTTTTTAGGGCTAAACAATAATGGTTGTCTCAATGTGCAAACATTGCTACAAACAGGGAAGCAGGTCTTACTCGCTGAAAGTATTTACCTATATAAGTTAATAGTCCGTTAGAAGTCAGTTTAAACTCAACAGAAAAACGTACAATAGCGATTGGCGATAAACAATGGCAATAATTTGCACCACCTAACAACCCTAGCCCAGGACCGAGAACAGTGGCATCTAATTTCCATGGAAGTCGCCTATACATACACACGATGGGTAAAGAGACGTCAATAAAATCAATTATAATATGTTTTACAATATGGGGATGTTATTTGGAAGTGAAATAAATCAATTGTAGTTAAAGAGACAGCCACAATTAAGTTTATTTCATGAAGCACAAAATATTACATTATGTCATAAATACAGATAAACTAAATAGAAACATCTACTACGTTCACAGGAGTGGATTCGATGAACCCAATTTTCAATAAATTTTTCAAGTTAAAGGAAGCCGAATTAAATGAATCAACGCGTTGATTCACGAAATGATGAGTTCGATATACCATTTTATATCATCTATTCAAGTATTCATGACTTCAGTTTCGTTTAATAATCACGACTTAAAACCACATATCATCAAAATAAATTTCAACCAATTAACATTGTATAATAACCATTTTAACATTGATTGTTCAAATTCCATTGAATTCCAAATCCAAAATGTATGTAATTGTATCATCTTTGAAAGACATGAGCTTCATCTATCAAAATTATCCGAGGATTCTTGACGATAAGTGTCATTTAAACTAACTCATTGAAAAATTATTTATTATAACTTTTTTAAATAGGATTAATTTGCATAATACATAAAATCAAAAATTGAAATCTCTTAAAATAATATTTTGTCTTCCGAATTTCTTATTGTTGCTATTTTTAATAAAAAAATTATTATAGACTAATGATATTTTCGTATTATACTTATAAATTAAAACTTTTAGCGATGTATTTTTTAAATGTTTGATAATATTCTTAGCATATTCTGTTTTTCTTTTTCGAGTGGAAAATTGGGGAAATCGCCGATTGATCCAATAAAAGAATGTTGTGTTCACATGAACCATAAAACGATTTATACGCTGATAGCACGAATGCCAGGCAATTTATGAGATTGTTATTAATCGCGGACGAAATGAAAAATATTGCTACGATATTTGTTTGAACATACATTATCAAAAGAGGAACCAATCCTAAATAATTCCAAGTATTTCATCTGTTAAGTATAAAACAAACATTTTAAAAAATGGAAGTTTAATATATAAACAATATTCTTGATAATGGATAATGGTACATTTATTTAATTTGCTGAATATTTTTGTTATATTATAAAGATTTTTTTCGTTTTTCATGTTAACGGTTAAACGTTTCATGTTTAACGGTTTTTCACGGTTAATTTCACAAAGCGCCAAAACATCCTGATCATCTTGAAACCGCTCCACGTTTATCATCAAGATTTCTTTATCTATTTAAAAATAACTAGTAGATGCAGATCGTTTTCCTTTGGACGAAAGATATTGTGGATGGAATAGTTGAATAGGGTGGAAAAGATGATGAGGGTGAAAAGATTGTTGTAGATGGAATAGTATGTAGAATCTTGAATGGAGTAAGTGGTTTATATAACAGTAAGCGGATTTCAAAGATGTGCGACTCTTGTGGCGCTATGCAATTCCACCTGGTTTGTGTATTTGTGGAAATTAAGGGAATTTGTAAATTGGACGACTCCTGATACAACAATAATTTTCACTGAACATTCGTTCAGTTCAAATAATTTTACTGGTGTCAGATTTTTAATATAACATTTAATATAACAATTCAAATCAGTTTTTAAATGAAGCTATTCATACAATATTATATTTAAATACTATATTTAAAGAAGTGATATTGGAAATGAAAGCCATGTGATATTCGTTACTAAGTCTTACAACATGGTGGTTGTAACCAGTGGTGTCCTGGTGTAAAAGTTACTAAAATCCTGAAAACTCCATAACCAATAAATTTACTTACTGACACTGTTGTCAACTTTGACGTTCAACATAATCAACATAACATATTGTTTTATTCAAGTTAGTAACTTGTGTTGTTGAGTTACCAATATTGTCAAACATAACTTAACCAACTAATTGTAGAAATGACATTGTTGCTGTCAAATGTGACAAATAACATATCCAAGTAAAAAAAATGTTTTTCGATCAAGTTCATCAAGATCGTTTTTCGTCAAAGTGATATGCCGCTTCGCAGTATACTACCTAATTGAACCTAGGTTAAACCAACAGTCCATGCCACCTTATGTTATTAAAGATAGAAAGTTCGCGCAGTGGCGCGTATGTGGTCTTGATCTATTTTCCGCTTCGCGGTGTGCAACTCAATCTAACCTAGGTTGAACCAACTGTCCATGCCACATTTTCTTATTTGGGATCGAGAATTCGCGCAGTGGCGCGTGTGTGGTCTTTATTTGTCTGCCGCCTCGCTGTGTGCAACCCAATGTGACCTGGGTTAAACCTATAGACCTTGCCACAATATACTATTTTGGATCGAGAGTTAGCGCCATCCATAGTACGTGTTCTTGAATTATCTGCCGCTTCGCGCTGTGCATCCTAATCTAACTTAGGCTAAACCAACACTCATTGCCACAATATCCAATTTAGGATCGAGAGTTCGCGCTGCGCGCGTATGTTGTCTCGATTTATCTGTCGCTTCGCGGTGTGCAAGTCCATCTAGTCTAGGTTGAATCAACAGTTACCACTTTGATAAAAACAAAATATTTGCAAACTTGTGTATATCTTTATTAAAAATGATGCTGTGTCAAAGCTAACGATTATAAAGGCTACAAAATATCAATTTCAATTGAAAAAGATATTTTTAATAAAGAACTGAACGAACGGAGTTTGAGGGGCGGCGGTCGCTGCCAGATAAAATATTTTGCAAACCGCACAAAGGTATTCCATAGACACTGATTATTTCTGTACAAATCTGTTCAATTATATTATTTATTATATATTTTTTTATATGAATCCAGACATCTCGTCAAGGCCTCAATATAGAAATTTTAACCAAAATCACTTTATGTACGACGTCGGTGTCTACTAAAAAGCATACCTTGCAATATTTTTTAAATTGTTCTGTTTATCCACAAAAGTAAAACATATAAAATGTTTTTTTTCTCAATGGGTACCCTTTCTTTAAATCTTGTTTCTCAATATACATGAGATTAAATGGAGAACGCAATAGGTTTACAAAAATAATTCCTCCGTAAAAAATGCTCTATTAGTGTTAAAAACATTTTTGGTTTTATTCGGAAAATTGCACAAAAAAAAATTAAAAATTTCAACCTACATTTAGCTATTTAAAAAAAAATCCTGTGTTAATGCTATAGGCCATGAAGATACTAAAATGACAATTTCAATAGAAAAATATATAAGCTATATAGAACTCAAAGAATTTTGATAACATCTGACCAAGTTTTCAAGCTATAGTTATCTGAATATCTTACCTTCTGTTCCTCTTCAAATCTGAGAGGCGGAGGTCGCTGCCAAATAAAATATTTGACTTATTTTTAATAGATATTAAAGACAGACTAATTCTCTACAAACGTGTCAAATTTTATTGTTCCACTTAGTTTGAAACTCACTAGAATATATTTTTAATGAATCTAGACATGTCAATTACGAATTCCAACCAAAACCGAGCACAAAAAATAAAAAAAATGCAGAAAAAGCGAGAAAACTATCATACTATAAAAAAAACTATTGAAAGATTTCAATTAAACTTTAACTGAATATGGATATCTATGAGAAGTACCCGCTGACTAAATTTAAACACTCGGCCTCCAATAATTCACCGCTGCCCCCGCGTGGGGAATTATTTTTGCTTTAAAGTTTTTTTGAAAATATCTCAACGCTTCCAAATAGGAAACTACAACCGCGGTGACCATATGTAAAACATCGGTGTCTACAAAAAAATATTCTTTGCAAATTTTGCAAAATCGTTCGGTTTATTCACAAAAGTAAAAAACTTCTTTGAATTTGTTTTTTCGATATACATGGGTTTTAATTAAGAACGCGGGCGGAGGTTTGCGAAAAAAATCATCCTCTATAAAAGCGGTTAGTAGGGAAAGCTAGTATCTTCTGGATCAATCCTCCCCACCCGACCTTGACTATATTGTGCATTTGGTTGCATAAGACTATTTAGTGGATTAGAGGATTAAATACTGGACTACTAGGTCGGACTAGTAGATCAGACTATCAACCTAACTACCACCTAACTCAAATCCTCACGGGCGCTTTAAGGAATTCCTCCACAACATCTGGAGGGCATCAGATCCAGACTCTATATACTGCAGACAACTAGACAACGTAATCCATACGCTATACGATTACCCGAGATGGGACAAAGAACGCAAGGATATAGCAATAGACAACCTAAATCCAAGGAATTCAGTTGAAAAAATGCTACAATCACAAGAAGACTGGGACACTATAAACGGCATGATCAACAAGATCCTATCCCTAAAAGAAGCTGATGAACGTCTCTGCAAAAAGAGGAAAACAACCTAAACAGCCATTAATCACAGCTACCATGTACTGCGATATAAGACACAAACACATTTAACATAATTTATTGTAAATTAATTTTATTGTATTTAAATATATTACCAGACTAGAATCAGACTAGATCAGCTAAAACCAGACTAGATTAGAAGTAATAAGATTAGATGTAATACCAGACTAGGCCGGATTAGATTAGATAATACCAGACCGGACTGGATCAGATAATACCAGACTAGGCCGGACTAGATTAGGCGCGCGGGCGAAATGTGAGGCGTGCCCGATGAAACTAGACGCATGAGACAAGGGCGACGAGACTAGAAACATACCCAGAGAGGCTAGAAACATACCCTACGATACTAGAAACAAGCCCTAAGAGACTAAAACCAAGCCCGGCGAAACTAGAAGCATGCCCGGCGGGATTAGATATATGGGCTAGATAGAAGTGGCTAGATACATGAGACTAGACAGACGAGACTAGAAACATGAGGCTAGATACTTGTGCATTTGGTTGCGTAAGACTATTTGGTGGATTACAAGATTAAATACTGGACTACTAGGCCTCATCTAAAGCCAGACTAGATCAGATGTAATAAGATCAGATGTAAAAATTATTTTTAAATTAAATTAGTGTGATATTTTAATAGTGAGATTTTTAAAAACCGCTATATTAAATGCTGCGTTGAATTGAACCGCCGTGTCAGCATTTTCTTGTTTCAACATATTTAATTTAATTGCATCAGGCACGTGGGTAGTATATATAAGAGAGCTCTAAGTAGTCACTTGTCAATAAAACATCGATACGCTCGAAAAATAAAAGTCGAAATCGAAACATCTTAAAAATGTTTACCTGCGATAAGTGCGAAAAAGTTTTCTCAAGAAAAGGTAATCTTAATACCGTCATAAGAAAGTCTGTGGTGAACATGAAATAGTGAATTATAAATGCGAACTTTGTAATTAACAATTTACAAGAAGTGATAAGTACAAGTGTCACATGCAAAAAAATCATAACATCAATGAAAACAAGAGAGATGGTGCACACTCCACCTCAAAGAGGAGTTTAAATAATGTAGATTTACCCTCCACCTCGAAGAAGGTTAAATTATATCAGCCGGCCCTTTCAACCAATCACTGTGAAATATGTGATCAACAATTCGCATCCAGAATCAAGTATGCAGGTCATCTTAGATCGCAGAAGCATCTTCAAACAGCAATAAGATGTAACCGAAGTCTGCTCCAGTTTTGAGAAAAGGGTTGCAAATTATAGAATTAATGGTTCTTGTATAGATATAGAAAGCTTTATTAGTAAATTGAGGGATACTGTTGGTAGTATGATTGAAGACATTATCAAATCACATAATTCCGGTATTAAATTTAACATTGAACTTTTTAGTATTTACATAAATGAAAAAAACCCCGTGTGCGAATTTAAATCATTCAATACAAAATATTGAGAAATAACACCTAGCATGTGTAACTGTGTCGAAATTTACGATAATATGTGTGCCACAATTAAAACAAAATGTGACGAGTTTCAGGAGAAAGATTCTGTTTTTTTTGACACTAAGGGAGATTTCCCATATAGAAATTAATATTAATAAATATAAACCAATACGTAGATAATCATTTATTGAACTTCCAAAACAGTTTAGGGATAAAAAAGCATGTGTCAATATTCATATTGAAAATGAGTTTTGCTATTTATGGAGTATCCTATCCGCATTACACCCCGCAAATGTAAATTCTAATCGACCGACATCATACTCTCACTTTTTTTACACAAATTTTAAATTACGACGGACTAGAGTTTCCACTTAGAATTAAAGACATTCCTAAATTTGAACACATGAATAATATTAGTATTAAAGTTTATGGTCTAGAGTTTAATTCTAAATCTAAACAACATGACGTCGTGGGACCAATTTTTCACACTAATGAGACTAGGGAGAGACATGTAAATTTATTATATTTGGAAGAGGGTGTTATGAGGGCATAAATGAGGGCTAGAAGAGGGCATTATGTATTAATAAAAGATATGTCGCGACTTGTAAGAAGCCTAATATCATCGCATTGCGAGAAAAAATATTTATGTGACGGTTGTTTAACCTTAACTTTTAATTAACCGAAGCTGCGTTTAATCAACATAAATTGAACGACTTCAATCAAATATACACTATTATGCCGAGGAAAGAAATTGTAATAGATAATGACTCCGGAGAATATTTTTAATATATTATTTATTTCAGAATTACGATAGGAAAATGCGTATACTTTTTGTTGTGTACGCCGATTTTGAATCGATATTAAAACAAATTGATAAATGCTCACCAAATCCCGATAATAGTTATACCAATAAGACACATATGCACCTACCGTACAGTGTTGTTTATAATATAAAATGCTCATTTAACGATTCATTGAGCAAATTTGTGACTTATACCGTGGAAGATTGTCCAAAACTATTTTGCGAAAATCTCTATGCACATGTTAAAGAAATATATAGCGTCACACTTCCAATCATTAAATTAACTGCAGATGAACAAAATTCATACGATACGGCCACTTCTTGTCATATATGCAATAATATGCGTCATATATGCAAAATATTGAAAGTAACAGACACAGTCGCCGATCACGATCATTTAACGGGTAAATTTCAGGGAGCCGCCCACTCAAATTGTAATTTAAATTATAAAATTCCGAAAATGATTCCTGTATTTTTCCACAATATGTCAAATTATGATGTTCATTTATTTATTAAAGAATTTGGATCTGATTATGAAGAACTTGATATTATTCCACAATATAAGGAAAAATATATTTCCATAACTAAAAATCTACTGGTTGGCGAATATGTAGATATAAGCGCAGTTGAAAATAAAAATTTTCTACTGCTATATGTGAAAATGGCATTTTTTTCCACGGCTTACCCTACATGAAAGTGACATTTTTTCATTCTAGAGATGAAAATATTCACATCTAGAGATGAAAATGAACATTTTAAATTTATGATTTTCTCGATTAAAACACTAAACTAAGCAAATTTGCATGGACTTTCTCATTAATTACATAAATTTCAATAGAATATTTCATGTACAAACGTGAAACGAGCCAGAAACTATTAAAAAATCCGAAATAAAATTAGACATTTGACTTGAAAACTATCACCTTCTATGAAAATGCAATATGTTACCATGGAAACAACCAAACCAACAATTAAATTTGTGTTGACACAGTTCTGACAGTTCGCTTCGAATTGGATTTATTAGTCGAATTATGGATTCTGCAACCGAAATAAGTATAAAAAATTGCATCTACTACTCGAGATGAAAGCGTTTTTTTTGACAAAAAAAACGCCTTCATCTCTCGTTGTAAAATATACTATTATATAAAACTGAGATTTGTTGATTCATTTAAATTTATGGCTAGCTCGTTGGAAAAACTCTCGAAAAAATTGAGCGATGAACAAAGTATAGAGATTCAAAATTTTTTCCCCAACAATAAACATTTTATATTATAAAGGCAAAAAGGTGTTTTTCCATATAAACATATGGACTCATATGAAAGGTTGAATGAAACATCTTTCCCCGATAAGATATGTTTTAATGGCTCTCTTAATAACCACATCATCACCTATAAAGAATATAATTTCGCGGAAACTGTTTGGACCACTTGTAATTGTTGTAATTTAAAAGTTTATACTGACCTATATTTAAAGACGGACGTGTTATTACTGACAGATATTTTTTAACAATTTTGCAACGTATGCATCACGACATATCAACTTGATGCGGCAAATTATTATACAGCCTCAGTTTTTTTGCTGGGATGCAATGCTGAAAATGACTGATATTAATTTACAACTTTTCACCGACAATAACATGTATCATTTCATTGCCAAAGGCATTAGAGGGCGAATTTGCCAAGCCTCACTAAGGTATGCTAAAGCTAATAATAAATACATATCTGAATATAATTCAAACCATCCCAGTACGTATTTAACATATTGGGATGCGAGTAATTTATACGTCTGGTCAAGTGGTTGACGAAACTGAAATTTTAGACTTTGATGTAACAAAATTGAATGATGATTCACCTACTGGTTATTTTATTGAAGCAGATATCGAGTATGCTGAATCGGTACACTTCCCACATAAAGATTTACCATTTCTTGTTGAAAACATAATACCGCCAAAATAAAAATTTAAATATAAAAAACTAATTCCAAATTTATATAATAAAAAAAAGTATTTAGTTCACTACTGAAATTTAAAACAAGCATTTAATCACGGACTCAAAATTACAAAAAATCATAGAATAATAGAATTTCAGCAATCCGATTGGTTAAAATAATACATCGATTTGAATGCAACTTTACGACAGGCGGCTAGAAATGATTTTGAGAAGGATTTTTTTAAACTTATGAATAACAGTGTATTTGGTAAAACTATGAGAATGTAAATAAACGAATTGATGTAAAACTTGTTAATCATTGGACGATATTGGTCGTAAACCTAGCGCGGAAACACTCGCTAAAATTAATATGAAAACTGTTTCAACATTCACGGGAAATTTAGTTGCTATACAATTTTAAAAATTAAAAGTTTGTTTTAACAAACCGATTTATGTGGGGTTTTCCGTTTTGGAATTATCAAAATTGTCAATTTACGAGTTTTATTACGATTTTTTGAAACATAGGTATGGTGACAAAGTTGCTCTATGCTACTGTGATACCGATACTTTTATTTTATTGATTAAAACCGATGATATTTATGCAGATATTAAGGAGGGCATTGAAAAATTCGATTTCACCAATTTTGGTAATGATAATGTTTTCATCATGCCATTAAAAAATGAGGCTGTCTTAGGGTTATTGAAAGATGCGTTTGGGAGTAAGATTATGTACGAATTTATTGAGTTACGCCCCAAATTGTATGCGTATTGTACAGAGGAAGATAGGATAAATTGGAAGAAAAAAACTAAATGTGTTAAAAAATGTGTAGTGAAAAAGAATATTACTGGGGATGATTATAAACAATGTATGTTTAGTAGTGAAGTAATACACCGGCGACAAGATACTTTTCGAAGCTACAAACATACAATCTACACAATCGAACAAAATAAAATTGCTCTTAGCAGCAATGATGATAGGCGATTTATCTGTTCCGATGATCTTAGCTCTTTAGCGTGGGGACATACTCTAATACCATAAATATTTCATCCTGTAAATAACTGTAGTATAAAAACTGTAAATTATGTTATTTATAAAATATACCATATGTTTTTTTTTCCTTTATAATGTCACAAAAGTGTTATTAATATGTTTAGAATATTATTGTTTAATAAATGTTCATATAAGATATATTTATATACTTTCATTGTGTTACCCACTATTTTATGTTTTCAGTCTGAGGAAAGGAATTGCAAAGAAACAAAAATTATCATTTTTTCTGATTTTATTGAACTCTAATAATACAATTAAAACTTAAATACATCTAAATTGAAATACTTATACAAACATTCAACATTTCTTGTACTCATATTGAATATTCGCTAATATGATTCAGACATGTATGTTTCATATTAATTAATTTGGGACAATCGTAAGATTCAACTTCATCATCTTCTAAATTTATAACAATATATTCATTATAATCATAGTTGGGCAAAAATTAATTGTGAAAACAATTAACAACTAACAATAAAATTGCCAGATTTAATTGCAACAATTAAAATAATTAATTGTAATTACAAGATAACACAATTTAAAATTAATTAATTGTTAATTGTAAAATTTTGCAATTACAATTAATTAATTGTTAATTGATTCATGCATTTTTACAATTACAGTTAACAATTAATAAATGGCGGTTAGAAGATATGTTTATTATACTCCATTGTATCACTTGCCTCAATGCTTAACTGAAATAGTTATTTACATTAGAGCGCAAAAAGTTTGATTTTGCAACGCGACAGCTCGTTTGGTTATCCACCTCCTCCTCCACTTCCGGTCATCCAGCTCCAAGTTCCCACCCCACTTCCGGTTCCCACCCCCCCTTCTGTTTCCAAAAATTTACTCACTTCCGGTTCCCACTTCCGGTTCTGTAACCGGAAGTGAGGGTAGGAACAGGGAGTTGGCGTAGGAAATAGAAATGGGGTGGGAACCGGAAGTAGGAGTGGGAACCGGAAGTGGGGGTGGGAACCGAACGTGGGTGGGAACCGGAAGTGGGGTGGAAACCGGATCATCCACCGATCATACATCCCAGAGTTCCCACCCTACTTCCGGTTCCCACCCCACTTCTGGTTCCAAAAATTCACCCACTTCCGGTTCCGGAACCGGAAGTGAGAGTGGGAACCGGAAGTTGGCGTAGGAAATGGAAATGGGGTGGGAACCGGAAGCGGGGACCGAAAATGGGGCTGGGAACCGGAAGTGGGGTGAAACTGGAAGTGGGATCGTGGTGGGGCCGGAAGTGGAGGTGGAGTGTCCAGAACGACCATCTTTCCCAACTGTTTAAATTTTTACATTCATCAAATAGTTTTAATTGTTATAATAAACAATTGATGATTAATTTAATTGTAACTAACAATTAATATTTTAATTGCATTTAAATTAATTGTAGACCACAATTAATGGATTTAATTGCAATTGATTTCAATTGCATATCACAATTAAACACTTAATTGAATTAAATTAATTGCAATTGATTTAATTTCAATTAAAATTGTAATTGTTTCGATTCTGCAATAAAAAAAAAATTGAATTATGCCCAACAATTAAGCCCAATTATGAATTATGTCCATCAATATGAACTGTTTCAGTTGGTAAATTATAATGTTTGAAACATGGTAGACATGTGGCTATATTTTCATCTTTTGTAGTTTCCGAGGCGTTATATGTGTCATTAAATGTAGTTATACTGATCGCGGCAATAACAAGCACAGCACTTATTCATTGATGCAAAGTTTAGAAAATAGCTGACAACACTTTCTCGCAACTTCATAATATCTTATTGTTAATTTTAATCATTGTATTTTTTCAATGTGTACTATATTGCGGATGATCTTAACCATGACACTACCGTATTGATTCTATATTTTTAAGTAATTACATATATTTCATTTCATTACTCTCTATATTTTCAAGGTAACAACTGGATAAAGTTCGTAGCAGACTTTCCAGCGTTGATATGACGTCACAGTCTTCCAGTAAATTTATAAAAGTTTATAGGCACTCGTTGTAATAATTATCAAAGTTTAATGTTTTCAAACGTTCCTAGCGATAATCGATTAATTTAAATAAACTATCTAACTTGCATACCTCCTCTCGATCCAAATCGAACTAAACTCCTCTGCTTTGTAACGTAATATAGTTGTTTTTATTTTTCCTGGTCAATGAATGAAGAGTAATAGTGCACCTATCGTAAATGGGAACAATTTCGGTATATGGTATTCTTTCCTTTTCAGCTTCAAGCAAACAACTGCAGTTGGAACACTTCCTTTTAACACGCCTTTGTCGCTTAGTCGTAAAGAAAATATTCACTTTCTGCCATTGATTTTTTAATGTGACCATTCAATTGGGATACAAGTTAGACTCTGATAATATCCTCTCACTAAAGAACACGCTGATAATATCCTCTCACTGCACTGAACCCAGTTCAAACTGATATTGACTTGCTAACACAGTAACTTACTTCGTTTATGAAACGACATTCACTTTTAATCTCTTCATTAAACTCTTGCAATAAATCATCCAAAAAAGTAGGTGAAACATACCTGAATCTGGTATGTTTATCGTTGGTGATGGTGTTGTTAGTGACATTGCTTTGATATTACTAATTCAATTTTAGTAGTTTCGTATTTATACCCCAAACGAACATTCAATAAGCCAATCAAAATGCGCCAAATAAGTTCAAAGTTGCAATATGCTTATTAGGATAATCAGAACAATTCCAAGAAATATGATTCATCCAGATAAGTTTAAACACAAAACTAATTACGCAGCGAATAAAACGTTCCTTATCTATTATTCCTAAATTGATACATCTCATACTTGCACGTGTTAAATGACTCATCATGAGGAGTGTGATGTGAAATAAAGTAACAAATTTGAAATAATACAACTTTTTTATTAGAACAATTTACAATTTCTTCATTAAAACAATTTACAATTAATCTATAGAGGTAATTTTAAAAACCGCTATTTCTTTACCATACTTAGTTTTTATTTTTTCTGCATGAATACATAGACATCTGCTAAAGTTGAGATTGTAGTCTTCGATGGCAACGTCCTCAAATAGTTCCATATATTTATTTGGAATATATATGAACTCCTCAGCTGTATCTGTAACGATGCTATTTGATGATATATAGATGATGTATTTTTCACTTAATTTTTAATCGGCAGCTCAAAAATACTTCTTCGACGATTTGTTATTAATGCTGATTAAGTCGTCGAAATCCATTTTTGAATTGTCGACTTAAATAAGCTGGGTCATCTGATGTGTGTGGTTTTCGTGAGACTGCATGTTGAAATATTTTCTTTTCAATTTATATCAAAACCAATAGGTGGTAAGTTAATCAAGTTGAAATAGGAAAATGCCGACTCGACAGTTCCATACAATAAATCATCAAAACTAGGTTAAACTCTTAATATGTTTATTAAGATCAGGTTTTTAATGAATTATTACTTGCGAAGTTGTGTTTTATTCACACTCGCGCCCGTTATCATTTATTTTGCTGAACACGGCATTTAATATAGCGGTTTTTAAAAATCTTACTATTAAAATATCGTACACTAATTTAATTTAAAAATAATCTTTACATCTGATCTTATTACATCTGATTTAAGTATCTAGCCTCATGTTTCTATTCTCGTCTGTCTAGTCTCATGTATCTAGCCTCTTCTATCTAGCCACATATATCTAACCCCGCCGGGCATGCTTTAGCTTCATCGGGCTTGTCTCATAGGGCTTGTTTCTAGTATCGTAGGGTATGTTTCTAGCCTCGCCGGTTATGATTCTAGTCTCGTCGCCCATGTCTCATGCGTCTAGTTTCATCGGGCACGCCTCCCATTTCGCCCGCGCGCCTAATCTAGTCCGGTCTAGACTGGTATTATCTGATGCAGTCCGGTCTGGTATTATCTAATCTACTCCGGCCTAGTCTGGTATTACATCTAATCTTATTACAGTTAATCTAGTCTGGTTTTAGTCTCGTAATATCTGATCTACTCTAGTCTGACATTAACTAATCCAGTCCACTCCAGTCTGATCTACTAGTCCGACCTAGTAGTCCAGTATTTAATCCTCTAATCCACTAAATAGTCTTATGCAACCAAATGCACAAGATAGTCAAGGTCGGGAGGGGACGATTGATCCAGAACATACTATAGTTCATTTTTTTAAAAATGCAGTACACGGAAGAAAGGGCTTATTTGACCTTGTTCTCTGATTGGCTTAAATCGAGGAGAAGTTCACACCGACGATATTTACTTCTCCATCTCAACCACTTTTCTTCTTTTCACATACATTTGCAGCTGTTAGTTATCAATGGCTGCCGTGTCACTTCACAATTGTCATCTGATCTGTTTGTTTTATTTAGATTTTTTGCGTTTTTCTCCATTTATTTGTTAGTATTCTATAAGTTATTCAATAATATTAAGATATTCAATAAAACCATTAATAAATTACCAATTTTATATTCAAGTAACCATATTTGAATTTAGAGCAAAATTTTTTATCTAGATTGAACATTTATCATAGTGTAAATTAGATTTCTAGTTACTGCATTCTTAAAAAAATGGACTATAGCTGTCCCGAAGAGATAAAACTTAGACTTTTCAGAAGAAAATTTGCTGTATCGAACAGTGATAAATGCAGGTTTGATAGAATCCGTTTTCCGATAGTTGGACAAAAAAAGATTTTAAATTTTTCGCGTCAAGGCTATCGAAAATATTAGCTTTAATAGTTAAATCTATGATCTATATATAACTGAAATATTTTAAACATATATGTTATAGTTTCTCAAACCTTCGACTTTTTAGGTGCATAGCTGTGAAAAATCCATTTCAATAAGGCCTGCAATTTAGAATATTTGGATATATCTACATCCTTATGGGAAGATAAAAAGGACCTCAACATAAAATATTTCGTCCATAAACTTGATGGTTTATACTTCTTACGTTGTAATTCGAAGAAAGCAAGTAAAACATTTTCCGACTGCAACTTTATTTAGATTACACTATTTCTTAAATTTGCAGTATTCTTTTTCATATCTTGCTCGCGATTTATCTGGCAACAATTTAAGCTCTGTATTTTCGGGTATTTCTTTCAATTCTGGTGTAGTGCAATATTGAACTCCACCAGATAGTGATATTTTTTCACCCATTTTAATTATAACATTTAAATTATATTCAAGTGTCAATTATCAGTGTAACCAACCACCATAAAATTTTATGAACATTTATATATATATATATATATATATATATATATATATATATATATATATATATATATATATTTAGAAATGGCATAAAACGGCGCAAAATAGAAAAAACACTATAAAAAAACTCGTTCGTAAGGCGTTTTTCAACACTTGTCCATTAGAAAACTCCTCGCTACGCTCGTCGCTCCAAACTTGAATCACGCTGACGGAACTCGTCCTTTAATATACTAATAATCAAATACTTTTGTAATGAAGTTAATCATATAGTGTTACCAATTGTCTGAAATCAAAGTTATTATAATTAAAAGAGTGATATAAGACACATAAAGCTGCCAATGTTCATGAAAAAAGGTACTATATCTAATGTTGTGATATTAGTTACCATGACTTACAAAATTTACGAAAAAAATTAGCTGTTGCATAAAAGTTACTAAAAATGAACATCACTTCATCATATATAGTAGGTAAGTAACTTTTATAAAAGTTGACAAATCTTGATTTCCAATATCACTCTTCCAATTACAGTAAGTTTGATTTTAGACAATTAGCAACACTTAGCAAAATTATGTTACTAAAAGAGTCACCAAAAAAGTTCATAACCAATAAATTACTCAACTGACATTGATGTGGTCAACTCTGACTTATTTAAAAAAATCCATTGTCAAGGTTATCGACCATGAAGATTTCAAAATGGCAAAATTTCAAAAGTTTCTATAGAAATATCTATGATCTTAATATATCTGAAAGAGTTTTTATTACATCTATTACAGTTTTAAAGTTATTGTTTTTTCAATCAATGACTATCAGTTCCGGTTTGACTTTGAGGGTCGCGTATTTGGTCTGAATTTATCTGGAGCTTTGCAGCATGCAACTTAACCTAACCTAAATATATAGTAATACATAGCCTAACTTAATTGAAACGAACATTTAGCTTTACGGTTTTATCTTATTTTGGACCTAGAGGTTGCGCTGCGCGTCTAGTATTAATTTTTCTGCAGCTTCGCAGTATGCAACCTAACCTAAATTAGACTAACAGTCTTTGACACTTTTGTCTTATTATAGATCGATGTGTTGATTTATCTGCCACTTCGCCGTATACAACCTAACCTAGGTCAACAACCTTTTCGCTACGAGGTGCTTTTCTACAAGTCGTGCCCTGTGTACGGGGTGCTGAGGGTAGGGCGGATTCGTACGGTTCCCGTAGTTAGGTACTTACTCTTTGCGTTTAAATACGGTTCCCGCTGTTTGTAGTAGTTTTATTTGTTTCATTTTATTTTCTTAATGGGTAACCAAAATATATAATACGCAGTACAGTTCTTGGTGGGCTTAGCATACGTCCGGAATTATAAATGAAAAGTTGGACAGTCCTGGTTGATGCGTTTTTTTGAGGGCTGCAGTGAAATGATGAAAGCATTTGTAAGGTTCCCGTAGTTTGGGCCGAAAAAATTGATTACACTGAAATCAAATCTTTATATGTCTATTACATTTTTAGTAGTGTATATGATAATTATAATACAGCGGATGAGTTGATTTCCCATATTAAGTACAGAAAAAAACTCATGCGTATTAATCCGGTTATTAAATTACGTTAAATCCGGTTAAAAATAATTATATTTCTCGTAGCGAAAGGGTTAAACAACACCTATTGCTAGTTTATTTTGTAATGGATCGAAAGGTTACGCGGCCGCAAGGTTTGATCTGGAGGGATAAAAATTGTACACTTTATAGAAGAAAATCAGCTTCATCGAGCATGTTTGGTCGGATTAAGAAAAGATTTGAAGAATTTCAACTTTTAATTTTTTAATTAAATCCTACGGCTATCGGCCTCGAAGATACCAAAACGATGATGAATCCTATCTGGCCACCACCAGATAAAATATTTTGCAAAACTGACACAGCGATTTCATATAACAATTTCTTGTTTACAAATGTCTACAATTGTAATGTTCCACGTGGGGTGGAACTTATAGGCACTTTTTGTAAGAAAATCAAACTTGTCAATTATGAATTTCAACCAAAATCGAACACGGAAATTTCAAAATATTAAAAAATTGCGAAACGATGCATTAACCCTCCAAGGATTCCAATGAAATTTTTACGGTACTTGGATACCCATAAAAAGTATTACGCGACGGCGCGCGAAATTATTTTAGTTTTCGAGGATTTTGGCAAATATCATTGCAGAGTCTCAAAATAGAAAATAGGGACTTAGTGCACCATATGTGGAATGCTGGTACCTACAAATAAGTATTCTTTACAAATTTTATAAAGCTTTTTCGTTTTGAAACAAAGGTGAAAAATATGAAAAGTGATATTTTTTTCAATGGCCCCTCCTCTTAATTTGGTTTTCTAATTTACATGGGTTTAAATGGAGAATGAATTCGGAGGTGAACGAAAAAACATCCCAAGACCAAACAATTAACAGCGGAGCGATGAAATTAATGCGTGTGTTAAATGAAAGTGCGCTGTCGACCTGTGTTAAAACTATTTCTTGCAAATCCAAGACAATGAGGCATCTGACTTTCCGAAAATGAAGCAGTAAAATAGAGGTCATTTTTAAAAGCTCGTCATGTCGAGGCTATCAGGCGCGAAAAGTTCATGCAGCACATTTCAATAGGCCTCGATGAGCACTATTCGATTTTTAAAAGAAAATCCGGAAAAATTCCGAGATGGCTATTCCTTCAGGCGTCATGTGGTAGAACTGACCATTTTTCAACAATAAGTCTTTTGTTATACACGCTAGGAAGACGCGGAATATACCGTTAGATTTATGTAAAATTAGCCGGATTTCAATAATCTCCAATCAGAAATTTGTAAAACAATAGTTTTCTTTTATAAAATCGGAAAAAAACTCTTATCAAATATGGTGAATTTGCCAGAATAGAATTTTCCAACTTTAACAAATCTGAGAAATAAAATTTTCCCGGACACCATTCACCCCGGAAAATGGAAGGAAACTTCTGTGGGGCGGAGTCGATTATGCAATCGTTGCTAGCCACCTCGAATCCTGGCAAAAGAATTGTATTTAAAAAAAAAATCCCATGGTAAAACGGTTTGCAATGGAATGATAAAATTTACTCCGCTGGTAGAGGAAAGTTAACTATATCGATTCATGCTAAAAGAAATGAAAAACACAAATGTTTGAAAATCAAGTAAACAGTTGGAGGAGAATTCAAACGTCGGCCACGTCTAGACCGGCAGCCGCAGAAAATTCAATATTTTGACATATAAAAACACATTTGATAGAACTTGATGAGTTGTATCCGAATTTGAATCGAAAATGTCGATAAATTTTTAAATGGATGTTCCTTCCGCAGTGAAATGGTAAAACTGACAGTTTTTCGCCAATAACTCTGTTGCTATACATCGGAGGAAGACCTAAAAAAACACCGTAAATATTGGGGTTTATGAATTAAATTTTAGAAATCAATTGTAAACAGAAGCAATTGTTTCTGATGTAAAATGGCCTAAATTTTAATTATCTGCTAAAAGAAAAGTGTAAAATCTTCGTTTTCTTGTAGAAATTTGTGAAAAATTGCGAATTTTGTCATGTTGTCGTGTTTTTAGAAATTTTTTTAATTAGATTTGAATCTGAACTAAAAATATTATTTAAATTCTTTTTTTTTAATTTCATTTTTCCATAAGCACACGAATAACGGATAAACTTCAAAAATGACATTTCCACATAACCTGAGCGAAAATAGTGTCAAACTGATCAGCTGTAAGTGCAAATTGGCGATTCAGCGGCAAGCAATGGTCGTAGTTTTATTGACCTGGAGTGCTTATGCGTTGATGGATTTGAGAAATTCAAACGCCATACAGTTGGCATTTTCGCCGGGCATGCACTCCTCAGACTGGAAATGCTAATTTTCCTTTTCGCTTTTACGTTTGAAGAGGTGGAAAAAGGTGACTTTGCGAATTGGGGCCTTCGGTACTTCCCCGGAGGTGTAATGCGCAGAGAGAGGTGTCATTCGAAAGAAGACACGTGGGGCTATAATCCCTGAAAAGAGCAATACAATTTTAATACATTTCACGGAATATGGAATGTTTCAATTTACTCAATTTTGATAAATTCGTTTCGAGTTTGGACGGACATCGCGACCTCTAAATGCGATGGACCAGTGCGATGTTCCCATCGGCATATAGAACCTTTTGTGCTCTATTTAGAAACCGCCACTGCGACGCCCTGCTCTTAAATTTAGCAAATCCCGGAGAATTCTCGCGGACGCCTGTCCAGTTTTCCAGTTTGTGCCGCGCATACGCAAAAAAGTTTAACTGTTATATGTGACAATTTTGTGAAATATCCCTTTATTTTCGACTCGAGATCCGACTGTTGAAGGTCCTTTTCAAGTAAATTTATATAAGTTGTAGATTGTAGATTGTAGATATGGTGGTGACGACTTGTACTGCGACCTTTATAGAACTATTGTACCCCATCCTCCTCCTCCAAGTGTTGGTGTACTTACCCATTTAGAGCGCCTCCTCTAATCTTGATTCCTTTAGGAATCTCAGGATCTGGGTGGCATTCAAGACCTGCAGATCCTCTGTGTTCAAGCAGTTAGCCCCAAGGTACATCTGTCTCTTGCGGAGTAATGCTGCGCAGTCTTTGAACAGATGTATGGGGGTTTCCTCTGCTGAGCCACAGAATCTGCATCCATCATCCTCCTCTAGGCCTAGGGCCTTGAGATGTTTCCTAAATCTGCAGTGTCCCGTCAGGGCTCCTGTCAGAATTCTGAGCTTGTTCCTGCTTAGTTTCAGGCAAGCTTCTGTTCTCTTCTGGTTAAAAGATCCCAGCATCACTTTGGATTGCCTTAGCCCTGAAAGTTCTTTCCAGGTTTTCATCCATTTTCCTCTTATTTCTTCATCTAAACTTTTGCGGATGGTGTTCACGTTCATACCGCAAAAGGGTTCCGGACCTATAAAGGGGCTACTGGATCCCTTGTTTGCTAGGTGATCGGCTTCTTCGTTTCCGTCTATACCAGTGTGTCCTGGTACCCAGTATAGCGTTACTTTATTATCTCTTCCAAGCTTGTTCAGCCTCCCCACACATTCCCATACCAGTTTGAATCTGATGGTGTATGAGCTAATGGCCTTGATGGCTGCTTGCTATCTGACAGGATAGCAATTCGTTTTTGCGGTAATTTCTGTCGAGGTTAAACTGTGCACATCTTTCGATTGCGTGTACCTATGCTTGGAAGATACTTGGGGATGTTCCTATGGATTCGAAGTATCTGGTACGAGGTCCAAACACTCCTGCACCAGTGCCTTCCTTTGTCTTAGAACCATCTGTATACCACTTGATGGCAATTTGCTCTATGTGGTATGCTGAGGATTCGTCGCTCCAATCGGCTTTACTACTACACATTGCTGTGTAGTTTTTCTCGTATTTGAATACCATTTCGTCTTTTGGTACTTCCCGCCAGGGGATCTTGGCAGCGAGGCTGTTTCGGTCTCTGCTCCCGATTATTTTACCTCTGCCCATTCCTTCCTTGCTGAACCTTACGATGGCCGATCTGGCGGCGCTCTCCACCACAAGGTGCAGCGGAGTCAGATCCAGCAGCAGCTCCAATGCTGCTGTCGGACACGACCCTACCGCCCCCGTGATGCAGACACACGCCAGTCTTTGAATCTTCTCAAGCTGTATCCTCATAGAGGCCAGCTGGATTCTTCTTTCCCACGCAACTGCCCCATAAGTGATTGCAGTTCGATCATGGTGTACATCCATAGCAGGATAGTGGGGTTACAACCCCACGTTTTTCCTGGAAGATTTCTGCACACCATTAGGACGCGTTTGGCTTTACCTACCACTGCTCAGTGTGTCTATTCAATAGCAGTTTGCTATATAGTGTGATACCCAGATACCTTATCTCCTGTTGGTATTCTACTGCCTTCCCATCTATGAGTATGGGATGTAGGCAGTTTAGTTTTTTCCTTCTAGTAAATGGTATCACCGTAATTTTGCTCGGGTTGAGTCTCAATCCCACTGTTTGACACCATCTACTAGTTACTTTGAGGCCTCTCTGAACAATTTCACAGAGCGTTCCCTCAAATTTTCCTCTGGCCATTATGACTATTTCATCGGCGTAACCTTGACATTTGATGTCTAGGTTGTTTAGCCTAACCAGTAGTTCATCAACTACCAGACTCCACATTAGCGGTGATAGAACACCTCCCTGTGGGCACCCTCGAGTTGTGGAGATCTTAATGGTATCTCTTCCCACTTGTGTCTCCGCCATTCTAGTTCTCAGCATTTCTCCCATCCACTTTGAGATAGTGCTGTCGATACTCCTTCTCTCGAGGGCCGCCTTGACAGCCTCGTGTGAGTTGTTGTCAAAAGCTCCCTCTATATCCAAGAAGGCACATATCGCTACTTCCTTTGTCTCTAGTGCTGCTTCTATTTCATTTGTCAGCTGATACATGGCGGTTTCTGTGGATTTCCCTGCTCTGTAAGCATGCTGACTCTTGTGTAGTGGTGTACCTACCATCACTATAGTCCTAAGGTAATTATCAATCACCTTCTCCATTGTCTTTAACATAAAAGATGTTAGACTAATAGGTCTAAATGACTTCGGTTGAGTGGTGTCTTTCTTTCCCACCTTCGGTATAAATACCAGCTTGGCCCTTCTCCATAGCTCCGGTATATATTCAAGCGCTAAACTACTAAAAATATTTAGAAGATACGGCATTAGTTCTCTCTCTCCCTTTTGTAGGAAGGCAGTGACTAGTCCATCTGATTCGGTTTTCCGTACAGATGGAATTTATATAACTTTAGAAGTTATATAATATGTGAAAAAAGAATAATGATAAAAAACATTTTTCAATTCAGAATAACAAATTATATTTCTATATATAAAGTGATATTTGCAGCTAGTTTATATATTAAAAGTAGATAAATTAATTACTACGTTTCAATTCACTCATGACATATAAATATATAAATATAAATACAAGTAGAATTTGGTTTCCCTGCATTTCCGTGCCACGAGAAGAAAAACCCTGTGGGTAGCTATATACACTTGATAAAAATTAATAATATATCGTTATAATAATCAGGTTATAGTGTTTTTAGCTACCCACATGGTTATCCCGTGGCACGAAAGTGTAGGAAAACCAAATTGTACTTGTAATTATATTTATATATTTATAAGTCATGTGTGAATTGAAACGTAGTAAATAATTAATTTATCTACTTTTATGTTATTATTTTTTATATAGTGGTTGCAAAAAACTTTATTTTATCCATATAAAAAATTTATGGTTGATCTGTTTTAACAACCAATTTCTTAGCATTTTATGATTTAATCAATCTCTGTGCATCCCGCATACAAAATTTGCTAATTTTATATATGAATTTCAATAAACTGAGAAATACATAATCGTGTTTATATATAATAATAGTGCGTGTTTCTAAATGTGTTTTCAGATCAGCAAGTTCGCTTACGAAATTACAAGGTCTGCAAAAGACATTAAAAATATCATAATCTGCAAAAGACATAACAAATATAATGTTAAGAATCTCCTCACGCTAATATGTTGACAATTATATTGAAATTACAATCGAAAGAAAATGACAGATTTCGATGGACTCATTAAACCACTCATATGCGTGCGGTAATGGCTCGCCGAGTGCTGTAATTATTTTAGTTAGTTAATTTATTCATAGTTGGCACAAAAATTCAAAGCTGTCAGTGATGCCAAATCTTCGGCGAGATAGTTTTGAAGTTAGGTAATGTGTGGAATCAACAAAAATTGGCTCGTTGAAATTATATATTTTTTGAATGGCATAAAGTTTATATAGAGAGAAATTTATAGTGAAAAACAAAAAGTTAACTTTAGATTGGCATTAGAGTTAAAAATTGTGTTAAAAACAAAGTGAATTTGGTTTCAAGAAATTTATCCTTCGAAACGTCAAATTATTTTAGAGTCAAATTTTCTATTTCTTTATGGGACTTAAAAAAAAGTAATATAATAATATATGAATATTATGTAACTGAGCGAATGTGCGCCGGTATAAGCAATCAACCAATATCAAATGATATCGGAAGGGCACTCTCTTCTAAGAAATATTCAACGTCATTGGAATCAGGAAAGCAACGGGAAACTACCTGATTACATATCGCTAGTAAATCAACATGGCCAATTTCAAGGGTTTTTTTAATTACCGGAGTCTCTAGTCCCCTATTCCGATCTTCGGGGGACAGTTTTGAATGTAGCTAAGATGAAAGTAAGATGTAGAAGATAATTCCTGGTTAAATAACCTAAGAAAATGGTACAACTATAGTTCCGTTGAGTTGTTTAGAGCTACAGCATCAAAAGTGAAAATAGATATGATGATAGCTAACCTTCTAAGAGGAGATGGCACTTGAAGAAGATGTGTGGAAATCGTGAATACACAAATTTAATTAATTAATGGTAATAAAAAATAAAACACATATTTATTTTAAATTCTTTTCAATGGTACAAGTATTAAAAATATTTATAGTAACATTGGATTCTTGAGCAGTAACACTCACATCAACGACATTATATACAGTGCTACTACTACTGTTGCTAGCAAATTGCAAATGTGGGGCACTAGAAGAACATCCAGGTAAGTTGATATTTGCTTGCTCAGACCCAAGCATTTTAAATATTTCAATCTTCTTTTTTAATGAAGCGTCAACATACCCCTCCGCAACAGTAGTAGACTTGTGTCGTACTACTTCTTCGGAAACAATGTCCAGTGTAAAGATCGGACTTTGGTAATTTGAGAAATGTCGCAATGTCTTTTGATATTCTCCCCATATTAATACCAATTGGACTATTAACACAATGACCGTTACAAAAAGTTAAGAAAAATCATTATTAAACTTTAATAATTTTAAAATATTTTAAGTTTATTATTATTAAAAAATAATTATTAAAATCAACATTATTAAAACGTAAGCTAGCATATTTTTTAATTAAGTCAATCCAATGAGGATCTGTATTTGCAAACATTCTTGGAATGTAACTTTTTGTTTTAGATACAGACACAATGATGGAATCGGATTACCTGTATTCTATGTCATTGACAGACATATCTGTTAATTTCTGACACCTAAGCACCCCATTATAACCCATTATCAAGTCGATCTAAAATGAATACTGTTACATACAAAGCTGCGATATACATAAAAATTTATCCACCTTTATAGCCAGATAAGACGTATCATCCGCGTCCCTTATAAATTTATGAATATCTTCTAAAATCTTCGACTTTTTAGGTGCATAGCCCTGAGATATCCGTTTCAATAAAGCCTGCAATTTACAATATTTGGATATATCTACATCCTTATGTATAGATAAACAGGACCTCAACATAGAATATATCGTCCATAAACTTGATGGTATATACTTCTTACGTTGTAATTCGAAGTAAGCTAGTAAAACATTTTCCGAAACAACCGTAATTTTATTTAGATTACACCACTCTCACTTTACACCTACTTAAATTTGCAGTATTCTTTTCCATGTCTTGCTCGCGATTTATCTGGTAACAATTTATTCACTGTATTTGCAGTTATTTCTTCCAATTCTAGTGGAGTGCAAGATATTTTTTTACCCATTTTAATTATAACCTTTAAATTAATTTCAAGTGTCAATTAGCAGTGTAACCAACCACTATAAAATTTTATGAAAATGTATAGATTTTTTTATTTAGAAATGGCATAAAATGGCATAAAAGGGCACAAAATAGAAAAAAATACTATAAAAAACTCGTTCGTAACTTTTTCATCACTTGTCCATTAGAAACTTGGACGCGTGCTGTAAAATCGCGCTGACTGAACTCGTCCTTTAAAATACTATTTTGGAGGAATATTAAAATTGAATTAATTTTTGTCTTTTGCTCCGTTAATATTTAATTTACTTCAAGAAAAGCAATAATTAATATTTATTCCAACTAGTTGCAGCCTTATAAAATTTAAATTAAAAATTAGCCATCTTCAGGGAAAATATAATATGAACAGTTGATCGTCAACCTGTTCTTTGTAAACAGTTTCCTATTTATTTAGGTGGTTATGTTTATCGTTTGCCAATTCTCAGCTCAGTCCGAGGTCCATTCTAATTATCATGAACCCTATCATATAATATATCAAACATGTGAGTTGACATATGGCTTTGGTTTCCTTATGTTTTTTTTTTATATAATACAATATTTTGTATTTTTCAGATCTGAGTAGTACAAGGGTTTTGCACCTCCATAGATATAGTATTTACTGGAATTAAATAAATAATTTAACGTTTTTTTTTATATATTTCCCTGGCATAAATTATGAAATACGTTCATATTGTAGAACACTATAACCAACAATAAATAACGCTTCATAAATCAGGACGAAACGTATCATTCTCACATTCATTTAAATATTAAATTACAATTAATGTAAAAATGATGAAATGATCAATTACAGAATTAATGTGCGCCTTTTTGTATTATAAACGACGTGTAGGAATTCGTACTTCGGATTTTATGTTATTTATCACCGCAAATTCTGACAGTTATTGGCACTGAATTTTTAATAAATAATTCAGGTAATCGCATCCTAAATTTCAACAGAATTTCGAGGAATGGTATTAAATGGTACACATCTTTGCCATAATAATTTCCTTCGCAAGAGCTTGTATGTATGCCTGTAAACCTCCAAAATTAAAAACTAAAAAAAGGTTTCGCTTAGTGAATTTGAATGTAATGTAATTTAGGAATATTTGTCTTACTTAAAAGACTATAAATCTACTTTCTTCATGCTGTCCGTTTTGACGGGTCACGAATTGCGCGACGTGTAGAACAATCGACCCTGCCGCCTAACACCGTCGCTGAGAGCGTCGAGACGCCTTTCAGGAAGAAAATTATTTACACTTCATTAGATAAACTTTGTGATTGTGCATCCTCACAGAACACAGCACCCATTTGTGGCATACAATTATTTGCGTAGGATCATCTATCGTGTACTCCTAAATGTGTTTCGGGCGTTTCAGATAATTCTGAGAAAATAACTGCTCACATTTTGTTTGAATTATGCAAACAATTTCATGAAAGCACCACGTAAATAAATAGTTTTTACATGCAATCAATACTACACAGGTTATTTTAATATTAAAATAAACCATGCATAAACCAGATTTTGCAGCATTAACTCAATATTTCTTAATTATATGGAAAAAAAATCTTAGATATAATGTTAATTGGAAATTAAAAAATTTAATTTGAAAACTTTTATATTACTTTTCAAATAATATTTTGTTTTACTAAAGTGTATTTGGTATATAGGTATTATATAATGATAATATTGATATTAAAAAAGTTTCTCTATCAATTAATCAACTAACAATCTATTATTGTGTCTTAAACTAATATGAAACTTTGTTCATTTAATAAAAGTGGATGCTTCCAACTTATCGAATAATTTATTTATTTGGCTAAATTAATTAATACGCTGTAGATAACAGGAAATATATCTGCTTAATTCGGGCGTTAATTAAAAATCCATTAGGAAATTGTTTTATTCAGTTCGATTAATTATTAGAAAGCAACCTTGTGTAACTGGATATATTTTTCATTTTTAACAAAAGATGATATTACGTTATTCCTTTATAAAATTACGCAATATACATTAAAATTATGTATTATACATTATCATGCCACATCCGTGCCGTGTTAGTGCCGCATCAGTTCATTGTCAGTGAGAACTTTTCAGTTGCGAAAACGGATTATGAAGTGAACGGAATATTTGGAAACAGAAATGACATGACTAGGCTTATTGTCGTAAAAGTAGGAATAATATTTAATATTTGGTAAGAAATAAAATAGGGAGTAGTAGAGAGTTACTACTCTCTTCAGTAGAGAGGAAGAGAGAGGCTTTTTGTAACGAGGGTAGGTTGCAATAGTTGTTGCAACACTTTTGAGTACAGTATTCAAATGAACACTTATTTCAAATCTTTATAGTTTATATCAATAATATATACCTTACCGGTGTATATATTCTGATTGCTTTTGATATTACCTTTGGGGAATTGCCCTTTACGTTTTGATAACCTATGAAATTGCTTCTAACATAATATCTTTATAGTATTCACATGAAAGAGTTTTATTCAACTTTCATTGTGTTAAAAGTGTTTTCATTCAAGTCTGGATTAAAGAATAAGAGACATCTTTATAAAACTTACAAATTACGACAAATTGCAATGCTCAATGGTTCTATATCGTCTTTTCTCCATAGTCAAGTAGAAGAAAGACATGTATACTTACGTGATTTCATACAAGGTACATTTGTTACATCTGTACATTCCTTCGGAGCAGTGTTCCGCAGTCTTTGAGCAGATGTAAGGGGGTTTCCTTTGCTGAGCCGTAGAATCTGTATCTTCCTCCAGACCACGTGCCTTGAGGTGTTTTCTAACTATGCAGTGTTTCGTCAGGACTCCGGTCAGAATTCTAAGCTCGTTCTTATTTAGTTTCAGGAAAGATTTTGTTCTTTTCTGGATAAAAGATCTCAGCATTACTCTGGATTGTATTAGCCCTGGAAGTTCTTTAGGAGCCTGGAAAGCCCTGGAAGGTTTTCATGCATTGTTCTGTTATTACTTCATCTAAGTTTTTGTGGATGGTGTTCATACTCATACCTCATATAAATGGATCAGTTGTTTTCTAGGTTATCGGCTTCATTATTTCCATCTATACCCCTAGTACCCAATATAGCGTTATTTTATGTTATTTGCAGAGCTTTATCTGTTTAGCTTTCCCACACAGTACCATACCAGTTTGGATCTGATGTTGTATGAGCTAATAGCTTTGATGGCTGCTTGGAGTTCTGACAGGATATAAATTCGTTTGTTGCAATAATTCTTGTCGAGCGGAAAGTGTGCACATCTTTCGATTGCATCTACTTCTGATAGAAAGATACATTGTCAGATTCCCATGGCTTTAAAACATTTCGTACGAGCTCCAAACATTTCTGCAACAGTACCTTCTCTTGTCTTCGAACCATCCATATGCCACTCAATAGCACTTTGCTTTTTGTGGTATGCTAAGGATTCATCGCTCCAAACGGCTTTACTCCTACACATTGCTGTGTAGTTTTTCTAGAAATGGTATTTGTAAAACATTTCGTCTTTAGGTACTTCCAAGCAGGGAATCTTGGCAGCGAGGCTGCTCCTGTCTTCTTGCTGAAGCTTCCAGAAGGTTTCCTTGCCGAAGCTTACAATCGCTAATCTGGCGATCCTCTCCACGACAAGGTGCAACGGAGTCAGGTCTTCAGTCTTCTCAAGCTGCTTCTTCATAGAGACCCGCTTGGTTCTACTACCATACGCAACTGCCCCATAAATGATCGCAAGTCTCACTATCATGGTATAAATATATCGCAGGATTGTGATTTTACCATCCCACGTTTTCCCTGCCAGATTTCTGCACGCCATTCGAGCGCGTTTGGCTCTTCCTACCACTTCTTGCGTGCCTGTTAGAGATGAGCATGGGATCCCATCGTTTCATCCCACCCCATCGTCCCATGGGATAGGATGAGTGATATGAACGTCGCGTGGGATGGGACGGAATGGGACTAGATTTTGATAATCTAGTAAATCTAGTTCGTGCATAATTAATTGCTTTCATATAACAATCTATTCATATAACTAATTTTCAGTTGTTTGTAGACACAAATAGGCTTCCGGATACAAATCACTGTATTTTTGTTTGGATCTTTTGTGTAGGCTTTAGTTAAGTTTTTCACGACTCGGCGCGGCAGTTAGTCGGTTACCGGATCGCGCTTGCGCAGTTTGGCAGGTATTTTTCTTTTGTGAAAAAGAAAAGTCCTATTTTGATTTTTAAATTTTAATACATGTCCAGCTCAGGAGATTTCTAGGATAACGATGTAGTTCCTGAGAAATCTTCCGATCCGTTTGTGACGCAAAAGAATTACTCATTGTCGAAAAACCGAAAAGAAAGACTGCTGTATGGGAAAAATGGGATGAATGGGACGGGTCGCGCGACCGGGATGGGATGGGATGAATGGGATGGGATGGGACGAACATTTTACGTTTGTGGGATGGAACATTGGGACGAAAATGTGATGGGATGGGACAGTGACAGGGATACTTCCCACGGGATGGGATCTGGGACGAGAAACTCGTCCCATGCTAATATCTAGTGCCTGTACCGTAGGACTTGACTATCTATTGTTATACCCATATATTTTATCTCCTATTTTTATTCTACTGCCTTCCCATCTAACAGTATGGGCAGTGGTCAGTTTAATCTACTCTTCCTAGTTAATGGTATCACCGTCGTTTTGCTCGGGTTAAGGTTCAATTCCACTGTTTGACAGCATCTATTTAGTACTTTGAGGCCTCTCTTTACGATCTCACAGAGAACCCTCAAACACCCCTCTATGATTATGTCAGCGGCGTAACCTTGAGAGTTATTGACTAGGTAGTTCAGCCTAGCCAGTAATTCATCAATTACTAAGCTCCACATCAGTGGTGACTCCACACACATCCTTGTGGGCACCCTCGAGTGGTGGAAATCTTTATGGTGTTTTTCCCACTTGCGCCTTCGAACGTTCTAACCTTATTTTGTCATAGTGATTTTGTTTATCAAAATTACAATTTTTCAATATTATCCGTAAGAAACGATTTTTTTTTTGTAGTTTCAATAGTATTTTAACATGCTTCGTAGATCAAATAATGTATGATATACTTGTGTGAGAAGCTTTTGTGCTCATTGCGATTAAACGCATGCAACTCATGCACAAAAGCCCTTCTTCACGCAGAGTTGTATCATAAACTACTATTAATAAAATTATAATAAAACACAGTTTTATCACAGTTATACATATATATATATATATATATATATATATATATATATATATATATATATATATATATATATATATATATATTTATATATTAACACAGTTCAACATTTTTTAGTAGAATATATATGTTTCACCAAACTGTGGCTTCATCAGGTGAGATTAAATATAGAAAAAAAAAATAGATAGAAGCTTTTTATTTACAAAAACAACAAATTTGAAGGGGAATGGTGGTGATTACAGATTTAGGTTTAGTAGAAGAGAATTATTACATATACATTTATATTTAAGATGATACTTTTTTTATTATGATAATGTTAATTTCTAAACTTTCTAATAATTTTCTACTTTTTATTTCGGTATGTAAGATATCAAATTTATTATTAAATCTGTGATTATATTCTACACAATGTTTGGCAAAAGTAGAGTCTGTTTTGAGATGCAATTTCTTTCGTTTTCTTTTATTCATTGTCTAAATGACCTTTAGACCTTTCTTTATCGCAATCTACGCAAGTTAGCTTGTAAAACCCCGAGTTCGACTTTTTATCTGTATTGTTCTTATTATAATTTATGTGTTTTTGAATCGAGTTATTTGTTTTAAAGGCAATAGTTTGGGTTATTTAGGGTATATATGTTGCAAATATATGTTGCACCCAAGCTAGTAGCAGCTTAAGATAGATGTCAGTTCAGCATTATAGACTCTGTTTATATAGTTCCGGCTGAGATGGAAGGTATGAGGTAAAAAGCAAGCTTTGGCCCATCAAAGCACTTCGTGATTGGGACCTTAGTGATAAAGTGAAAATCAAAATGTGTTGCGACACAACGGCTTCCAATACAGGTCGTTTTAATGGAGCTTTTGCTTCATTAGAACAAAAAAAATGGAAGAAGAGCTGTTACTTTTCTGACTGTCGTCATTATGGGTACGAACTCGTTCTGAAAAGCATATTCGATCCAAAAATTCACCAAATCAATGATTTCACGAAGCTTTCATTAGAAATTCTCAAATTGAAGGACTTAAAGGGTTTTACTCGGAAGAACTAATAAAAGTCCATTATAAGAGGTGTCTATCTGGAACTCATTGTCTGTAATATTTTTCGGCGGAGATCTGGAAAAGATATTAAAAATCCGAGCTTCTGGTTGGCGATGCACCAAGCTAGATAGATGGCAAGGACTATTTATACTTTGAAAATTTTTTTAGTCAGTGCTAAAGAGAAGGAAGCTCTCCTAGATGTTTATTTATTGCTACAACCTATGTTAAACCCTTTGTGGCTTCAGTTTAGGCTGACAACAAAAGCCAAACCAAATCAAGTTTTGTACTTTTTGAAAGCTTAAAAAGGTACAAAGCAATTGATAAATCAGCTCTGACCAAATTCTGCCAACGTCTCGGTGTTTCGGTGCCAAATTACCATCTTCGCCGTTTTTGCTGACTCGGCCACCAAACGAAAATGAAAATGGTTTCCAACTTAAAACGCGAAAAAACGTTTAACGATCATGTAAAAAGTCAATGTGTATCAAACACTGTTGTAAGATATTGTTGCAGACACATGTTTTTATGTCATTTTATACAAAAATACTTATTTTATTTATGATTTCAGGCAGATCTTTTTTCACGCCGAAAGATCGACGACAGTTTCCTGCAGGAAAGCGTTTCTGCGTGGAAATAAAATTAAGAATATTCGGTAGGTTGACCAATATACTGAAAAAGTTATGAAACTTCTACAGATAGTTAAGGATGTTGTTAGGAAATATCGAAAAAAAAAATCAGGTCAATTCACTAAACCGTGAAATAGTTATTGCAATTCAAAGTTAAACAGTTTTTACACGGCGCGGCGTGTGGACATCACAAAATCCGAAATCGCCTATGTAGAAGAAGCTGTAAGCGCTTTATAAAAATAGCGAATTCATGCAAGGAGAGAGCTCTATTTCAATTAAACATTTATTGAAGCTAACTATGGTAGATGCCAAAGTATGCAATGCTGCCACGTCAACTACCTCAACAATGAGATGCTATATTTATGATTCTACCTCCAAATAGTTTAATGACCTTATTGTAACAAGAAATGTCTTTTCTATATTGCAAGTTATACGCTTATGGAAAGTATTCTCAATTTGTCGCATAAAATTTCCGTACAAAAGTGGCAGATGAGATCAGAAGGTGAGAGAGAAATTGTAAAACAGAAAATGGCCGAGATACCGACGGGATTCCGAAAGAAAACGGGCTTGATCGTCGATATGCCTAAACCTGGATACGGCAACACTAACGATTGTAACAATAGCAGGAGATTTTTCGCCTATCTAGAAATGGCAGCTAAAATTACCGGTATTGAATTGAAAAATTCACTATATTTTTACCAGTCTTACCACACATAGTGACCTTTTACCACACATAGTGAATTTTTCTATCCAATGTAAGTATGAATTACCATGTAGTAACAGTCGCAACCATCCTATCCATAAAATTACCGGTGTTGACTACTACCTGATAAAACGAATCAAAGCTATTTTAGAGGTAATTTCTAGTGGTCATGACTCCAATAATGTACAAAATACTGATCCACGGTACAACGGTCATGGAAAAAAAATTGCTATCTATAGGATTGCTGTTCGAAGAAGCAGCAGAGGCGTGCAACAAGCATTTTTTTCCTATATATTTATACACATATGTACTTCAACAACTATTATACTACTACAAACAACTATAACAGCTGTAAATAAACCTAAAAACCGTTATAAAATGTAAAAGAAACTAAGAAATAATTTTGACCGGCTAAATTGGTGAAATACCGCACATAGGGGTAATGTGCGGCATATTATGAGCACACTATATTTTCTGCATAAAAATAGACCAAAAATGTCATAAAAAGCGATGGCAAAATTAAAAAAAAAAACAAGTAGCTTCATAAATTCGCAATAACCGTTACAAAGTTTCATCGTGATTCGTTTATGAGATAGCGTTTATGAGATATTGATTAAAGTTCATTGAATTTCTACCTAAAATGAACTTGTCCAGTAAAAGTGTGGCAACTACGCTGCAAAGCTTGTTGGATTCAAGGTACGTTAGATGACAAAAGTTGCGCTTTCAAATTATTAAAATTGGAAAATATATTTAATAGAACCAAGTTTAGAGGAAAAGTACACATGCAACACCTAAACAAATTATTAGTTTACAAGCTCATTGTCAGTTGATTTTCTGCATTTTTATGCCAAAATATGCCAATATTGGTAAATTTCTTATTTTGATTTCATATTTTGTCTCGAATATCCCTCCCGAACATCCTTAAGTCTATATAGCTAAAAGTCAAGCTGTACTCTTTAAAGCTGTAAATGACATCGTTAACCGTCGATGAAGAGTATAAACAATTTCTGCTTTCCGACCAAGAGCACAGAAATCTCTAGCCTAACTGTATAACCTGACTTCAACCTGACTTCATATCTTCGAATTTTTTTTTATCGATTGTATTAAATATTGTATTCAAACTTTAAACAGTCCTAAGCAGGACCTGGGCCGTCGTCTCCACCTGCCTACACTTGTATTTTGGTGACTTGATCTTACACTGGTATTGGGAGGGTGTGCGATGAGAACGAGGGCATTACAATCATAATATTTTTTCCACTTTGATCAATTGTTGCTTTTATTTCTGGGAATCCTTTATCAGCTAAAACAATATCACCTTCTTCCAATTTATCTAATAATCCTGATTCAACAGTTAGTTGCGAATCTATTTTTCTTTCACCATCTATCTTAGATTTTATACAAAGGAAACCTCCAGGAGCAACTTCAGCCAGTACTTTTGCAGTGAACCTTTTTTTATAGTAGGAATAATAATAAATGCGAGTATCAACAATGAATGGAACTTCTATTTTAAATTCTGTAAATCAATAATAACTCGAGTATTAGTGTACTGGATAAAAACATTTTGGCATTGTTTCTTGAATATCTATCCTTTGCCAAAGAACTAGTACCAGCTAATATCAATTTTTTAATAACAATTCTTGAAATGGTTGTTCTGTGAACACCAAATAAACATTTGATGCTCAAAATGTTAGACCAGTTTTTATATTCATTAATAAAATCGAGTGTGCCCTCTTTAGCAACAGTACATTTATGCTAACATTTTGCCTTTTCAACAAAAATTTAATAAGTAATTTGATGAAAAATAATTTGGAAATCTGTAAAATTGGCAGCTATCATTTCTGCCTGTATTTTTACAATTTAAGACGATACAGCAGCTATTATGCCCCATTTTTTAACCAAATTTCATATTAATCTCATCACAACAGATACTATTTTAACGCTTACTTTGTCCGCAACGTACGCTGCAGTTGATTTGGTTGTCTCCACCACATATTCTGCACCCTCTCAATGGGGAGCCCTTACAGTTTTTAACTTGTATGGCACTATTAGGGGAGATTTCCGAAGCAGATTTTTACTGTGATGACTTTATCATATAAAGAACACCCTGCATAAAATGTATAAATATAAATTCACATTTTGACCGTATAATTCACGTATACTTTACGTATACAATAGCTAGTAAATACTTTGTATTTGCCTTAATCTTCCACTGTTAATAAGGAATATAATTGTCGTTAAATTTTACGTTAAATGACTTATTTTGTTATTTAATTCGTTCAAGTATATAAAATTGTATAGAAAAACTATAAATGTCGAGAAAAGGGGAAATTTAATTGACGAAAATAGTAATGTTTCGGAAATATATAAATAACTAATTTATTTATATTGTAAAAATAATAGTTTTTCCTGAAAAACGCGAAAATTATATACGGCTAAAAAATTCCATATTCCCACACGATCCATAAAAAAAGTTTAGTGGCATTCCCGGTAAAAGTAAAGAGGATTAAATTACATTCTACCATTAAAAACTTTTACGCCACATTTTCGGGGAATCAAATTTACAGAATTCAAGCCTAGCGCGACTCCGCCAAGTTTTAATTCAGCATGTAATAAAGAACAACACATATAAAACACCCCCGTTAATAAAACCAAGACTCCTCGCAATTTCTCATTTGTAATAGATTTCCGTTTTGCTGCTTTGTCAGTACGATGTCCTCCTGTAGAGGATACAAATATGATTAGTATCGGTGCCTGTCCGCGATATCGTTTTAGCGCGTCCGACCGCTGATTCCGTGCCGGCTCTCTCGACAGCGTCGCGGCGCCCCGTTTCGTCGCTTCACTATTCGCACCCATTACTAGCTATCCGTGTGTGATTGTGGCTGTCTTCTGTTCCAGTCTGATTTATTGAAATCGATTCAAAATATGCATTCCACTCGTCGCTGCATGATGAATATATTTCGTTAGAGGGAAAGCTTAGCGGGAAAGAATAGCTTGGTGGATATATCATTTCGTTTTCTCAGCAATAATGTTCAAAATGCAATAAATAATTTGTAAAAAAATACATTATAAGTAATTGAATATAGGCACAATATTATATATTATACATATATATATATATATATATATATATATATATATATATATATATATATATATATATATATATATATATATATATATATATTTATATATAATGTATATACAGGGCGGGCCATTTAACGTGACCACCGTATCTCCGTTACCTTTAGAGTGACGAAAAAATGTCAAAAGGGTAATAGCTAAACAAGAAACGTCGCTAGAGTAAAACAAACGAAAAAAACAAAGGTTATGATAACATGGGTCGCTGGATTCGTCTGAAAAATGTTATTTTTGATAAAAAAATAACATGTTTCTAACCTTGAGAATGCAGACAATGGGGCCTTGACAAAAAGAATTTTTAACCACAGTGTCAGCCCTTCGCAATCAATAAAATTTCCTTCTGATTTTTTTCGTCACTCTAAAGCTAACGGAGATATTTCAGGTAGTCAAGTTAAAATACCAACCCTGTATATATAAACACATTATAGCAAAAATATAAAAAATTTGTTTGAGAACAGATTTATAGAAACTTAATATTTGTAGACAAACTTTGATATACTACTAAATCCAACGGCAGAAACCGGAAGTTGGTATAATGAAATTCGCAGTAATTTACCTCTAGCAATTTAACACCAGAAACTTACCGTTAGCAGTTCACCGCCGGGTCGATTACTGACGTAAGCAGAAGCCAACATTTCTCGCTGGCTTATGTATGCACCATTTAAAAATAATTTTTATATTTAAGTTTGTTTAACTTTTATTACGTAAAAAACAATACATGGAAACACACAATTTAATTGCAGTGTACGCAAAAATACAAAATATTTAGACACAGTGTACACTTTTTGTAATTCATTTTTCTAATAAGTAGAATCCTAGATATTCCTTTCATAGATTTCATAAAAATATCATTTTTTAAATAGATTTTTAAATGATTTGTATATGAAGTTTATATAATTGTGGATCATTTGTTTAAGATGTAAACTTGTACTTAAAATAGGGGTGAAATTTGCTAGCGATAAATTGTGGACTTTAAATTGCTAATACATTGATTTGACGCGGCGATGAACTGCTAACGGTGAATTGCTAGCGAAAGATTGCGGCAGGTAAATAGCGTTTAATTTTTCAGACACCTGTTATCACATCAATAACGGGAAGAACGGAAGCACCGAAATGTTCATATCTGCAATGAGCTTATAAAATACATGAAAAAAAATCTTTTCCCATGACTTTTTCTGTAACTTGATAAACAACAGATTAGATTAGTTAATTCTATAACATTCTGCACTGTTTTCTCAATGTGATAACAGGTGTATTCAAAATTTAACGCTAATTACCTCCCGCACTCTATCGCCAGCAATTCACAGTTCATCACAGTCAATTTAAGGCATCAACTTTTTTAATGTAAAATATTTCTATATATAAGCTATGTATTGTATTAATGTAAGGTTTTTTATTATTTAAGTTTTCTTCTTAAGCAATTGATCCACAATTAAATCAATAATTGATAAATTACAAAAAAATATATACTATGTTGTAAATATTTTGAGTTTTTGCTGTATATTGCCATTAATAGTATATTTTACAGCAAAATAATATTGGCGTTTTTTTTTCGCATAAAATTTGTTCATCCAATATTCCATTAGAAGTATACAAAACTCTACATACAATAAATGGATGAAGTTCTACAATAAATAGCTGGATAAATACAAAAATAAATTAATCAATCCAAAATTCGGTTACTTCGTACAAAATAAATTACTTCATCCAAAAAAAGGTTAATTCATCCAAATTAAAATGTAATCATCCAATAATTGATTTTTTCTTACAAACTATGATTTTTCCTTACAATAATCGATTGAATCGTTCAACATATTCGAAATTCACCCAAAAAAGGGTTTTTATTTTACTTAATAAGTTTAAAATTTACGAGTGTATTTAATAATCTTCACAGTTTTATTATATGCATAAAAATACTGAATGGAAAAAACCGTTCACCTTATTGATGAGTGGATTAGCTCGGAAATAAATTGTACTATTCTATCTGCTTTTATATAGTATATATAGTGCTTCTTATATATAGTGCATCTATCTTCTTCTTCTTCTTCTTCTTTCCAATAGCCCTACTTTGGACCACTGTCTGATTTGGAGATCTGTTATTCCCACTTCTTTAATATCCTTCTCGGTTTCTGTCAACCAAGTGGTACGAACCTTCTTGTTTTACCAGCATGTGAACAGACTGTTGGTTAGTCGGTTTGGTGTCAATCTTGCAACGTGGCCATAGAAAGCTACCCTTCTTTTCCTTGCACAGTCAGAGCCTCTCAATATGTTCGTAGAGCTCAGAGTTATGTCGTCTTCGGAATTCCCCATCTTCCTTTACAGGGAATGCCTAGGATATTCCTGATGATTCTCCTCTCTCTGATTTCCAATTTCTCTACCGGAGCTCTTCGGTTCAAGGAAAGGCACTCCATGGCATACAGTGCTTCAGGTCGTAAGACTGATGTGTTTGCGCTCTCTCTTTCGTTACACGCCGCGTTAGTTAGAAATAAAATTTGAAGGAATCAAGTCCTTGTTTGTAAAATTCGTTTATTGTGAAGATATAATTGTATTTTGTATAAAAAAAATTGTTTGCAAAGAGCAATCAAATTTTGGTTGGACCAACCTTTTTTGTACAATTAAACCTTTTTTTGGGTGAATTGATTTTATTTTGTACAAATCTATCAATTATTGTACTAAACCATTATTATTTGTAAGATTCAATCGATCATCGGGCGTTCATATTTTATTTTGGAGGAAGTAACCTTTTTTGGATGAAGTAATCGTTTTTTGTATGAATAAACCGAATTTTGTATTTTTCCAGATATTATTTGTAAAAAAGCATCTATTTATTGTACGCAAAAAAAATCCAAGCCTTTTATTTTGGACGAAGTAACCTTTTTTGGATGAAGTAATCTCTTTTTGTATGAATAAACCGAATTTTGTATTTTTGCAACTATTTTTTGTAAAAAAACATCTATTTATTGTACGCAAAAAATCCAAGCCTTTTTTTTGTTGGGTGGGAGTTTGCTCATGAACGCCAGCGAGTTAGCAATCACACCGAACCAAAAAAAAAACACTTTCATCTCGAGTAGTAAATGCAATTTTTTCTACTGATTTCGGCTGTAGAATCCATAATTCGACTTTAATAAATCCAATTCGAAGCGAACAGTCAGAACTGTCAATACAAATTTAATTGTTGGTTTAGTCGTTTCCATTCTCGTAGAAGTTGAAACTTTTCAAGTCAAATGTCCTAATTTTAATTCCGTTTTTTAAATAATATTCAGGCTCGTTTTACGTTTGTACATAAAATATTTCATTGAAATTGATGGAATTAATAAGAGTCCATGCAAATTTGGTGTTGCTCATTTTCTTCTCTAGATGTGAAAATATTTTCATCTCTGGAATGAAAAAATGTCAATTTCATGTAGAGTAAGGCTAGCTAGCTACACACGTACCGTGTGGATGAGTCCGGCGCCGGCGCGGCAGCGGGTCGGACATCTTACACAGATGCCGGATGGATTTGTCCGGATCCGGCCCGGTGGCCCACGAGGTCGAGCTACGAGCAGTGTATTTAATTGACTTCAGTACAAAATGGATCGCGAAAGGGTTATTTGTATGTGCTTACTGTATCGGCGGTTACTTCGCAAGAAAAAAAAAAGCAAAGAACACATTGGGTGCACCCACTCGACAAGTGAAGACGGTAGACTGCCGGACCGGCATGTGTGCAAGCTTCAATACAGTTCCATAGCCCACCATATCCGAGCCGGTACCCGGCAGTCGGACGGCCAGTGGGGGCCGGCCGGTGGCAACCCGACAAAATGAGTCGGCCCGGCGCCAGATGGACTTACGCGGCACGTCTCAACTCCTCTATGCTAGACTATGCAACACCACCCCCTCCACCCGGTGCCGGGCCTGCGCCGGACACATCCACACGGTACGTGTGTAGTGAGCCTAGGCCTTGGAAAAAAATTTGTGTATATTTTTTATATCCAGGACCAATTTGAATATAAATACGTTTTTCTCGTGAATAATAAATAACTAATTATAAATATATATATATATATATATATATATATATATATATATATATATATACATATATTATTTCAATATATAAATATATCAATAGAGTTATAAAAAAAGTTACGCTAGGTGTTGCGCTGCTTTAATAATTCATATTTATGCAAAACATATGTAAAAATTAGCTACTGAACGTTGCCGGTTTGCCATTTTCAACCCTCATTCTAGAATACAAAATAATCTAACAATGTAAATATTTATTCGATGTTATATCAGTCCTAATCTTCAAAGAAAATATATTCGTTAAATAAACGAAATGTTTTATTATTAACATATATCCGGTTGCGGATTATCCGTTTTGCAGTTTATCCGGAGGATTATTTATTTAACAATTACTGAGCCTTTTTAAGACTACCAAAACAAATTTCATGTGAAATTTGTAAGTTATTTTATAGCTTTCAGTCCACCTTTGTGGCACTCAACAAAAACAATTAAAAAAAACATTGTTTTTAAGTCTTAAGTAGTCTTAAGGAGTGTAGTGTGATATTATTTTTTTAGGGTTCCGTTGTTACCAACAACCAACCCTTATAGTTTCCATATGTCAGTCGGTCCGTCTGTCCGCGGTTTAGCTCAGAGACTATTAGAAAAGATTAGTCAAGCTGAGAAAGTGGTAGGATGTTAGGAATGAAGCGCACTTCATTCCCAACCTCCCGTAACCTAACCTAATGCTAACCTAACCCAAAGCTAACCCAACTAACCCAATGAGATTAAAGCTGAAAGAATGAAAAGTGGACGGAAAGTGGATGGGGTGGACGGAAAGTGGACGGACTTTAGCGTGGGGTTACATAGACCTCACACCCTGTTTAGCGTGGGATCACATAGACCTCACACCCTGTTTAGCGTGGGGTCACATAGACCTCACACCCTGTTAAGCGTGGGGTCACATAGACCTCACACCCTGTTTGGCGTGGGGTTACATAGATCTCACACCCTGTTTGGCGTGGGGTCACATAGACCTCACACCCTGTTTGGCGTGATGAAAAGTGGATGCAAGTAGATGAAAAGTGGATGCAAGTAAATGAAAAGTCGATGCAAGTAGATGAAAAGTAGATGCCAGAAAATTGAACTCTTTGGTATTTATATAAATGAAAAACATTAATACGATCTGGTTCACAGACAAGTATAAGAAATTTCGCTTACTCATAGGAAATTATTCGGATAAATATAAGGTCTGTATAGTCTTGTCCGTTCTTGTTCGACCTTCTTCGGTATTGGCCGATCTTGTCCGGCCTAAAACCAATAATCTCATTTGAATCAATCCGGACCAATCCGGAGGATTGTCCGCTACCCATCCGCAACTCATTTTGAATTTTATCCGCTTGTCTGTCTGTCTAATCTAGTCTGTCTAGTCTAGTCCCTCTATTCTTGCCTGGTGTTATGACTGACAAACATCCGGTTGCGTCTAATCAACAAGCCGTAAATCAAAATAAAACGTAGATAACAAAATGAAAGTAATAATATAAACATTATTAACAATTATAAGAAAAACAATCGAAAATATATTTTATTTAAATTAAACAATCCCTTATATATTTTAGTTCAGTCTAATCTAGTTTCATGTATTTAGCTTGGTCTGTCTAATCTCATGTATTTAGCCCCCATCTGTCTAGCTTCATCTAAATAGTCTCGTCTAGTCTTGTCTCTCTAGTCTTGTCTGTCCTATTCTAGTGCAGTTTCTCTAGTCCCTTTCTAACTAGTCTCATGTATCTAGCCTCGTCTATCTAGCCCCATGTATCTAGCCTCCATGTATCTAATCCCGTCTATCTAGTCTCATGTATCTAGCCCCATCTGTCTAGTATCATGTATTTAGCTTCGTCTGTCTGGCTCCATGTATCTAGTTTCATGTATCTAGTCTCATGTATCTAGCCTCGTCTATCTAGTCTCATGTATTTAGTCCCATGGCTCTAGCCTCGTCTGTCTAGTCTCATGTATTTAGTCCCGTTGATGTATGCAACCAACTTCTCAAAAGGGTCTAATTTTGAATTTCCCCGCCTCGCGTCTATATTTTGAATTTTCCCGCGCATCTGGAAGTTCCGAAAATGGCGGCCGGAAGTCGAAACCGGAAACAGGAAGTCGAAACCGGCAGTCGAAACCGGAAACAGGAAGTCGAAACCGGAAGTCGAAACCGGAAGTCGAAACCGGAAGTCGAAACCGGTCAGTTCCAAGGTCAAGGTCAAGGTCAGAGGCGGAGGCGGGTCTAGAACATAGGATCTTTCGCTACAAACCTCATTATTTTATTGGTTAAGTTGAACGTCAAACTCGACAACCGCAATGTCAGCTAATTAATTTATTGGTTATGGATTTTTTTGACCTTTGAGTCTTTGCAAGTCATAAGAGTAAGAGTGACAACTACGGAACCCTATATTGCTCATGGCTTGGCACGAACTTAGCTATTTTTTTTTTCGTAGAACGCGCGATTCTTTAAACCGGAATGCAACGCGAGTCTCGCCGTTGCCAGGCAACGATTTTCTGCCCGGCTTTCTGAACTGCCCGGCTCTGCTCTCCGCTTGCCAGTCCCGGTAGAAGTCTGTGATTTTGACGCTGAATACATGCGTAAATCGTTGCCGCGTATGATTTGCCTCAAAACAATGTCTAAATTAGGAGACACTGCTCGATTCACAAGCAGGCCGAGTAGGATGGAGCGTAGGGCGGCAGATTTTAGGGGCGGCAAATTTGGGGCCAACATTTTTTTTATGTCTTACAGAAATTGAAAAGATTCATTTTTAGATACCTTAATGTAAATGTTATTAGGTCCACACAAACAATTCAACATATGATATTTTTCACCACTTATTGTTAAATTAATTTGCCATAATTTGCGTAGTATTGATCCGAAGCGGGATCGACGGGATCGTGCTGTTATGAACATACGCCGCGTAGTGGCATTTAGTCTGAGAGAGATAGAAATAGAACGGCGATACAAACGAAAAGCCGCCGAAAAGAAAAGCCCCCTCCGTTGATTTAGTACTGCAATTTGTTACACGTATTAATTTTTCTTCGGTTGTGTGCTATAGAGGGAAAAATGAAAAGTTCCGTGATCCCCATAACGGAAATTATTGTATGATTTTGAGTCATATTGAATATCTAAGACCATTTGCGATGAGTTTATTCTCTTGATGGGTTATAAAGTCTTAAAACAGATTTGAGACTAGATAAGAAGGGCGAAATATTTTTCGATCGATGCAACGCCAGATATAGCACATGTGGACCAACTTACTCTCGTCAATAAGTTTTGAAAACAGGGAGAACCGTGTGAAAAATTTCTCAAGTTTTTGCCAGTCTTGATCAGTATCAGTTGGATACACAGCTGAAGAAATGTTTTATGCCGGTATTTCGGAACTCAAAACACTGGGCATAAATTCAAGACTGTTGTGGACAATCATATGATAATGCCGCATTCAACCTTTTGCTTTTTTCGTTCTTTGCGCTGCCCCCTGTTTAAATTTAGTGGCAGCTGCGACTGCTGAATCTTCCACAGAAGTTTGTCACTTCTTCATGTTGCTTCAAGATATCTACGTTTTTTTTTTAATTCGACACAAAGCTGGCAAAAGTTAATGACTAAAATTGGTAACTGCAAAACGCTAAAAAGAGTGAATTTGACACGTTAATCAGCTAGAGATGTGCATGTAGAAGTTTGAGAGTTTTTTGGTTCGAAGTTCTTAAAACTTTGGAATAAATCAAGGATGATTGTACCGAAAAACCTGTAACGCGAAACAATGCGACGGGAATACTTTCAAATTTAGAAAAACTGGAAACGGCGGTAATGGTTGTTGTGTGGTGTGTTTTTTTTAAGAATAAACAAAGTAAAATGCAGGCTTTTGCCGTAGATGTGATCACTGTTGCCGATCTTTGCGAGATCGAATCCCTTTGCAAGTTTTTCGTAGCTGAACGAGAGAATGTTGAGTATTTTGAAGAAAAGGCGATGGAATGAAGCGTGCCGAAGCAGTATACAAAATACATGAGAAAAATACAACCGAAAAGGAAAAAAATGTATGCTGAAGCACACGATGAAGAAATGAGATTGACAACAAGTGATAACTTCATGGTTAGGTTAGGTTTCACCAATTTTTACCCATTAAATTCACCCATTTTGTCCAAAAATTAAAACTTTTCATTTAACCTGTTGTATGGTTAAACGAAAAGTTTTCATTTTTGAACAAAATGGGTGAATTTTATCAACAACCCTTACGGAAAAATCCCTTTCTTAGAAGAAATGTATCCTAATGATTTAGAGACTGACTTAGTTCAAGGTTGCATACATTTTCAATGTCACTTTCTTCTGGAAGGGTTTTGGTAAAACCAGATTTAGGATCACTGAATTCCTGCGAAAACATAATTCAATCTTATATATCCAAACTTATATATAGCAGTTCGCATGGCTACGTATACCATATAGGGTTTTTCGGGTCCGAGTACCCGGACCCGGACTCGACGAGTCCAAGAGTAAATACCCGGTACCCGATACCCGATCTAAGACTCGACGATTCTCGGGTCTTGAATGTTTGGCAATGTCTAGTACACCGCGTCGTAAAGAAGATCGACGATTTAGCATTACACTTGATAAATGGACGAGTATGAAAATTCGAACTTATCTAAATATCAATTTTGCATGGAATGACTCTGAAGTGTATAATCAGGGTTTATTGAGAATTTTTAACTCATGTACTGCTATACACTTTGTCGAAAAAGTAGAACAACACTTAAACACATTTAATATAAAATTTAAAAAACTTATAGTTGGTTCAATCGGCGACGATGGAAGTGTAATGATGAAATTTGGACGAGAATCTTTTAGTCTTTATAATTTCTGTTTGAATCACACTATACACTTATCTGTTTGTGTTGTAGTTTATAAAAAGAAAAATAATACTGACTTGCAAGATGATGATGACCATGGTCTAGATCAGCTATTCTCAACCGCTGGTTCGGCGGACCACCAGTGGTCCGCGGAGAAATTTTACTAGTCCGCGGACAATTTTTTCTATCCGCGAAAAAAAATTACTTGTCAAAAAAACAAAATAATAATAACTAAATTTTAATTTATAAAATTACGAAATACAAATATCTTAAACTAATTTTAATTCTATGTAATTTATGATTAGTTCGACACTGAAAAAAAAAAGAAAAATAAATACTCTTTCATTTAAATATTGTTGTAAATAAATGATAATAAAAATGTTACAATTAACTTATGTAGTAATTCTTTAATACCTAGTAAAATTTTGTTGTTTTTAAAAAGTATCACTGGTCCGCGAATTTATTTTTTTTAATTTTACTGGTCCGTGGGCCAAAAAAGGTTGTGAAACTGGTCTAGATGGTATCGATGAAGATCAAGATTAAAATATTATTCTGATAACTTTAGACTAACTTTAGACAATTTAGAAAGGAATTCATTCATTTGCCTTCCGCTCATAGCCTCTTGTGGAGTTTTCTTTTATTTACCTATTCACCATAACATTCTCCAAATCCCTTGTTTCTCCAAGTCCCACTTAATTTAATCGGAAAGTTCGTACAGTATGGCTTGCTTTACCATATGCGTGAACATGAAAAATTCTTTCGTGTTTTTGTTTAAATTTCGAGACAGATTAGGACCCGGACCCGGACCAGAAAAATCGGACTCGGACTCGACTTGGACTCGCCGAGTCTGAAAAGACCGGGTATTCCCAAACCCTAAATTATCAGCGACAAATTGTTCGGGTGAGAGAAACTTTTCTTGCCTAAAACGGGTGAAAAATTATCTAAGATCTACCTTAAGCCCAGAAAAGCTAAACGTCTTAACTCTTTTGTGCATAGGTAAAACTTAATTGAATTTCATCAGTCAGTCATTTCATTCACATAATTGAATATTTTATCTTTAAACAGTAAGTAAGCGCAATACAAATATTTACTTCCGTTTACCGAATGAATAATATTGTGTAAATTGGATTAAGGCATACGTATCCAGTCTTATTAGTAGTACATAATTGAGCTTATGAGATAGTGTTAGTATCGAATTGTAGAGGTCGGTACGGGCGGCAAAATTTAAATAGCCTACTGGCGGCAAATCTGTAAATGCGCCGCTGCTAGGAGATCTGTATAAAGACTTATTTGCCTTAAAAGTATAAAAAGGGAAAAAACCTACAACTTTCCTACAAGAATGTGTATGGTTTATTATGATGTTATTATTTGTCAATGCCCTATAAAATTCCAAAGACAGAAAATAATGTTATTCCATTATAACTTTGACTGTCGTGGGGGCCGGTTTAATATTAATATTAAGAGCTATAACTTGGCGGCATTTTTTAAATTTACTTTCGATTTAGGGTTATCATGAAAGAAAATTCGAAAATACCCCGAAACCCGCTTAACCTAAAACCTCTCCACGGACGTATCACCGAGGGGGGGGAAAAGGTATTAAAAAGTTGCTAAAAAATATCACGTGATTAATGGACGACCACTTAGCTGGTCTACGTATTATTATCCCGCGGAAGAGTCAACTGTTACACGTTTATCTTGAATTGATTTATTTTTACGCGTTATTATTGTAAGAGTATACTGCTACACATATTTTATAAAAATATATTAATTTTCAATCGGTTCGAAGATTCTTTCCAGATAAAAAGGAAAAGCATCTTCTTTACTGACTGACAAAAAAGACATTTACTTTTATTTCAATGTTTTGGCCAAGACATCTAAGGAGTTCATTCTAGGGCATCACACTAGACGAGATAAGGCGAGAGTTTCAAAAATCTTGTCCCAGTCTTATTACAAATTGATAAACTTATAAATTATAGTTTAACTGGTTTAATTTTACTTAATGTCTCAGCCCCTTCATCTAATCTTGGCCTTTTATTAGAGTTGTCACTACTAGCACCCTTACTCAACGACATTTTTGCTGTAACTAAAGTTCAAAATATCTTGGTAAAAAATCGTTAATATATATATATATATATATATATATATATATATATATATATATATATATATATATATATATACATATATATATATATATATATATATATATATATATATTATATATATATATATATATATAAAGAGTGGGGGTAATAACAATCGTTATTAGTTAAAGAGTAAATTTTATAAAAAATACTACACAAACGGTTGAATTCGGGTGATACGGTTAAAAGAAAAAACTCAAATTCTTCTTAAGTCGACGTTTCGATTTATTGATTAAATCTTTTTCAAGACCTACAAAATTATTACAGAAAATTACAAAAAACAAGTGAAAGATGTTATTGATTACTTACATAGAAGGTAATGAACAATTAATTAAGACGTGTAACATCATATAACTTGACCAACAATGTGGGTTACATAATCGTTGCTGTAAAACGAGCCATGGTGAATTTTAATTTCGGTGTTTGAAATTTAATATTTAGTTTACAAAATGTCGGACACCAACCCGATCGGCACAGCACGAGGAAACCAACAAAACCTTTTCGTTCTCTTAAAATAAATTAAAGTTGAAAAAAAAAATAAAAATTTTCAATTGAGCTGCGAAGGTGCGCATTGGGAAAGATCGTGACATTAGAAGGACACAGGAGTCACAAGCACACAGGAAAAAGAATATTTAACTATGTTATATGAGTTGAAGGCTCTTAGGACCTCAGTTTTGGACCCTTGCGTGATGGCACAGACAATATCATCCACATATTGCCACAAAATTTTCGATGGGATTTTCGAAATCCCATTTTGTGGCAATATGTGGATGATATTGTCTGTGCCATCCCGCAAGGGTCCAAAACTGAGGTCCTAAGAGCCTTCAACTCATATAACGAACGTCTTACCTTCACAATTGAATCTAAAAATAATAATACTCTACCCTTCTTAGACACTCTGATTATCAGGACAAATGACAACCGCATTAATTTAGATTGGTACCAGAAACCTACCAGTTCGGGCAGATACCTGAATTATTTTTCCTGCGCTCCTTTTCAGCACAAGCTGAATGTAGTTTTGGGTCTTAAGACGAGGATATTCAAGATTGTACGTACATCCAGATCTTCGTAATGATAGTTTAGAGAGATTGTTTAATATCCTAAAGAAGAACAACTATCCCACAACAGTACTTAGGAAGTTGTTGTTCTCCAATCCTACAAGACAACCTGTCGCTGAGGTGGTCGCAGAGGACGACACGAAAATATTCAAGAGCTTACACTTTGTAGAATCATTGTCCCCCAGAATAAAATCAATTTTCAAGAACAAGAGCCCAGCCATTATAGCGGATAAATGTTATAACACCATCAGCAGATCTTTCAGTCGCCTTAAAGATTCAACCCCCACGTTAATGCAATCAAATGTAATCTATCGCATTCCGTGTGCCGAGTGTGAGCTTGTGTACGTTGGTCAGACCGGCCAAAGATTGTCATCCAGACTGGCCAATCACAGAAGTGATTGCAGACTAAAACCCCACTCTTGCGCCTTAGAAACACATTGCAATGACAAGGACCATAGGGTCAATTACGATGACCTGAAAGTTCTTGCAAGGGAGCCAAGCTTATCTAAGAGACTTTTCTTGGAAATGTGTTTCATTCATAACGCCGGTGCAGTCATGAACTCAAGGAAGGACATGGACGGGTTGAGCAATATGTATGTTTGGCTCATGACTTGGGCGACGTCTAGACACAGTTAACTTGATGGGTGGTTTCTGTTTTGCTATTTATTTTCTATTTGTGCTGCGGTTTTCGTGGTCTCTAGTGGTTCTACTGTTATACAATTTCCTTAAATGGGGGTCGTTGAGCTCCTGTTTTTCTAAGAAGATCTAGGGATCGTCCAGATTGCCTGGGTTTCTGGGAAGCTGCGACGTAGGCGGTTTCAAACAAAAATTTTTTTTTTCGAACTGTATGTCTTCAAACATTAGTTAAATATTCTTTTTCCTGTGTGCTTGTGACTCCTGTGTCCTTCTAATGTCACGATCTTTCCCAATGCGCACCTTCGCAGCTCAATTGAATTTTTTTTTTTTTTTTTTAACTTTAATTTATTTTAAGAGAACGAAAAGGTTTTGTTGGTTTCCTCGTGCTGTGCCGATCGGGTTGGTGTCCGACATTTTGTAAACTAAATATTAAATTTCAAACACCGAAATTGAAATTCACCATGGCTCGTTTTACAGCAACGGTTATGTAACCCACATTGTTGGTCAAGTTATATGATGTTACACGTCTTAATTAATTGTTCATTACCTTCTTTGTAAGTAATCAATAACATCTTTCACTTGTTTTTTGTAATTTTCTGTAATAATTTTGTAGGTCTTGAAAAACATTTAATCAATAAATCGAAACGTCGACTTAAGAAGAATTTGAGTTTTTTCTTTTAATCGTATCACCCGAATTCTACCGTTTGTGTAGTAATTTTTATAAAATTTATATGTATATATATATATATATATATATATATATATATATATATATATATCATAAAAATGACCGTTGCATTTTAGTGTATGAAAATGTAGCGATAAGAAACCAGCGAGACTTCGCGACTTATGCGTTCTCGCTCTCGCCTATATCATTTTCTAAACTGTCTCGTTCATTTTCTAAACCCGACTCTTCTCGCTTTTACAAGACGAGACGAGACGAGAAAAATATCATCTCATTCTTGTGTGAAGTCGTAGTTCAATCTGAGGAAAATCGATTTCTCAACATTTCAAACTAAAACAATGATCATTTTATTCAAATTGAAGTTATTAAACCGTAATCAAAGAAGTAGCGTTCATATTTGAATAATAAACGAAACAAAAAACTACACAAGATATTCTGTGAAAATATTTGTAAAATTGAAAGTAAATAAACTCTCATGGCTTAACACTTGTCCGCACAATTTGCTTAATGTATGTTTTTTGTAATGCCACATATGTTCCAAAATATCATATAAAAATACAAAGTGGGGTGTATTCAAATAAGTTCCAAGGATATTTCAATCTAAATTAAATAATCAATAACATTGTAGCGCAAACTATCTTAGTAGGTATGCATAAAAATAAATATCTGATTTCCAATTTATAATCAATTAATATGTATAAAAATACATTAAATATAAGAATACATATAAAAATTACATTAAATATGTGAAAATTGTATGCCTTTTTACACAAATAATCAGAGTTTGTTTCTGAAAAGTATTTATTTAGAATCTGACACATGAAATATGAAACTGGACCAACCATTCTTCCATCTAAAGAACTTAAGGCTAGAAAACTGGGATCTTGTTAGTCGTTTGAAAACTCGTTTATGGCCATTTGAGAAGCTTTACAAAAACAACCCTAAGCAATCAATGTTTTACGGAGTTGTAGTAATCCGAAACTATAATTTTTGATGTGATGGATTTGGGGTTTTCCAGAATATGACGATAGCACGTCATTAAAGTCTATGGGCCAGTAAATGCATTATTTAAATATAATTTGATATACACACTATCTTCGTAATAACAGAATATTTTGATCAAATAAAAATATTATTGTCAATAATAAATGATATCTAGTTTTACCGTTTAATTAGTTTTCACGTTGCTATATCGTGGGCAAACCGGGTTTAAATGTTGTGGGCAAACTTTAGGAAATAGAAAAAAATGTTTGATTTTATTTCTAAAATAATTTTGTACCTTTACCTTTTTCCTCATTTCATCCAAAACCCAAAATAACCTAACCATGTTATAAAGTGGTGCTTAAATATTTTAGCAGATTTCTAGTAATTTAGTAACAAAGTAAACTTTCTACATTCATTTTTAGACGGGCGCCCACAATATAAAATAATATTCTCATTTTATTGTTTAAGAAATCCAGCAATGTAATAATTTGAGAGAAGAGCAAGAATTTCATTGCTAAAAATCAATATTGAGTTATAGTTTTGGCCAGTATCCGATAAAGGATCAGCGTAATTGGATTAACGAAAAGATTTCAAATGTTACTTATTTCGTTTTCTGCCAAGGCTGCAGTTGAACGATAGCGTTCGGTTAATACAAATATATACTATACCGATTTAGAATCCTGTAGATTTTATTTTAAAAATAGTATTATATTAGACTTTGAAATAATCAATAGATGTGACCTAATAAATGTCAAAAACGTTTTGAGCGGGCGTATTTGATATAATAATTATATTGTATATTATTGAATTTATAGTTAAAGATCGCACACAAAATAATCACTGCCCAACTTGGGTCGCGTAATTCAAATCAAACATTTATTTAGCAGTAAAATATTGAAATTAGATTATATTATTTATAAAAATAGAACTATATTTTTTACAAAAACAATTGTCTGTTTTGATACCTTATCATAGCCGTAGCAATGTTTTGGCGCGCTTGGGAACTATTTAAAATAGTTAAATTAACGAGATCCACATATGTAATTTAGGATTTATTTTTATTACGAGTAAATTCTGAATCACAAATTCAAATTTAAGAAAAACTTTTATTAGATTATTAAAAACAATTAAACAATTATTAGATTACTATTTTACAACTGCGTTTGTAAACCTGATGGGATGCCAATTTTTTTTTTTTTCTAAGTATTGTGGCTGGCAGCACTTGTATTAAAGTCTCCGCACACCAATGCGTCAGTGCGTTGTGGTTCGTTGCCATACATGCGAGAGTGGAAAAATATGTACTGCACACACCAATGCGTTAAATGGATTGCGTATTTAGTTAATTTTTTTTTCATAAGGAAATCTTTTAGTTGTTTGGATCGGATATGTTATTGTTCCAATTGTTTTATCGTGAACTTCTTTTACTATTTTTTGACACAGATGTTTTTTAATAATGTATGGCCATTTATGGAATACGTATTTACATTTTTGCGTTGCTAGTGGGGAATAACGTCCGTTTTATGCTTTTTGCTCGGATAAATTAGTAAATGAAAGTTTGAAACCAGTTAAGTTAAAACGACATTTGGAAGGAATTGGCAAATAAATCAGAAACCTTTTTTTAACGACGGGTTGAAAGTATGAAAATTCAAACTGCATTTTTGAGAACATACTAGGTGGGCCATTGGAAATGAAACAGAGGGATTTTCGGATACCTTTTACAAGAAAATTTGTAGCCGAGTCACTTAACCCCTTCGCGCTGGGACCACAACCCCTATAATTTTACATGGTACGGTGATGTAAGTAATACCTCATTTGAAAGCCCTTTTTGCCCTGAATATTAAACACTTAACATTTTCCAAATTTATCGATTTGTTGTCGAGATTATTTAATTTTAAGTTACGATCGCGTTCTTCGTTTATGTCGTTGAAAGTAAGTCCAATTGTTCAATCTGTCCTTACAAAAACTGCAAAAGTGAAGGAAAAAATAACACAAATCAACGCCAGAAAAGATTTTTTTTAGTTTAATAAATGCTCAAATTCTGCGCCACCAAATTCCATAAAAAAATAGAAATTCCGCTGGAAACTTTCTTTCGGCATTTTTCCATAATGCGTTGACGTAACTCTTCCAGACTCTGTTTCTTTTGCATAAATTCTACTCTTACGATGACCCCGCAAGAAAAATTTCAGAGGACTTGAATCAGGTGAGCAGTCCGGCCATTCCATAGCACCTCTTCATCCATTCCATTGTCCCGGGAAAACTATGTCAAGAAACTCCCGAACAGCCTGCGTATAATGTGGTAGCGGTCCATCTTGTTGAAAAGTCAAATGTTCTTCTAATTAACGATCATCATTTTCTTTCAACGACAAACTAAAAACGCGTTCATAATTTGAAATTAAATAATCTCGAAAACTAATCGATAAATTTAGAAAATGTTAGCCTTTTAGTATCCAGGGCTAAACGGACTTTTGGGGTATAACTTACCCCACCGTGCCATTTAAAATTTTAGCTGTTGTGGTCCCAGCGCGAAGGGGTTAAGTGACTTGGCTACAAATTTTCTTGTAAAAGGTGTCCCTCTCACAAACTAAACTGACGTGTCTTAGTGTTTTTTTGAGGAAGCATCTTTAACTATCCGAAAATCCCTCTGCTTCGTTTTCAATTACCCACCTTATATACAATTCCTGATAAGTGTTTACGGGCATCCTTAGAAATTATTCTTATTTAATAGGGAAATATTTGAAGCTGCATACAATTGGATAATCTCCTATTCTTCCTTTAGCAATTAAAATTACATCAAATCAATGGAGAAAATATGGTATCGATTTAAAAACAATACCATTATCAAGAGTTTCTCATCGAATTTCCGCCATATCATGTAATATAGAATCAGTTCTGATAAACCTAATACAAAACTCTCCCTCGTTTACTCAACAACTTGACAAAACTACTGGTATTACTAAAATGTCTCAATTTATTGTTTATGTGAGATACGATTTTAAAGAAGACATATCGGAAGATTTTTTATGGGACAAACGGGGAAGTTTATCGGAAGATTTTTTATAAGGACAAACGGAGAAAATATTTGAAATTTTGAATAGATATTACCTGGACCCACTGTGTTGGGGTTTGCACTGATGGTGCTGCAGAATTAACAGGTAGTAATTAATAAAGGACTAAGAGGGTTAATAAAGTAAATGCTCCCCATATAGTATTCAACCATTGGATGATACATAGACAAGCTGTAGTTGCAAAAGATATTGATGAAGAATTGCACAAGATATTACAGGATGTTATTGCTGCAATTACATTAAAAACTACAGTCTAAACTCTAAAGAGTCTCTTTTCAATACTCTGAACGAGATAGGTATTCTATTTATTAAACATTATTACTACATACCGAAGTCAGATGGCCCTCACGAGGCAAAATATTGCGAGGGTACACGAGGGTTTACGAGGGTTTGCATTTTTTTACAAACGAGGTTTACATTTTTTTTGTAGAAAAGAAACATATTTTGAGACGCTCATTCATGAATGAGGATTGTCTCGAAGAAGATTAATGAGGATTGGTTACATGGCTGATATTTCCGAAAAACTTAATGAGCCTACAGGGAGAGAGTACAAACATTTTAATATTAAGCAGTAAAATTGAAGCTTTTAGAAAGAAATTGATACTTTGACAAGGAGAATTAAAGAAAAAACAACACAAATATGTTCCCGTCCTTTTCAGAATTACTAAAGTAAATAATATATATACTTGTTATTAAAAAAAAACATTTTCCGTCATTTGATAAAATTGATAAAAAGGAAAAGGTTCGAAAAATTTCCAGATAATGATTTAAGTTGGATCCATTTTCGCTTGATATTATTCATTCAAATATCCTTTTAGATGAAAAAGGATAGCTAATTGATGTTTCAAGCAACGAAACACTGCGCATTCAATTTAAGACTTAGATTTGCGAAAAATTCTGGTTATCAATTGGAAACGAATATGTCGATTCAAAAAGAAAGGCATCAATATATTCAGTTTGAAGGATGACTTACGGCTTGCGATTTCCAATATAAAACCGAGCATGGAAGCAATTATGCTTCGTTGCAAACGCATACTCACATTCAATTTTTTCTTAAGTATTCAAGTTTTTTAAAAGTATTTTTCTTTGTAACAATATTTATACTCATAAGCATCAATAAAACCATTATTTCCTACAATTATGTGTTAAAAACCTCTAATAAGGCAGAAATATACATACAAATATACCTCTTCATACTAATACTAGACTTCACCAATATCTGCTCATAGATGTGTTTCATTATCTGAAGTTTTATGGTGGCACAACTTTTGTGGCATTTTTATGATGGTTTATAAGTTTGCTGCGCTATTTTATAAGGCTGTATTTTAATCAATGAAGTCACAATCACTCCTTTAAAAACACCCTCTAAACACAAATCACAGAAAGAATTTCACTTTACCTACGTTAACGATTAAAAAACGTTTACTGTCTATCCAGGGGTCGCGACAATTTTTTTTACAAAATGAGTCGCCCATGAAAAAAGTTTCCGACAAAAACCACTGGTATAGGGGAGAAATTATAAACCCTTTTGAACCTGACACAAGAGATACATTGACAAAAAATTGACCACTGTAACATATTATGTTCTGAAGTAGATTAAAGCTCCGCATAATAGTTTTTTATGCGCGACTAAAATACAAACTTTTATTCAATTTTGCTTATGATTTAACAATTTAAACTCAAGTTCAATTTTCCGTGTATTTTTACAAGAAGCATGTGGTCCGGTCATGACTGTGTTGTTGATTCGTACGTCAAAATTTTGTTTACAATGTTGTGTCTCTTCCTCTACTTCTTGTTTCGAATAGGCCTACTTTGGACCAGGCTTGTTTAATTGTTGGGCTTTGATCTTTGCCCAGTATTGTCGCATCTTCTCCCGGTGTAACTCCTTTCTCTGTTCTGTCCAGGGGGTTCCTTTTCTTCGGGATTTTTCCTGAAATCCACGGAGTAAATTCAGGCTGCGTCTCACAGACTGTCTGTTTTGGAGATGTTATTCCCAGTTCTTTAATATCCTTCTCGGTTTCTGTCAACCAAGTGGTCAACCAAGTTTTGCCAGAAGGCGAACAGACGGTTGGTTAGTCGGTTTGGAGCAATCTTGCAACGTTTTCCTTGCAAAGTCAGAGAGCCTCTCAATATCTTCATAGAGCTCAAAGTTATGTCGCCTTCGGAATTCCCCATCTTGTGTTTATTGAAGAGAAAACTTCTATAGCCGCGCTGAATGACATTTGGGTAGGGGGTAAACTCATAGATTTGCGTCATCGTCATCAATAGCTGCGTTTTATAGAAAAAAAATCCATTACTCAAAGATGTGTACAAAAGAACACATCTATACGCATATGTTTAAAATTGGCTCTGTACGTCAAACTTAAAAGTTTTTGGCAGTGTGGACAGAACGTAGCTTTTCTAAGGAAATATCAACCCGTAGAATTAGTGTGCAGTACAAGACTAAATACTTTTACCGGATGTAATAGTAGATGTACTAGTGCCGGATTATTGCAATGTTCAGATTACTGGATTGTATCGAAGAATTCATGGTAAATCACGAATCAAACCCATCAAAGTTTTATGCAACCAAATGTACTTGTGTGCTCTCCAAAGGAAGGAAGCTCCAAAATAAAATTAATAGTCAGCGATATAGAGATAAGAATAAGAAAAAGACTCTTGCAATAGTTAATTCAGAAATTTCTAAACATCGAACAATCACAGCTGAGAAGGCGGAAATATTAAACGTCGTAAAGAATATTCCAACCAAAAATTAATTTACATACAGTTAAATCTTCAAAAGCACTTATAAGGCATGTTTCTAAAAGTCAAAATTTCCATAACTCACAAATTGTAGACCCATCAACATGAAATGTACCATATATCCTACAAATTCATTTTGCTAACCTATCAACACAGAATCAACGAAGCATTCCGGATTCAAATTCATATTATGATGATGACATTAACAGACATTCTCCTACAGAAGTGAGTTATGTTCCAGAATTACATAATACAATACTAACACACTATGTACCAAATTTGATTCATTAACATACTGATAAATTCTCAAAACCAGTTTTAAAGCTTTTTTTTCAAGTTTTCACTTCAGTCGGCAGTGCCTGAATGCCTTTATATATATATATATATATATATATATATATATATATATATATATATATATATATATATATTATTACTATTCCCCATCAATATCGTGTTTCATTAATGTGTTTTATTAATCATAAATGGATATATCAAAAGAATTATTGTTAGATAGTGACGCAATTTCGGAAAGATTACTGCCGCAGAAATCAAGAGATTTATACAAAACTATGTATAAGTTTTGGGATAAAAGAACATCAGCGAAGTCAACATTTAGGGTTATGGATACAAAACCTAAAAGTTAAGTTAATTTAATTTTTATATTATTTTAATTTAGTGAGTTAATTTGATGCGCTTTCATGGATACTTTTATTTCACTAGTAAGTAACCAAGGAATTAAACATTACAAGGCAATTTGAATTTAATTATATGTACATGTATTGTGCTACAAAAAAGGAACATAATTTTAAAGTTGAAACTGTTTTCTAAAACTCTTTGATGCTAAAATTATTTTTAAACCAACGAGTTTCATTAAAAATAAATTGGGATATTTATTAGATATATTTAATAAAATTAATCAAAGAAATGTCTTCTATGCCCTAAAGTAAAATAAAAGAAACGACAACACATTAGTGGGGGATATGGCATCATTTTTGGATATAAACAATGAAATGTAATTAACCAATTATATTAGTATTTATAGATTTTAGAAAAGTTTTCGACACCGTTAAATTGCACTGGAATATTGCAGAGTATCTTACAGATATGCTATTAGTTTCTTCTTTCGTTACCTTTAAAATAAGTTGAAACTCGACGGGGGTTGCTATTTAAAAATGCTGAGGTGATCACCGAAAAAACTCAACGTTGCATGAAAGTTCTAAACTATCTATGAATGTAGTTTTTATTACTCTTTAGTGATCCTCAAATTTTCAGTTTATTTTTCTTCACTTGTTCAAGTTATAGCTCCCTCTCAGGACTTTTGGGAAGCCCTATATATAATACTCTACTAGCCAAATATATAGAGGTCAACTTATTGTGGAATGAATAAAATAATGAAAATACCTTTCATGATAATTCTACTTCTTTGGTATACACCACAGCCCTAATTGAGCCTCGACTTCTCGGATTTTCTTCGTCTACCTCTCTCTATTCTTCTTTTTGCTTCGTTTCTCTTCTCAACAACCTTATTCCCATAAGTTCCTTATCATTTTATATTTCATATTCCCAACGTATTCCTTTTCTCTGTATTGGGCTGTTTTCGGGCATAAGACCATTCTATATGCATGGCCTGTCCATGTTCTGAGGCCGATGCTTCTTTGTATATTTGGTGAAGCTCACTATTTGTTCTGACTTCATGTTTTTTTGGTTATAATCCATATCTTGCTTACGAAGCATATAATTGTTTTGTAGATCCTCATTTTATTCTTTCAGTCAACTCTGTTAGAACTAAGTACGTGGGACATTTTAAAAGATATTTTGCCTTCTTTGTTCATCTCCACCACCAGGTATACAAAGTTATTAACTAACTAAAAAAACTAACTAAACTAACTAACTAAAAAAGCGGGGAAACACTGAAATATTATTAATCATAAAATAAAGCCAACTGCGAAAAGTATTTGCTCAATGAGAGTGACACTCGATTTCAAACACAAGCCGCAGGTTCGATCCCAGTAAAAAAATTTTTCCAACATAACAACGGACCGGTGAGTACCCCAACAAAGATGAGAATTGTATGCATGTAGACCTACAGCAGCTAGACATCCTTGCCTGTTTGAAAACACAGACAACTAGCAAGAACATTCTTCTCTAAAAAGAATTATTTTAGTCTTTATATCTACCCCGTTTTATTTATTTAAAATATACCGATCAAGAAATGACAGGAAGACCCAGACGAAAACCCAACGAGAATAAAGATTTAAAAAAATGCACAACAGAAGTCATAACTTCCATTCTATCAGATGATAGATTCATCGACAACATCTTCCAAATGCTTGCTTTAAAATTTAAAGAGAGAGTTGAACAGCAGGAAGAACAGATTAAAAACCAAGAAAAAAACTATCTTACACAGAAAGCAGACTTTAAGACTTTGAACAAAAATCACGGGAGAAGAACATAAGAATATATGGACTAAAAGAAGATAAATCCGAATCCGCAGCTGAGGATAAACTAATGAAACTCTGTAACGATAAGTTAAATACATCAACTACTGCCGCGTCCATATCAGTGTGTAAAAGAATTGGGGAATCCTTGGACAAGAACAAACCTAGGCCCATATATTCGTACAGTTTAATTCTATTCGAGACAAAAATGAAGTTATGAGGTCCAGGAAAAATCTGAAGGGATCAAAAATAGTTATCAGGGAGGACCTCACAAAAGCCCGTGCAGATCTTCTGAAGCAGGCCCGGACAATGTATGGATATAGAAATGTATGGTCGCGAGATGGAAGAATATACAGAATAACTGCCAATGGTGTGCAGCCTGTATACCCCAAGGATGTGGAGAGCGGGTCAAAAATAGACAGGGAAACTATTGATGAAGAACTGGATGAATACTAAAAGCAGCAAATATGAAGAAAGGTAAAAATAAATTGTAAATAAATTAAGAAATAATAGTAAAAAATATGTGATATTTTAGGAAAACATTAGAGGCATTGGATGTCAGGCTATGTAGTTCTAGTAATGTTTAATTACTTAATTTGAACGTAAGCGTTACTAACCATAAAATTTACTGTGTTTTTTTTTACTTAGCTTTCTTGTTATTTTTATTTTTGGTTACTCATTCTTTCGTTCAATATAATACTCTTTTCTAATATTATTATACGCCATTGCAAACTTATAAATTCTTGTACCATTACATCACCATATATACTTAGTAAACAAAAAGCCGAATTATATTCACTAACTGTAAGCATATAAAAATCTATAGTTCTCTAAATTTATAGCTCTTGAGTTTAGAACCTCAGGGGATTGGTTGACTTTGTTCTTAAAATTTGATTCATTATATTCCTTTTGGCGAAGTATGATGCTCAGGGGTTAAAAAAGCGAACATCGTATCATGAATAAAGGCAGAAAAAAACAGCGACTAAACATTGCTCATCTGAACGTTCGCTCCCTGCTGTCAAATCTAAGCGCATTTAAATGTCTGCTGGACGAAGCTGGTTATGATGTGGTCTGTCTGTCAGAGACGTGGCTATCCCCCGCCATCACCGAGCATATGCTTCATTTTCCTAAATACACTCTGTACCGCAGGGATAGAGATGATGGCTGCAGAGGTGGAGGAGTGGCAATTGTAATCTCTAGTTCCCTGGGTAAGAGTAAGGTGATAGCTAGTGTGGGAGGAGACTGTGAAATGATTTGGGTACAGACTGGCAAAGGAAAAAATATGTTCATTACTGGCTCGATTTACAGACCGCCAGGAGGCAATATAATCGCAGCTATTGATACACTAGAAACAGCACTTATTGACATGAAACTACTTACAAATAGAATCGTCTGATTGGGAGACTTCAATGTTGATATAATGAAGAAAACGAACATGTCTCTAAAGTTTAAAAACATGACAGACGCATGTGGTTACAGTCAAATTGTTAAAAACCCAACGAGAATTGGAAAAAAGGGTTGTTCACAGTTAGATGTGATTCTAGTAAGTGACATAAGCCACGTAAGAAAAACTTATACAAAAGATGTAGAAATTGCTGATCACCTATTAATAGGATGCAAACTGAGATATGACAATATACACAAGACTACTTTAAGAATACAAAGGAGAATTTTGAATCAAATCGACATGACGCAATTCACTAACGACTTAGTAGCTTCTAGACTTGACGACATTTGCCTTGTTAATGACATAGACAAGAAAGTGGAAATTCTCACTGATAGACTGACGTTGCTTTTTGATACCTATGCGCCTATAAAGAACTTGACAATAAGCAAATGCAAGAAACCATGGGTAACACCCAATATAAAACTAGTAAAAAAACTAAAGAAAAATGCACTGAACAAATACTTAAAAACCCGGACAGACTCAGCCCTACTTTATTATAAAACTTAAAAAAAAAACAAGTAAAACTCTAGTTAAAAAGAATAACAGGATATCTACTTACTTTGACAAATAATGGAAACCAGAAGGAGTTATGGAAAGGGCTTAAATCCATTCACAGCGCCTACACTAAACCCAGAAATCAAATTAACCTGGGGCTAAGCCCAAACGAGATCAATGCACACTTCATGACGTGTAGCAGTCGAATAACTAATGAAATTGATGTACATACAATACACGTACATACAATACTTTAGCGAACTATTTTCTTTTAAAGCAGCTGCAAATGAGGATGTATGTGAAGGTATTTCTAGTATAAAGTCCAGAGCGCAGGGCTGTGACGCATTAGATATATATATATATATATATATATATATATATATATATATATATATATGATAAAGTTATGTCTACCGCACATTCTGCCTCACATCCGGCATATTATAAACTACTGTCTTACAGAAGGTGTATTTCCAAACGCCTGGAATATACGCCTATATATATATATATATATATATATATATATATATATATATATATATATATATATATATATATATATATATATATGATAAAGTTATGTCTACCGCACATTCTGCCTCACATCCGGCATATTATCAACTACTGTCTTACAGAAGGTGTATTTCCAAACGCCTGGAAAACCGCTTTAATTATACCAACAGCCAATACGTCGAGCCCAAAAGATCTGTTGCACCTTCGAACAATATCCGTTCTACGAGCTTTGATGAAGATTTTAGAAAAAATCGTTGACTCACGGCTCAGAGCATTTCTGAATTATAATAATTTTCTCCCCCCCACGCAGTCAGGTTTTAGAAGAAATCATAGCTGTGTCACAACCTTACTGGATATTACGGATGATATAACTAGAGCCCTTTATAATAGTAAAGCTACAGCACTTATACTACTAGACTATAGCAAGGCCTTTGATACTATAAATCACAAGATGCTACTATCTATACTGCACTATGTAGGGCTCTCTAAGCAGTCCATTCTGTTCTTCAGGTATTATCTAACCAATAGACAACAGATAGTGCAGGTTGGCGATAGTCTGTCGGAACCTGGCATTACTCTTAGTGGTGTCCCCCTGGGATCGGTTCTCTTTCCTCTGTTATTTTGCCTTTACACCTTTAGCCTCGGTAAATATGTCAAACGATGCAAATTCCACCAATACGCAGATGATACCGAGCTACTATATACCTTCTAGCCCACTAATACTCTTCAAGCAGGAAAAGACATTACGAACGATTTGAGCTCAATCATTGAATTTTCTAAACACCAGTCACTAAGCATTAATCCATCAAAAACTCAAATTATAATCTTCGCCGGTAAACAGAGTCAACAAATTAAAGATAGCATGGAAATATACGTAGCCGAAAAAAAGTTAGCAATAAAAAAGGAGGTTAGTAATCTCGGTGTTATTTTAGATGAGGATATAAAATTCTCATCTCATGTATCAAAAACGGTCATCACAGCCTACCTCCGGTTAAAACTACTGTACTCTGCGAGAAGTTTCCTTACGAAACACCTTAGAAAAAGGCTAGTGGAAAGTTATATCCTTTCACTTTTCACTTATGCAGATACAGTATATGGTAGTTATATCGGGTTCGAAAATAAACAGCAGATACAAAGGGTTCCAAATGTGACAAAAGTGCATACGGTTTGTCCATGGCCTGAAATCCAGAAGTAGAATACCAGCTATAATAAAAACATTGTGGAAAACGATGGAACAGGTCAGAAACTACCATGCCTTATGTTGCTTCAAGAGTATTATAATAAACAAACAGCCAGCATACCTGTATAATAAAATAACATACAGAACAGATGTACATAATCTCAATGTCCGCAGCAAAGGCTTACTAACACCTCCAATTCAAAAAAACAGCTCTTTAAATCCTGTTTCACATATCAAATAACAAAAAAATCAACGGACTAAACAACACTCTTCGGCTAGTGGACATTAAACCGTTTAAAAGGATGCTAAAGAAAGTAAACCCAACGTGCTAATCAACTCTATGAACTATCTAAATCTTTCTCTTGATTTGTAAGAAACTAAAAGCTGGAATATATACAAATTTGTTTACTAAGTATCTCTCACCAAAAACAAAATATAGTAAAATGTTGTATGAATGGAACACAATCAGAAAACGTCTTTTTTCAGTAAATCGGGGCTCGTGGAAGACTAGGACATTATAACCTTATAATGACTAAACGAGCCCTTTTGTTCATTGTTTTTTAAACATATGTAAGTACGTACACCTTATGTCTACTGTATTATATTTATAATGAACAATAAATGCTAATAATAATAACTCAATAGTATCTGCCATGGATGCCGTTGGAACAATGTGGCCTCTTCTTTGCGTTACGGATTTTGTTTTCCATTGGATTAACCTTTAGTTCAACATCTCTCGCGTGTCAATTTTATGCAAGCTTCTTATGTTACCTCAGCTCTGCGACTAACGATGTTGGTGTGGTCTGCGTATGCTGCTAATGGTAGAGTTCTCGATAATTACTTCTATTTACTAACATTTCAGTTGCACTAGCAACTGCAAAAATTACTATTACAGATCAACATAATCTTTAAGAACTCTTAATTAAATTCCGAACAAATTAACCTTTCCAAAGGGTGTTAGGCACTGATATAAACGAAAATTAAAGGTAATAACAAATATTGTGGTCTCTTAAGTGAAATTTCATGTTAGACAATATTCGAGAATGTGCGATAGGATATGTCGGTCTGCTAATAAAATTGAATAATGTACTTCGGAGATTATTCTTTTTAGCATCATATTTTCCACTAGTATTAATTTATTTAATAATAATGGCACCATGTTGTGCATATACCCAAAACTGCTCGTTACACAATATTATAGGGTAAAATTTGTCGTTCTTAATTTGCTTTTTACATTATGTTGTAAGATTATTTTATTTTGTAAAAATTGAATGGGAACACATTTTTTTACGGTTATTTATATTTATATTTTTTTAAGTTTACGGATCGCACTCTCCATTTTGCATCAAATCAGTTTGCCTTTGACATTTCAATTTGACAATAACTGAATGAGTTGCAAATATTAAGCCTTACTAAGGCCAGACAAAGTCTTTTTTCGATCAAACCGTTTTCTATCTGTTGTTTTGTTACGACAGAAAAATGTAAAACATTAATGATTGAGGTGAATAAATCAAATAGTCATTATCTAATATTAATGAAATCATTAAGATAATATAAAGTAATTAAAAAATAACACCTAGTAACCACTCTACAGTTAGAAAAAAATGGCTTTTTTGCTTTTTTTCAGGGAAAATTTCAAATAAATCGAGTTTACAAAGGTACAAAGTTTTTTGTGCATATGATTATCTGTGAAACATAATTTTAATAGAATAATTTATTTTAAAATGGAGGCTGTGCAGCTTTTCTCAAATGGCCTCTCTATTTTGGAAGGGTGCACGGCCGTACCAACAGCTGCTGTAAATTTTGAATTAGGTTGAATCACTAACTTATTTTATTGTGTATAACAACTAGAGAAGTACGTAGGATATTTTTGATACATTGTTTTTTTGGCCGAATGGCGCACTACCAAGTCAAACTTTCAAAATTAGATGCATAATTGCCAGAAAATTGTTAATAACAAATGAACTATGCCATATAAAAAAACCTATGTACTTATTTAGACAATATATTTTTACAGTTCTAGTTAAAATTTGAAGTGAATTGGTTGAAAATTGTTTGAGTTATGGGTGCGGCCAACATGGAAAATCAAGTTTCGAGATAAACGGGTTGCTAATAGTTATGAAAACATCAATGGTATACTTACTCTAGTCCCCTATAATACCGACCTGTTACTACTATACTTTGAAAAAGAAGTACTGAGAAATATTTCCCGGTCATTTCCTTGGTCAATCCTTAGGGATAACATTTTTAAGCTCCTAATGGACCATTTAAAACGATTAATAAAATTGTTTTTTTTTTAATCCTGGAGTGGCCTAACTCCTAAAGTATCATATATTGTAACACAATTTTTTTTGGCAATATATTTATAATAAAATTCGTAATTTTTGAAAAGAAGTATACATCTTATGATATAGCAACAAATTAAATAATATTTTACAAATTATCCAAATTGTAACTTACTTGAGGTTTAATTTCGGAATCTTCAATCTGTTTAAAAATGCAATCAGCCTCATATTAATATCATCGTCCACATAATCAGACCTGCCGCTGCCTAGTATCACCATGTGAAAATCTCTCTTAGCATCGCTCGAAGAAAACTCTTTAGCAACTAACTTATTTGCCCAGTTCTCAGCATCTTGTTTCACATCTTCATGGGATCTCTTGCATTCGAGAGAAATTATCATAGCTATGGTTCTCCAAAAATACGTGTCGTCCATATCGCTGTTACTCTCAAACTATTTTCTAAGCTTAATATAACCGATTAATTAATAACATGCAATTAGTATTAGTCACGGAAGAAAACTACTGCACATTGGTCGGTGCACGGCTGTATGTGCACATTCAAAAATATTATCGAGGGTTGCCGCCGCCTGCTACCAATTTAATCCACTTCACGCGCAAGCAAATTGATGGAGTAGGTCGGTAACAATAATGTTTAATTTTTTTATCTTCTAAAAAGGTGCAGTGAACTCGTATTTTGGTTACGTCCTGGCAACGGGGTAGAAAAGCAAGTGCTAGAAAGCACGATATACTCTAGCAGGCGTAAATTACTTTTGCACATTTTAAAATGTTGAATTGTGAGTTATTTCGATGCATTATTGAAAGTTAGAGGTTTACAGCTACGAAAATTTGCATTCGCTTGAAATTCATATGATAAAACTTGTGTTAAAGTTTTAATGTTAATAATATTTTACAAGAAATGGTTAAGATGTATAAGCAGAGCAGAAAGTCATTTAATTTTATTTGTTACTCATAAAATATGAAACAGTCCTATTTTTTATTAGTTTAATAATTTCAATTTTCTACGTTGTAGACAATTTTAGAAAAAAATGTTGGCTTCTTTAATATTTTTTTTATATAAATACGTTTTAACAGACAGTAGAAATATAAAACGCATTTAAGAGATGATCAGCTATCACATATACTATAGATACTATTATAGATCTACTATAGATCTATATAGATATTATAGTATCATATATACAGATACTATTATAGATCATATTTTCTAAGAATATATTTAGACTAGTCACATATAATTTTATCTCAAAAAAAGTTAAGTGTGTACTGGAATTTTTTTAATTGTATAATAATACAGATATTATTTATGTTCTTCATTTAATTAAAAGGATGGTTGCGACCGGTACAACCGTGGTAATCTATTCTTACTCTGAATTGGGAAATTTACTTTGTTTTTACCACTAATTTTTGGGAAAATATTATATAGTTATGTAACAGGCAGGTTGAAGAAGTGGTAGGAAAAGCCAAACGCGCTCTAATGGTGTGCAGAAATCTGGGAGGGAAAACGAGGGGTTGTAACCCCAAAATTCTGCGATGAATGTACACCATTATAGTGAAACCTGCGATCACTTACGGGGTAGTTGCGTGAGGAACGTATCTGAATCACGGCGCGATAGGGTCATGCCCGACAGCGGCAATGGAGCTGCTGGATCTGCCTGCGTTCCACCTTGTCGTGGAGGACGCCGCCAGATCGGCGATTGTAAGGTTCAGGAAGTAACGAAGAGATAAAATAATTGGGAGCAGAGACCGGAACAGCTTCGCTACCAAGATCCCCTGGCTGGAAGTAACAAAAGACCAAATAGTATGCAAATACCATTTCGAGAAGAACTATACAACAATGTGTAATAGTAATGCCTATTGGAGCGACGAATCCTCAGCATACCACATAAAGCAAAGTGCCGTCAAGTAGTATACGGATGGTTTGAAGACAAAGGAAGGTACTGGTGTAGGTGCCAGGCAATCCATGGGAATGTCCCTAAGTATCTTCCAAGCAAAGGCACATGCAGTAAAAAGATGTGCACAATTTCATCTCGACAGGAACTATCGCAAAAAACGAATTGCTATTTTGTCATAGCCAAGCAGCCACCAAGGCCATCGCTCCTACACCATCAGATCCAAACTGGTATGGGACTATGTGGGAAAGCTAAACAAACTTGGCAGAGAAAATAAAGTAACGCTATATTGGGTACCAGGACACAATGGTAAAGATGGAAACGAAGAAGTCGATCACCTATCAAGCAACACCTATGTCCAAACCTTTTGCGGTGTGAGCATGAACACCACCAACAAAAGTTTAGAGGAAAAAATAAGAGACCAATGGTTGAAAACCTGGAAAGAACTTCCAGGGCTAAGACAATCCAAAGTAATGCTGGCATCTTTTAACTAGAAAGTAACAAAAGCATGTCTGAAACTTAACAGGAACAAATTTAGAATTTTGACAGGAGTCCTGATGGGACACTGCAGACTTAGAAAATACCTCAAGGTCCTACGCCTAGAGGAGCATGACACACGACAGCACACGTGCAGATTCTGCGGCTCAGCAGAGGAAATCCCAATACATCTGCTGAAAGACAGCAAAGCACCTCGCCTCAGGAGACAGATGTGCCCACGTTGGCCCACTGCTTGAATGCAGAGGAGTTGCAATCCTTGAATCCCGCCCAAATCCCGATATTTCTAAAGGAATCAGGACTAGAGAAAGCGCTCTAAATGTGTAAGTATACCAATGATCAGAGGAAGAGGGTGGGGTACAATAGATCTATAAAAGTCGCAGTAGAAGTTACGACGGAAATCTACAAATCTGCATTTTAATTATGCCAATAAAGGTTATATATCTATCTATCTGCAAATATGCAAATCAACTTCACAAGTTATATAATATATTCACAAAAAATAGTGGTAAAAACATAGTGAATTTTTATTAGTGAATTCAGAGTAAGAATGGAGAAAAAGGATGGTTGCGACCGTTATTACCTGGTAATCCATTCTTACTTTGAATTGATAATTTCGATATGCTTATAGCACTAATTTTGTTAAAAATATTATATAAGTTATATAAATCTACACACTTTACATGACTTGAGTTTTCGACGTTTTTTGTTGAAGATCATTTCGAAGTGTTCTTCTTCTTCATTCTTCTTAATATACTAATTCTTTCAATACCTTGACGATCATCTACGTTTAATTGTGAACACAATAACTGCTGTTAAAGAACTGGTATAAAGAACAAGATAGAAATAGTTATACAAGAAGTTTCGGTATGTTTAGTGTTCATTTCAAACCCTTCTGATAGAATCAACTCGTTATATCATCAACTAAAATTTCTTTAAGCAGTTTTATGATTTTATCCCCGTCTATGGGTCGTATGCTTTTTTTAAATGTCATTATCATTTTCATGGGAAATAAAAAATAAGAAACCACACAATAATAATAATGATAACAAAAGTAAACACTATAAATTTCGATACATTAAAGGTTTAACTGAAAAAATTAACAAGATAACAAATAAAAATAAAATTCGGATGTAAGATTGCTCCGTACAATATAGTAACAGGAAAATTGTTTTTCACCAAAATTAAAGATGCCAAAAGATATGATATCATGCTCAGTATACAAAATTCCATGTCGCAAATGTAATAAATGTTATATTGGGCAATCTGGACAATATATAAAATAACGCATTGGTCAACATAAGAATGATTGTAAAAATTTTACACAATTATCATTTACACAAAACTGCACTTACAAAACATTTCTTTATAGACGGACATTTCTTTGATTTTGACAATCTTGATATTGATAAAAATAACACAAGAAATATTAGTGAAATGATTCAAATTAATTACAGACCAACCATTAAAACACCATTAATTACACAGAAGACACTATGGTCCTTTTAGTATCTTTTATAATTAATAGTCTCTTATAACTTTAATAAAATAATAACTCTAATTTACACTAACAGACTAACTTTCCGTAATTAGCACACAATATAAAAGAAACATAACTAACAACCACAAAATTAAAACACAAAAATAGCATTTGTCATGTCAATTAAATTTAAAACAAAAAATTAAAAAAAATTATTGGTGTCTATCATCAATATAAAAGCATACATCTTTAAATTTTTATCTTAATAATTTATATTTTTTATGTTTAATTTAATTAATATCTAATAAATTAATAGAAGGTTATATAATAATTAATAATGCTGTAATTGTTTTTGTTTAATTTTTTATCTTGTTGCCCTGAAAAAGGTAAAAATAAAAAAGACCGAAACGTTGGCAAAATATCTTCTAGTTGTTTTATTAAAATAAATTCCTCTGGGTTAGGTAAAGAATACGGGATTGTTTTGAAACGGAAATGTTGCGGACTTTTTACCTTGGTGTAACTTAATCATCTTTGGCACTCTTTAACTAACATCCGAAACCATAAATTAGGCTTCTACGTTGTCTAGGTTGGTTCAAAAAATATTCGGGCAGATCAAGCAAGACAACATCCGCGCGGCAGCGCGAACTCTCGATCCAATATAGGACAAAGTAACAAGGACCTTTGGTTTAACCTCGGTTAGATTAGGTTGCCCACCGCGAAGCGGACAGATAAATCAAGAAAACATACGCGCGGCAGCGCGAATTCTGGACCCAATATAGGTCAATGTGGCAAGGACCGTTGATTTAACCCGGGTTAAATTAGGATATAGGTTGCACGCCGTAAAGCGGGCAGATAAATCAAGACAACATAGACAATATAGGTCAATGTGGCAAGGACCGTTGGATTAACCCCGGTTAGATTAGCTTGCCCGCCGCAAAGCGGACAGATAAACCAAGACTACATACGAGCGTCAGCGCGAACTCTTGATCCAATATAGGTCAATGTGGCAAGGACCGTTGGTTTAACCCCGGTTAGATTAGGTTGCCCGCCGCGAAGCGGGCAGATAAATTAAGACAACATACGCGCTGCAGCGCGAACTTTCGATCCAATATCGTCAATGAGGCAAGCCCCATTGGTTTAACCCCGGTTAGATTAGGTTGTACGTCGCAAAGTGGACAGGTATATCAAGACAGCACACGAGCAGCAGCGCGAACTCATCCAATATAGGTCAGTGTGGCAAGGACCGTTAGTTTTATCTATGTTATATTAGGTTTACACGCTATTAGCGTTATAATATGGGTGATAAAGAGAATAGTAATATACCCCAGGTGAGGAAAGATCTCACCTCTGGTTCCGACTGGCTGCAAGCCCCGGTGGCCAGAGCTGGTCCCAGGGATTCTGGGGGGGACCAATCACACATCTTGAATACACACGAAACAATGGATACAACGAAGACGAACAAGGCAGTAAACAGAGACAAGCAATCGGATACGGAACAACAAAAGAAAGCAATGATACAGGCGCAGGAGGACGAGTATAATAATATATTTGGAAGAAAGAACTTGCTAGTGCAAAGCCCGAACAAAACACTTGCAGAACTATGGTCATCAAGCGAAGGGGACATAATAAAATTAATAACGACAAGCCCACAGTACGTGAAAAGTGACATTAAAAGGGGTAGGTGGGAGGACCCGGAAAGCCCTGGAGACAGTAGGAAGGGAGTGGACAACGCAGAAAAGCATGGAGTGATATGGCAAAGACTATAAACAAAATGTACAACTTCACAACACAAACAAGAAACACTTATAAGGAAATAAAGGAATGGGCAAGGCACCTGAAAGTACAAATTAAATTCAGAAACAAGCCGAAGAAACAAGGCCGGGAACAAAGAGACGAGGAAGATGAGCAACGGCAGGAGACAAAACACCGTAAAAAAATGGAAATGATACAAATACAGGAAACCATTAAAAAACTAGAAAGAAAGGCAGAAGAAGAGAAAGAAAAGCAACGAGAAATCCAAAACCAAAACACACAGCTAAAAAACAAAGTGGCGGAACTAGAAAGGAAAGCGCGGGATATGCAGAAAGACAGCATAGAATGGGAGATAGACGGAGGCGGAGAGGAAAGGGAAAACTCAGATCTCAAGAACTTATTAAACGAGGAGACAAGGAAGAGAAAAGAAGAAGAAAATAAAGTTGCAGCACTGGTAGAAATTATCAAAGAACTTAAGATGGAGACGAAAAAACTGCATGACAAGGTGGATAGGCTGGAAACGGAGATGATAGAGGGAAAAAATAGACAATAAAATGGAACAGTAAATAACATGGAACCTATAGAAGAAAGAGTAATAAGAATAAAGCACATGCTAGAAACGGCAACGGAAGAACAGATAGTAGCAGAAATCATAAAAGAAGAATGGCCAGACGAGGTGTTCGAAAACACGGAGATAACCGAAGGGAAAATTAACACAAACGAGGAAGGAACAATAATAAGCGGAACAGGAAAAGGCGGGAGTTTACCTAACAAAGGAACACTAAAGGAAATAGGGGATATATACCCGGAAAAAAAGAGATACCAGAAGAAGAAGAAATCGGAACTAATACGAGAACTATCACAAAGGCAGATGGAAGCACAAAGATAAACGAAATTATCAGAGTGAGAAACGAAGGAAGAAGCGATGCAGAATACATAAAAATATTCAAAACAATTGCGTTACAAAGGAGGGAGAACCAAACCAAACTGAAACTACAAAGACTATAAGGAGTTGAGCTACATAGGCTAAGGAAGATTCTGGAGATCTCTCTGAGGAGCACGAATATCAAAATAGAAATATACACATATAACAATGAACAGACGAAATCAAAGAGAGAAAATCAAAAGAAAGACGAAGCAATGGTAATAAGAAAATAAGGAACAACATACGCGGAATTACTCAAACACGTAAGAGGAGAAGCCATCAAAGTAAACACAACAAGAAACATAAAAACAATTAGGAAAGCAATAAAGGGTGATCTACTAATCACAGCGGAAAGAAGCAGTAAAGTCTTGGAAGAAATAAGGGATTCACTTAAAGACCAGGAAGGAATACTTAGACGAACGAAAGGAACAAACCTCAAAAGAACGATGTACTGTATAACGAGCATAGATGAAATAACAACAATACCAGAGATTGAAGCAGCAGTTCTAGAAGAAAGCACAGAGAAGTTTGAAGTAAAGGTGATAAAAACAAAAAGTTTCCAAAATGGATATCAAAGGGCACTGATAGAGGTGATTGCGAATAACAGTGATACAGTATTCCAAAAGAAAGAACTAACTATCGGGACATCCCGATGTCACATAAGTGCTACAAATGTTGGGAGTACGGGCACATGACACATAGATGTAGAGGGCCGGACAGAAGCAAGGCATGCTTAAACTGCGCGGAGGAAGGGCATAGAGCAGCGGAGTGCACAAAAGAGGCATACTGCCCAATTTGCGATCAAGCAGGACATAGCCAATAATAATAAATGCCCAAAATACATGGCAGAATGGCAGGCACATCGAGAAAAGGAAAATGCCCAAAATGCTTAAAATACTGCAAGTAAACGTAGACAGAAGCGCAGCAGAGCAGAACCTGGCAGAAGCAACATCAATCAAAACAACAGTAGACATATTGATGATAAGCGAGCCAAACAAGAAACTAATAAGAAACCAAAAGGGGCTGACGGAGAAAAGAAAAGACACAGCTGTGTGACAAGGACGAAGGCGAGGGATATAACTGGATGATAGTACATACAACAACATAAGTTTAAGGATAAACACTAAAAGGATATCACTAAACAGCGGATATGATGCCTTAGATAAATATCTAAACAACCTAAAAACCGAAATTAGAAGAACCATGGGTGAAACTATAATAGCCGGAGATTTCAACTCTAAAGCACCGGCTTGGGGATCCAAGAAAGAAAACCGCAGAGGACGAGCGCTTGAGCTCTGAATAGCGGCAAACAAACTAACAGTTACCAACGATGGAGACGAACCAACCTTTGAAAGAAGACAGAGCAGATCCCACATATATATATTACACTCTGCACCAAGAAACTGTCAGGTAGAATAAAAAACTGGGAGGTACTAAACGACGAGTCGCTCAGCTACCACAAGTACATGCTGTACGAAATACATGAAATGGAGACAAGAAATACACAATACTGGCAGCCAATAAGAGGGTGGTGCTACTACAAACTGGACATAACAAAATTCAAGGAATCACTTAAAGAGAAGACAGAAAACAAAGAAATAATAAGCGCCGAAGAACTTATCGACGCCGTGACTTACAGCTGCGATAAATCAATGCCTAGGAGAAACAATGAAAGAAACAAAAGACCGGTGTATTGGTGGACAACTGAGATAGCCGAAACAAGAGCATCCAGAAACAAAGAAAATACACAAGAGCGAAAACATCTACAGACAAAGAGGCCGCCAATATAGAATACAAGAAATGCAAAAAAGCCTGAGTATAAAAATTACCTGAGCACACAAATAATGAAAAGCAAAGAAAAGAAGTGGCGGGAACTATGCGAGAAAGTAGAAGAGGACGTATGGGGGATTGGGTACAAGATAGTAATGAACAGAATTCGAGGAGCACCTGAAAACGTTGGAATCCAAAAGAAAAGAGAGATATACAGCACACTGTTCTCACAGAGAGATGTAAATCAATGGCAGGAAATACAGACAGAGAAAGTTCCGGAATTCACCATAAAAGAGCCTGAAAGGGCTGCTAACAGAATGAAGACGAAGAAAGCCCCGGGAACAGACGGAATACTGCCGGAAATAGTAAAGAAAGTAGTGGAAATGAACCCCACAGTAGTACCAAAGGTAATGAACAACATCATAAGAACAGGGAAATACCCAAAACAATGGAAGACACGCCTAGTACTTATACCCAAACCGGGGAAAGAAACTGCATACAGACTACTGTGCAGCATGCACACATTCGGAAAACTGCTGGAGATATTATTAGCAGAAATACTTTTAGTGGAAATCCGAAAAAATGGGGGCTTCGCTGATAACCGGCATGGATTCCTTAGAGGTAAATCAACGCTGGGTGCGATAAAGAAAGTACTAGAGATAGCAACGAAAGAAAAAGAAAAAAGTCGAAAAACCAGAGGATACTGCGCCTTAGTAACGCTCGATATAAAAAATGCGTTCAATTCAGTATCGTGGAGAGAGATAATAAACGCATTAAACAAAAAAGGAATACCGCCTTATCTTATAAGAATTATACAAGACTACTTGAAGGACCGTACTGTGGAACTGGAACCGCAGGATGAGATAGAGATTACTGCAGAAGTACCACAGGGCTCGGTCTTGGGACGGATGATCCTGTGGAACCTCGTATATGACGCACTACTAAGAATAGAAATGCCGGGAAACGTAACAACAGTGTCCTTCGCGGACGACGTTGCAGTGGTAGCAACGGCCAGAAGCGATAAACAACTAAAGGAAGAAATAGAAGAATGGATGAAAAGTGTGAACCTGGAGCTGTGCACAGACAAAACGGAAATAATGCTACTCATTGTAAAAAAAAACATGGTGAGTTTTGCATAGAAGTGAAGGGCGAAAAAATAAGGGCCAAAAAAGAAACTAAATACCTGGGTATAATCCTCGATGAAAAAATAAGCTTTGGACCTCACATAAATTGTGTCTATTAGAAAGCCACTAAAGCAACCAAAGCACTAATTAAACTGATGCCAAGAAAGGGGAAAGTGGAAACCAGCAAAAAAGGGTATTAGCTGCGGTAGTAGAATCATCTTCCATTGTGAAGAATGGAAGGTAGAAAGAAATCACGTAGAAGAGCAAGTAGGGAAGGCAATAACAAAAGAGAACGTAATTAAAATAATGATAGAAAGTGCAGACAATCTCAAAGTGGTCTTTTATATACTTCCACATAAAAGACCACTTTGAGAAGATAATGACGAAAAAAGACCAAGCAAGAGACAAATTAAAGAAGGAAGAAGTAGAGGGCAACAGACTCTCCCCTTAACAACTAGGGCGACATTAGTCGTCCGGGCTGCCCACCCTGAAGGAATGCGTTAGCGATACCGGGGTGGAGCATAGTAAGCCAAGTGGAAGTAGGGGTTTAGTGGCTGAGAGCCCCACACACAGGCTGTCAGAGCTTCCCCCAAACCACCATAATAAAAAAAAAGGTTAGATTAGATTGCCCGCCGCAAAGCGGGCAGATAAATCAAGACAACATACGCGCGGACATCAAGACAACATAATTACAATGTGAATGCAATTTCTGTGAGGGTGGCGTTAATTTTAATTTTATTTATTTATTTATTTATTCAGTGGAGGGTCATCACCTAATATAATACAACTAAAATAAAAATAAACTTAACGCAAAATGTTTAAAAATTACTTCGCTGGTGATACCTACCACTATATTGATTTCTACAAATATGCACCTAAGTGATTTACTTGTTTTGTGCAGAACGTACTTATCATAGTTTTTTTTTAACAATTGGATAATATTTTTCCTATACTAAATCAAACAATTTTTTAATTATAAATACAAAGTAGAGTAAATTAATCAATTAGTTTTATGAATGAAACATAGTTGTCATTTATAAACGTCTTACATTGCATTGAATATTTTTTGTAACTTTTAATATTTCTAATACTCAAGGGTAATAAATTGAAAGTTTTTGGGGCAAGATGGTAAGCAAATCTTGCTTGTACATTTTTATAAGAGTTAGATACTTCCAGCAATTTGTTTGTCATACTACGAGTCACAATATTATGCAAGATACGATTTTTTAAACGTTCTTTTTTATGCATAAATATTACCAACGTATGAAAGTACAGCGATCTTATATTGCATATATCCCTTTCAAAAAGTAGTCTGGTTGGGTATCGTCTACCTTTTTTGTAAATAATTTTCAGTATATAATTTTGAATTCTAGACAAGGTTTTTAATGAATTTTCATATAGTGCTCCCCAAACCCGAATTCCATATCTTAAAAGTGATTCTACTAGGAATTTGTATACCAAAATCAATATATTTTTACTCAAGATATCCCTTAACTGATAAAATTTGTAAATTTGTTTTCTAATTCGCGTTGTTAAATATGCTACATGTTGGTTCCATTTTATATTTTTATCTATAATAATTCCTAAATATTTAGTATTTTCAACTTCTTTTATGTCTCCAATGCCCTTGATATTAATGCTGTGAAATTTGGGTCTGTTTATATCAGTGATGGTAAATGCTATATAATTGGTCTTATCTGCATTTAGGGACAGCTGATACCCATCCAACCACATCTTTCTGACATTCATACCTTCTTGAACGCTTTTCTTGGTGACTTCCCAATCATATCCACTAAATATGGCAACAGTGTCATCAGCATATGATATTACTTTGCTTTCTATGTTAAGTGTTAATAGATGATTTATATAAGTGGTGAAGAGTATAGGACCTAGAACTGTCCCCTGAGGAACACCCACTCTCACCAGTTGCGATTCACTTAGACTTTTATTGACTTTCACATATTGTGAGCGGCCGTTTAGATAATCTCTGAAAAGTCTTGATACACTACCACGAATTCCATATCGCTCTAACACTTGTAGTAATTTTTCATGATGTACCGTGTCAAAGGCCTTTGCCAAATCCAAGAATACCGCTATGCATTTTTTACTGTCATTAAGATTGCTTGAAACTTCATTAATAACCTCATACATGGCATCTGATGTGCTTTTGCCTTCTCGGAACCCATACTGATATTCACTTAATATTTTGTTTAGAAAGTTTATTATGCGTGTTTTTAGGCATTTTTCAGTAATTTTTCCAAAATTATTAATTAAACTAATTGGGCGATAATTTGATATTTTATTTTTGATATTTGAGTTTTTAAATTGTTTGGGAAATTTTCCATTACTAAATATTAAATTAATGATATGGCTAAGAGGGTGTAGAATGTATTTTGCAGTTAGTTTTAATAAAAGCGGGGTGACTCCATCACAACCAGGCGCACTACTATTCTTTAATTAATTGATGTGGAGGAATACTTCATTCTCTGTAACAGGAGTTAAGAATAAAGAGTTATTATTTCTGGGAATACTATTTAATGAGAAATCGTCTGGAATATTAATTTTTTCAATCATTTTAGTGCCTATGTTATTGAAATATCCATTACAAAAATTTGCCATTGCTTTATTGCTATTAAAAGTTTGTCCATTGTCATCGCATATATCTAAGCTTATTGTACTTTTTATAGATTTCTCATTTGTTGCTTCAGAAATTACTTGATATATTTTTTTCATGTTATTTTGATTTTGTGTTATTATGTTTTTATAGTAGCTGTGTTTACATTTTTTTAAAAGACTATTTAGTCGATTCCTATAATCTTTATATTGTTTTTCTAAAGCTACCGAGAAATTAATACATAATCTTTTTTTAATTTATCTCTTATGATAATGGAGCTTGTAAGGCCTTCCGTAATCCAAGGCTTAATTTTTTTTAACCTTTTTTCCCTGAATTTTTTTTATTACCGTGCATTCATTTATTAAATGCTGATAAATGTCTGTAAAAGCATCTGCAGCTATTTGAGCGTCATTTGCTGCAATGACCTTAGTCCAGTTTTTATTTTCTATTAATGATAATAATTTTTCGGTATTTATTTTTTTGATTGTGTGAGTTCCTTCGTTTTTATTTTCTTGGATCCGAGCAAGTGTTTCTTTATAAAATATAGCCATTACAGCATAGTGATCGGTGATACTACACGTTAATATATATGAATTAATACTTATATTTCTTACATGTTTCTGCTTAATAAATATATGGTCTATGCAAGTAGATGTTTCTTTAGTTACACGAGTCGGCAGTTGTATGTAAGGTAAAAATCCATGTTTTGCCATCACAGATATATATTTATTAGTATTTACGTCTCTATCCAATATGTCTATATTAATATCTCCTACAAGCAATTGAAAGTGTATATGTTCTGGGTTTAATTCATGGTAGTTATCAATTTCTTCTAAAAATGATATTAAACTAGATGGATTTGGTCAGTATAATGCAATAATTTGAAACGATGTACCATCAACAGTAGTATTTAAAATACTTAATGTAACTCCACAGTTAACAAGTTTAAGACTAGTAATTATGACATTCAAATTTTCTTTATAAAATATTACGACCCCGTCATTTTTGTTAAAATCAGCATTGTTATAATATGTTTCATAACCCGGAATATTAATTTGCTCTAGTGTATCTATCCTAAAACATTCACTTAAAATAATAATATCATAATGTATATTATATGTTGACAAAGTAAGTAAAAGTTCCTCAAAATTTCTTTTAATGCTTCTAATATTAAGATGAAAGATATTAAAAATATTATTAGCGTTGTACTCGCTGTTTGGAGTATCGATGTATTTACCAAGATTTCTTCCTACAAGTTTAAGGTCTTCTAGAACAGCATCTTCGTCTCGTATGACCATTCTAGGGTATATGTAGTTTTTCTTTGAAGAATTAGTTTTTGGTACTCCAAACTAGGACAAAGCAAATCACTGGCATAATGTTGAGTATTGTATGTCGTTTAATATTTTTCATTTGAAGCGACACAGTTTATACAACATTTAGTATGTTTTGGGCAGTTGCTTTCTTCATGTTCTTCCTTACAAATTGGGCAAGCTAGTTTATTGCGGCAATCGTTCATTCTATGATAGAAACCTTGACATTTAAAACATCTTGGCACATCTAGATCTTCATAGATAGGGAGTCTTTCCCATCCGATACAAAGTTTTTTTTTTACCATAATCTGTTGAAAGGCTATTGCGGAACAAACACAATAAATTGTACTACAACCTTTTCTTGTTTTCCTAATATATGTTATTTTGATATTATCTTGTATGTCATTTTGTTCAAGGATGCTTTTAGTTATTTCGTCGACAGACATATTCTGTGTGAAATTCACAATTTTAATTTTGGGTTGTCGCATTTTTGTCAACTCGATTTCATAATTTTCATCCAACTTCTGTTTAACAGCTTTTTCCAAAGTATCAATGTCCTTTTTTGTTTGACATGAAATAATTACAGATCCATCTTTTGCTTCTTTTACTTGTGTCACTGCCACCTTCAGCTCAGTAGGGTTTATATTTTTGTTTAGTTCAAATTTTGTTCTTCTACTATCTTGTTTTACTTTAGGTTTGATTACAAGGTTTGGATAGTTATTTCTTCTTTCATTATTGGTTTCCCTGTTCGTTTAAACTGCATCTACATTAGATTTCTGTTGAATTTGTTTTGCGCTATTATTTTCCATTTCTTTTAATTTTTCTTTAAGCATCGTAATTATTTCATTTTTATCAATAATTATTTGATCTTTATCTGTTATTGTGTCCCTAAGAATATCAACATATTCGTAATTCCGGCATTTTGCGCAATTGAATTTTAATATTCGCGTTTTCAGTGTCAAACATTTTATTTCTGATGCTAAACATCCAGAACAGCTGTTACATATTAATCTTTTACAAGAGTTGCAAGGTGTGCACGGATATCGTACTTCTTTAGTTGGTTGAAATGTTTGTTTACATTCTGAACACTCACTTTTATCCATTTTGAATTATTCTTTCTTATCGGTTTATACTGCTTTTTGTTTCTGTTTTGCAGATAGTCCGGTTATTTTTTCTTCTTTATTGCTTTGATTCACTTGCATATATGCACTAAATACTTGAGAACTATGCGGTATGCTTCGATGAAGTTTTCAATATTAGGTTCACAAATTTTCCTTGCACAAATAGACAAAATTTCACTTTTTAATATTACTTATTTTCCATAAAACTATTTGGAATATCGGAGAACGAAAATATGGGTGTAGATAATACCTGTCAATTTGACATATGTAAATACCGCATTTTTTATATCTTTAACAACATTGAAATATATCCTAAATGTTTCATTTCACTATTGACGGGTTTCGCTGGATCTGTAAGAATAAGATTTCCGCAAAAAGTAAAAAGTCCAAGATGTGCTGTTAAAAGGTGGAATTTCGTTCGTGCACTTTCTTCGCCAGGTCCAAGTTGTCGTTAGTGAAGATTCTTGGGTTCGTCTCTTTTTGGGTTCAAAATGCATCGTTGATGCTGATCGGCAGACAGTTGAGGATGAGCAAGCCAACTGCAATTGATTGGTCATCTTTTTGCCGTGAGATTGTTTTCATGCATTTTTACTCAGCCTGAGAAACTCGGTCCTGATAAGGTCGTTGAGATTGATTAATCTAAGTTCGGAAGGCGCAAATATCATGAAGGTCACAGAGTGGAAGGACAGTGGGTTTTCGGCAGTTACGAACGTGGCACTGGTCGCGTGTTCATGGTAGCCGTCGAGAAACGCGATTCTGATACTTTTGTGCCTGTGATCGAGTCGTGGATAGAACCGGATACGACGATAATCAGTGACTGCTGAAATGCCTATATCGCTCTTAATGACAGTGGCTATCATGGGCGTAGCTAGGAATTTTTCTAGGGGGGCAGCCGTCCAGCTGAACCAACCAGTCATTTAATGATAGATCATAAATGACGCCTAGTAATAAATAGTAATGCAGTTCCATCGCTCTCTTTTTTACCAAGTGGCGTCTTAACTCCATGGTAAAATTGACAGTCTAATATCTAAATCTGTATTAATATTATAAATTAAAAAGGAATTGGAATTTGGATTAAATGAAAAAATGGATTTCGATCAAGTTGGGTGTTGAAGTTTGGCGATAAATTTTTATATAGCGTGAGGGTGGATTTCTTTTATAATGGCTTGTACGCCCCTATTTTTCCTTGACATAACACTGGCACCGTCATAAGATTGTGCAAGAATTGGAACAACGCAAAGTTGGTTTTTGTTCAGTGCTTCCAAAATAAGCGTTGCCAATCCTTGAGCGTCCCTAGATATTGAGCAATCGATGAAATCGATAAATCTTTCTTTCACTATTAATTGGTTTACGTATCGAATAATTATACACAACTGATTTTCTTTATGGTACCTTGCTTCATCGACGCTCATGGAAAAAAACAAATGCTTTCACTACTTTTACAATTACCTCTCTCGCCAGTCATGCCATAATTTCAACAATTAGGTAAACCTTGATGGACAAGGATCTGTATTGTATCAATTGGTTTCAATAAGTATTCTGTTTTTGAATAACATTTTGTTCCTGTTGCTTTTAAACTTGTTGATGGAATCTCCAGTTTGTAGATATTGTTTGTAGGATACATATTTGTGTGCACTTTCAATTGTTGTAACCGTTTTCTACAATTTTTTTGTTTTGATCACGAATTCATTTTGTAATAAAGTGCCTTCATACAAAACGTAAACCTTATATTCTTTATTATTATACTCCTACCTCCTACTCCTACTCCATGTTGATAATATTTAGATACAATATGATCTTAAGTAGTTACCAATTTTTGTTTTTGGAAAATTTATATTGGGCTGTGATGGTCCGGCTTGCAAGGTGCCCAATTTGTTTCACTACTAACAGACCCTGAAGCCTCAAGCGTAACTACTTCTGGTTTTGCGAGTAAATCTGCTGATTTGCTTGTGGTCATCGACTGAGGACAGTTTTCGCCAACTTCTGCACCATTTACTTTAATTGTCGGGCGATTTTCTGATAAAGAAAAGACACGTGTTTCCCCAGAGCGCCGGATTGCTGTACGTGTCGGATTACCAACCGCCAGATTATCAAGATTATACTATATTTGGCAACACATACTTATATGAAATAAATACAAAATAACTAGCGTTTGTATTCTTTTTTTTAATGTGGCCATTTCGCGCTGTGTACAATACATAATATATAATATATATGACTATGTGAGTAAACACTCAATGAAGAAATTTAATAAAATTTAGTGTTGAGTGCAATATCTGTTCACGATATCATGAATTTCAAATTTTCTTCTAAGAAACATCGTTTTCTTTTTAATTATTTGGAAATGTACGATAATTTGGTTGCCAGCACTGGTGATAAGTCTAGCATACCTACTTGCAAACTGTGACAGAGACGAGAATCGGGAGACGATTTTGATAATATAGATTTTGGATACATTAATTATACGAGGATTGGTATTGGATCATAAATTTAAAAAAAAACGGCCAAGTGCGAGTTGTGACTCGCGCACCGAGGGTTCCGTACAAACTTGTATAGTATAGTATTATTATGTAGATTATCAACATATTATGTACATTATAAAGAAAAAAAAATAGACGAAATATAATATATACAGGATGTTACGGGACTTGAGTATGTTGCATGTCGGTTATAAACAAGCAAAATTTAGACATAATATATAATACCCTGTATATATTATGTATATAAAGCGTACGTGGATAATGCATAACGAATATAAACAAAGAAAATTCAGAATAAACAGCTTGGCGTCAACACATACTTTTTAACCTTCGGACCTAACCGAATAGGACCTAACTGTATGCAACCCATATGCTTCTGGAGCCTGATAATACTACTACGACAACATTAGTGAATTTTCATTTTCTAAATAGTTTCTAATAGTAAATTCGCATTTTTCCTGTAATTAAACTAAATATTTACGGTTTTCAGATTTTTCCCTTAAGACGCGCTGTAAGACACAGCTTCTTGCCAAATTTCATGATTCTAGGTCAATCCCTATAGGTTTTGATTCCCTTGTGAAATCGCAAAATATGCGACATAAACGGTCATATCTTTTGATCGCGTTGACTTACAAGTTTGATTTTTTCACAGCTGAAAGAGACCGCAGATCCGAGTATTTGATACAAATTTCAACTTGTTACCTCTATGCGTTCCTGAGAAAAATGGTCTTGACAGACAGACAGACGGACAGACAGACAGACAGACAGACAGACCGACAACAAAGTGATCCTATATATATAAGGGTTCCGTTTTCGGTACGAAACCCTAAAAATCGATTAAACATTAATTAATTTTTCAATACAGTCGGTTTTTCTAGGGTGGGAAGAAAAGTTTCTAGGAGGGGTAGGGTGGGCAATGCCCACCCTAGCCCTCCTAGCTACGCCCATGGTGGCTAAAAACACCCAACTGTTAATCGTGCGATTAACTTTAAAGATCCCGATACCGGGGCACATACATATGCCATGGAGTCAACTAGAAGGGCTGCTAAATCTTGCATGCCGTCATCTGGGCGTATCAAAAAACATGTATTCGGTAATCTCGCTGGGTACATGTTCCAGAAGCGGTGCAGAGAGCTTGAACTTGATCCTGCTCAGGAATTTTTCCGTATGGCTGGTGAGTTGTACGATCCCGTGCATCCCCAGCCAGGACCTGGTGATGATCGTGATACGGACGAGGACTCCGAGGACTAGATCGCACATTGCTATAGCAAGGTTTTTTTTTGTTTTTATTTTTAACAAAATTTCAAATTATTTTTGTTTTTCAGACGAAGGACTTGGGCCAACCTTTTTTTTTTCTTATTTTGAGAAAATCGTATGATGAATAGATAGGACATTACTTTTAAGATTTTTTCTGTTCTTTTTTAAAATTGCAATTTATTTGTATTTTTCAGATTTCGTTTTTTATATTTTCAAAATTAATTTGTATATTCCAGATGGAGGATGTGCCGATTCTATTGTTTTTTTAAATTTTTTCTATTTTGCGTCTGTAATGGACTCATTACAGCACTCATTTGCGTGCGGTAATGGCTCGCCGAGTGCTGTAATATTTTTAGTTAGTTAATTTATTCAAAGTTGGCACAGAAATTCAGAGCTGTCAGTGATGTCAAATTTTCGGCGATAGTTTTGAGGTTATTTGATGTGTGGAATCACAACAAAAATTTGCTCGTGGAAATTATGTATTTTTGGAATGGTATAAAGTTTATATAGAGAAATTTATAGTGAAAAAACAAAAAGTTAACTTTAGATTGGTGTTAGTGTTAAAAATTGTTTTAAAAACAAAGTGAATTTGATTTCAAGAAATTATCCTTCGAAACGTCAAATTATTTTAGTGTCAAATATTCTTTTTCTTTCTTTATGGAACTTAAAAAAAGGTAATATAATAATATCTGAATATTATGTAATAGACGAATGTGCGCCGGTATAAGTAATCAACCGATATCAAATGATATTGGAAGGGCACTCTATTGTCCTGGGGGTGACTATAAGAAATAGTCAACAGCATTGGAATCAGGAAAGCAATGGGAAACTATCTGATTACATATCCCTAGTTAATTAACATGGCTAATTTCAAGGCAAAAATACCAGTCTCTAGTCCCCTATTCAAATCTCCGTGGGGTACAGTTTTGAATGTAGCTAAGATGAAAGTAAGATGTAAAAGACGCATTTCCTGGTTAAATAATCTAAGAATATGGTACAACTATAGTTCCGTTGAGTTGTTTAGAGCTACAACGTCAAAAGAGAAAATAGTTATGATAGCCAACCTTCTAAGAGGAGATGGCACTTGAAAAAGAAGATGTGTGGAAATCATGAATACACAAATTTAATTAATAGTAATAAACGATATAACACATATTTATTTTAAATTCTTTTCACTGGTACAAGTATTACAAATATTTATAGTAACATTGGATTCTTGAGCAGTAACACTCACACCAGGGACAGTATATACAGTGCTACTACTACTGTTGCTATCAAATAGCAAATGTGGGGCACTAGAAGAACATCCAGGTAAGTTGATATTTGCTTGCTCAGACCCAAGCATTTTAGATAATTCAATATTCTTTTTTAACGAAGCGTCAACATACCCCTCCGCAACAGTAGTAGACTTCCATCCACCTTGATTTTTTACTGTCAACAAATCACCACCATAGTTGGCAAAATATGTCGCACTATTTCTTCGGAAACAATGTCCAGTGTAAAGATCGGAGTTTGGTAATTTGAGAAATGTGGCAATGTCTTTTGATATTCTCCCCATATTAATACCAATTGGATTATTAATACAATGACCGTTACGAAAAGTTAAGAAAAATCTCTTATGCATAACATTATTAGTATGTAAGCTAGCATATTTTTTAATTAAGTCAATCCAATGAGGATATGTAATTGCAAACATACTTGGAATGTAATTTTTTGTTTTAGATACAGACACAATGATGGAATCGGATCTGTATTCTATGTCATTGACAGACATATATGTTAATTCCTGACGCCTAAGCACACCATTATAACCCATTATCAAGACGATCTATAATGAATACTGTTACATACAAAGCTGCAATATACATATTTATCCACCTTCATACCCAGATAAGACTTATCATCCATGTCCCTATATAAATTTATGAATATCTTCTTCTAAAATCTTCGACTTTTTAGGTGCATAGCCCTGAGATATCCGTTTCAATAAGGCCTGCAATTTACAATATTTGGATATATTTTCATCCATATGTATAGATAAACAGGACCTCAACGTAGAATATATCGTCCATAAACTTGATGACATATACTTCTTACATTCTAATTCGAAGTAAGCAAGTAATGGGGTTTGAATCCCCAACCCCCATGAAAGTATCTTGAAAGCGGTTTCGTATTACTGAGGTGAAATATTGTTACATTTTAATATAAAATCATATTCATATATTAATTAAAAAATATATAATTTAAAAAGCATTTGCAAATATTTTAATTTTTCATCTCGTAGTTGTGAGAATATACCTCTTAAATATTCATAATGGTCCCTGATAGAGTTGTCTGGGACAATTCTCAATATCTTCTCGTCTACCCTACGGTGCGTCGTTAATTTCGGTAAAGGATTTCTCCCAGAAACCAATACAAATACCACAATATCATGCTACAAATATTTACCTTTTTGTTTCTTCTTCAGATCGTCTATAAATTTGGAATTTGAAGGATGATCTACATCGAGCTCTGTTTGCAGTGGAGGATGAATTAATTGCCTCTTCTAAATTAGTGGTTTTATCATCCCCATGAATTATTCGCCTATAAGATTTCACATTTTTGTGGACAACATTGGATGCTTTCTTCCAGTTCCTCGTCTATGTATACGTACTTTATAATTGTCTTCAAATCAGCCTAACAATATATTCGCTGTTCGGAAAAGTTTATCATTTAAAGTCAGTAATGTTTCATCAAGATCTAGGATCTAGAGGCGGGTGGCCTAGTAGTTGAGGTGTTGGAGCCATAAGTCCCAAACGAATATGGAAATAAGTCACCCTCCTCCTGTGCCTGGCTCTGGTAACGCCATCGCAGTAATCGGCCAAGAAACTTCCCCTAAATACAGTGGCTCCCTCTACTTGTGCCAGAGATCTAGATACCAAGCACACTTATGCATGCAGGGGAGGAGATCAAATCTAAGACGGTAGCACTAAATGATATAAGATCTAGGATTGGCACGAATGCTAAGTAACTTACCATCCGGCAATCAAGAGTATTTTCTGGATCGCGATTATATAAACCATGATATTTTTGAGATTACTGTTTGTTCGGCAATCCAGTCAACAATTCTTAATTTTTTTCGATATTGTTGAAACCACGACTTCAAAATCGCATGAAAAACTGGTTTGTTTGAAATCTGGTATTATTTCTGGTATCAAACCATTTTTTTTTTTTCATATGTTGCTCTTTGTTCATTTGCTAATAAACAATAAAGATTTTTTTTTAGTTAAAATGTGCAACTGGTCGAAAAATAAGGTTACTTTAAAATTAACTCTAGCCAAACAACATTTTACAATCTTTAAAATTATCTGTATTACTTTCTCTGTTGAAAATCAAAATTCTACCTGCACACTTTTTGACAAAAGAAGCTTCTCTGAAAATCTGCCGCGCAGCGTCGAGTCAACCGCAATTAGTTGGCCCTGTTCTTTTAAAAGCGTCTAGTAGAAGTGATATTCCTCTGTAGTTATTGTTCATACTTCCATTCACCTGGGATCTCTTCAATGACCCAGATTTGTTGACAATTGAAATTTGTGAAATATTGTGATACTTCAGCAGACCAGCAACAATTGAACCCAACCTCTTGGCGATGTTCTCTATTTATTTGTAACATAACTTATTACATTAATAATAGCAGATTATTAAATATTTTGGTACGTATTTATCTTATACAAATATAAGTTATAAATATGGAACGTATTCATTCCTCGGTTTTGAATTATCTATTGATTTTGTCCATACAACGCGTTATTGTAACACGGTTTGAATATAACACGAACAAAAAAATCACTAAAATTAAAAATCATATGAAGCTACCTGAACAAAATGATGGTTTTATGAAAAATATTTTAATATTTCTATATATACATACCCTCGCGTGGAAGTCACCTTGTCGCGGTGCGAGGGCTTAGTTTCGCAACATACCGTTGGACGTCACGACTGGAACAACTCCGGTCGGGGCGTTCGGCGGAGGGCGAACAACCAAGAACTTCCAAACCCTTAATCCCAAGGTGTCATGCGACCCGTGCCGAAGGGACTGGTTGATGGCCAAGGGCCATCGCTTACGGAGCCCCTCTGATACCTGGCGACCTCAGAGGGTATCCAGCCTTACCACTATCAAGCGGGGCTCTGATGTGGTGGACCTTTAGTTCCCTTGCGACTCGTGGGATTCGAATGGAACAAAAACAAAAACAAAAACAAAAATTCAATCCGTGTGTGCGGGATATAACCGCCACACAATTGGCGGATCAGATGGAGCATGAGCCCCACGATCCGAATGAGCGCACCAGTCGAGAGAGACCAACTCCCAGACTGTCGCCAAAAAGCAAGGGCAAGATGGTCAGTAACATCGTTACTACCACCAAGCCAGCAAGCCAAGGGAGACCCGCTCCCAAAACGGCTTCTAAAAGTCAGGACAAGGTGACCGGTAACACCGTTACTCCCACCAAGCCCGCGACTAAGCAAGAGGAGACAGAGCCCAAGGCAGGTAAGAAGAAGACGAGATGGGCACATCCCTTGCCACCCCTAGGTAGTCCAGGCGGACTCGATGACCTACTGAGAAAAGGCCTCAGCGGAGCCGGGGTGAGATGGTATCTGCGCTTCTTAGCAAACGGGCTACAACCCGAGGAAGCTAAGAAGAGAGCAGTACAGAAAAAGGTGGAAACTACACCTCAAACACAAGGAGCTGCCAAAAGAGGGGCTGATTCTATCACGCCCCAAGACAAGGCAGCTAAAAGACAGAAGGGGAACATCCAAAGTGGGGCAACGGGAGTGGTTAGCTACCCCAGCTGTCCTCCCAAGACTTCTGGGCCGAGCACCAGCTACGCCACCGCCGTCAAGGTGGTGAGGGTTGGTGTTATGTCCAGAGACTACCAAAGGAATCCCCTGAGTAAGAAGGACATGCCTGCTCTTGAGCAAGCAATTATGAAGGAGACAGTCGTAGACTGGTCTCATGAGATACAGTTTGAAGCCATACACTTCAAACCAGGACTAGTCATTGTCGACTGTGCGAAGGAACAGACGGCAAAATGGCTGATGACAAGAGCGCCCATCCTAAGACATTGGGAAGGGGGCCTCTGGTGGCGAAATTGGGTGATGATATCCCCAAGCCACATGTCATCACCATGTTCCAACCTAGGAGCGGGGACCTAACCCCGGAGGCCTCCATTAACTACCTCAGGGCCCAAAACAAAGGACTTGACATTTCCGAATGGAAGGTCCTTGGGTGCCGGGTGGAAAGTGGGGGTCAACTCCTAACGGTGGGAATTGACGAAGAGTCCGCTGGAGCTATAGCGAAGGCCAACCATAGCCTCTACTTTAGGTTCGGGCGGATCAAAGACCATGGGCGGAAGAACGGCAGCCACAGCCCCAAGCGGCCCCTCCCTCAGAAGTTACGACCGCAACAACGGCCACTTCCGAGGTGGAAGGAATAGCGGTGGCGGCAGCTCCCTCTGCTGAACCTTTAATGGCCTAGGCCGTGAACGAGGAAGTCAGCCCGGATTACCGGGAAGACGACTTCGACCTCACACTTGTAGACATGAGCAGTCCAGCTATGTCTATAGAGGAAGAGGTAGATGTTGTTCTGGTGGAGACAGAGAAGGACTTGCCGCCTCCTGTCACAAACCAAGAATGACCAGCAGGCGCACCAAAGTAGCCCAGGTATACATCCACCATGCCAGGGCAGCCTCAGCTGTGATGGCTAGGATGTTCACCAAACAACACCTAGGGCTAGCGCTACTGCAAGAACCCTGGTCCTACGGAGGTAACATCAGAGGCCTCAGCAACAGGGAATGTAAGTTGGTATGGGACAGCCGTGAGGCTTCCCCTAGAACTTGCATTATGGTAAGGAAGGACATTAATTACTTATGTCTTTCAGAATTCTTAACGCGGGACTTAGTTCCGATACAGGTCCTCATCAAGACCGAGGGCCTCCACCGCGAAGTAGTGATCGCATCAGCATACTTCCCTGGCGATGGTAATAACATACCACCCATGGAGGTACAAAGGCTGGTCGAGCACTGTATTAGGAGAAGGCTGCCACTCATCTTGGGATGTGACGCGAACGCCCACAACGAGATGTGGGGCAGCACGGATACTAATAAGAGAGGTGAGTACCTTTTAGAATACCTCATTAAAGAGAACTTAATTGTGTATAACGTCGGGAACACACCAACTTTTGTCACTAAGGCCAGAAATGAGGTACTGGATATTACGGTAGGTAGCGCTAACGTAAGTAAACTAATTAAAAAGTGGAGGGTTTCAAGTGAACCCTCAATGTCAGATCATAGGATCATAGAGTTTGAGCTGGAAGGAGCGAGTGAGGAAAGCACCCCCATTCGAAACCCCAGACAGACTGTGTGGCCTATGTTTAGTTCGCAACTAAAAGAAAACCTGGAGCAGGTGACAGTGCGGGGTAGTATCAAACACTACACCGTGCTGGAGCAGGCTGTAGGAGAAATAAATGTAGCAATCACCACGGCATTAAAATCCAGCTGCCCGGTAAAAACCGTGAAGGAGCATAAGGACGAAAAATGATGGAACAAAAATTTGTCTACATTAACAGCAAAAGTACGTAGGCTTTTCAACAAAGCCAAGCAATACGGAAATTGGCTAGAATATTCCGAGGTGCTTACCACCTACAATAAAGAGATCAGAAGGGCAAAAAGGGAAAACTTTAGGACCTTCTGTGAAAACATAGAATCTACGCCGGTGGCAGCTAGACTGCACAAAGCACTAGCGAAGGATAGAGTGGAAATGACAACCACTCTCAAGAAACCGGATGGGACCTTCACGGAGGATGAAGAGCAAAGAGCTCTCCTCCTACTAGAAACTCATTTTCCGGGATGTAGAAGATACTGGGAGACCAAGGGCTTGATGCAACCACGGAAACCAAGTCGGGCCGACTGGAAGAGGGCAGCGTCCATCTGTACGGAAAACCGAATCAGATGGGCCATCGGCATTTTCCAGCCTTTTAAGGCCCCAGGTGTGGACAGACTAGTCCCTGCCTTCCTACAAAAGGGAGAGAGAGAACTAATGCCGTATCTTCTAAATATTTTTAAGAAGTAGTTTAGCACTCGGATATATACCGGAGCTATGGAGAAGGGCTAAGGTGGTATTTATACCGACGGTGGGAAAGAAAGACACCACTCAACCGAAGTCATTTAGACCCATTAGTCTAACATCTTTTATGTTAAAGACAATGGAGAAGGTGATTGATAATTACCTTGTGACTATGGTGCTGGTAGGTACACGACTACTCAAGAATCAGCATGCTTACAGAGCAGGGAAATCCACAGAAACCGCCCTGTATCAGCTGACAAATGAAATAGAAGCAGCACTAGAGACAAAGGAAGTAGCGATATGTGCCTTCTTGGATATAGAGGGAGCTTTTGACAACACCTCACACGAGGCTGTCAAGGCGGCCCTCGAGAGAAGGAGTATCGACAGCACTATCTCAAAGTCGATGGGAGAAATGCTGAGAACTAGAGTGGCGGAGACACAAGTGGGAAGAGATACCATTAAGATCTCCACAACTCGACGGTGCCCACAGGGAGGTGTACTATCACCGCTAATGTGGAGCCTGGTAGTTGATGAACTACTGGTTAGGCTAAGCAATCTAGACATCAAATGTCAAGGTTACGCCGATGACATAGTCATAATGGCCAGAGGAAAATTTGAGGGAACGCTCTGTAAAATTGTTCAGAGAGGCCTCAAAGTAACTAGTAGATGGTGTCAAACAGTGGGATTGAGACTCAACCCGAGCAAAACCACGGTGATACCATTTACTAGAAGGAGAAAACTAAACTGCCTACATCCCATACTCATAGATGGGAAGGCAGTAGAATACCAACAGGAGATAAGGTATCTGGGTATCACACTAGATAGCAAAACTCCTATGGAATAGACGCGCTGAGGCAGTGGTAGGTAAAGCCAAACGCGCCCTAATGGTGTGCAGAAATCTGGCAGGAAAAACGTGGGGTTGTAACCCCACTATCCTGCGATGGATGTACAACATGATAGTGAGACCTGCAATCACTTATACAGCTTGAGAAGATTCAAAGACTGGCATGTGTCTGCATCACGTGGGCGATGGGTTCGTGTCCGACAGCAGCATTGGAGCTGCTGCTGGATCTGACTCCGCTGCACCTTGTGGTGGAGAGCGCCGCCAGATCGGCGATCGTAAGGTTCAGCAAGGAAGGAATGGGCAGAGGTAAAATAATCGGGAACAGAGACCGAAACAGCCTTGCTGCGAAGATCCCCTGGCTGGAAGTACCAACAGACGAAATGGTATGCAAATACCACTTCGAGAAAAACTACACAGCAATGTGTAGTAGTAAAGCCGATTGGATCGACGAATCCTCAGCATACCACATAGAGCAAAATGCCATCAAGTGGTATACAAATGGTTCGAAGACAAAGGAAGGCACTGGTGCAGGAGTGTTTGGACCTCGTACCAGATACTTCGAATCCATAGGAACATCCCCAAGTATCTTCCAAGCAGAGGTAGAAGCAATCGAAAGATGTGCACAGTTTAACCTCGACAGGAATTACCGCAAAAAACGAATTGCTATCCTGTCAGATAGCCAAGCAGCCATCAAGGCCAATAGCTCATACACCATCAGATCCACACTGGTATGGGACTGTGTGGGGAAGCTGAACAAGCTAGGCAGGGATAATAAAGTAACGCTATACTGGGTACCAGGACACACTGGTATAGACGGAAACGAAGAAGCCGATCACCTAGCAAGCAAGGGATCCAGTAGCCCCTTTATAGGTCCGGAACCCTTTTGCGGTATGAGCGTGAACACCATCCGCAAAAGTTTAGATGAAGAAATAAGAGGAAAATGGATGAAAACCTGGGAAGAACTTCCAGGGCTAAGGCAATCCAAAGTGATGCTGGGATCTTTTAACCAGAAGAGAACTAAAGCTTGCCTGAAACTAAGCAGGAACAAGGTCAGAATTCTGACAGGAGCCCTGACGGGACACTGCAGTCTTAGGAAACATATCAAGGCCCTAGTCCTAGAGGAGGTTGATGGATGCAGATTTTGTGGCTCAGCAGAGGAAACCCCCATACATCTGTTCAAAGACTGCGGAGCATTACTCCGCAAGAGACAGATGTACCTTGGGGCTCACTGCTTGAACACAGAGGATCTGCAGGCCTTGAATCCCACCCAGATCCTGAGATTCCTAAAGGAATCAGGATTAGAGGAGGCGCTCTAAATGGGTAAGTACACCAACACTCGCAGTACAAGTCGTCACCACTATATCTACAATCTACATATATACATATCCATATATACATTCTATATATACTCTAACTTAGAAATTTCAAAGTTGGATGAAATTTTTAGAAACTCTAGAGGTTGATTTGTTATGAAGATACATATATTTTTTATTAAGTTTTTAATATTTCTAACCCGAAAACACTAATTGTTACAGACATTAATGAAAATTATGATTAATATTATTATTTAAAAGCAGTGAGAAATCCGAGTGTTATTAATTTTTCAAGGAAAAAACCTTCGAATATACACTGAACAAATGAGAAAGAGGACGACTAATGATAATTGTACGTAATATATACGAGAAAATGTACGAATAAATAAACGAGGAAGGTGGTCGAAAAGGGAGGTAGAGAGGATGAAAGGGAAATGCGTGATGCTAGGAAGTCTGTTGGGGGAAAGGAAAAATGGGATAGAACTGCAGACAAGGCGGAAGGAAGGAAGGAGGGCTGCAGACAAAACAATGCCGTATAGACGAAAGCAGGTGCAGCCGGGATTACAACAAGATACAAGTATAGGGCAAACTCCCTTTGTATTTAAGTAGAGGTTCCAGCGGTATCTAAAAGAAGCGGTATCTATCTGGATAGCAGCCAAATTTCGGAGCGGTAACGAGGAAAAGGTAAGAAGGTACTGACAAAAGGAAAGGGAGGATTTATGTACCATCTGCGGACAGACAGGTAGGCACATCGGATTGAAGAGTGTAACGGGCTGACATAGGAAGTACAGAAGAGGAGAAAGTATAAATATTGGGAATCTTCCATGGACGAGTCAGGTAGCAGGTGGCCCACAATGCGGGAAATTTAAGAACGGACGATAGTGATGATAGAGTCCAGGTAGTTAGAAAACTTCAGTTAAAAAATGAATGATCGAAAAATGTTACTTTTGAGTGGGCATTTTGTGTTGGAAGTCTTTATAATTATTTCCCTCTTTTTTTGTTTGTCCTTGTTTCGCTTATTTTTGTTTTTTATTTAATTATGTTTTTGTGTATAGTGAGGAAGATCTGTATTGTTTGGACAATAATGCCAACAAAGGTAATAATAATTATAATATACGAGAATACATTGTAGCAAGTAATACAATAGCAATGAATATTTAATAAAAGGAAACTGTTGCTGTTTCCTAAGAGCACTACATATATAGGGTTACTATAAAAGAAATAGACACCTTTGGTATTGTATAAAACAGAAGTTATTTGTTGACATGCATTTTGCGCTGTCAGATTAAAGAACTTTAGAAGTTTTGATAGTACAGTTGGGTTAGATTAATAGCTACGTAGCAAAGCAAGCATAATAGCGACAATGGCTGCAAACTCTACTGAGAAAGCATATTGCGTGCTTGAATTTGCCAAAACGAACTCGGTAGTTGTTGTCCAACGACATTTCAGAACACGTTTTGGAAAATCATTATCTACTAGACAGTCGATCCACGATTGGTACAATAAATTTGAAACGATAAGGTGTTTATGTAAAGGCAAAAGTCCGGGAAGACCTCGTGTGTCAGAAGAAACAGTGGAACGTGTTCGTGCTGTTTACCAACGAGGTCCACAAAAGTCAATAACACGGGCAAGTTTGGACCTACAAATTCCGCTGCCAACTGTGTGTAAAATTTTACGTAAACGACTAAAACTGACGCCTTACACATTGTAGTTGGTACAGCATCTACGAGAAGATGACAAGCTTAAACGTAAAGATTTTTGCAAAGAAATTCTGCAACTTAATGAAGAAGATGAGTTTCGCGAGCGGATAATTTTCAGTGACGAGTCAACGTTCCACATAAGTGGCAAGGTGAATAAACACAACGTCCGAGTATGGGGTACTGAACCTCCGAGAGTGTTGGTAAAGCATTTGCGTGATTCTCCAAAAGTGAATGAATTCTGTGCTGTATCTCGCACAAAGGTGTATTTTATGGTCCAACAAGATGGAGCACCTCCTCAATGGCACCGTGTTGTTAGAAATTATCTGGACGAAATACTTCCACAGCGCTGGATAGGCCGTACAACAGCCGACAACCGCGTTCTCGTACGGTGGCCAACAAGGAGCGATGTGATTTTTTTCAATGAGGATTTATGAAAGGCATGGTTTACGTCCCTCCGCTTCCTAGTGATTTAGACGAGTTAAAACAACGCATCACGAGAGCTGTGGAAAGTGTCAATATTGATGTTATACCGGATTTGGCACGATCTAGACTATCGCCTTTATGTGTGCCGTGTGACAGGAGGAGCCCCATATTGAACAACTATGAGTTCCCAAAGAAAACTTTAAGAATCACTGTGTAAAATAGTTTAAACGAATTCATAATAACGTTATTGGTTTTGAATTAATAAAATATTGAAAGTGTCTATTTCTTCTGTAATAACCCTGTATTTCGCAAATATATTTAATAACCGTATTACTCCCAACTTAGTTTAATTAATTTACTAGAGTTACTTAATCATTGTAGAGTTGCGACCATTACCAACATTAGTAGTAATGAAACAAGAGAGAGATAATTTGACGAGTTATACAACTGAATTGGACAGATAGAATTTAATTAACGCTACAATTTATGTCAACCAATGTTAAATTATCAAAATTATTATATTATATATATATATATATATATATATATATATATATATATATATATATATATATATATATATATATGTATATATAAACAACATTCACTTGAAAACTTTAAAAAGTAATAATTATCTTAAAATAAACTTACGCATATTTTATTGCTGTTCTTTCCCACCATCGTATTGTTTTCCTCGGCAGGGGAGGATAAAGAACGGTCGGATCAATCGGCTGAAAACTTTTGCTGAAGCAGTCGTTCTTCTTACGCCTCTTTCTCTGAACCATTTTTGAATTTTTAAATTTAAAACACACAAAAATTTCAAGAACACGAAAACTACGACACGAAAATTTATCGAATCACTACCGAATATTTAATTTTGACGTATTATTTCAGCATTGTCAAATCCAGCGCAACATGATAAATTATATTATTTACTCATTTCCAGTATTGCATCATAGGGATTAAATTCCATGTCGCGTCAAGTAATTTGTAGGCTTGTATAAATACTGGTCATTTAGTAAGCTATGCACCTTACCTTCTTTCTTTAACCCGTCCCGTCTCAAAATAAGTTATAGCAACAATTAAAAGCTTTTGTTCACATCATTGTATACAAATAACAATATATATAAATGCAAACTTTAGTAATCTCAGAATAAAAAATAACGATAAGAAAAGAAGTGATTCTGTTACATAATCACTATCTACAGTTGTCAATAATTTATTTTTAATTATATTTCTTTTTAATTAACTATTTATTGAATTAGACAAAACCGAATTTTAAATATTATATAGTTCCACTTTTTACTAAAGCGTAGAAATCGGCTAACTCTGAACTTTTGACTGTAACTATTTTTGTTAGAAACTATTCATGAGGTGAAATAAAGAAATATGCCATTTAAAATAATGTTTAATATACTCTAATATGAGTTTTAACTTATCAAGAATGCTTATCGTTTAAAGGCGTAGCCATCGGTAAAGAAAAACGAACATATTTATGTAGATGTTATAACGAGAATAACAAACTTGCGAAAGAATTTGAATTTGAACAAAAATGTTATTATTGCCCTTGCAATTAAAATTTGCACACTAAGTATTCGTTTTTCATAATTTGATTAGTTTTCAAGAGTGTTAGTTTAGTCGTTTAATGCATATGATGAAATAAAAGCAAAGACGTAATAAATAACACAAGTGCGTAGCCACTTAATAATTGACAACGAGTATACGCAAGTGCCAATTAACATAGCGCAGGCGTCCATTTATTCAACATCCTCTCCTGGACGCTGACGCTTTAAAGTTAAACCCATCGATTATGTAAAGTTTTCATGCTTCGGTCGATGGAGTCCTTTTGTCAAAATATCGGCGACCATGTCTCCAGTGCATCTATATTGAACCATGATTTGTTTGGCGGCTATCTTCTCTCGTGCGAAGTGGTAGCGGACGTCTATATGTTTACTACGTGCGTGGTAGATGGAATTTCCTGAAAGACTTTAAGTTCGGGTTGAAACTCCTCTGCCACCTGCTTCAACCAAAGAGCTTCCTGAATGGCCGACGCTAGAGCCATGTATTCAGCCTCACTTGTAGAAAGGGCTATTGTCTGCTGTTTCTTCAAATTCCAGCTTCTTGCTGCACCTTTGAATAAAAATACGTATCCTGTGCAAGATCTTCTATCTTCAATATCATTTGCCCAGTCTGAATCACAATAGCCTCAATTTTTTTATCAACACTTCTTTTATAAACCAGTTTCATATACATTGTAGCTTTCAAGTATTTCATGACTCGTTTCCGAGCCACCCAATGTTCATTAGTAGGTTGACTATTTTATCTACTCAGAGAATTTACTATATAGGTAATGTCTGGTCGAGTCCCTTGGGATAAGTACAACAAGCAGCCAATAATTTCCTGATATGGGATGTTCTTTAAAATTTCTTGTTGACCTTCACCCTTCTTCAGTTTAACATAAGCATCAGCTGGTGTCCACATTGGTTTACAATTGTTCATTCCAAATCGTGTAAGTATCATATATTTGTAAATGGATTGATCAATAGAAATCTCATCTTGTTTTCATCTGGTGAAATTTAAAAAACCAATGCAATGTCTGGTTGTTCCTAAATCATTCATATCATTTTTTTCTTTTAACTTCCCCTTTATCATTTGTGAGGTTTCCTCATTGTTAAAGAAATAAAAGATATCATCCACATATACTGTTATAAAAAGCATATCATTTTCATTTAAAATACGATGGTAAACGCATGGATCTATGTTTGAACGAGTCATTCCAATTTCTAACAGAGCAGTATTTAATTTCTCGTTCCATTGTCTGCTGACTTGTTTAAGTCCGTATATTGTCCGTATCATTGTTATTCATCTTTGTAGCCTGGTGGAAGGGACATGTAGATTTCTTCATCGATTTCACCCTGTAAGAATGCCGTGATAGCGTCTATTTGGTGTATTTTAGGTCCATGTTTGGCAGCAAGACCAATCAGGTATCTTATGGATGCATAACGGACCACTGGAGCGTATACCTCATTGTAATCAATGCCTTTGACTTTTTTATATCCTTTGATGACCAGTCTTGCCTTATAGCATGTGACATATCCATTGCCATCCCTCTTAGTTTTATAAACCCATCTGCTGGAAATTACTGATTTTCCTTCTGGTAATGATCTAGTAACGACTGATATTCTTCATCCATAGCCCTTTACCATTCATCAGCTTTTTCACTGTTCAGACCTTCTTGAAGACTTTGTGAATCATTATTTAGTAAATTCATTATTGATTCAACATTCTGACACATTAGTGATGAGGGACTTTGATGGACATCATTATTGTGGCTTCTCATTCTCCGCTGGGGTCTCAAAGTTATATTAAATTCCGGTAGAGAGTCAAGTGTCCTATCAGGTAAGTATGTCTCATCATTGACATCTACAGATTGATCAGATTCATCTGAAATACATATCTCATCATGAAACGCATCATCAATGTTTCTTTCCACAGATTCTTCGGGTTCATCAAGCATAGGTAAGCAAAAGTTCTTCTTTTCCTTTTCTTCATTACTTTCTTTTGTATTTTCATTTTTAGTAATTTCCTTTTCTTGTTTAGGTTTGTCATTCACTTTATTTCTTTTAATTGAAGCTTCTAGGAACACAACATCCCTACTTATGACTCCTTTTTTTGTTTCCAGATCTATGAATCGGTAGCCTTTTGTACAGTCGCTGTAGTCAACAAATATTAACTTACGTGACTTCACATCAAGCTTACTTCTATTTTCTTTAGTAATAAGCACCATTGCAGGACATCCAAAAATTCTCATGTGATTTAGATTTGGCTTCTTTCCAGTCCATACTTTATAAGGCGTTGCATCGGTTAATGTGCAGGTGGGAGATCGGTTCACAATGTATGTAGCTGTAGTAATCGCTTTCTGCCCAGTATGTAACCTGTAATACAGCATTTAAAATCATACATCTACTACGCTCTATCAAAGTTCTATTCATTCTTTCACTGAGACCATTCTGCTCAGGAGTGTATGGATTAGATGTCTGGTGCAGTATTCCATGTTTCTTTAAGTAGGCTTGAAAATTATTATTTTTGTATTCGGTTCCATTGTCGCTTGTTAGAATTTTTATTTTTGTATTCAACTCGTTCTCTACTCTATTCTTAAATTCCAAAAATTTTTCAAATACTTCACTTATATTCATAATAAAATATACATGTACTCGTCGAGAAATTCCTCAGTAAAGGTAACAAAATATTTTGCTCCTCATATAGAAGTATGCTTCATCGGTCCACATACGTCACTATGAATGAGCCCACGCAAGCTGGTTGCACTGCTGGTTGCACTTGGTGACAGTTTTGCGTCTTCTGTGCAGTTAGGTATTTTATTAAGATTGGTGAAATTTAAATGACTCACCCATCTTCTGGTACCACAGATAAGTATCATCATCAGTCTTAACTATCATGCCTTGCTTTTCTTGATTTCTACAATTATTTAACAGATATGTTTCATTGATTAATTCAGCATTTGCAACTAACTTATTATTCGGATTATAAATTTGACAGCCATATTCATTAAATGTTACTCTGCATCCACTTTTAGTTATTTTACTAACTGACAACAAATTTGTTTTCAATTCTGGTACGTATAAAATATTTCTCAGGTGCATAGATGCCCCTGAATCAACATACCAAAGATTAAAATTGTCATTTGCTGTGGATGCTGAAAAAGCTGCAACATATCCTGTTTTTTTATCATTACTTGCCTTCTTACGCCTACAATTTTTACTGAGATGTCCATACTTTACAATTACAATTAAAACATATAGGGTCTTTCTTATTCTTGAGTTGATCACTTTTGGAATTTAATGTGTTTGTATAAAGTGCGCTAGTGTCTGATATTTTACTTCTTGTAGTAATTTATTTTTTACTAAATCTGCACCAATCTTCATACCTGAACTTTCTAAGACCATAATCATCGGCTTGTATATTTCTGGCAACCCTGCCAGCATTAATGTACCCAACCATTCATCGTCCAAATCGAATTTTATATTCCTTAACTTGTGCGCGGCTGTCATTATTTTATTTACATAATCTTCTACTGATTGACTACTTTCCAAATTGGTATTAATAAGTTCTTTTAATAAACCGACTTTTCGAGTCAATCCGCTGTCTTCAAAAGCCTTTGCTAAATTTTCTCATACCTGTTTTGCATTCTGGGCTTCTTGAATGTGTACATACAAAATCGGGTTAACTAATAGTATTAACTTTGATTTGGCTTTCGTGTCGTGTTTAACTGAGTTAGGGTCAGTAGCCACAGGACCTTTCAAGATGCAGTTATATAAATCTTCATGTTGTAAGTATGCTTTAACTGCAAAACTCCAACTTGCCCAATTGTCTCGACCCGCTAGCTTCTCAATCGATATCATTGAATTATTTCCAGCCATATTTATATAACATTCAATATGTGAATAGCTAAAAGGAGAAATCACTCACGTACGCGGTGACTAAAATTGAGGTTATACTCGCGATTTTTACTTTTACTTTTTTTAAATACTGTTCAAAACACAAAAATAACTCTAAACGGCAGACTTGGGATGGCCCATAACCTGATGAAAAAAAAAGCAGACGTAATAACAGTGCACAAGTGCGTAGCCGCTTAGCAATTGACAAAGAGTATGCGCATCAGGCACATTGCCATTTATCATAGCCCAGGCGTCCATTTATTCAACAGCATACTACAATACAAAACCTACAACACCGACCTGTTGTTCGGCAACTGGATATGACACTCGCCGCGGTTCGGAGAGTGTTCCAACGTTATAAAAAGACTGGATCTTCATATGGACAAAATGGTACAAGCAGAATTTACAACGGCTCGGGACAACCGCTTGATTGTGTCAATATCATAAAGAAATCGTTAACTTAATGCTGTTCAACTCCAACAACAAACTCCCCGGCTCATCGACAAGCACGCCTGCGTTTTGCAAAAGATTTCGGTTTTGGTTAATACGTGTTAAGAGGCACTAGCGCCCTCAGCGCCCATTCAGCGCCCTCCGTGCCACAATTGAAACTAACGGAAATTGACATAAAACCTCCAGTGGCTTGTAAATTGTTGGATACGCATTATTATTTATGGTTACGACGACGAATTCATATAACAAGTTTATTATTATTTTACAAATCTATTTAGGGATATACGACCCACGCGAATGGAGTCACCTTGTCGTGGTGCGGGGGCTTAGCTTCGTGCTGCCCTTTGGACGCTGCTGATGCGAGGAGCACTGTCCAGGCAGGGCGACTCGTGTCGGGGCGGACTCTGGGTGCCGAACAACTAAGAACTTCCCAAGCCGAGGGGTTCGCAATCTGGCGAAACAGTTCCTGGCAGAAACGGGGTCCCCAGCTGGATGACTGCCGTCTAACTCTTCCTGACTTAAAAAACCTGACTTACGGCAGACACCCACTTACTTCCCTTTCTATACTGTCAGGGCCTCACTTGGCCTAACTCTTGTTCACTTCAGATCTAAGGGTCTTCTGTAATCTATCTTTTTCCGCCTTCAAACCCTAATCCAAGCTGTAAGCTACCGTGGTGATGGATGGATGGCAATGTGGTGATTTCAGTGTCGCTAACGGTGCACCTGGGATACAAGGCGCCCTCCCGTTGTACTTAGCCTTACTCTTGCATGCGGGGCTCTGCAGGAGCGGACTATTTATTTCCCTAGCTACTGATGGCAAAAAATGTACTCAAATAAAAACAAAAAAACAAATATGCCCAAACCAACTACAGGGGAACATCCATTGGATGTAGACCTAGTAGAAAAGCTTAGAACCGAAGCAGGGTTAGTAACGGAAGCAGTTAGGCCAACAGGCCTAACTTCGGTTCAAGACATGATATTGGGGAGGAGGATGTCGCTGTGGTTGACAGCCGCAGGGATAAGACTCCTTCCCACAATGGGTCACCTCTGAAGGGAAGTGGATCAACCACTAGACACACAGAAGGTACCTTAAGCACTGCTACCTTGAGCTTGCAAACATCGCAAGAAAAGAGGTACAGAATAAGTGGGTCGTAACGCAGGAAGATGAAAAAGGAGACCGCAAGAGCGAAACTTGATCCTCAACTGCGCGTGACCGGCAAGCCGGCGGCGGGAGCGGACGCACCAACTGGCACTAGTTCCAGGAGTGGGTCTGGGACTGCCGTCGTCAAAAGGCTGAAATCTGAGGGTAGTACACCGTCTCCCAGACCGAGCTATCCTCGGCCTTTGGAGCCTAAAAGGCCCAGGACGGAGAGGCCGCTGGAGAACATACCTGGTGCTAGCTCACAGAGCAGGCCTAGGCAGTCCTACAGCGGAGCTCTCTCTGCCTGCAAAATGGCTATTGTTCCTCAGAATTACCCTGAGGAAAAGATGACAGAAGTACAAGGTAAGCTTCTGCAATCCGAGCTAATGAGGGAGATCTGGAGCTGTGAACCAGGCACAGGCCCCCATTTTATAAACAGCTTTGTCGACAAGGGCGTAGTCTACGTTACCGGTGCCGACGAAGCTGCAAAAGTCTGGCTCCTGGAAAAGTTGGCCAAGCTTAAACCTTAGAAGGGGGCAATTCTCAGAGCGGGTACCGCGAGAGATATTGTCCGTACGACCAAGGTGACGGTTTGGGTTCCAACTGAACTCCTTGGAACCACGGAGCCAGCTAAAATACTCCCCCTACTTAAGACCCAAAACAGGGGCTTAAATGTAGAGGAATGGAGTATTGTCCGCAGCAATGCGGATACTAAGGGAACCACTTTGGTTCTCTACATAGATTCCGCATCCGTGAGTGAGCTGACCAAAAAGGGCTGCAACGCCTATTTTGGTCTAAATCAGCTCACTTTCAGGATCATAGGGAAGAGAGCGGAGGGGACCACTGATGAAGGTACTTCAGATCAACATTCCGCATAGTGCGGCGGCCTCTGCCTTCCTATGCAGAATCTTAGCTGCTGGGGACACCAGCATAGCCCTGATTCAAGAACTCTGGTTAAACAGAGGCAAAATAATGGGTCTGGGTGAAGCTAGGGGTAAGTTAATCTATGACTACTCCTGTAATAATATCAGATCCTGCATTTATGCTAGAAATAATATTGACATATTAATGTTGCACGACCACTGTTTCAGAGATCTTGCCACAGCAAAAATCAGGTATCGCATGGGGGGAGGGGGTCAGTTAGGGAACTTATTGTGACCTCTGCGTACCTACCATACGATGCACCTGAACCACCACCTACCGCAGAATTGGAGCGCCTGGTGAAATACTACAAGATTTCCAATCTCCAGATCCTGTTGGGAATGGTTGCCAACGCCCAATACATAGTATGGGGGAGCACCAAAACCAACAAAAGAGGTGAGTCTTTGCTTAGATACTTAGTGTCCACGAATCTGGCAATACTGAATGTCGGTAACAGGCCCACCTTTCAAACAAAACGACGGAAAGAGGTTATTGATATGACCTTGGCGTCCTTATATACAAGTGCACTAGTGAGTAAGTGGTATGTGTCCGAAGAACCGTCGTTGTCGGACCATCGATACATCTTTCTGGAGATCAACGCCGTTGACAGGACAGAGGATGTGTATCGTAATCCACGCAAAACTGACTTGGAGCACTATAAGGGAGTGCTAAAGATACATACAAGTGTGTTAAGTTTGCACATAACCAGTCCGCATGATATTGAAGAAGCCTCCACTCTACTTCAGGAGGCTATAAGAAATTCTTATCATGACAGCTGTCCTCAAGTGAAGCGAACCAGGAAACGAGAAGTTACCTGGTGGAGCAAAGAACTTGAACAGAAGAAAAACAAAACGAGAAAGCTCTACAATAGAGCTAAAAAGACAGGGACGTTGACCGAATATACGGCTACACTCATGATTATAACAAATCTATACGGAGGGCTAAAAGGGAGTCCTGGAGGAAGATGTTTGAGGATGTCGAAAGTACATCTGAAACAGTAAGACTCCAGAGATTTCTGATAAAGAACCCGTTAAATCCGGTTGGTACTATCAGAGGACCAAACGGAAAACACACAACCAGCGGGAAAGAAACTATGGAAGTTTTACTCCAAGCTCACTTCCTAGGTTCCTGACTATCATGCTGTACGCTCTCAAGCAAGAGGCACGAGGTGTGACTGGCGGGTGTCCAAGAGGGTTATCACATATGAAAGAATTGAATGGGCCATAAATACCTTTGGCCCATACAAAGCAGCTGGCCCGGACGGTGTCTTCCCCGCCCTTCTTTGGCAGGGGAGGGAAACGCTGGTGCCAATACTGATCAAGCTATACAGGGCAAGTCTGGCATCAGGCTATGTGCCAACTCCCTGGAGGCAAGTAAAAGTGGTATTTATACAAAAAGCCGGGCGTCTAGATTACAACCAGGCTAAAGCGTATAGACCAATAAGTCTAACCTTCTTTCTATTGAAAACGTTAGAAAAACTGGTTGAAAAGCATCTGAGCGAGACCTGCCTGTTAGACAGGCCCCTACACTCTAATCAGCATGCCTATCAACCAGGAAAATCATGTGAATCTGCTCTACACCAATTAGTGGTTAGAATAGATAACACACTAGAAAACAAGGAATTGGCGCTTGGTGCCTTCCTTGATATCGAAGGTGCGTTTGACAACACCTCCTTCGACAGTATAGCCAATGCAGCCCGCAGCCATGGTGCAAATTAAACATCAATCAGATGGATTAAGTCCATGCTACAGGGTAGAAATGTTGAGGCTACAGTAGCAGGTGACACAATGAGGGTGGCTGTCAACAACGGATGTCCTCAGGGTGGGGTTCTATCTCCGCTGCTTTGGAACATGGTTGTTGATAGCCTGCTTGTGTCACTAAATAATAAAGGATTTTACACGCAAGGCTATGCGGATGACATAATCATTCTTATCAGGGGTAAATTTCCTCTTATAATAGCAGCGCTTATGCAAGAAGCACTGAACGAGGTGGAGAGTTAGTGCAGGGGGTCAACCTTCGGGTCAATCCCCAAAAATCCACTCTAGTACCATTCACTAGAATGAGAAAAAAGAATGGGCTAAAGCCCTCAATTTTCTATAACGAGCATCTAAAGGTGAGTGATGAAGTCAAGTATCTAGGTGTAATCCTGGATGCCAAACTGACTTGGAATCAACACCTAAAGAAAGCTACCAACAAGTGTAAAATGGCACATGATGACCAAAAGAACACTTGGAAAATCATGGGGACTGAAACCAAGCATGACTGGCTATACACTATGGTAGTTAGACCCATTTTGACATATGGCTCCACAGTATGGTGGACCAAAGTGAAGCAAAAACAGGCCATCAATGAACTCTCCTATGTTCAAAGACTGGCCTGTTTAGCAATTACGGGAACGATGAAAACCGCCCCAACTGCAGCTCTGGAGGTGATCCTAGGCCTTCCTCCCCTGGATATCTTTATCATGGGCGAGGCAAGGATGGGAGCTTTCAGATGCATATGCAAGGGCACATGGGAATCTCTGGCGAGGTCAGGACACACCATGATAACGAATGTCATGTCAGAACCGTACCTCAATATAGAGGGGGACTCGATGCCTAAAAAGCTGTCATTCGATCTACCCTTCGAAACACATCAACGATGGACAGAAGGCAATCAAATAACCATTTGCCGAGGAGGACTAGATTGGTATACAGAAGGCTCCAAGAAGGACAGTGGTACTGGTGCAGGAATCTATGGACTGTTCCTGGGATGCAGCCTGTCTGTACCCCTGGGGACAAATGCCACAGCATTCCAAGCAGAAATACACGCTATCATGGTCTGTGCCCGTGAAAATTTGAGAATGGACTTCAAAAGTAGAAACATCCACATTTTTACGGTCAGACAGGTTGCGATTAATGCTCTAACGTGTCACGAAATCAAATCCAAAACAGTTTGGAACAGTCTTCAGGACCTAAAAGCCCTGGCAAAGCATAATAAGGTCACACACGCTTGGGTGCCTAGCCGCACAGGACTGGTGGGTAACGAAATGGCGGATAAGCTAGCAAAAGATGGAGCCTGCAAGGCAAACATCATTGCTGAAAGCGGACCCTACATTACAAAGACCACGACCCGAAATAAAATCTGTAAGTGGGTAGCAACTAAGCACCGTCTACAGTGGGTCAATTTGAATGGTCTGACACACAGCAAACGAATGGTAGCTAAACCATCGGAAACTCTAACTGCTGAAATCCTGCAACTGCCAAGGAAGCAGATCGCAATTGTGGTAGGCCTACTTACAGGACACTGCCCTCTACGAGAACACCTACATAAAATGGGTATCTGGAAGGATGAACCTTTATGCAGGTTATGCTATGAGGAGGACGAAACCGCGGCCCATATAATCTTCCACTGTGAAGCAATTGCACGTAGGAGACACAAGCTTGATATTACAGATGAGAGAGTCCCCGTGAAAAACATAGCACATAGAATCCTGGACCTAATAGAGGGACTGGATCTATTTGCATGAACAAAACAATGTGGAGAAATACAATAGGCCAATGGGCCGCAGTGTTTTAAGGGCTAACCCCCCTGGAAAAAAAAGGAAAAACGAAACATAACGCATTATTTAAGGTTAGTACGAAGAATTTATTTGACAAGTTCCAACTTATTAGAATGTTGGTTTAACCCCGGTTAGATTAGGTTGCCCGCCGCGAAACGGGCAGATCAATTAAGACAATATACGCGAGGCATTGCGAACTCTCGATGCAATATAGGACAAAGTGGCAAGGACCGTTGGTTTAACCGTGGTTAGATTAGGTTGCCGGCCGCGCAGCGGGATGATAAATCAAGACAACATACGCGCGGTAGCGCGAACTCTCGATCCAATATAGGACAAAGTGGCAAGGACCGCTGGTTTTACCTTGGTTAGATTAGGTTGCCTACCGCGAAGCGGGAAGATAAATCAAGACAACATACGCGCGGCAGAGCGAACCCTCGATTTAATATAGGACAAAGCGGCAAGGACCGTTGGTTTATTATCATTTAAAAAAAAATGTATATACCCCCTTCAAATTTATTTTCCCTACGCCTTTGTGTTTTGTCCCCAATGCGCATGCGCATAATGCGTACGGTGGGTTGCCTATTCATCTAGCGCCTCTTACTACATTTTTACGGAGGAGATTTAACGGTTGCTGCGTACATCGAGGTGATTTTAGAATGTAGTACGTTGCGCCGACTACTTTGGATAAGAATAAGAAAACACCGTAAGAATCGTGCGATTACAATACAGAAATCGGGTTAAAATGTGCTTTAAGACATGACAAGTTTAGAAAACCCACCGTACGCATTATGCACATGCGCTTTGGGGCAAGACACAAAGGCGTACAGAAAATATATTTGACGGGGGTATTTAAAAATTCTTTAAAATAATAATACACCCCAACAACTCTAACCTAACCGGAGTTAAACCAACGGTCCTTTCCGCTTTGTCCTATATTGAATCGAGAGTTCGAGTTGCCGCGCGTATGTTGTCTTGATTTATTTTCCCGCTTCGCGGTAGGCAACCTAATCTAACCAGGGTTAAACCAACGGCCCTTGCCACTTTGTCCTATATTGAATAATACACAAATAAATTCTTCGTACTAACCTTAAATAATGCGTTATGTTTCGTTTATCATTAAATAGATTTGTAAAAAAAACTTGTTATTTTTTGCCTACAATAAATAGATGTTTTTTACAAATAATAGCTGGAAAAATACAATATTCGGTTTATTCATACAAAAATCGATTACATCATCCAAAAAAGATTACTTCGTCCAAAATAAAAGTCTTGGATTTTTTTGCGTACAATAAATAGATGTTTTTACAAAAAATAGCTGGAAAAATACAAAATTCGGTTTATTCATACAAAAAGCGATTACTTCATCCAAAAAAGTTTGCTTCGTCCAAAATAAAATATAAACGCCCAATAATCGATTTATTATTACAAATAATAATGGTTTAGTACAATAATTCATGAAATATAACAAAATAAAAGAAAATTCACCCAAAAAAGGTTTAACTATACAAAAACAGTTGATCCATCCAAAATTTGTTTGCACTTTACAAACAATTTTTTTAATACAAAATACAATTATTTCTTCCAATAAACGAATAAAATTTCCAAAAAAGTCTATCATTGGGTTAAATCATCACCAACCGTTGTGAAAGAAGAATTGAATGGTCAATCAATTTCTTACATCGGTCCAAACAGTCAAAAGATATCAGAAATCAATATTTCAGAGTACAAAACAAAGAAAACCTGAAAAACTGGATTGGTTTTTAAGAGTATAAATCAATCATCAAATTTCAATGTGGAAAGTGACTCTGAACATTAATAAATGGGAAGAATCTTCCTGTTCATAAAAGTGGTTTATGAAGAATAACATATGTAAGTACAGTATTGGAATCGGAATTCTCTTGAAACTGTACAAAGTTCCATTGACACTTAAATAAATTCCATTGGGACAGTAGCGAAAACGTGGACGACCTTCAAAATCTAAGCCAGCATTAGTTCGTCAATGAAGTTAAAATATATAAAAAATTAACCAACACATAATAAATTTCACATAATATATAATATAATATATATTTAATAAATGTATTTAAGAAGTAGTTTTTAGGAATTAATATTGTTATATACTCGCATTGGCCACCGTATCGCTTCTTCTCATCAACCTCTCAACTGCTGCTTCGGGTGTTTCAACCTCGCAAGGTCCATCAAGTATGCCCCTGCGTGTCTCAAACGACACAGTTTGAAGTGTCCTCTTCAGCACTCTAGTTTGGATGTAAGCTTCGATGTTTGGTGTTATTCCAATTTGCTGGTTATATCTGCTGTGGCTTTTTATAACCACTCCGTCCCAAGTCATCGCACACGGGATAATCTTGGTTTTACACTTATATTTGTAATATTTCACTCGCTACCATGTCGAACTTATGCAATTTCGTTGTCTCAACCATTTGCAGCTGATCCTGGCTTGTTATTCCAATTTCGATGATAATAGCTTCATTTCGTTTCTTAAAAATCACTACAATATCTGGCCGGTCATGTACTACTCTTATTACAGATTATATAGCATATAATAATAAATAAAACATAATATATTACATACAATAGATTATAAGTAATAGTTATTTGATTATAGTTCAAATTTTATATCAAGCAATTTGTTTTTGTGTAAAGACCAATCAAATGGATGGATGAAACAACCTTTTTATGTACACGTAAACCTTTTTTGGGTGAATTGATTTTATGTTGTACGATTATTGTAAGGAAAAATCATAGTTTGTACGACAAAACCAATTATTGGATGATTACATTTTATTTTGGATGAATAAACCTTTTTTTGGATGAAGTAATTTATTTTGTACGAAGTAACCGAATTTTGGATTGATTAATTTATTTTGTATCCAGCCATTTTTTGTAGAACTTCATCCATTTATTGTATGTTGAGTTTTGTATACTTGTAATCGAATATTGGATGAATAAATTTTAAGCGAATAATAATGCATATCCAACGATTTACACGCCACTGGAGGTTTTATGTCAATTTCCGTTTGAAAACTCACCAATGCGCATGCGCATAATGCGTACGGTGGGTTGCCTTTATATGTCGTCTTGTAGCATATTTTAACCCAGAAATCGGTGTTGTGGAGTGGGCAGAAAAACAGTTAAAGTGGGCAGTTGTGGAGCATACTGCAAACAGTTATAGGTTATGTTGAGAAGTAACAGAGAGTAACTCATATAAAATATAATAGATGGCGTAATGTCTAACATGTGAACGATCGATAGTATATTTACCAATTACAAAAGATTTGGTTTGAGCTTAAATGAAGAATTTAAGCTAGGCTGACCCTTAAGGATCGAGGGTGAGGCATAAATGCCCCACCCTCGATGCTAGAACTTATGTTGCATCAGAAGAAGAATGGCTTAACATCCCACGAGAAATTATAGCGAATATATGCCTAATCGTGTGAAAGATGTTATTAGGGCAAGAGGGCGTCTACCTGTTATTAAAAATTATATGTTAATTTAGATAAATATCAATAACCGTGTTTCTTTTAGTAATAAAAACAGGTGTTGTTTCGTGTGTTAATTTCACTACGATACACACAAGAAACCGATATAAATATTAATAAACATAAACTCATATCAAAGCATATTAAAATGTCTTTTAAGCGGCATATTTCTTTATTTCATTTTATAAATAGTTCATAAAAAAATAGTTCAAATCAAAAGTTTACAGTGGGCCGATTTCTATGCACAAAAGTTTAAAGGGTTCACGTCTTTGTACTGCAAAATTCACATTTCAAAAATCTATAGCATATAACAATTGCTTTTTACAAGAAAGTGGAACAATTTCAATGCTTTTCATCAGAATCATAGTACAGCTTGTATGAAATAATCTACCGAATTTAGGAACCGATTTACTATGAACAATGTACCAAAATTTGATTTGCCTTTCCATAACTGCTTACATATGACGGCCAGTATTTACTAATTGTCTCGGAAATGCTTTATGCCTGTAAGCATACTTATCCCCTAATTCAATCGTTTTTTATCTGATGATATATTTAAGATAACTAATTTTGAGCCGTTATTTATAAAACGGATCAAAGTTATTTATCTTAAATATGTAAAAAAATTATGTAAAAAAAGGCTGCTCGAAATATGACACACCAGAAGATACAGAACACATCTTGATAGATTACGAATATTTTTAAACCAAAAGATATGAACTTTTAAGAGGTATAAATGATGCTATAAAATGGAATGCTCCAAATCCATTTGGAGCATAAGAAAAAAAAGCATAAGTAGATATTATAAATTGTAGATATTATAATTTTGTTGTGTTTTAGATGATGACTATACAATAAGAAATGTAATCTGACGCTAGTGATGATAGCGGATGATACCATGGACTTGGCAATGATAAACTTAACCGGTAATTCCCCAGGAGATTAAAACATCGTCGATTCAGAGGAGGACACTTAAAAACCTAACAAGTCTTATTCCTTCTTTCTAACCTTTCAATGTATTTTGATATTAAATATAAATCACGTTAGTTTATCACGTTCATGAAAGTTAAATTCTTGACAATGTATTAGTGGAATTTAATTATAAAAAAAATGTTTGGTGAAAGCTCGTCGAACTTTATTAGTAGTTCGTGTGAGTAAAAATAGCGTTCAGTAGTTTTTCAATACAAGATATAGAGCAATAACCATAAAAATCGGACTTTATCGATTTGGTCAATCAAAATCACCATAAATTAATAGCTGGATTACATACTGTACAAATTTACAATGTTACAATTTTTTCATCTAGCATTATTTTAATCAATCTAACACGTAAATAATTATTTTCATTTCATTACTTTAAACAAATTTAGTTTTTAACACTAAACCTACCGACAGTTCTTGTATTCCGGTCTTCAGTCTACCGGTAATTAAAAAAGTTATCGATTTTAGTATCCAATGTAGATAATGGTTGATTTATTGCTAAATCTATTTAAAATGAAGAATTTTCATGAAATATCGTCCAAATTTATTTTTATATAAGTTCAATTATAAACCTGAAAAACAAAAATTGCATGTTTCCCACATGAGAAACCGAGCTAAAAATTGTGTATATCTCAAATTATTCATAAAAAAAAAACTTTTATATGGAATCTTATATAAAATATGTGTATAAAATAATGTTATATAATAACATTTTATATGCAATGTTATAAGTAAATTATATGCAATATTACTTACATATTTTAGTACTATATGTACATACTTTATTCGGCTTTCTTACAATGTTAAAATTTCAAATTATTTTAGTCTGAAATGTACATTTGCCGCATACATATTTTTCGCACTTCGAACAGATTTTTGTTTAGTTGTAATCTTTACAAAATCTTATTTGACAATTTTTTCTTGACAAGTTTCTCAAATCTGAACTTAAGGTCACTGTTGGTAAAAGTATTTTTTCTCGAGATTTTTCAAACATTTCGCCGAGCACTGAAGCTAACTGGAATAGAAATTCCTGCCCCGAAATATTTTCACCTGTCTTTTTTTTGTAAAAACCCAGGCATTTATTCCAGCTAGGTCCAAAATATTGAAAAATACCTGAAGTGGCCACCTACAACTTTACAAAACGCTGTATTTATTACCTTTCCATCTGATCTGCCACATATATACAAAATCTTGTACTATTATAAAATCTCTGTTGCTTGAAAATCTAGCCATTTTATATTTCCCTTATTTAGCTAACTTTGGCAACTCTCCTTTGTTCCCAAGAATTGTTCAAGCAACAGTAATTTTTTTGCCAGTGAATTCTTGGCTAATGATAGACTCGTGAAAAAATTAACTGTTGTTACGTTCCTCACTCTGTGAAAGGTTCCATCAGTTTTAGAACTACGAACTCGCCAAGTGGAGTTGAACATTCTCATCTTTCATCCTTTCCCAAATATAGAAACCCATTTATTATATACTTGCTATTGGCGTCACACGCTAACCAGAACTTTATTCCAAATTTGTCTGTTTTGTTTGGCATATACTGTCTAAGTCTACACCTAGTATTCGACGGAAACAACTGCACCAGGTTTATAACAATTTTGTGAATTCTCAATAAATTGATCCCATATTGTAGATATCATAGCAAACTTATTGGTTTGTAAACGCTGGCTTCTTTAGCTCTTCTTATCAAATCGTATGCACTTCATAATTTCGATAAAGTCGTTTCTGCTTATTGTTTTCGAAAAAAAAAGCTGCAAGTGGCCCATTTTTTGTGTCACTTGCGCCGCGAGCATAGAACATAGCAATTAATGTATCTAGTTTTGTTGCACTTAGCTCCCGAAGTTTAATTCTTCGAGCGAGCAGTTTAACTGTAAAGTATTGTCTCATATCGACGGTCGGTCATATTGACCGGCGCGGTAGGTAGAACAGATGATAATTTTTTCTTAGAAAAGAGAAAAAATAACTAGAAGTACAGAGTGACAAAAATATTATATTCTAAGAATTGTCATATAGTTTGATAACGGTATTATAACGATTAAGGTGTGTAATTCTTATAAAAGTTTGAAAAAGGTCAATTTGACCGGTACTGGTAGGTTTAGTGTTAACAACATAAAAATAATATTTCATTTGAAATATTTACACAAAATTTATTTAATTAAAATTAAAATGTTTGGCTGTGTGTGCGGTGAAGTGCAAATTCGTCACAACATTTTTCATTTAACTAATACTTCTGTTGTTGATAACTCTATAAACTGCTGATGAAGGAGATCATTAGATGCTTCTTCTAATCTAGTGATTTTATCTGAAAAAAAAAAAAAATACAAAATGAAAAATATTGGAAATTTAAATTGAATTTGTTCATTTTGTACCAGCAGGTAATTTAGCGCAAGCGTATTTTAAATTGACATGATGTTTTCTAAATTGAACTAGAAATATACACTACTTGTAGAGGAATTAACTTGTTCTGTTTCATGTGAAAATATTACAAGATCGAATTTTACCATCAAAATTAAATAATGTTTTCGGGTGAGATAGCAAAACGTCGACATAATATGATTTATTAGGTAATTGACATATTTTTTTGCTGAAAATACAGAAGAGAGTGCTTTTAGAAAAAAAAACTGTTTCAACCCCTACGATGACATGTTACTAAATTTCTTCTTATCTTATAAAACACCTCTGGAATAGAAAAAATATAATTCAGTAATTGATTGGTTATAAAACAATATTTAAATTAATTCAAATGATATTTTTTTGAAACAAATATAACATGAAGTTAGGCAGTAGTTACCAACATTAGAAATATTATTTTTAAACAAATTAAGACATAAGTATAGTTTTCTACCTAATAAAAAAATATATAGAAAAAATGCTCTATTAAAAAAAAATATATGAAAATATTGATTTAATTCATACTAAGTAAATTAACTTGTTTTTTTTTTGTCCTCCAAATATTGTCCTTATTTTCGTCATTAGAAACCCTCACTTTATATTTATTTTTTTACTTCCATATACTCTGGTGCTAATTTTTCCAGATGCAATGTCTTATGAAAAAAATTCTGCTCTTTTTGTAAATGATAAAGTTTTATGAATCTGTAGAATGAAGAAATTCTAAATCTTTCAATACAGTGGTGAAACTTGACATAATAAAAAGTAAAATTGTAATTATTGTGTTATTTCTGTGGTACTAGATAAGTTTGCCTGGTTGTACAGGTTTTCCTCCAAAACCATCGTGCTTAATCCAACTGGATTATGACTTATCACACCTTAAGAACAAAAATTTATTAAAAATACTGTATAAATAAATTGGGTAAAAACTGGGAGACCAAATTATCGATGAAAGTGCGCATATAACTCCAGAAACTTTGCAGAGCATTTTTAATAATATTGAAAGTCGTGTTCAAGGCACGTAGATATGTTTCAATTTAAAGTTTGGTTAACTGAGGCAAATAAATGCTTTCGTTTAATTAATAATATAGTATAAAACATATGTATTTCGAAATCATTTTTTGTTGAAAAAATGATAAAGATGACAAAAAAAAAGTTCTGCAGTTTCAGCAGATGAATTAATTATATACACTAAAACGCCGCAAAATCATTTTCCAAAATTCGCAACTTTTCGAAACTTTTGTTTTTAGCAATTTTAGTTTTGTGTATACAGTGATAAAACTGTCATAAATTTTAATTATATGAAATAATCATTTTATTTTCCATAGATTATATCTCTCCGTTGGCTTCTTTGGGATTAAACGAAACAGTGCCATTATTCCTACCTAACTCATTCTTCCATCCAATAATATCCATTTATCCACAGTGCGATATTCGTCTCGACATTTACTATTTGTAGGTGTTTCGAGGGTCTAGAGACTTCCATTTTCCAGTCGTATATCTGACGGAATATTCTTTAAGGATCCATTCCAACTAAATAACCTATCTATATAATTTGTTTTGGTTTTATCGCTTTAACTCTGATTGTTGGCCTGTACAACTCACGATTTTCTCTTAGCATCCATTTTTAAGTTGCCCAGTTTAAGGTTGGTCCAAAAATTTCCTTGTATACTTTATGGTTGAAAACTGAAAATTTATATTCTCGCCTTTGTCTAACCCTTCATATTTCAGACCATTAAAGTAGTTCTGGTCTGATGATCGTGTTAAGAGTTATAGTTTTATATTTCTAGTTAGTAATTTAGACGAGAGCATGAATAAGCATGGATATCCTGTTTGGACTTCAGTTTGTCTGTGATTTTCATTTATCCCAAGGTATTAGAAGTTGTCAGTGTTCTTCAAGGCGAAATTATTTAATATGTTGTATTTCAGGTTTTCGCGGATGGAAACATGTGTTGATTTACTTTCTCGGGGATTCCGCGTAGATGTCGAGGGTTGCTTCTGAAAGAACCGGATTCTCGACGTTTCGGTGAACTAACATTCGCCATTTTCAAGAGACATATGTGTACGTGCTTGTTAAGCGTTAGCCGCATACTGAGCGCTCGTGCGTGAGACGCGACTGCTTATAGCTGTCTGGCTTCGGGTCATGCGCGTTGTGTGCGGTGCTTCGGTTCGTTTGCTTGTATGTCCTGTTGGTCGTATATGTGTCTGGGGTATCTCGAACTGCATTTTGAGGGTGGATATAATCGATGGCCATGCTGAGGGAGTCGCAAGGGATCATTTCTCGTATTCAGGCAGAAGTGACAACGAGAACACACGACTGAAACACTAGTCTCATTCATTCATATTAGCTCATATAGACTAGTAGGTAATTTGCGGTCGCATAATTCTCCTGTGGGCTGACTTCACTTCATCCAAGCCGCATTTACACGCGCAGGGGCATGAAGCATACTCTTACCAACAGTTCTTCTTCTTCCATTCTTCCATTCTTCTTGTTTCGAAAGCCAACTTTGGACCACGCTTGTTCAACAGTTGGGCTTTGATCTTTGCCCAGTATTGTCGCATGTTCTGCCGCTGTAACTCCTTTCTCTCTTCTAACCAGGGGATACCTTTCCTTTGGGGTTTTTCCTGAAATCCACAGACTTCCTTCAGGGTGCGTCTCACAGACTGTCTGTTTCGGAGATCTGTTATTCCCAGTTCTTTAATATCCTTCTCGTTTTGTTTTAAACCAGTGGTACTTTTGCCAGAAGGTGAAAAGACTGTTGGTTAGTCGGTTTGGAGGCAGTCTTGCAATGTGGTCATAGAAAGCTACCCTTCTTTCCCTTGCACAGATAGAGAGCATATCAATATGTTCGTAGAGCTCAGAGTTATGCCGCCTTCGGAATTCCGCATCTTCCTTTACCGGGCCTAGGATCTTTCTGAGTATTCCCCTCTCTCTGATTTACAATTTATCTACCAGACCTCTTCAGTTTAAGAAAAGACACTCCATGGCATATAGGGCTTCTGGTCGTAAGACTGATGTGTAGTGCTTAAGTTTCAGGTTGCGTGACAGGCATTTCTTGTTGTAAGTGTTTTTAGTCAGTCGATAGGCTAGTTCTAACTTGTTGACTCTCTTGGATAATTATGCTCTTTCTGATAAGTTGGGTTTTGGCTGCAAGAATTTCGTCGTTGTTGTTCCCTAGTAATATTTTGCCCTCTGCATGTGCTAGTACGTTTGATTGGTTATCTCTTCAATTCTCTTTCTTGTGCCATGATTTATGTACATCCAGTCATTTGCTTTTTGAAAAGCATTATAAGTAATGGATGGTTTTGTTGTGTCCCCACACTATGCTTCAAAGCTATCTATTTGTCACCGGTTTCGAAAGCCAATCTGGTAGTCTTCTATTATGTGCTCAGTGTAGGGGATAAGCCGTTTTTTATGGATTGCTCGAAATTAATTGCAATTAATATAAACTGTATGAAATTTGTTGTCACTACTGCTAGTTGAATTTTGTTGAAATTTATGACTTGTGCTACTATCTATATTATTACTGTTTTATTCTTATTACTTACCTAATATTCTATCATCATATATGCAATGCAGTAACCATTCTTTTCTATTTTTCTCCAAAGCCGGGCCCCAACGTTTATCCGGTTGCAATAATTCTTTAAATCTCTGCAATGAAAAAATCGTAATTAAAGTTGGGAAACAAGCTAAAATAATAATAATACATCGCTATAATCAGAAATAATGAAGTTGTAAGTAAATAAACATATGTTCGCTCATAAAATTAATATAGATTTAAAAAATAATACTTTAGTACCCTAATATCTAGAAATAGATTAAGTGTCAAGAACCGTAATGATAGTTCCCGAATGAAGACGCCGCTACTAATCAATGTCTGAGCACATGTCTTCCAAACCAGTCATCAACATGTTTATGTTATGTTATGTAAAAAATTGGTAATCATAACGATAATTGTATCAATCTTCAATCCAAACTCTATAGCAAATCAACCTGTTGAGGATGCATAGAAGGTTCTTCAGCTGCGTTTGATTTTTGCTTTCCCAAATTTAACAATTTTGTTTATTGATAAAGTAACATAAAAAAAAGCCTCATTGATTAAATGCTGTTTTTCGAAAACGCACGAGTAAACACCTTTTTGCAAATCCAATTTGCTTACATGATTTTATGATTTCTTGCGTTCTTCTAGGCGTAAATATCATTTAAGTCGGATATGATTTCCTTCGAACAAGCGATAAGAGTACGGCCACTATTTAAAACTGGTTAAAACTGAACCAGTTGACTCAAATTGAATAATTAAACTCACCACAATGTTATAAAAGGATGCATAAAGGTGATTAAAAATTAGGTATTTATAAAGTAAATTAATTTTATTTATTAAGTACTTTATTAATTCTACGCCTTGGTGGATTGTGTACCTTCGATAATTTAACCACAATCTTTACAAATAACAACAAATCAAAATGTCTGCTATGGTGCGAGAAACTGACGAAAATTTAAAAATGTCAATTCATTTCGGGCCACCTTCTATTTTACTCGTCGTTCACTTAGCGATAGGTGACTATTTATCGTTTTATTAAGCCTAAATACCGATAACTGCAACATCGGTACGTCGGTAGGTCGATCGTGGAAAATAATATATAACTAGACTGTTTAATGTCTGTGTCCAACAATGCGACCGAAAATTCCTTACTGCTCATAATGCTTAGCAGAAGCGGTCATTATTAGTTTTATCTTGTTTACAGTAGATAGCGCAGATCTAACAGTTCCTGCCAATACTCGTCCATGAACATTAGGATGGAGCGGCAACCATCGTCTGGAGGCATATTCGTCAGTATTTTGAATAACCGTATGCTTGACATATAACGATGCGTTCTACGTAGTTATATTTCTCGACATAGTTAAGTTAGTATAAAGAAGGATATTCGAGAAGTTCTTTTCTATGCCCATCTTCACATGAAGAAGATTGAACGGTGGGTTAAAATGCAAGACAAATGTTTGCCAAATGCTTTAGATGTTTATGATCTTTTAGTCCAGAGCAGCGAAATTGTTCCTAAGTGTTTGGAGCTACAGAAACACCCTCACGTTTTTGTAAAAATCCTAATTGTATCTCAGCAACTAAAAATTATTTCAAAATTGAATAGTCGATTTTTTTTAAGTTATTTTTCTTTGAATACGTTTTCCTAAAAAAATTGTGCTTTATAAAACGACCTAATACTGCTAGTTTAAGCTGTTAGCTAAATAAGCAGCTAATTGCAATTGAACTTTCATTTTACTTCTTCCACACGTTGTTAGTCATTTATCAACAAAAATTTCGAAACTCATCCATTATCTATGGAAAAACCTCTCTAGGGCTCTCCTATGGATACTTAAAATATGAGTTTTAAAACTTAGATCTCCAAGGAAGGCTCACGCAATAGGAAAAAATCAGTGAGTTAAGTTTCACTATATACATTCTTTTATAGAGATATAAAAAGCACCGTTTTCCGACGACTTGGAGTTTTGATAAAAGCAAAAATAACTCCTTAAATTATTTTGATATTTTAAATATTTTATAATATTCGTTTTTGTAGGACAAGCAGTTTAAAGAAAAAAAAAGTTGCAATATCTTGATTACAACCCGAGATATCGATGTTTATATGGTTTTGCCAATTACCATTGTTGTAATTAAGATTTTTGCTAAATTTAAGTTCCTGAGCTTTCTTTGTACTTATGGTCAAGCAATTCAATATAATACCAACCCTTTCGGGCGTTCATTTCATTGGTTCGTCTCACTACTTGGCTTATGTACTACGTTCAAATGGTTGTGGCCGATACTGCCAGACACTTTTTTAATGTTACTTTTTCTATTGTAACTTATTTTATAATAAAACTAAGACTGCCTAAATATAACCGTGTAATATCTTACATCTATCAAGAGTAATTCAATGAATATCGATCATTTTCCAAGAAAAGCAACGATAATACCTTAAGCTTAAGTGATCATCACTGCCGGAAGATATGCGTTGTTATGGTATTCGAAATTGAAAAAAAAATCATAAAATTATAGCACTGTAATGTAGACAACAGTATATTTTAGAACAAGAGATGAAAGTGGTTTTTTTGGTGAGGTGAGAGTTTGCTCACGAGTGCCAGCGAGTTAGCAATCACACCGAACCAAAAAACGCTTGGATCTCGAGTAGCAAATGCAATTTGTTCTACTGATATTATGTGAAAATTGCAAATTTCTACTATATTGTAATTTATGTAATATTATATTAGATCATTTATTTTTACTATAAACGTGGAAAATACAACTATTATAATAATTATGGACTGGATTGTTATTTACAGTGCTGACTTGTGCGGTACTTGTGGAACGTAAGTTATCAGTTGCAAAAGTGGTTGCTACAGACAGATTTCATCAAAGCCAATTATAGATTTAGGTATATTTGCAGCTTCTGATACATTTTCAATAAATTGGAACATTTTCTGTGCTCGTTTTATTTTAAAATTTATTGAGTCTTCAATATTGCTCTGCTACTTCGCTAGACTTTTACTTCTATAAGATTGGCTCCACTATCGGCTAGAACAGTGGTAGAAGACCTTCTTAACGAATGGCCCGTATATAATTGAGGATCCCGCAAATTAAGAAATGTGGCAATTTGCTTTGGCACATTTCCAAATTTATTGATTCCTATTACTTGTATCCTGCATCTGCCATTTTGATAATTCAGAAAGAATCGGGGTGTTGTACTGTTTATTCCCAACGGGCGAAGATTAATATACTTCTTACAAATATTGTAGAAAGTACCAACAATTGTAAAGGCTTCTTCCAAATTCTGAATATTCTTTACTCATATAGAGATCTTAGATCTTTCTTAACTCATGCGATCGACAAGCGCCGGGAATGCCAAAAATTAATGCTACCTATAATGAATAAAATGTACTTCCACATAGAGAACATTATATGAAAAATTACCTTGGTAAACAAGAATTTATCATGAGGTGCCTTATGGATAAATGTTTGAATTTGTGGTGATGTTAATACGTTGGCTTTTTTCCTTCGGAACCCCGTCGAGTTTCGCTTTAAATATGCTTTGAGTTTAGCGTATTTCGAAATATTCACATTGTGCTTGCTGTTAATGGTATTGCGTAACATAGAATAAGTACTCCAAACAGTACATGGCTTTAAGCCCTTCGATATTTTTCTAATATATGTCAGAAGAACGTTTTCCGAAAATGAGCTTATCTGGTCTTCATTTCTCCAATTCATGAACTTTTTATATACAATTTCATACCTTTCTCGGGACTTTTCGGGTAAAATATTATAAGAAGCGGAGTTTGCCGCTACATTAATGTCCGGCGGTGTGCCTGGTGCACTTATTTCGGTTGCAGAGTCCATAATTCGACTTTAATAAATCCAATTCGAAGCGAAAAGTCTGAACTGTCAATAAAAATTTAATTGTTGGTTTGGTCGTTTCCATGGTAACATATTGTTACACTCTCATAGAAGATGATACTTTTCAAGTCAAATGTCCTAATTTTATTTCGGTTTTTTAAATAGTTTCAGGCTCGTTTTAGGTTTGCACATAAAATATTCCATTGAAATTGAAGTAGTTAATAAGAAAGTTCATGCAAATTTGGCTAGTTTAGTGTTTTAATCGAGAAAATCATAAATTAAAAATGTTCATTTTCATCTCTAGATGTGAAAATATTTTCATCTCTGGAATGAAAAAATCTCACTTTCATGTAGGGTAAGCCGTGGAAAAATTGCCGTTTTCACATATGTGCCCATAGTTATGAAACTGGTCTAAGTCAAAATTGAAAAAAATTAGTTTATCAGTTAAGGTCGATTTCCATAATATGCGCGACAGTCAGCTACGCGACGTCGTGCGACATCACCTATCAAATAATGATTACATTGTTTTAAATGGGCACGTCATGTAGCTGTCGCGTAGCCATAGTGAGAACGTGCCCATTTAAAATAATGTTATCATTATTTGACAGGCGATGTCGCGTAGCTGACTGTCGGCCTTTATTTCACACAACATTATTTTAAACTAAATTTATTCAATATAATTTTTACGATATCGTCAAAAATGAACCATTACATAGTGGTTGTAATTTTAACATTATATGGAATATTCATTTAGTGTTAACTATGGAAGTTGTCTAAATCAAAAATTAAAAAAAAAACTATATAAACATAACTTGAAAATGGCGCGTGGCCTCTCTCCAATGTAGATATTTGTATAATATATATCCTGCATGTAGAGAAATGAGAGGAAAATAACCAATCCTTTTTTAAGGATCTACTGGAACATATAATACTGAATTTAACTTTCATTTCCATGCTCCTCGAAAAGACAATGAGGAGAAATTACATCTGCCAAGGACCAGAAAAAAGCAAAACAAAAATTCCAGGGAATATTATGCATTCTCTTTTGATTTGCAAAAAGCACCTCCATATCCTAAACTGTATATTTCGTTAGCCTATTAAAAGCGAAATATGTACGTATACAACTTGGGTTTCCGTAATGTCTATGGTGACAATGTCAAGATGTATGAATAGGATGAAACTACAGCTTCAAGAGGTACACAGGAAGTAGCATCATGTATTTTAACGCATATGGAGAATGTAACTATTCAAAAACACGTAGTAGCTTGCAGTGATGCTTGTTCAGGCCAAAATCGTAACATTAAAGTAGCATTGACATAAATGAAATTTGTTCAGTCATCAAATAATAATATTGAAACGGTAGACCACAAATTTTTGCTAACGGGTCATTCCTTTCTACCGAATGACCGTGATTTTGGATTGATAGAAATGAAAATAAAAAAAAAACAAATTGCTTATACAACCCTGAGCATTATTATGAATTGATATAAAAGTGTAGAAGGAGAAATACATTTTAAATAAAACGAATGTCGCAGCCGGCTTTTATATCAACGAAAACATTAGAAGAGTCAATAACAGAGTTCCTTGGCTGCAAATTCAATGGGTGAGATTCTTGAAAAATTTACCTTATAAAATGTTCTATAAAGTTTCTTTAGATGATTATAGATTTCAAGTTTTGGATCTTTCACCGCAAAAAGGAAGACCAAAAATATACGGAAATATTAAATTATTGCACCTTTATACACCACCACTAGTCCAGTAATGGAAGAAAAACATAAAAATATTATGTGTTTACTACCATACCCTCTGGTTTTCAGGAACATTTTAAGAATCTTGAAACCTCAAAATGGTAAAAATTAATTACTTTTAAAAAATAATGAGTAAATTTAATTAAATTTATATCAGTAGAAAATATGTTTTTATTAACATAATTAAAATAATTTCATTGTGTGTGAAGCCGTTTATGGCAAAAGCAAATTTGGCAAGCTTGGCACAAATTGACTGATATCGGCGAATTATTGCACCTGAAGTCTTGTGCACCTGATAAGGGACAATTCTCATCAACTATTACGTGCGGGTATAAATCTTTTACATTTGAAGGGTACACGGGAAAAAACACCGAAGTCCATTTTTTGTCAATATTACTGGTGCTGCCATCTATGAGTATTAGAAGTGTGCTTTACATTCTACTGTATAAGATTGCGAAAAAAGCATGTTAGACCCTATAAAACTGACATTATAAAATAGATATGCAGGCGAAAAATAACGTAAGTCCTGAATAATATGAAAGAACCACGGTAGACCAAGTCGCACAGGCGCAGGCGTGTGGTGATACACATCGCAACCTCAGTCCCAAGAAGAAGAGCTATGATTGTCTTAAAGCAGTGGTTCTTAACCTTGCTGAAGGTACCGAACCCCATCAGTTTCATATGAGCATTCACCGAACCCCTTTTAATTGGAAAAATAAAATATAATTTTTCAAATTCAAAACATAGGTACATATTTTATTGGTCCACAAAATAAACAAAACCATTACAGAGCAAAACATTACGAACAAAGAACAAAACATTAAGAACAAAGAATAAAACATTAAGAACAACGAACAAAATTGTTAATCAGTGTGACTCCTGCTGTTGCCTTTTAGAAACCAGTTCGGAAATGCGAGGCTTTACCTTGGCAAGTGCCACTCCCATGTCATTTTCGCAACTAAGTCTGTTCCTTTTCTTCGTTTTAATGTCCAGCATCCTCGAAAAGGATTGCTCGCAAAGATATGTTGTCACAATCGGTATCAAAATTTTCAGAGCTTTCTTTGCAATAGCAGGGTACGTTACTATTTGGTGACACCAAAACGGTTGGAGCGTTGCTTTTTTTGAAGAGTTGCTGTTGAACCTGGCTCTGCTGAATTTCAATGATTTCATCCAGGTATGTATCATTGACATCTGTTGTCTCAACATCAAACGTAAACGGCTGCCTCACCCATACTGGATACAACTCTCTTGAAGGGAAGTACCCTTCAAGAGACTTTGCAAGCTCGTCTAAGTGCATGGAAATTGCGTGCTTCAGTTCCCCCGATACAGAAATATCTCCGATTCTAGGCACATCTTCGATCTTATTTACACATTCAGGGGAATATGCTTACACTAGCAGGGGAAAGTTTGCAAAGTTACCGTTTTCTGTTCGACGTTTCCACAACGGTAGCTTTTTTTGAAACGCCTTCAGGTTTTCTTTCGCTTCGATGATGTTGACACCACCGAAGCACAACCAACCATCAGAATTTTTAAAGCAATCTGCATGACCTTGTTGGTGCTCTTGCAAAAACAGGGCTAATTCCTCACCTATGGCAAAAACACGATTCAGAACCTGTCCCCGGGATAACCACCAAACGTTTGAATGGTACGGAAGTACCTCGAATTTAGATTCTATTTCTTTACATAGCTCCTTGACGATGCAGTGCCTCAGAGCACTATTTCGCACATATTTCACGCATTCCACTACAATTTTTAAGACTTCTGCTGGTTTGGAGGCATGGTTTTTGTTACCAACGTATGGCTGTGAAGAAGATCATGCGTAACAACGATGTGTAGTGGATCGGCTTTTACTAGCGCACCAAAACCAGACTTTCTTCCCAGCATGGCTGGAGCTCCGTCCGAACAAACTGCAGAAACCGTATCCCACGAAAGATTATTTTCTTTGAAGAAGTCATCCACAAGTTTCTTTACATAGGCTACCTTAGTTATTGTTGTCCTTATTACGTATATATTATCCTTTATCACGTCGTCTTTCACATAACGCACGAATACTGCAAGCTGACTTAGATTAGAAACGTCTGTAGTTTCGTCGAGTTGAAGGCTGAATTTTGCCAGGCTTGAGATCAGATCTGCAACTACTTGGGCCAAGATATCTTTGCTCATGTCCTCTATTCTATCACTGATGGTGTCATTTCAAAGAGGAATTTGGGATAACTTAACTTCTTCCGCTTTTTCCAGCATGATATTCGCCATCTTCAACACGGCTGGTGGTTTTATGGAGTTTTTCTCCAATATTGTGTGGTTTGCCATGCTTTGCGATAACTTAAGCAACTTCGTACGATGCTGTAAGGATCGGTTTGTCGATGGGTATAAAGCCGAGGACAGGCAGAGTACCCTTTTAATCAAATCTGTGCCTCATCACCTTGAATTCAGCGAGTGTTCTCTTAGTTTTTCCGGTGCTAAACTAGAATTTCCCAACTTGGCATTGCAAATCAATCAATTAGGACGCTGACTCCCATCACGTTCCGTTATACATGTGAATCCATATTGTACATATTCCTCCAAACACTTTCTTTTTTTTGCTCGACATAGTATGAAGGGATTAAAATATTAAGAAAGAAATCACACGACGTAGAATCACGACAGTCACAATTCGAATACTGGGCGCACCAAATTTCCTGCCGCATAGAAAGGCCAAGCGATGTTGCGTGATCACGCGAATCCAATGATAGACGAGTGGGGCGTGTCATCTCGAACGTATGAGTCGGGTGTGTGCTTGACCGTCTTGCAGGTCATTTTTGTAGCATTAGTTTTTCCGAAACCAATACGGTTTCTACGTCACGATGACGTCGGGTGGTTGACCTCCGCCGAACCCCTGAGACTGACTCCCCGAACCACTGGGGTTCGGTCGAACCCAGGTTAAGAACCACTCTCTTAAAGAATTATATCTAGTTTCATATCTTGAACGTGATGAAGATATGGAGTTAATTGACCAAAAAAGGTAGGTAGAAGTTCCATCGGAATGGAGGGATGCTATTCAAAGTAGCAGAATAAATCCAACACCGTTTAAAGTCGTTGACTGGACTAGTCGTAAAGTCGTAAATAAAGAAAATACGGTGGAGGGAAATACGGTGTTTGGAAATCACTTCGTCAAAAGTAGCGCACATAATCAACTTTTTTGGTGAATATAAAGATTCTAGTATAATTTGTTAGTCTCTAATTCGGAGAAACAAAATGACACAAACGAACTGACAAATTCCTACAATGTCCCGTTACCTATAGCAAAAAAGTACGATGATATATAACATCTCAATCGGTTCCTTGTAAAATTATGTTCACGTATAATTAACAGAGACTTCCTTTTTTAATTCTGGATTAAATATCCGAAATATTGAAACAAGACAAAAACTATTCACATTTAATAAATTTATGTAAAAATATAAAAACAAGAAATCATTGTTCTCAAGCAAGGTCCATTACATGTAGAATTTGATTATGAAAAAATTATATGTAGAAAAAAGTATGTAGAATCAGATAATTTGAAGAATTAAATAATTTGAAGTTCGGTCATAAGTCATAAACTGTTTTGAACATACTTCAAAATTATTGGTACTAAATTTGGACTTCCCTGAATAAGTTAGACTTCCGTGCTTTTTCTCTGCAAAAAGGTGTTTCGGGACGTTATAGACTTTTTTAGTTAAATATTGATATTTCTAAGTAACAAAATTTTACATACCAGTAAACAATAATATTTAGAAGCAGTTTGCTTTTTTAAAACTGGTTTATACTTTCTAGAATATTGGATACGCGACTTTAAACTTTAAATTTCGTTTTTCTCAAAACTAATCCAGGTGGACATGTGTGGTTTTTTCCCTGTGCCTTTCATTTGTATAACAAAAAAGTTCTACAAAAGATCTAACATGTGACCACAATAAATATAATTCCGATTTAATCCGATTGGAAGATACACAAGATTTCTCACCGCAATTCTTACTAGGGTGCATTTTCGACATGCACAACATTTTATTTGGCATGACATATCTGTCGCGGTATATCCTTTTGATTTAAAATTATTATACCCATTTTAGTTATGTTCGTGACAAATCATAATTATGAACCGCCTTTAGCTGGCGCAGCTGTACATTTAATACTTCCAAACAACAAAAAGAACGAATAGAAATAGTTCAATGAGTAAAAAATTTAAAAGAAAGTTGTCAAACTGAAAGAAAATTACCGACATGAATATGAAAACTATCTGAGGACAGATTGAATACTTTCTAGTCATTAGCATTCAATGTACTCTTCAGTTTTATTATCCCCTTTTCAACCAGATTTTATTTTATAAGAGAATTACGAAAGTGGACACAACTAGTAAGAGAAGTATCACTTCAGAGAAATGTCTCTTAGCATACTTCAGATATTTTGGCTACTGGTTGATCCTATAAGGAACTAAAATTTACAATTAATATATAAATTAGGGATTATGTGGTTTTAAAATTTATTTTAAGAAATCAATTAATGAAGAAGTTAATAAAGTGGTAAAACATATTAAGAAAGTATTTATTATTTTTTTATAAATTTTTTAGATCTTCATTAGTCCTGCATACGTTCTCTGTAATGCGTTGAGTTCTAAATCCTTATTCTAAATTAATTATAATTTATCTTCGGAACCCGCTATCTAGTACGTTGCGTCCTTGCATACAACTGTCCGCTGATTCATCTAAGATTTCATCGACACATTTATTCATACTGTTTATACGGTTTATACTGGCATTTCTACCTGCACACTTTTTTATATTTGTACATGCTAAATAACTTCGTTTTTTGACTTTATGTAAGTCAAATGCAACATACTACTAAGGTAAATAAAGGGAATAGCTCAATCGTGTAAATTATTTAGATTAATAGTTTATTAGATAAAAAAATAATATTATAGACATTTAAAATGATAAATGTATATAAAAGAAATAAGATTCTCACCTCGAATATGTCTCCTTCGGCGAAATAAAGTAGTCTGTAACCCATATAAACTGGAATGCAGAGTATTGATAAAATACAAGAACCCCATCCAAGATTTACCGACCATTCGGGATAAATTACTCCGTGATATGTTATCGTCGTATTGAAGAAGATTGTCGTGAAGAATATAAACTGGAACATACAATTGCATATATAATATATTAAATACGCAGACGTAGTCCGTGTCGTAACTATAGTATTAATTATTTTAACACTATAACTTCATGAACGACTCATATTTAATTTTTTAATAATGAATACCTCACTACAATACCAGTGAACAATAATGCAACTTCATACACCATCAGGTCCAAACTGGCATGGGAAAGCTAAGGCAGAGAAAATAAAGGAAATAGATAATAAAGGAATAATATACCGCTATACTCGGTACCAGGACACACTGGTATAGAGGGAAATGAAGATGCCGATCACATAGCAAACAAGGAATGTTGCAATCCCTTTATAGGTCTGGAATGCTTTTGTGGTATAAGTATGAACACTCCAACAAAACTTTAGATGAAGAAATAAAAAGGAATGGATGAAAACCTGCACAGAACTTCTAGGGTTAAGACGATCTAAAGTAAGGCTGTAATTTTTTAACCAGAAAAGATCAAAAGCTTACCCGAAACTAAACAGGAACAAGTTTAGAATTCAGGCAGGAGTCCTGACACTGCTTAGAAAACACCTCAATACTCTAGGACAAGAGGATGGTAACAGTTGCTTATTCCACAGCTCAGCAGAGGAAACCCTCATACATCTGATCAAGGACTGCGGTGCCCTACTCCGTAAGAGACAAATGTACCTTGGGGCACAGCGCATGCACGAAGAGGAGTGCAATCCTACACACTGGAACACTGCAGACTTAGAAGATGACAGTTGCATATTCCACAGTTCAGCGGAGGAAACCCTCATACATCCGATCAAAGACTGCGGAGGACTACTCCGTATGCGACTAATGTACCTTGAGGCACAGCGCATGAACAAAGAGGAGTACAATCCTTGAATCCCACACAGATCTTGAAAATCCTAAAGGACTAAAGGAGGCGCTCTAAATGAATAAGAATACCAACGATTGCGGGAAGAGAGTGGGGTAAAATATATCTATAAAGTTAATCTAATGTCATATGATAAATGTTATAGTATAATAAGTATAATAAGTATAATAAGTTACCGAACAAAGTGTCTTTCTGTTAGTAAATAGTTAAATTCACCAATATATTAAATTTTATTTGTAATAATACCTCGCATAGTACGGCTACGGCTAGTTTCATCTTACTATAGTAAACGTAAAAGGTTTGAAAATAACAAAAAATCTTTATTTGTTGTGATCCGAAATCATTTACTTGTTTGTCAATGCGGACAAAAAATTGGGGACGAGGGTTGACCTCTTCTGTATTTGGATAAATATATTAATCAGTAATATAAGAGTAATGTTCCAATCGAGCAACATTTAAAAACTATTATTTGATCCGTACTTAAAATAAACATAAAACCAGACATCCATGGTCTGCAAGTAATGCTGACATCAGTCAAAATATTAAGATAATGTTATCAAAGAATAGAAATCAAAATACCAAAGAAGTGGACGCACATGATGATTATTATCGAAGACTCGAATGAAATAATTTTGGATGACTGGAATAATGATAGGATTTTCGGGTCCGAGTACCCGGACCCGAACTCGACGAGTCCAAGGGTAAATAACCGGACCCGATCTAAGACTTGATGAGTCTCAGGTCTTGAATGTTTGGGATTGTCTAGTACACCGCGTCGTAAAGAAGATCGACGATTTAGCATTAAACTTGATGAATGGACGAGTTTGAAAATTCGAACATATCTAAATATCAATTTGCATGCAATTGACTCTGAAGTGTGTAATCTGGTTTTATTGAGAATTTTTAACTAATGTACTGCTATACAATTATGACCTTAACACCTAAACACAATTAACATATATTTATAAAAATATATAGTTGGTTCAACCGGCGACGGTGCAAGTGTAATGATAAAATTTGGACGAGAATCTTCCAGTCTTTATAATTTCTGTTTGAATCACACTATACACTTATCTGTTTGTGATGTAGTATAAAAAAAGAAAAATATTACCGGCTTGCAAGATGAAGATGACCATGGTCTATATCAGGGCTGTCCAACCTTTTTCTAGTGGCTATCTACTTTTTGGTATATATCAGGGGTCTCCAAACTTTCCATACTTACTTCTCCAGTAAGTTCCGAGGGCCAAAACCATATTATCATTGTTGCCGGTGGTAAAAAGTGAAATAGTCCACTGATGAAAAAAGTCCAAAAAAGTACACAACGTTTAAAAAGGGCTGCAAATCGGACTAAAGTCCGCAAAACGGCAACACTGCATATTATTAATTTTCCTGTCATTATCTGTAATTTCTGGATTAGTCGTAGAGTACGAGCCATGAGGAGTAACGTGACACGACATCTGGTGGACACAAGCGGAAATAGGTAGTACCTTCTATCGCTAACAGATGGCGCTAATAGCACGTACAGAATAATCTCGTTGGTTCGAGAAAGTTCTGGTGTCTTCCACTCACTTCTAGATGGCAGTAATTGGAATATATAAGAAGGCTAGTGGCGCAACCACAAGTCAGTTCCTATGACACTGTTGTGAAATAAAATAGTGCGTACCTCCTTAAAACGTGTTTGTGCGTGTTTTGAGACTGTTTCACTGTTGTGAAATAAAATAGTGCGTACCTCCTTAAAACGTGATTGTGGGAGTTTAAGACATCTTTGTAACAGTATTTTGATTTGAATTGTTGCTTTTGTGTGTGATTTAGTGGTATGGAAAAGAAGCGAAAAATTGATAGTGAATGCAGAAAATTCAAAGATCAGTGGAACATTCAGTATTTCGTAATTGAGTCCAGTAACAAGGCGCTATGTTTGATTTGCAATGAAAGCATAGCCGTTCTCAAGGAATATAACATTAAACGTCATTATGAAACAAAACATTTTCAAAGTTACTCAAAATATACAGGAAGTTTGCGGACAGAAAAATTCGAAGCTTTGAAGCGCGGATTGAAATCGCAGCAATTTCTATTTACAAAACTCAAAACTGAACAAGAGGCTGCAACTCGTGCCAGCTATCGTGTGGCTCGTGAAATTGCAAAACGTGGAAAACCATTCACCGATGGAGAAATGATCAAATAATGCATAATTGCAGTGGCCGAAGAAATGTGCCCTGAAAAGGTAAATTTATTAAAAACTGTCAGTATGTAGCAAACACGAAGGGTAGAAAACATCGCTGAAAATAAATCCTCTCAACTGTTCGACAAAAATGGACATGTTGAGTGGTTTTCTTTGGCCTTGGATAAGTCAACGGATGTGTCAGATACTGCTCAGGTGTTGATTTATATTCGAGGAGTAGATAAAAGCTATGAAGTGCATGAAGAACTTCTTGATATGTATAGTATTCATGGCACAACTACTGGTACAGATATTTTTAAAGGAGTTGAAATGGCCATTAATCAAAAGAACCTTCGATGGAAAAACTTGAAATTTATTACAACTGATGGAGGCAAAAACATGAGTGGGAAAGATAAAGGAGTGGTCGCTCTTGTGTCAAAGGCTGTAGAAAATGACGGTGGTTCAAAACCATTAGTCTTACATTGTATCATTCATCAACAGTATTTGTGCGGAAAATGTTTGGATATGTCTGAAGTTCTGAAACCAGTCATATCAACTGGTAATTTTATCAGATCTTTTGGGCTGAATCACCGACAATTCCGACAATTTATTGAAGAGATTGGAGAAAATGACTTACCTTATCATACTGCCGTACGTTGGCTTAGTTGTGGGAAAGTCCTTCAGCGCTTTTTTGAACTTCGAGCAGTGATCGAATTTTTTTTGAATGAAAAGCATCGCCCTCTTACTGAATTACAAAACAACGCATGGCTGTGGAAGTTACCATTCTATGTTGATTTGACAAAACATGTAAACGAACTGAATTTGAGATTGCAAGGAGAAAACCAGCATCTTCCTGATTTATACACTAATATCAAATCATTCCGGAAGAAATTGATACTGTTTCAATCACAACTACGAAGTAAATGTTTTTCACATTTTAAAACATGTGAAATATTCAGCCACACCACTGAGACTGAGTTTCCTATCGATTTTGCAATCGAAACTTTGAGTGCTTTGAAAATAAATTTTGATATTCGTTTCTCGGACTGTGATGCCATTGCGAATCAAATTTAGATTTTTCAGAATCCTTTTGATACTGACATTGAAACCCTAGCCCCGGAACTTCAAATGGAAATGATTGATCTACTGTGCAGTGATATAATTAAGAACAAATATCAAAACTCATCTTTGTTGGAATTTTATGTGACGCGTAACCAAAACGCGTAACACCACCGAGTGTCTGGGGTCATGGAGTGCACTCCCATGGGGGACAAAATTTTGAGAAAATGCATAAATAAAAAAATATATAAATGCATAAATAAATGCATGTAAAAATAACCTAATACGAAAATCGGAATTAATTTTTTGATGTAGATTCTTATTCTGCTACTTTTATAAATTCATTGCAGTCACTTAACTCACTTTAGCAAACATGAGCGATTGCGCTGGCGGTTAGTTTTCGCCCGTTTTATAGTTTTGATTGTTGAAGTGTTAAGGTAGCCCTAAATTTATGAAAGGAAGAAAGAAAAAGTATTGAAATTTATATTATATCTGATATAAAATAACAAAATTAGAAATATAGCAAATACTTAATTCGAGTAAATACTAAGATAAGATTCCGCCAAATACGTCGAGCCAAAGCAAAACATCAATTTTTGTGCCGCATTTGTCAGAAGTGGGTATTTTCTCTTATCTTAAAAAGATTGTATTTGGAAATACACTAATCTTTGGATTTCAAATACAAATCTTTTTGAAGTTTGATTATTTTCATTTCTAGATTATCCTGATTTGCTTCAAATATTGTAGATATTTGACTTGCAATTTCAATGTTGATATCTTTTTGAAACACATTTGAAAAAAACAGTGCAATATTTACAATCTTACCAAAATCTTCAAATCTTGTCTGAAATTGTTTTTTAACAACTTAAATTTCGAGAATTATTTTAGGGTTGAATTGAGTAATGTTTCTTGCGCATCGGCATTCAACGGAAGCTGTCGTACTGGTGGGGATGCGGCCGACTTGAGGCCCATGTAGCAACATTTGAACGTAGGCTAGCGAGAAGCGTTTTTTAATTTTTACTTTATATTTATAAAGATCTACTCAAAATCACTCCGCGATCGACCGGTGGATCGCGATCGACTGGTTGGACAGCCCTGGTCTAGATGGTATTGATGACGATCAAGATGAAACTTATTATTCTAACGATAGCGTCTATGATATCGAAGAATACAGACAAGTTGAATTAACTTTAGACAATTTAGAAGGAAATTCATAAAATTGCCTTCGGCTGTGAGCCTCTTGTGGAGTTTTCTTTTATTTGCTTATTTACTATAAATTTTTACTATTAACATTCTCCAAATCCCTTGTTTATCTAAGTTCCACTTAACTAAATCAAGTTCGTACAGTGTCGCTTGCTTTACCATATGCGTGAACATTAAAATCCTTTCGACCCGGACCCGAAAAATCGGACTCGGACTCGCCGAGTCTAAAAAGACCGGGTATTCCCAAACCCTACAGGCAGGGCGACAGCCTTAGCACGATACTTTTTAACAGAATCATGGATCAGATCATCAGTAAGACTAAGGAAATTACAGCTGGATACCGAATACGCAATAACACAACCAAATTTTATTTGTGTATTTGACGATCTTGAAGTTTTAATATTTTTGTTTTGCTATTTTATACATGATTTTCTTCAAGAAAATGAATAATTACTATTATTTCCCTACTAGTTCAGGCTCTTTATTTATATTTAAAAAATTAGCCATCATCAGGGAACAATATGAACTTTTTATAATTGAAAATAAAATCTAAAACTTTCAATATATGTAAATCGTCAATTTCTAAAAAAAAAGAAATTGACGATCGACATATAACAAATTGAAAGATTCTATTTTCAAATATAAAAAGTTCATATTGTTCCCGAAACTAGTTGAAAATAATAGTAATTATTCATTTTCTTGAAGAAAATCAAGTATAAAATAACAAAACAAAAACAAAAAACAAGAAGGTTCGTACCACTTGGTTGACAGAAACCGAAAACGATATTAAAGAACTAGGAATAACACATCTCCAAACAGACAGTCTGTGAGACGCACCCTGGAGGAAGTAAGTGGATTTCAGGAAAAACCCTGAAGGAAAGGTACCCACTGAACAGAAGAGAGAAAGGAGTTACACCGGCAGAAGATGCGATAATACTGGGCAAAGATCAAAGCCCAACAGTTGAATAAACGTGGTCCAAAGTACGCAGTAAGAAGTAGAAGAAAATAAGAATATAACTAATAAGAAAATAACAATCAAATGTGTCTCCTACGCAGACGATGCCACCCTATTCGCGGACAGTTTTAACGAATTCAACAAGGTAGCGACGAAGTACAACATTAAAATCTCCACCAAGAATACAAAGAGCATGACAATAAGCAAAGAACCCACGAGATGCAAGATTGTAATCAACGATGAAGTTATTGAACAAGTGATATCATTCCATTTCCTAGGAATTCGACTGTCCTGTTCTTGGGGAAACCTGCAACAAGACAACAAACACCAAGCAAACAAAGCTGCAAAGATATCAAGATGCTTGCGCCACGCTATATGGAAGAACAACATGCTATCAATACCCAGCAAAACTCGGATCTACAAGGCTTGCATACGCCCCATCATAACGGATGCGGCAGAAACCCGAGCGGACAAGTCAATTACCAAACACGCTCTCAGAACAACAGAGATGCAAACGCTAAGAGCCATCAGTGAACACACACTTCAGGCTGGAAAACTAAACACCGAAATCAGAAAGAATTTGAGGTGGAAGACGTTATACGCTGGGCTTGGAAAAGAAGAAGAATGTGGAACGAACATGTCGCGAGAACAGAATTGCAAAAATCGACAGAGACGGCAAACCAAGAGACAGCAGAACAATGGCCCATTCTTGGGTGGGCCCCACCTCCCAAAAGGTGGAAAGACAGTTGGACTTCTATTTCACAGGAGAAGGGTCTGGATAATACAGGCGATGCTGCCTAAAATAATAATAAGAAGAAGAAGAAGAATATCTGATAAACTAAGAAGAATAATTTCCCCTTGAATATTTTATTAATGTGCGTATAGAAATTGCCTGTAGACTTGACCATTGTATTGTTGTCAATGAACACTTATATAATATTCTCCAGATACTTAGACGTAAAGGAATTGATGATTGCGATGTCCGAATCATACTAAACTTATATTGGAAACAAAACGCGGTAATTAATATGGAAAATGAAACAACAGAAGACATCGAAATACAAAAAGGAGCCAGACAGGGGTGCGTGCTATCGCCCCTGTTATTTAACTTATACTCGGAAGCTATCTTCGAAGAAACATTATAGGATGAAAAAGCCGGCATAACAATCAACGGCAAACCCATAAACAATATTCGATATGCCGACGACACCATAATGATTTCTGATAATATGTCAGACCAACAACGAATCACAGAACGTTTAAACACCGTCACACCAAAATTCCAAACCCAAATTAGAACTGTATTAAAAAATATTATAACTTTATTCTCAGGTTGTTCTCAGGTTGAGAAATTTAAAATAGCAATCAGAATCCCACAGCTCCTATGCTGTATGGTTTCATAAAAACTCACAAACCCGATTCTGCCATTAGACCAGATGTCTCTTATACTAATAATATAGCAAGACCTTTAGCAATACAACTGAATACTCTTTCAAAAAATACAATAAAAAATGTATCCCAAAATATTCTGTAAAAAATCAATCGCCCTAACGGAACTCTATTAACGGAATTATTGACAACACAAATAAACTCCAAACTTGTAACTTTTAATGTTAGTAGTGTGTTTTGTAATATACCTAGTAAATGAAATGTAAAGTGCTTCGAGATTAAAAGAAATTTAATTGATAAAGCAAGTTCCCACCACCTTATAAAATCAGTACCTTATGAGGCTCTTGAAACGTGTGTTAATCAAAATTACTGCATTCAAAACTTAATAACACATACTATGAGCAAACAACAGGTTTAGCAATGCGATCTTTCAAGTCCCCTAGCCGATCTATTATCAACTATCGAAGAAAAATTTTTTTATTTTCCAAAAAAATTATTTCATTCTGGTGCAGATATGTAGATGAAAGCAAGATCTTTAAGTAGCATTTAAACCCTTCTCAAAGTTGTCCCAAGACAAAATCTACCCCCTCATAAAATTGGGGGTATATAAAATTCATTGTTCCGAATGCTTGGTTTTCAGAACATTCGCGCGCTTTTCGTCGTAAACAAGACACTGCTTCCTGTTCAAACTATAGCCTCGAATGTAATCACAAATTCCCGGAAAAAGACAACCTCAAAATCTTGCATAATTGCAACAAAGGCCCGAAACTTAATCATTCTTAAGTCATTAGAAATCATCAAATACAACCGCAACCCAGCCGTTAATCTCCTTAACGAGCAAACCGACCTAATCTTTTCGCAAAATTCTCTTTAATATTGCCCAATCGTTTACAGTTAATTCCCCAATTGAAGAAAGGCACCTTCCCATGCCTAGAAACCCCTAGTTTAAATCCAATAAGTGACCCAATAAGTGATTAGTAATCCACTTGAAAATGACCTTCACCAGTCGAAACTCGAGTTGTGTTTAAATTAAAGTTGTATTAAAATAATGTGAATTAAAAAAATGTGTATTAAAATAAGGTGAATAACAAGTTATATAATAGTTTTACATATTAAGTGTGGTCAAACATAGTGAATTTCAAACAATTCGAATTCAGTGTAAATATTACCACGTAGCAACGGTCGCAACCATTCTATTCAATGGTTGTACATTTATAAACATGTCTGCCATTCTATCATTAATAAAGTAAATAGTGTTTCCCGTTCACAAGTTAGATTTATAAATGTAATTTTGAATTATTATCATATATTGTTTTAAACATGTATATTATTTAACCTAGAACTTTTTGAATTGTTAATATCCATATAACACAAATCATTTAGTTAAACTTAAAATTATCAGGTGCAACTTTCCACACATCTGATTGACCTCGAATAAGCGATTATAAGATTCCATGAATTGGAATGTTCTATTTCAAGCGGAAATAGTCCATAATCGCTGAAATCTAACACCGAATGCAAGCAATGACATTTGTCAAATGTTTCAATTACGAAAACAAGCTTGCTATTTTATTCACATTTAAAATAAACTATGCCATAATACTAGTTGCTTTTAAATTGTAATTGATTGCTGAATTTAATATTGCTAACCCGGTTGAGCTTAGATTTAATTTAATAAAACTGATTTATTGGGAAAATTAAACAGATATTTTCACAATTAAAAATAAATTGCCCAATGTTATTCAATTATATTGCAATTAAAACAAATTAAAGGGTAAAACTATTTTTTTATGCTTTAATTTTACAAATAATTAATTACTTTCTTCAATGACAAATTATGCGCCTAAATGAGTACAGTATTTATTTGTAAGTATTGCGAAATAAAATTAAATTCTGTAAAATAATTATTCCATTTCTTGGTAATATCATGATTATATTAACATACAACATACATATAACAGCCATTCTTAGTAAGATTTCAGAAATATATTGAAAATGTATTGTTAATGAAAGTGCGACGAATATTCTGTTTGATTTATCTGTAATTCGTTCGGTTTTACTACGTAAAAGTCGTATCAGACATTCTTAATCATCGAACAAATCTCTTTTACGATCCTCTTTAATGCCATTAAACAAAAACCTGATATAAAAACATTGTTTACCGTAAGAATTATCGGAGTGATGTATTTCCAGCAGAGCGGCCACCACCAATGGACTTTCTCGTTTATCATAAACTCTATGTCCCTGACGAATCTACTGGTGCCATACGTCCATCCAACAATCACAACTTCAACCAAACATATTAAAATTACAGATATGGACGCTGCGTACCAATCGAAGAGTTGCAATAAATACATTCCACCCTTAAAAAAAATAATCCAAAAATAATTTATATACAAAAAAAAGATTTTCGTCTTATTTACTTATATATTTTTATCATAAGCTAATATTTTGTTGGTATATAACTAAAACAATTGTCGTCTAGTCGTGATAATAATTATATAAATATTTATTCAACAAAATAAATATGAAAATTTATTATGTTCAGAATTTATGCATATAGACATTTAAATGAACTTACATTTGTAACAAAGACTATTGAACAAAGGAACATAACGAAGCAGGACACAAAACAAACAAGCTTCTTTGACTTCCGAAGGGAAGGATATTCATCAATTACACTAGATATAATGGCTTCAATCTGGACGAACTAAAAATAGAAAACCAAAATTATTTCTATAAACAAAACAAACATAATAAAAACACAATAAATGCAAAAGCTCTTATATTTGTCCCATAAGAAACTATATACAGATAATAGTAACCATTAGTAGTAAACAGTAAACGTATACAGTTTACTTCCCGAAGACATATACCGTATTGGTGTAAAATAAGCATAATGGAAGGTTCCATTTCTCATGTCATGGGCCACTTCCCAGATAGATCGGAGAATTACACAGTAGTGCAAAGTTATTGTGAATCGGCGTCAATAGAATCATACAGGCATACATAATAAATACTTACACAACTATCTAGCCCTAACAGAAACAACATAACGAAGAAAAGTATGGCCCATAAATGTGGACAGGGTAACATAGTAATTGCTTCCGGATACGTAACAAACGCTAGGCCCGGTCCTCCTGTAGCTACTGAAGATACAGGCAATCCAGTTTTATGAGCCATGAACCCAAGTACAGAGAATACGACGAATCCAGCAAAAATACTTGTTCCACAATTCATTATGGGAACTAAAATTGAGTCTCTGTAAGGAAAAAATATATTGTTCTAATATAAATTTCATAAATATTTTAATTAATAACTAATTAAATTTATTAAAAATATATGATAAGATTGAACAGATTTACATGCATTTAGGGTCAAAAAAGCGCCTGATTATAAGAGACCATTTCAAAACAAGTGCAAAGTACATTTTTATACAACATAAAAAAATTAAAGTAAATTTTCTTTAACTTTTGCATGTGTCTAAAATATTTATAATACCATCATAGATTTTACTATATACTAATACATTTATTTTACAGCGACTTGGCCTAATCTGTCGCTAAAATTATGAAGTGAGAAATATCTTAATTTAATATGTTCTTTAAAAAACATATGCTAGATTTAACATTAAACCCGTTCTCAACTACTAGATGAAAGGGCATCGGAGGAGATTTGAAGGATTTTTTAGAAATTACGGAAAGTCATACTAAAGATATCAATTCTAGATATCAAATTGATAATTGGATTCAAAAAAAATCATTCAAAATTATTTGTTCCATTTTTATTTAGTACGATACTAACACAATCAATTGGCCATAAGCCTACTGACCGCCGTCCCATCTCGCTGCCACGTCATAAAAATTAAATACTGCAATTTTCAACCAAAAAACAATGATTTAGGACGTATACATATACGTTGCACAGGAAGAAAAGATCCACTGTTTCCCATATAAACGTGGAATCTTGTTAAAAGAGCAATTAATGGGATTGATAAAACTAATAATTTTCCAGAGGCAGCTCATCGTCGAGCTTCGCTTGCATCGTCCCACAATTTGTAAATTCAAGTGAAGCTCTACCTGATCTTTTTTCACTGGAAATTAGTGGCCACTTTCCATCCCAAAGTCTACGAGTATTTTGAAAAAAATATATTATGATCTAGTATTATATCCTAAATTGTATCCTCTAATCTTATCTCAAGTTTTTTGACTTTGAAGTCTAATGTTACTAATTTACTTTCTTCTTTTTCCTGGCCAAACTAATTTCTTCACCTTGACTGGTCTCACATCTTAGGCTTGTTTAATCTCTCCTGGTATTTAATATTTATGATTTTACAATCATAAATCGTAAGATTTTACAATCTTACAATCTGAATATTTGTTTCCAATCTTGAACACTTAGTTTTTCTTTCAGATTGTGCAATAATTATTTAGTGAGTACGTTGTGTAATTTGCTAAAAATTTGAAGCAATGATACTGTTAAATTAAACTTTAGAGAAATCGAAGGGAAATTGTTGTTTCGAGGTTAATAAAAGACATACAATAACGTTACAATTTTATTCGAGCAAGGTTCGCATACGACTTACTATGGCGCCTTAAACACGATTAAAAGAAGTAGTGCCAACTTAAACGGTCCAATGTATATCGTACTTCACTTGGTCTTCCAATTCAACACTTCCCCTCGAGATGCAGATGAGCTGTAGTACTGGATCTCCTTGATCTTAACCCAGTTAGATCCAGGCACCGAATGTGTTTAACCTTTGATAGACATTTGGTCAATAAGTCGGCTGCCATGCCCGCTGTCGATACGTGCTGCAATCGAAGGGATTTTGCGCTCAGAACTTCGTCTGACGAACGATGGTGAACATCTCTATGCTTGCTCCTAGCGTGGAAGACAGGAATTTCGGCAAGTTTGAGTGCCCCTTGATTATCACAATATACGATGGTTCCAAAAGCGTCTTATGGGTTTAGATTCATTATTAATTTTAGAAGGTGAATTGGCCTCCTTTGAAGTTTCCATCACCGCCATATATTCTGCCTCGGTTGAGGACAGTGCTACAGTTCTTTGATTCCTAGATTCCCAGGAGATGGCGCCTCCATTGTATGTAAAGATATAACCAGTATACGATCTTTTGTCTATGAGACAGTTCCCCCAATCCGCGGCAGTGCAACCAAGTTTTTTTTCTAGATTACAGTCGAACGTGATTCCAACGTGGAAAGTTCCTTTTAGGTATCGAAGTACTCGTTTACCAGCATTCAAATTCTCCCGGCCGTACTTGGTAAAGAATTGACTTAGGCTGCTCACGGCATGTTATGTCAGGCCTAGTCGCTGTAGCTAGGTATATTAGTGTAGCAATTAATTCACGGTAGGGCAAATTTAGTGTCTCCTCGTCCGCTTCGTCTTCAGGTGTAGTGGGCTTCACTACCGGGTCCATTGGTGTCGCTACTGGGTTACAATACAACATTCTAATTCTATTCAGCGTATCTAAGATGTAACCTTGATAATAAATAGAGCTTTTTTGTTAATTCTAAGCCGATCCAATAGTTGATTTCATACCGATCCTTGATTTCAAATTCTTCGGATAGAAAATTTCGAAATTCATCGATCATGCTTGGATCTTCGCTTGCCACTATGATATCGTTTACATAGATGGCTATGATGAGTGTTAATTTATTTTGAACTATGCGATATAAGCAGGGAAAGCTGGTCTGTTGAAATTGCTCCAAACTTCTTTACGACTTCATCTACTCTAGTTTACCAGCTCCTCGCTGATTGGCGTAGACCGTACAGTGCTTTCTTGAGTAGGCATACTTTATGGCCAGCGTTTATTATACTTGCCATTCGTTTTGCTTCTCTCCTAAAGTCTTCAGCTGTGGTATCCGAATGAATTATTAATTTCAAAATTTCATGAAACAATATTTAAATGTTATTGGTGTTGCGCTGCGATATGGGACGGCGGCGAGTTGCCCGAGGTGGCCGCGATTGGCGACGAGCTGGCTAAGACATGTTGTACTTGGCCGAGTACAATCATTCTTATATCCAGCCAAGTCCGATAGAACGAAATCCGATAATAAATTTACAAACAATTACAGAAAATCAAAATATTTTAAATATAGTTTACATCGTTTTTTTTTCGCAACAGAGGTAGCAATGGAACTTAATATCGATCATATCTTTCCAGAAATGTAAAAGGGGATGTTTAAATATGTTAAGCTTTTTGGAGCAATAATAAATTTACAGACAATATTTAAAAATGGAATAATAAAGATTTAACAAAACACTGTAAAGATATCACAATTTAAAGTCGAAATAATTTTGGATAATATTCGAAATATTAACGGTATTGTTGTTTGGGGAAATCAAGAGATTATAATGTTTTATAAAAATAACATTTCCTCGCAATGTTTAAGCTACATTTATAGAAATAAACTAATTATTCCACTATTCCAAATGTAATTATTGTTATATTATATATATTATATTATATTATATTATATATTGCGTGTTTATTTAATAATTTTCAGAAGGTTCAGGGAAAAAAAGTTCTGGAGAAAACTGATACTTTCTGATTAAAAATTATTTCGGCTTCACAATATAACATGAACGCCCAATGGATTTATCGATTGAATCAATCGAAAATTATATCATGAATTTCTTAGATATTAAACGTTCAATTAAGAACTTTCTAGTTGCAAAAGCTACGAGAGTAATTATTAAGCCATTTGTGTACTGGTCACCTAAATCATACCAGGCGCTTTATTAACAAATTAATGCATTTTGATGTCATTTGATGGTAAATAATATCAATTTATATTTATGTGAATATAGTAGGAGCAGAATCTCAATCGCTAGAAGTGTTTTCTTGAATGACAGAAGCAAAAAAAAATCAGTTAAGTTTGATGTCTTATCGGCTGGATTTAATATAAATCTACAGCATCTATGTAAGTATTAAATATTTTTTAAAACTAGTTATGTTATACTATTTATTTCTATTTAGTATATAAAAAAACATGCTGATAATGTTGTAAGGTCAGCTAGATATATTTGGCGGTTTTTTCCCAAATCGTACCACACTGGGGTTTCCTTAATCGTACTGATACGATTGCAGATACTGTTTTGAAATTTTACCGGGGGAATATTTCAATTGTTTAAAATATTTTAACTAAGAAAGAACAATTGGAGTTAGCAATAGAGGCTTAGAGAATTAAAACATACGAATTCAATAAATATTTTCGGCGGTTAAAATTTCCAGAGCATTCATTTTTTGGTTTAACTATAACATATGTTCGATGCTTAGTATATCAAATTGTAGAGCAAAATATGTAATATTCCACACAAATTCAATCAGCACACTAAAATAGCTGACAAAAAGTGGTTTTATTCTTTTTCTTTAACAAATCCGACACTTTTGGTCCAGCAACCAGAAGATACTTCTACTGCGCGAGCTAAAGGATTCAATAGGGAATGGGTCAACATTGTTTTAGATATCCTAGAGGGTAAAGTAAAATCATTTAGCTTAGATGGTAATAGGATTTATAACATCGACTATTCAGAATTTTCAACTGGATAGGACAGAAAGTAAAAAGAGAGAATCAGTAGGATTGTTAGTGGGAAAAGAGAAACAACCACAACTTTTGTATGTTGTGCTAATGCGGCGGGAATGTTTGCACCACCAATATTTATGTTTACAAGAAAGAGAAAGAGAAAGAGAAAGAAAGAGCTCCGGAAGGTAGTTTGATAGAAGTTTCTAATAAAGGATATAAACAAGTGAATTGTTTTTTAAATGGTTACAATTTTTATGTTGTTAAGCCAACAGTAGATAAAAAAGTAAATGCTCGATGTTAATATTACACATACTAAGAATTTAGAAACATTTTGTTGCAATTATCAGGTCATGCAACCAGGGCCGACGTGAAGGGTGGGCGAACTGTGCGACGGCACAGGGCCCCGCACATTCAGAGAGTTGAATTGATATTTGGTCTGTAGGTCTGGGATCGGCATCTACCGGCGCGCGCAGCCGCCTGCTCCGCGTCTGCTGCGGCGGACACAACTTGACGAACGAAACTTCGGAAGCGACGGAAAGGACTTTCATTCCGGTAATCCTCGAAGTTTTCCATAGAAACGGACAAGAATTTAACAGGAAAATGCTCTTCATTCCGAGATAATCCTGCAAGTTTTTCGTAGAAGCAGACATGGATTAACCGGAATAATCCGAGGAAATAGATCAAGAGAGGAATTTGATTAGCGAGAAGATCAAGACGAGCGCAACTTCGCGACGAAAAGGACTTTCATTTCGATAATCCTCGAAGTTTTCCACAGAAACTGACAACGTTTTAATAGGAAAATCCTCTTCATTCCGAGATAATCCTGCAGTTTTTCCACAGAAGCAGACACGGATTGACAGGAAAAATCCGAAGAACTAGATCAAGAGAGGATTTAGATTAGCGAAAGGATCAAGATTAGGTTTTTTAGATTTTCATTCCGATAATCCTCGAAATTTTCCACAGAAACGGACGAAAATTTAATAGGAAAATGCTCTTCATTCCGATATAACCCCAGAATGTCTAGCCGTGAAAGACATCTTTCACATGAGAGAAGGCTCCGTTTCATTATTTTGCGCAGGGCCCTGCTTCACTATTTTGCACAGGGCCCCGCAAAATTTAGCGCCGGCCCTGCATGCAACTCATAGTTTGCAACCACTTGATGTGGTACTATTTGGGCTTCTGGAAAAGAATTATGGTCAAGCACTTGACCAATGGATGACGTGTGATACAGAGCAATATGTGACTCAACGCGAAATAGTTAATTTAATAACAATATTTTTTATAAAGGTGCAACTGTCGGAAATGCAGTTAATTGTTTTAAAACATGTTGGCCAATAAACCGACTTGCTTTTGGGCGATGCTGATTTTGCACCTAGCCAATAAATAAATATCAGTAAACCTAGAACTGAGCCTGAGCCTACACTTGAAACTGAAACTGAAGTTGTAGTAGCAGCTAATAAAATTAAATATTAACCAATTAAATATTTAATCCAATATATATAACTGAAACACCATTAAAAGTTTGTCTCGCAGAAATCAGCCCAAAACCATCACCGAATTGGTCTGGGCAATGGCGTAGGAAAGACGTAAGAAGTTATTTGCAATGAAAACAAAGCAAACCAAAACAGAAAAAATGATTGCATGCCTTCAACAAGCACCTCTGCTCCAGTTATCACAGAAGTGTAAAATTCTATTTTCTTTGCAATAATGCTTATTTAGAAAATATGATCCAATGCCTAAAGTGCCAGAAGTGGGTACATGAAGCTTGTGGAGAAGTTTTGAAAAATGTCATAATTTATTATTGTCCTAAGCAGTGTTCCCTCTAACTCTAAGCTGTGCGTGTGTGCACAATATTCGCGCTCACAATTTTGTTTTTCATGCAGAAAATAAAATTGCACCTGCATAATTATGAAATCAATTGGTAATTAAAATGAAAATATCTTTACTTTCGGTTCGAGAAATAAATAACCACGTGGCAAAATACGTTCATATTCCAAAAAGTTAACTATGAAACAAAGAAACTATGCTTTATCATTTATAGAAGTGGTGAATATTGTTGTAAAAACTGAAATAATAAATGAAATTGTAAAGGCACATTTGCATACTTTAATTGTTGATGAAAGCGCAGACGTTTCAAGAGCCAAATGTTTAATTTTATATTCTAAGTTTAGAAAAGATGATCAATATAAAACTGTTTTCTGTGGGATAATTCAATTAAAGAGGAATCGCATGTCTCTTCGTTTTTTTTTCTGTAATTTAATGAAGATAATCAAATGGATTTGCAAAAGCTAGTTATGCTTGGAAAACGACACGGTGTAGCAGAAGTGTAAAATAACTCTATAGCTTTCCATGATATTAATGAGGTCTGGTGGTTGTCACTATATTTTGCTATAAACGCAATTATTACAAATTATGAAGCATTAATTGAATATTTTAATCAAATTACTTAATGATTTATGTCAAATTTTTCTACGCCGTGAATTGACCAATAATTTTTTTAACAAAAGTATTTGCAAATTGCTTATCTTGTTTGCTTCTTTTGTCAAATGTGTTAATTGAAAAATTTAGACCAGAAACGCGTTTATTAAATTTTCTTATTTTTCATTTTAATGAAAAGGGGAAGCCATAGTAATCAGCTAAATTCTGTCTTCACGAACTAATGATTTCACTTGATTTTAGAGTACTTTATTATTGTGTTAAATGTATGTAGTAGTACCAGTGGTATGCTGTAAGATAGAGCCAATGCGTATAAGTAGGTACAAAATTTAGCTAAATATTAATTATTATTTTTTATTACTCATGCGTTAAAAGTATTATCTGGCGCACGATTTTTAGTAGGAGAAATACCACTTAACTTCGGTTAACTTCGGGTAACTCACACAAATATCAAATATCGCCAGGTTACATTAAAAAAAAAACAATAAAATAAACACAATAAAAACCTCCATATTAAAAAAATGACAGAATTTCTTTTCATTACAAAATAAAAATTAAAGAAAACGTTTTAACATGAGTGTAAATTCTATGGTGATACCGGAGACGGAGGAGAGTTCTTTTGACGAATCCACACCACCGGAGACAATTGAAAAAGCAAATTCTTTATTTTTTATTTTTTTTATTTTTTTTTTTGATGGCACGTGGATCCCAAACTTGTAAGATACATCCCCTCGCATGAGTAATAAGAAATATTGTTTGTAACACGGGTGGTATTGTCAATTGCCCTCTCGAGTGAATGTGCCAATTTTGCTCTCGTGTCAAATGCACAACCTTCCGCCCTAGTTATAAAATATACTATATTAGTATTGTATTTTTTTTACTATAATTACCGCACAAAATTTTTGATTTTAGAAAAAAACTGCACACACTTAAAAAAGTGCGCTAACGGGTCACAAAAATTAGAGGGAACACTGGTCCTAAGAACTAAACTTAAATAGTGTTATTAATAAACGTAAAATAGTATATTTTGTTTTTATATTGTATTATACGTTAAACTTCTCAAAAAAAAAAATCTTTTATGATTTTTTGTATCTAATTTTAATCGAACCCTTGAGGATTTTGGAAAACGGCTGGTACCATTTAGGATACAGATTGCCTAAATCGTACTTTTTTCATGGCCTTGAAAAAGTGTTCATATCACAATGACATATCAATGAATTGTTAACAAATCAATTTAAATTGCAACTTCGATAGTTAATAAAGACAAGTCAATCATTATTTGCTAAAATTCTTAATCTATTTTCTAATTGCTTTATCTGTTAATAATGCTACATAAAAATGGGCTATAAGTATTCAGATTAAGTTAGATTTGATTGGGTTGATCTAAATCAGTGCTTATAACTGTTTTGAAACGACGGAGTACTATTGCTTGTAAAAAAATGGGTAAAACGCAAAACTTTCTTACTCTCTTACTATTTAATGATATTAATAATAATATCATTAAATAAGCAATTAAACTAGACATTATATACATAAGCAATTAATTCGTAAGAAAATAACTGTTGTTACAAAAAATTAAATAAAGTAAATGTGTGTGAGTGTGTGATACCTCCCTTTGGGCGAACTCCTGCAGACTGACTAAAATTCCAAATATCTTGGACGGCTAGTACTATTAGCCTATAGTCTTCTATTTGAAGACAGACTTACATCAGACAATTATTGGGTGCATTCGCGTTGGGCGGTCGTACGCTTTGACCGCTCAAGCTTATAAGCTGAGATTATAGGTGTATATGTTGGACAATGAGCGCTTGGAAGTAATAAGAAAATATCATTAGTTTTGGACACTATGAGAGTCAGTTAGCATCAAGTGAAATAGATGAAATGCTTATCCTAGCTATATTAGTAAATAATATATTGGAAATTATCAACGATGAATGTGATGATAGTGATTATTCATCACTATCATCAGATTCATCGTTGATCGTTCATAACATCGTTGTTATGATTGAAGATAGTGGTGATGAAATGGAATGGAAATATTGCAGTATTTATTTAAATTTGCCTTGCAAAAACGAACGTTTAGGGAGGCTTCAAAATTTTGTTGAATAGGTTATACTATCTTTTACTGATAAAGAATTTAAAAAACACTTTAGGTAATTATTAAAAGTTTAACATTTACTATTCCAAGATTTTTGATATTGATGATTGATGAATAAATGTTTCAATAGTTTTAGGATGTGTCGGTCAACATTTAATTTTGTACTTGATACAATTAAACTATCCTTAATAAGAAAAATCACAGGATATATTCGGATAACTTCATTCAGCATAAATAAAATATTAATTTAATTTATTATTTCAGAAGGTCAATCAAAACTTTTGGCAAAGTTTGGCGTTAGTTTTGCAGCATCATTGTCAAGTGTACGAAGAGTTACATCAGCTCTAGTTGAAATAGCTCAAACTTTTATAACCTGGCCGGAAAATGAGAAGTTTGCGGAAATTTGTAATGATTTTGAAGCGGTTTCCCCAATATTATTGGTGCAATTGATGGAACACATATAAAGAAATGTTCCTTTACTTGCACTTGCACTAAAATCCAGAGCTTCATCAGTTTCCATGATAATTTCACATGATATTCGTTTTGATAAATAGTGAAGTTTCACGCTCACGCTTTTGCTGCCCTACTTATGTAGCGTGAGCGTCTGTGAGCGCGAAATTTGCCTCCCGAAGTTAGCCACGAGCGTAATTTTTTAGCGCTCACAGGATCAGGTCGAACACTGAAAACGACGTTTATATGCGCTCAAAGCGTGTATGCACCTATCCCAGCGAATGCACCCATTGGCTCACTTCACCTTTTTTTTTGTGGGACTTAGCTGGCGGTTATACACCTAACCAGAAAATTGCCTCCCTTGGAACTGCGGTGAACTTTGGTACTGCTAGTCGCATGGCCTCGGAGTTACGGGTGACTTATTAAAATTTAATTTATCTTTATCTTTTTTCCTTCGCTTTAATTGTTTTATTGGATTCCATGATATAATGAATAAATTGTTGTGTCTTAATCCAGTTTGCTTTTGCTTTGAGCATATGTCCAGTTATCCTTCTCGGGTTGATTGGTACTTTTAATTTGGTTGGGATTTTATGCCTTTCCATTTCCCATCGACAACAGTCAAAGATTGTATGGCTCACAGTATCGGTCTCTCCGCAGTATATGCACTTGTCGTCTGAGGCCAATTTAATGCAGCTAGTCCTTGAAATAGCCGTGGCCGGACAATACTTGGGTGAGATAGTAGCTATTTTTACCATGTTCTCTCTCAATCCAGGGTTCAAGTTCAGGGATAAGACGTCTGATCCACTCTCCTTTAATGCCTTGCTGCCACCTTTGCTGCCATTCTTCAATTAGTTGTTTCCTGGCCATTTTATTTAAAGTTTCCTGCGACCTGTCTCCTGTAGTTTTCTTTGCTCTTCCACAAGCAAGTCGATTGGTGGGATACCCGCGATGGTAAAGACTGGCTCACTTGATATTGTGCGGTAAGCGCTACAGTTTCTTAGAGCCATTTTTCCTTGCACTGCAAGGAGTTTTTGGATATTGCTCTGTTTCCCCTGTGCTCTGGTCCATATTGGTGCTCCGTACATCAAAGTGGCCTATACTGCGTAGCTAAGCAGTCGGCGTTTACTGCTACTGGGTCCTCCAATGTTGGGCGATAGTTGCTGTATTGATGCCATTGTCCTCATCCCCTTTGCTGAAAAGATAATACCTTGTCTATTACTATGCCCAGGTATTTTATTTGATACTTTGGGATTATTGTCAGTTTTCCAATTTTAAATTTTATTGGTTGTACCTTTTTTTGTCCTATGAGGAGGACCGCCTCAGTTTTCTCTGGCGCTAGATTGAGGTTTTTGGATTTCATCCAGTTAATGATTTGCTCTTTAGCGTGGTTTGCTGTCTGCAGCAATCCTTCTTCTGTTCTGGCTGTTACCACTAGAGCCAAGTCGTCTGCAAAGCCAATCACTGTCGCCCCCAATGGCAGTCTTAATCTCAGCACATCGTAGTATAAGACGTTCCACAAGGTTGGGCCCAATGTCGATCATTGGGGAAAACCGCTGCTGATGCTTCTCTCTTCCGTTTTTTAGAGCCCCTTTTAATATTAACTTTATATCGCTAAGGTAGCAGATACGGTGATATTCCTCTTGATGTTAGGCCTACCATGATGCTGTTAAATGCGTTTCTAACATCGAAGGTTAGCAGCGCACACAGTTTCCTTGTTCTCTGCGTGACAGACTTTGCCTTTTTGGCAATCTCCATGACAGATCTTAGCGCGTCAATTGTGGATTTTCCTTGCCTGAAGGCAAATTGTTTTTCTGACAAACCATGCCCAATCTCAAGTTCTCCTTTTATTCTGCCTAGCAAAAGTTGCTAAGAGTTTTCCCAACACATCCAGTAGGCAAAGAAGTCTATAGTAGATACGGTGATATTCCTCTTGATGTTAGGCCTACCATGATGCTGTTAAATGCGTTTCTAACATCGAAGGTTAGCAGCGCACACAGTTTCCTTGTTCTCTGCGTGACAGACTTTGCCTTTTTGGCAATCTCCATGACAGATCTTAGCGCGTCAATTGTGGATTTTCCTTGCCTGAAGGCAAATTGTTTTTCTGACAAACCATGCCCAATCTCAAGTTCTCCTTTTATTCTGCCTAGCAAAAGTTGCTAAGAGTTTTCCCAACACATCCAGTAGGCAAAGAAGTCTATAGGATGTGGGGTTTCCTATTTCTTTATCTCCTTTTTTGCTGAGAACGAGCTTTGCCCTTTTACATCTTGCCGGAAAGTTTCCCGTTGTGAACAGCGTGTTCATCGTGTACAATACGAAACTTGATTGGTGCTGGGCAGTTATTTTTACTTCAGGTGGTATTCCATCTGAACCCGGTGCTCTGTTTTTCTTAATTCGCCTGCTTGCGAGCGATAATTCTTCGGCAGTGAAGAGAGGTATATCGGTGACTTCGGGCTATTGCCAATCGAAAGGAGTGTGGTGTAGAAAGAGCACATCAGCTACTCTACGTACTGCTTCTATTGTTAATGCAGGAATTTATGAGCACATTTTCATATTTCTTCTTATGATTTGGAAAGCTGCCCAACTGGCTCACTTCATCCAACTTAGATACTCTACTCGCAGACACCCTACAAAAACTATAAACGAAACGCTATATAACGCTAATCGTTACCTCTTTTCTTTACTAACATATTTAACCTTAATTAAGGGTATTATTTCTGGCAGAAAGAATTTGACTTGGATAGCTTTTTATTATATTGTATTGTTGCAAAAACATTATTATTAATTTATGATACCTGAGCTTTTCCAGACTGTTGCAATATCAGGCCAAATATGTGAAAAACTATCTACATTTTATTCGTCCAGTCTTTCACGTATTTAGTTTTACTGTTCGTAAAAGTTCTATTTCCCCTGTGGAGGCTATTTACCACCAAGATATCAAAATGTGTAAAAATGTGCTATTTAAGTGAACTTTGTAGACAATTGGGTTGTTGTTAGTTAGAATCAAGTTCAATTTGCTTTAGGAACCCAATCCATAAACGTACTACAGCTACGTTGATTTAATGGCTTCAGTTCAGCAACTATCTTATATGTGTGCGGACTAAACTGTTTAAAAGTTTTCGTTGTTGAAAGAACCATTTCTTGAGAACGGAGAACGATTACTAAATTTGCATTGCCTAATTAATTTCTTAATTACAGCAGCATGTAAAAACTGTCATATCGTCCCTATTGGAAAAACCCTTACCTTAAAACTAACTTTATTAAATTGCTCAAATTGTAGCTTTGTAATTCATAAATTAGAAGAGTAGAAATAATTAAATATAAAATAAGTAATTTTTGTTTAAACTAAATTTTCATTATTAAATATTAACACAAATATGGTTTATATTTGAATATCCAATGTTAGATTTCCATTGAACAGAGTATTATATCAAAATAATATCAAACAGATTTAAACACACATTTATCAAATAAAAAGAATTGAGGAAAATACAATGTAAATGTTTATTTCTAACAAAAGGACTAAGGCTAAATTCAAATTAGTCTACGCTTGGATGTAATCTGATAAGGGGATCGACTTCCAACTCAGTGAAACCAAATTTTCTCGTAATTTAAAAAAAAGATCGTATAACATGTAATTTGTCTCCGCAGTTAGGTGTTATTTAATTTTTCTACCACTCTTACATTAAATTGCCGAGTTGTTTTATGCGTCGAGCGTCAAATCTTGTAATCGAATTTTAAACCTGTTCCCATAATCCAATCTTGCTGAAATTTTGTATATACGTGCTATATATGTGCTTACGATAACAATACAATATTTTAATACTTTAAACACTTTCACTTTAATTAGGAAATTTTTAATTAATTATCCCTCTGGGCCTGGGAAATGTAGAGTAGCAACGTCAAAGATAAACAATGTTGATATAATATTCGTAAGCGCTCCTCGTATGCCATGATTTTATTGCCATTGTAGCGACCCTGGACCGCTAATATTAAATCCTTCTAGGCATGTATTATGAAGTAATAAAATCCCACTAAGAATATGAAAATTCGATAGTGGATATTCTAAGATGGGGTATGTTTCTATAATTCCACGAACGATTTATAAAATTAATGGATATTTTACTATCGGATTCTGGCAACAATACCCCACGAAAGATTCCTCAAACCTGGAAGGGGATATAAATACGGTCACCCTCAACACACAAAGCATAGTCTAAACGACCTTCCCAAGAAGAATGTTATACTATTTCAAATTTTTGACAAAATTTTGAAAAAAAGTCGAAACAAAACCACCTCCAACGGAGCCGGCGCTGCCATGCAATTCGACACCGCCGTCCTGGACACCGTGGACGACAGTGTGATCGAGCAGCTGTTAAGTTACTGACACCGAGCTACCCCAGGAAACCTCCATAAGGAAAAGGACAGCCTCGAAGTCGCCCCCAAACGCAAAACCGACCTGGAGGATGAGAAAACATACATATTTTCCAAGAAAACGGCCAAGCTGGCGAGACCAATCACATCAAGTCTGCAAGGGATGCAGGTAAGTATGAACAACTATGAATGCTTAGATACAGAAGACAGTGACGACGACGCCACAGAAACCAAAATCCCCACCAAAGAAAGGAACAACACCCCCCATCATTTTAAGGAACAAGGAAAAATGGACTAGACTAAGCAGGAAACTGTATAAAGTTCTCAAGCGCCACGTCCACAAAAGGCGGAATCCGAATCCAACCCCAAACAATTACGGACTATCGTTAAATGTATAAACTTATGAAGGAAGAAAACTACGAGTTCCACACATACCAACTTAGCTCCGAGAAGATCCTTAATGTGGTGATCAAGGGAATCCCCACCGAAGTCGAGGAAGAGGAAATGCTGAACGAATTAGGCGAAAAAGGTTACCCGACGATCAAGGTAACCAGAATGAAGGGGAAGAATGCAACCCCCATCCAAATGGTGCTAGTAGAAATAGGAGAACAGTATGAATCAATATACCAAATGGAAAGAATATATGGGCTCTATGTGACAATAGAACCATTCAAATCAAGAGGAGAAGCAGTACAGTGTCACCGATGTCAGCTGTTTGGTCACGTCCAAAGAAACTGTAACGCTGAATACAGGTACATGAAATGTGCAGAAAAGCACAGCACGCACCTCTGCGACAAACCGCCAACACTTCTGCCAAAATGCGCCAAATGTGAAGGAGAACATGTATCGATATGAAGCAACTGCCCTTCCAAACCGACAAGCAAAAGTACAGCGACGACAAGAGAAGGAGCAACCCCCACGACAAACCCGATCAGACAAGCAATAGTTAGAGAAAACACTACATACAGGGATACAGTACAGACAACTGTCAACAAAAATAAACCAAACACCAAAAAGAAAACACCAACACCGACGGCGACAAGACATACAAGAGAAAAATAGCGACCGAACTAACGAGCATGCTATTAAACTACGCCTCTGTACAAACAGACGAGGACGAAGTGACAAATTTCACTAGAAGCATCACAAATATCCTAGCCCTCACAAAAATGACTAGAAAACGGAACTTTGACGAAATAAATATTGTTTTTTGGAACGCAAACGGCGTCCAAAGTAGGAAACTCGAACTAGTAGCACACATGACGGAACACAACATAGACGTAGCGCTAATCAACGAAACCAAAATGCGAAACTGCAAACCACTGAATATTCCAAACTATAAAATCTAAAAGAAGGACAGGGGCCCACGAGTCGGAGGCGGAGTTGCGGTAATAGTCAAGAGGAATCTAAAACGCAACGAACTGCCCGAAGTAGACAAGTCGGATAACACAGAAACGAAAGGAATCGAAGTAATGACAGCAGTCGGGCCATTTGCGTTGTATTCACTTTATTCGCAACCAAATAAAGAAATGAGCACTGTAGATATATTGGAAATAGCAGTAATGAGAAACGTCAAAGCAAACATCGATATAGTCTGTCTTGAAGGCTTGAGCTCCGATCACAAACCCGTGTACATAATTGTCCAAACGAGTAAGTACCAGAAGAACGTGCGAGAAAACAATCCTAAACTGGGAAAAGTTTAATAGTCCAGTCATTATAGTAAGTTCACCTTGGAATTAGAGATACCCAGCTGTAAGTCTCTAAATACTTGTATATTGACACCCTAAAAGTTGTCTCAAAACCTACATATGTAGGTATACCAATACCATATGTAGGTTTTGAGACAACTTTTAGGGTATCAATATACAAGTATTTACAGACTTACAGCTGGGTATCTCGAATTCCGAGATTCGTACCTAATTTAAGCTTAAATGACTGGACTATAAAGAGAACCTAGATATTACCTGAACAGATATTAGACCCGTTAAGCCTAGAACAAGCGGCACAAACACTCGAGAATGACATAAAGCAAGCGCTCCAAACCGCTTCAAGAAAGCAAGAAAGCTTCAACAATTTAGCCAAAGGTCTAAAACAAAAGAACCACCACACAATACCACACCTATCAAAAAGAACTACGGCAGCACAGGAAACTCTGGCATTGACAAGACCGAGACCTTCGCAAACGCCCTCGAACAACAATTCACGCCAAATGGCCTCAACGCAAACCAAAAACCACAACTCCCAAATAATCTGCGAAAGGCTAAGGAGGAATCCAAATAGCAAGAAAAACTACGAAATAAGAGAATCAACGTCAGAAGAAATATCCGAGATAAAAAAAAACCTTAAGTGGATGCGTTCACTATTTGATTCATTCTGTCTACAGCGGGCGGTGTTCTTGAGTGTTCTTTCTCTTTTTGTATAAACTATTCTTAAGGTTTTTTTTTATCTCGGATATTTCTTCTGACGTTGATTCTCTTATTTCGTAGTTTTCTTCGCTATTTAGAATCCTCCTTAGCCTTTCGGATTATTTGGGAGTTGTGGTTTGCGTTGTGGCCAATTGGCGAGAAGCTCATACTCAGGACGTTTTCGACCCAATGCAAACACGACAAAATATAACAGTCCTAGGTTAGCCACAGTAATACTGATTTCCAAACCCAACAAACCTACTATACTAAGAGGACTCGGAAAAATAACGGAGAAAATAATTCACAAACGACTGACAGACATAGTTGACAAGAACCAAATAATCCCCGACGAACTGTACGAATTCAGGTAACAACATTCTACAACGTACCAGACAACCAGAATAACTGAAGCGATAATTGACGCATTCAACAGAGGATACGCGATGGAAGCGGTATTTCTGAACGTCTTAAAGGCTTTCGACAAGATGTGCCACGAAGGGTTAATATATAAAATGAATACATTCAAAATGCCGCTGGTGATAATAAAGCTTCGTACCTTGGCAACAGAACGTTACAAGTAAAATTAAATGATACGATGTCGACGACTCGTACAGTGGGAGCGGGTGTCCCCCAGGGGTCCGTAATGGGGCCCCTGCTCTGCAACATTTACACCGCTGACATACCTAGAATGGAAAACACAAAAATTGCACTATATGCAGATGACACTGCTATATTTACGAGAGGAATTTAGGCGAACACAGTCACCGAAAGATTACAAAACATCATTTTCACAAGAAGAAAATTCAAATACATCCCAACAAAACGCCTTAAGATTAGTAATACAATAAAAAAAGTGAAAAACAGGTAAAATATCTAGGTATTATTCTGGACAAAAGACTGACCTTCGCAGGACATATGGATTATATTGCGAAGAAAACTAAACAAATTATCTTTATCCCCACTAATTGATCCCCTCGTAGGAAAAGCAAACTCAACATGGAAAATAAGCTGAAACTGTACAAGATAGTAATACGACCAATAACGACGTACTCGCCGATGCAAGCTGACAAGCAAAAAATTCTAACTACAAAACAAAATACTAAGGAAAATCACAGACTCCCCATGGCACATAACTAACGAGCAAATACATAAAGACCTCGAAATGGAGACAATCACAGAACACAGGAAAACTCACACAAAAAACATTTAACAACATGCGACAAACATGACAATGTAACAATCCAACAAACCGCAAACTACAGCGCAAATGTCAAGTGGATAATTTCCAAAACTGCAACAAACCTCATTCAGACAATAAATAACACTGTTTTCTACCTACAGGGTACCCAGAGCAACCCAGCTGAAACGAAAGGATTACACCAACAACACAGCAAATGAGACACCACAGAAAAACAAAGACGGAAGCCAAAAGACCAAGGCGCTAGAGCAGGACCAACCCAGCAGAGGACAAGAGGCCACAACAGAAGAAATTGAGGAAGATGAAGATAAAACAAAAAAAAGAAACAAAAAATAGGTAAAGAACCGTTTTATTATGTTACTCACAAAGCAGAACCTAAAAACAAAAATAAATACAGAAAAAAAAAACCGAAGACCAACAAACAAAGACGGCTGAAAAAGGAGCACACGCTCGAGCCGCCACAAAACAAAGGATACCATGTACACAAATCATTACAAACAACAAACGAGTACCAAACAAGGAATGCAGAACGCCTCATTTTTTTCCTCATTCCTTGTTTAGTATTCGTTTGTTCATCAAACCGCAAGGAAACAAAGGACACTATTACATCAGTCAAGCAGTGATACACAGTCACATAAACCAGTCACACAGAGTCACGTTAAGACAGTCACAAGATCGACATCCCGAGAAAAGTTATCACAGTAATTTGCAGTGCCGCCATTTCACTATTATATATTTGTAAATAAACTAGAGTACAACAAAACGTGAGTGATATAATTATTTGAACCCGTATCATCATGAAGAACCACGAAAAAATATATTCTTCCTTTTAGTACGTTTTCCTGGTACTAATTTTTTTATATATTTTTAAACACATTTTCAATAAGTTTTAACATATAACCTAAAATTAACCATACTTTTGTTGATCAATTTATAGTTAATTTGTCATTTTATAATTTGTATTGTATTGAATGTATTGAATATTGTATTATATTGTATTGAATATAGGAATTTTTTTTACCTTCTGTTATTATTTTTAAAGTTGTTGAAACTTGCCATATTTACAATGCCACCCCATCCAGGTCCAAGGGAAAAGAAAATTTGTATAGCTGCGTCTGCCCACACCTAAGACGAAAACATATTTGATTCAAAGTATAGTTTAGTAGATGTATAGTACAGTAGATGTGTTATCATGTAATATGTTACTATTTTGATATAAGAAATGTGTATTACTATTTTTACTTTATCGGCATTTTTTTCTGACAAATCCAATTTTGCAAATTATATATGAAAATTATACAAGCTGCGGTTTACCTTATATTTAATAAGATACCTTATATTTAATAATGCATACATTTTATAGCATGTACCATTTTTTCGGTAGCTAAATTATTGTGGAGTTTCGATTATATCGCAAACATTAAATATACCTACACAATGCTACTAGCCTGAAACTTTGAACAAATATTGAAAACTTCCAAAAGTTATTTTTATCTTGTATCTATGAAGACATTCTTAAAAATATCATTAAATGTTTAAAAAGGTTTTAATTGAAAAAAAATAATATATATATATATATATATATATATATATATATATATATATATATATATATATATATATATATATATTACAAAATTTGTAATTACATTTAATGTACGTTACCTTTAGGTTTGTAAGTTGGTTCCACTGAGGATAAATATAGAAAAACACTCCATCCCAAGCTCCTGGCAAAGTCAATCCGCGCACCAACAGTATAAACAATATAATAAACGGGAAAGTGGCCGTAAAATAAACCACCTTGCCTACTGTCTTCACTCCATTCATTATGCAGAAGTACACTATGATCCAGGCTATCACATTACAAATAAATAACGGCCATACTACTGATCCCAGTTCGTCCACATCGTCTGATATTTGCAATATTTTGTTACTTAAAAAATATAATCAAAATTTAAAAAAATAAATAAAATTAATCGAGTGATAAAATAAAGTCCTAAAAGTCTTGGAATCCACTCTTGCCATGAATTTGAAGAGATAGGCCATTTCTTAATTTCACACATAAAATTAAACAAATTATCAAATGTCATTTTTAAGTAGCTGTCAGTGGGCTTGAGGTTATGTCGCATTGTTTTTAGTGTTAAGGTCTACAATTTCATTATTTATAAACTAGTACATATGGATAGAACATATGGAGTTGAAAAGAATGAAATAGTTGCTAAAGGAGGAATAATTGATATTGGTGAAATTGTATAATGAGTTTTGACACTTGAACGTGAAGTTGTATATAAAAGAGTAAGCAGAATTGCGAGCTTCTTGATTCTTGTAGAAAGCGCATCAGTTTAGGTTGTATGAGTTGCAAAATGTACAACTCCTTCTGCACAAAATATTAACTAATAATTCATTCGTCTCAAATGATTTAAATGCTGTCAGGTTTGTACAACAATATAATCAAACACTGTTGAGATGTCCTTAATCATATAGTGTTGCCAATTGTCTGAAATCAAAGTGACTCTAATTTAAGGAGTGATATTAGAAATGAGAAAATGAGAAATGAGAAAGCTCTCATAGTTTATAAAAAAAGTTACTATATCTAACGATGTGATATTAGTTACTAAGGTGTACAACATGGACGATAAAAAATCAACTGTAGAGTAAAAGTTACTGAAAATCTCACTGAAACTTTCATAACCATTAAATTAATTAAGTGACATTGATGTTGTCAACTTTGACGTTCAATATAATCAACATATTATTTTAATAAAATTGGTATCATTTGTTATTGAGTTACCAACATACTCAAACATAATCTCACCAACTATTTGTGGAAGTTACGTTGTTGTTGTCGTCAAGTTTGACATATAACCAAATTAGAAAAAGTCAGCTGTTAAGATTTTTTTCGTCAAAGTTGTAAGCCCTAGTTACTAACGTCACTTCATCATATATAGTAACCTCCTTATGTGAAGGTTGACAACTCTTGATTTACAATATCACTTCTATAATTATAGAAAGTTTGTTTTTAGACAATAGGCAACATTTAGCAAAATTATGTTACTAAAAGTTTCACCAAAAAAATAATAACCAATAAATTACTCAATTGATGTTAATGTCAACTTTAACTTCATTTCCATGTATTTATTTATTTGAAAAATCCAGTGTCAAGGTTATCGACCATGAAAATTCCAAAATGGTCAAATTGCTTCAATAGAAATATCTATGATCTTAATAGATCTGAAAGAGTTTCTATTATATCTATTACAGTTTTCAAGTTGTTGCTATTTGAATCTATTAGTATCAGTTCCGGTTTGACTTTGAGGGATGCGTATGTGGTCTGGATTTATATGGCGCTTTACGACTTGTAACCTAATAGCCTAACCTAGGTTAAACCAGCATTCAGCTTTAACTTATTTTTGATTTCTTGGGTCTGGCTACCGCTTGTAGTTTGATAATTTTTCTGCCGCTTTGCGGTATGCAACCCAACCTAAGTAAGCTAACAAACTTTGCAACTTTTGCTTATTTTAGATCGAGGTGTTCTAACCTAACCTAGGTTTAACAACACCTATTGCTACTTTATTTTATTATGGATCGAGAGGTCACGCGGCCACAAGGTTTCATCTGGAAGGATAAAAATTGCACACTTTTAGGAAAAAAATCTGCTTTATCGAGCAGTATCGAGTACAAGTTTGGTCGGAATCAGAAAAACCTTTGAAGAATTTCAATATATAGTTTTTTAATTAAATCCTGCGGCAAGGCTATCGGCGTCAAAGATACCAAAACGAAAATAGAAAATGTATAATCTATGGGTATAGAACTGAAAGATTTCTGAATGTACCACTTAAACTTTTCAAGCTATAGTCATTTGATAAAAAGTATGGCATGCGACTGTTACTACATATACTACGTATACTTACTTACTCTGAATTAAAAAATTAACTACGTTTTTAGCACTAATTGCGTGTAATTAGTTAAAAACATAGTAAATTTTTCAATACAAAGTATCGTTATTAGAATTTATTACTCTCTGTAATGATATGAATTTAAGGGCAGAAGTCTGAGGCCAGAATCGCGAAGATGTCAAAATATCAATTTCTATAGAATCATGCATGGGTCTATATAGAAATGAAATAATTTTGTAAAAATCTGTTACAGTTATCAATCTATATATTCTAATCTAAAATATTTTGCATAGAATGATGCCTTGTGTACAAATGTGTACAATTTTATTGTTCTAGGTGGAGTGGAACTCTTGAGGTTATTTCTTTCCTCTCAAGGCTATTTTTTAAGGAAATCAAACATGTCAATCACGAATTTTATCCAAAACCGAACGCCGAAATTAAAAAAAAAAATGCCGAAAAAATGCATTAAACCTCAAAGAATTCCCACTAAATTTTTACTGTACATGGATAACTATAAAAAGTACTCTCATTGTGAGACAAAAATTCGGGGACGACGCGGGAAATTATTTTAGTTTTGGCGGATCTTGGCAAATATCTCTGCAGAGTCTCGAAACAGAAAATAGGGATTTGGTGCAACGTATGTGGAATTCTGGTTTCTGAAATAAGTAATATAATAATAAATAGATAAGTATTTTTTGCAAATTTTATGAAGTCTTTTGGTTTTGTCACAAATGTGAAAAATGTGAAAAGTGATATTTTTTCAATGGGTACCCCTTCCCTGAATTTGGTTTTACATTTTAAATGGGTTTAAATGGAGAATGAATTCGGAGTTGAACGAAAAAAAATCCCATGACCAAACAATTAACAGCGGAGCAATGAAATTAATGCGTTTTATAGATCTGTGTTGAAATTATTTCTTGCAAACCCAAGCGGCATATGATTTTTCGAAGTTGAAGCAGAAAAGTAGACGACATTTTTAAACGCACGTCATGTCGCGGGTATCAGCCGCAAAAAGTTCATGCAGTACATTTCAATAGGATTCGATGAGCATTATTCGATTTTAAAAAGAAAATCCGGATAAATTTCGAAATGGTTGTTCCTTCAGCCGTCAAGTGGTAGAACTGACCGTTTTTCAACAATAACTCTTTTGTTATACACGCTAGTACGTCCCCGGAGGCGTCGTTCGAAAGTAGACACGTGAAGCTATAATCCCTGAAAAGAGCAATACAATTCTAAAACATATCACCGAATATTGAAGTTTTCAATTTGCTCAATTTTGAAAAAATCGTTTCGAGTTTGGACGGGCGTCGAGACCCCCAAATTGCGATCGAGCGGTGTGTCGTTAATATGGTCTTATAGACCCTTTAGTTCTCTATTTAGAAACCGCCACCGCGACGCCCTGTTTTTTAATTCAGCAAATCCCGGAGGATTCTCTCGTATGTCTGCCAAATATGGTTTTTTTGGCGTCCCTGTCGCCATCTGGCGCGCAATCGCAATTAAACTCCAAACCAAACTAAAAGGCATTATGCCGAATCGATTGGTGCTGGTCCGGTCCCGATCCGACTGTTGGCTACACCAGGGAAGGGATCCCCGCACATTAGGTAAAATAAAAACCGCGTTTTTCCGATTTTTGTGTTAAAATTGACCCATAGCGGGAATAGGATGCCGTAGGTCCCGGCTTCTTCCACCACCCGTTCCGGGTAAACATCTCGCATCGAACGAACCGGTTTGGAGAGACGGCGCTCTTCAATCAAGAGAACGGCGTCCACACATGTGGATTTTTTCGCTTACATTTTCCGCCGCACCGGGTGAACCGACGGTCGCGTACTTTTCCGCATGACAAAAATTTTCCGTTAAAAAAAGTGAAATCGACGCGGCAAGATGACGCAGTAAAAAACTCGAGCAGCGGACCAAAACCGCTCCTCGAAGGTGCTAGAAACGATCTCCTGTTTTTGGCACCTGGAGGACGCCGTGTGGGACTTGCGAGCGGCAGACAAACACGGGTCGAAGGTCCGTTCATTTTTACAACAGATAAATGTCAATTTCGACGGGCAAGAGGAACGGAGTTTTTGAAGAAAAAGTGAAAATTTTAAAACGCACCTACAGCCTAATTTTTTGTTCAATTCACCTGAAAAAATTCAAGACGTTAGACATTTTTACACAATTTTTCTTGATTTTCAAAAAATCTTGATTTTTTGACCTCTTTTTTGTTCAGGGAAGGCGTCTTACTCGATTAGTATATTGTATGTATAATAATAATAATAAAACGCCTTCTCATAAATTTAGCCCTTATTTATTGATAAAATAACCTTGATATAGTGTTGTGAATTATAAAATTAACAAAGAAGAACAAACATTACAACAGATTGAATGTATTTGAATGTATTGTCCATTTTCACGAATACACAAATTAATTCGCCGTTTAATGTTATTTCTACCGGTCTTACTTAATTTATTTGATTTAAAAATGTTTACAAAAGAGCAGAAAACTTTTATTGTCGAAAGTTATTTTCGTAATGGTAGACGCCTGGAAAATGGTGAATGGGAATACAGTATCGACCCGTGCATTGAAGAATTTAGGCAACGTTTTCCTATGGCTGTATTTAATAGGAAGGCAGCAATTTAGAAGGCAGGTATTACGATCAGTTGTTTGCTTTCGAAGTACTGGTAACATTAACAAGGAATAAAGAAGTGGAAGGCCTCGTATTAATAATGAGAATATTATAAACAAGATAAGAAATGCAGTCCAAGATGAAGCTACCACTTCAATTAGGAGACTAGTACAACAGTTGAATTTAAGTTGTACTACCACTCACAGGATTATTCGTCAAGATCTTTACGTGAAACACGTATAAGTTGCAAATGTACCAAGAACTTTTAACACTCGATTATAATAAAAGACTGCTACTGTCGGTGGTTCAATGAAAATATAAAGGACGAATTGTTAAATTTAACATCATTCACTGATGAAGCCTGGTTTCATCTAAACGGATACATAAATTTGCAAAACATGCGCATGTGAGACACCACTGCATCCAATCAAATTTGGTGTGTGGTTAGCAAAGTCAACATTCAGAATTATCGGTCCAATATTTTTTCTATGGTAATTTAAACACTGCCACTTATAGAGCCACTATGTTGCAACAAAATTCATGATGATGAACCCAAAATGGCTTCTTCCAACAAGATTCTGCTAGACCGAACATTGCCTGTGAAACATTAAATTATGTTAAGAAATTCTTCAACGACCGGATAATAAGGAAAGACCGATTTCCACAACGTTCTTGTGATCTAACTCCTCTGAACTTTTCTCTTTTTCCATATTTAAAAAATTCAGTATTCAGCAGTCCAGTGCATACAGTAGAAGATCTGCGAAATAATGTAATAAGAAAATGTGAAGAGATAGACGGCGAATTAATTTGTGAAAATGGACAACACAATAAAATCTGTTGTAATGTTTGTTCTTCTTTGTTAATTTTATAATTCACAACACTATAAAATAAATCAGTGTTAAATTTATGAGAAGTCGTTTTATTTACAGCTTATGAAATTGTTGAACTTAAAAATATTAACTTAAAAAAATTGTTGAACACTAAACACAATGTGACATAACCTTAATACCACTGACAGCTACTTAAAAATGACATTTGATAGTTTGTTTAATTTTATGTGTGGAATTAATAAATGACCTATGTCTTCAAATTTATGGCAAGAGTGGATTCCAAGACTTTTGGGACTCACGTTAGTTTATACAAAGTATCAATTACATGTTTTCAAATATATATTTATTTTGTACAGAAAAGTATTTTCTCGAGAAGTTTGTTTGTCTCATGGGCTAGTTTTATTGTGCCATAAAGTTGGGAATTGTAGTTCAGGAGAAAAAGAAAAATAGAAACAAAAATTGTATCGAAAATCCAATTATCGCTGGTGCAAGTGGGAAAGTTGAAGGTTATAACATCACTATTATGAATCACTACGGTAATTACTATCGATTTTATAAAAAAATGGAGATAAAATATGTATGAATTCCTATTGTTTTCACCAGAAAAACAGAATTGGATATTATAAGAGAAGAAATCGAACATGCCATAAGGAAAACGAAGAAACAAGAATGCAGGCTGTAGTTCAGACAAGATACATGTGGAACACCTAAAGCTAATAGATGAAGACACAATCACTATTCACGTAGATCTATTCAGCTGTATCTACAAAACAAGGGTAATTCAATCACAATGGTGCTCCTTTAGCTTTATACCATTGAAAAAAAACATCCAATAACTGCCCCGACCCTAGCATCATAGCGCTCATGAGCTACACACTATAGGTTTTTCTAAGAATCATTCATAATAAAATATTCAGAAAGATATAAGAATTAACTTCCGGTTTGGATTCGAAAGTGGTCTTGGAATGCGCGAAAATCCATTTCGAATAAATGTGCTATTATAAGGCTGCTCCGACATGAATCAGGAAGTATTTGCTTGTTTGATTGACTTTAACCCTTAGTTGCCCAGGCCTGTCCAAAGCTGACTTGCTTTGAACTGTACTTTCCGTGAACTTAAAAGTACCGTCGGTCAACAAAGGGTTAAAAAAGCATTTGACAAAGTGCCCCATAATAAACTACTTGAAATGTTCAAGAGTAAAAACAATGACAAATATAAAAGATTAATACTCGGACGAGATAATAATCTTGAGAGTACAAGAAAAGAAAATATACTGTGTTCTCTAATTCACAAATTGACTAATAACATAAGTAAATATAATTACTACTACAGTGTGACTCCTGCATTTTACTGCTAAGAGAGACCACAATAATTTCGTTTCTGCCTTTTGGCTTTATCAGTCTGAAATTATCATCAAATCTCAAATTAAACCAAAATTAAATGTAAACTACAACTTACTCAGTGTGTCGTGTTCTTAGATGACATGAATCTGCATTTCAGTATTATCTTATTTATATAGCCAAGTTCTGACATCTTTTCGAACACCTGCGCTGTGCTGTACGAGCGAGTAATATAAAAAATAGGAAAAAAATATCCTATTTTTGTACTGAGTAAGTTGTAGTTTACATTTAATTTTGATTCAAATTGAGATTAGATAATAAGTCCATACTGATGAAGCCAAAAGGCAGAAACGCGCCTTTGGATGTTCATAATTATTGTCAATTTTAGTCAAGAAAATTATTGTCAAGTCAATTTGTGAATTACCGAACGTAGTATATTTTCCTTAATTCTTTTGTTGTAATATGGAAATTCACATAATAATATTTTGCCTATATTTTTTATATCTTGAGAGTAGTCGGACAAGGTTGTACTACTATAAATCAACAAACTATAAATAATATATGCTATGCCGATGATACGGTGCCACTAGATAACATTACGAACCTATATCGCCACGTCGAAGGAAGTATAGGTGGGTTAAAAAAATCCTGAATAAATCTAAATTAATCATCTATTTTAATAATCGAAATCAAATGGAAGAGCGTCCCTACATACATCAAACACCCCAATCAAAGAGTTGCAAGCTTAAAATAGTTGACCATTGCTGAACAAAACTCTTAAACAGTCCGAAGACATAAAATGGGCTTTGAAATGGCGAGAAACGCACTCATCAGATTGAAAAAGATACTCTGCAATCGAGACCTGAACTCGCAACTTAAAACTAGACTCCTGCGCTGTCACATCTTGAAATCTGGTGCTAGCGCTGGGTTCTAAGAATATCCTGGGTAGACAATATATCCAAAGAAGAAGTATAACGTCGTATGAATAAGAGAGGACAGACCATTAATACCATAGGAGAAGAAAATTGGAGTGCAAAGTACTCATGACCATGTACCTATATCATGAGGATAAAAAATAGGGAGTATTTTTTTCCGCCATAAGGGAATCATCATCCTTCGCCTCATAATATAAGGGAAACTAAATACAAATTAAAAAAACGAAGGAAGAACAAAGAATATGTTCTGGATAAGAAACTTTCGAGACTGTTTTTTTTTAAAAATCGACAGATCTACACACGGTGGCGAATACAGTTAGAATCGCTATAATTATTTCCAACCTCCGCTCCGGTAGGAGAGTAACTGGAAGATGATCGCTTGCATATTATGAACAATATTCTATATAAAGTTTATTTAGTCTAAGATTAAAATAATAAAAACTAGACATTTGAGATTATTGAAACTTTACTATACTTGTACTATCTTAAACTAGATGTAATGTAGTGTAAGTACACTAGTAAACCTAATTCTTGTTCTAACACGAGTCAAAGTAAATTAAAATGGAAGTACAATTATGAACAAATAAATTCTAAACTACACAAAACTGAGTATATAAGCTAATAACTTCCAAACAATTAAAAAGCACTTTATAAATAATACATGATTCTACGAACTTACTGAAAGAATTCATCTGCCGGGGTTTTTGCTGCAACTCCAAGTGTACTATTGATATATGTATCTCTGTGCGTTAGCTGAAATGAATAAGATTTTAAATGAGACACGTTGATCAAATACCATATTCCTTTTAGGTAACGACATTAATCAGTCTATTCTACTTGGGTTTAACTGACCTCTAAACATTTATCGGTGTTCCAAGGATTATTGCAATCGACCCAAGGAAGTTTCGATCTAAAACAGTTCGCTATGAAAAGCAATGGATAGGCTATTATCACAATATAATAGCACGTGCATATTATATTTACTATAACTATCGCATAGCCAGCACCTATAATTAAATAAATTGTTATTTAAAATAATAGTTTTAACAAGATAAGAAAAAAAAAATATCAAACCATTTATTTTCAATTATTATAGCTATAGTTTGGTTACGTTTTCAATAGTTTTTTTTTGTTTTTACGTTTTGTTATACACTGTTTTTTATCACATATTACTCACTAGTGAAAGGAAAATTGTGCGAATGCTTGGAAATGAAGAGAATATGGAAACAGATTATCGACTTTTGTGAGCGTTATATAGTAAGTACAACGTGTTGAGTAGATAGAATTGGTAAAACCGTACTACGTTATAGATAATCATACAAACTTAAAACAGTCAGAACACAACCTGAATATATAAATATATTCAACCTTTCCGAAGCTCTGCAACAGGGAATTACTGAGTCTTTTTAGGACTACCAAAACAAATCTCATGTGAAATTTGTCACTTATTTAATAGCTTTCAGTCCACCCTCGTAGCACTCAACAAAAACCAAAAAAATAACATTCTTTTTAAGATCATGTCTTTCCGGTAACTTAAGTAAGTAGCCATATGCAGACGCGTTTCGAGATTTATCGAGTTTTCAGTTTCGAGGTTTCAGGTGAGTATTTTACAAATTGTTATTAAAAAGAGCAAAGCTGCACTGATAAGAGATAAATCTCGAAACACGTATACAGATGGCTACTTGGCTTACTTGAAACCTAATGGCTTACTATAAACAATGTTATTTTTATGGTTTTTGTTGATTGTCACGAAGGTGGACTGAAAGCTATTAAATAACTGACAAATTTCACATGAGATTTGTTTTGGTATTCCTAAAAAGAGTCAGTAATTGTTGTAGAGCTCCGGAAAGATTGAATATATTTATATATTCGGGCTGTGTTCCGACTGTTTCAAGTTTGTGTTGAGTAGAATTTGTTGACAAGAATTTCTGAAAGATTGTATGTGGATAATGGGTTAAGACAAGGTCCGTTAGGGTATTGCTGTTCAATCTGTAAAGGGCCAATCTCGAAAATGTACTGAGGAGAGGTTAGGCGGGGTGTTGTAGAGCATACATAAATTTTCACATTGTACGGAAGAAGAGGGGTCTCTGGTAATGGCGCCAAATTCAAAAAAGTATTTGAAATAATAGAGTGCTTGGAACTTGCGCTCGTAACAATTTGTTATTTTTGAAAAAATAACAAATTGTTATATATGTAAATAGTTTTGTTTGTTGGGAGTAATTGTTGATTTTAATTGTTTTATAAAATATAAGGAAAATAAGAATTAGGAATATGAATTTTAATATTAAATAATAACATGTGTATCTTTTCTTCAAAGATTATAATTTCTAGGAAATTATTGTGTACATATCGTCAACAAAGTTGACATCATTTGTATAACTAATCTTTCTATAAAAAAAACTTTCTTAAAAACAACTACTTCACTGGAAAACACCACGACTGACATTGAATTACATTAAGAAAGTTTTTGGGTTCTACATAACCTTGTAATTTTCCCCCAAAAAAAAATGTATTATTAAAATATAAGGGGAAAAAATTACAGGGTTATGTAGAACCCAAAAACTTTCTTAATGTAATTCAATGTCATTGTCGAAAACGCGTCGTTCTATTTCTACTTTTATTGTCAAATAATGTTGTGCCTCTTAACTGAATGGAGACTCTCGGTAGAATGCCGTCTTTCAACTCTCGTGGCCCTGAGTGCCGTCTGAGGTTGGTAGCAATATCAAACCATGTGTAGTTGGTAACAATAACAGAAAAAAAGTTGGCAGCAATGAAAAAAGAAAGAGAGGGGTAGAGAATGGTTTGAACATACTCCCCACCTTGAAAGCTTACGACTTTAAAAATACAATAATAAGATAAATACGTGAATACCTACATGATGAAATTTAAAAAAAAAACATGATAAAGCAAATACATATGAAACAAGATTCTTATAGGTCATGGATCACTTTGGACAGGCATTGGCGGTTATTGCCCTACACTGCTGCATTGAACTTGTCCATTGCACTGTTTGTCGGAGAATGACACGCCATCGCGATGGCACGTTTTACAAGACCGCGCGCGGTTTGGACAGACACTACTCTTATATGTCCGTCGCTGCCGGGATGTAAGTCGTTTATCAATGGTCCATTGGCCACTGTAATGCAGTGGCGTTGTCTTCCTTTAAAACCACAAAGGTTCCGATTTCTGGTTGCTTGATTGGGTGCTCCTTTCACTTGGTCCTCTGCTGCAATTAAAGGAGGTATTCCTTTAACCATCTCCTCCAAAAGCCTTGTCTCATGGCCTCGAACAATTGGTATCGAGACAATCGGTTAATGCTGAGGTCGGTGATATTTGGCTCCGGTGGCGCTCGTAGCGCCTTTTCAATCAGAAAGTGGCCTGGGGTTAGCAGTTCTAATTCGGAAGGGTCGTTGGATAAGGGAGTAAGGGGACGGGAATTGAGACATGACTCAATTGTTACTAACACCGTGTACATTTCCTCAAAATTGAATAATGTTTCTCCTATCACACGTTTTAAATGACTCTTTGCTGATTTTACAGCTGCCTCCCTTAGCCCGCCCATGTGAGGCGATCTTGGCGGAATAAAATGCTAATCGATTCCTTCACTACTTAGTGAATTTATGATTTTATTTTGAAATTCTTGTTATTCAAATAACTGTTTCAATGTGTTTAATTCCCTATTTGCGGCAACGAATTTTTTTCCATTATCAGAATACAGGTGTGCAATTTTACCGCGTATATCAATGAATCGTTTTAATGCGTTTAAGAAGGTGGCGGAAGTGTAATCGTAGTCTGCGATTAGTTCTATATGTACAGCCTTAGTTGCGAAATATACAAATATGACAATGTAACCTTTGATTGTTTTGTTAGTGCGACCGTGTCCAGTCTTTAATGTAATAGGGCCTGCATAATCTACACCAGTGCAGGTAAATGGGCTTGATGGTTTCACCAGGTGTTTTGGTAAATTACCCATCAACTGTTCAAAAGATATCGGTTTTACTCGGAAACAAGTCACACATGATCGTATTATTCGTATCGATCGTACTACTCTTGCGACTGATATTGGCCAAAATTTTTGTCCAATCGCGACTAATGTGGTTTGACACTCTGAATGTCACTTTGAAACTGAACTATCACTTTGAATGAAAATTATTGATATGTTCTTGTGTTGCGATTAGATTTGTGATCGGATGATTATTGGGTAAAACTATTTGATGCTTGCTGTCGTGAGGTATGTTTGCATTCATCAACCTACCCCCTACGCGGAGTACTTCGTCTTCATCTAAAAATGGATTCAAAGCTCGCAATTTGCTGTGGTTGTAAAGCATCTTGTGATTTTTTAGTGAATGAATGTCGCTGTAAAATGCTTCCCTTTGAATTATTTTTATTATTTTGATTTCGGCTTGGTTTAATTGTTCGCATGATAAATGACCGGACATTTATAATAACATGACATTTATATTATTTGAAAAACGTAAAATGTACGCTATGACTAGCACCAATTTTTTGAAAGATGAAAATTTGTTGAATATATCGAATTCTGTGGTAGAAATAATGTCCATAATCGCTAAACAACGCACTGCTTTTACTTCTGGTATTTCTTCGACTTGAGTAGGTCGTTTCTTTACTTTGGAAAAGTCTACTGTACTGTCGCGTAAAAAGTCGGGACCTTTGCCGACTAAAACCAAATATTCGACGTCATTAATTGAGTTGTGGTTGTTCCAAGCGATAAAATGTCAGCAGGGTTTTCGGTAGTTTGAACATACCGCCAGTCCTCTGGTAAACTAATTAACTGTATTTCACCTACTCCATGTGCTACAAATGGTTTTAAATTGATTTGTTGCATTCCTATCCATGCCAGAGTAATTGTCGAGTCTGCCCAGTAAAAATACTGGTTTACGAAAATATACTAGGAATCTTTAACTTTGTTGATTAATTGTGCAAGCATTATTGCAGCATATAATTCTAAACGTGGTATTGTGATGGTCTTCAGAGGTGAAACTCTGTTCTTGTACGCATGCACCATATGCAACTTGGCTTGCGTCACTAAACCCGGGGATTTCAGTTCTAATCCGTTGTTGAAATCATAATGATACACATCTCGGAATTATCCAAGAGAATCTAATTTTGAAAAACTTTAAAAATCGTTCCTACCTTGTTAGAATATGTGATGGTACTTTTTCATCTCAGTCTATCTTTAATGACCATGCCCTTTGTAATAATATTTTTGCTGTAACCGTAATAGGAGAAACTAAGCCTAGTAGGTCAAACAATCTAGAGATTAGGCTCAGAATTGTACGTTTAGTGACTATTTGATTGTTTGATTTTACAAGAACTTTGATTGTGTCTGTGTGACAATCCCAATTAATGCCTAACGTTTTTTCGCAGCATTGCAAATCTAAATTTATCTGATCTGTGTCATTATTATGTTGTGTTGGTAAGATTAAATTATTGTTTGAGGCAAATTTTCATAACTCAAAACCACCCTTTGCCAAGGTGTTAATTAATTTATCACGAATTTCGATGACCTTGTCAATAGAGTCCGCTCCTGTTAATACGTCACCGACATAAAAATCGCGTGTAATGATTTTGGAAATTTCCGGGTCATTTTCAGCTTCTAATGATGCAAGCTCGCGTAATGTTCTAATTGCTAAATATGGAGCAGATGCTAATCCGTACACACCTGTTTTTAATCTGTAGGTGTAACTCGATCGTTTGAATTGTCGTATATTGAATATATTTACCATAAAACTAATTGAATTGTTATAAATTTACCATAAAACTAATTGATAGTTTCTACGATCTGGATGAATAAGTATCTGTTGATATATTTTTGCGATGTCTCCCGTGATTACGTATGGATGCATTCGAAATCTTATTAAAATGGCAAATGGTTCCTGTTGCAATGCAGGACCCACATGTAGGTTGTCATTTTAACTATGCGATATTTTGACGTGGTGCTGCTATTTTTTGCGACACCGTGATAGGGTAAATAAAAACACGATGATGATCTGTTCAATTGTAGCCTCCTCTGCAGAGGGAACTAATTCCATGTGTCCTAGACGCAAATATTCGTCAATAAATTGTCGATAATTATTTTGTAACTGTCGGTCTCTTTCAAACTTTCTCTCTAGGGATAATAAACGTTTGAATGCAATATGTCTGGAAGAACCCAATTGTGGGGGTACCTGCTTAAATGAAAATTTCACAATAAATCGACCGCGAGAACCCCTTTCGGTATTGAGTTTAAAAATGGTTTTCACAAACGTCTGTAACTTGGGACAGTCCCATTTTCTGATAAGACGAATTAGGATCTTAAATTTTCCAAAAACGTGTCATTTGTTGTTCTAACACTGCGAAATTAGACAAATGACAAATTGTTGGTGTTTGATTTCAAATTGAAAATAACCGCAGCTACAATGTAACAGAACTGTATTTCTTGCAAAATAGTACCTAATGAGCCATTTGACTGAATTTTATGTGGAAGAATTAGATGCCAAAATAATTCATTTCCGATTAGGATATCGACTGGCCTCGATAAATTAAAGTTTGGATCAGCAAAGTTTTATGTTTTTTGGAATGTCCATGTTGTCTGAATTGAATGAAAATAACGGATGATTAGATGATAATTCTGGTAATACTAAACATGATAATTCACCTATGAAAGAATTATAGTTTGACTGTATGGTAATTGAAGTAACTCTGTTAACAAAAGTCTGACTTTTATAAATGCCTATTATGGGTAAATTAGTTTTGCTAAGTTCTAATCTTAATTTCTTGCATGTAGCAGCTGAAATAAAATGAGATTGTGATCCACTATCCAGGAGTGCTCGAAGATTATGAAATCTACCATTACTATCTCGAACTATAATAATGGCTGTCGTCAAAAGAACGTTCTTATTATTTACTTGGGTGCAGTAATTTGAAACAATGGTTGATATCGAGGGTTCTTCTGATCGTGTGGATATTTTGATTATTATTAGTACTATTAATGTGAAGAAGAGAATGTTTCTCACCACATGTTTTACAACTATATAATGATGGACATGCAGAAGCTTTGTGATTAGGACGTAAGCAGTTTTAACACATTTTAAGTCGTCTTACTTCGCCTAATCGTTGATTTGCAGATAGTGACAAGAATTGTTTACAATAATATAAATAATGGTCTTGGTTGCACAGAATGCATTTTGTTTTGTGATTGAATGTGCTAAGATGGAATGTCGAAGTGTTTGAATGTGAATAGCGATTGAATTTGATGATTTGAAGAATTTATGCCTTTTGTAAATTGACTGCTGACTTCTCGTTGACTTCTTTCAACGATTGACAGCGTTGTGTTAGAAATTTTGTTATATCGTTTAACTTATGTGATTCACTGGATAACGTGGCTTTCCAAGCAACGGTAGTATTACCATTAAATTTTGATGAAATTAAATGTATTAATAGATCATCCCGGTTAAATCCTAATGTCTACCCGACTGGTACATAGTGGCGCTGGTGTCGTTTTTTTTAAATTTCGTACATACGCATTACAATTTCCGACATGCGCATTACAATGGGAGACAGAGGCGTAGTGAAAATAAGTGAATATATTTTGTGAGGAGTAATAAAATATATTTTATATATTAAAATATATCTAGACAGACAATCATAGATTGTGACAGATTATATATTTCGTAAAAAACGCATAAAATAAAATATATGCTTACATGCTTACCTTTTCACATGCTTACCCCTATGATATTTTCTCTTGCCAAACAAGCTTTCATCTATTTCTAGTCGCTCCGATTTCACAAAGCATTTCTTTTTCTCTTATATACATCTCCATACATATTTCTCGACAAAATTGCATCCAGTCACAGTATTATTCATTTTACATTCATCTATTATACTCTACGCACTGTCTCTATGAATCCATTTATGCGTAAATAGCATGATTGTAAATAATGACAAATTACTACATTCAAACCAACTACCCTTCCTTACACTATTTGAAACCGTTTTGTGCATACCCACTTTCGCCTTTCTTTTATCGCACCGCCACCTTCCCACCCATCTTTCAATTTCATATCATCTCCACACTCAATACAAACATACCTTTTCGCTAACAATCCCAGATCCATCAACCATTCTGACACTCTCTTGCATCTCCCTTAATTCAACAATACAAAATTTCATATTAAAACCATTTTAAAAGTATTACAAATTTTCAACTTGTTAAACTTCTACTTGTAAAAATGTTAAACATTGGGGTTATAATCTTTATTTTTATTTTCCTATAGTGTGTTCCCGCGCAACGCCACTGAGCTGCCACGTTAGTTACATTTTCTGCCACGTACAAGTCGGATAGATTTTAGGAATTAACCTTAAATTTAATTTGTAGTGATGCGCCTTCATTTTGTGTGTTTCATGTATCGTCAGAGGAGCCGATGTTTGTTTTGATTAGACTTTCGGCCTCATTAACAATTTTGAAATAATTATCTTTAAAATCAAATAACTCGTTATCTGTAACTAATGATTCGTCCAACAACTGAATCTGCAAATGCACTTCCTCGAATTTACGATAAGCTTCAATTATTTGTAATCGTTTACCTATCTCTATTGATTTTGATTTGTTTTCTGGTGAACCGATGAATGAACCGTCAAGCTTGTCTTGATATTGGTACGTTTTAATTTCAATGTTTTGATCTGTTCCTCTGTCATTTTTAGGGTTCCGTTGTTATCAACAACGAACCCTTATAGTTTCGATATGTCCGTCCGTCCGTCCGCAGTTTATCTCAGAGACTATTAGAAATATAAAGCTGTAATTTGGCATGGATATACAGATTAGTCACGTCGACAAAGTGGTAAAATAAAATCTTGAAAATTTTTTTTTAGGGTACCTCCTTTACGCTAAAGAAGTGGTTACGTTTTTTGTTTCTCGTCTACCCCATGGTGTAGGATATCGTTGGATGGGTCTTTCAAAAATATTACAGGTTTGTGAAAATAATATTTCGATTAAGATATCCGTTTGTGAAATATTAAGCTTTAAAATGCTAATTTTTGTTAGATTCAAGTGTAGTCAAGTGTACAAAATGATTTGTAGGAGGATTATGAATGTGGAGTAGCCGCAAGACAAAAAGAAGAGTTAGAAAGGTTAGGCAAAAAAAAAGTGAGTTGATTCGATCTAGGATATAAGGAGTTGCAAGCTTTTGGGCGCCGCACAGTGGGATAAAATCCCAAAACACTGGCCAAAAACCCGAAAAATAATTTTTTTTAATCCGATTCCAAGAATTCATCTCATTAGAGAACCCTTGGGACCATCGGATTCCGGGAACTAAAAGAACCAGATATTGAAAAACCAACCCAAACTTTCATACCAAACGAAGCAGTTGAGTGTGCAGAATAGTGCGCGCAACAGTTGAAAATACGTGAAACTTTGATTGTGTATTACACGGTGAAAAAAAATTTGAATTTAATTTAGCAAAATGGCTGAGGCACAGAAAGGTATGTAGAATTTAAATACATCATTGGCTGTACATAGATTGTTATTGTGTAGCAAGTATTTAAGAACAATTCAAAGCAAAAACTACAACATTTTGAACACGAAGATTGAAGTTTATGGAAAGGTACAAAAAATGAGGGCAAATGAGTGCTCTAAATTTGCTCAGGTTTGCTTTATTAGACATTTATTGTTTGAGAAAATCAAGAATTGACATTTGAAAATTGGTATTGAAATTGAGAAATTGTCACATTTATATTTTATAATGCACCGACTAAATAACCGATAAATCTTATTTACTTAGGGTATACGATTGGTCCCATTTAAATTTGAAGAAAAAAGTACCAACCCTAAGGGTGAAAATTTTTTTGGGCACAAATTTTTTTTTTAGTGCAGTTTTTGTTATTGAAACAATTTCTTTGAAGTGGTTTTTTTTTATTTTAATATATTAACTTTATTTTTATTTCAGATTCAAGTGACAAAGGTATTATCTCGAGGAGGGATCTTTTTTATTTATTGAAAGGTCGTTTTGGTGACAAAATAAGTGAAATATGTATTACCGTGGAAGTAGAATTGAGTAATAAATTGAAATACAATTTTGAGTTGACTGAAAAGCAAAACTACTTTACGCTTAAATGTGAGGGAAATGCACACGAAATGGCAGAAAGTTTCTCGCATAGAAAACAAATTCCTAAATAAATTTAAGGACTGGCTGGACAAGTTTATCATCTTCACTGACGAATCGCTATCGGAACCTTCTCAACAATCGATCTTTGCGGCTAGCCGGATACGACCTTCCATAGCCTTCTCCGAACGAGTGATCGAACAAAACGCAGAACAGAGGACATTCGAGGTTTTACATGACATCATGTATGGCAGTTCATTAAAACCTTCCAAATATAGAAAATCGCTAAAATTTGTCCCAGAACAACAATTTTCTGATAACGAGGCATTATCGCTAATTATTGGATGTGGACTATCAAATTGTCAAGATATGAAAACTTTTTCCGCCATTTTGTTTTTGGAAAAATGAAACTTAGATTCGTAATCAGTGCCCCAAAAATCTCATTCCTGTCAAATGTTCGCCATATGGAAACATTTTCTAAGGAGAATGTTCGCCATATTTTATCCGCCATTTTGTTTTTGGAAAAATGGAACTCAAATTCGTAATCAGCGACCCAAAAAACCCTTCCATACGAAATTTGGTGTAGATAGAATGAAACCTTCTATTTATGGCTATTTTTTTGGAATTTTATCCCACTGTGCGCCGCGGCAATAATCAAATGTCACTAGATATAGGAACGGATTTTCTGGGTCAGGTGATTTTAAACTATCAAATATATCTAATTGTGCTACAGCCCTAAGTAGTGTTGTGATTTTAAACTTAACTTTTCTTTAAGGGTGTCGCGAATTTATTATTATTATTAATTATTTATTTATTAATTTATAATTATTTATTTGTTTAGCCCGACAAGTGTGTCACGGTGAAAACAGATCCCCGCTGACCCAGAGGATTCTAAAGATCCGCAAAACATAAGGGCGATGTTTAGATGTGGCAGTAAAGAAGAAATTACTTGATTCGGGATTGGGTTCGATATTTGTGATTCACCAGATGTCCGGTCGCTTAGTATTCCAATGGGAGGGTACGGATATACTAATATAATACAATCACCCCAAACAACTAGCATATGTAATCAACACTCTCACCACCCGATCCAAAAGATTAACTGCCCAGCTTATTTTGCCAAAAGAATTGAAGAACTTGCGAGAAGCTCTTTCTTCAAATGGATATCCAAACAGCCTAATATTCAGAGTTTTACGTAGAACAAAGAACCATAACTAAAGAACTGAGAAACGCCAGAAACCCGTCAGCAAAATATATGGATATGGATCAACTAACAAAATTGGCAGAATCCTAAAAAGACACAACATCGACACCATTTTCAAGTCAAACAAAAAAATACCCTGAATGCTACCCAGTTTTAAAGACAACATCCCGTGAGAATCCCATGGAATTTACGAATTACATGTGAATGAACCTATATTGGACGTACCAATAGAAAAATATCGGCTAGGTTTCAAGAACATGCAGTTTTAGCCAGACACAAAGATAAATTTTCATCCGCTCTTGTCGAACACAGCAACACAAGCCAGTGGATGGATTTCAGAAACTCAAGGACTCTTACACAGATTAGCCACAAACAAATGTCAGGGGTATACAGAGAAGCCATAGAGATCTCGAAAAACGAGACTATTGCCTGAACACGAGAGATGATTCCTTGACACTCCCCTTTTTTTAGAACCAACCCTCAACATCAACGCGGAATCCGCCAGAAAACAAATTAACACATATTTGCATCCGCGAAAACCTCTAATACAACATCTGTCTTTCAGGTTTTGCTTAAATTTTTGTATTTAAATTCATTTGAACATAAAATGCATCTCCACAGCTTTTTATAAGCGGCACCTAAATTGCCAGATAATCTACTAAACTAATTATTAAAGAATAAATTACTAGGTTTATTCACAATAACAATGGTTTCTTTCCTCAAGTAGTTATAGATGAATGCAATAAGTACGACGAATAACCGCTATTCATGTTAATGCAAGCAATATAACTTTGTAACTATATTTATTTATTCATTAATTCCTGCATTCCTTTATTCCCCCTCCTTCATTCCTCAATTATCTTATTTTCTCAACATTCTCCCATTCTCTTCAATTATTCATGCTTTATTGGTTGCAGGATATATATATATATATATATATATATATATATATATATATATATATATATATATATATATACAAATATAGGTTTTTAACTTCAAATTAAACTTTCATTAAACTTAGTTAAAAATATTAACTAGTACATGTGGATCATATTTTTCGCAATGGAATTTTTTTTTTTTTTTTTTAAAGTTTGGTTCGATGTGAATACCGGGTTTGCCGACCCTTCGAACACGTCGGCCTGGTGGCCTATTGTATTCTATCACATTCACACTTAGGCCCAGAAACCTGTTGTTATTGTAAATTGCGCTAATAGCCATTTTACACATTTGTCTTCTGGAACAAATGCGGCCGGTGCTGGGGATAGAACTCGGACCTCTATACCTGTCAGTTAGCGCTCTAACATGAGGCCACGAGCGTCACCACTACACCACTCGCGCCGACTAGTTAAATATTAACTAGTACATGTGGATCATATTTTTCGGAATGGAATAGTTTTTGTGGATGGAAGAGTTAAAAATAATGGAATAGTTGTTAAAGGTGGAATAATTGATGAGGGTGGAATTGTATAATACATTTTCAAGTATGTGATGTGATTGACAATTGTGTGAAATCAAACTTACTATAATTAAATATAATTAAAGGAGTGATATTAGAAATGAAAACCAGTCAACATTCATACAAAAAGTTACTATATCTAGCGATGTGATGTTAGTTATTAAGGTTTACATGGACAAAAAAAAATCAGCTGTGGCGTAAAAGTTACTGAAAATCTCACTAAAAATGTCATAACCTTTTAATTAAATAAGTGTCGTTGATGTTGTCAACTTGTCAATTTTACGTCCAACATAACCAACATATATTGTTTCTATCAAGTTGGTAACTTGTGTTGTTGAGTAACCAACATACTCAGACAAAATGTCACCAACTATTTGTGGAAGTTTCGTTGTTGTTGTCAAGTTTGGCAGATAACATAACCAAGTCAGAAAAAATCAGCTGTTAAGCGTTTTTTCCGTCAAAGTTGTAAACCTTAGTTACTAACGTCACTTCATCATATATAGTAACCTCCTTTTATGACGGTTGGCAACTCTTGATTTCCAATATCACTCCTCAAATTATAGTAAGTTTGCTTTTACACAATTAGCAACACTTAGCAAAATTATGTTACTAAAAGTTTCACAAAAAAAAATAATTACCAATAAATTACTCAACTGACGTTAATGTCCACGTTGACTTGATTTTCATGTATTTATTTATTTAAAAAATCCAGTGTCAAGGTTATCGACCACGAAAATTCCAAAATGGTCAAATTGCTTCAATAGAAATATCGCTGATCTTAATTGATCTGAAAGAGTTTTTATTATATCTATTACAGTTTTCAAGTTGTTGCTATTTGAGTCTATTAGTATCAGTTCCGGTTTGACTTCGAGGGATGCGTATGTGGTCTGGATTTATCTGGCGCTTTGCGACATGTGACCTAATAGGATAACCTAGGTTAAACCAACATTCAGCTTTACAGCTTTATCTTATTTTTGATCTCTGGGGTCGCGCTACCGCTTGTAGTTTGTCTTAATTTTTCTGCCGCTTTGCGGTATATAACCCAACCTAAGTTAGGCCAACAGACTTTGCCACTTTAGCATATTTTAGATCGAGGTGTTCTAACCTAACCAAGGTTTAACAACACCTCTTGCTACTTTATTTTATTATGGATCGAGAGGTCACGCGGCCACAATGTTTGATCTGGAAGTATAAAAATTGCACACCTTTTAGAAAATTTGCTTTATCGAGCAATGTTATACGCAAGTTTGGTAGGAATCAGAAAAGCTTTGAAAAATTTCAATATATAGTTTTTTAATTAAATCCTGCGGCAAGGCTATCGGCGTCAAAGATACCAAAACGAAAAATAGAAAATGGATAATATAGAACTGAAAGATTTTTTAATGTACCAATTAAACTTTTGAAGCTATAGTCATTTGATATAAAGTATGGTACGCGACTGTTAATTGCGTCTAATTAGTTGTAAAAACTTTGAATTTAAATAACAAATAGTAATTTTTCAATTAAAAGTATCGTTATTAGAATTTATTACTCTCTGTAATGGTATGAATTTGAGGGCAGAAGCCTGAGGGTAGAATCGCGAAGATGTCAAAATATCAATTTCTATAGAAAAATGTATGTTCTATATAGAACTGAAAGAATTCTGTAAAAATCTGTTACAGTTATCAACCTATAGATATTTGAATTTATTGTTTTCTCTTCCGGTTTGGCTTTAAGAGGGACGGCCGCCGCCAGATAAAATATTTTGCAAAATTAACAAAGTGATTTCATAGAACGATGCTCTGTGTATAAATGTGTACAATTTTATTGTTCTGCGTGGGGTGGAACTCATAAAGGCTATTTTTTAAGGAAATCAAACCTGTCAATCACGAATTTTATCCAAAACCGAACGCGGAAATTTCAAAATACTCAAAAATAGCGAAAAAAATGCATTAAACCTCAAAAGATTCCAACGAAATTTTTACTGTACATGGATGCCTATAAAAAGTACACTCGGACGAAAATTCAATGTTCCGCTGCCATCGGGGACGACGCGGCAAATTATTTTAGTTTTGGAGGAATTTGGCAAATATCTCTGCAGAGCCTCGAAACAGAAAATAGGAATTTGGTGCACCGTATGTGGAATTCTGGTATCTACAAATAAGCATTCTTTGCAAATCTTTTGGTTTTGTCACAAATGTGAAAAATGTGAAAACTGATATTTTTTTCAATGGCGTACCCCTTCTCTGAATTTGGTTTTACATTTTACATAGGTTTAAATGGAGAATGGAAAATTTAAATTCAACTCTGATGAATGAAAAAAATTCCCATGACCAAACAATTAACAGCGGAGCGATGAAATTAATGTGTTTTATAGATCTGTGTTAAAATTATTTCTTGCAAACCCAAGGAAATGAGGCATATGAGGAAAACTTGCAAACCCAAGGAAATGAGGCATTTTTCGAAGATGAAGCAGAAAAGTACAAGACATTTTTAAACGCTAGGCATGTCGAGGCTATCAGCCGCAAAAAGTTCATGTAGCACATTTCAATAGGCCTCAATGTGCACTATTCGATTTTAAAAAGAAAATCAGGATAAATTTCGAGATGGCTTCAGCCGTGAAGTGGTAGAACTGACCGTTTTTTCAACAATAACTCTTTTGTTATACACGCTAGGAAGTCGCGGAATACACCTTTAGATTCCAAATTAAATGTGTAATTTTTAACTATTCTTGTAAAAAACTCGTAAAACTTGTAGAAAACAGATAAATCAAGACCACATACGCGCTGCCTCGCGTATGTGGTCTTGATTGTGATCTGATCAAGACAATACGCGCGGCGCTGCCGTGCGTATGTGGTATTGATTTATCTGATCAAGACTATATGCGCGGCGCTACCGCGCGTATGTGGTTTTGATTTATCTGAGTTTGGAAAAATGAACAGAAAAAAGATTTCACCAAATTTCAATTTTTTCAAATTTCAAAATTTCTGTATTTACAAAAGGCTATCAGGCCACGAAGATACCAAAACGTCAATTTCAATAGAAAAATATATAATCTATATAGTTCTGAAAGAAATTTCAATATATCTCTTGCAGTTTTCATTTTATAGTTATTTGAATTTATTAATTTTTATTATGTTCGAGTTTGAGGGGCGGCGGCCGCCGCCAGATAAAATATTTTGCAAAACTAACTAAGAGATATCATAGACTAACTAATTCTCTACAAATTCTCTACAAATGTGTGAAATTTTATTGTTCCACGTTGTGTGAAACATACTAAATTTTTTTAAACAAATCCAGACATGTAAATCACGAATTTCAACCAAAAACGAACACCAAAATTTCAAAATATTCAAAAATTGGGAAAAATTGTATGAACATTTGAAGGAATTCAATTAAACTTTTACTGAATGTGAGTATCCACCAGAAGTATCAGTTGACAAAATTTGAAAGCTCCCACTGCAATGGGGACGTCGTGAAGAATGATTTTCTCAACGCCGCAAGATGGAAAATTATAACCGGGATATCTGTATTTAAGACGTCGGTGTCTACAAAAAAGTATTCTTTGCAAATTTTGTAAAATCCTTCGGTTTGGTCGCAAAAGTAAAAAATATAATATTGAAAAAAATATTAGAAGGGTATCACCCTTCTCTGAATTTTGTTTTTGAATTACTTCGTTTCCAAAAAAAATTTTCGGCCAAACGGTTCGCTTTGGAAAAATGAAAATGACACAACTTTTAGATGAAAATGTGTTCTTTAAAATAGCGCTAAATGCATGTTTCTTACACTTCGGAAAATTGGACAAAAAAATATATTTGCAAGTATTTCTTTATTAAAAAAAATCATGTGTCAAGGCATTCTACCACAAATATATAAATTTCAATAGAAACATGTACAATCTATTTAAAACCTATGTAAACTATATAAAATTTAATGCGTTTGTTAAAAGGAAGTGCGCTCTATATATCTGTGTAAAAATTATTTCATGCAAACCCAAGGAAATGAGGCATTTTTAAACGCTCGTCATGTCGTGGGTATTAGCCGCAAAAAGTGCATGAAGCACATTTTCAATAAGCAAATTTCAATAGGCCTCAATGAGCACTATTTGATTTTTTTTTAAATCCGGATAAATTTCGCTATGGCTTTTCCTTCAGCCGTCAAGTGGTAGAACTGACCGTTTTTCAACAATGACTCTTTTGCTATATACGCTAGAAAGTCGAGGAATACACCTTTAGATTCCAAATTAAATGTGTAATTTTTAACTATTCTTGTAGAAAACTCGTAATTCTCACCGTTTGGAAAATGGATTTTAAATCACCAGATGAGCGAAAAACTTACATCGTCTCCCATGTAAAATTAGCCGAATCACGAATCTCCAATTAAAAATTTGTAAAACAATAGTTTTCTTCTATAAAATCAGTAAAAACTCTAAAACTCTCTAAATATGGCCGAGCTAAAAGTAAGCTCACGTAAAAGTGTGAATTTGCTGGAATATTCAATTTTCCAACTTTAACAAATCTGAGATATAAAATTTTCCCGGACACCATTTACCACGGAAAATGGAAGGAAACTTATGTGGGGCGGAGATGATTATGCAACCGTTGCTAGCCACCCCGAATCTTGGCAAATGAATTGCATTTAAAAAAATCCTGGTAAAGCGGTTTGCAAACGACAGATAAAATTTGCTCCGCTGGTAGAGGAAAGTTTACTCTATCGATTCATGCTGGAAGAATTTATTAGAAATGTAGGGAAAAGAAAAACGCAAATATTTGAAAATCAAGTAAACAGTTGGAGGGCTGATGTCAAACATCGGCCACGTCTGGACCGTCAGCCGCAGAAAATTCATGCAACATATTTTAATAGTACTTGATGAGTTGAATTCGAATTTGAATCGAAAATGTAAATAAATATTGAAATGGCTGTTCCTTCCGCAGTGAAATGGTAAAACTGACAGCTTTTCGCCAATAACTCTTGATATACATTCAAGGAGGACGCGTGTTGTACCGTTGGAATCTAAATTCAATTTAAAAGCTCCAATTATTCTTAAAAAAACTCGTAAATATTGCGGATTATGAAATAAATTTTGGAATTCAAATGTGAAGGGAAGCAACTGTTTCTGATGTAAAATGGTGTGAATTTTAAGAATCTGCTAAAAGAAAAGTGAAAAAACTTCATTTTCTTGTAGAAATTTGTGAAAAATTGCGAATTTTGACGTTGCTATGTGTTGCTAATCAAGAGCCAGAGTCGCCGAAATCTGCAATTTAGAGATTTCAAGATATCTCTTTGAATTTTATTTGAATTTCAACATAACATTGATCGAAAAATCAGAATTTTGATTTAAATTCTTTTGTTTAATTTTATCTTTTCACAAGCACACGAATAATCATAAACGGATAAACTTCAACAATGACATTTGCACATAACCTGAGCGAAAATAGTGTCAAAATGATCAGCTGTAAGTGTAAATTTGCGATTCCGCGGCAAGCAATGGTCTTAGTTTTTTTGACCTGGAGTGCGAAGCCGTTGATGGATTTGAGAAATTCAAACGCCATACTGTTGGCCTTTACACCGGGCATGTACTTGTCGGACTGGAAATGTAAATTTTCTTTTAAGCGTTTCCGTTTGAAGAGGTGAAAAAAAGTGACTTTGCGAATTGGGGCCTGCGGAACGTCCCCGGAGGTGTAATGCGCCGAGAGAAGTGTGGTTCGAAAGTAGACACGTGCTATAATTGCTATAATTCCTGAAAAGAGCAATACAATTATAAAACATTTCACCGAATATTGAAGGTTTCAATTTTCTCAATTTTGAAAAATTCGTGTCGAGTTTGGACGGGCGTCGAGACCCCCAAATGAGATCGAGCGGTGCGTCCTTACTATCGCCTTATAGACCCTTTCGTTCTCTATTTATAAATCGCCACCGCGACGCCCTGCTATTTAATTTAGCAAATCCCGGAGGATTCTCGCGTACGTCTGCAAAACATGGTTTTTCGGGCATCCCGGCGCCATCCAGCGCGCAATCGCAAGTGAACTCCAAAACAAACTTAAAGGCTCTATGCCGAATCGATTGGTGCCGGTCCGGTCCCGATCCGACTGTTGGGTATCCCAGGAGAGGGATCCCCGCAAATTAGGTGAAAAAAACACCGCGTTTTTCCGATTTTTGTGTTAAAAATGACCCAGAGCGGGAAAAGGATGCCGAAGGTACCAGATTCATCCACCGCCGGTTGCGGGTAAATATCTCGCATCGAACGAACCGGGTTGGAGACACGGCGCTCTTCTATCAAGAGAACGGCGTCCACAACAGTGATGGAAAAAACGTTTTTTTTTTCGCTTACATTTTCCGCCGCACCGGGTGAACCGACGGTCGCGTACTTTTCCGCATGACGTCAAAAAACGTGAAATCGACGCGGCAAGAGGACGCAGTAAAAAAATTGAGCCGCGGGCCAAAATTGCTCCTCAAAGGTGCTAGAAACGATCTCCTGTTTTTAGCACCTGGAGGACGCCGTGTGGTACTTGCGTGGGGCATACAGACACGGGTCGAAGGCCCGTTCAGTTTTACAACAGAAAATGACAATTTCCCGTTTCGACGCGCAAGAGGAACGGAGTTTTTGAAGAAAAAGTAAAAAGTTTAAAATGCACCTACAGCCTAAATTATATAGAGCAAAAACGCCAACTTGGCCACAACATATATATTTAATGCATTAAAAGCTTTAAAAATACGGTTTCAATTACCATATCCGTATCCTATGTAATAGTTCCAACAGTAAGAGGCAGAAATGTTTCACTCATTGCAGCCATGAATTTACATGGTATTATTCATTTTGAAATAATTTCTAATTCATCAGCAAAATTCAAACATTTTTATTACATTTCTTGATGGTTTATTTAATAAAATGGCTGAAAGTAACATCGTTAAAGCTTGGCTGGTTCTGGATAACGCCAAAATCTATAAAACTCAGGAAGTTCGTGATAAAATAAATGCAACAAGCCATAGACTATTTTTTCTTCCAGCATATTAACGCATGTTAAATCCCATAGAAAAAGTTTTTTTGAATAATATTATTGAGGAATCCGTGGCCTCTGTTACTTCTGCTGATTGTAATAAAAATTATGTAGATATGTCGATGAAATTACCATTGGCTCAGGCAGGACAACCGTTACATTAACATTCTTTTTATAATTTTTCATAATTTTTTTCATTATAATTTTTGGTAATTAATTTGTTTTTTCTATAATAATTAATACTTACCTAAATTTAATAAAAGTTTAATTTTAATTAAAAAAAGGTTAATTTGAATTTAAAAACGTTTAGTTTGAAAATTTAAAAGGTTTAATTTGAAGTTAAAAACCTATATATATATATATATATATATATATATATATATATATATATATATCGAATGTGAAGCAAAAAATAATATGTACGTACCTTTGAATAAAGGAGAGATTTTGAAGAGGGTAATGCATCCAGTACTTGCAAATTGTCCAAGAGAGGTTTCCATAAAAAATAGAGGAACTCCACACAGGAAGAGCATTAACAAATATGGAACGAGGAAAGCACCTGCAAATTAAAGTTGTAATTATTATATTTTAGTTATATTTGTTTACTAATAATATGATTAGTATCTATAGTATACAGTTTTTAGTGATGTATTGTTTGTATACGAGAATATTAAAATGAACGGAGGCAGTTACGGTATAGTGAGTTAATAGTGAGAAACCGGTGAGGTATAGTGAGAAAATGTCAAAGATTACCTACTATACTCGTATATTTTAATAGAGCTATGTAGACTGAATAGCAAATTAAATGCAACTATAAGAGTTAGTATGTTTAAAAAAAGTTCCATCATCCATCATATCATATCTATATATATATATATATATATATATATATATAAATATATATATATATATATATATATATATATATATATATATATATATATATATATATATAATATAATATATATATATATATATATATATATATATATATATATATATATAATGAGATGATCACCTAAGTTGTCGCAACCTCTTCTTCTACTCCTCGATGCTTCTATCGATATAGGAAAAGTGTCGGAAATCTATGCAAAGTTGGATCGATGCCATCTACTATAAAGTTTGTATGGTTCTATTGTCGAAAAATATAGTTGGAACGTGCTTGACGCGTTCAAAATTTCAGAAACTTTAATTTCAAAAACACAAAAAACCTATTCCAAAACTTCGGTTATATAAAAAGTTTCGGATATACCTACATATTAGAAACGTTAAATGGAAAAAAAAAATTATAACTTCGATATTGGCGATTTTTGAAAATTATCCCGCAACACGTTATGTATTGTTTTTCCATGCCCTCATTTCTATGTATATGCTATTTGTTTACGTGTCCCCGGATGTGACCAGCCACCTCCGACCTTTTTTTTTAATGAAAAGGTATGTCACCTCGATTGAAAGATCTCTTCGCAAGGAATACAACACACTATTTACTATTTATTTCTTGAATATTTTCAAATGCGACGTGAAAAAAAAAAGAATTTTATAACTTGAATAATATTTAATGCAACAAATGTTCAAAATGGGTACTGTTTCTTTCTTGGTAAAGTGTAAATAGAAGATAACATGCATCTCTAATATTTTTTAACATTTCTGGTGTGACTTGCCGTATTTCATGCCTAATACGTTGCTTAAAGTCCTCAATGTCGTTATATAGATCTTACCTATAGATATTACCCATAGATCTTATCTGTCATATCCCCACAAAAAAAAGTTAAGGGGACTGCGATCCCTAGATCCATCTATTGGGCAATACTTCGTCTAAATATCTATGAACGATCACAGCATAATGGGATGGAGCTCCGTCCTGTTATACCATATTCGTTCATAAGGTAAATCCGGATCTAGCGCATTTGGAAATAAAGTGGCTACCGCTGGCATGAGGTCGTCTTGAAGAAACCTAAGATAAGTTGCACCATCAAGATTACCATCGAAGAATACTGGTCCAACAATCTGATCACCTATTATTCTAGCCCATACATTGACTTTTTGTGGGAACTGACTATGAGTTTCTCACATCTAATGGTGGTTATGGTCAGCCCAATAACGACAATTTTGACGATTGCATGATTGACGATACCATGTAAGGTAAAACTTTCCTGGGAAAAAAAAGAATTTTTGCTAATGGAATCTGGTTATTATCGATCAGGTACATTATTTGTTTAAAAACAAAACGGGTCATCCGCCTTAAATTTTTGTAGTGCATGCATCTTGTAAGGATACAGCTTGGCTGACGAATTTTCAGGACAGTAGTATGACTAATTTCGTTGTCACAGGCCAGTTACCTGGCAGGAGTCACCGGATTTTCTTGAAGAATTAATAATAGGTTTAGCCTGATTTCTGCTATAACAGTGGGATTTCGTTATCTGAGCACAACCCTGACATGAGCCAAATTGTTGTATTGTGTCTCACTTTTGCTTATGGTAAATTGGTTAATGGGTGGTATATCCCGATCCTGTTCTCGAAGTAACTGAGCAACATCAAGCTGACTTCGTCTTCTGTTACCATAACCGATCATCATCAAAATCTTGATACGGAGATTTTCGGTTAAATACAGCATTTTAGAAACTACTTTAACAACTTCACGAGCATTTGTGACTGCTTTGGTCGCTAATATTTCCACTATTAACTAAGCAACCTAAGCAACGTGGTTCTAAAGCATCAAAACAAATGTCAAAAGATACTATTTTACGCGAACTTGTTCAACGTAAAAGTGTTTTTTTTTATTACGTGGTCTTTGACAATATTGAAGAAATAAAAGAAATATAGTGTAGTATTCCTTGCTAGGAGATCTTTCGGAGGTGGCTGGGCACTTCCGGGAACAGATAAGCAAACAGCATATACATAGAAATGAGAGCAAAAAAAAATACGTAACGAGTTTCGGGATTTTTGGCAAAAATAGCCTATATCGAAGTTATGAATTTCATTCCAGTTAATGTTACCACACTGTATAATATAATTTCGTTTTAAAATCAAATTGCCCCCATGCTACAAATAAATCACAACAATTCAAACCACAATTCCTGTAGTGATTGCCATGGCCGGTTCTAACGCAAATATATTTATTCTATATCTATATTGAACATATGAACAAGTTCCTTGTAAACATAAATCTATAACGTATAACGTTGATTGCCGATTTTCTATAAACAATGAAGACAACTTCGCTCTACTATTTGCTCAGAAAATTTTTCTTACTTCAAATATCTGTAGGATATTAAATTATAATGGTATTAAAGGCATTCCATAAATGTCATAAAAAATGTATAAAGATCCTGGAAACTACACCTTTCCATGGCTTCAACGGAAGTATCGCGAGTATGCCGAATGTTATTAATGACATCTAGCAAGTAGCAAAAGTAACAATAGACCTTTTCATAGCAGAAATTTTTTTGTGCGCATGTGTCAATTTCGGCCATGTTTTTCGGGCACTTCTTGACGTATAACCAGTGAAAATAACAGAATGTGCCAGAAAAAAATCAAATTCCCGCCTTTCAAACTTGGCGGATACGCATGCGCTTAACTAATCGTAAAAAGAACTATTTTAGGCCTCTCGGTTAGTTCTAGGAAGAACAGGACCCATCCGAGGAATCAGACTTTCTTTAGACCATCTTCTGTCTCTTTATTGTTACCTGTTACACCCCACCTTACCATAATTGTAGCGTTAATGTTTAGAGTTTAGATAATGATTAGATTTCCAATTCCGATTATTGTTTAATTGCCCAAGATAAACTTTTATATTTAAATTAAACTCTTTAAACTTTTTTAAACTTTTAAAAGAGGAGCAGCCTTTTCTCTCTCTTTTCTCAGCCTAATTAGAAAAGCCTAAGTTAGGCAAATCTTTTGAAGTCCTAACTTCCATCTAATGAGGACTTCCGAATTATTACCGAACTGTGGCGAGCCTCATTCGAACCTTGTGCCGTCATAATTGGGAAAGCCTAATTTCGGAATATCTTTGGAAGTCCTAACTTTCACCTAATGAGGCCTTCCGAACTGTTATCGAACTGTTTCAGTGGTTTCGTAACGCGCATGAGTCCACATTCCATACACTTACCCTTTCCAAAAGACTTTCCATACTTGACCAAGATATATCTTCAGTTACTGTGTTACCAGTCGTGTGAAGTTGTTCCCCGAATTTTTGAAAATTGAATTGAGTTCTGGCAAGATTTCGAATAGTTCTAGAGTTCTTGCTTGAACATTGCAATAGATCCGGGGAATTTCGATCAGAAAGACAAAGATCAGAAAGAGAAAAACAATTTGCGGGCCAACTTCACGCAGCCCCCTGTTTTCAGGAAAACGAATTCTGATGTAATATTTCAGATTTTTATATAGAGTTCTAGAGTTCTCAATCGATAATGCGCATAGTTGTATTCTTTTTGCAAAATTTTGTAATTTTTGAAAAATTAAAAAAAAACTGATATCGGTTTCCGATTGTACAAAGGCAGATTTACAAAAAATGCTTATTAAACATTTTTGTAAAATCAATATTTATAAATTTATTTATAAAAAATTTTCGACGAAGATAAAAAAAAAATACAAGAGTTCTGAGTAGCCCCCGGAGAGTTCTGAACAAATAACCAATACAATTTCTTTGTCAATTCAATATTAAAGAAGTTATAAGCCTAAACGAGGCGCAAAATTTTTGAAAATTACAGAATTAAAAAAAAATCCATGAGTTCTGTGGAGAGTTCTGGGTAGCCCCTCGAGAGTTCTGAACAAATCTCTTATAATTTCCATGTCCGACCAATATTAAAGAAGTTATTAGCAAAAACTAGGCGCAAAATTAGAGAATTAAAAAAAAAAAAAAATTCATGAGGTTTGATCTGAGTTCTGAGTAGCCCCTGGAGAGATCTGAACAAATAACCTATACAATTTCTTTGTCAAAATAATATTAAAGAAGTTATAAACAAAAAACGAGGTGCTAAATTTTTGAAAATTAACGAATTTCAAAAAAATATTTTTTTGTTCTGGGCTACCCGGAACACTTAACAGAACTCACGGAATTTTTTTTTCAATTCTGTAATATTCAAAAATTTAGCGCCTCTTTTTTGCTTATAACTTCTTTAATATTAGTTTGACAAAAAAATTGTATTTGTTTAGAACTTTCCGGGGGCTACTCAGAACTTTTATCAGAACTCTTGTATTTTTTTTTAATCTTCGTCGAAAGTTTTTTTATAAATAAATTTAGAAATATTGATTTTACAAAAATCTCTAATAATTATTTTTTGTTTATCTGCCTTAGTACAATCGGAAACCGTTATCAGATTTTTTTTAATTTTTCAAAAATTACAAAATTTTGGAAAAAAAGAGAAGTAGAACTATATGCATTATTGATTGAGAACTCTATATAAAGAACTGGAATATAACATCAGAACTCCTTTTCCTGAAAAAGAGGGGGGGCGTGAAGTTGGCCCCCAAATTGTTTTTCTCGATTTCTGCCCGAAATTCCCCGGCACTATTGAAATTTTCAAGCAAGAACTCTAGAACTATTCGAAATCTTGCAAGAACTCTAAAAAAATTTAATTCTTTAAAAAATTCGGGGGTCAACTTCACACGACTCATTAAGCATCTTTGATTTGTTTAAGATTTACTTTTAAGCTGCGTTCTTATCTAAACTTGTTACTCATTAACAATAAAAGTTATCGGAAACGTGAACCTAAAATAAAATTACCTAAAAAAATAATCTAAGCCAGCAGATAATCCCTTGAGTAAGGGATCAGAAGATAATATTGTGTTCTCTGTGTTGGAAAAAGCGTTGGGTAAATCTAAAAACAAGACAGTAAATTTGTTTCGAATCAGACGTTTGCCTCATTTCGTACGAACACGGAGTTCGGTATGCCTAATTTGTTACTAATAAAAAACGAGCTTAAACTTCCTAGTGGGGTATATATACTAAATGTATCATTTTCATTATTCGCCAATATATTGATGAATCATTTATCTGTATTTAAATATTATATTTTGTAACTAGGGCGGAAAGTTGTCAATATCACGCGAGAGCGAATTTGGTCACACGAACAAAGTGAGTGCGCACATTCGCTCGAGAGGGCAATTGACAAAATCGCTCGTGTTACAAACAATACTTTTTATTACTCATTGGAGGGCATGTATCTTACAAGTTTGGAATCCAGGGGCCTTCCATAGAAAATGGAATCAAAAATGAAGGATTTGCTTTTTCAATTGTTTCCGTAGGTGTGGATTCGTCATTAGAACTATCCTCAGTCTCCGGTATCACCATACAATTTACACTGATTTTAAAACGTTTTCTTTATTTTTTATTATTATTTTGTAATGAAAAAAAAATCTGACACTTCACGTCACTTTTTTAATATCGAGGTCTTGATTACGTTCATTTTATTTTTATTTATTTGTTTTTTTTAATGTAACCTAGCGATATTGAATATTAGCTTGCGATACTCAGGTTATGTGGAAATAAAACGAGATATGACATTTATCGTATTAAATAATGTATGTAAAGAAGTACTTCTCGCGCATGTGTAATAAAATAGCATATTTTGTAACTAGGGCGATAAGTTGTCAATATCACGCGAGAGCGAAATTGGACGTTTCGTTCGTGCGCACCTTCGCTGGCGGGGGGTGCGGATGAGAAGTATTGACAATACCGACAGTGTAACAGACAATATTTTTTATTACTCATGCGAAGTGATGTATCTTACAAGTTTGGTATCCAGGGGCCATCCAACGCAAGCAAATATTCAATATCTAGTATTGAATATTTGCGTGCGATACCCAGATTATGTGGAAATAGAACGAGACGTGACATATCTCGTATTAAATAATATATGTCAAGAAGTACTTGCGCGCATGAGTAATAAAACATATAAGCATGTAAACATATAAGCATGTGGACATATACGCATTTGGACATACACGTGCCACCCCTAAGTAGTCGCGTGGGATATATCTAACACTCTTCCACATTATGGAAAATTGTTTTTCTTTTGCCGTTTATAAATGCTATTTAAATGGTTTTAGCACCCTATAACTGGAATTGTTAAATGTTAAATTAATAACTTTTAAATATGATCGTGGGCCAACAAAACAAGTCATTATTGGTAGATAATTTGAGTTCCAAACATTTAGACTTCAAAATATTTATCTACAAGATAAGAAAAAAGTAGATTGGACTAGACAAAACTGGACTGATCTGAAAGAAACCAAACAAAACCAGAAAAGGCATGTCAAACCCAATTAAAATAACAGACCAGACAAAGGACCAGACAAAACCAGAAAAGACCAGACAACAGCAAAAACTCGGCGCAACTAGACTAGATTGCGAGAAATGAATATTGATAATACTGGATTGATACTGGACGAGACTAGACGAGACAGGACGAAACTGATCGAGACTAAGCCGAGTTTGGCCAAAAGAACTGCAGTTTCGTTGCAGTTTCACCAGACTGGACGAGGCAAAACCAGCTTGGACGAAACTAGACCTGGATATAGATTTAGTGGACACAATTATGGACAAATGGTCATAATTATTTGTGTTTCTGGCAAACACTTTTGTTCATTAAGTAGTTCATTAAAAACTTAATATATTGCTTACTCGATATAAGACTCTAAAGTTGATACAAAACGGTGTTATAAGAAACCCGTAGCGTATATATTTTAATTGCATGTTTTTTTTTAATTCGAATATAATTTTATATTATAACACTATGGGCTGTATTATAAATATTATGAACAAAAGTAGATAAATCATTTCTTTTTAAAATTGTTATTTAAAATTACGTCACTAACTTACTTATTAACTACGTCGGTAAGTTGTCAATATTACGCGAGAGCGAAATTGCGCAAGTGAGTGCGCACATTCGCTCGAGAGGGCAATTGACAATACCGCCCTGTTACAAACAATATTTTTTATTACTCATGCGAGGGGATTTGGGATCCAGTACTTGCTGGTGAATAATACAATGAAAATGTTCAAAATTATTATTACAATGCTGTTTACAAGACAAGCCAACCTTTCCAATGGTAACTTATACTTCTTCAAAACTCCAATAAGCGCATCACAAATATCAGTTCCGGTAGTGGTATTATGCATAGAAATGGCTTCCAAAAGTTATTCACTTACTTTTAAATTAACAACGCATTCTCGAATAAAAACTGCCTGCTGAGCAATATTTTAAATATCTGTACTTTCATCAATTGCAATATAGTAGGCTTGAAATTTTGATAGTATTGAGATATGCTGATTTCTCAAATTCTCGGCTACTTCATCAACTCTGTTTGCTAGAGTATTTCGCTTACTCTAACTTACACTTTTTTTGTGCTGGACATAATAGTCCGCTTTAATCAAGCATTTAGGTACTAAAAAATTCCCCTTCACTAAATGGTTTCGATCTGCTTGCAATTAAATGTGATAATATGTAACTAACTTTTACAGCAGCTGTACTGTCTTCAACAGATTTAGTGAATACACTTTGTTGTTTTTGAAGAATAGATTTCAAATCCGACAATTTGTTTTTACGAAATTTTGCAACATATTGCTCATAGTTTGTTTTATGATTTGTGTCATAGGGCCTTTTAAGATCATATTCTTTAGCAACTGAAATAGAGTTTTTACATATGAGACATAATTTTTTTATTCTTGTTTGGACACAAAAATATTGCAGTTGCAGTTTCCATGCTTTTTGAAAATTACGATGTTCCTCTGCAGTTGATCCCTTACACATTGTTCTTGAAGTTTGATTATATTTTCATTAAGTAACTTTTTAATTTAATATAAATAAAAACCAAAATCCATGTTAGAGCAACCACATGCGACACTAGCGTCAACCAAAAAAATCAAATGGTTCAATCTTTCAAACTAAAATCGTCACAGCTTGATATTTACTAATTCTAGTTGTAAGTAGAGACATGTTATTAATCGAAAAATCACTTATTATATATAATTAATTTAAACTGCACACTGCAACTGCATTAAACTGTATTGCATGCAGATAAAAACAAAATTTGCTTTTAAATATTAAATCCATATATTCTATCCAAAAAAATTTAAACGTCTCGGCGGGCCGCAGTCTATGTATTGTCGGGCCGCTTGCGGCCCGCGGGTCGCTTGTTTGACATGCCTAGTTTAGACCCACAGGGGAATACATAAAGCAAATTATGACCTGTTGCTGTTATTTTTCTTGTTCTTCCAGAATTGTTTCATCATCTCGCTATGTTTAGCTCGACGTTCATCATCTGTTCATTTTACTCTTGTTATTTTGGGTATTTCCTCTGAGAAATAATTTCCCAGCTGTAGACCTTATGTCTGAAGATTTTTCGAATGTCGTTTTCTGTCGGTGATATGTTGACGTTTTTTAGATCATTTTGGACCTGTTTTACCCAGACCGTTGTCCATTTCATTTTCTGCAGGCACTGCAAAAAACTCCTTGTGAGTAGTTTACCTAGTTTCATAAATTTCAGTCGTCGTTTGCGGAAATAGGTTTCGATGTTGGAGTATATTTCCGTGACAGTGTGTGATTGTAGACGATATTTTTCTGTTTGTTTTGGTCAAAGGATTTTTCGGATAATTTTTCTTATAGCCTTCTTGATATTTCTTTTCTTCTAGCCTTCTCTTTGTCTTCTTTGTAATTAAAGTTTAATGTCTCGCTAACGTAGAGTGTTTCAGGTTTGATAAAAGTCGTGAAGTGTAGGACTTTTGTATTAATATTTAGGCATTTTTTATTATTGATGCTTGCAACTTTCGGTTCTTTTTTCCATTCTTCTGTGATCTATGTTTCTTCTATTTTGGATTTCTCTTCGGAGAGAATTTTACTTTAACTCGGGTAAGGTAGCGGTCTGAGTCGATGTTCGCACCTTTTCGGACTTGAATGTCGTGATGATTTTGTGTGGGCGTAGGAGATGGGCGTACCAAGAAGTTGGTACGGGAATCGCCATGTTTTCTGTTCTTGTGTGGGTTTTCTGAAGTGGGTAGATATAACTTTGAGATTGAATTTGAGATTGCTGGGATATGTTAATCAGCCGTATGTCGTTTGTGTTGGTGTTTTGATATGCGGAATTTTTGACAATGATTTTACGATAAGTTTTTTCATTCCTAAGTTGGGAGCCGAAACTTGGGAATTGAAGCCTCCCATTAGGATTTCACGATTTCGATTAAGATTCACGTCGTTTTGCTGAATTTTAGTGAGAGCGTCGTTTGGTTGACTTTGCTTTTAGGTCACTCTACAGCGGTCGGACCACAGCGCCAGTGTCCAAATCTTTTGACAGTCAATATGTAAACAAATCAGCAAATATAAACACATTTCCTAAGTTTTATGACAAGATTGGGTATAAACATGAAAAATCTAAGTGCGCCAATAAAGTTCAATCATTTTTTTTATTGACGTAATTAATATTCCATAATTTGTTTTTCCTATTTGGCGTCTGTAATGAACTCATTACAGCACCCATATGCGTGCGATAATGGCTCGCCGAGTGCTGTAATTTTTTTAGTTAGTTAATTTATTCAAGGTTGGCACAGAAATTCAGAGCTGTCAGTGTCAAATTTTTGGCGAGATAGTTTTGAGGTTATGTGATGTGTGGAAATCGTGAATACACAAATTTAATTAATTAATGTGTTTTGGCAATGAACAGGTGGTAAGGGTAGAAACATAAAAAATCTAAGTGCGCCAATAAAGTTCAATCAATTTTTTTATTGACGTAATTAATATTCCATAATTTGTTTTCCTATTTTGCGTCTGTAATGGACTCATTACAGTACCCATATGCGTGCGATAATGGCTCGCCGAGTGCTGTATTTTTTTTAGTTAGTTAATTTATTCAAGGTTGGCACAGAAATTCAGAGCTGGCAGTGTCAAATTTTTGGCGAGATAGTTTTGAGGTTATGTGATGTGTGGAAATCGTGAATACACAAATTTAATTAATTAATGTGTTTTGGCAATGAACAGGTGGTAAGCATGGGAGTTCTTCAATGAAGGTCCTTATTCATCTTTCTGGCACAAGAACTTTCTTTAGTTTTTTCTTTAGTATAATAAAATATTTTTCTTTTCTTGATCGTGTCGATCTCATGTCACACAAAAACACTAAGAGAAGTTCTGCGCGTCGGCAGGAGCCCTTCTTTACCGACCGCTTGCAATCGATCGATATTAATAAAAAGAGAACGCTACTTGTTGTAACAGACCGGCCGCCTTGGAAGACCCGTCTTCCAACTAAACAGGAGTCACGCTGGCTTCGTTTGTGGAAACCGGTAGCGGGCAGATTTTGGAGGAAGCACGCTTGATTGTGGCTGTTGATGTTCAAATTTCAGCTCAATCTCACTCACGAGACGCCATCTTTCCCTGGAAACAAATAAATAATCCTACCCATTCTCCACTTGAATGGTGGTAGGTTATCTTCTTTATTGACGACAAGACTGTCTTTAGCGATGTCATCTTTATTGTGTACCCAGTTCATCCGGCGTTGCAACTCGAACACATATTCCTTTGACCACCGCTCCCAAAAATGTTGTCGCAGCTGCTCCAGCAGCTGGAAGCGACAGGTGGGAGTAGATGTCGTCGTGAAGTCTTCACCGGCAGGCGCAGTCAGCGGCCGGCCTATTAGAAAGTGAGCAGGTTTGAGTGGAAGGTAATCATTTGGGTCTACGGACATAGGTGACATACGACGGGAGTTTAGGACGGCCTCAACCTGTGTCAATACCGTAAAAAACTCTTCGTAAGTTAGCCTGGCATTACCTACAACACGTCTCAAGTGATATTTACACGACTTCACTCCTGCCTCCCATAAACCACCAAAGTGAGGCGCATAAGGCGGGATGAAACCAAATTTAATTTTATTACTACTAGCAAAATCTATTATTTCGTTTGATTGTTCAAATATGCTTGAAAGTTCCCTTTCAGCACCAACGAAATTCGTACCGTTATCAGAAAAAACGTGACACGGCTTACCGCGTCGTGATATGAATCGTTTGAATGCCAATAGATAGTACTGAGTGGACAAAGAATATATATATATATATATATATATATATATATATATATATATACATATATATATATATATATATATATATATATATATATATATATATATATATATATATAAATCCATTAATTGTGAATCTCTCCCTTTGCGATTCAAGATAGATATTAGTCCTGCATAATCAACACACAATGTCCGGCACAGATCAGAACGTTAGTAGATTGCGTTTTACGTAATCTACACACGAGGATATGCTTAGTAAACTTGATTCTGCTACTAAACGCGAGTGGGAGAACTACCAAAGCGCGTTTATCTCTTATTCGAAAAAAACCTCTAAACCTTTAAAATTGGAAGACTTATTAAAGTTTTTAAACAATAGGTCTGACATGTTGGACATGATTAATTCAGGTAATATTAAAGATAATCAGTCACGCACACGGAGTAAACATGAGGGTAAACAGTCAGCTGATCATAAAAAGCAGTCCCATTCTCAAACTACACTTAGTTATGCGAGTGCAAATAATAATAATAATAATGTCTCATCAGGTAGCAAAGGTAAAACAAACAAACATAACTTGACATGCCCATTATGTAGTGGTAAACATGCATTATATTCAAGTGTTACGTTTTTAAATATGTTGGTACACGAAAGATTTTGTACAGTCATAAAAAGTTTGTCAAAATTGTTTACGTACAAACACTCGGTCCTTGTAAAATATGTCAACAAAAACATAATGCGTTAATTCATGTTGACAATAATAGTGTTATTCCAGACACATTACCACAACGTTCCACTATCAATAATACGCTGCAACAGTCTTCTGTACTACATTCTGTTAGTAAAACAGCTGCCAATATTGATAGTCGTGGCTGTAACGCGTTTATAGATAATGCTAAATCGTTACAGACTGTCTGATTGCTGATATTGATAACAATTATCACACAGTTCGTGCTCTCCTTGACAGCGGCAGTCAAAATTGTTTTATAGCAGTCCACTATACGTGTTTGAGGCGTCAGGCAAACCGTTTCACAGTCCAGTCACAAGTGCGATATTAATATTCGTTCTAAGGTATATGACTTTAATACAACCTTACATTGTTTAGTGTTGCCCAGTATCATTTCGAAGATACCTTCGACACACGTTAATAGTGATGCTAATGGTATACTAATAACCTAATAATATTTTACTTGCAGATCCCACATTTTATGTACCGAGTGATATAGATTTATTAATAGCCGCGGAGGCCTTTTGGGATTTGCTAAAAGAAATTAGAATAAACCTTCACACCGGTCCGTACTTACAAGATTCGATGGTAGGTTGGATTATATCCGGTCCAGTTTATAATAATAATCGTTTAGTAGCAGCTAGCATGACAGATGTTAAGTGCAATTTGACGTTAGTTGATTCTCAATTACGTAAGTTCTGGGAAATCGAAGAAGTAGAGATCCCTCCCGTTATTACTGAGGAGGAACGCTTTTGTGAAGAGTTGTTCTCGCAAACTACGAAACGCGATCAGCACGGTAGGTTTTCTGTAGGAATACCATTTAAAGAATCACCTGATTGTTTCGGTGATTCCCAAATTTCTGCTAAACAGAGTTTTTTATCTTTAGAGAGGAAACTAGATGGTTTACCACAGCATCAAAAAATGTATTGAGAATTTATGCACGACTACGAGCAATTAGGTCACATGACGCGTTTCGAGGATTTTAATAGTTTAAATAAGCCGTATTATATTGTACCACACCAAGGGGTATATCATGAAAGTAGCGTGACAACCAAATTACGTGTCGTTTTTGACGCAAGCGCGACAACTTCTAGTAATAATTCGTTGAATTATATTCAATACGTGGGCCCTAGGTTACAAAATGATATCTTCTCAATATTGCTTCGTTTCCGGCAATATCAATATGTTGCTTGCGCGGATATAGAAACATTCTTTAGACAAACTTTAATTGATCCTGAACAACGTAATTTACAGCTAATACTGTAGCGAACTAATAACAGCATGCCAATTCTAGTTTATCGTCTAAACACAATGACATGTGGCACTGCATCAGCACCGTACCTTAGCAACGGTTGATTGAATCAATTGGAAAAGGAATGTGAGGATGACGTCATCGCTACCGTTATCAATGACGATTTCTATGTTGACGATCCTGTTGTAATAAAAACCAGGACTGGACATCTGTGCCATTAGCGCACATTCCAAAACGTGCCTTTTGTCCCACGGTTTGGATAAATGCAATTGTTTTATAGTTTGTCCAGAAACTAAGAGTTTTATCACCACGCTAAAATCTACCTCCCCCAAACATATTATAAAACGTGCGAAGGCCTATAAAAACCTTCTTATAAAGATTAACCAGAGGACCAGACATTTTCAGGGATTTAGAGAATTTCAGCCTCGATTGTTCATGGGAGGAGCCAAGAAAATTCAATCTCCCCCTTATTCGAATTAGAGGGATGATTTAACCCCTCTTACAGATATATTATACTAGGAATGGTATAAATACCATTCCCCAGTTGTAAGTAAGAAGTAAGAGAAAAGGGAGTAGAGCGGTAAGCTATAAGTTCTTAAGTCTTAAGTTATTTCGTTGTATTATTGTTTAATTAAAACCAATATTCATGAAACTGGGTATATTCAGAGTGAGTAGCCGGAAATAAAATGTTCTAAACTTGCTAAATTATTAATTATTATTAAATGTCGAAACTGATATTATAATTGACTTCGAGAAGTTTTCTTGATATAATCGTTTGCAAAGAACTGTCGCGTATGTATTACGGTACGTTTCTAACTTACGTGCATCGCGTGTCGATCAAGGTCGCAAAACCGGTTTTAAAACAGGTTACACAATTATGAACCACTAGCCTTGCTAAATTACGTGCTCCCAGCATCCACCATCTATCACGCATGGTCGCCACGAGAAGCTGAGGTCCAGCGTGAAGTAAACGTTTGTGTTCGTATGAACACAATAACCAGGTAAAACGTTGTTTACGACACAACAACACTGGATGTTTCTTATCGTAATCAACATTTGAATTGCTAAGTCTGCCACCAACACGAATCATATTATCCATATCAACAAATATGCTTAAACCTAACATTTTAATACTAGAATTATCGTTTAAATGCACCCTTTCTTTAAGGCTCTGATATTACTTACTGAATGATTGTGATTGAACTAAACGTGTCAATAAAGTTAACGAACTATTAATCTCGCACACGGTCAATGAACCGGTTTTGCGACCTTGATCGACACGCGATGCACGTAAGTTAGAAACGTACCGTAATACATACGCGACAGTTCTGTGCAAACGATTATATCAAGAAAACTTCTCGAAGTCAATTATAATATCAGTGTCGACATTTAATAATAATTAATAAGTTAGCAAGTTTAGAACATTTTATTTCCGGCTACTCACTCTGAATAAACCCAGTTTCATGAATAATGGTTTTCAACCAACTGGAACTCGGTTCACGAAGAAATGACAGACCACACCACCACAAACTATTGTTGTCTCCTTTTAGCGAATCAAAGAAAACACCTCTTGATAATTTATCAGCAGGATTTTCCTTACTTTTAACATGCATCCACGTAGTGTTGCTTGTTAATTCGTTGATTTGCACAGCCCTATTCTGAACAAATGTTTTTAACAAATGTGATTTTAACAAATGTGAACAATTCTCCGCACTCTGAGATATATCTAAATATCTCGGGATCTTGTAATGTAAATGTTCACCGGGATTCGCAAGGCACGTAGTTTGTAGAATAATAGTCGAGTTGGTTTTAACAATTTAATTAAACAATAATACAACAAAATCTCTAACTCCCTTTTCTCTTACTTCTTACTTACAACTGGGGAATGGTATTTATACCATTCCTAGTATAATATATCTGTAAGAGGGGTTAAATCATCCCTCTAATTCAAATAAGGGGGAGATTGAATTTTCTTGGTAATTATAAATTTATAATTACCAAGTTTACCAAATTTATAAATTTATAAATATATTTTCTTGGTTGGTCTGTAACAATCGAGGCTGAAATTCTCTAAATCCCTGGAAATGTCTGGTCCTCTGGTTAATCTCTATAAGAAGGTTTTTATAGGCCTTCGCACGTTTTCTAATATGTTTGGGGGAGGTAGATTTTAGCGTGGTGATAAAACTCTTAGTTTCTGGACAAACTATAAAACAATTGCATTTATCCAAACCGTGGGACAAAGGGCACGTTTTGGAATGTGCGCTAATGGCACAGATGTCCAGTCCTGGTTTTTTATTATTATTAGTATTAGCTGTAAATTGCGTTGTTCAGGATCAATTAAAGTTTGTCTAAAGAATGTTTCGATATCCGCGCAAGCAACATATTGATATTGCCGGAAACGAAGCAATATTGAGAAGATATCATTTTGTAACCTAGGGCCCACGTATTGAATATCATTCAACAAATTAATAAAAATAATAGAAGTTGTCGCGCTTGCGTCAAAAACGACACGTAATTTGGTTGTCACGCTACTTTCATGATATACCCCATGGTGTGGTACAATATAATACGGCTTATTTAAACTATTAAAATCCTCGAAACGCGTCATGTGACCTAATTGCTCGTAGTCGTGCATAAATTCTCAATACATTTTTTGATGCTGTGGTAAACCATCTAGTTTCCTCTCTAAAGATAAAAAACGCTGTTTAGCAGAAATTTGGGAATCACCCAAACAATCAGGTGATTCTTTAAATGGTATTCCTACAGAAAACCTACCGTGCTGATCGCGTTTCGTAGTTTGCGAGAACAACTCTTCATAAAAGCGTTCCTCCTCAGTAATAATGGGAGGGATCTCTACTTCTTCGATTTCCCAGAACTTACGTAATTGAGAATCAACTAACGTCAAATTGCACTTAACATCTGTCATGCTAGTTGCTACTAAACGATTATTATTATAAACTAAACGGTTAAAATCTGCTTTAAAACATCACTTGAGATGACATGTATAGCCAACCCACCGTACGCATTATGCGCATGCGCATAGGGGACAAAACACAAAGGCGTAGGGAAAATAAATTTGAAGGGGGTATATAAAAATTCTTTAAAATGTTAATAAACCCCAACAACTCTAACCTAACCAGAGTTAAACCAACGGTCCTTGCCGCTTTGTCCTATATTGAATCTAGAGTTTTATATTGAATCGAGAGTCACTTTGTCCTACATTGGACAGAGTTCGCGCTGCCGCGCGTATGTTGTCTTGATTTATCTTCCCGCCTCGCGGCGGACAACCTAATCTAACCAAGGTAAAACCAACGGTCCTTGCCACATTGTCCTATATTGGACCGAGTTCGCGCTGCCGCGCGTATGTTGTCTTGATTTATCTTCCCGCTTCGCGGCGGGCAACCTAATAGCGTATGTCCAGAGGCCCTTGCCACTCTGTCCTATATTGAATCGAGAGTTCGCGCTGACGCGCGTATATTGTCTTAATTTATCTGTCCGCTTCGCGGCGGGCAACCTAATCTAACCGGGGTTAAACCAAGAGTCTAATAAGTTTCAACTTGTCAAATAAATTCTTTGTACTAACCTTAAATAATGCGTTATCTTCCGTTTATCCTTAAATAGATTTGTAAAATAATAATCAACTTGTTAGATGAATTCGTCGTCACCTTAAATAATAATGCGTATCCAACGATTTACACGCCACTGGAGGTTTTATGTCAATTTCCGTTGGAAAACCCACCAATGCGCATGCGCAAAATGCGTACGGTGGGTTGCCTATACATGTCAACTCAAGTGATGTTTTGAAGCACATTTTAATCCAGGTAACTGACTATCTGATCGAAAAGCGGTTTTGGTTAAAATGTTCTATAAAACATCACTTGAGATGACATGTATAGACAACCCACCGTACGCATTGTCCGCATGCGCATAGGGGGCAAAACACAATGGCGTAGGAAAAATAAATTTCAAAGGGGGATATAAAAATTCTTTAAAATGATAATAAACCCCAACAACTCTATCCTAACCAGAGTTAAACCAACGGTCCTTACCGCTTTGTCCTATATTGTATCGAGTTCGCGCTGCCGCGCGTATGTTGTCTTGATTTATCTTCCCGCCTCGCGGTAGGCAACCTAATTTAACCAAGGTAAAACCAACGGTCCTAGCCACTTTGTCCTATATTGGATTGAGAGTTCGCGCTGCCGCGCTTATGTTGTCTTGATTTATCTTCCCGTTTCGCGGCGGACAACCTAATCTAACCAAGGTAAAATCAACGGTCCTTGCCACTTTGTCCTACATTGGATCGAGAGTTCGCGCTGCCGCGCGTATGTTGTCTTGATTTATCTTCCCGCTTCGCGGCGGAAAACCTAATCTAACCAAGGTAAAACCGACGGTCCTTGCCACTTTGTCCTATATTGGACCGAGAGTTCGCACTGACGCGCGTATATTGTCTTAATTTATCAGCCCGCTTCGCGGCGGGCAACCTAATCTAACCGGGGTTAAACCAAGAGTCTAATAAGTTTCAACTTGTCAAATAAATTCTTCGTACTAACCTTAAATAATGCGTTATGTTTCGTTTATCCTTAAATAGATTTGTTAAATAATAATAAACTTGTTATATGAATTCGTCGTCGTCACCTTAAATAATAATGCGTATCCAACTGGATAACCTGAACGTTGCTGGCTATTGCATCAAATGGCTTCTGCATAGTTATATGTCGCTGGGCTTCCAAATCTACTCAACGTACTTCTGCTTCGAAGTTCCGGATCGTCATGTGGCTGATATGTTCTATGTGGCTCGAAGGTCCAATGTTTTGGCAATGAGCAGGTGGCAAGCAGGGGGGGGTTCTTCAATGAAGGTCCTTATTAATTTTTTGACATGGGAATTTATTTTTCTTTAGTATAAAACAATATTTTCCTTTTCTTGATCGTGCCGATCTCACGTCACACAAAAACACTAAGAGAAGTTCTGCGCGTCGGCGCGAGCCCTTCTTTACCAACCGCTTGCAATCGATCGATATTAATAAAAAGAGAACGCTACTTGTCGTAAGAAATGATAACGATATAATACATATTTATTTGGTGAAGTGTAGCAATAGCCCACGTTGGGTGGCAGCTCTAAAAATTAAACCTTTACAGCAGTGGTAACAAAATAGTCAAATTTGTTGTCTCTTACTAAGAGTTACGCAACGGTCCTGTTGCGTATGTTGTCTTGATAAATCTGTTCACTTCGCGGCGGGTAACCTAATCTAACCGGAGTTAAACCAATGGTCCTCGCCACATTGTTCTATATTGGATCGAGAATTTCTGTGCGCTTCGCGGCGGGCAACCTAATCTAACCGGGGTTAAACCAACGGTCCTTGAAACATTGTTCTATATTGGATCGAGAATTCGCGCTGCCGCGCGTATGTTGTCCTGATTTATCTGTCCGCTTCGCGGCGGACAACCTAATCTAACCGAGGTTAAATCAACGGTCCTTGCCACATTATTTGTCTGTGTTGTAGGCTTCCATCTTCGTATTGATCTCAATTAGTTAAAAATCTCAACGGTCGTTTTTAAGTTTCCGGTCGACTTGAAAATCATGCGCATTGTCCGGTTATAGTCGTCCTTACGACATTTTTTCAGCCACTGGTTTGTACATTTTTACTGTAACAATTTTTTTACTGTTTTTCAAAAAATGTTTGACAGTGGCGCTAGAGTCTAACGTGGGTTCCGAGTGGAGTGATCCATTTATTTTAAATTCTTTTCAATGGTACAATTATTAAAAATATTTATAGTAACATTGGATTCTTAAGCAGTAACACTCACACCACAGTAGTAACACAACTACCGTTGCTGTCAAATTGCAAATGTAGGGCACTAGAAGAACATCCAGGTAAGTTGATATTTGCTTGCTCAGACCCAAGCATTTTAGATATTTCAATCTGCTTGTTAAAACGAAGCGTCACCATACCCCTCCGCAACAGTAGAAGACTTCCATCCACCATTATTTTTTATTGTCAACAAATCACCACTATGATTGGCCAAATGTGTCGCACTACTTCTTCGGAAACTACTTCTTCTCCAGTATAAAGATCGAAGCTTGTTAATTTGAGAAATGTGACAATGTCTTGATATTCTCCCCATAATATTAATACCAATTGGACTATTAACACAATGACCGTTACGAAAAGTTTAGAAAAATCTATTTCTCTATCTCTATTTTTTAATTAAATCAATCCAATGAGGATCTGCAATTGCAAACAATCTTGGAATGTATTTTTTGTTTTAGATACGGACACAATGGTGGAATCAGATCTCTAATCTATGTCATCGACAGACATATCCGTTAATTCCTGATGCCTAAGCGCACCATTATAACCCGTAATTAAGACAATCTAAAATGAATACCGTTACATACAAAGCTGCGATATACATACAAATTTACTTCTTAAAAACCTTCTTAGCCATAAGCGTCCCTTATAAATTTATGAATATCTCCTTCTTCCAAAATCTTCGACATTTTAAGTGCATAACCCTGAGATATCCGTTTAAATAAGGCCTGCAACTTACAATATTTGGATATATCTACATCCTTATGTATAGATAAACAGGACCTAAACATGGAATATATCGACCATAATCTTGATGGTTTATACTTCTTACGTTGTAATTCGAAGTAAGCAAGTAAAACATTTTCCGAAACAACTGTAACTTTATGTAGATTACAACACTCATTAAATTTGCAGTATTCTTTCTCATATCTTGCTCGCGATTTATTTGGCAACAATTTATTCACTGTATTTGCAGCTATTTCTTTTAATTCTGGTGGAGTGCAAGATATTTTTTTAGCCATTTTAATTATAACCATTAAATTAATTTCAAGTGTCAATTATCAGTGTTACCAACCTCCATACAATTTTATGAACATGTATGGGCAATTTTTTTATTTAGAAATGGCATAAATGGCATAAAAGGGCGCAAAATAGAAAAAAATACTATAAAAAACTCGTTCGGAAGGCGTTTTTCAGCACTTGTCCATTAGAAAACTCCTCGCTACACGTCGTCCAAACTTGGACGCGTGCTGTAAAATCGCGCTGACTAAACTCGTCCTTTAATATACTATTTTTTGGTCTCTTAAGATGTCTCTCAAGTGGGCTTGGTTGCAAACCATTATTTTTGTCCTGTATTTTTGTCCTGTGCAAATATGAAATGGAACAAAGTGACAAAAAAACGATGGTTATCGCTGTAGGTGCAAAAAGGAGTTGCAACTGAAAAACATGACGTTACTAGAAGCCTTCGGAAGAGAAGTTGGTTTGAGTTGAGCCATCTCTCCTGTACACAAATTCTGATGGTAACAAAAAGCTGAGTAGAGAGGGTAGCCTTAAAAATTATTGCCAATAATGTTAAGGTTTGTCAAGTAAATTTGGAAAGAGGAAATACCACAGAGGGAAGCTTGTCGAAGGAAAATGGATTTTTGTAGGGATCGAGACAAGGACTAACAAATGTTTCAAGGAAGTGGTTCCGGCACGCAGTAAGTCAGTATTTCTAGAAATATATTGGCAATATATTAAATCTGGAACCACAATTGTGTCTGATTGTTGGAAGACATATGATTGTTTGGAAGATGAGGGCCACAAGAGAATGATCCTGTTTTATAGGTAATCCAAATTAATAAATTTTATTGCAAATTAAATGAAATTGATAATTAAATGTTTTAGATGACCACATACTATTACCACATGCTTATAGTAGAATAAAATTATAATTAATTTTCTAAAACTGAGTTAAATAGAATGGATGAGAGGCCATCTCCCTGTCTCACTCCTGTCTTGATTTCAAATGGTTCTGAGAACTCTCCCATGAACTTCACTTTGGTTGTGTGGATGTTAATGTTTCCTGCACTAGATTTATGGTCTTGTTGTCCACCCTCATTTCTTCCAAATTATTGAAGTGTTTCTCTATCTACGGAGATGCAGGCATTCTTGAGGTCGACCAATGTTATTGTGATGTTCCTGGTCTTTCTCATTGTTAATATTGTTCTCAAGCACCAGATCTGTCCACTGCATGATCTTCTTTACCTAACCCCTCCTTTTTATTCTCCTATCTATATGACAGGGCTTTTGACAGGATTTTGTATGTCAAAGGTAGTAGCGAAATTCCTCTATAATTATTAGGCTTCGTTTTATATTCTAAATATTGATTATTTGAAAAATAATAATAAATTATATAAAATAATTGTTTTTTTTTTAAACGAAGCCAACATATTTAACTATGGTTAAATTAGGTTGCCAGCCGCGAAGCGGACAGATAAATCAATACAACATACGTTCGGAAGCGCGAACTCGATTTAATATAGGTCAATGTGAAAAAAGAACCGTAGGTTTAACCCCGGTTAGATTAGGTTGCCCGCCGTGAAACGGACAGAAAAATCAAGACAGAATACACACGGCATCGCGAACTCTCGATTCAATATAGGTTAATGTGAAAAAGAACCGTTGGTTTAACCCTGGTTAGATTAGGTTTCCCGGCGCGAAGCGGACAGATAAATCAAGACAACATACGCGCAGCAGTGCAAACTCTAGATCCAATATAGGACAGTGTTGAAAGGGCCGTTGGTTTAACCCCGGTTAGATTAGGTTTCTCGCCGCGAAGTGGGCAGATAAATTAAGACAACATACGCGCGGCAGAGCAAACTGTCGGATCCAATATAGGACAATGTGGCAAGGGCCGCTGGTATAACCAGCGGTAGATTTAATTTCATTTTTACTGTCATCTTCTTTCTTCTCGAAAACCTCTCATATATTCACTGTGTTTCTATTTCCTCTTCTCTGTCCACTTCTTTTCTGTTTTCTTCTCTTTGAGAGTTTGTTCAAACTTCGGTTTTCTTACTTTTTTCTCTGTATTTTTTCCTCTCTGTCCTGTATTCTGTGGAGATTTTGAGTGTGTTCATGTCTTCCAAGGTTTTCTTTTCCCAGTTGACTTTTACTGTATTAGTCGTCACTATGTTGAAAATCTGCTTGGTCAGTCTGTTTTCATACATCACATGAATGTGCCCATAGAACTTTGCCCTTCTTTTCCTGATGTTGTTTGTAATCGTCTCTGTCTGTTCGTACAGTTCTTTTCTTAGACTCTTTATCCAGATCCCCTCTTTCTGAAGTGGCCCGTAAATCTTTCTTAGTATTTTCCTCTCTTGTTTTTCTATGTCCTTGATTTTTGTTCGTCCCTTGATTACCTTTGTTTCTAAGGCGTACAAGGCCTCTGGTAAAAGTACTGTATTATAGTGTCTTAATTTGGCATTGATAGAGATAATCCTTTTTGTTGTATTGGTTCCATGTAAGTCTTATGTTTTTTGTAGTTTTGTGATCCTTTCTTCATTGGATTTTGAGTTCAGTCCTGTTTTCTGTATAATCTCTTCAAGGTATTTGAAATTTTCTACTTGTGTTGTATTTCCATACTTAGTTATCAGTGGATGTCTGTCTGTGGATTTTGTGTCCATGTACAGTGTTTTTTCGTATGAGATTTGCAGCCATGCTTTCGCTGATATTTCGTGTAGGTGTTTCTAGAGCTACTTTGTTTTTTTTTCAATTATTTGTTATGATGGCTATATCATCAACGAATGCCAAACATTTTATGTTAACGGTTCTATCCTTGTGTCTCCAAATCTTTACCCCACTGACTTCTTTTTACCATGTCCTTATTATTTTCTCTAAAACTGAATTAAATAGAATGGGTAAGAGGCCATCCAGTGGCTATCCTGTGGAATGGGTAAGAGGCCAAGAGGCCTCTGTGTTTCACTCCTGTCTTGATTCCAAATGTTTACAAGACATTGAATTTTGTATGTCACAGGTAGTAGTGAAATTCCCCTGTAGATAGTTGAGGGAGTGTATTAGCTCACAGAGCCAACGATTTCACTTTGGATGTTGTATTTGTTAATTTTTCCTGGATTAGATTTCTGGTCTTGTTGTGCACCTTCATTTCTTACAATTTGTTGAAGACTGTTTATCTATGGAGTCGTAGGCCTTCTTGAAGTCGATGAATGGTATTGTGATATTCCTGGTCTTTGTCATTGTTAATATTGTTCTCAAGCACCAGATCTGTTCACTGCATGATCTTCCCTTCCTGAACCCTCCTTGGTATTTTATCATCTGTGGATATATCTGAGATTCTAGCCGATTTAACAGGGCTTTGCGCAGAATTTTGTATGTGACAGGTAGTAGTGAAATTCCTCTGTAGTTATTAGGGTTCGTTTTGTCTCCTTTATAAATAACCTTTCCTCTGTTCACTTTGGTCTGTTGGATCCTGTGCTGTTTTTGCTCGTAAGGGCCACAAAGAATATTCCTTGTCCAATGGTCTGCCGGAGTTGAGACTGAGCCTCTATGGTTTCTGGTGAAATTTTAAGTTGCTCCAGGTCTGATTTTACTGTAGTGATCTATTTCCCTTTCTCTCTACCTGTCGTGGTAAATTTCCTATTCGTGAGTCGTGGACATTCATGCGTGGTAAATGTCCATAGAAGGATAGGCGCCTTTTCCTATTTTGTTAAAATTTCTCTTCATGATGAGTCCTACCAGAGTATGTAGATAGGTTAGTCACTCTAATTGATGACGAGTTGTTTACTCTCAAGGTTGTCAGACCAGGAGTTAAAATTTACAAAATTACAATGACTTTTAGAAATAGAAGTAGAAGAAGTACACATATCCTTGAAAACACAACAAAACACTACATTTTTACTACTACTGCTGTAGGGTTTACTGCGCATGCGTCATTTTAGTTTCAAAAACTGTCACCCGAGTGTGACCTAAAAGCAAAATATAGATCGTAAATATTAACATTATATATCGAGAGCTGTAGCTGCTATCAAGGCGTTGTGTGCGGACGAACGCGGTCGACGAACGATTAGGTGCGGTACGGATAGGTGTCCGCGGGGGCTGCGTGAAGATTAAGGAACCCGAAAATCGATTTTATAATATTAAATTTTTTATTTTTTTTCGTTTGGTGTTAAAGAACTTCGTTTGACCATGTTTGGCCATCATTTTTTTAATACAAAATATTTTTAAGAGCCCCAACATTTTTTTAATGTTTGATATCCATGAACAACATGAGCGATTCTTCACAAGAAATGGATTGCCGAACTGTTCATGACCACTAATGGTTTTTCAATGAGTTTTTACTATGTAATTTTCAAGTTTTAGATATAAGTTTAATTAATTGGGTAGTCGCAAGGGAATTTCACGAAAATATGTAGAAAATCTTTAGTAGTAACGGTGTCTAGACATAGTGTCATAAACAGCTTCAAGCAAGACACGCATTTACCATTCACGACATCACCACCAGATTTGGGTAACCATTGGCCGCTTTAAAGTAATCTTAACCTAATCTGCTATTATCCAATATTAAAAACCTTTAGAAACCGAAATTAAATACAATTTAAGACCACAATAAACAAAATATACCCAGATATAACATAACGCAAGAGCATCTATATTTTTCAACTTTTAATCCCTGATATAGGCAAGAAAAATTTCCAGGGTGGGAAAACATGAAAAACTATTTTACTATACGTTAAATATCATTTAATCCATTTTTGAGGTTTGCACACTTTCCTTAAAATACTCCAACTGTATCTTTCATTTTTCACCCCGTATTCAAATAAAACAGTTCTCTAAGGGTGGGTTTTTGGTGGATCATTTGTTATCCGTTTGATAAAAAATTGCAGGGGAATTGGCATATATAGTAGCATTTTTCGAGTATGCAACGAGTATATTCATTTATTGTCGGAAAAGTTCGGCAATTCATTTCTTTTGGGGAATAGCACATGTTGTTCCTAGCTACCAAACACTTAAAAAAAACGAGTCGAGGCCGAGGGACATTTTGTTAAAAAAAAGTATGCGTTCAGGGGACCCCCGTCAGGAAGGAAATTCCTCGTGCATTTAATAGAATCGAACAACGCCTCTTTTTGAATAATTATTAAAATAATTAAAGTGCACGCAAATATTTTGATTGCATGTTCAGGAAAATATAAATAAACAATCTAAATCTCGATATTCAAAGTCACAACAAAGTCTTTCTCCTGCACTAGTTGGATTTTGACAAGCATTTAAGTAAGATGAATTATAAAGTTGCTGTCGAAGAAATTAGGCAGATATTTGATGTTCATCATGTTCCTCGTATGGGGCTTGAATTTGATTATTCAGAAAGTGACTAAATATCACTTTTCCAGTTTCTTCATTACTTTCGATTAATGCAGTCGGAAATGAATCTTCTTTCGATGATTGTAAAGATTCAGGTTCAACACGTTTCTTCTTTGATTCAAATTTATCTCTGTATATTTGAACGCCTTCAGCATGTTCTAAATATGTAGTTGGTAAAATTTATTTTTCCTTTTTACTCTGTCGATACTCTTTTGACGCTATGCTTGTGATTTCACTACCGTCTCTCTATAATGTATAAAAATATAGTTAAAAAAATAGCTAACACTTAAATCACATGTACGATAAACCCATATAAGCCGTAATCAATTGCTTCAAATTATAAAATTGTAACCTACCTTCTGAAATTAGTATTTTATATAATTTCTTTTTTTTTCTTTTTTACTCTGCCGACACTCTTTTCAACACTGATGTTCTGATTTCATTATTGTCTCTTGTATAGATGTATAAAAATATAGTAAAAATAGCAAACACTCGAATCATATGTACGAAAAACCTATCTAAACAGTAAGCAATTACTTCAATTTATAAAATTTTATAAACCTACTTTACTAAATCAGTATTTTGTAAATTCATTTATTTTTCTTTTTATTTTTCCTTTTTATTTTTCCTTATAAATATAGAAAATATCAATCACCCGAATTACATGTACGAAAAACATGTGTAACCAGTTAGCAATTGCTTGAAATTATACAGTTTCATTTTTATTAACTTACTTTTTTTCATTATTTGGTATACTTTATTTCTAGAGTTGCCATTTCTCAAAACATAATTCAAATAATTAGTCTAATAAAAACAATATATCTCTGGTATGATTTAAAACAACAAAAATACCTTTGAATCATTTTTTTTCTTGTTTAGTTTTAAGGTTATAAACCACGCTCGTCTGTGACTCTACAAAAGAAAGAGAGGGAGAACGCATTATAGAAATATACGCAGAGACAAAGAGAAAGAAAGAGAGAGCATAGAAATATAGACTGAGAGAAAGAGAAAAGCGTATAACGTAACGTAACGTTTTCTGCCGAATCTCTCCTACCGAGACCCCCTAAAGAAACTTAGTTCCAAAAAATGATGGACAAATATTAAAAACAATAAAAATGAAAAAATAATAAAAAATGTAATTTTGAAAAATCGGTTTTGGGGTTCCTTAAAAAAATTATTACAAAAATGGTGGGCAAACATGGTCAAAACATGTTTTTTCAGATGCCATTCTCAAAGTCAAGAAAGATTGTATGGCCTAGCAATTTTATTGTCTGAACGCGATATAGCATGGCTCAAGTCATATGAAAATATAACCAAGGACTTCGCAATGAGGAAATCGCGTGTAAATTAAATCTTTAAATAGAAGATGTTGTTTTTAATTTTCTTTTACGGTGTGCATTGGGTTTTTACTATCTCGATGGGCCCTACGTATATAAAGACCGGGGTTTACAGGAGAATCTTATTTATGTTCAAACCGCTCTAGAAATAATTCTATGTACAATTATGAATTTTGTTTTTCTATAATGTTTTATTAGTTTTAAGAACTTTATAATAATAACCTTGCATATTTTCTTTTTTTATATTTTCTTGGAAAAAAACTGATAAATGACAGCGTTTCTACGCTGATATTACAATTAAAATTGTCTATGATACCTTTTTATACTCAGGAAAGAAGAAAACAGTTTTTAAAATAGAATTTAAATAAAAAAGCACCACATTTCAAAACACCGTACGAAACGATATCCGCCTAGATATCCGCATCTACAACATTTATTCGTTGTAATTATTATACTTGTTCTCATATACGATTTGTAAATGACGTTAAATACAAAATATTATATATATATATATATATATATATATATATATATATATATATATATATATATATATATATATATATATATATTTATATATATATATATATATACATATATATATGTATGTATATATACATATACATATATATATATATATATATATATAAAGCCTTTTTAAAAAATGCCATATTTGACATGTTGAACATCTTTAAATACGAAGGCACCGTCGATCTGAACTAACGAGTATTTGTTGTCACTTGTGTATTGTATAATTGTGAATTTTGACAAATAGTGTCTAATAAGCGTTTTTTTAATTCTTTTTAGTTATACTTCCTTTTCCAAATTTTACCAAGTAAAGTATATTTAAGATGAAAATTTTTCAAAAGCGCAGTTACAGAATGTCGCACCGGGCGCATAAAAGGCTAGTTACGGCACTGGATGTACTACAAAAATATGTGAAAGAAATCACAGACTATAGTAAATAATAAGCAACATTTGTTACTGTTGGTGGCAATAAAGATTATTTCCATAAATATTTTATAGCTATATTTTATAGTTTATATAAATATTATATCAGCTTTTATGTGATTTTCCATTTTTATATATTCTATTTAATATGTATTCCCAATTAACGGTTAAAAATAATCGCTACACATTTTATGTAAGTACCATTCCTTATTTATGTTTAAAAAGAATCCCTACCCATTTTAAGTACCGTACCTTACTGTGTATCTATAGAATTTTTTATGTTTATTTAATTTATACGATAAATTGATGAAATTATTGAAATAGTTCCATTTTTATATAATTTTAGTGTAAATTTTTTCTGGTACATATTTTAAAAATCTAGTATTTTATAAATCATACAATTAGGTAAATTTGGAAAATCAATATGTAAAATTAACTCACGGTGTCAGGTTATCAGGTGAACTTTGCAAATTTAGGAAAGAAAATTAAATATTTTTTTGTATGAAAACCAAATAACTGTTCATTTCACACATTAATAATAAACTTTTAATTTTTTTGCATTTTAATGTAGTTTAAATTGAATACTACAAATTGCCAAATTTGTGGATTTTAACAATAAAATATAACTAGTATTTACCTCCACCATTTCTGTAACACAAATAAGGGAAACGCCAAACGTTTCCAATACCAATGGCATATCCCATACCAGACAGCACAAACTCAAATTTGGTTTCCCATGAACCACGTAGTTTGGCATCAGCATAATACTTTTCCATATTTATTTGTTCACGACACATCTTAACTACTCAGCGCTTAAATATCAACTGTCCATTCAAAGACTTTTGTTACATTTACTTGTATTGCTACGTATGAGTAGTTGTTGATTGAATCTAATAGTCGACGCTTAAATACATTGTTACAAAAATAAGTTATTTTTTTATTCATAAATGTCAGTTTCTAAAAATATTTATTCTTATAGAACAACAAGATAACAGATAAATATTTTGACTAAGTAATTGAGATCATAAATCTCTTAATCTTTGCTTCGTCTTGTTTATTTTATCATGCATATAATTGCATTGAATTCCAACTTCTAACTAATATTTCGCACTATTTCGTAATATTTATTATACTGTTAAGTTTAAATATTTTCAGATGGAAAGTTTAAAAAAATTTAAGTTTTGCATTTTAAATTGAAATGATAAATTGGTTAAATTATTGAAGAAGCTTAATTTTTATATTGTAGCAATATAGTACAAATTTCTGTTTTCTAGGTGTTTTAATATGGAAATTTAGAAATTATACAAATTATGTAAATTTAGCAGATTATTATGCAAAAATTACTCAGTAAAATGACAAATAGAACAGTAAAAAACTATTTTTTGAACTGTAACTTTTAAAAAGGTCGACCTTGAATGAATGCAAATATGGTACAATTTAATTTTGTTAAATATAGTTTTCATTTTCTATTATTTCATTACAATATTAATTTTCATTTTTTATTACAATTTTAAATAAATTGATGTTTTGTACCAGTGTTTCCTAAAGTGCAGTACGCGTATCCCAAGGGCCACAAGAGGAGTTTGAAAGGGATCCGAAAATATTATTCAAAATTCCTTTTGTGTTGAATTATTTTTAAATTAAATAAAAGATGATGCCGCAAATATTACTTTTTATAAAATATTTGAAGGAATTAACGTATATTTTTCAAAATATCTGTAAAATTCTGGTGAATTAGCTGTGAATCTGCAACAGTTCAATCCTCTTTGACTATTAAGTAATACAATACAGCCGGCGCGAGTGGTGTAGTGGTGACGCTCGTGGCCTCATGTTAGAGCGCTAACTGACAAGTATAGAGGTCCCGAGTTCTATCCCCAGTGCCGGCCGCATTAGTTCCAGAAGACAAATGTGAAAAATGGTAATAAGCGCAATTTAAAATAACAACAGGTTTCTGGGGCTAAGTGAATGTGAATGCAGAATACAATAGGCTACCACTAGGCCGCAGTGTTCGAAGGGTCGGCGGCAAACCCGGCATTCACATCGAACCAAACTTTAAAAAAAATACAATACAAATCAAAACTTTAGTTTATTTTTAATTCTATTTATTTAGTTTTCTGTTATTTTTTCTCATGTAATTTTTAAATAACCAATAGTTGATTTTAAACTGATTTTAAATCCGAAAGTCTTGTAAAAAGAACTCTTTATAAGAATTATTAAATATTGTTTTTCTTAAATTTATAATAAAAAAAATGTTTTTTTTAATTGCAAACCTTAGTGTACCGTTAGGTGTTAAGGTAAGAATCTATATAGACACAAGTACAGTATTATAGAAATTACAAACTTATATTAGTTGTGGACTAGTCTAGCCCATTCCTTTCTGTCGTTACTCATCCTTTTTGCTCGTTCCATGACAGTCCCTTTCTCTTAAAATTTCTGCCACCTTACCCCTTGCCACCTAAAATTTCTGCCACCTTACCCCTTTATTAAGGGATACCCCTTGCTCTGCGCTTGCGCGGTCTCGCCTGCCATATTTGTTTTGTTGATCTTTCCTCCTTACTAGGTGACGAAACCATTTTAATTGTTGCCGTTTGATGCTTTCTATGAAGGGTTCTACTTCCAGTTCTTCTCTTACTAACTCGTTTCTTATTCTATCTCTTCGTGTAATTCCCTTTAATACTCGTAGGTACCTCATTTCCAATTGCTTGAAGTTAGTTCATTGCTTGGGTTTAAAAATAGTTTTGAATACCGTAATTTTTGATTTGCTGGATATTTCTTTTTTCCTTGTGAAGGTATTGTTCAGTGAATTATATAACCTAGCAGCACTTTCCAATCTATCATTTATTTCTGCATCGATCATTCCATTTTTGTGAATCTTCACTCTCAAATATTTGTACTTGCTAAAAAAAATAAACTTAAATGTTTGCACATGCTCTAATCGTTTTTCATCTAATTTTATTGACATTCCCAAATCTTCCTTTCCCATGACCATTGCCTTAGTTTTTCCTGCATTCATACTCAAATTTCTACCTATTAGTGTATTTTTCCATATATTCAGGTTATATTGCAGATCTTGTTCGTTTTTCGCATATATTACCATGTCATCAGCAAATACGCTCACTGATACTTCTACCATTTGCATTTTTTTAATTCATAATAAAAAATGTAATATAGTATAAATGTATATACTAAATTATATTTTAAACTCCAATCCGGGGACTGTATATTAATTAAAATATGTGAGTACAGTTTTTGCCTGTAACAGAATATTCCAAGAACTTTCTACTACGGGGTACGTTGTGTAAATATTAGTAATTCATAGTTACATTAATTTGATAATATAAACACTTGACGCTTGACAACTTAACACTCGACTGAAGAAGGTTATTTTCAAGTTACAATTACAATTACAATTACGAATTGATGATTGATTGGAATTATACTAAGGGTTTTATTCTGCAATTACCCGGAGACGATTGTACAAGATTAGAGAGTTGCGAAAAAATAAGTCACTTTGCTAACTAGATTAACGGCTGGGTTACGCCTCTGTTTAAAATATCTAATGACACTAGAAGATTAAGTTTCGAGCCATTGTTTGCAATTATGGAATATTTTGAGATTGTCTATTTTCGTGAATTTAAGATTACATTCGAGACATTTTTTTTCAAAAAGAACTAGTGCCTTTTATAAGAAGAAAAGCGCGACAATGTTCTAAAAACAGAGTTGAAAAATTTCACCTTATCTGACCGTAATACGGACTATATACGGTAATGCATTCGGAATTTCTTATACACCGGATTTTTGAGGAGGTCGATGTAGCATTAAACAATATGTGGAACACCTTTGAAGAGAGTTTCAATGCTACTTGAAGATTTTGCTTTCGAAGAACTTTTGCGATTTCTTTGCTTGTTTTGCTAAAATATGTCAGGGAAATGAATGTTTTATTTGAATTTGAGGTTTTCTGATATATTTCAGCCATTGCTATTTGAATTCGTTTGTTGTTGATTAAATTTTGGATGGAGAACCATTCTCTGTAGCAATTGAAATGATGGTATTTCACTCTTTAATTCTTTTTCCCATGTGAAGGGGAGCATCCCGCTGCCCTATTCGATTTTGTTTTTTTATGTATTAAAGAAATGGGGTACATATGGATCAACAGTTTTGGAAAAAACTGTTTTATACACACAACGCAGTTTATTCATTTTGTATTGGGAATTTACAGAAATTAAAATTTTGTAAATTTTTATGCAATTTTATGAAACACTGTTTTGACAGATATTAATGTTACAGCATAAGTAATAATTTTCTTCAATAAGTAATAATACTAAAAATTTTCAAAATTTTCAATGGATGTTTGCAATTTACGTTTTATAAATACAAATTTTAATTGTCTAGTTTGCATTTTGAAATAATAAGAAAAAGTTTTGTTATTTGTTTTGAAGATGTTTTTTGAACAAAATAGCCAGAATCGTTTTACGAACTGGCGTTCTGACAATTTCGGTATTTTAAAAGTTGCACGTTCTGGAAGCTGGTTGAAGCTGATAAAAGAAAATATAGGTATTGATTGAAGCAAATTCTCGTATAACATCAGAAGAAATTGCAATAAGATTGAATTTATCGACCGTTTCAAATCATATGAAACGACTTGGTTTTAAGCTCCACACTTGGGTTCCACAGATTTTCGGATTTATGTATGCACTAAACAGCAACAGTTTAAGGCCGCGTAATCTACCGTGGCTTTAAATAAAGAGAAAAAGAGATTTGATTAAAACATCTGTGCAATATTCTTCGTTATAAAATTTTAATTAAATAATTTTGCATAACTGGTAATAAAAAATGAACATAAGCGATCATGCAGCAAAAAATATGTGCTCAAGATAATTAGCTCATATGACCATATTAACAAAAAATGGTATTCCTTATTGTGTTGTGTGAGTTTTAGGGAGAACTGTTGTTTTGAGCTTCAAGCAGACAATTTCGCAGTTGACTCAGAAGTGTTTTTTACAATTTAAGTAATCCTATCAAACATATTTCTATAACTCTCTAAATATTAATACGAGTAATAAATCGCCATGATAACGCCAGACCCCTTACAAATTTGATAACTCGACAGAACCTATTACAGATTGGATGAGATGTATTAAATTTTCTCTAGACCTTGATAATACTAATTTCACTTAGTACTAGTAGATAGAACGATCAACTCTTAATAATACTACGAGCAGTTGTATTGTATTTATTCAGGTTTAAGAGAAAGGCAAAACTTAATCAACATTTATCGAGTGCAGTCCCGTGAAGATAATGCGACGCCCGATACTGTCTGTAAACTCCTCGATAAACTAAAAGAATTTCTACCACATTTGTTTTTACTACTTAATGGCAAGTAATAGATGGCATCAAACAGGATCGTCACAAGACAAAAGATTGCTCAACAACTCAACTATGATGTTAAGAAGACAAATCCAAAGATACAAAAACACCACAATGAATAGCAATTTATAATCACTAAGAGCTGATAACTGTAATGACTATTCTTCCTAGAAAGTAACGAAGAAAATTAGGAGAACAATTGTGCAAAATTCCTCCAATTAAAAATGAAAACGGAAAATTGGCAATCAATAATGAGCAAAGGGCTAAAATTTTCTAGGGATACAAAGGGATAAAATCTACCAAACACTTTTCAGCCATTAGATGTTTAATTTTTTTCAAGAACTTCTAAAATAAATCAAAACTAAAATAAGTGCAACAAATAACCTGGCTACGATCTAATAAATGGTGAAATATTAAAAAAAAATCCACAAAAGACTATTTATTACTAAACTTGCAACAATTATAAACGCTGCTTTTAGAAAAAAGAATATCCTACAGCAAAACCTACATACGAAGCTGCCTCTTACAGTCCCGAATCATTACTTCCAATAAACAAAAAACGCTTCATACGGCGTCTTATTCCTATAATAGAAACAAATGAATTAATACCAGATCACCAGTGTGATTAACGCCCCATAAAGCGTTTTTTTCATATAATAGGAAAAAATAACTAAAATAATACCAGACCATCAGTTTGCATTTCGACAAAAACATTCCACCGTTGATAAAGTTTATCGGAGAAAAATCGGGAAAATTTTCGGGTGCTAGAAAAATGATCCACGCTTCATAGATTCAAATTTATCTGACCTTAAGCTCCCTGTATATTTTTATTAATTTTGAGAATTCTTACTCTCATAATGTCGTTTAATGTTATATTCCTTGGGAACTACTATTGTTTCATTGCAACTTAAACGAATTGACTTATTTCCTTTCTAAAGTACAAAATAACCTTATCCCCATTTTCCCTTAAATACTTTGCATTTAATGTCAATTTTTCTATTATTCTCCATATTTACACCTATTACAATTATAAAAACATATATATCAAATTTCATAAAAAATATGTATACATACTCTACGCAAATATAAGTCAGCTTTTAAATACTGAACTCTTATATCTGCGCTAATACTTACATGTTTTCTGTCTAAAGAATCTAGAAGACCTGAAACCCGTTTCATTTACATCGCGCAATTGTCACGCACGTGTTTCTATCTTATTGTTACTTACTGCGTAATTTGTAGGGTGGGTTGCAAACCTATTCAAAATATAATACATTATAAAAAATCAATAAAGTTGTCATGATAAATAAATCGACAAAAACTCGACAAAAGTTCGATTTGTACATTCGACAGGTTCGACAGGTATGAAATAAGAAGATTTTTGTCCTATGAACTTGATCAACGGTGGAATGTTTTTGTCGAAGTCCATACTGATGGTCTTGTATTGTTTTTGTTAATTTTTTCTATTATAGGAATAAAACACTTTATGAGGCGTTGATTACACTGATGATCTGGTATTAATTTATTTGTTTCTATTATAGGAATAAGACGCTTTATGAAGCGTTTCTCGTTTATTGGCAGTAATGATTCGGGACTGTAAGAGGCAGCTTCGTATGTAGGTTTTGCTACCATTATCACTTCTGCAGTTTTCTACAACTATGTGACATGCTTTATTCTATAAGCACATTTCCTTGTGTCTAAAACAAAGCAATGGTACAGGCGAGGGATCGAAAACTTGATTTATTTTTTATAATGGATTATATAATAGGTTTTCAACCCACCCTAAAAATTACGCAGTAAGTAACAATAAGTAAGATAGAAACGCGTGCGTGACAGTTGCGCGATGTAAATGAAACGGGTTTCAAGCCTTCTAGACTTTTTAACAGCAAACGTGTAAGTATTAGCGCAGATATAAGAGTTCAGTATTCAAAAGCTGACTTTTGAATACTGTATATATATTTTTTTATGAAATTTTATAGATATGTTTTTTTATAATTGTAATAGGTGTAAATATGGAGATGAAAAGAAAAATTGACATTAAATGCAAAGTAATTAGGGAAAAATGGGGATAAGGTTATTTTGTAATTGAGAAAGGAAATAAGTCAATTCGTTTAATTTGCAATGAAACAATAGTAGTTCTCAAAGAATATAACATTAAACGACATATGAGAGTAAGGATTATCAAAATTTCTCAAAATATACAGGGAGCTTAAGGTCAGATAAATTTGAATCTTTTAAGCGTGAATTGCAATCTTAGCAATTAGTGTTTAAAAAAGTCTGTACTGAACAAAAGTTACTCATACCAGTTTCTGTGTGGCATATTCAATTGCAAAACATACAAAGCCATTTACTGACTTAGAAATTATGACAGAATGCATGAATGCATGAAAACTGCCCCAAAAAAGCTAATTTATTTAAAACTATGAGTATGTCAAAAATATTGTAGCTGGGAGAATACCAGATATTGGAAACAATGTTTTAATTCAATTGCTGAAAACCGTCAAAAGTCAACAATTTGAATGGTTTTCGTTGGCTTTGGATGAATCTGGAGATATTTCTGATATTGGGCAATTGTTATTGTTTATAAGAGAAATAGATAAGAAATATAATATTTAGAGCTCCTTGACGTACACAGCTTTCACTGAACGACTACGGGAGAAGACATTTGTAAAGGAACATTGCATTATTCATCTGCAAGCCTGCTGCGCAAAGTATTTCTATATGTAATGTTAAAACCTGTTGTTTCAACTGCTAATTTTATAAGGTCACACGCTTTGATTCATCGACAACTTGCGAGTTCATTAAAGACATTGGTGAAAACGACTTGCCGTACTACACTGCAGTCCGCTGGCATAGTTGCGGAAAAGTTTTAAGGCAGTTTTTTTGACTCCGGGCAGAAATTATTATTGTTTTAAATAAAAAGAATCGTTCTCTTGCTGAGTTAAACAATAATGGGTGGCTGTGCGAGATATATTTGTTTTACAGATACAATAAAACATATGATCTTAATTTAAGATTCCAAGGAGAAAATTTGCTATTGTCTGATCTGTAAACAGCTATAAAATCATTTCGACAACAAATCTTTTTTCTACTGATATATGTGAAAATGGAATTTTTTCCACGGCTTACCCTACATGAAAGTGACATTTTTTCATTCTAGAAATGAAAATATTTTCACATCGAGAGATGAAAATGAGCATTTTAAATTTATGATTTTCTCGATTAGAACACTAAACTAACCAAATTTGCAAGAACTTTCTTATTAATTACATCAATTTCAATGAAATATTTTATATACAAACGTAAAACGAGCCTGAAACTATTTAAAAAGCCGAAATAAAATTAGGACATTTGACTTGAAAAGTATCACCTTCTATGAGAATGCAATATGTTACCATAGAAACGACCAAACCAACAATTAAATTTGTATTGACATTTCTGACAGTTCGCTTCGAATTGGATTTATTAAAGTCGAATTATTGATTCTACAACCGAAATCAGTAGAAAAAATTGCATTTACTACTCGAAATGAAAGTGTTTCTTTTTTTGGTTCGGTGTGATTGCTAACTCGCTGGCGCCCGTGAGCAAACTCCCACCTCACCAAAAAAACGCCACTTTCATCTCTTGCTGTAAAATATTCTATTGTTTAAATAGCAATTAAATAAAAACTGTTTTACTCATTTTAATACCTGCCGAAAAATTTTGCCAGGAAACTGAGACATAATTTCCCATTGATTTTGCAGTTGCTGCTTTGGAATAGTTAAAGAAAAATTTTGAATCCCGATTTTCCGCATTAGACTTAATTGCAAATGTCAAACAAAAATTATTATGGCATAGAAACTGTTGACTTTCTAATTAGTTCACTATTAATTTGAATAACTATATATTAATAATTAACTAATATTTGTTGATACCTTAAATAATGTCGTTATATTTATTCTTTATTACACAGACAGATTTCATTATTATCGACGTTATACATTAGTTCAAACAATATGGTAAGACGGGAAATTTAGATACTTAAATTAACACACCTGCCAAATTTAAGCCTTCCATGTGTATGCTATAACTAACATAATTACAGCAATAAAGAAAAAACACTTACAAATAAAACTTATTAAATTTGTCTAATGTTAACATTCCAATTTTTTCTCGCAAGAATTGAAATTTATTCCTTTATATGCTTTAGTTAGTACATCAGCAAATTGGTTATTAGTCGATACATATTGTAGATCAATCACTTTAGCAAAATGTTTTTCTTTAATGAAATGATATTAAATGTGTATATGTTTACACCTTTTGTGAAAGTTTATATTTTTAATAAAACTGATAGCACTCTGATTATCTATATTAATACACACTGGTTGTTGGTTAAATTCTCCAAGATCACTTAGAAGATGCTTTATTCAAATTGCCTTCTTTGTAGTGGCACATGCTGCCATGAATTCTGCTTCAGTTGTCGAAAGGGCAACTGTGTGTTGACGTTGGCTATACCATTTTTAATGAACTGGCCTCTGGTTGAACGTCTAGTTGTGACATCGTTGGCATAGTCAGCATCACTATAGCCAGTCAACTCAGAGGATTTAGATTCTGATGAGTAGCATAAACCAAATTGATAGTATCTTTGAGATACATATCTTAACGATAGAATTTTCTTAACTGCTTTCCAATGAGTTTTATCGTAGCAATTCAAATATCGACTCACCAGACTTACTGCCTCTCGGTAAGGAATGTTCTTGTCAGGCTGATGGTCACTTTTCTCCAGCTTTGAGCGAGGATTAACTGGAAAGCTGTTGGTGTTGGCACTTTCGATATTAAATTTATTTAATAACAGTTTAATATAATTTATTTGGTGAATTAAGATATACCTGTCAGAGATTTGAATGTCCATTCCAACAAAATTTCTTGGTGGGCAGATTGTCATATCAAATATTGTTTGCAAATCATTTGTAATAGATTGCAGTACAGACATCGATTTAGAAAATAGAAGTCCATCATCGACATATAGACAAAGATAACACTTTATTCCTATAATATTTGTAACATAAACGCATTGATCAAATTTCTGAAGTACTGAATTAAAAGTAGTGTTCCAGCACCGTGGTGACTGTTGAAACTTTATCAATTTACATATTTTATTTGGTTCACATGTCAGACCATCCGGGGGGATTTATAAATATGTTTTCCTCCAGTTCCCCATACAAAAAGACTGTGTTGATGTCAAGTTGAAGAATTTCATAACCATTTTTAGCAGCTAGAGATAATAGTATACGGATAGAATCATACCTGACTGTGGGCGAGAACGTTACTTTATAATCTATACCTTGGGCATGTGTATACCCCTTTGCACAGAGTCTGAAGCGGCGACCCGTTGGTTGATCTTTGACTCTAAAAACCCATTTAGAGCCGATGACATTTTCATGTACATGTCCATGTACCATTCCTTCGATGGGCTTCAAGTTCCTCTTTAATAAACTCTTTCCATTTGTCAGCATTAATAGAGCTGATAGCTTCTTCGTATACTTCGGTGACTTCCTCAGGCAATAAACGTTCAGCACAACATAGGTGAATTTGTTTGATTCTGAGTCTTAAAGACATGTTGCTTTGAGGAGGAGTATTAATTTCAACAGCTGGTAAATATTCATCTGAATCTGATTTATTTCTGACTGTACTACATGAGCTATTTGAGTTGTATGATTCTTCTCTGCTATTTTCATTACTTTCGTTATACATTAAACTTTTATTATTTTTACAATTTATGTCTAATGTTTTAATTTCTGTTTCAGAAAATTCAAGTGCAGCGAAGTGTCTCTTGACAGTGGATTCAAGTAATACTGCATCTCTGCTCTTGATAACAGTTGATAACTAGTATTTGGTTTTATGAACCTATAGCCTTTTGTGTTGTTATAGTAGCCAGTAAAGATCATCTTTTGGGCTTTTGGATCCCACTTCTTGCGTTTTTCTTTTGGCAGGTGACGCATAGCTTCACATCCAAGTACTTTCATGTGACTGACATTAGGTTTATGACCTGACCATACCTCTTCAAGAGTTTTGAATCATAGGGATCTAGTTAGAGATCTGTTTATGATATATGCAGCAGTTTTTATGGCTTCAGCCCAGTAAAACTTTGGCAAACCGGAATTCAGTATCATGCATTTTTCTCTCTCAACAAGCATCCTATTCCGGTTGCAACTCCCTGCAACTCTATTTTGTGCGCTGGAGTATATGGTGTTCATGTTTGATGTTTTATTCCAGCATCTTTTAGATAGTCAGAGAATGGTTTATTGACATATTCCAGGCCATTGTCAGTTGGAACACATTTGAGCTTGAATTCTATTTGATTTTCTACTTCGGTCTTGAACTCCTTAAATTTTGACAAAACTTCAGTTTTGTTGTTTAGTATGTATACCAGCACCTTTTTAGAATGATCATCCAAAAATGTTAGAAATTATTTAGCTCCATCTACATAGTGACTGTGTTTCTATGGGGCCACACAAGTCTGAATGCACCAGTTCCAATTGTTTTGTATAATGTGACACTTAACTCTTGAAAGGCAATCTTGACTGCTTGCCTTCTTTGCACGTGATGCAAGTCATATTGTTGCTTTTACCAGCTAATGTTAATCCTTCTGTGCTTCCTGTCTTTGCACTTTCAAAGTTCAGATGGCACATTCCTTGGTGCCATAACAATATATCATCTTGTTTAACATAGGACATGCATACATAATCAGTATTTTGCTGTAGCTACAATAACTTTTTGTCTGTTCAATATAACACAGCCTTTGGAATCAAATTTTATTTGGCCACCATTTTGTGTAATCTGATGCACAGATATTAAATTCACTTCAAGTTCTGGTATGTACAAGACATTTGTAAATAATATTTTATTTGACTGACCTTTTCCATTTAATGTAGTCAAAGTCATATCACCGGAGCTGCTTACTAGAAGAGTCTCATTATCAGCAACTTCTTATCAGTTCTACAGATGGTAAATGTTTATTACGTACAAGGTGGTGTTGTCTTGTCATGTGCATGGTTGCTCCGGAATCAATGTAACAAGCAGAGCTGTTGTTGTCATAGGGAGCGACAAATGCAGCAGCATATGAACTGATTGATTTAGCAACCTTTTCTTAGTGTTTTAACCACCAATCTGTGCTTTTGTGTCCATATTTATTACACTCAAACATTTTGGACCTTTGTTGAACTTCTTTTTCACATACTTGGTTTTTTAACCAAACGCAGTTGTAAAAGCAGAGTTATTGTTTTCATATTTCACTTTTTGGATCAATTTAGATTTAACAGAGTCCGCTCTTATCTTCATTCCAGAGCTTTCTATAGCAAGGATCATCAGTTATAGGATTCAGCCAATCCTGAGAGCAGATTCCCTAGCCATTCGTCATCAACCTTGAATCCAATATTTTCGGAGTTTATGTGCTGTAGACATTATCTTGCTCACATATTTGTCTATATTTAGGCAACCGGAGAGTGTAGCTGTGCAGAGATCTCATAGTAGACTAACTCTGCGTGTAAACCATGAGTCATCAAAAGCACGGGACAGATTTTCCCAAACTTCTTCTGTGGTTTATGCTTCTTGAATATGCACATAGTGGATTGCGTCAACCAGTAATATTATTTTTGATTTGGCTTTAGTGTCGTTTTTTGCATCAATTGGTTCGTTATTGGGATTTTCATTTTTAATTTGAATAACTATATATTAATAATTAACTTACACTCGTTGATACGTTAAATAATGTCGTCATATTTATTCTTTATTACACAGACAGATTTCATTATAATCGACATTATACATTAGTTAAAACAATATGGTAAGGCGGGATATTTAAATACTTTCAATTCATTTAATGGTATTCACATTTTTAAATATAATTTTAAAAATTCAAGAATCAATTTTATAAAAGTCTTCCATGTACATTTGATCAATTGCGGAAATTTTGCCCGATTTTTTTTAGTTGTATTTGGAACTACTTATTTGTGTGAGAAAACGTCCTGCAAAATGAATTCCATTAAAAACGCGTACAAAACCAGTTTAAACGATAGCCATATTAAGTCCCTTAAGATTATCGGCACAAGTAAACTTGAACCACAACTCCAAACCCTGGTCAGCGAAAAATCACAGCTTCACCAATCTCATTATTTTGTTTTATTATAAATATAATAGTTAGTTATTATGTTTTTATTTTGTACGGGTTTGTATGTATTTTTCATGAAAGTAATAAATATTTGATTATTTTGTATTTTTCAAGGAAAACAAATCAGAGGGCGGGCCAGATTGATGGTGTGCGGGGACCAGTATTGGTCCGCGTGCCAAAATTTAGAGACCCCTGATAAATACGAAAACCAAAGAGTCATCTATAAACGCAAATCAAGCTACATGCCTTTAAGAAACCGCGCAAATCATATTTATTTATCTATTTATTTATTCAGTGTAGGGTCATCACCTAATATAATACAACTAAAATAAAAATAAACTTTTGTGACTTTTTGCAAAATGTTTAAAAATTACTTCGCTGGTGATACCTACCACTATATTGATTTCTACAAATATGCACATAAGTGATTTTAAACTTGTTTTGTGCAGAACGTTATCATAGTTTTTTTTTTAACAAATTGGATAATATTTTTCCTATACTGAATTAAACAATTTTATAATTATAAATACAAAGTAGAGTAAATTAATCAATTAGTTTTATGAATGAAACATAGTTGTCATTTATAAACGTCTTACATTGCATTGAATATTTTTTTGTAGCTTTTAACATTTCTAATACTCAAGGGTAATAAATTGTAAGTCTTTGGGACAAGATGGTAAGCAAATCTTGCTTATACATTTTTATAAGAGTTAGATACTTCCAGCAATTTGTTTGTCATACTACGAGTCACAATATTATGCAAGATACGATTTTTTAAACGTTCTTTTTTATGCATAAATATTACCAACGTATGAAAGGACAGCGATCGTATATTGCATATATCCCTTCCAAAAAGTAGTCTGGTCTACCTTTTTTGTAAATAATTTTCTGTACATAATTTTGAATTGTAGACAAGGTTTTTAATGAATTTTCATATAGTGCTTCCCAAACCAGAATTCCATATCTTAAAAGTGATTCTACTAGAGATTTGTATACCAAAATCAATATATTTTTACTCAAGATACCTCTTAACTGATAAAATTTGTAAATTAGTTTTCTAATTCGCGTTGTTAAATATGCTACATGTTGGTTCCATTTTGTATTTTTATCTATAATAATTCCTAAATATTTAGTATTTTCAACTTCTTTTATGTCTCCAAAGTCCTTAATATTAATGCTGTGAAATTTGGGTCTGTCTATATCTGTGATGGTAAATGCTAATATAATTGGTCTTATCTGCATTTAGAGACAGCTGATACCCATCCAACCACATCTTTATGACATTCATACCTTCTTGAACACTTTTCTTAGTGACTTCCCAATCATATCCACTAAATATGGCAACAGTATCATCAGCATATGATATTTCTTTGCTATCTATGTTAAGTATTAATAGATGATTTATATAAATGGTGAAGAGTATAGGACCTTGAACTGTCCCCTGAGGCACACCCACTCTCACCAGTTGCGGTTCACTTCGAATTTTATCGACTTTCACATATTGTGAACGGTCGTTTAGATAATCTCTGGAAAGACTTGATACACTACCACGAATTCCATACCGCTCTAACACTTGTAGTAATTTTTCATGATGTACCGTGTCAAAGTATATTCAAAATTAAATATATTTAAAAACATTAAAAAGAAGTAAAAAGAAAGATCTTAGCTTGCAAATGAACTATATTATAAAAGAGACAAAAGAACAAGGAATGAATGCATTTTCTATAAGTTTTTTTATCCACTGTTAAAATATGATACAATTATTTTTTACACTCACTAATTGTTAGATTGTTTTGTATTCTATAAATAATGTGATTTAAAACTCAATTATGTATTTTCGACATGTTACAGGTACATGTAACTACTTTTGTAATATGTTTCATAAAATCTAACTTAAACCTTATCATTAATTTTTATATATTTCTATTTTCAGTATTTGTATTAAAAATAAATGATGAAAAAAAAAAATAATAAAATACCCAATATGTACTTGTGTTATTTATGTTTTAAAATTTTTAGTAACATAATTGCTAAAAAATAGGTATACCTTGCTGCTGGTATGAAACATTTTAAAAATAAAGTCATTGCTATATTCGTTTGAAATCTAAGTATATTATAATCCTACCTCCTCCATTCCTATAACACAGATAAGGAAACCTCCAAACATTCCCAATCCCTATCGCATATCCAAGACATGATAACAAGAATTCAGTCTTGCTGCTCCAATTTCCACGTATCTTGGCTAAATTTTCACCGTGCTCCATATCCAGTTTCACTCTTCACCCAGCTCAATAACACACCACACACGAAATGCCGCCAAACAGTCCTAACTCCTGTCCATTATATTATCAGAACAATTGGGGATAAGTAGACACATGGCTAAATCCAAGGTTCAAATTCAACTACCTATTAATATCAATGAGTGAACTTTATATGTAATCGGCGGTTCCGTTAAAGTAAGGGAGAAATGATTGAGTAATTTTTGTTTCAGATTTATTTTGATACTATTTACTATTGTAGATTATTAAGGATAATTTATTTAGGTGAAACAGTATTCAAAGTATAATAACATTAATATTTTAAATAAATTCATATTCAAACCATATCATAGAAATATTTTCATAGCTGATTTATTCACAAATTATTTGCAAACCGCAATATTAGTGCAAAAAAAGTAGAAGAGAAAACAATAATTTAGAAATAGTGAGTTGTAAGAAAATTGTAAGTTAAAGAACGAGTTCAATAAGTGCGATTTTTCGGCGCGAAAAACGCCTTATGAACGAGTTTTTTATACTATTTTTTTCTATTTTGCGCCCTTATTTGCCATTTTTAAATAAAAAATACGATATGAGCCATTAACGAACGCATATGATTGCTTTAATGACTTATAGAGAAAATTATAGAGAAACACCGGAAATTATAAAAGTTACGTAAACTCTGTAGACATGATGCAAGTAAACCTTATGTTTTTTGTAAAGAGAGATTAAAAATTACTATTTCCATCAAATGGTTCCTTTTTTAAATATAGAGGATGTTTATAGGCCCGGTATAGATGTTTATAGGATGTTTATACCCTTAAATTTCTATTTAATTTCAATATTCACTACTTGTTATCTACTCCTGTTATCCAGTTTTTTACTGCTTTATGTATTTTGTCTTTTATGGACATCTTTATTTTCGTCGACACCTAAACCGAGCAATTGTCGTTTTAGACAAACGAAATTTTCGAATTTTAATAAAAAAGTTGTATATTTTCGTATTAACTGTTGTATCTATCTCCGTCTATATGTTTTCTCTCCCATTGTAGCTCTACCTCTAACAGTCTTTCTTACACAATTTTTCATTCAGCATCTCTCGATGTTCTTTCTCTCCTTGAGATTACATGCTCTTCATTCATACATTAACTTTCACTCACTTTCTCACTATGAAAATACGCTTGTTTTAGCCTTGACACCTTAAACCGCTCACATACTTTCTCTCCCACTTTCTACCACGCCCTATAATATAAACGCATAATGTACTCCCCATATCTTTTTTTCTCGCTATATACCTTTTATACTCTTATAATCTCTTTGCCGCTGTTGTAGTCAGACTACGGACTTTCACTAGGGACCAAATCGGGGCAAGGAGTTTTTTTACGTTTATGGTAGAGTTATTCTTTCATCCATGAAATTACATCTTGGGACTATTGTGATAACCTAAGTCCTCGTATTAAAAAACGTGCGTCAAAAAGTACCTCTCGCGCATTATTAATATAAAATATAATATTCTTTATTATTAGTGCGCTTAAAGCATTACCATAGTATTCCGAAACCTAAACAATGGATACTATTTATTTTTTCTGGTTTATGTTATAATTTTGTAAAGCTAGTTACTGTGAATTGGGAATCGAAATTACAATTAAGAAAATTAATTGTCGTTTCTTTTCTTATAGGTAAGAATTTGTTATTAGATACTTTCATTTATGTAAGAATTAAAAGTATAATACTGTATTAATATTGCTCAAGAGTTTTCTAATTGGCTGTGTCGACCCAATCATTAGAAAATACAATTAACTACACACACACACACATATATATATATATATATATATATATATATATATATATATATATATATATATCTATATATTTATATATATATATATATATATATATATTTATATATATATATATATATATATATATATAATCAATATATTGTAAAAAGAATTTACGATTTAATGTGTCAGTGCACAAGATCATCTTGTCATCATCTTGCTCATAATATCTTTTAGATATTAATCCTTCAGTTATATAAATGTATATATATATATATATATATATATATATATATAACTGATGGATTAATATCTAAAAGATATTATGAGCAAGATGATGACAAGATGACCTACATCTTGTGCACTGACACATTAAATCGTAAATTCTTTTTACAATATATTGATTATATATATATATATATATATATATATATATATATATGTGTATGTATTTAATTGTATTTTCTAATGATTTGGTCGACACAGCCAATTTAGAACACTCTTGAGCAATATTAATACAATATTATACTTTTATTTATATATATATATATATATATAAATATATATATATATAGATATATATATATATAAATATATATATATATATATATATATATATATATATATATATATATATATATATATATATATGTGTGTGTAGTTAATTGTATTTTCTAATGATTCGGTCGACAAAGCCAATTTAGAACACTCTTGAGCAATATTAATACAATATTATACTTTTAATTCTTACATAAATGAAAGTATCTAATAACAAATTCTTACCTATAAGAAAAGAAACGACAATTAATTTTCTTAATTGTAATTTCGATTCCCAATTCACGGTAACTAGCTTTACAACATTATAACATAAACCAGAAAAAATAAATAGTATCCGTTGTTTAGGTTTCGGACTACTATGATAATGCTTTAAGCGCACTAATAATAAAGAATATTATATTTTATATTAATAATGCGCGAGAGGTACTTTTTGACGCACGTTTTTTAATACGAGGACTTAGGTTATCACAATAGTCCCAAGATGTAATTTCATGGATGAAAGAATAACTCTACCATAAACGTAAAAAAACTCCTTGCCCCGATTTAGTCCCTAGTGAAAGTCCGTAGTCTGACTACAACAGCGGCAAAGAGATTATAAGAGTATAAAAGGTATATAGCGAGAAAAAAAGATATGGGGAGTACATTATGCGTTTATATTATAGGGCGTGCTAGAAAGTGGGAGAGAAAGTATGTGAGCGGTTTAAGGTGTAAAGGCTAAAACAAGGGTATTTTCATAGTGAGAAAGTGAGTGAAAGTTAATGTACGAATGAAGAGCATGTAATCTCAAGGAGAGAAAGAACATCGAGAGATGCTGAGTGAAAAATTGTGTAAGAAAGACTGTTAGAGGTAGAGCTACAATGGGAGAGAAAAACATATAGACGGAGATAGATACAACAGTTAATACGAAAATATACAACTTTTTATTAAAATTCGAAAATTTCGTTTGTCTAAAACGACAATTGCTCGGTTTAGGTGTCGACGAAAATAAAGATGTCCATAAAAGACAAAATACATAAAGCAGTAAAAAACTGGATAACAGGAGTAGATAACAAGTAGTGAATATTGAAATTAAATAGAAATTTAAGGGTATAAACATCCTATAAACATCTATACCGGGCCTATAAACATCCTCTATATTTAAAAAAGGAACCATTTGATGGAAATAGTAATTTTTAATCTCTCTTTACAAAAACATAAGGTTTACTTGCATCATGCATTTATGTAAGAATTAAAAGTATAATATTGTATTAATATTGCTCAAGAGTGTTCTAAATTGGCTGTGTCGACCCAATCATTAGAAAATACAATTAACTACACACACACACATATATATATATATATATATATATATATATATATATATATATACATATATATATATATGTATAATTGTGTGGAGTTGTTAGTCTCCCATCGGGCGTCTCCCCTGGTAGGGGAATGCTCTCCAGATATGGAGGGTACTGAGGAAATAAAATACTCAGGGCGGACCAAAACTAACAATCAAAATCCAAGAGCGTCTGCAGTGGAGACCACCGGCAACCTGGTCAGCGTCTGTTCACCCACAGGGTGCGGCTGAAAACGTGCTCCAGGAACTAACAATCCCTGGTTCTAGAAAACCCAGTGGAAACATTGGACAAACAACATGATGTCAAGCAAACCATGGCTCGTGCAAGTAAAGTAAATAGTACCCCAGGTGGTAACCATTCCACCCGTCAACAAGAGGCGGCAACCGGGATTTCGGATTCTGGGGATCCCGAGCTTACACGAACACAGAGAAAGTCGGAGTTCTCCGACAAACTTCCCCGTAAAACTAAAACATACATCGGCACTTTCAATATCATTTCGCTAATCCAACCAGGAAAGCTACACAACCTAACATTAGAATTAGACAAACAAAAAATCCAGATCCTCGGACTACAGGAGACACGTTTCACAGAGGAAGACACAGTAGACTATGGTAATTACCGTATATTCAAGAGCAAAACTGAAAAACGAGTCGCCAAAGGTGCCACTATCCTAGGAATGGCCTTTGTAGTAAACAAAAAATGTTTAAGATCAGTAAAAGAAGTCACACCGGTCAACAACAAGCCAATGGCCATGCGCATCCAGTGTGCCAACAAAATACTCATTAATTAACGTATACGCACCTACGAATGGGGACAACAAAAAAGATCCAAGGAGAACAGAGATATTTTGGCAAACATTAGAGAAAATAATGAATAAAATTCCGAAGGAAGACACTAAAATCCTACTAGGAGATTTCAACGCACAAATTGGCAGAGAAAAATTGCATCAGAAAACAGTTGGGAAATTTCCCGCACACAAATTCACCAATAAAAATGGCTTAAGGTTAATCGAACTCTGTCAACAGCACAACCTCAAAATCATGTCCACCTCCCTCAGAAAAACACCTAAAAAACAAAAGACTTGGAGGTCTCCAATACAGTCCATCGGCGAATTCTAAATCGATCATATCACAATCACACACCAGGCGCAAAGAGAGGTCCATGAAGTCCGCAGAGGTGCGAACATAGACTCGGACCATTATCTAACTAGAATTAAAATAAAATTCACTCCAAATAGTATACATAAAAAAAACACACCTGCAGAAATTCGACACAAAAATGATCAAGGAAACCAACATAAAACAAGAATGGGATAAAGAACAGGCAAAGTACTGGGCAGACTTCCACAGGAAAATCGTACAGAAGGCAAAAGAACTGATTCCACTTAAGAAGAAAACAAAACACCCATGGTTCGACTCAGAATGTGAGAAAGCACTTGAAAAACGAAAACGGGCATTCCAAACCTACAACAGTAAAAAATCACCAGTAACACAACAGAAATTTAATGGAACAAGAAGAAAGGTCACCAAACTTTTCAGACAAACCAAGAGAAAATTTTTGAAAGAACAGTTAAAGTCCATAGAGGAAAACTTCATGAACTACAATATAAGAGACTTCTATAGAACATTCGCAGGTAAAATCAAAGGTTACACACCACAAAACCTATGTTTCAATAGAGAAATAGGAGAGCTGGCACTCACCAATCAAGAAAACTGCAGAGAACTATCAAGATATTTTTCTAATCTATTAAACTGCCAAGAACCTACCTTAAGATACCCCAGAGAAAAAATAGCAGAAAGACACCCGGATTCACCACCACCCATACAAGAAGAAATCCATAGACACATTCAAAGACTCAAGAACAACAGAACATCTGAAGAAGATGGAATCATTGCGGAATTACTGAAAAATCTAGGACCAAACTCACTACGAGAATTCACACAAATTATTCAAGAAATTTGGCAAACTGAAAAATTACCAGAGGACTGGAAATGCACACTCATACACCCACTACATAAAAAGGGGGACAGAGCTGATGTGAACAACTACAGAGGTATCTCCCTATTACAAGTCCCCTACAAGGTCATTTCCATGTGCCTCCTTCAAAGAGACCAAGCAGGCTTCAGATCAGGTCGCTCATGCGCGGAACAGATCTTCACACTAAAAACAGTACTCAAGCACAAAGCCATCAGAAATCACCAGTTACTCCATAGACAGGCAATCACTTTTCGAAATTCTGGAAGACCAAGGACTGGACTTGAAAACACTAGGACTCATTAAAAAAAATCAGACATAGCATTCAAAATCAGACACAGCATCAAAAGTAAAGTTCATGGGAGAAATTTCCGAACCATTTCTGATAAAAACAGGTGTCAGACAAGGAGATGGCCTGTCCCCGCTACTCTTTAATGTGGCTTTAGACAAAGTGATGAAAGAATGGGAAAAAGAGCTAAAAGCTCAAAAGCGCTGGAAACCCATACAATTACGACGATATAGCAATACTTGCGGAGAGTGAAGCGACAGCAATCAAGCAGATAGAAGTGATCAAAGAATGCGCATAAAAAGTTTACACATCTACAAATCTCCTTCACAAAAACAGAATTCATTTGCACAAAAATCAACATACAAAAATTGAAGACGAAATACAGTGAAATCAAAAGAGTATCCCATTTCAAATACCTTGGAGAAATTTTAGGACCTACAGGAGGATAAAAAATAGCTCAAAAAACTAGACAACAGAAAATGATGAGGGCCTTCTTTAAAACACGAGACATCTACAACAAACAATGCCTGTCAATAAACACAAAAGTTAAACACTACAACACTATAGAGAAACCAGAAGCACTCTATGCGAGTGAGACGCTTACACTCCACACAAAAAGAGATCTAGAAAATCTTCTAAAAGAAGAAAGGGGGAATCGTGAGAAAAAATTTAGGCCCAAAACAAACAGAAGACGGATACAGACTACACTCCTGGAAAACAATAGAAAAAATATCCAACCTCGCTTCAGACTTCAGGAAAAGGAGACTCAAATTTGATCGACACCTCTACAGTCTACCAGAAACCATGATCGCGAAGCGAGTCCTCACATACATAAAAAGAGTCAAGACGACAACTCCATGGATAGTCGAAGTAAGAAAAGATCTGGAAGAAGCACAAATAAACATTACAGAAATTGAAAATAGAGAGACTTACAGACAAAAGGTTAACAAATGGGAAGTGATGTCGGAGAATGAGCAGCCCAAGAAGACCGGAACAAAGTGGACGGAAGAGAGGAAGAGGATCAACGGAGAAAAAATGAGAAAAGCGTGGGCAAATAGAAAAAAACATCACAAAATGAAGTCAAATTTGCATTGCGTGATCCCATAGGGCCAAACGATAATAATATATATATATATATATATATATATATATATATATATATATATATATATATATATATATATATATATAGATTAAATCTTTTTGCAACTTCTTACTCTTGCACAATGGTCTCAAGGTAATTCCCTAATCGCAGAAAGGCACCTCCCCCCGCCAAAAAAAACGTATACTATAACCTAGGGGTCCCCAACCTTTTTGCACTTAAGAGCACATCCTATAGTACCGGTCAGGTGGCGGGTACCATTTATTTTTTCTATGAAAATTTATAGTTGGATATTGTTAATAGTACACATAATGTACAAAACACATTTATTTAAAAAAAAAAATAATTTTAACACCTAATTAACGTTTATATTTTTATGAAAATTACTTAATTAAATATAATATTACAAGTCAATGTCATCTTTGGCACTGCACTTCATTGACAATTGCTTCATAATTAGGGGTGTAGGTATGATGATATCTCTGCTCGTGAGCAATCATCAAGATGTTCGTCAGTCAGTCGAGATGTGTATTTTGATTTTATAATATTCATGGCTGAAAACAATGATTCACATGTATGCAGAACCAACAAACCATTTTATTTTGTATGATGATGTTTTCTAGAATAGAAATTTATTTCTGTCAAGTTTTCATCTAATAAATTGGATTTTCGGACAATGTCGTTCTGAAAATTCAAAATTTCTGTTCGCCGAAACTCCAGTTCTTCTGCCCTAACTTGAATAGGCTCTGCAATTTGTGCAGCTATATCGGTTACATTTACTTGGCAAGTAAAAGGATTGACAAAAAAGGTGAGTATTGGCTCAATGATATTAAACTGCTAAATCGTTCTTCAAACTGGTTTTTAAATAATTGAATGATGAAAAGTCAATTTCAGCGTCTCTTATCAATTTTTCCTTATTTGGAAAATGTACAAGTTTCTTCATTTGAAGATGTGTTATCCACAAAACCAGTTTGACTTTAAATTAGTTTACAGATCCTATCATTGTAGCTATATGTAAGTTTTTCCCCTGTAACTCCAAGTTTAAATTATTTAATTTTTCCATTATATCTGTGATAAAACCCAAATTCACAAGCCAGAAAGAATTCGTTAATTCAACAAAATTTGTATTTTTAGAATTGAGTTAATATTTTATTTCTTCAATTAAATTGACAAATTTTGAAAGAGTATTACCCTTACTAATTGTAAGCCAACGTACTTCACTATGAAGAATAAGATCCGGTTCTTCAGAATTTTCCAATAGGTCTTTAAAAAGACGGTGTTGTAAAGGTTCTGCTCTGATAAGGTTTACTATTCTAATTACCTCTTTCATGACGTGTCCGAAAGGGAGAATCTTTACACATAAATCTTCCGGATGGACAATGCAATGGTAAGACTTAAAGTTAGGAAATGATTTGTCTTTCTTGCAGAGGGCGATAAATTTATTTGTATCCAATAAATATTTTGTTATCGTGTTTGGGTAGCGGCGGGTACACATAAAGTGGTCTGTGGGCGCCATGGCGCCCGCGGGCATAGGATTGGGGACCCCTGATATAACCGATAGTCTAAGTTCATTACCGGATCGGCCAGTGGTGCATATAGAAGAGAACACATATTACCATCAAAACGCTGATTCTCCCAATTCTCCTTTGAGGATCAGAAATATAGACATTGCTCGAGCCAAACCTTAACAAGCTCCAAATTTAATAATTAAGATTATGACAAATTGTCGGTGTCTCAATCCGAGAAGGCATCCGAAATGGGAAAAAGAAATGAGAGAAATGTGTGACTAACAGGCACCAATCGCATAGGAAATTCGAAAACGTCCATTAAGATGCCACATCTCAAGGATGGACGACAATCGACTACCGTGTAACTTCTATGGGGAAAACTACCTCCCGATTGAGGGATAAAACAACAAGCACCGACGGCGACAAGGTTGAAACACATAGCGAACAATCTAAAAAACCAGCGACTGACAATAACCGAAGTAAGAACCATCCCAACCGATTGCCTGGCTTGGAAACGTGTGGTAAGCAGAGCACAAAATCCAGCGGCATCGACAGCAGCGTATTTGCTACGGGGTCGGCCTCCTCTTTAAGCACGGGCTATGGAATCAATAATAATAATAATAACGTTAAAAATATTACGTAAAAACAAATACAATAAATATGTACTATGTTCATTAAAAAAATATCAAGATCGCCAGTCTTAAGAGAATAGTTTCTATGGTAGAACTTGCAATTTCCAATATTTTATAATTGAATAACTTGTAGTAAAAAAGTAGGTGGTGTTAATGTTAAATGTATACAACACGAGTTTACAAAATAAACTAAAAGAAGTATTTAGATGCAGAGCAAACGCAAGTTATAGTTAAAAAAACAGTGGAAAATTGCTTTGCTTTTATTCAATTTACAGGGTATTGTAAAAGTTTAATTGTGTTGTCCAGAGAGGATTATATTAAAAAATAAAATCTGAGGCTAGACTGAAAAATAACAAATGTAAAAAGGAGCTTAGGTTTAATAGGTAAACAAACATGTATTGCGGAGAATATTTTATGAAAAAAAACTAGCTCTCTCACTCTAATAGGGAATATGCATCAATTTTTTTTATTTGCTTAATTCACTTTTTACTTCGTTTTAATATAGTAAAAATATAAATATAAATACTCTTTAAAGTGTTCCAATTAATTTTTAAAAAATAAATACCGATCAAATTTGAAACACCAAAAACAAGTTACTATGAAACCGGGCAAAGTAGTTTTCATATTAAAGGAAGTGATGATTATCGAGTAAGGCCCAGTACCTCTGGCATGGATGTCTCTGAAACAGAGCAGATTGAAACCTCTAGTAATACTAATGGCAAAGCACTACAAGTAAATATTAAGTCAAAGTACGAAGTAAAGGTGTTCAAGTAAATTTAAGAATGGAAAAGAAAAATGTTGCTCTATCTCCTTTTCGTCTTCCATTACAAAATATTGCAACGTCGCCAATAAAATCAGCTAGGAATTTATTTGCAGATAACCCAGTTGATAGTGGCATGGCATCTATTTCTTCTGATTCTTCAGTGATATCCCCTGATTATGCATCGTGTAACTCATTTTAATTAAGTTGGATGCAAGATGATTTGGAGGATGAAAAACATTTAAAAAATGTAATGCGAATTGGTACAATAAATGCTATAGGAAAAAATCTTAAAATGCTGATATTATTACCCAAACAATCATATCATTTAATAAAACTTTTAAGTGAAACCATCAAACTTCCAACTATAGGCATACTAATTACATTAAAGAAATTAAAATTAAATCGATCATTTAACATATTAGCAATGCTGGTTATTCTCAGAGCACATCATAAATACATCTATTTTTGGTATATATATATATATATATATATATATATATATATATATATATAAATATATATATATATATATATATATATATATATATATATATATATATCTATATATATATATATATATATATATATATATATATATATAGGGAATGGACTAAACTATGAATTTAGACCCCAATTCATAACGACATATTTTTGCATATCTCACCAATAAGAGCATAAATTGCATATTGGCTATGATCAGAAATATTTCGAAATAACTGATAATTTTTAGTGCAAATTATGCTCAGTTTGGTTAATTATTTACATTCATTGATCTGCTTTTTGACGGAAATCTTAAGAAGCGTGACGTCGGCCAAAAATGTATATATGTTTATGTATAATATTTAAGCTGTGGTAGATATTATCTTAATGTTCTTAAATAAATAATCAACATGGTGTAAATCGACAAGAGACAATGGTTGTTGGTATTTAAAATACTAATCGAAGATGTGGAGTTTTACCTACGGCCCTTTTAAAACGGTCCTCTCAATTTGGTTAAAATATTTATTTTAATTGATCTCAGTAAATCTCAAGACGCGTGACGTCGGCCAAGAATGTATAGTTTATGTATGTTGAGTTTATGTATAATATTTAAGCTGTGGTAAGTATCATCTTAATTTTCTTAAATAAATAATGAACATGTAAATCGACAAGAGACAATGGTTGTTGGTATTAAGAATACTAATCGAAAATGTAGAGTTTTACGGTACGGCCCTGTTTGAAAGGTCTTGAAAGGTCTATTCAAATAGGGTTACAATAGGAAGATTCAAATTAAGGGTATTGTTGGGTAAGCAAAAATTTGTATTAAATTCTGCAGTGCTAGGCAAAACATAGCCACTATTGCAAGAATTTTTGATGATTCAATCAAAATTCTGGGTGCAAGTTTAAATCGAGATTCGATTGTACCCTTTATATCAAATGCCGCTCCATACATGGTAAAAGTAGCTCAGGTCATAGAAATATTTTATCCAAAAGTAACATATCTGACTTGCCTTGCACATGGATTTCATCGAGTTTGTGAAGAAATTTGAGGAATTTATTCCAACGTCGATCGTCTAATAGCCAATTTAAAAAAAGTATTTTTGAAATCACCCGGCGTCACACTTCCTCCGCAACCAATATCTACTAAATGGTGATGCCGCAGTGTACTATGCCACCAACTTCGAAATAATTGTGAAAGAAATAATGATAAAAAATAATTGCCGCATCAATCGAAATTTCAAAAGAGCTACTAAGTGACGGTGAAACAAAATTTGATTAAATTTTCATTGCTTCAAATTATGGATTCTTTAGGGCACCAATAAATTGAAACGTCTGGGCTACTTCTTGCCAAACATATTAAGGTAATAGAACATGCTTAGGATGTAATTAATGGCGATAACGGTGAAGCAGTTTTGGGCACTTTGTGGAAAAAAAAACTGGGAACGGTTATTTAAAAATATCAATATTTTTCCATTCTGAAAGAAATTTCAATAAATTTTTCTAGGTCTAGAGCAGGGGTTCCCAAAGTTTGTTTTCGGTACATGTTTGTTTTGTAATGTTTTCGTATTTTATGATATTTTTAGATAATTCACTTATGATAATCCTTTATAAAAATCAATTAAAGAATTGTGCCGATTTCTTAGTATCGATTGAAACTGCATGTCCTCAGATTGCAAGAAAATGGATCTGAAAATAAAATGTAGTTGTCCGCGTGACTCCGCGTGATTAAAATCATCGAAACGTTTGTCAAAATCTTCTAAAAAACTGTATGATTTTGTAATACTTTTCCGATTGAAGAATAACTGATGCCTTGGTATTTTCCTTTATTAATATTCCACATCTTCCAAAGTGACAAAACTAATTTGAAAAACTAAGTCACTAATTTGAAGCTGTTCTTGTAATAAATTTTCTTTTCGTAGAATTTCCGTATCTAAGAAGATCATAAATAAGCTTACCATTACCTTGAAGTTTTAAATTTAATTCGCTCATAACGCCAATTACGTCTACTAGAAATGTCAAGTCGCATAACCAGTTAGTATATATTTTTTCAGTTAAAAACTCTTTAATTTCTTTTCTAAAACTGAAAAACCTTTTTAATGTTCGTCCTCTCGAAAGCCATCTGACCTCTGAAAACTATATAACGTCTCCAAATGGAGATTTAGACCAAGAGTTTTAAATTGGCGATGATTGATGCTTTTTGATAAAATTAACTCTTAATAACATCCATGACATTTTTCATTTTCAACACCTGAGCTATAAGATTTTCCTGATGAATAATACAGTTATAATGATGCAATTTATTGGAATTATTAGGGTCCTTAAACTTGTTTTCCTTTTAAATGTATAAAGCCTTGTTTGTGGCCCATCATAGATGGAGCACCGTCTGTAGTTACTCCTACCCAATTGTCCCAATTCATATTATTCGAATCAAAAGCATGTTCTACCGCGGAAAATATATTACAACCCCTTGTACGGTCTTTTAAAGTTTCCATTGACAATAACTCTTCAAAAATCATAAAATCTTCAAACTCCATGAATAAATATTAACAGTTGTGCCGAATCTCAGATATCGGTACCTTCGTCCAATAGCAATGGAAAAAAGCAGTAAACGATTTTGAAATTTCTTGTAACTGATAAGGATATTCTCAACAATATCTTCAATTCTACGAGTAATGGTCATTTTCGAGCAACTAATATCATTGAATAACGACTTTTTATCTGGGCACACAATGCACAACAAGTCGACGCCTAAGATCAAGGAAGAGCTTCATGGCAAGATCACACACACTCGAGGGGTCCATAGGAAATAACCGTATAACTAGGTGGACCCAACAGTTAACTACTCGGGAACCCCAAAGAGAAGAAATGGCCCCAGGCAAACACCTCTCTTTTGCGGTATGGAAATCCCTAAATCGGCTCAGGACAGGAGTGGCAAGGTGCAAGACAAATCTGTTGAGGTGGGGAATGTTTGAGAACGACGATGTGCTGTGTGCGTGTGGCCAGCTCCAGGATATGAGCCACATACTGGTCTGCCCACAACTGGAAGAAGGATGCACGCACGAAGACTTAATTTTATGTAACGACAAGGCTATTGCAGCCGCTATTTTTTGGAAAGATGTCGTATGAGCCGGACACGGAAAGTAAGTAAGTATGCACAACAACTTTCAACATACAATTTTTTTTAAATTCTTCTAAAAATGGTTTACTATGTTTAATATTTAATGGTTTAATATGTTTTAATTTTTTATGTTTAATAACATAGCTAGCCAAAACGGAGGATTCATTTTGACAAAAATTTTAAACACTAATTTCTGACCACTAAAGGACTTTTGTAGGGATTCATATTTTATTTGTCTTAGATATGGCATAGGTCCGTATTGCTCAGAGTAACTAGGTAGGAGGACAAGGTCTGGTGGTACAGTTGTCTTTTTCTAAGGGTGCCTTCTCCTAACGGACGTTGGTTATCATAATGACAATTCTTATTTTTGACACTGCTGCTCTAAACAAGTCTATATAGGAGCAATCAAACCACTCCCTCAAATTCTTGAGCCATGAGATCCGTCGTCTTCGCGGACTCCTCTTGCCTGATATTTTTCCCTGCATAATCGTTGTAGTAATTCATAACGGTCCCCTCGCATGACTTCGTTTTCCTCTCGGTCCATGCTATTCTTAACATACGTCGGTATACTCATAGTTCGAACGCTTGGATTTTATCCGTATTTTGTTTTTTTAGGGGCCATGCCTCCATTCCGTACAGAAAGGTTGTGAAGACGTAACATCTTACGAGGCTGATTCTGATTTCCATGTTTAGGTTAGTTGAAGTCATTAAAAAAGACGATAAATTCGTTACTGACTCCTTGAAATTGTGTGTTGCATTAGATGCGCCAGAAATGATTAACAGTTCTATTTGTAGTATCTTTTTGATACTACTATATTACATTTCTGTACAAATGTGTAATAACTAGACTACACATATTACAATATTTTGTTAAATATAAACTAAACAATATTTTATTAATACAAACGTTTATGGTTAAGTTTCTGTAAGATTTTTTTTTTAATATCAAAATATTGTATTTTATTTGTAATATTTATTACTAACCTCTGTTCCACAACAAGTGAGCTATTTAACCTTTTTAGAAATTCCAAAATAAGTGAGCTATTAAAAAAAAAATAAGAACTTCAACAATGGAAACATTTTGAATGAATTATTCTGATACAACACATTAATAAAGTACAATTATTAGGAACTGAACAAATTTAATAGTGGTTAAAAGTGAATTCTGCAATTCTTTGGTAGTATTAATGATATCGGTGTTGCAATTGATACTTAGCGGAAACTGCACTTCCCTACGAAGTTTTTCTTTAGACATATGTTTTAAATTAGGTTTTGGCATTTTCTCGCTAACCCCAACTCTTTCAAGAATTTTTAAACAAAAACTGTGATCGTAGCTGGGGTCAAAAATCAAGTCAAACTGTTTATCACTAGTACTACTCTTAGCAAACGTCAATTTATTAACAAAAACATCCTATGTTTGTAGCGTAGTACGAAATACTATATGTTTATCGTTAAAATTACAAAAATGTCATTACAGTTCTATAAATTTCAATAAAAACTGAAATACCTCACTTATTATGGAACGGAGGTAGTATTTATTTTACTATTTATTTACTTATTTTTTATTAAAATATAATATTAATATTCGATACGATGAAATCGCGGGCCGAATTCACAGGCGTTGCGGGCCGTATCTGGCCCGCGGGCCGCACATTGGGAACCCCTGGTCTAGAGGTTCCACAAAAATAGACAATAAATATAGTATTATTGAAGCAATGTCATTTAAGTTTGCGCCTATAACTTCGGTTGATTTGGAACGAAGTTTTTCAATGTACAAAAATGTTCTACGATCATACAGGAATAATTTTGTTTTTGAGAATTTAAATGAGTTGTTTATCATTTATTGCAATAAAAAGTTAAAATAAATTATTTTGAAGTTTAGTTGTATTTTTCTTTTGTATTTATGTTTCCGTACATAGAATTTAACATTTTTTCATATATTTTATTTTAGATTTAAGAGCATATATTTTTAAATGCATATTTTTATTTTTATAGAGCATATTTTAATTTTTATAGAGCATATTTTAAGGGCTTAAAGTAGTTTTTTAAGAGCGGACGAGTTTTATTGACAAGCGGATAAAATTATAAGGAATAGTATACAATTATATTTTATTTCTGTTAATTATATTTAACTTTTAACTATATACGTTGGAAAATGTGTACTTTTACCGGTAAATGTACATATAGGAAACTCATCTCAAATTTAAACTCACATTTACCTATCAAATTGGTAGATATATACATATACCTACAAATGGGGTTTGTGAAAACTCACGAAATATCACGGTGAGGAAAGGGTGTGTAGTGAGATATCACGTGTATTTATTTTTTTCTTGCACCCGCGATTTTTAAACCAAAAAGCGGCGCACGACTCGTAGTTGCCAGGCAACGACTTTCCCGCGCGCCGCGAAAACTGTCTGGCTCCGCTTTCCAGTCCCAATAGAAGTCTGTTATTTTGACGCCGAATACATGCGTAAATCGTTGCCACGTATGTTTGCCTCAAAACAATGTCTAAACAAGGAGAAAGTGCTATATTTACCAGCAGGCTGAGCAGGCTGGAGCGGCAGATTTTAAGGGCGGCAAATTTGGGGCCAACATTTTTTTTATGTCTTACAGAAATTAAAAAGATTAATTTTTATATACCTTAGTGCAAATGTTATTAGGTCCACACAAACAATTCAACATATAATATATTTCACTAATTATTGTTAAATAAGTAACACGGGGTCGTGCTGTTATGGGCATACGCCGCGTAGTCTGAGAGAGACAGATATAGAGCGGCGACACAAACGAAAAAGCCACTGAAAAGAAAATCCGCCTCCGTTGATTGAGTCCTATAGATAAATAAGAGGAAAAAAGTTCAGTGATCCGCATAACGGAAACTATTGTATGATTTTGGAACTGTTAGCTAAATTCTATCCTTTTTTAGCAAGTCATATTGAATATCTAAGACCGTTTGCCATGAGTTTATTCTCTTGATGAGTCATAAACTCTTAAAACAGATTGGAGACAAGATAAGGAGCGCGAAATATTTTTTCTTAATCATCGCCATTTCAACGCCAGATATAGCACATGTGGACCAACTTACTCTCGTCATTATATACGTTTTGTAAACAGGCGAACCCTGTGAAAAATTTCTTAAGTTTTTTTGCCCTCAGTGGGTCATAAAGCTGAAGAAATGTTTTCTGACATTATGTTGGAACTCAAAACACTGGGCATAAATTTTGAAGACTGTCTTGGACATTCGTATGATAATGCAGCTAAAATGTCTAGTAATGCAATGGGTAACAGGGTAAAACTCAAAGTCAATCTTTTTTCGTTCCTTGCTCTGCCCCCTTTTTAATGTTTGTGGCAGCTGCGACTGCTGAATCTTGCACAGAAGCTTGTCACTTCTTCATGTTTTTCAAGATATCTGCGTTTTTTTTATAAATTCTACACAACGCTGGCAATAGTTAATGACTGAAATTGGGAAAGGGAAAAGCTTAAGCGAGCTTAAGAGAGTAAATTTCACACGTTAGCGTTGGTCAGTTAGATAGGACGCTTGTAGAAGTTTGAGAGTTTCTTGGCAAGAAGTTCTTAAAGACCCCTATGGTGATATACATATTGAAAATTATGGGACCTAAATGAGATCCTTGAAGTACCACAGAAATAACTAAAATGTGTCTGGATTTAAATTCATTGCAGACAACAAAGTGAGATCTGTTTTTAATGTACGATTCGATCCATGTTAGAAGTGATTCATGTATACCACAGTGAGAAAGTTTATGCAACAAGTTATGTTGTACCTAGTCGAAAGCTTTACTGAAATCTTCATAGATTACGACAATTTGTTTACGCATCCATATTGCCATGCAAGGATTCAGTAAATGAAATCAGCTAATTTAGGACTGATTTACCTGGACAGAAACCAGTTTTTTCAGGAATGCATATGTGCATATATGAGTGCAAGCATATGTGATCTCGCTCTCGCGAGACACGAGAGCGTATGTGATCTTGCTCTTGCGAGACACGAGAGTTTCGTTTCTGAACTCGTTCAAACTTCTTCTTCAATTTTTGACTCTGACACGGGCAGCCGTAATATTTTACATAAAAAAACATTACATAAATTTGAACTGCTCGTTCTGGGTTTGGGTAAGTTATATCCCACCAAAAACATAAAATGTAAAAAATGCCAAGTCTCGTAACGTAATTCTTTCGCTACAAAAAGGTTATGGGATCTCATGTAAGACCAAGTCAGTTATTTTAGTTAGTGTCTGTGTAGAACCACCTATTCAACTACTTTGTTATAAACTGTTATCTCATCAATTACCTATCAAGATTTATAGTGACCGTATCAATATTAGACACCTTTATTTCTATTATAATTATAATAACTTATGCTATAATGGGAATTGCATGGCAACATATTCTACTAATTAAAATACTTTATTCTAAGGTTTACTGGTGCCTTCAATGTTTTTCGTTGGTACAGGTACCAACGATACTCTCTTTTGTATTACCACCTGTTGCCCAAGTAAAACTATTTTGTATTTGATCCTTCGAAATGTGTATTTACCGAAATAAGCTTATTATTATTATTACTGTTTAGATTTACTTAGTTATCGAATTAGTAGATTATTCTTTTAAAATTACGTTGTCGTGTAATTGCCATTATAATTATATTAGAAGTAAAGGTGTCTAATATTGATACGGTCACTATAAATGTTGATAGGTAATTGATTACATAACAATTTATAATAAAGTAGTTGAATAGGTGCTTCTACATACACACCAACTAAAATAACTGACTTGGTCTTACATGAGATCCCATAACTTTTTGTAGCGAAAGAACTGCGTTACGAGACTTGGCATTTTTACAATTTGAATTTTTGATGGATCTCATTACTTTTTGGGGTAACATACCGTGTCCGTCAGCTACTGATTTTCTTAAAGCCCACTCCCTGTCTCTATTTTAAAGTTAGCAACCATACAAGCGTTTTCAAATTTAATGGAAAATTAAATTTCGGGATTTTTTATTTTTTTCTTCCTTTATAGGCTAAAGGCTTACTAAAATTCAAAATTTGGAGTTTTTAAGATTGCTAGAGGTACTTTAAAATTGTGATGATAGGTGACAAAATTAAGAAATTTTTAAATATTCAATTTTTCATATAATGACTAATGCCTTGAAATAATTTGGATTTTTGATTTTTTCTTCCTTTATAGCGTAAAGGCTTAATAAAATAAAAAATTTGGTGTTTGTAAGATTGCTAGAAGTACCTTAGATTATTGATGATCGGTGACAAAATTACGAAATTTTTAAATAATCATTATTTTTCTTTTAATGGAATATGCAATTTCGGGAATCTTGTTTTTTTCCTTCATTTAGAGGCTAAAGGCTAAATAAAATTAGGAGTTATTAAGATTGCTAGAAGTGTCTTAGAATTTTGATGATCGGTGACAAAATTACTAAATTTTTAAATAATCATTATTTTTAATTTAATCGATAATTGAATTTCGGGAGTTTTGTTTTTTTCCTCCCGTTATAGACTAAAGGCTAACTAAAATTTAAAATTTGAAGTTTGTAAGATTGCTAGAAGTACCTTAGAATTTTGATCGTTGGTGAGTCACAAAATTAAAAAAATTTACTGGCGATAATTCGTAAACTATAAGGTATAATTATTAGGTATATTGGCAATATAACCAGTTAAAGTATGTCTCTTGATATCTAAAAATATAAACTTTCTGCTTTATACACAACGAAGTTGTGTATAAAGACATTTATGGTTTGTTATCGCTATATTTTCCTGCACTAAAATGCAACGGTCATTTTATTGAGAAATATTTTTATAATTATATATATATATATATATATATATATATATATATATATATATATATATATATATATATATGTTGCCATTATGAATAAATTCTTGGCCATCTTGGAAAGAGTGGATAAAATCGTTTCATGAGACTTATATCACTCTAAAATATTTTGACTTAAATCTTCTATTTTCAGTAGTAAATACTCATCAAAAATCAGCTTTCCAATATTTTGAAGTTTTTGCTATATTGCTGTATAGATTATCAGTACTAATTCATTTTTTGAATGATTTACTTACGTTCGGACGACTAACTTTTCGGATTCTCTCTCAAAATTGATATTATTTACATACTCTTTATAAACTTTATCGAAACATTGGACAGCCTAATTTTTCATTTCCTTGTCCCATTCCGTCTAGTTAAATATTTCGATTTTATGTCGAGAGTCTAAAATTAAACAAAAAACCCAAATTGATAATGTTTCGATAATGTTTTAACAACATTTTATCTCGTGATGCTTGAAAAGCAATCAAAAGAGTTTCATCTACCATAGTACTGTTTATTACAAACTGATATTTCGAAATGGATAAATCCAACATTTCCTTACAGTTTCACGTATGTTTTCCTATATATTATAGTATTACTAGTAATACTTTCTTGTTCTGTCTAGCTAGTTTTTTATCATTTAATTATTCTCCGAAATAATACATGTTGTTTACCTATTAAGCCTAAGCTTCTTTTTAGATTTCTTGTTTTTCAGTCTGCCCTCAAATTGTTTTTATAAATATAATCCTCTCTACACAACACAACTAAACCTTTACAATCCCCTGTAAATTTAATAAAAGCAAAGCAATCTTCCACTGTTTTCTTAATTAATATAAAAATATCTAGAAATAATGAGTATAATTTGTGCTGTTTACATCTAAATAGTTCTTTTAGTTTGTTTTGTTAACTCGTGGTTTATATATTTTACAGTAACACAACTTCACTACACGACATTCAATTATAAAGTATTGGAAATTGCATTAAGTTCGACCGTGGAAACTGTTCTCTTAAGAACGGCGTTCTTGATATTTTTTAATGAACATATAGATATTTATTGTATTTGTTCTCATGTAATATTTTTAACGTTATTATTATTATTGATTCCATAGCCTTCACTTAGAGAGGAGGCCAAACTCGTAGCCAATGCGCTGCTGTCGGTGCCGCTGGATTCCGTGCCCTGCTCACCACACCCATCCAAGCTAGGCGATCGGTTGCGATGGTTCTTGCTTCGGTTATGGTCAGCCGCTGGTTCTTTGGATTGTCATCAATGTGTTTCAACCATGACGCCTTCGGTACTTGCTGTTTTATCCACCAATCGAGAGGTCGTTTCCTCCATAGGAGTTGTGCGGTAGTCGATTGTCGCCCATCCTACAGATGTGGCATCGTAATCGACGTTCTTGCATTTCCTCTGTGAGTGGTACCTGTTTGTCCCACCTTTCTCTGATTGTCCCATTTCGGAGGCGTTCTCGGAGTGCGTCCGTGAATCTTGTGATGAAAATAAAAGAACTTGGCGTCGTTTTATTTCTAAGTTTATTGTAAACGAATATATTACGCCTTTCAACTCAGTAGAGACTCTGTGGAATGCCGCCTTTCAACTCTCGTGGCTCTAAGTCCCGTCTTGAGGTTGGTGGCAATGCCAAGACAGGAAGAAAGTTGGCAGCAATGACAACAGAGGTTCGACTTATGCAGTGCCCATATTTCTGATCCGTAAAGGAGAATTGGGAGGATCAGCGTGCGATATGGGCGTATTTTGTTTTTGATGGTAATATTTGAACATGAACTTGAACTTCGGCTGTCGACGCGACTTCCTCTTCCCTGGCCATTGATCCTAAAGATTTTAACCAAGGTACCTGCTCGAATCGAGTTACATCGAGGTAAACCCTGGATTCCGATCCGTCTGTTGTAAGTACTTTGGGGTAACAATGTGGGAAATGTCGTACAATGTGTCTGTGACTTCAGTATCCGTATCGTCGAAAAAGGCGCTGTCATCGGCAAACATAAGATCGCTTAAGAAGTTTATAACGTCGTATTGAATTCCGCGTCCAACGCTTTTTGCATAATCGCGTCGATCACAATGTTGAAAAGGGGCTGTGATGCGAGGTCTCCATGTCTGTCTCCAGTTTGAATCGGGAACTCATATAACATGTCATTTTGGATACGAACACTGCTGGTAGAGCCGTTATACGATGCTTCAAGAAGTTGAATGATTTTCGATCTCCATGGTTGAATACAAACTTGTCCAATAGATGCAATCGAAGGCGGATTCTTTGCGTTACCAATATATATATATATATATATATATATATATATATATATATATATATATATATATATATATATATATATATATATATATATGTATGATTATAAAATAAATGTACAAATAATACTGAATCAAATGCTCCAATTAATTCTTCGCAATAACAAATTAATGTCTAATCAATTTTAGAAAAATAAATTTTATATATATATATATATATATATATATATATATATATATATATATATATATATATATATATATATATATATATATATTGTAATTCTTACGTTGTAATCTAATACATATAATGCAAAATACATAATATAATACAGAATACCCACATTACAATTTATTCACACATTTTTAATATTGTCTATAATATTGTAAGGTATTATCTGTCTAGTCTTGTCCATTAGTTCATATCTATGTGGTCATGTGGTTATCAGTGTGGTCTTATTTGTTTTGTCTATCTGGTACCGCCTTTCTAGTCTAATCTGTCAGATCTCGTCTGTCTAGTCCTGTCTGTTCGTGTCTGCTCTTTTCTTGGGTGTACTTTGGCCTGTTTAATCCCGCCTCGCTACTACTGTATTATTATCTGTCATTTCTAATCTCGTTGTTTATGTCTGGCATTAATCTAATAGGATGCGACTTGATAATTTTCCAGAGGCAATTAAGAAAATTTAAGGGCTTAAGAATTTAATTATATCCAGTTCGTACACAGCACAGTACAACAGCTTTATATCAAGATCATATTTAATTGAATATTGCAAATGATTTGATAATAATGATTTAATTATAATGCATGCTGGTAATTGCAATTGATGACCAAAGGCGAGGATCTTGATGAGCTTTTAGACTAAACTACGCCATGCTTTTTAAATTCGGATAAACCTTCTTAAAATATTCGGATAGTGTTACAAAATATCCTATAAAATTATTTATTTCTTTTATGTTCGAAAATTATTTAGAGAAACAAAAGTATATTTATTTTTCTAAAATTGATTAGACATTTATTTGTTATTGCGAAGAATTGCAGTATTATTTGTGTATTTATTTTATAATCATACATATATATATATATATATATATATATATATATATATATATATATATATATATATATATTATATATATATATATATATATATATATATATATATATATATATATATATATATATATATATATATATATATATATATATATGGGTAACGCAAAGAATCCGCCTTCGATTGCATCTATTGGACAAGTTTGTATACAACCATGGAGATCGAAAATCACTCAACTTCTTCAAGCATCGTATAACGGCTCAACCAGCAGTGTTCGTATCCCAAATAACATGTTATATGAGTTCCCGATTCAAAATGAAGACCGACAAGGAGACGTCGCATCACAGCCCCTATTCAACATTGTGATCGACGCGATTATGCAAAAAGCGTTGGAAGCGGAATTCGATACGACGTTATAAACTTCTTAAGCGATCTTATGTTTGCCGATGATAGCGCATTTTTCGACGGTACGGATACTGAAGCCACAGACATATTGTACGACATTTCCCACATTGCTACCCCAAAGTACTTACAACAAACGGATCGGAATCCAGAGTATACCTCGATGTAACTCGATTCCAGCAGGTACCTTGGTTAAAATCTTTAGGATCAATGGCCAGGGAAGAGGAAGTCGCGTCGACAGCCGAAGTTCAAGTTCATGTTCAAATATTACCATCAATAACAAAATACGCCTATATCGCATGCTGATCCTCCCAACTCTCCTTTACGGATCAGAAATATGGGCACTGCATAAGCCGAACCGCGGTTGTCATTGCTGCCAACTTTCTTTCTGTCTTGGCATTGCTACCAACCTCCTGCCAACCTGAAAGGCGGCATTCTAAAGAGTCTCTACTGAGTTGAAAGGCGTAATATATTCGTTTACAATAAACTGCTAGAAATATAACGACGAAAATGAAATAAAACGACGCCAAGTTCTTTTATTTTCATCACAAGATCCACGGACACACTTCGAGAACGCCTCCGATATGGGACAATCAGAGAAAGGTGTGACAAACAGGCACCACTCACAGAGGAAATGCAAGAACGCCGATTACCATGCCACATCTGTAGGATGGGCGACAATCGACTACCGCACTCCTATGGAGGAAACGACCTCTCGATTGGTGGATAAAACAACAAGTACCGAAGGCGTCATGGTTGAAACAAATTGAAGACAATCCAAAGAACCAGCGACTGACCATAACCGAAGCAAGAACCATCGCAACCGATCGCCTAGCTTAGATGGGTGTGGTGAGCAGAGCACATAATCCAGCGGCACCGACAGCAGCGCATTGGCTACGAGTTTGGCCTCGCATCCTATTAGATTAATGCCAGACAAACAACGAGATTGGAAAAGACAGATAATAATACAGTAATAGCGAGGCGGGATTAAACAGGCCAAAGTACACCCAAGAAAAGAGCAGACACGAACAGACAAGACTAGACAGACGAGATCTGACAGATTAGACTAGAAAGGCGGTACCAGATAGACAAAACAAATAAGACCACACTGATAACCAGATGACCACATAGATATGAACTAATGGACAAGACTAGACAGATAATACCTTACAATATTATAGACAATATTAAAAATGTGTGAATAAATTGTAATGTGGGTATTCTTTATTATGTTATGTATTTTGCATTATATGTATTAGATTACAACGTAAGAATTACAATATATGTATATATATATATATATATATATATATATATATATATATATATATATATATATATATTTATATATATATATATATATATATATATATATATATATATATATATATATATATATTTACATATAATATATATTATATATATATATATATATATACAACGCGGAATCCCCGAGAAAACAATACAAGTATTATTGTATTTAATGTAATCATAATGTATTTTTGGTAAATTCTACATTGTCGGAATTAAAAAAAAATCGTGTTATAAAGTGGTTCTTAAATGGTAGCAAGAACGGATATTTTCGCTGTTCAGTGATGTCCTGTGCAGGAATTTTAAAGCTATACAAATAAGCTATTTCAACATTTTTCATTCAACAAGCTCTAATGGAGGAAAGCTTAAGGTTAAACAGTTCTCAAAATTATAAAAGGGGACTATAACATACTTGGGACTATAACAGTAGAGACTCTCAGCACTCTCTAGTTACTAGAAGGTTTTTATTTGACATTAACATGTAGCGCCATCTGTATAAATATAGAAAAAGGTATTATTCATTCCCTTAAGCACCATTTAAAAGTTTTATTTAGGGCCGATTTTTCAATCCTCAGATAAATCGCCGAATAACTATCTGGAGTATAATATTATCTGTCTGTTTATCCGACGAATAAATATTTTCAATTTTTCAATCGTATAATGTCTAGCGAATAGCTATCAGTGGTATATACTAGCCAACTTCACACTATATCTCTGTGCAAGCGAGATGCACAGATACTGTATTCAAAGTGTTAGACAAGAATAGCAACAAAACGTCTATTTAATATAGTTATATTTTTAACCGCCAAGTTGCATATCATTATCCTATTGTCGTTTACTTGTTTACAGCTGATAGTGCTCATAGCACGAGTTATTGTTTTATTCGATTTTACTTGTTTACTGTTCATTGTGTTATTTTCATTCTTTTGCTTAAAAAAATGAGTGAAATAAGAAAACGTCGGCGTTCTACCAATTTCAGTAGTGCAGAAGTAAGGTTATTAACAGAATTAGTGACTGAATATAGATCTGTTATTGAAAATAAGAAAAGGATTATACTTGGAGCAAAATTTCTAGCACTTTTAATGCTGCTTTGAATGAATCTACATTACGCACAACCAAAACATTAATACTAAAGTACGAGGGCTTAAAGAAATTAACAAAAAAAAATGACTCTCCACAGGCAAGAGTTATATAGAACAGGTGGCGGACCTTCCACTGCTCCTGATATTAATGATGTGGACGAGAAAGTGCTGGCAATATGCTCCAATATATCTGGATTAGAATCTCGTAACGACAGTGATAATATTACAGGTAGGTTGTAAATGCAATTAAACTTTCTATCTCAATGCTTTGCCTTTGTATTCTTTTTACCAGAATTTAATCTCTCTTTTTTTTCTAGCTGTTCAACCAGCAGAGTGTATGTTGGAATCTATGAAGATAATAGAATTTGAAGATGGGTTGGGAGGAAATGAAGAAGAAAATGTAGAAATTAGTGGTGGGAATGTAAATCAAGGAGAGCCATTAAACGAATTATTTAATTTTAATAATAATGAAATAAAAGGTATGGTTTTTCATATGTTAATTTTATTAGGGTAAAACATTACTGGGCGTTTTTAGAAAATGATTTATTTTTTGCAGGTTCGCATAACAAGTGGAGCACTTGGACCCCGAAAAGTTTGAAGTCCAGGGTGTCACATGCACTAAGACCTACTAAAGCCAGTGTGACAGCAAAACTAGATGAATTGAGTGCAGCATGACTGGAGCTGGTACAGCTGCAAATGGAAATTGTGAGGAAGGAGCATTTATTGTAGAGGAGAAATACAAAAAAGAAATGGCACATCTTGATAACGAAGAAACAAGGAAAGATCAATTACATCAATTGAAGCTCCGAATAATGCAGAAAAAAGATTAAATTATAAAAATACTTTATTTATATGATAATATATGTTTTTTATTTATAACCAAAAAAATAAAGATATTTTTATATGAAATATATAAAAATATACAAAAAAACTTTAAAATATTTTCTCACAAAATTAGTTTGTGAGGGATTCCAAATATTCTACCACATTATCCCTTGTGTTTCTTTGTGTCTCGTTGTGTTCAGCATGTAATGGTGGAAATACTGGCTGAGGTGGTATCTGTACCTCAGGATCTATCGGTGGCTCATCTTCATTTCTACTACATGCTATATTGTGTAATATAGCAGTGGCCACAATAATATCTTGGGCAAGGGGCAACTTACACCTCAATCCAATATTCAGCACTGGGAATCTTCTTTTCCAGACACCAAAGCATCTTTCAATTACATTTCTGGTCCTAATATGGGATTCATTGTATAATTGTTCACCTTCTGTTTGGGGATTGCTGAGTGGTGTCAATAAATAATTATTTAAAAAATATCCGCTATCACCAAGTATAATCCCATTACCAAAAGCACCATTATCACATTGATATTTGGCAGCTGAATTTGAAAACATTAAACTGTCGTGAGTTGAACCTGGCCATCGTGTAACAATGTCGACAAATTTTAAAGTTGCATTGCACATAGCTTGAACTTTTAAGGAGAAGTATCCTTTGCGGTTCCTGAAATTTTCTGCAGTATCCCCACCTGAAATAATAGTTAAATATTTACTATACATTGATAAAGTAAATAGTTAATAAAATAACCTGGTGAAATTATTTTGATGTGAGTACAATCCAATGCTGCAATGACTCTTGCAAATCGTGCTATGTTATAGAAGCATTCTTGTTTGGACAAGATTTCAACATGACTTTTTGGAAATGAAAAATAAATTTGACGAATTGAAGCTTCGGTCACTCTATTTACAATTTTGCATAGTGTAGAATTATGCAGTCTTCCAAAATCTCCAATTGTTATATAAAAAGTGCCAGTTGCATAAAATTGTAGGGTGAGTAGTAGTTGTTGCATTGGTGGCACACAACTATTCCTGAAACAATAATAAATTGTAGTGCTCCTATAATGCATTTTTGTAAAATATCTTTACAAGGATGAAATGTGACTAACAATTGTTTTCAAAATTTACTTACCTTTCTGTGTGTTTTATTTTCAATCAATGAAAGTAGAGAAAATTACTTACCTTTCTGTATTGTGTTTAATTTTATCTTCAATCAATGGAAGTAAGTAGGCAATGGAATCTTTCTTCAATCGAAATTTTCTCCAAAACTCGTTATCGCTCCATGTGTTGAAATTATCAATGATAAAAAATTATTATGTGTTATAATTATGTTTCAATTATGTATATTAAACTCGGTTTTTTCTCTCGAGTGGGTTTAAATAATCAAGGAATTCACGATCTTCCTCGATTGCTAAATCGTCAATGGTTTCAACCAGATTCATCATAACAAATCTACTATTTCGTTTTACCAAAATGCACAACACGAAACGAAACTGTCAAACATAACCTAAAACATTACACTTATCGGACAGATAAAACCATAACTGGCGCTTGAAGCAGCAGATAACTTTAATCCTCCGAATCCTCCTCTGAAAAACCAAGAATATTGATATTCATCGAATAAAGCTTATCTGGTTGTTTATCTGACTATTGAAAAATCGACCCTTAATCTTTAAATAGGTACGCTACAGATTTCGTCAAGATTCTTCAACTTATTATTCTGACAAATTTAAAGAATCCTGCCGAAATTAGTACTGGTAATATTGAAAGGTGAAATGAATTAAAGGGTTAATTGTTTCAGCCTTAACTGTTTGAAACTACATTTTAAATTATTTGAATAAAATTAATAATATGATTTGTTTCATGTGATCATTTATTTATAACTATAGTTTCAAGAAGACTTATCTGAAGACGCCACTGCGTTGATGAAACTATAGTTATAAATAAATGATCACATGAAACAAATCACATAATTAGTATTACACAAATATGATGAAATGTCTTTTTAAAATGGGTGATGCTCCTCGATGTGATTTATAAAAATTGTATTAAGTTTAAATATTTTTAATTCATCCGGATAAGGTGAGATATCGATATAGCGATGAGCAATATTTTCAATGAGAAAATTTAGTTATACCTGTCTATAGTTATTCTAGTTTTTGAGTTAAAGGCTAGTTTATTTTAGTTTTCTTGCTTTTTCAGTAGATTTCGGTTTTATTGCAGAGATTTCTAGTTTTCACCATTCGCTTCAGCACATCTAAAATTCGGAACAAAGTTTTATTACTCGGAAACATAAAGAAACTAGAAAGCTTAAAATTAAGAAAATTGTATCGACGTTGACGGCTATTTTTACCAAAAATTTACTTAAAAATAAATGAGTTTTTGCTCGGCACTACAACTATGAGAAACCTTTAGTTAGTACAACTATGACAAACCTTTAGAAAGTACTATTCCTTTCCACTTTACATCAGATAATACTATACTCAATATGATCGGCAATTGTCACTAGTCTACTAAACTAAGTGCTTTAGCTTTTGGTCATTTATTTTTAGATCATGTTTCATGTTCCTTTTGGTCCAATTCTATATAATTTCTAAATCGCCTTGAGCTTTGGTAAATATTTCTAATCAGGCAATTCAAATAGTAAAAAATGATAGCAGTAATATTTGTGGATCTAAATCGAGCGTTGGATCCAAAGCGATCGAACAGTGGATAGAGAATTTTTTTAAGAAAAATTATACAAATGTGGAGTTAAAGAAAGGGCTTCGATCATATCGAATCTCCTTCCTTAGAATGGTTTCCTTCAAATGGTTTCGATCCTATTTAAGTAATAAATCACAAATTGTGTGTTTTAATAATGAATGGTCGGAGTTAGTTAGAACGAAATATGTGATACCACAAAGATCTGTTTTAGGACCGCTGCTATTTATTTTACACATAAATGATATTATTGATGTATGTCGAAAGGAGTGCAATATTAAAACGGTTGCGGATGACACCTTGATGTAAGTCACCGGAGAAAGCTGTGCGGATATAGAAAGACGAAATACATGGTAATTAGGAGTATTAAGAAAGAGTTAAGTTAAAGCATAACGCTAAAGTGCCATGATGGAAGCGATATAGAAAGAATAAAATATCTAGGTATAATTACAGACGATAATTTAAGGTTTAGTCAGCACTGTGAATACATTCAAAAAAAAAGGAAAGAAAACAAGTTTTTTTGGTAGAGTAGGGCAGTACCTATCAATGTACGCTAGATATACGATTTATACGGCAATTATAGCACCGCACTTCGAATATTGTTTTACGGTGATGATGAATATGGACGCAGCAGAGCTGAACAAACTGCAGATAGCGCAAAATCGGGCAATGAAAGTGAAGTGAAGTAGGTAAAGTGAAATAGGTAAGCCCAAGTAAAGGATATGCTGTTTCGTTGCAGTTCATGTCTTTGAGACAGAAGCTCCACTACAATGTATGCATCTTTATATTCAAAATATTAAAAAACCTGCTATCAAGCCATTTAAAACGAAGAAAGAGTTGGTGATGGGATTGGAAGGAAGACATGACAAGCAAGCAATTTTGTGATAAAAGCGCATAGAACAGCAAGTGCCCAAAAAAGTAAATAAAGGATTATAAATGTATATAAATATATAATAATCAACCAGTCGACATAAAACGGTATTTAAAAATTTATCAGTTAAAAATATTTTAAGTAAATCTATTTATTGTAGTTATTGAATTGTAACATGTTCAAAATAGCTGAAAAAACTAGTAAAGATTATTCTCTCTCTCTCTCTCTCTCTCTCGCTCTCTCCCTCTCACCCACTCCCCCTCTCTCGCTCCCTCTCTCGCTGAAGTGTGTCGAGTGTGTCGTTTTTGTTAGAGCTAAGCAAAAAGTGCAAAAAAGTGCTGATTCACTTATAAAATAATCTATAAACCTTGTGTAACTCCCATATAAGGACAGTCCATGTATTTATAGAAATTACCTTTTAAAGTCATAAATCGACGAAGTTATTAGTGCAGTTGTAAAACTCTTGCTTTTAGATTCAGTAGTCGTAGGTTCGCCTAGTCGTAGTAGACATGAAATATTTTGCTAGTGAAAATTGTGTTTGTTGAGTGTTGCAGAAAGGACAAAAAGTGATAAAAACAGTGGTAAACATTAAACTTAGGTTTGGTTTAGCGTTGGGGTGTATAAAATTGTTTAAAAGAGAGAATATTTATTGAAATTTTGTTTGAGGGTTAATTTATTTATTTGACATATTTTCTGTCAGAAAGGGAATATAAATTTTGCAAGTTTTGTGATCAAAATGAATAAAAAGAAGAAATCAAGAATGGATACGGATGTACCAGGACCGTCGAAAATCATAAGGGAGAATAGGTATCAAGTCCTATCAGATCTTGAGGACAGCGATATTGGAATAGATGTTAAGTCAGATGAAGATCAGAGACGGACAAGACAACGGACAGTAGGAAAAACGAAGAGGAATCCTAAACCAATTAGACCGCCACCTATTGTTATGCACCAGAGAGTTACTGAGGGCAGAGCGCTGAGACAGAGGATAAAGGACATGACGGGGGAAGAAAATTTTTCAATAAAATTTGGAAGTGAGACGACAAATATATATTTAAATAATATGGAAAATTTTGATAAAGTAAAAAAATCATTACAAGAATATTTTCACACGTATACGATAACATCTGAAAAAAACAATGCATTTGTAATGCACGACCTACCGGAGGATGTCGAAATTCCGGAGATAGTTGAAGAGTTTAATGGAAAATTCAAATCAAAATTTAAGTGCACACAATTGAGAAAAACAAGATATCCTTTATTTTTATTGTTAGTTCCGAAAAACATTTCGATAAAAATTTTAGAAAGTTTAGTTAAATATTTACAAAACACAAGGGTTACTTTTAGGCTATATATAAATAAGAAATTAATGACTCAATTTTACCGCTGTCAACAATGGGGTCATGCGACTGTCAATTGCTTCGCCGAGCCAGTGTGCATGAAGTGTGCTGAGGGGCACTGCTCGCACAACTGCTTAAAACCCCGAGAAGAGCCAGCAAAATGCGCCAATTGCAAGGGAGCGCACACGGCAAATTCCACAGTTTGCCCAGTTTACATAAAAAAATAGAGTGGATTAGAAAAAGGAACTCACAAGAATCGCAAACTGTGGAATGCGTGAATGCTCCGGTGCCAAAGGTAAATGTTTGGCAGAAGCAGAAGAAAAGTGAAGCACAGCACACTGAAAGGGAAAAATAGCCAGAAATAAATAGAAATTTAAAATCAGTAGCACACATTAGTATTCAGCCAATGGTAGGTCGTACAACACAGACTACCCGAAGGGAATTTCAGAGAATCAATTCTCCACAGGACATTTTTTCTGAAATGACCCGTACAAGAGAATTAATTTATGATATTCCACGATTTTTACAAGCAGTCAGTGACTTAAATAAAAGACTTGCAGTATGCAAGACTTTAGGCGAACAAGTGCAAACAGTTATGATTTATTGTCTGATCCTAGCATGAATGGTACAAATGTGGTAAGTTGGAATTCCAATGGAATAAGAAATAAGATGGGGGAGATCGTGTCATTTCTGGGCGACACAGACACACCCATCCTACTCATAAGTGAAACCAAAATCGATAGATTATTATAGGGGGTGTAGCTATCCTTATTAGAAACGACATACCATTTCACCAAATTAAAACAAACAAAAACATCAAAATTCAAAACATCGCCTTTCGACTCACAAATAACGTACACATAATTTCGATATACAATTTATCGACCAATAAAATCACGACCAAACACTTGGACTTACTGACAGAAATTGGAGACAAGACGATTATTTTCGGAGACCAGACGATAATTCTTAACGCGACACACACGACATGGAACTGCCATAGATGCAATAAAAACGGTACCACCATTTATAATTACTCAGTGGGGAGTGGATGCGCCATTATTTTCACAGATGAACACACACACTTTCCTTCAAATAACACAACACCCACAACAATTGACATTGATTTGGCTAAAAACATTTCGAACATAACAGACATCACCACACTAAATTCACTAAATTCCGACCACAACCCCGTTAGGATCACTTTTGGGAATCCCTTGTATAGAAGACAACGACGAAACCTGACTACAAGGACGTTAACTGGACCGAATTTAGACGGCAACTGGACAGACGAATCACCATTAAACGTATTGACAGTATCGAAGACCTGGAAACAGAGACAGATAGACTAACAAAAACTCTGACTGCACTGAAACGAAAATTAATCAAGACAAAGAGAGTAGACGAAACGAACGAAAGACCATTTGCCATTTAATATTAAGCAATTAATTCAAACGAGGAACAGATATAGACACGAATGGCAAAAACGCAGAAATTTGACGGACAAACAACATTATGGACAAAGTTATGAACCAACTGACGAGACAGATCAGAACAGAAATTAATAAATTTAGAAATGACCGATGGAAAAATAAATTAATCATTAAAAACTAGCGACAACTCACTTTGGAGAATGACGAAAACATTGAAAAATACATATAAACCGATACCGACGTTGACTGACGGATTACAAACTGCCATGACTGACGAGGACAAAGTTGAATTAATTGCAGACGTTTTACAAAAAGTACTTGAAATTAAAGAGAACAGTACAGAATCACATAGACTGATCACAGAGGCCGTAAAATTATACTTGGACCGTAATGAGGACGTCGAAATTGAGACTAACAATGAATTAATGACTAGCCCGACGGAAAGTGTTGAAATATTGAAGTACCTGAAGCCCCTAAAGGCTCCAGGTCCGGACGGAATACAGAATAAAATTTTGAAAAACCTATCTAGAAAAGCCATCGTGCAATTGATGCACATTATAAATGGCATACCAATTTAATACCAACATGGCATAATAAATGGCATACCAACATTATACCAATTTTGAAACCGGGTAAGAAAGACTCGGATCCGAGCAATTACCGGCCAATTAGCCTTCTGAATACACTGAGCAAAGTGACGGAGAAAGTTATTTTTAAAAGACTGAACCAACATTTACGACGACACAAAATTCTCAAAGACTACCAATTTGGATTTAGACAAAAACATAATACAGTACAACAGACTTCGCGGATAGTAAAAGAGATAACATACAATTTTAATAATAACAACGTAACACCTCTTGCGTTACTGGACATTCAAAAAGCTTTTGACAGAGTTTGGACGAACGGACTAATTCTAAAAGTAATAAAACTGAAATTTTCACTGACCATAATAAAATTACTCGACAACTACTTACAGAATAGAATAGTTACCATAAACGAAAAATACTCAACAGCGAGACCTATAACAGCAGGGCTTCCACAGGGGTCGATTCTGGCACCAATACTATTCATAATATATATTAACGACATACCGTCAATGCCTCAAACAAAATTAGCTCTTTACGCAGACGACACATTCGTTTAGTGCGATAGCTGCACACAAAAAGGTGGAAATACACATTGGACAGATTTTAAAATTTTTTAATCTTTGGAAAATAAAACTAAACGGACAAAAGACAGAAACAATCACATTTACACGCAAATACACAAACACAAAATTATTTATCCCACCCAAAATTGATCAACACCCAATCACTCCTAAAAAGACAGTATTTAGAAATTTATTTGTACAGTTAACTTACATTTAAATCACACATAAAGAACACAATCACGAGTATTCGCAGTCCTCAAAAGCATCTACTTCTTAATGAGTAAAAGGAGTAATTTGTCAAAAGAAAATAAATTATTGTTGTACAAGGTTTTAATCAGACCAATTTTAGTTTATGGCGAACTAACGTGGTGTAATGTCGCCGCAACAAATTTATTGCTTCTACAGAGGTTCCAGAATAAATGCGTGAGACTGAACAAATAAACAAGTTTTTAACAACCTAAAAGACAAACCAGACAAAGGTTATCTTAGTAGTGTAATATACAAAATTCCATGTAAAAACTGTAAGAAACAATATGTCGGCCAAACTATACAACTAGTAGGAAACAAGATCAAACAACATATAAGGGATTGCCAACCTCAACATGCCGGGAAAGAGAATAAAACGGCTTTAGCAGATCACAAATTTAGAGAAGGACATATTTTCAATTTTGAAGACTACAATATTTTAGATTTAGAACCTAATAACTTCAAAAGAAATATTGGAGAAATGTTTTACATTAAATATCAAAATTGTGTGAATTACAGAAGCGACACGTGAAATTTAAATAGTAATTATGCCAGCATAATTGAGAAACATAAAAAATTTAAAATACCCCATTTCAACAAGAAAATTAGGTTGGCTACATTTTGTTGACAATTCGTGACAGCGAAAATTTAAATTTATAATTAATTGTAATTTTAAATAGAATATAATGTAGAAATGTTAGTACATTTTTGTTTAAATTTTAAAAATAATAGTTGTTTAGGTAAGAAATGATGTCATAAAATTCAGTGTATTTAATGCCCATATTTTGTTTGTAGCCCGAAGAAGACGTAAATAAAGTCGTCGAAACGTTGCATTAACGACATTTTTTAAATAACTTTTTCCCCATACCCCAAGAACCTTATATAAATAATTACAATATTGGGATATGAATAATATGATTAAAATTAGGACATTTGACTTGAAAAGTATCACCTTCTATGAGAATGCAATATGTTACCATGGAAACGACTAAACCTACAATTAAATTTGTATTGACAGTTCTGCCAGTTCGATTCGAATTGGATTTATTAAAGTCGAATTATGGATTCTACAACCGAAATCAGTAGAAAAAATTGCATTTACTACTCTGGATGAAAGTGTTTTTTTTTGGTTCGGTGTGATTGCTAACTCGCTGGCGCTCGTGAGCAAATCCCACCTCACCAAAAAAAAAGCCTTTCATCTATTGCTGTAAAATATACTATTTTGGCCTCCTGAATTGTAAAGCTAGCTTTGACAGAAACTAGATTTTTACAAACAATGTTGCAAAGTACGGCTAGGATGCGATAAAGTGACCAGTAAATTTTAACCTTTCAGGGACACTTACAAAATAAGTTAAGTATATGACAATAAAATATAATGTAGAAAACACTACTTTACACCATATTTGTCACGTCAATGTAGAAAATAAAAGTGATTTTTTAAATTTAAATGTGCGTCTAATATTTGGAAAAATGACATATTATGTAGCTAATAAATTTGAATTAGTAAAAATGTCAAAGTTTGTGAGTACCATCATAAAAAAATTAAATAATTTCCAATATTGTAATTTATCTAAATGTATTTGTTTCTTAAATAATAATTGTCGGCCAAAAAATCTTATACAAATTTCGTGCGGAAATGATTTTACAATGCTCGTTCACCAAACGAGCTGTTGCATTGTAAAATCAAGGTTTCCGCACTCTATTGTAAATAACTATTCTATTTGTATGAAGTTTTAATATTTAAAATATAATTCATAATTCATTCAGCAAACCCTGATAGTAGTTTACGAGTGTGAACAACAAATTCTGTTTTTGCTAATTCTTGCTTGAGTTTCTAGCTTGTGATTTGTGATCTGCTTAGTTAACATTTATGGACGCTATTTAGTGAAGGTCTGGTACTAGTAGCGTAGCAGCGCAAGTTGAATTGAAATCTGTCTATACATTGTAATGTCATTATTGGCAGACTTATGTTTTAAATGCAAAAAACAGCCAGATCGGCTCACATGTAATTCCTGCAATAATTCTTTTCATCCGGGTTGTGCACGAGACTTCGTTAAGAACAAGCCATCGACGGATTGCCGCAGGAAACAATTTAACAAGCTTCTGCCAAACGTGGATACAACGGTGAGTGGGTCGCGCTCGTCAAAAATGTCGAACGAAGAAGCTAGAAGATAGCAGGTGATGCTATCCCAAGTGATTGGTCATCCAAATCACTGGATGAAAAGTTTATACAGATAATGACAACTATAACTTCTAAATTGAAAATAAAATGGAGTTACTTCGGCAGACTCAAGATACTCTTACTGATAAGCAGTGTTCCCCCTAATTTTTGTTAGTGCTGCGCGGTCCAAAGTCCAGTGTGAGCAAAAAAAAATAATTAGAAATAAATTGCGCAAATATTTTATACCTTTATTTATTCAAACCATAATATCAAATAGCAAAGTAATAGTTTTGAATATTTGCAATGAATTTTTTTCTCTGTCTCCCCCTGTTTTTAAACTCGGTTTTATTTATTTGCCCATTTGATAAATGTAATTTTATTCTCATTAGGTCACCTGGAAGTTCATATTGCTGTCTGTTGCTATCTTTTCTTTTAATGGAATTCATGACTGAAAATCCCCATTCGCAATCCGTACTGGACGCATTTCAGAATATTCATCTCATATTTTATAAATGTTAATATTTTAAATTATCATAAATATAGAATATTTTTCGGAAAGATTTATTACATTCTGTTTTCCAAAATTTTATTTTTTTTCCCGAATTTATAATAATCTCATTATCAAGTGATTAGCATTGTTTTTGCTCGTCATCGGCAAATCGTTTTTCCAGATGCTTACAGACGCGTTGGACAAATTGCACTATATATATTCTTCTAATAATAGTTTTTTACATGACTGCTCCAATGATTTTTTCTCCCAGGTATTGAGATTTTAATTTTCTTATTTTCGTCTTAACATATCTACTGATGTGCTTCAATAATAGAATAAGAAAACAACTGTTCTGTGGATATTTGTACAAAGATGAAAGCTCTTCTTGCCATCCGATATTGAACCGAAAATTGCTACCCGATATTGAGCATCATTTCGTTCCATAACTTGACAATAGTCAATAAGAAATTTTAGGACTAACTGCGAAATATATAGAAAACTACCTTACCTCATTGATCAGTTTAAATGATATGGCATCACATTCAGTTACTTGAGTTAATTCTTCAAATTTTAGCTTTTCATACTCGGTCGGTGAAACATTGTGTAAACAGTTCTAAGTAAATTTTCTATGTTCTGCCTAACAGGTACATTTTGCAGCTACCCCATTTTTCTATCCAAGCATGACATTGTCTCCAGTAAACATTTTTATTACTCATGCGTTAAAAGTACTATCTTGGCGCACGTTGTTTAGTGCAAAAAATTCATTTTTTATTGTATTGCCACAACTTGGGTAATGCACGCAAATATTCGATGTCGCTAAGTTACATTAAAAAACAATAAAATAAATAAAATAAACAGAATCAAGACTTCAATATTTAAAAAGTGAAGGTTCCAGAAATTTGGATTCATTACAAAATTAAGATTAAAGAAAACGTTTTAAAATGAGTGTAAATTCTATGGTGGTACCGGAAAGGTATCTAAGTAATGAAAGTTCTTATGACGAATCCACACAACCGGAGACAATTGAAAAAGCAAATTCTAAATTTTTTATTCTATTTTCTTTTATTGGCCCCTGGATCCCAAACTTGTAAGATACGTCCCCTGAGTAATAAAAAATATTATTTACAACACGGGCGGTATTGTCAATTACCCTCTCAAGCGAATGAATCAAGCGAATTTTTTTTTGTTATAATTGACTTGCTGTCACAATGTTGGACTTTCAAAATACCAACAAATAAAGTTTTGTAATTTATATAATTATCGCGATATTTAAAACAGAAAATTAGTACTTTTTGTACTGAAATATCGCTGCTTTCGTCAACAATTAATATATCGAAGGTTGAATTTTCATTTCGATAAAAACATTTTTTTCCCAGTATATTGTTTATACATTCGGTGACTTCAAAAGCATAATTTTGACTTCGCCAATTTTGTGGCAACTTAGGAACGTTTTAGGAACGGAAGTCATTGATACGTATTCGTTATTCAGTTAATACCTATAGCCAATATTAAATTTTCGATTAATACATTAACTTCCTCAAAATCAGATTTTGACTGTTCTTGTTTTTCCCTTTTTTCCGTGACGTTCTTCAGGTGTTTCCATTAACATTTTTAAAATTAGCATTTTTTCAATATTTGTGGTTCATTAACAGCTTCTCTATGTTGTTTTTGAATAATATGTCTTTTTAAATAATGTAACCTATGTACTTAATATATTAATTAATCTTCTTTCTACAATATCAACATTAGTAATTTAAGTGCGCGGAAACATAATTTATCTGCTCAGAATTTAAAATATCACGAAAACTACTGCGCATCCGCGCACCTGCGCAGCTTAAAGGGAACATTTCTGATAAGGTGTCTGTTATATTCGGGAATGTTACATCGATTACTTCGCGTATTTCTGAGCTCTATTTAAAAACAAATAACCTGGAAAATATGATATCATCTCTTGAAGGAAAGGATGGACCCTCAAGTTCGTCACTATCAGCTTTGGCCACGTCGGAACTAATAATCTCAGGAATTCCGTAAGTTGTTACTGAGAGGCTTGATCTTTGTGATATAGTCTCTAATGTTTTCGAGAAGTTAAAAATACCAGAGTAAAAAACTGATATCTTGAACTTTCGAAATTTTGAAAATAAGAAAACATCGTTGGCCAGTGATAATAGTGGTAATGCTGTTTTGCACTCATACATACTTAGCCTTAAATCGGTTCAAGTTCGTGACATAATCATCAATACCAAAAGAAAGCATAAATACTTGTCAGCACGTCAGCATGATGTTTCCTACTATTATTGAGAAATCTTTTCATAAAAATATTTTTATAAATGAGTTTTAACACTCTAAGGTACATAAGCTGTTAATGAACACGAAAAATAAAGCAAAGTCATTGAGTTTTAGGTATGTCTGGGTTCAAAACATGCATATTTTTTGTTAAAAAGGATCAACTCGGAAAAACTAAGAATCGACTGTGAACTAGATTTAGGAAAGATAGAATAGCAAAATGTAGATTTAACCAATAGCTCAGTCGATATAGTGTCCACACTATTAAATATTTTAAGTTTAAATATAAATAGTGTTGTGGGCCATACTGCACAATTTCTTAATTTAGTTGCTGAAGCTACACCAAATATTATTGTTCTCGTTGAAACTTGATTAAAACCTTCTTTCTTAAAACTATTTAGAAAATAGTATTTTTCACTAGATGATTATATCCCAATAAGGAGATATGGCATATAGAAGCACACTGATAGCGGCCGTTATATACAGGGTGGTGGAGTTGCCTGGTTTATCCATAAATCTAAAAACCTTGGTTTTTTTCAATCTCAAACAATTTAAATTAGCAAGAATTTCTTATGCTTGATGTGACTTTAGGGAATTGTGCTCATATTTTGCTGTCTTGCATTTACAGAAGGCCTAAGGGTCTCTTTCTGCATGAATTCTTTGAAATGTATTCTCGGTTTTCATCGAATTTTAAGAATTCTATTACAGGCCGGGGATATAAATTGTAACTTACTTGAAAATAGCTATATAACCGATCATCTGAAAACATTTAAAAAGGAGCTATCACTGTCTTGTGTCCCATATGGCGCTACTTATCATAAACGTCAAAGAGGTTCTTGGCTAGATGTAGTATTGCTGGACAGTGAGGATAAGTTAGCCAGCTACTCGAAATCTATTACTTCATTTATTGACGCCTAATGACTGACTATTTACTGTGTAAATATTTACTTACAAGTCCAACAACAACCGAAAAAATCATCAGTTATAGGAATCTCAAAAATTGTGACCATACTGCCTTGTCAAATTCATTAACGAACTCTCTTTATACAGAGGGTAAAATGTTTAAAAATGCGGACCCTAATTCGGACCCTTACTTCTCAATTTCTTTTTAACTAATTGTAAGACACTGTCTGTCTTAAACTCGTTTGCTCCGATGCTTACCCGAAAGATCACTCGAAGTAGTAATCCTTGGTTTACTAAAGAGTTAAAGGCAAAGTGTCATGAGCGGGATAAAATTTACAGACAGGCTAAGCGAACACGAGACCAAAATCTTCTTACTCTCTATAAATTAAAAAGAAAAGAATTGAAAAACCAGTTGAATCGCGTGCGTGAAGAATATCTGAAGAATGCTTTGTCAATATTGCCACTTGGTTCAACTGTTTGGAGTAAATTGAAACATCTGGGGCTCATAAAATCAAAGCCTTCCTCTCCGTTAAATCACTTTGATGCACTTAAACTAAATGAGTATTATGCCAATATAGTTCGAAAACATCCTCTTTGCAGTATTGACTTTATAGACACTTTACCTTTAAAATCCAGTGCTGAATTTAAATGCTCATTTAAGTGGTTTTGTGGAGTTTCCAAAATTGCGTATAGTTGGTTACATATATCAGCGGGTATTGGGATAGAAATTATCTTGTGCAGCTGGTTGCAGAAGACTAGACCGGACTAGATCAGATAATACCAGACTAGACCGGACTAGATCAGATAAGGCCGGACCGGACTAGATCAGATAATACCAGACTAGCCCGGACCAGATCAGATAATACCAGACTAGACTGGACTAGATCAGATGATACCAGACTAGCACGGACTGGATCAAATAATTCCAGACTAGCCCGGACTGGATCAAATAATACCAGACTATACCGGACTATATCAGATAATACCAGACTAGATTAGATATTACCAAACTAGATAAGGTGCTTGAATCATTTTATATTGTGAAGTTGTTTTACCGAAGATCAGACTAGTCCAGATAAGCAGGACTCCCTAGTTGGGGGGTGGGGTTACCTGAAACCCCGACCGGGCACGTCCCTCAGGTGGCGGATAGGGTAATGCTCGCCGGCTCTGCATCCAGCAGGGTTGGAGGGTTGGAACCAAATAAAATAAGCTCCCTTGGACCAACATTCTGGCACAGAGGGGAAAAACCTCTTTAACAAAAAACTTCCCTAGACCAAGTGGCGCGGGTCTAGGCGAGTCAGCCATAATATATGAAAAATGCAGTCTCAAATGATAATTCTTTTACGGTGCAGAGGAGGGATACCTCAGTACCGGTCGGTGCAGGGAGTGTGCGAGCGGGCTCCCCCAACCGCCAGCCAACGACCGCCCAGCACTTTCGGTAGGCGACCTGGCCAGAGTGCAGATAACCACTGGAAGAATAGAGGACAAAGGAAGATGTGCAAGTGTGGAAGGAGAAACTGATAGGTGGCTGGAAGAGAACCACACCAGGAATCCTTTCGAGAGAAAGTACTCTTTAAGGCGGACACCACCTAGCACAAAAGACACTATTAAGGTCGGCAAAGCGAACGACACAAAGCAACCTAAGGAGCAAGGGAGTGTCAACTTGGCAGAGGGCAATCCTATATTTAAGAAAAGAAAGGCCAACGAATCCACAGAGGCTGTACCTAAAAACAGAGGATGTATGATGCGGTTCGAGCACAAGCTAGAAAAACTAGTAGAGTATGGAAAAAACAACCCAAATGTCCATAGAGAGGTTAAACGACTGACAAGGGAACTGCTAGGCCTAACGGAGAAAATTAAAAAAGAAGCAAGCAGTGAGAAAGCCAAATTGGTCGAAAAAGAAGATGGAAAAATTGAAGCTTTGCTGACCCAAATAAATGATTTAAAGGAGGAGAACGAGGCACTATCAGCTAAAAATCAACCAATGGTAGAAATGAAGAAGACAATGACAAAAATAAATGAGCGCCTGGCACACCTGGAAAACGCCAACTCAATAAGGCAGGAACGGGGCCATGAAGAAACAACAGAGCAGCTGAAGGAACAAATAAATGCAATTAGTAGTTATGAGGAATTTGTTAAGCTAGCTGAAGCAGAATGGCCTGAAAGAATTTTCGAGCGGACGGTAATAAAGAAGCTAAATCCACTAACGGCCCCAATTGAACGGGAATTGGCCATAATCACCAGCAATGCAGACCCAGATATGGAAAAGGGAATCAATCGACAGTTCAAGCACAGGTACCCGTAGCTACTCCCAAAAAGTCAGGTACAAGAAGAACATATAACAATTATTACTAATAATACACGGATTATTACCCACGAGAATGAAATAATAGAACAATCACGAAGCGTATTTTAAGTTTTTTACAAGAAGGGCAATGGCGAAATTGAAAATGAGAGAAACATCTTCAGAATGATGGAGCAGCTAAAGACGAAGATAGAAACACACGGTGAAATATACATAGCAATCCAGTTACCCTTTGGAATAAACCCTGTTACATTTAGAAAAATGAATGAATCGATGTTCCGGAACAGCGGCATAAAAATAAGCGTATGCGAATACCGGGACAAAATCCCTACTACAACTTAAGAAACTTCTAAAGATAGAAAAGACCCGGGGCACATTAAAGCAAGAAGAAGACAAAAGAAAGATACCGAAGAAATATGCATCAGAGCACAAGGTGAGACCTATGCCGAAAAACGTTAACTCCTGAAAAACGTTAAAGAATTTGACGAGAAAGGAAATGACCTGCAAGTACATTCTCAAAGGAAATCAACAAACGGGAATTTAATATTAGTCGTAAAAGAAAACAAGTGACATTCAAAGCTAAAAGAAGAAAAGCAACAGAAAATTGCAAACATAGAAATTAAAAAGTTGAACGACTCAATAACGAAGATACAGATTAGAGGACTTGATACGACGGTAACGGAACAAGAAATCAAAAATGCCCTAAGCCGAGAAATTAAGGAACAATGTATCATTGAAAACATCTACCTGAGATCAATAGAGGGAGAAAACCAAATTGCTACTTTCAACGCTGAACCGAACATTGCGGAAAACATGCTAAGCCTAGGAAAAATAACAATAGGATTAGGGTAAAACACCCAATCGTTGGCACTTTACGAGTGAGCTTCGTGTCAATCTGAAATTATATTACAATAAAATTTCATTTGCAAGAGCTAGTAGACAAAACAGGTGACAGTATCAAACAAAATACTTTTATCTTTGTTTTTATAACCATTTTTATGTGATTGAATTGTGTTAAATAAACATTTTATACATAAATCCAAAAGATTACAGAATATCCTATTATTGGCATAGAAAGTTTCAATATTGGCATCTACTCGTCTAATTATTGGCATGTAGTTAAAGTAGGAGATAGGTACCTACCAATCATTAAAAATAAAAGAAATACCTATCTATACCTAGGGTATAATTAGAACACTGTTGTACTAGGTAAATATCTGCTTTCATTTAGGTATTAAAGTATTTAAAGTTTTAATAACAATATTAAAAAAAAACAACTTTTATAATATAAAAAATTCTCTTATTCTACACGGTTTGGCAGTCTTACTTTATCAGTACTTAAATGTCTATCCTTGAGATGTTTTAACTTTAGTACTTACCTACCTATAAAATCTTAATCAGTCTTAATAAGAACCTACTTAACCTAATAATCTCCCTACTTATCTTAAATATTTTATGTAGTTCACAGTTTTACCGAAATCAATCAAAAAGTAACATTTAATCTAAACTCTATCATTGGTCAACATCTTCTATCACATTTTAACTTTTTTATTTTAACACTTAAAATTAATATTGTGTCTTGGACTATTTTCTGTGAAATTTTGTTTATTAATTTCTCTTTTCTCTTCATTAATTTTTTCTGGTTTCAATTCTACTTTATTTTTATCTTTTTCTTGAATCAATTCTATTTCATTTTTATCTTTTTTTTTTTCTTGTTTATTCTTTGGCGCAATGTAAATATGTATGGCGCAATGTAAATATAATAATATGCTATGTAAATATACGCATATAATTCTTTTGACATAATAACATAAGGTGTCTTCTTAGTTTGTCTCACTCCCTTCCTTTGAGGTGTTTTAGGTAACACTAATATGTCATCTACTTTTATTTCTCGTAGGTTTTTTTTCATAGAGGTAGTGACAGTTGGATTGCTTACAGTTTCCAAAACTTCATTTTTTTCAAAATCCTGTTCAACTGGGCGAACGACATTATTTCTAGGCATTGATTTGTTTGAACAATTATCTAATCTGCAATAAATTCTTTCGTTACCTGTTTCGATTTGTGCAGTATGAGTAACTTGTACACATTCAGTTGTTTGAGTATCTTCTTTGGGTATATTACAATTAATGTTTTCAGTGTTTTTCAGAAAAGAATCAGTCCGAGAATCATTTATATCCGTGATGTCTTCTGTGTTGTCAATAATAATTTCTTCAATCAGGACTTCTTGAGCTAGAGGAATATTACATGTACTATCAAATTCATCACACATAATTACATCCATCTTTTCAATGTCCAAAAGGTCCTGTTCTTTAAGAGTAGCATTTGAGGTATTTGCATCAAAGATTTCTTTATTTCCATTGCTGTCTTTTCCATTTGTATTAGAGTTATCTTTCAGTTTGCTTACTTCTTTTTCTTCAAAGCTTTCTTTATGTGTTTGCTTGTTTTCGTTGTCATCAAAGAAATACCACAGGTTTTTTAAAATTTGCTCAGCAGCTGTCAAATCCTGTTTGTTTATAAGATCTGTTATTGTAGACTGTCCTGCATATCTGATAAAATCCTTTTTGTTTATCATTCTCGAAGTTTCCTGTGTTTCTTCACTTTCGAGCTTATTCTTCATATTCTTCCCCAAGCATTTCGAGTAGTTTATAGCTGTTGAGTCCCATGGAAAAAGACCGGTAGCCCGGAAACCATTAATAATTGTATCTGGTTTTACGCATTTATCAATAGTTTTTTGCAAAAGTGGCACAAAATCAAGTTTTGTGCGAGCTCGAGATGGATTGTCACGCCGCCACTCTAAAACCGTCTTTTGCCAACCACCTTTTAGAGGTCTAAAAGCTGAGACATCTGCAGGCTGAAGCAATCGAGTGCAATTGGGATAAAGTGCTATAAGCACAATGTCCAATGCGGAACAAAGCTCACTGACGGCATAAGTGAGGTGGGTTTTGTGTCCATCTATAAATAGAATTACTGGGATTGGTACTTGGCACGAGATGCGGATGTAACACTTTTTTTATATATTGAGAGAAAATTTCTGTTTTCATCCAGCCATTGTCACTGAGGCCTATACCCCAATCTGATGGTACCTTTAATGCAATTTCACTTGGCAAGCGCTTGTACGGGAATATCACCATAGGCGGGGTGATTTGGCCATTGGCAGCAAAAGTAAACATCACTGTTAGTGAACTTTTAGCTGAGGCATGGTCAATTTCGTAAACATTCTTTGCACCCTTTGGGGCCAAGACCACACCTGTCTTTGCGCAAAGAACGAAATTGGTTTCGTCAATATTCAAGACTCTTTTCGGGTCTGATAGAATTTCAAACAAACCATGATCTTTCAGGTATATTTCAATTGCTTGAAACCATCCTTTTATATTATTTTCTGATACGGCAGCACTTGCCGCTGTTACTGCTTCGGGAGTTCTCACTACAATATCCGGATGTCGCTTTAAGAAGAGTTTAAAAGAGTTTAACATTTATTTCCGGGAATGTTGTTTTTGAACGGGTTAGATCGGCCGCTTTTTTTATAAATTCAGATACGCTATTCAAAAGATCTTCTTTCCGTTTAGGAAAACCCTTTGCATGGCTAACATTTAACCAATTCTTTAATTTATTCTCTTCGTCTGCGTTAAGTACTGGACTTGGACTAGGCTGAGGTTTATGATCTGGTTTGTTAATTCGAAATTGTAACGTAGCTCGAGGAATCTGATATTGTTTCGCCGTTTGCTTTTTGGCCATGCCATTTTTATTTGCGTCTAAAGCCTTTTTTATAGTTTCCTCACTATATTGCTTTCGTTTACGTTTTTATATTTTTATCCTTGACTTCTTTTTATCGGTTTTTTTTCATTTCCTCTCTTCGTTGTTTACGACGTACTCTAAATTAATTAAAAAAAACCTATTATTAGCACTCAATATTCTATTATGGGCACTACTGCCAATAATTAGCTGGCGCTATTTATTGGCACTGTGGGACAACATTTGGCAATTGCTATTGAAGAAAAAAATATTCTATGGAGAAACCATAATTTATTGAAAACCTTTACAAATATATCATAAACTCGCTTGTTGATAAATTTTCGAAAAATTCCTGTTATTGGCACTAATGCCAATAATGGGATTTTGTTGAAATTATTGTTCCATTTGTTGGCACATGTAATAAATAAAATGTGATAAAGATATTCAAGAAATAATCTTAGAATTTACTGCCTATAGGTATAATTAAGTATATCAAAGTATTTCGAAAGTATCAATTAGCGAATTGTTGAGCTGTACTATGAATAATGAAGCTCTCACCTTAAGAAAATACCAAAATAACTACACCATATCACCAGCACAAAATGTCAGCTGTTGTTTCTAAATCGCCATATTGGTTTTTGGAACAGTGTTGTCAATTTTCAACAGAAAAATAATACTATTTTACTCTAATGCATACCAAACTTGATTAATCTATGGTTTCCTTGTTTTTTCGAACTAAACTCTAAACTGCCAATAATTGGAGGAGTGCCAACGATTGGGTGGTTTACCCTAGTACTCTGTAATAGTAAGCAAATAACTAGAGTACAAAGGTACTTAAAATGTTGGAACACAAACCACAGTCCACTGGAGTGTACTGAAAAAAGCAGAGCAAAGGCATGCTTTAACTGTTCTAAAGAAGGACATATGACTAAAGACTGCACGGAACCGCCATACAGTCCCCACGGTGACAAGCAAGGGATCATAGAGGGAAGGGAGCATAGAGCAAATACAATGAAATGCCCGATCTTTCAAAGAACAATAAGCTCAAAGGTGATAAATAAAAACAGAGGTCCAGGGTCCTCCTTACGTGCGGCCGATAAACAAATTTCAAGCTGATTCAGATAAATACCAATCGAATCGCACGGGTACATGACATGGCCCGTGCTACAGCAATGCAGAAAGGTATAGACCAAATCGCAATAAGTGAACCTAACGTAACAATTTAAGAGGGGAAGAGGGACATTTGATTTGAGAGGGAGAAGACTGTTACATCATACCAACTTTGGAAAGCCTACTACAATCTTCTTCGTCCAGTCATCACTTTGAATGTATAGAATGTATTTATGAAATATTAGCATATAAGAAATTGAAATTAATTAAAGACATAGAAACAACGCGACAGTGTTACGGTTAAGATCATCGACGACGATACAGCAGTACAAATAAAAGCACGACTAGAGCACGACTGGACACATTGAAAAAATACTAATTAGATAATTAAAATTAACAATAAAAAAATATCAAGATGCGAAAAAGTGTTATCAACTTTTTTCTAAACTTTGTATCAATTATAAATTACATTTAATGAACCATACAACACCTCGAGAACTATATTCGATTTGGAATTCACTACCTCCACAATTTTATGAAGATGAAGAAATAGCCGCCTATCTCGCATGTTTCAAACATTACAATTTACCAACTGATTTGTATCATATTGATGAACCCCCACTCTCTCTCTATAACCGTTATAAATGTATTGATGAAAAGCAGAAAACCGTTTATTGTTAGTCGCACAAAATCATTATGTTGATCAACATTGTAAATTAGATTTTGATGGTGAAATTATTCGACGAGACATTCTCTTCCACGACCCCGGGTGAGATTGTAGAATGTTATATTTGTATGAATGTTAAAAAAAAATGATACATGGCCACTAAGATGGAGACGAATGATTCTACTGCTAAATGCCATACTACCTACATGCACTACACAAGCAAATAACGATGATAGTGATGAAAATGGTGTGATAAACTAGAAGCTAATGTAAGTGTTTCCAAATCAATCATTCTACAAAAGTGATCAATGGGCAAGTTTACAAACAAAATTAAACTATGAGTCTTCGGTTGAATCCAATTATACGAGATATAGCTCATCATCACAACCAGCATCATTATCCGACGGAAATGAATACAATATAACAACAACTACAATACCAGCAATACCGTTAAGAATTTCTAATTATTTTATATATTCTATAATTTTCGTAATTATAATGATGTTGTTATCAGTAATTGTAAATATGTTGATAATTAGGAGAAATATGTATATTAATCAAAATGATGTTTACTAATTATAATAAAAATAATAATTTAACAACATCGTATCGTTTTACTTATCCATTTTATTCATTTTCAGGATTATAGGTAGAATTAAATAAAACTAAGTAATTAGTAGAATAAAAAAATATATTTTTTATTAACAAGTTTATAAATAAGATTTACTGGTAGTATAATAGTCGTCACTAGTTTCAGTGAGTGTATACATATTTTAAAGTACATTAGTTTTATCAATCCAAATGTTTTGTGAATTATCGAGGCCGAGCCATACACATTCGATCCTTTACGACGCAACACTTTTTCAACCAAGTGCACATCATGATGTTTAGCTTTTTGTAGTTCATATTCGTAGAATGCTCCTTGGATTGGTCTATCCTGAATATCCTCCAATAAATATGTAACAGGACTAGAAATTTTAACTTTTAGAATTTTAAACAGATCCGTTGACCAATTAGGAGTATATCCTTTAGCAAACATCGCCTTCTCTTTGCTAATACGTACAAAATCACCTACTTTAAATTGTCCTTTATCAGCAATTTTTATATGTGAATAATTAGTAATCAGTAATTGTTTCTCTTTATTTAAATTCACATCTCTAGGTTCCATACCAATAGTAGAGTGTTTTGATGCATTGTAATTTCTAGCTATCTCATCCAATATAGAATACCAATTATATTTTCCATTTAGACTGAATGCTCGATATAATTTATCTGTTAGAGTTCGAATTACCCGGTCAGCCATACATGCTTTCATGGTGGTGTACGTTGAGTATTGATTAACATAATTCTTTTTCATTACTGCATTAAATTGTTGATTATAAAACTCTTTACCCTTATCAGTTTGTAGATTGTGTGGTGCCCGGGTACTCTCTTGGAAAATTTTCTTGAATGCATCCGTTACACTCATCGCAGATTTATCTTTTAACGGAACACTCCACAGAAATTTTGAGAAACAATCAATCACTACCAAAATAAATTTATAACCTTTATTCTCGCGAGCATAAGCACCAAATTTGGCTAAATCTGCTTGCCATAAATCATCCTTTCAATATAACTTTTAATCAACCTTTTAATATAACTCTAATACGTCTGATAATTTTCTTTTCTAGCTGGTTTATGCAACTCATTCACCACATCCTGTTTAATGGTGCTTGTTGCTAAGGGCCGACACCTTTCCATGAGTTCGACGTTATATAAACTGTGATTAACAAGTTGTATAACAGTTTTACATAGTATAAGTGTGGTAAAAAAATAATGTATTTTTAATTCAATGTAAGTATGAATTACCACGTAGTAACTGTCGCAAACATCCTATTCATTAATGGTTGTTTGTAACTTATTGTCTAAATTGAGTAAATCTGATTTAATTTTATTTTCAAATGTTTTTAAGTCTAAACACTTCCTTTGTGAGTGTTTCATTAACATCACGAAATCCTTTAATAGCACATCAATCCTCTCATTTGCTGTTTTCAAATACAACATTTCTTTTGCAAATGCTTCGTCGATACAACGAAAGTCGTTAATAGTAACATCAATCTTTTCATTTATAGTTTTCAAATATTGTTTAACGTCACTAATAGAAGTAACAACAAAATCTTTAGTAGCAGCATCAGACTTATCTAGCGGTTCACTTATGTTAAAAATTCTTCTGTTCTCAACATTAAAATCACCGGTACGAGTAAAAAGAAAGCCCGGTCCAGGAGGACCTCGTGTTTGAATCGTTTTGCGATTTGAATGTCGTCCGAACTTGTCGATACTCATCATTGATTTGAACAATGAATACGCAATTCACCCTATTATATTCGCCTCTCGTAATTCCTCTTTAATGGCAGCAATTTCCTTGTGATGGGATGTATTTCCAGCACTCTTAGATGCGTATAAAAGACAGAAACGGTCTACTAACTCTTCAAAACTATCCCAGTACCGATATTGTGCTCTAGGTATATTATTATTTAGAATGTGCAAAGATAAATCAAACAGCACACTTCCAGAGGAGAAGGAGCCTGACCAGGAATGTATTCGAGGAGCGGCTCTTTCAAAAAGTGGTTCAAATATATATATGTTATATGTTTTATTATATGTTTATATGTTTATATGTTTTATTTCCTTGAATCTGTGAATTTGGATCGTAATTTCTCCGCACCACATTGATTCTTTAAAAAATATCTTTATAATTGCGTTTGTCATCATCATTATAACCAATAGGCTCCTTCTTAAAAAGTAATTCATAAAGACCTGGGGTACCGATGTATTTAATCCCTTCTATTCGTAAATATTGTCCGATGATCTCGACATTTGATTTTCCAATCGTCCATTTATCAGTATTTCGGTTCATACGAATACCCGTTTGTATGTCAAATTCAGCCTTTCCATCTTTGATCAACATTTCTGCATATTGTCTCGGTAGAGAATTATAACATTCTAAATAAGACCCTATAGCTCGGGGGTGTATATCTTCGACAAACGTTTGATACATGTGTCGATCACTTTCAAATACATTTTCATCTGCATCATCATCATCTCGTTAAAAACATGATTTAAATCATCTTGTTTGAAGAGTATTATAAAATTAGCATTATCACGTATGAGGTGTTTAGGGATACGAGTATACGTTTGACATAAATAGAAAGAATCAATATTTTTGTGTCGCCCCATGCTAAAATATTCTCGTATCACATCCTGTTTATCGCAAGCCACATCGTCGAAAATGAAAATCGAATCAGTTTTTGCATCACTGGGTTTCATAATGTCCACATTCTCTTTGAATGGGAAATATCCAACGCCCTTGAGTGGTTTTAAAACTTTTTCAAGAAAGTATTTCGACTGGTACAGTGATTTTGAATAGACATATACATTTTTTAAACTTTTCTCATCACACCGTTGTCATCAAACAGCAAACTCAACATTACATTATATTTTGCACAGTTTGATGGGCCGCAAATTAAGCATCTCAGCGTGTTCGGTAGCAAAATACCACGACGCATCTCTTTCGTGAACGACATACCTTCACCAACACATGTATATTCATGATCGGTAGAGATAGTTTCTGTTTAACGAATCGCATGATACTAAAAATATACAATGCACTACAACTTCATATAAACTTATTATAAAGTAAACACATTCATAACAACATGTACGCTGGAAGGGATATCATCAATTCACTCATCAACAAGCTGTCGTTCGAGATACATATATCTGGAGGTTATCAGTATTGCGGACCGGGTACTAAATTGGAGAAGCATATAGCAAGAGGTGATTAGGCAAGAGGTGAATAAAGTCGATCAAAGCTACATAAATTCACCAGTCATGTCTCAGACATTCACGCTGCAAAGTAATACAAATGTGCTCTCTGTGAATTATTAGCCGCCGATGGAACTGGATCCTGACACGTTTTATTACCTAGGACTTGTTGGATTTTACACATACAATACTATTCCGAATATTGAAGAAAATAGTAATATTCTGCTTAAGTTCGAGAGTGGAAAGCAGATTAAAATACCAGCTGGTTCGTATGAGATAACTTGAACTCTTTCTACAAAATCAGCTGATTAGCGCTACCCACAGCAAAATGGTTGAGTTAGATAAAGTGCTATCAATTAAACTAAACAATTATACGCTAAAGTGTGAAATGAAGAGTAAATACGATATTGATTTCTCTGATAGTCACACAATAGGGGGATTGATAGGCTTTTCTGAAAGAAAGTTGGTGGCTAATCAATTACACGAATCAGATTTACCGGTAGGAATTATAAAAGTTAATAGTATTCGAGTTGAGTGAAAAATTGTGCACGGTAATACATTATCACATACTATCTTTGAATTCTCGCCTAGTGTTGATCTAGGTTTTGCAATAAATATTGAACCAGGAAATATTATTTATCTACCAATAAACGCTCGAGCAATAGATAACATCACATTGACAATCTTCGATCAAGACGATCGACCTGTCAATTTTAGGCATGAAAAAATACTAGTGCGTTTAGAGTTAAAGAGTATTAGGTGATAAAGAAAAATGGGGATTATTTTCCATAGTAAACATATAAAGGTAGACTTTACAAGACACAATTCAATCAGTCAACATTTAGATTGTAAAGTGTTAACACCCTATCTAAAAATTAAACTATTATCTATAGGGTATAAGTTAATGCGACAGTAACAATATGGACAAAATAAATATATTTTCAAAAATTCGCTACGAATAGACTATTGCAAAGAGTGAATTCCACACCTATCATCCTCTGGCTCAAAATTATAGAAACAATGATGAGATTCGTATAATGATACTACACCAAGCCATTTACACTTGTCCGAGTGAAACTTATATTTATGTGAGCGGAACCGTTAAATTTCCAACACTCATCCCACCTGAAACTCTATACAAATTTGAGCTCGTGAAAAATGCATATGCGTTTTTGTTTGATTGAAGTGGACATGAATCGTGATGTAGGAATCACAAGCACGATAAAGGGGTTACTCGACAACACTAACAATAAGCGAGATCAGCATATACTTGATCTTTGCGGTTGGTCAGACATTGTTAAAGAGTCACATACTCTGATAGTAACAAAAAGTTCTATGCTCTAATTCCATTGAAACATTTATTGGGTTTTGCTAATTATATGAAGCAAGAATTCTTTCTATTACGAGCTAGAACTGAAGTGAACTGTTGCAAAGGGCATGCAAAGGGGATATAACGTTCGATATTGATAAAATTTACTGGCGAATTCCTCATCTCCAACTCAACGATGATGTTCGATTGAGTGTCTTGGATAGACTCAAAGAAGATAAAGCTATATTAATGCCGTTTCGTTGGTGGGATTTGCATGAACTACCCGCTTTAAAAATACCGACAGAGATATCTGGTTTGTAAAAACATCTACAACTCTAGAGAAACCACGATATGTTATAATTGCACTGCAAGAGGAGCGAAGAGATACTCATTTAAGAACCGCATCCAAATTTGATAATGCATCACTGCGAAATATGAAAATGTATCTAAACTCAGATTCATATCCATATGATAACTTAAATCTTGATATGGATAATGGTGCACAACTCTATTATATGTATGCCACTTTCCAAAACAATTACTATGGTGGTGGTACAAATGAACCGATATTAGACATGATTCAATTCAAGGAACATGTTCTTTTTGTGTTTGATGTATCAAAATAAAATGAAGGCATTAAATCATCTACGGTTGATGTAAAAATTTAATTGGAAGCTACGCATCCATTTAAGTCAACCACTCAAGCCTATTGCCTTATTTTGTGTGATGCAGTCGTTGAGTAACCCCAATGTCGGGAATAGTTAATTCAAACAAAAATTAATTTAAACTCATTACGAGGATATTGTTGAAATTTTTTATCATTCAACCCCTGTGTGAATCTAGAAACGGTGACGAATGGTTGCGGTGTGCTGCAGATCCTGCACGTTTTCATAGAATAATCATTTGGAAAAGTTACTGGCATCAATATGAATCGGCGATTTATAACTGATGTTCAAGGATTATTCAAAGTAAATGGAACATTTATACCAAAGGAATTATCCAGCAAAGCATTCGATTTGGGTGATATGGACACCTACTTATTCAAACCACCAACACCATTCCGATCTCTAAACACCACAGATAAGAATCAAGCGCGATGGTTGGAGAATCATCACCACAGACTCAAGTATAGCGCTGGAAATCTATCACTAAAACTGATTCTAAATATTTTATTGTTTTACATTCAACAATCAGATAGTTTGAATATTATTTTTTAAAGTACTTTTGAAAAAGTTGTTATTAGATTCAATTTTTTATTCTTACTTACATTGTAATGAGTATATTGTTATTAATTAAAAAAAAATCATAGATCAATTTTGTTACCCAAGGTGGGTAACAAAATTAAAGTAAAAAATATATAGCTAAATAGATTCATTTATTATGAATGTATAAGCATGATTAACAATTACAAGACCAAAATATAAACATTAATAGCAGTTACAAGAAAAGAATATATAAACATTATTACAGCTTTGTAGAATTACTAGCGTAATAAAGGAAAAAATGTATATAACTGGATAGTTTAAACATATCAATTGACACCATTAAGATCAATTATACTCTCTCTCTCCCATCAAATCATTCTTAAAATATCATCCAAGGAATATACTAGGCTTTTATCAGCACTAAGGCTAATCGGTTCACTTACGCCTTCTGGCATATAATAACGTTCTTGATAAGCTGTTTCATTTTTTATTGAATAATGAAGCACATCGTAATAATCTTTATATGTATAGTAAACAATTTTAGTTGGGAGTAACAGATGCATTAATTAATTTTCTTCTCACCCTCCAATATAACGAAATGGGTTGTCATCAGGCTCAAACAATTAATCTGTGTGATCTGTAAATACTATAGATATATCTATATTTGGAAATGCTGCTTCAGTGTAATTATCCACTATATATTTTAACACCTCTTCTATTATTATTTTCATCAGCCTTAACTGTATAATATTTATAATTATGGAGTATCCCGACTTGTATTTTAACCATCTTATTGCAAACTATTTTAACAACTGATGATGAATTTTAGAGCTCGACGTGACTCACGATGTCGACTCGACGTGACTATATCTTCTTAACAACTAACTATGAATTTATCATCATTTCCTTATTTTCTTATCAATAAATTTTCTTATCAATAACACATTCCTCAAGCGCTTAGATTGAAAACGTAGATAACATAATGAAAGTAAAAATATAAACATTATTAACAATTATAAGAAAAAATATATAAAAATTATTTACAATTACAAAAAAGAGAGATATAAACATTATTTACAAGAATAAATACTTAAACATTATTTAAAATTACCAGAAAAAATATATAAACATTATGAATGAATTTATTGTTTTGAGAGCGAAAATATATAAACATTTGAATATATGAAAAATTACTTTATGGGATTAGCGAATGGTCAAAAGCTAAAGTACTGCAACCATCTGAGCAGATAAATCTTTTATCGTCATCACTACTCAACGCTATTTTATTCTGCTGCTCTGTAAAGATGGTATGTTTGTAGCTTCTAAAATATTCTGATGTCGATATAACACTTCCCCACTAAACTTTCATTGCTTATAATCGGCTCCAGTGATATCTTTATTCACTACACACTTCTTAACTCCTTTAGCCCTTTTGTGCCAATTCGCTTTATCCTCATCTGTACAATATGCGTACATTTTTGGTCTCAATGCAATAAATTCATTCATAACCCTACCCCTAACTCATCCTTCATTAACCCTAACATTGCTTTGCTTTTCAGTGGCATGTTGAAAAGGTTATCATCTATATAAATATCACCAGTTTCGAGCAAAAAAATGAGACTGTCGGTGTCCAGTAACATAGAGCAACTTTTTCACCATGCTTGGGTTTCAGAAAATCATAAAAAAAGTGGTACATTAACAATTTCGACAAATCCAAAACGGCAAACTCCACATAAATCGGTTTGTTATAACAAACTTTTAACTTGTTAAATTGGATAGCAACAAAATTTTCTGTAAACGTGGAAACACTTCTCATGTTCGGTTTAGCGAGAAGTGTTTCCGCGCCAGTTTTGTGTTTCCAATATTATCCCAATGATTAACAAGTTTTACATAGTAAATTCGTTTATTCACATTTTCCATGCATTTGCCGAATACACTGTTATTCATTAATTTGAAAAAGTCTTTTTCGAAATCATATTTAGCTGTCTGTCGTATAGCAGTGATTAGGTCTATATATTGTTTTAGCCAATCAGATTGTTGAAATTTTATAATCCTATGAATTTTTGTAATTTTAAGTCCGTTATTTATTGCCTGCTTTAAATTTCGGTAGTGAACAATATACTTTTCTTTATTGTTTAAATCTGGAATAAGTTTTCTGTTATTAAATTTTGAATTTGGTCTAATCATGCTTTCAACGAGGAATGGTAAATCATTACCGTCAACTCCGTCAACCATTAAAACCCACCGTAAGGAATTAGTTGAGAAAGTGCCTAGCCATACAAATTATTCGCATCCCAGTATGCTAAATATGTACTGGGCTGGTTCGAATTATACTTAGATAAGTATTTGTTATTCGCCTAAGCGTATCTCAGTGAGGCTTGGCAAATACCTCCTCTAATGCCTTTGGAGATGAAATGGTACATGTATATGTCCGTGAAAAGTTGTAAATTTAGGTCCGTCAATTTCAGCATTGCATCCCAGCTCAGGCAGTATAATAATGGGCCGGATCAAGCTGATATGTTGTGATGCATACGTTTCGGAATCGTTCAAAAATGTCTGTCAATAGTAATACGTCAGTCTTAAAATATAGGTCTGAGTAATCTTTTAAATTTCGGAAATTAAATGCAGTCCAAACAGTCTGAGCAAAATTATATTCTTTGTCGGTGATGAAGTTTTCTAACCTCTATGCATTGATCGTCACTTAAATTTTTCACTACTTTCCCCTAAGAACTAGCCATAAATCTTAATGAATCAACAAATCTTAATTTTAAATATATTTTATTTTCTACCCCCTTTTTATCTACCTATTCACCGACCGGTAGATTTTTGGTAATATATATATATATTTTTCCTTATTTTGTGGAATAATTCAATTTTTTCCTCGTCGGAGCCAAATTCTTTAATAAATAAATGAGCATCATAATTGGACATGTTATGGAAAAATATAGGAATCATTTTAGGGATTTTATAATCCAAATTACAACTTTGCCTGTTGCATGTAATAATTTATTACATATTTGACAAGAAGTGGCCGTATTGTATGAATTTTGCTCATCTGCAGTTAATTTAATCATCAAGTGTGACGCTTAAATGATTCCTATATATTTCCCTAATATCCAATTTTAAAAATTTACTTAATTAATCATCAAATGAACACTTTATAATACAGGCAAAACTGTACGGTAGCTGAATATTCGTTTGATTTGTATAGCTATTGTCAGTATTTGGCGAGCATGTATCATTCGGTTTTAATAATTATTCAAAATCTATTTTTCTATCGTAATTTTGGAATTTTAATATATCCCCCGGGATCATATCTCCTCTCCTGTATTTTGCAAATAGTGTAAATTATGTTGCAGTCATTCAATGTATGTTGTTTAAATGTCGATTCAGTTGAGAAAAAGGTTAGGCAGCCACCACATAAATATTTTTTATCGTGATGTGATGATATTTGACTTCTTACAAGTCGTGAAATAAACAAGTCGTAATTTATACATAATGGGCCCCTCTTCTAAATCTAATAATTTACATGTCTTTCCCTAATGTTATTAGTGCGTTTAATTGGTCCAACAACGTCATGCTGTTTAAATTTGAAATTAATCTCCAAACCATAAACGTCAATGCTAATATTATTCGCCTATTATTCAAAATAATATTATTCAAATTTAGAAATGTATTTAATTCTAAGTAAAAACTCTAGTCCGTCGTATTTTAAAATTGAAAAAAAGTGGGGATATGATGCCGGGCGATCTGTGTTTACAACTACAGAGTGTAACGCGGATATAATGCTCCATAAAAAGCAAAACTCGTCTTCATTGTTAATATTGATACATGCTTTCCTATCCCTAATCTCTGTTGACAGTTTAATAAATGATGATCCACGTATTGGTTTATATTTATTAATGTTAATTTATAAATTGGAAATCTCCCTTGGTGACCAACCCGAATCTTTCTACTGAAACTTGCTACATTTAATTTTAATTTTTAGCGCACATCATAAATTTTGACAAAGTTACTCATGCTAGGTGTTATTTCGCGATACTTTTTATTAAATGACTTTAATTCTCCCGCGGGTTTTTTTTTTCATTTATATAAATACCAAAGAGTTCAATGTTAAATTTCAACCCGGAATTATACGACTTGATAACGTTTTCAATCATGCAACCTACAGTATCCTTTAATTTACCAATAAAACTATCTATATCTATACCTGAACCATTAATTCTATAAGTTGCAACCCTTTTCTTAAAACTAGTTGAAATTTCAGTGATGCCTTGCTGATATGGCTTCACGGCGTATTTACCTATGGTTGGAAAGGCTTGGTCGCAAATAACGCAGCAGTGGATTGATGGGAGTGGATCCAACTTTATCTTCTTCGAGGTTGATGGTAAATCGCCGGTCTCTAGGGGTTTCTTGGAGGTTGAATTGTTGGTATTTAGACCCCTCTTCGAGGTGGTGGGCTCATCGCTGTTATGATGTTGTTTCTTGTGGCGTTTGCAACTATCATCTATTGTAAATTAGGCATTGCAAACGCCACATTTATAATATATTTTGTCGAGGTTCGATGCTACTAGAGAAGAGATAATAAATTGATCGCTTGCAAAGTGTGAAATGTACCCAAAATATAAGCTATTTCAAAATACTAATATATTTTGTCCTCACCACAGGTTTTCAAATGTCGTTGGAGATTTTCTCTTCTTCCAAACACTTTTTCACATTGGGCACAGGGAAACATTTTGACTTCAATATACGCTGGCGGTTAGTTATCAAATGATGATTTAGAACTCACAGATCGGGGTTTATATTATTGCTAAGTATTTCACTTATCTTACACGTGTTCGCAATCGAGGTTAGAGGTCGAGGTCAAAACATTAAAAAATATTGTTTCCTCTGCATTTACGTCAGTAGGAATTTTTTGAATATAAGAGCGATTGTATGCAAATTCTAAGAGATTGGACGCTAGCATTGATAATTATATTATCGATACAATTAGAGGGATTAGTGATGTAGAACTAACTCATTCGGATGTCCGATTTATTTAACACACATATAGTCGGTGAGGATAAGTGGTAAAGAAAGTCCCCATAGATCTAGTCCGGTCTTATCTGGCCTAGTCTGATCTTCGGCAAAACAACTTCACAATATAAAATGATTCAAGCATCTTATCTAGTTTGGTATTATCTAATCCAGTGCGGTCTAGTCTGGTATTATCTATATAGTCCACTTTAGTCTGGTATTATCTGATCTAGTACTGACTAGTGTGGTATTATTCGATCCAAACCGGGTTAGTCTGGTATTATATGATCCAGTTCGGGCTAGTCTGGTATTATCTGATCTAGTCCGGTCTAGTCTGGTATTATCTGATCTGGCCCGGGCTCGCCTACTATTATCTGATCTAGTCCGGTCCCGCTTCATGACGTACCTGAAGCGAATAGGGCGTCGTGACTCTGGAAGAGTCAACTCGTCAACTTTCGGGCATTACATGCATCTTGCAGAGTCACGACGCCCTATTCGATTCAGGTACGTCATGAAGCGGGTACTCGGGTAGCGGGTAGGTACTCCCTGCGGTCCCTGCAGGGATAGATTTATTTCAGGGATGAGACCCTGCCCACGAGAGTCTTGGTTTCTCTCCCACTCACAAATTCCGGGAGGTAACCATGTCCTAACCTAATCCTACCAAAAACTGAAATTTATCCTTCCTATATCTCTCCAAGTCCGTCCCAGATTGCACTGAGGGGAAAATCCTCTTCACCAAAAAAAGTTCCCCAGACCCAGTGGCGCGGGTCTAGGTGTGTCAGCCATAAAAGATGAAATGTCGGTTGTTAAAAATATAGTACCCCAGGTGGGTAGGGCCAATGGTGCGGAATCCCACCCCGATTTAAACTCGGGCCGCTCCAAGGATTCTGGGGGGAGCAAACAGACCACTCGCTTATCCTTCGGCACGGTAAACGCTAAAGCAATTCTATCAGTACCTGTTTCGAGGCTTTGAAGAAAAGGAAGGTGGCAGACACCTCAATGGAAAAGGAAGAAAAGACCTCAGCATACAACAGGAATCAAAGCTGCATTTGTGTTAGAAGAGGCAATTGCAATGATAACCAAGTTAGGACTGGAACTCGAGGAGAATATCGAACAGAACACCAAACGTGAGATCAAAGAAATCACAAAGAGACTTTCACAGACAGATAAGCTGCTTGAGTTCCCCTGTCATACAAAATTGGATAAAAGAAAATAAGTACGAGAGGTTGGAAAAAATGACTATAGACGTGGATATACAGACCGACCCATACAAGGGCAACGACGTCGGAACCCAGACAATAGAAGAAAATGACCTGTTGGAGTTTGAGCCCTGCAAATGCTACGAGCATTATCGATTGCTCGAAAATCATAGATGGACAGACGAAACTTACAAAGATACAAAAGTTCTGAGTGGAAATCCCATAGTAAACACAAGGAACAACATTGATAAAGTAATGACAGTCTGGGTTAATAGCAACGACATGAACATGAATAGAGGGATCCAGAAGGCTTTTAAGGATATATATCCTGAACTTACTGATATTTATGAGGATTTCGGCATGCTGGAACGCGAAAGCAAAATTAAGACACAAAAAAACAGGACAAACAGCGAGACAAAAGATATTTAAAATAACACCTGAACTGACGGAGAAGAAAATCTTCTCGCTACTGCTGCAACTCAAAATGGAAACTGAAGGCGACACATGTATTATTACCCACCAGCCGAAAGGTTTTGACCCGGAAACCTCCAGAAAACTGGCAGAGGCTGTTTTCCACAAGTCTACAACAAATATCTACACAAGTGGAAATAAAATAAGAAGAAGTGAGATTAAACAAGAACGTAGAACTTACGCCATTGTTGTGGAAAATAAGGACAGAAGCTACCAGGACAATCTACAGACAGTAAAATCGGCACTGGAAGGAAAAGACGAAAACGACAGCATTCTAGGTATAAGAAGTACGAAGGAAAGCAAGGTTCTTATTACAATGGAAAAGAATAAAACGGCGCTGGACAAACTACATCATATATTACAGAACCAAAGCGCAAACGATGGGACCAAAGTCTGGAGACTGGAGGACAAAATGGGAAAGGTGTCTCTGCATATAAAAGGCATCGACGCTCTTACTGACAGAGACGAAGTTGGAAAGGCCATCCGAGAAAACATCGAAAAATCGGACAAGAAGGTATATACGCTCAGCAAACTGAGACCAGCAGCAGGACACACTAGATCAGCAACGCTCACCATAAATAAGACGGACGCTGAAAAAATTCTTCTGAAAAAATACATTAAAGTAGGTCTAGTCCGGTGCCGGGTGGAAAAATGGATACAAATGACCAGATGTATTAAGTGCTGGAGTTATGAACACAGCCAAAACGATTGTAATGGCCCTGAAAGGTCCAAAACATGTTTTAACTGTGGAGAGGAGGGCCACACGAAAAAGGATTGCAAAGGAAATGCAGGATGCCCCATATGCCAAGAGGAGGGGCACCGTGCAGGAACCGAAAAATGCCCAGCATTCAGAAAGTCTCTGGCAAAGGCGAGGAGGAGGGAACACTCTATTGGAAATGGATAATCACGCAATACTTCAAACAAACCTTGGCAGGCGAAAAAGAGCGATGGACCTGCTAAGACAGAAATGCGCTGAAGACAATTTCGACATCGCACTGGTCTCAGAACAAACCAACCAACATATGGTAAATGGAAACCCAAGATGGATAGCCGACTCCAATATTGACGTATATATATAGCACAGAATAGGACAAAAATCTATAAGACGGGATACGGAGACGGATTTGTATGGATTGAATGCCAGAACATTGTATTCTATGCATGTTACATTTCACCCGCGCTAAATCTAGAAAACTTCGAACGATACCTGACAGACTTAGACAGAGACACTAGACAACACCAAAAAGCCATCCTAATTGGTGGAAATTTCAACGTGAAGGCGCACAGCTGTGGCTCCCCTGTAGAAGATAGAAAAGGAAAAAGTATTATTAGAATGGATCAGTGGGAAGGACTATGTAATCCTAAACACCGGCGACACTCCGACATTCAACGGAAGCAGAGGAACCTCCTATATTGATGTAACAATATACACCAATAACCTGAAAAAACACATCAAGAACTGGGCAGTGAGCGATGAAGAAAACCTTAGCGACCATCGAAATATACATATAGTAATTGGGAAAAATAAAACAGACCAAAAGAAATGTATCACTAGGAAAGGCTGGATATTCAAAAGGGAAAAAGCAGATCAATTAGTCTCGAGGATAAAACTGCTGACACAACAACCGAACTATAGACACACGGTCAAAGATTTAACAAAGAGCATTGAGGAGGCATGCAATAAGATCCTAAAAAAGAAACAACAGAAACACACAGAGAAAGCGGCACACTGGTGGAATACAGAAATCGCCGACCAAAGAACCAAATGCTGTAAGGCGAATAGAGCACTCACTAGGGAAAATAGGAAAGCAAACTCAACGCGCAACACAATAGAGTATTTGAAAGAGAATTACAGGGAAGAGCGAAGAACTCTTTTAAAAAGCTGATAAAAGTAGCAAAAAAGAAAGCATGGATCGCACTATGCCAGGAAATAGACAATGACAAATGGGGGATGGGCTACAAAATTGTCACGGGGAAAATAGGAATCCGAGGAACAATAACCCTAACAGATGATGAGCAGCTAGCAATAGCAAGAAGTCTCTTTTCGAACCACCCAAGAAGGATATGGCCTACACTTTCAATTGCACCCGAAAAAATCCCGGATGTAACAATAGAGGAAATAAAAGAAGCTGGAAGAAGACTACGAGCTGGAAAAGCGGCGGGACCGGATGGAATACCACCAGAAGTAATTAAAAGCATTACCGAGATAAACCCAGAACTATTCCAGACGACGATAGAAAAACTAATTAAAACAGGGATTTTCCCAGAAGACCGGAAAGAGATGAAGCTTACCTTAATCGAAAAACCTAACGCAGTAGGGGAAAATAAGAAATATAGACCAATATGTTTACTAAATACGGCGGCAAAGCTATATGAACAAATATTGAACAAGAGGCTAGTAGACGAGATCGAAGAAAACGGGGGCCTCGCACCGACCCAATTTGGTTTTCGGAGAGGGCGCTCCCCAAAGACGCGGTGAAACTAGTACAGGATCTGGTCAAGGAAAAGCGGAAAAAACCGAATAAAAAATACGTCACCCTGGTAACACTGGACGTACAAAATGCTTTTAACTCGGCCTCCTGGCCGGACATCATCAGAACGCTACAAGAATGGCAGATATGACCCAACCTGGTGAAAGTGATATGTAGCTATTTCGGTAACCGAAGAATACTTGTAGGTGAACAGCATAGCCTGGAAATGGCATGCGGGGTTCCACAGGGTTCAGTAATGGGCCCCATACTCTGTAACCTGTTCTACGATGATATACTTAGCGGACTAATGCCAAACGAAGCCACACAGATGACCTGGCACTTGTGGTGAGTGGAGACAACATAGCAAATATGGAAAGAGATACAGAGCTAGCTATAAAAAAGATACAAGTTGGATGGAAGGTAGGAAACTACAACTGGCACCGCAGAAGACAGAAGCCGTAATACTGACCGACAAGAAAAATCTGAAAACCATCTCCATACAAGTAGGCGAGACAACGATAAACAACAAACCCACGCTACAATATCTAGGTGTCACCTTTGGACATAACATGAATATGGGAGCTCACATCACAAGAGTAACGGAGAAGGCAAATAGAACTATAACCGCACTGGCACGAATAATGCCAAACACAAGAGGTGCAAGACAGGGATCTAGGAAAGTGACACAGCGTGGTAAACTCTATACTCCTCTACGGAACACCGGCGTGGCGTGAGTGGGCCACTAAAACGAAATATAGAGAAATCCTAGAAAAAACCCAACGAAAGGCAGCCCTTAAGATTGCGTGTGCCTATAGGACGGTATCCACAAAGGCCATACAGGTGATTGCAGGCACGACACCAATCCATCTGCTGGTACTAGAGCGTACCTACGATAAAACAGGAAACAAAAAAGAAGAGAAAATAAAGACTAAGGAGGCTACTCTAAATAAGTGGGAAGAAGAATGGTCGCAGGATAGTATTACCGCTAAATGGACGAAGGAACTAATTCCTGAACTAAAGCCATGGATTCAAAGGGAACACGGAGAAGTGGGATACCACCTTACCCAGTTCCTTAGCGGACATGGCTGTTTTAATAGCTACCTATTCAGATTCAAATTAGTCCCAAGCGAAGAGTGCAGATTCTGCGGTCAACGAGATACGCCGGAGCACACGGTCCTGTGGTGTTATAGGTGGCAGACTATAAGAGAAGAAGCCGCAGACAAAATAGGAGAACTACTCACAAAGAACAACATAATAAAGATAATGTTAGAAAGCGAGGATAAATGGGATGCCGTAGAAGGAGCAATCAAGGAAATAATCCGAAAGCAGGAGGAGGAAGAAAGGCAAATGAAGAATGAAAGATGATGAAAGAATTTGTGGATCTCAGCGTAGTCATGCTTCAAGGCAATTCCACTGATTTCCATGTAACCGAGGATGGGTTTTTAGTGGGTAAACCTATCCCGACCATCTGGATAGGGAGTCCCACACTCTCCAGGGAAGCCTAGAGGTCGTACGTAAAGTATTTCCCCCTCCTCCAAAAAAAAGGTACGTCATGAAAGAACCGTGCCCTGTTAGGCATTGGGTCAAATAGTAGTCCGTCTGTCCCTTATTTTTGAACCACAGTTCAATGTTGCTTATAAGTCTTCTAGTCCTTGCGCCTTTGGTTGCTAAGTTCCATTGGGTCTGCCATTTTTCAAGGGTCCTCTCTTTTTCTGCCGATGTGTCAGTTCGTGTAGTGAAAATGTTTTTTCTTTCCTCTACTACTAGATGTATGGGTATTACCTTTGCCACAACCATCAGGACCTCATTCGTTACGGTCCTGTAGGCACTAGCTATTCTAAGGGCCATGCTTCTTTGCACAGACGCAAGTTTATTTCTTTGCGCAACTACGTTTAGTGCATCACACCAAATTAGTGCGCCATACGTTATTATTGATTGCACCGCCATGTACAGAGTGCGCCTCTTGTTTGCTCTTGGACCTTTAACGTTGGGAATTAGGACACTTAAAGCTCTTGTAGCTTTGTTAGCTTTCTGGGCTATTTTCTCAATATGGGTTTTAAGGATAATTTTTTCCCGATCTTAACCCCTAGATAGTTGATGGCTAGGCTAGGGAAGATTCGCGATTCTCCTACTTGATATAAGACACTTTTAGCATGTTTATGTGTGGCTAATAACACAGACTCCGTTTTCTCTGCAGCTATTGTCAGAGGGTTGTCGTTCATCCAGGTTTGGACACTGCTCTAGGCAGTATTTGAGTTGTTTCGCAGTTGGTCGATTGTGTTTCCCGTGAGCACGATCGCCGAGTCATCAGCGTAACACAGCAGTTTAACGCCTTGTATAGGATATTCCACAGAGTTGGTCCTAAAACAGAACCCTGTGGAACACACTCGGCTATTTCTTTCCTGGTGTTTCTGTCAATTTGTATCCATCTATCTGTAAAATAGTCTTTGACGATGTTTATAAGGCACGTGGAGATTCATCTTTCTTCCATTTTATTTATTATCAGACGCCATGACGCTGTATTAAAAGCGTTCTTAACATCTACTAGTACCAGAGCACAATATCTTGGTACCCCGGTTTCGTTTGATGCCCTTGCTATTTTTACTACTTCGTGGAGGGCATTCGTGGTGGATCTTTCCCTTCTGAATCCATATTGACTTTCGGAGAAACCTTTCTCTTCGATTTCATTCAGGAGTCTTTGGTTAATGAGATTTTCGAACAGTTTCCCGAGCACGTTGATCAGGCAAATTGGTCTGTATTTGACAGCTTCCTCTTCTTTCTTTTGTGGTTTCTTAATTCGAATAAGCCACTTTCCATGCGCGAGGGAACGTATTTTTTCCAATAATTCATTAAAAAGGTCTTTAAACACACTTATTTCTGATGTCGCAGCTTTTTTTACCACTTCTGGCGGAAAGGTTATCAGGCCCTGGGGCCTTCCCGGTTTTTATTTTGCTGACCGCTGTCAGAATTTCGTTTTCCTCAAAAGGTTCCGATATCTGGTAGTCTGTCCGTTGGAATATCGGTTTATCCTTTGACTCGATAAATAGCTCTTCAAAGATTGTTACTTTTTCGTCCGGAGTTAAAATTAGTTTCGGGTTCGGTATATTTAGCTGACTTGTCACGATCTTCTAGCTCTGGCCGAATACATCTTGGTCTAGGTCCTTGCATAACAGAGACTTTTTTCCCTTTTTTGACGTCGTCGTATCGTTGCTTATATTCTCGTCAAGGTATCGTCAAGGTATAAGCAGACCTATCTGTAGTCGCTCAGCGATTCCTCCTTAAGAACTTTCCATTTTAAAACTTTAGTGATAAGGTCTGTTCTGATTATCGTAAGGTCAATAAACGATGTTCCATTTCCTCTTATCAGAGCTGGCATTTTGCCATCATTGACCACGATAAAGTCCTGGGCATTCAACCTCTCTAGAAGTGTTTCTCCTCTAAATTCCGTCTTTGTACCACCCCATTCAGTGTGTTTTTCATTAAAATCGCCCGTTATGATGACTTCCCCTTGTTTATTTCGCACATCTTTCTCCAGGTTTTCTATTTCTCCGACAAATTCTTCGCGCCGACAATTTGGGGTTATGTAAACACTATATACGTAGAAATGTTTTAATCGTTTAAAAAGTAAATGTTTTAATAATTGTTTTAATCCATACAAAGCACGTTTCCTCGCCGTATGCGTCTACGTTTTGATTACTATTTATATTAGCTATAGCAGCTGTTTTCTTTCTGTTCATGTAAATGTCCCTCTTCCCTTCTCAAATTGTTACGTTAGGTGCACTTATTGCAATTAGGTCTATACCTTTCTGAATTGCTGTAGCACTGGCCATGTCATGTGCCCGTGCGCTTCGATTGGTATTTATCTGCATCAGCTTGAAATTTGATTATCAGCCGCACCCCAGGAGGACCCTGGACCTCTGTTCTTATTTACCACCTTTGAGCTTATTGTTCTTTGAAAGATAGGGCATTTAATTGTATTTGCTCTATGCCCTTGCTTGTCACAGTGGGGACAGTATGGCGGTTCCGTGCAGTCTTTAGCCATATGTCCTTCTTTGGTACAGTTAAAGCATGCGTTTGCTCTGCTTTTTTCAGTACACTCCTGTGGACTGTGGTTAGTGTTCCAACATTTATAGCACCTTTGTACTCTAGTTATTTGCTTAATATTACAGATTACTAATCCTATTTTTATTTTTCCTAGGCTTAGCAGCTTTTCCGCAATGTTCGGTTCAGCGTTGAACGTAGCAATTTGGTTTTCTCCCTCTATTGTTTTTAGGTAGATGTTTTCAATGATACATTGTTTCTTAATTTCTCGGCTTAGGGCATTTCTGATTTCTTGTTCCGTTACCGTCTTATCAAGAGCTAATCTGTAAAAGCCTAATCTGTATTTTCGTTATGGGGTTGTTCACTTTTTAATTTCTATGTTTGCAATTTTTTGTTGCATTGCTTATTTTAGTTTCGAAATGTCACTTGTGTTCTTGTTTACGATTAATATTAAATTCCCGTTTGTTGATTTCCTTTGAGATTGTACTTGCAGGTCATTTCTTTTCTCGTCAAATTCTTTAACGTATTTTAGGAGTTCGGAATAGGTCTGACCTTGTGCTCTGATGCATATTTCTTCGGTATCTTTCTTCTGTCTGCTTTTTGGTTTAATGTGTCCCGGATCGTTTCTATCTTTAGAAGTTTCTTCAGTTGTAGTAGAGATTTTGTCCCGGTATTCCATTGGTTTGCACACGTTTATTTTTATGCCGCTATTCCGGAACATTGTTTCATTCATTTTTCTAAATGTAACAGGCTTTATTCCAAAGGGTAACGGGATTGCTATGTATGTTTAACCGTGTGTTTCTATATTTGTCTTTAGCTGCTCCATCATTCTGAAGATGTTTCTCTCATTTTCAATTTCATCATTGCCCACCTTGTAAAAAACTTTAAATACGCTTCGTGATTGCTCTATTATTTCATTCTCGTGGGTAATAATCCGTATATTATTAGTAATAATTGTTATATGTTCTTCTTGTGCCTGACTTTTTGGGAGTAGCTCCGGGTACCTGTGCTTGAACTGTCGATTAATTCCCTTTTCCATATCTGGGTCTGCACTGCTGGTGATTATGGCCAAATCCCATTCAATTGGGGCCGTTTGTGGATTTTGCTTCTACATCACCGTCCGCTCGAAAATTATTTCAGGCCATTCTCCTTCAGCTAGCTTAACAAATTCCTCATAACTACTAATTGTGTTTATTTGTTCCTTCAGCGGCTCTGTTGTTTCTTCATGGCCCCGTTCCTGCTTTAATGAGTTGGCGTTTTCCAGGTGTGCCAGGCGCTCATTCATTTTTGTCATTGTTTTCTTCATTTCCACCATTGCTTGATTTTCAACTGATAGTGCTCCTCCTGATTTGTGATTGTTCTCCTCTTTTAGATCATTTATTTGGGTCAGCAAGGCTACTATTTTTCTATCTTCTTTTTCGACCCATTTGGCTTTCTCATCTCTTGCTTCTTTTTAATTTTCTCTGTTAGGGCTAGCAGTTCCCTTGTCAGTCGTTTAACCTCTATGTGGACATTTTGGTTGTTTTTGCCATACTCTACTAGTTCTTCTAGCTTGTCCTCGAACCGCATCAACCATCCGCTGTTTTCGGGTACAGTCTCTGGGGATTCGTTGGCCTTTATTTTCTTAAATATAGGATTGCCCTGTGCCGAGTTGACACTCCCTTGCTCCTTAGGTTGCTTTGTGTCGTTCGCTTTGCCGACCTCAATAGTGCCGTCCTTTGTGCTAGGTGGTGTCCTCCTTAAAGAGTCCTTTCTCTCGAAGGGATTCCTGGTGTGGTCCTCTTTCAGCCACGTATCAGCTTCTCCCTCCACACTTGTAGCTCTTCCTTTGTCCTCCATACTTTCAGTCGTGGTTATCTGCACTCCGGCCTGGTCGCCTACCGAGAGTGCTGGGCTGTCGTTGGCTGACCTAGACCCGCGCCACTTGGTCTAGGGAATGTTTTTTATTAAAGAGGGTTTTCCCCTCTGTGCAAGCCTGTTGGTCCGCGGGAGCTTATTTTATTTGGCTCCTACCCTCCAACCCTGCTGGATGCAGATCCGGCGAGTATTCCCCTATCCGCCACCCGGGGGACGCGCTCGGTCGGTGTTTAAGGTATCCCCACCCCCAACTAGGAAGCCCGAGAGTCCGGTCTAGTCTGGTATTATCTGATCTAGTCCGGTCTAGTCTGGTATTATCTGATCTGGTCCGGGCTAGTCTGTTATTATCGGATCTAGTCCGGTCTAGTCTTCTGCAACAAACTGCACAAAATAATTTCTATCCCAATACCCTCTGATATATGCAACCTACTATACGCAATTTTACTACGATCAAATATATGAATAAAACTCCACAACGTAATATACCAAATAATAAACCAAAGTAATGATATTGGGCTCGAATAGTAAACTTAAGCAACTAAAACAAAGGAAAATACCTCCTATTATAATAGATGGTCTTGCACTACCTTATGTTAATTCATCAAAGTGCTTAGGATTAAATATAAGTCAAAACTTGTCCTGGAATTATCATGTCTCGCAAACAATTAGTAAAGTAAATTCGACCTTACATTGCCTTAAAATTCGCAAAAATATATTTACAACGGCAATCAGGAAGTTATTAGTTTCAGCAACTATCTTACCGCTCATAGAATACCGCACAATTTTACTTATTGATTCTGCATCGGAAAATGATTTGAAATTGCAGCGCGCAGTGAATTCTTCTATAAGATTTATCTTTTGTCTGAAACGAGATGAGCACATGACCCCGAGAGCTAGGGTGGCTATCAATCAAACATCGTCGATGGTACTACATGGCTTTTATAAATTATGGAACATAGGTAAACTGAAGTTAGACGATCGGATAGATTAGCATCAAAAAAGCATTCTTACTTCAGATTACCTCATTTTGATACCTCCTACCTTGAGCGTTCGTTCGTAGTAACTGCTATATGGTTGTGGGAAGAATTGCCCAGTGAAATGGTAAACTCTAGTAGTCTGGAAGTATTTAAAAACAAAATATTTGACTATCTATTGAATCTGGACTTTTGACTCTGTATTCAATCTTAGAAATAAACTGCAAAGAGAAAAACCTGAATTGTATTAAGTAACGTGGACAAATTGTGATACCCAAAAATTATGGCGCCTTCTATGTAAGCAAATCTTGTAAATTGAGTAGATCTAGAACAAATTTAGTACAAAATTTCTTAACATAAGTCGTATATTGGTAAAATCTCATTACAAATCTCTCTGTGTTTATGTATCATATTATGGTAAATATTTATGTATAATTTATGATTTATCATTTATTATTTATCATATTTTGTTATTATTATTATTTTGTTATATCATGTTTTGTTATCTTTTAGAGTCTGACCTGTAAGACTTACAAGACTTAAAATACGCCTTGGCATAAATAAATTAAATCAATTAATGAATCTCTCTCTCTCTCTCTCTCCCTAGTCTTGTCTGTCTAGTCCTGTCTGTCTAGTCTGTCTAGCATGTCTAGTCCTGTGTGTCTATGTCTAGTCTTGTCTGTTTAGTCTTGTCTGTCTGGTCCTGTCTGTCTATTCTTGTATGTGTAGTGAAATCATATCAAATTTATTTGCTTTAAAATGTACATGAATACATACACATAAGCTACGTCATAAAATTATTGTTGTTGTATAAACATAAATCAATTAAGTTTCTGACGAAATAACCTAAAATAACTTTCCTCTTGTAAGTGAATTGGTAACTTGTTAAAAGTATGCGATCCTATATGAGAGGGTGCTTTACTACATAGGGTTAAGTTAGCGAATGGGATTGGTAAGAGATTCTTTTCTCCTGTGTTGTATGCGTGTTGATCCTTCCTTTTTGGCAAGCTGGGTTTGCTTTTTAAAATGAAACATACTACTTCCCAGATATGTATAGAGGGAACCAGCAGAAAGTTTAGGTCTGTGAAATATGGTCGACAAGAAGTTGACCTAGAGACACCCTTGACAGACCGTACTACCCTCTTTTACGACCTAAAAATAATCTCCAGTTGTGGTGATGCCCCCCAAAATTTAATGGCGTAATAAATTGTTTATTCTTAGCAGAAGCGGTAGGTCAATTGTGTTTTGGAGAATCTTTAACATATAAGCAAACATTCAAATATAAGCTTTCCTACATAACTTTGCATCCACGTTCTGTATTTTGGAATTCCAGTTAAGTTCATCTTCTAACTATACTCCCATAACTTTCACTGTACGTTCTTTCTATTCGCTTGTTAACTATTTAGTCTACTCGTTCTAGCCTAGTCTATCTAGCCTTGTCTATCTAGTCTTGTCTTATATCGGCTTATTAGTCTTTACATGCTCAAACACAAGTTGAAGTATATCCCTGCTCTGCATTAATTTGTCAATAATATTGTAAATATATTTTATATATTTTACAATACAATTTATAAAAATAATATAAATACGCTACGCACTGAAATTTTTAGCGAACGAAAAAATGGATAATTTCTATTAATTGGATATTTAACACAGCAATGTTTTTCTTAAAATTACGCCGCTAAATATTGGGGTCCCGGGAAAATGTCCTGGTTGAGTTGGGGCTGCCCCGACATGGGACGGGAAAGTAAAAAACTAAATTGGCAAAAGACAGTGCTACACAATTCTTGGAATTAGATAAGTCGAAACACTTAAGCTGCAGTCACATGAGGCTGGTTTACCAGCCGCTGGTGGCTGCTTGTCAGCAGCTGCTGGTTAAGCTGCGGTCACATGAGGCTGGATTACCAGCCGCTAGTCGCTGCTAGCTGCTAATAGCCAGTTAAGCAGCACCGTGTGAACTGTTATGTCCGCTGATGCCAGCAGCAGCGGAGCGATTTCAGTAGCGGCTGGTGAAGTTGAGACGGTACAACTTTACCAGTGCTGCTGGCCCATGTTACGTGACGTTCCCGCTTTCACTAGCCTTGTGTGAACCTCACTGAATAATCGGCAGCGCTGTAGCCACTGATAAAAGATAACATCACTTGATCACTTGAGTTGTTGATTATCTTGTTTCAGTTGTTTACATTTAATTTTATTAATTTGAATTTTTAATTCTTACTTTACCCATAGTAGTGTAATTAAAATAAAATGGAACCAAAAAGTAAAGATATTGATGTGAGGTGGAATTCATATCAAATAATAATTTTCTTTGAAATATTTCACAAATATGCTTGTTTGTGAGATACAACTTCACCGTCTTATTTAAAAAGGGATATAAAAATTCAGCACTTGAAAATATTGTTAAGGAGTTACAAGCAGAAGGGATTAAATTAAGTTTAAGTTTACCATAATTAAAAAATAACCCAAAAAGAACCCTTCCGTATGCTGGTTTCTGTCGCTGCTAGAGTAGTAGCGCGCCATACATAATATCTGCTGAAAAAGATATTCGTCAGCTTACTTCCACCAAAACTACTAAGCATAGAAAACCTATTTTCTTAAACTTACGGCAAACTGAGTTGGTCTTCATGTGAACTGCAATATTCATATGTATGTATATATATATATATATATATATATATATATATATATATATATATATATATATATAAGTTTGGATAAACAATGCAAACTAAGTTTTGCATATTTTGTTTTCGAACGAAGACAGGAACGAAGACAGACTTTTCAATTATCCAAACTCTGGTTTTACCTATATCCTTTCAGAAGAAAGGTGGCAATTGAGAAACGTATTAACCCTGAAAGTATCACTTGTAGTCAATCTCATTTCTCCATTGAGTGTTTCAGCATATAATTGTTTCCTTTTCGGTTGTCTTTTTCCTATCTCTTTTGTTTACTGTTTTGACACGCTTAATTCCATCGCCTTTTCTCCAAATACTTAAAATTCTATCGTTCAGCTACGAAAAACTTGCAAAGGATTTCGTAAAGATCGGCAAAAGTGATCACGTCTACGGTAAAAGCCTGTACACACAACAACCATTACCGCCCTTTCCAGTTTTTCTAAATATAAAAGTGTTCCCGCAGTTTCGTTTCGCGTTACAGGTTTTTCGGTACAAACATCCTTAATTGATTCCAAAGTTTTAAGAACTTCGTGCCAAGCAACACTCAAACTTCTAGCGTCCTCTCTAGCTGACCAACGTGTCAAATTTACTCTCTTTAGCGGTTTCTTTACCAGTTTCAGTCATTGACTTTTACTTGCGGTGTGTCGAATTTATAAAAATTTAAAAATAAAAAAAAAAATTACCCATTTTTTTTTATAAAAATCTTAGATATTCAACATGCCTCGCTAAAAAAGGATCGATTCAGCTAACAGTTCCAAAAACATACAATAATTTCCGTTATTCGGATCACTAACCTTATTTCCCTCTATAGCACACACCGATGAAAAATTAATTCCAAATTGCATGACTCATCAACAGTTTGCGGCTTTTTCGTTTGTATCGCAGCTCTATATCTGTCTCTCTCAGACTCAATGCCACTACGCGGCGTATGCCCATAACAGCTCAGTCCCGTCAATCCTGCTTCCGACCAACCACTACGACGTGAATTGTAGTAATAATTAATTTAACAATATGTGAAACATATTACATGTTGAATTTTTTGTATGGCCCTAATAACATTCACATTAAGGTATATAAAAACGAGTCTTTTTAATTTCTGTATGACAAAAAAAAATGTTGGCCGAAAATTTGCTGCCCTAGGCTACAGCCTACTCAGCCTGCTGGTAAATCCAGTACTGTCTCCTAGTTAAGACAATGTTTTTGAAAGATGTCATGTACTGGATCCTCCACCTCCACAGACCTTGACCTGATGTTGACTTGGCCTCGACGTAGCCTTAACTTGACCTTGACTTGACCATGGCATGACCTTGAGATGACCTCGACCTTATCTTGACATGACCTTGACCTTGAGGCGCTTAGTTCAGGTTTTCACCAACAGATGGCGCTTTAGTTCAGGTTTTCACAGATAAATTAAAAATTATTCAAAATTTCAAAATTAGTGCCCGGGACAAATAAGAGGCGTGCCGATGAAACTAGACGCATAAGACACGGGCGACGAGACTAGAAACATACCCGGCGAGGCTAGAAACATACCCTACGATACTAGAAAGAAGCCCTAAGAGACTAGAAACAAGCCCGATGAAACTAGAAGCATGCCCGGCAGGGTTAGATATATGGGGCTAGATAGAAGAGGCTAGATACATGAGACTAGTCAGACGAGACTAGAAACATCTAGAGACAACAAATCCTCCTAAAACCGCAAACAATATCCTCCTTAAAACAGATACTGATCCGATAATTCTTCTAAAATCCCTTAGTACCGAAAAAACCATCAATTCTTTCAAACTCCAATCCCAGTACTCTCCCAGAAGCACCACCCTCCCAAGACCCGAATCATATTCAGCGGTAATTGAAAAAGTGGAGTATGAAATCGAAGATGCAACAATTGCAGAACACCTCCGCTCACTCAACTACAATTTCCGATATTGTAAACGAATAATATGCAGAGCAACAAACAATCCAACACGTTTAATCCGCATAATAACCCCAGATATCAAGACGTTCGACTCGCTACTAGCCTCCGGGGGCCTATTTTTTATGAATATTCACTACCCCGTATCTCCCAGCACCCCACCTCCTCCCATCCCTAGCCCCTGCACAAGGTGCCAGTTATTTGACCACGCAAGTGAAAATTGCACCACTCCTATCAAATGTCAAAAATGCAGCGGTCCTCATGACATCATGTGGATCTCCCGACCATGCAGCGTGTTCACCGAAATGCCCAAACCGACCCAAAACTTCCATCGATGGAGTCTCAAATGTCAAAAGAAGAAGCACGAACAAAAAATCTGCCGAACTACCTACTGAAGTCACCCAAAACTCAAGAATCCACTCAGCACTCTCCATTCACGACTACATAATTAATACATACACAATGGAAATGAATCTACCTGGAAACACAAACCGCGAGGATCTAATTAAAAAGCTGAACAAGCGCTTCATATCAGAATACCAAATTGATACTCATGCCTTTTTTTCAGGAAATAGAATGTACATACTTATGTTTGACCTAACCTCCCCTGACTCCGACACCCCCACCCTTCCGACCGATGAAACATCCCAATCAGTTGTAAATATCGATGGATAAGTTAAGATTAAGTTACGCCAACATCAATTCCTACAACAGTAAAAGACTTTTAATGGACAGCTTTACAGAGACAAATAACATTGACGGACATTTATTTGTAGAGACACAGACGGGACCCGACAGTATCCTCACCTTTAGAGACTGGTCTACTTTGGCAAAACACGGAAATGTAATTACTAACTAGGCAATGGGGGAGCTTTAATCCACCTGAAACCTAAATTCAAACTTGGTAAAGCCAATCCCCCATCCCTTAACAACCCCCTCAATGATTGTCTCCATTTCACTATCCCCTTCCACAATAAAAAGAAAATCCACATATTCCTGGTATACATCCATCCTCACTCCGCGATTGAGCGGAATATCCTAACAATGGCATCATTGTTTGAATATTCACTCATCGTCGGCGATTTTAATATCAACAAAATTAAAATCCGTCAGATCCAATCCTTCTTAAGCAACTCCCTCTTTGTTCGCCGTCACACCAACCCCACATTCATAATGCCCCAAAATAAGGATACTACTCCCGACTTATTACTCCACACCTCTAACCTCGTCAATTCTATAAGTGATATTACCCTGTCCCCTTTGGTCTTGTCCCATTTGGCTATCACGTTCTCTATCAACCTTAACCACATCCCTCCCCTGGTTAGTCATCCTACTAAAATAAATCTCAACCTTACAAACATCCCTAGAGTCAGCTCCAAAATCCTATCCTATATAAACACCACAGACTCCAACAACCTTTCCCTAAACGACGTTGACGAATTCCAGACCCTCCTGACAAATTTAATCGTAAAACACTCCCCCAAATCCAAAACCAATTTTCACAAACCAACTCTGCCTCCCTTCATCTTGACGCTAATTAAACAAAAACGATCACTATACCGAATATGCTGCAGAACAGAAGACAGTTCTTTAAAATCTAAAATGAATAGACTAAATAAAGACATTCATAGACTTATCTTCCAGTTTCGAACCAACAAGTGGTTGTCAGTCTGTCAAGAAATAGAAAACGACGCAGGACGAACATACTGGGACAAAATTAAAAATTCACCAAATACCGCCCATCATTCTATATCCCCAACATCTCCTATAATAACCAACAGTACTCCTCTGACTCCGAAAAAGCGTCCCTCTTTTCCAAACACTTTAAAGATTCATTTAGCCCCTCTAAATCTCCCTCATTTGATAAACATAACTACGACAGAGTAAACACATGGTACAACGACTACTTTAAAAATGACAACACAGACCTGGACGAAATAACCTACGACGAATACCTTCCTGCTCTCTTCCATGGCAAAAATAGTGCACCCGGCCACGACCTAGTTAAAAAATCCTTACTTAGAAACCTTACCGATGATATCCATCTCCACATTATTAAATTGTTCAACGTCTGCCTCTATAAAAGATCCTTTCCCAAATGTTGGAAAAAAGGTATAATTATCACCATCCCAAAACCTCATCAAAATCATTCCTTGCTAAATAGTTACCGCCCAATTACCCTCCTTCCAGTCCTAGGCAAAATCCTAGAGCAAATCCTCAAAAATAGATTATGGAATCTGCTCAAAAACTCTATTCCATCATATCAATTTGGATTCAAGCCTTCTCACTCCACAATCCACCCCCTATATATCCTCACCAATAACATACAAACCGCATACCTCCGTAAAGTTCATTCTGCTGCCCTATTCCTAGATATAAACAAAGCCTTTGACAGTGTGTGGCATGCCGGCCTCCTGTTCAAAATACACAAACTAAATGTCCCTCCGTATCTCATTTATATCCTTAAACATTTCCTCCATGACAGATCCCTCCAAATTAAAATAAATAACGCCCTCTCCTCTGAATTTTCCCCTCTCCAAGGTCTTCCCCAAGGTTCCCCCCCCTCTCCCTTACTTTATAACATATACTGCCACGACATTTACAACCACAACTTTGCAGACAAATCCCAAATCAACCTCTCCGCCAATATCCTACAATACGCCCACGACACCGCCCTCATAGCCCACAATAAAACCCTCCAAAAAACGACCGACGAACTACAAACCCTCACGGACAGAACCCTAATTTGGTTTAACCTATGGAGACTCACTGCAAATCCTTCCAAATGCCAACTACTCATCCCGAATCACAGAATCTCCCCCAATTCTCCACATATCCACCTAGACAACATTGACGTAACACCGACTCCACAAATTAAATACCTTGGTATAACATTCGACAATAAACTGAAATTCAACATCGACGCAAAAATACGTAAGACCAACACTATACAACGAAGCAAACATTTCCGCTCCTTGACCCAAGGAAACCAAGGCATCTCCATCTCAACAGCCTCCAAGATTTACAAAGCCATATGCAGACCTATCCTCGACTACGGACACATAATAATGACTATTACCAACAAAAAAACCTACAACATACTGGAAACAGCCGAACGAACAGCATTACGTACTATCTTCAAATTACGACATCCTATTAACATCCTCCATAACCCCTCCAATGAACTCCTTTACAGACTCACCCAAAGTCCGAGACTCTGCGATAGACACAAACGACTACTGAACAAATACAAAGAAACCAACATTCACTGGACCATCACAAACCATCTATGCATCAGACGTGACCCTAATAAACCCTCCCGCAGACACCCACTCCTGACACTCCACGAATCACTATACGACTGAACTCATAACCTGTTGATCCTGTTTTTTTTTTTTTTTTTAATCTTGTTTTGTATCCTTTATAATAACTGTATTTTTTTTATATATTAAATCGTTAATTTTATCTGTATGCAATTACCGGGCGGAAAGACCTAGTGGTCGATAGCCTTTTGTAGACTTTTTGTTTTCAATAAATATTTCTTCTTCTTCTTTAAAAATAATAAAGTTAAATTTTAAAATTATTTATTTTAATTTTAAAATAATTTGAATTTTATTTAAAAATAATTTAATTTAATTTAAATTAAAAATAATTTAATATAATTTAAAAGAAAATTAATTTTATTTAATTTAAAAATAATTTAAATCAATTTAAAAATAATTTAATTTAATTTAAATTAAAAAGAATTTAATTTAATAATAATTTAATTTAATTTAAAAATACTTAATTTAAAAATAATTCATATTTATTTAAAAATTATTTTATTTAATTTTAAAATAATTTAATTCAATTTAACAATAATTTAATTTATTTTAGTTTAAAAATAAATTAATTTATTTAAAAATAATTTGATTTAATTTAAAAAATAATTTAAAAAATTTTAATTTAATTTAAGAATAATCTCAGTTAAGTTAATTTAATTTAAAAATAATTTTATTTAATTCAAAAATAATTTAAATTTTATTTAAAAATAATTTAGTTTTATTTCATTTAAAAATAAATATATTTAATTTAAAAATAATTTAAATTAATTTCAAAATAATTTAATTTCTTTTAAACTAAAAATAAATTATTTTAATATAATTAAATTTAAAAATAATTCAATTTGATTTAAAATAAATTTAATTTAATTTAAAAAAAATTTAATTATAATTAAAAATATTTTAATATATTAATTGTAAATTAAACATAATTTAATTTATATACTAAAGAGTGTGTGTTAATTAATTGATTATATAGAAAAAAATATGATTTTATTATTAGTATCTAATTTTAAATAGTTATTTAATAAATATACATTAAGTACTGCAACCGAGTCTTCCTATTTATTTCAACATTTTAAAATTAAATTTAACTAAAATAATTTAGTCTTATTTAATTTAAAAATAATTAAAATTAGTTTTAAAATAATTTAATTTAATTTAAAAAAAAATAATTTTATTTAATTTAAAAATAATTTAAAAATTAAAAATAATTCAATGTAATAATAATTTAATTTACAATAATTTAATTTAATTTTATAATAATTTAATTTATTTAAAAATAATTTGATTTAGTTTGAAAAATAATTCAAAATTAATCTTAGTTAAGTTAATTTAATATAAAAATAATTTAATTTAATTAATTTAAAAATAAATTAAACGAATTTAAAATTTTATGAATTTAATTTAGAAATAATTTAATTTTATTTAATTTATTAATACAATTTAATTAAAACAAAATTTATTTAAATTTAAAAATAATTATGTTAAAAATAATTTAAATCAATTTAAAAATAATTTAATTTCATTTAAATTAAAAATAATTTAATTTAATAATAATTTAATTTAATTTAAAAATACTTAATTTAAAAATAATTCATATTTATTTAAAAATTATTTTATTTAATTTTAAAATAATTTAATTCAATTTAACAATAATTTAATTTATTTTAGTTTAAAAATAAATTAATTTATTTAAAAATAATTTGATTTAATTTAAAAAATAATTAAAAAAAAATGAATTTAATTTGAGAATAATCTCAGTTAAGTTAATTTAAATTAAAAATAATTTTATTTATTTCAAAAATAATTTAAATTTTATTTAAAAATAATTTAGTTTTATTTAATTTAAAAATAAATATATTTTTTAAAAATAATTTAATTTAATTTCAAAATAATTTAATTTAATTTAAACTAAAAATAAATTAATTTAATATAATTTAATTTAAAAATAATTCAATTTGATTTAAAATAAATTTAATTAAATTTAAAAATATTTTAATTTAGAAATAATTTAATTTTATTTAATTTAAAACTAATTTAATTTAATTTAAAAATAATTTAATTATAATTAAAAATATTTTAATTGTATTTACTATAAAAATAATTTAAATTTATTTAAAAATAATTGAATTTAATTCAAAAAAAAAAATTAATTTAATTTAATTTAATAATATTTTAGTTTAAAAATATTTTAATTAAATTTAAAAATAATTTATTTTGATTTAGAAATAATTTAATTTAATTTAAAAATATTTTATTTTAAATTAAAAATAATCTAGTTTGAGTTAATTTTAATTTGAGTTAATTAATTAAAATTAATTTAATTTAGCTTAATTTAAAAATAATTTAATTTATTTTAAAAATAATTTAATTTTAAAAATAATTTAATTTAATTAAAAAATAATTCAATTTGATTTAAACATATTTTTGTTGGAATAAGTGTCAATTTTCTAATACATTACTTAATCTACTAATCATCGACTTAGAGACTGAGGATACTAAATAGTGTGTGTTAATTAATTGATTATATAGAGAAAATTATAATTTTATTATTAGTATGTAATTGTAAATAGTTAGTTAATAAATATACATTAAGTACTGCAACCGAGTCTTCCGATTTATTTTAACATTTTTAAATTAAATTTAACTAAAATAATTTAGTTTTATTTAGTTAAAAAATAATTAAAATTAGTTTTAAAATAACTTAATTTAATTTAAAAAAAAATAATTTTATTTAATTTAAAAATAATTTAAAAATTAAAAATAATTCAATGTAATAATAATTTAATTTACAATAATTTAATTTAATTTTATAATAATTTAATTTATTTAAAAATAATTTGATTTACTTTGAAAAATAATAGAAAAAAATTAATTTAATTCAAAATTAATCTTAGTTAAGTTAATTTAATATAAAAATAATTTAATTTAATTTAAGAAAAATTAATTTAAAAATAAATTAAATGAATTTAAAATTTTATGAATTTAATTTAAAAATAATTTAATTTAATTTAAAAATAATTTTATTTAATTTTTTCATTTTAAAAATAATTTAATTTATTCTACTTTTAATAAAATTTAATTCATATTAACAATAATTTATTTTGTTAGTTTAATTTAAAAAATAATTTAATTTAATTTAAAAATAATTCACATTAATTTACATATAATTTAATTTAAAAATAATTTTATTTTAATTAAAAATAATTTTATTTTATTTAATTTAAAATTAATTTAAATTTATTTTAATATAATTTAATTTAATTTGATTTAAAAATAATTTATTTTAATTAAATTAAAGAATAATTAAATTGAATTTATAAATAATTAATTTTGCTTTAAAAATAATTTAATTTGAAAATAATTTAATTAATTTAATTTAAAAATAATTTATTTTATTATAATAAAAATAATATAATAAAAAAATAAATTAAATTAATTATTAATTAAATTTATTAGTTTAATTTAAAAATTATTTAATTTAATTTAATATAAAAATATTTTACTTTAATTTAAAATAATTTAATTTAATTTAAATACAATTCAATTTAATTTAAAAATAATTTAAATTTCTTTAATTTAAAAATAATTCAAATTAATTTAAAATTAATTCAAATTAATTTGAAAATAATTTAATTTAATTTTAAAATAATTTAATTCTATTTAATATAAAAATAATTTAATTTAATTTAGAAATAATTTAATGTAATTTAAAATTATTTTAATTTAAAAGTAATTTAATTTAATTTGATTTAAAAATATTTTAATTTAATTTAAAATTATGTAATTTAATTTAAAAATAAAAATAAAATTTAATTTAATTAAGTTATTGAATTTAATTTATTTTAAAAGTAATTTAATTAAATTTAAAAATAATTTAATTTAATTTGAAAATAATTAAATTTTATTTAATTCCTTTTAAAAGTAATTTAATTTAATTAAAAAAAAATAATTTAATTTAAAAATAATTCAAAAAAAATTATTTAAAAATAATTGTAAAAGAAGTGCTGAGGGTTGTAACAATGGAAAGTTTTGGTGTAAATAAGGGCACAAAATGGGGGATCGAAAGAAAGAAGCTGTATGAGAGCTGTGGCTGGGCATATGAGGAAATCGAGAGAATATTTGGGAATGGAAGGAAGGTGGAAGAATTGGTATATGAAAGGTTAGCCGAGGTGTAGCTGCTGTGCCGTCAGAGAAATATCGAGGGGGTAAGTTCCTTCCAGAATACAGGAGCGTACAAGTGTTCCAAAGACTTCCGTTGAACCTCAAAGGAGCTAGGCTGCCGCAGGCATTGATTGCACGACACAGGTGCGGGTCAGGTTTTTTAAATAAAATTAAAATATTCCTAAATTAAATTAAATTATTTTTAAATTAAATTTGTTTTAAATTAAATTGAATTATTTTTGAATTAAATTAAATTATTTTTGAATTAAATTGAATTATTTTTGAATTAAGTTAAATTAAATTAACTAAAATTAGATTACTTTAACTTAAATTAAATTATTTTCAAATTAAATTAAATTATTTTTAGGATTAATTAAATTATTTTTAAATTTAATTAAATTAAAATATTTTAAATTAAATTATATTTAAATTAAATTTAATAATTTTTAAATTTAACTAAATTATCATTAAATTCCATAAAACTATTTTTTTTTTAAATTAATTTTAAATAAAAATAAATTATTTTTCAATTAAATTATTTTAAATTAAAATATAATAAATTAGTTTTAAATTAAATTAAATTATATTTAAAATAAATTAATTTAATTATTTTCTAATTAAATTAACTTATTTTCAAATTAAATTAAATTATTTTCAAATGTAATTATTTTTAATTTGAATTAAATTAAATTATTTTAGAATAAAAAAAAATTATTTATTTTTAAATGAAATTAAATTATTTTTAAAAAAAAATTAAAATAAAATATTTTTTAATCAAATTAAATTAAATTATTTTTAAATTGAATTGTTTTTAAAATAAATTTATTATTTATAAAAAAATATAATTATTTAAAAAAAAAATTATATTGTTTTTAATAAAATTTAAATTGTTTTTAAATTAAATTAAATTATTTTTAAATTATATAAAATAAAATAATTTTTTTATAAAATTAAATTAATATAAAATTATTTTTAAATAAAATTAAAATATTTCTAAATTAAATCATTTTTAAATTAAATTAATTTTTTTTTAAATAAATTAAATTATTATTAAATTAATTTTAATAATTTTTAAATTTATTATTTTTAAATTAAATTAAATTAATTTTAAATTAAATTAAATTATTTTTAAATTAATTTGAATTATTATTAAATTAATCATTTTTAAATTAAATTAAATTATTTTTAAATAATATTTGTTTTTAGTTAAATTAAATAAATTTAATTATTTTTAAAATAAATTAAATAAAATTAAATTATTTTCGAATTAAATTAAATTATTTTTAAATTCAATAAAATTATTTTTAAATTAATATAAATTTTTTAATTAAAAATTTAAATTATTTTTAAAAAAAAACTAAAATTAATTAGTTTTAAATCAAAATAAATTATTTTTAAATTAAATTAAAATATTTTTAAACTAAAATATTATTAAATTAAATAAAATTATTTTTTTTTTAATTAAATTCAATTATTTTTAAATAAATTTCAATTATTTTTATAGTAAATACAATTAAAATATTTTTAATTATAATTAAATTATTTTTAAATTAAATTAAATTAGTTTTAAATTAAATAAAATTAAATTATTTCTAAATTAAATTATTTTTAAATTTAACTAAATTTGTTTTAAATCAAATTGAATTATTTTTGAATTAAATTATATTAAAATAATTTATTTTTAGTTTAAATTAAATTAAATTATTTTGAAATTAATTTAAATTATTTTTAAATTAAATATATTAATTTTTAAATTAAATAAAATTAAATTATTTTTAAATAAAATTTAAATTATTTTAGAATTAAATAAAATTATTTTTAAATTAAATTAACTTAACTGAGATTATTCTTAAATTTGAATTAAATTTTTTTAAATTATTTTTTAAATTAAATCAAATTATTTTTAAATAAATTAATTTATTTTTAAACTAAAATAAATTAAATTATTGTTAAATTGAATTAAATTATTTTAAAATTAAATAAAACAATTTTTAAATAAATATGAATTATTTTTAAATTAAGTATTTTTAAATTAAATTAAATTATTATTAAATTATATTATTTTTAATTTAAATTAAATTAAATTATTTTTAAATTGATTTAAATTATTTTTAAATTAAATAAAATTAATTTTCTTTTAAATTAAATTAAATTATTTTTAATTTAAATTAAATTAAATTATTTTTAAATTAATTTTAATTATTTTCAAATTAAATAAAACAATTATTTTCAAATAAAATTCAAATTATTTTAAAATTAAAATAAATAATTTTTAAATTTAACTTTATTATTTTTAAATTAAACTAAATTGAATTATTTTTTAAATAAATTAACATAAACTAGATTACTTTTGAATTAAATTAAATTATTGTTAAATTAAATTAAAAAAAATGTAATTTAAAATAACTAATATTTTTTAAATAAATTAAATAAAATTAAATTATTTTTAAATTAAATTGAATTAGTTTTAAATTAAATTAAAATATTTTAAAAAAAATTAAGTTATTTGAAAAAATAATTAAATAATTTTTAATTTAAATTGAATAATTTTTAAATTATATTGAAATATTAAATTGTAATTAATTAAGTTAAATTATTTTTTAATTGAATTAATATAAATTTGATTATTTTAAATTTAATTTAAATTATTTTTATATTAAATTATTTTTTTTAGATTAAATAAAAATAAAGTATTTTTAAAATAAATTTAAAAAAATTAAATTATTTTAAAATTAAATTAAATTATTTTTAAAATATTTTTTTTTAAATTAAATTGAATTCTTTTTAAATTAAATAAAATTAAATTACTTCTAAATAAAATTAAATTATTTTTATATAAAATTAAATTATTTTTAAATTATAATATTTTTAAATTAAATTGAATTATTTTTGAATTAAGCTAAATTAAATTAATCAAAATTAGATTATTTTTAAATTAAATTGAATTATTTTTTAATTAAATCAAATAATTTTTGAATAAATATGAATTCGTTTTAAATTAATTTTTTTAAAATTATTTTTTAAATTAAATCAAATTATTTTTAATTAAATAAATTTATTTTTAAACTAAAATAAATTTAATTATTGTTAAATTGAATTAAATTATTTTAAAATTAAATTAAATTAAATTATTTTTATGTTAAAATAACAACCAAGATTATTTTTAAATTAAATTTAATTTTTTGAATTATTTTTTAAACTAAATCAAATTATTTTTTAATAAATTAAATTATTAATAAACTAAATTATTTTTGATTTAAATAAAATTAAACTATTTTTAAAATAAATTAAATTATTTTAAAATTAAATTAAGTTATTTTAAAATAAATTAAATTATTGTTTAATTAAATTATTTTGAATTTAAATTAAATTAAAATATTTTTAAAATAATTTAAATTATTTTTATATTAAATAAGATTATTATTTTTTTAAACTAAATTAAATTATTTTAATACTAATTTTAATTATTTTTAAATTAAATAAAACTAAATTATTTTTAAATAAAATTCAAATTATTTTAAAATTAATTAATTTGTTATGAGTGTTTAATGAGTTATTTTGAATTAAATTAAATTATTTTTAAAGAAAATTAAATTGTTTTTAAATTAAATAGAACTAAATTATTTTTAAATAAAATAAAATAATTTTTAATTTAAAATAAATTATTTATAAAATTATTAGTTAATTGAATTATTAGTTAATTAAATTTAATTATTTTTAATTTAAATTAAATTTTTTTTAAATTTAATTAATTATAAATTGAAGTGAATTATTTTTGAATTAAATTAATTTTAAATTAAACGAATAAATTAAATTATTTTTAAATTATTTAAAAATTATGTTAACTAAATTATTTCCATGCTAATTTAAATTATTTTCAAAAAAAAAATATTTTTAAATAAAATTAAATGAATGAAATTAGATTATTTTTAAAATAAATTAAATAAAATTAAAGTATTTTTAAATTAAATTAGATTATTTTTAAATTAAATTAAATAATTTTTGAATAAAATTAAATAATTTTTAAAATAATTTTTTTTTTATTAAATTGAATTCTTTTTAAATTTAATAAAATTAAATTATTTTAAAATTAAATTAAAATATTTTTAAATTAAATACAACTAAATTTTTTTTAAATAAAATAAAAATATTTTTAATTTTATTTTATTTAAAATTAAATTATTTTTTAATTAAAATAAATTATTTTTAAATCCAAATAAATTATTATTGAATTAAATTGTTTTAAATTAACTTACATTAGATTATTTTTAAATTCGATACAAATTTTTTTTAAATTTATTTAAATTTTATTAAAATTAATTTAAATTAGATTATTTAACAAAAAAAATAAATGAATTTAAATTATTTTTCTAAATAAATTAAAATTATTTTTTAATTAATTTTAAATTAGTTATTTTTAAGTTATATTTAATTGTTTTTAAATAAAATTTAATTATTTTTTAATTAAATTTTTTTTAAATTAAATACAACTATTTTTTTTTAAATAAAATAAAAATATATTTAATTTTATTTTATACAAAATTAAATTATTTTTTAATTAAATTAAATTATTTTTAAATTAAATTAAATTATTTTTAAATTAAATTATATTATTTTTGAAATAAATTATATTTAAATTAAATTATTTTTAAATTAAATTGAATTATTTTTAAACTAATTCAATTATTTTTAAATTAAATTGAAAAGCTGTTGAATTAAATTAAATTATTTTTAAATTAAATTAATTTTTTTGATAGAACTAAACTAAATTATTTTTAAAATAAATTAATTCTAATTAAATTATTTTCAAATTAAATTAAATTATTTTTAAATTTAATTAAATTAAATTATTTAAAAATTAAATTAAATTATTTTTAAATTAAATTAAATTATTTTTAAATTAAATTACATTATTTTTAAATTAAATTAAATTATTTTTAAACTAATTTTTTTTTTTAAATTTAACATCTAATTATTTTTAAAATAAGTTAAATAAAATTAAATAATATTTAAACTAAATAAAATTATTTTTCAAATAAATTATATTATTTTTAAATTAAATTAAATTATTTTTAAATCAAATTAAATTAAACTCTTTTTAAATTAAATTAAATTATTTTTAAACTAAATTATTAAGTTAAATTAATTTTTTTTTAATTAAATTGAATTATCTTTAAATTAAATAAATTTAAATTATTTTTATATTAAATAAAATTAAATTATTTTTAAATTTAATTAAATTATTCTTACACTAATTCAATAATTTTTAAATTAAATTAAAATGTTCTTGAATTAATTTAAATTAAATTATTTTTAAATTAAATTAATTTTTTTTAAATTGAATTAAATTAAATTATTTTTAAAATAAATTAAATTATTTTTAAAATAAATTAAATTATTTTTAAAATAAATTAAATTATTTTTAAATAAAATTAAATTATTTTCAAATTAAATTAAATTAGTTTCAATTTAAATTAAATTATTTTTAAATTTAATTAAATTAAATTATTTTTAAGTTAAATTAAATTATTTTTAAATTAAATTAAATTATTTTTAAACTAAATTAAATTATTTTTAAATTAAATTAAATTATTTTTTAATTAATTTGAGTTATTTTTAAATTAATCATTTTTAAATTAAATTAAATTATTTTTAAATGTATTAAATTATTTAGTAAAATAAACTAAAATAAATTATTTTTAGTCATTTAAATTAAATTATTTTTAAATTAAATTGTTTTTAAATAAAATTCAATTCTTTTTAAATAAATTTAAATTATTTTTATATTAAAGAAAATTTAATTATTTTTATTTATAATTAGATTATTTTTAAATTACATTAAATTAATTTTAAATTAAATAAAAATTATATTGTTATTCATTAAAATCAAAATTATTTTTAAATAAAATTTAATTATTTCTAAATTAAATTAAATTATTTTTAAAATGATTTAAATTAATTTTAAATCAAATTGAATTATTTTTGAATAAAATTATATTAAATTAAATTATTTTTAAATTATATTGAATTATTTTTGAATTAAAAAAACTTAAATTAGATTTTGTTTAAATTGAATTAATTTTTTTTTAAATGAAATTAAATAATTTAAAATAAATTAAATAAAATTAAATTATTTTTTAATTAAATTAAATTAAATTATTTTTAAATTAAATTTAATTATTTTTAAATTTAATTAAATAACTTTTCATTTTAATTAAAATATTTTTAAATTAAAATGAAGTTTTTTTTAATTATTTTTTTTTTTGTTTAAATTAAATTAACTTAAGTATATTAGATTATTTTTAAATTAATTATGTTTACATCAAATTAAATTATTTTCATATTAAAGTGTTTTTTAATTAAATTATTTTTAATTTAAATATAAAAAAAAAATTTCTATAATAATTCAATTTGATTTAATTGAATTATTTTTAAATTAAATACATTTTTTTTTAATCAAATTAAAATATTTTTAATTAAATTGAATTATTTTTAAATTAAACTAAATTAAATTAACAAACTAGATTATTTTAAAATTAAATTATTTTAAAATTAAATTAAATTATTTTAAAATTAAATTAAATTATTTTTAAATAAATTAAATTATTTTTATACTAAAACAAATTAATTTATTTTTAAATTAAATTCAAGTATTTTTAAATTAAATAACAAACTATTATTTTTAAATTAAATAAAACTAAATTATTTTTAAATAAAATAAAATTATTTTTTATAACAAAATTAAATTATTTATAAATTAAATTATTTTTAAATTAAATTAATATTTTTTTTGAATTAAATTAAAATAGTTTTAACTTAATCTGAATTATTTTTAAATTGATTATTTTAAATTAAATTAAATTATTTGTAAATTTAATTCAATTATTTTTAAATTAAATTATTTTCAAATTAATTTTCAAATGTAATTAAATTATATTACTTTTATATTAAATTAAATTATTTTTAAATTAAATTAAATTATTTTTAAATTACAAATTTGTAATTATTTTTAAATTAAATTAAATTACTATTTAAAATAAATTAAAATAAACTATTTTTAAATTAAATCAAATTAAATTGTTTTTAAATAAAATATTTTTTTTTAAACAAATATAAATTTTTTTTAATCAAATAAAATTAAATTATTTATCTTTAAAATTAAATTATTTTTAAATTAAATAAAACTAAATTATTTTTAAAAATAAAATTATTTTTAATTTAAAATAAATTATTTATAAAATAAATTGAATTATTTTTTAATTACATTAAATTATTTTTAAATTAAACCAAATTTTAATTGAATTACATATAACTAAATTATTTTTAAAATAAAACAAAAATATTTTTAAATTAAATTAATAAATTAATAATTTATTTTTTAATTAAATTATTTTTAATTTAAATAAAGTTATTTTTAAATAAATGTGAATTATTGAATAAAATTATTTTTATGAATTAAATAAAATTATTTTTTTTTAAATAAACTTATGAATTAATTTATTTTTAAATTGAATTAAAATATTTTTAGGTTAAATTAATTAAATTATTTTTAAAACAAATTAAATTAAATTATTTTTAGTTTAATTTGTTTTTAAATTAAATTATTTTTAAATAAATATGTTATTTTTTATTTAAATAAAATTAAATTTTTTTTATTTAAAATTAAATTATTTTTAAATTCAATTAAATTATTTTTAAATGAAAGAAAATAAAATAATTAGTATTTAAAATTAATTTATTTTTTATTTTTAAATAAAATAAAATTTAATTATTTTTAATTTAAATTACATTAAATTATATTGAATTAAATTAAATTAAATTATTATTCAATTAAATTATTAATTTAAATAAAATTGAATTATTTAAAAAAATTTAAATCACATTAAATTAAATTATTTTTAATTATTATTAAATTAAATTATTTTTAAACTAAATTAAATTATTATTATTAAATGAAATAATTTTTAATTTAAATTAAATTATTTTAAAACTAATTTAAATTTTTTTTAAATTAAATAACATTAAATTATTTTTAAATTAAATTTAATTATTTTTAATTTTAATAAAACTAAATTATTTTTAAGTAAAATAAATTATTTTTAAATTGAATTAAATTATTTTTAAATTAATTTATTTTTAAATTAAAATAAATTATTTTGAATTAAATTAAATTAGATTACATAAATTAAATTATTTTTAAATAAATTAATTTCTGTTTAAATTAAATAAAATTCTTTTTAAATTATTTTGAAATTAATTTTTTTAATAATTTAATTAAATTTGAAATATTTTTAAATTAATTATTTTTAAATAAAATCAAATTAGTTTTAAATTTAATTAAATTAATTAAAAAATATTTTTAAATAAAATAAAATTATTTTTAATTTAAAAGAAATTATTTTTAAATTAAATTGAATTATTTTTTAAATAAATTAAATATTTTTAATTTTAATTAAATTTTTTATAAATTTAACTAAATCATTATTAAATGACACAAAACTAAATTATTTTTAAATAAAATAAAATTATTTTTAAATTAAATTAATTTTAAATTAAATTAAATTATTTTTAAATTAAATTAAATTATTTTTAAAATTAATTAAATTGTTTTTAAATTTATTATTATTTACCTTTATTGGCATATTTACATATTTAAAACACTTAGTTATAACAATACAACAAAACAAAACAGAAAGAAAGAAAATACAATCAAAAAACAAAAACAAACAGATAACAGAACGGCACTAATAACCCGACCCAAAAATACCCCAAATACTCAAACTTAAGACTACACTTTAAAGAAACCAAAAAATAAAAATAAAAAATTTCACATGTTAGCCCTTTACACTCTTCCATCCAATGTGCCCACCTTTCAGTACCCTCTCCGCATATGGTACACAAATTCTCCCTTTCCTTCAGCAAGTACCTTCTTCCCTTTTCTTCGTTACCGCACCGAAACCTGACTATCCTACATTGGCTACCACTAGACTCTGCCGAAAGGGAGTCTGCCGTACACTTGTACCTTGTTGTACTCCCGATTGTACCTGCTTTCGTCTATACCGCCTTGCCTTATCTGCAGCTCTATCTCCCTACTCCTTTCTCCCAACATTTTTTCACACCTTACGCCTTCCCCTTCTTCATCCTTTATACTCCTTTTTACCTCCTTTATCGACCACCCTACTCGTTCATACAATTTTTTCCATTGATTTCCCCTTTTTGTTAGTCTAATCCCTCCGACACCTTCCTTCCTTAAACTTTTGAACACCTCTTTTACTATCCTTTCATTCCCTAACCTATACACTTTCCTTTCGTATATTGCCTCTCTCACTGACGCTTCTACTGCTACTTTATACATATTGGCTTCTTGTAGCACCAGGTACCCTGGCGTACTCCTGTCTAGTTTCAACGCCCTTTTTAGAAACTGAAGTTGTACCTTTTCTACTTGATCTACCTCATTCATACCCCATATTTCCGCTCCATCCAACAAAATACTCCGAACACATGCTTTCCACACTGTCATTTTTGCCACGAAACACTCTCCAAATTTCTCTTTCCAAGCATTCCCGAACCTGTTAGCAGCCACCCATGCTTTCTTACATATGAACTTAATGTGCTCATTACCAACTTTCTTGCTAAACACCATCCACTTAGTCTTCTCTACATTCACACTTAACCTTCTTTTCTCAAAATATCTTTTAATCCTTTTAATCATCTCTTTCATCTCCCCTTTTGTTCTTGCTAAAGCAACTATGCCATCCGCATATGCTAGAGACCACACTTTCATCCTACCTATTACCACACCTCCTGCCTGCCCATTTTTTAAAACCTTTTCTAAGTCAGATATAAAAGCATTAAATAGGACAGGGCTAAGTGGACACCCTTGCTTTAACCCTTTCCTGACCCTGAATCTTTCGGATTTTGGAACGAAGTTCCTTTAGGGAGGTCTCGGTATGAGTGATTCGGCAGAAAACGTATAAGCCGCGTAAGTTTCTTTCTCTTTCTCTCAGTTTATATTCTCTATACCGCGCGCTCTTTCTTTCGTTATACGCCGCGTTAGTTTCTTTCGTTATACGACGCGATTCTTTCTCTTTTCTTACTTTTACGTTAACAAAAATTCAACAAGTGAGTGGCGCAACGGTAACAGTCGCGCATCGAGAGCGCGAGGTCGCCGGTTCGAACCCACCAGCGGGTTTGCGGTTAATTCATTTGTCTTGAATATTGTTTATTTTGGAATTTATTTAACTGTTTTTATTAGCAGGAAAAGGAATTTTTTAAAAATCATGTAGGGAATTTTAATTTTTTTTTTAATCTCTTATTTTCTACGTTATCTGCATTGATATCAACATAACGTAATGGATATTTTACAATCCTAATCCCTTACAATTAGTATTAAAAATTAATTCGTAGATCGTACCTGGGAAGGGAATATAAATTGTAAGAAACTCGACATTATCAGGTAATACGTGGAGCGATTCCAAGATGCTCGGGAAGCTTTCAGGATGCCACTTGACAAGTTAACTTTGTGACGACTCGCGGTTAGTTTACCGCGAGTTAAGATGTTACGTGAAAATTAATGTTATATTTGCACCAAAAAAGTCTTTATGATGTAGGAGAAAGAATTAAGTGATTGGGTGAATTGAGTTAAGAATATGAGTAATTCTTAAATTAAAAGATACACGTTTGTAAATTTGACTCGATTTTATTCTTAAACTTAACTTAACACTGACAAAACTTAACTTCAAACAAAATGCGGCTGCGCGCTACAAAGTATGAAACTTGAATAACTCGAATAACTCCCTTAAAAGAGATAACACCATCTATTTTATGCTAAAATAAATCTAGGAATTACACCTACAAGGTAGGAAAATCAGGGATAGGAAAATTCGGCAACGAATAGTGAAACAGGAAAGTGATTAGAAGGCGGGATAATTAGCAAGTCCTGCACTTCGGAGACTATGCAGGGTAGGGGAGAAAGGTGCAAGACTTTCTACCTGGATGGGCAATTTACAAATGGGATTTACAAATATTTCCATAAATTATTTTGTAATTATAGGATTAAAATGCAGACAAAAAACTATCCCATCAGGTAACTTATGAAATATATAAGCTGATCAGCAAAAAGACCGAAAAACATTATTTTCGGAAATATCTACACAATACATTTACAATTATAAGTAGATTAAAAACTAGCAAATAACTTAAGTATCCAACAATATGGAATAGACATGAGGATAAGCTACATAAGGCTTGGAAATTTGCAGCCATAAATAAACCGAAAAAACGCAAGCCCGCTCGAGGGTTCGAACCGGCGACCTCGCGCTTTCGAAGCGTCACTGTTACCGTTGCGCTACTCGCTTGTTGAATATTTGTTAACGTATAATGCAGACGAACGCACTAAAAATAATTAATTTCTCAATTAATTAATTTCTCGGAAACGGTTGCGTATGGCATCTTACTACTTGCAACTGTTATACTCCTCACCTCACCTACGTCATCACCTACGCGTGTACTAAAAATGAATCGAATCGGTGATTTCCTTATCATACGGTCCCCTTGTCAATGTATATTTCTATACCGATCTCTCTTTCTTTCTCTTTCTCCCAGTGTATTTTGCTATAATGCGTGCTCTCTATTTCTTTCGCAGAATGACAGGCGAGCGTGGTTTACAACCTTAAAACTAACAAGAAAATAAACAAGAAAAAAAATTTGTTGAAACGTATTTGTTTGTTGATGTTTTAAATCATACGAGAGTTATATTATTAGTGTATATTATACTCATTATTTGAATTAGGTTTCGAGAAATGGAAACTCAACAAAATATACAAAATACTAAAAAAGAAAGTTAATTAAAAAAAAAGTATTATTTGACAATATTGCATTTGCTAACTGTTTACACATGTTTAACGTACATGTAATTCGAGTGATTGAAATTTACTATATTTATATATGTATGTCGTAGTTATATAGTGAAAAATAAGTCAGATTGTGTAAAACTGAGCCATTGCATGATCTGTTGGCAGTTGGCGAGTAGTTCATCTAATTCGTGTAGCTCATGAAATCGCCAATTTTATGAGGCACTTGTTTAACTGGGATCTACACTCACTATCTTACCTACTTACTGATTCGAATGTTTCAAAAACTGCCAAATTGCTGTCATTTGATAGTATAAAGCAACTTGTCTTAATGAGTAGACCTATTAATAAAGAGATAAATAAAGAAACATATTTGAGATGGTTTCACGAACTAGCTGATAATAGTCATATTTCAAATAGAATACATGAACTGTTTGAACAATCAAAATACAACACACAAATACATGAACAATCTGATGAATTTCACTATAATATAGTGAAATAAATATTATGACTACGACATATACATTATAGAGAGACAATAGTGAAATCACAAGCTCAGCATCGAAAAGAGTATCGACAGAGAGAAAAAAAAAGGAAAAATAAATAAAAGGAATTATAAGAAATACAGATTTAGAAAAGTAGGTTACAATTTTATAATGTGAAACAATTGCTTACTGTTGACATGGGTTTATCGTAGATATGAATCAAGTATTTGCTTTTTTTTAAATTTTACTATAATGAAATTTTATATAGGCACCTATATTTATACACTGCCGAGCATAAAATTAGGGTCACTTCATAATTTGAAGTTATTTTAGAAATTTTTATTTTTTTACGTGTTTTTTCGGTTGTAACAGTTTACTAATTGATTGCTTGAATAAAACAAAAGGTTTTTCTTTTTCAAAGTTTATTGAAAGTAATGAAAATGAACAATTTTAATTTTATGTGCAAAGTAATGAAAATGAACAACTTTACATTGATATGCTTTTGTTGAAACAAAAGATAATTTAAGAACTTCAGTAGCGAGTATTCCCTCCTCTGGCAGTGACAACAGCTTGCAAACGACGTGTCATGCTCTGGATCAGATTTTTGATCACGTTCTGCGGAAGATTGTCCCATTCTTGTACCAGTATGTCGCGAAGCTCTCTAGAATTTCTGGGGGCCGGCACATGTCTCCGTAAATGTTTCCCCATGTCATACCAAATATGGTCAATTGGATTTAAATCTGGACTGCAAGCTGTCCAAACAAATCGCCTGATTTTACACTGGTCAAGATACTCAGTAACTATCCGAGCAGTGTGGGGCCGTGCGTTATCATGCATAAATGTTGCGTCGTCTCCAAAAATAACCATGAATGGTAAAATATGATCTTCTAGAACCTCTGTTAGATACCTATATGCGATACCTATGCGGTTCATCGAAAAACAATACACGTCTCCAATCCGCTATTGTCCAAGTCAAGTGTTCTCGTGCAAAATTCAACCTCGCAATCCGGTGTGCACGGGAAAGCGGCGGTCCAGTAGCTCTAGTTCGGGAAGATAATCCAGCAGCATAAAGTCGTCTCCTAACTGCTCACTCACTTATGTTTACATTTCTCATTTCTTGCAGATGATTTCGAAAGGAAACTGCCGTGACCGTTCGGTTTTTCAGAGCACTAGAAACGAGAAAGCGGTTATCCCTAGCTGTTGGAGTTTTGCCTCGGCCTGAACAAGGTCCTCGAGTGAGCAGACCTGTCTCTTCGAACCGCCGTCATACTGGTTGCACTCTAGAGACTTACACCAACGTTTCTCGCAGTTTCGCGCTGACCGCGACCCTCTTCTAAAGTCGCCACAATTTGTGCCGCAACAACGGGATTTGTGCTCATTGCAAAACACTAACAATGACAACAATTTACAACAGACAGATAAAACCACAGAAACAAATGCTATGCTGTCCTTAAACTTTATTTTATTTCAACAAAAACATATCAAAGTAAACTTGTTCATTTTAATTACTTAGCACATAAAATTAAAATTGTTCATTTTCATTATTTTCAATAAACTTTGAAAAAGAAAAACCTTTTGTTTTATTCAAGCAATCAGTTAGTAAAACTAAAAAAATTAAAAATAACTTCAAATTACGGAGTGACCCTAATTTTATGCTCGGCAGTGTATAATCAAGCTGTGTTCCTCTATGATAAGTTGATACTTTGTAGTGAGTTTGAATATGGGAATTTATATTGTTTATGCATATTTTCCAGAACATTTAATCAAAATACTTGCGTGCTCTTTCATTATTTTAATAATAATTCAAAAAAAGAAGTTGTTCGATTCTGTTAAATGTGCGAGGAACTTCGTTCCACGCTTCATTTGGGATTCCATCTGGACCTGTCGCTTTTCTTCTTTTCAGCCCACCCAGAACTTGATCTATTTCCTACAACATAATTTCTGGTCGATGGCCTTCTTCTTCTTTTCCATCCTCTACCACTGTCTCCTCTGCTTCCTTATCTTCTTTTCCGTCCAGCAACTGCATAAAATGTGCTCTCTATCTGTCCATCTTAATTTAATTAAATAACTTAACTTTTTTAAATTAAATTAAACTAAATTATTTTTAAATTAAATAAAATTATTTTTAATCATACTAGTCCATGCGCATCGAATTTTTTTTTGATGGAAGAGTTGTTCTGGATGGAATAGTTGAATAGGGTGGAAAAGTTGATGAGGGTGAAGCGATTGTTGTAGATGGAGTAATAGTAACAACTATATATATATATATATATATATATATATATATATATATATATATATATATATAATAGTAACAAACATATAATAATAATCTTGAAGTGCCTGTCACATGATTTTTCATGTGTATGTTGTTAAAGATTTGAAGGATGTGCGACTCTTGTGGCGCTTTTAGTGACACCTGGGTTGTGTATGTGTGAAAATAGGGGGAATTGCAAATTGGACGGTTCCTGACGTACACAAATATTTTTCTAGCATCAAAAACAACAAAATCTGTTTTTAAATGAATTTATCCATACAATGTTACTAACTGTCTGGAATCAAAGTTACAATATTTAAAGAAATGATATTAGAAATGAAAAGTTGCCAGCATTGATAAGATAAAGTTACTGTAAATAACGATGTGATATTAGTTAGTAAGTCTTACAACACAAAAAACAGCTGTGGTGTAAAAGTGACTAAAATCTAACTGTAAACTCCATAACCAATAAATTAATTAACTGACACTGGTATTGTTTACTTTGAATATTTAATTCATATAAAAGTTGTTGTTGTCCAGTCAAATGTGACAAATAACATAACCAAGTTAAAAAAATTCAGCTCTGCGACAAACTTTTTTTTCATCAAAGTTGTATGCCAACACCAACAATCCTTGCCACATTATTCCTATCTTTCATCGAGAGTATAAGCTGCACAGAACTGAAAGAATTTTGAATACATCTATCCAAGTTTTTAAGCTATAGTAATTTATAGATACATGATACATGACTTGATAGAATGATCCTTTCTCTACATATTTATAAAATTTTATTCTTCCACGTATCGTGAAACTTATTGAAATATTTTTTTAACAGATCGAGACATGTCAAGCATGAATTGCAACCAATACCGAATACGAAAATTTCAAAATATTCAAAAATTGACAAAAAATGTATTAACACTTCAAGGAGTTCCATGAAACTTTTTCTGAATGTAAGTGGCCACATGTACCCACGTACCCAAGTACCCACTTGCCAAATTTAAACGTTCCGCCTCCAATGGAGGCGGTGCGAGGGATTATTTTTGCTTATGAGGATTTTTTGCAAATATCTCGTCAACGCCTCCAAATAGAAAATGTTAATATACGGGATCTCCATATGTAGGACATCGGTGTCTAAAAAAAGTATTCTTTGCAAATTTTGTAGAATTGTTCGGTTTAGTCACAAAAGAAAAAAATAATTTTTTTTTCAAGGGGTACAGAAAGAATCATGTGTCAAGGCTATAGGCCACGAAGATACCAAAACCTCAAAGTCAATAGAAAAATGTATAATTTATGTAGATCTGAAATAAATTTGAATATATCTGTTGCAGTTTTCTGTTTATAGTTCTTTGAATTTATTACTTTTTGTTAAAGTCCGAATTTGTGGGGCGGCGACCGCCGCCAGATAAAGTATTTTGCAAAACGAACTTAGGAATATCCTAGACTGACTAATTCTCTACAAGCGTATCAAATTTTATTGTTCCACGTTGTGTGAAAGTTACTAAAATATATATTTTTTTTAATCCAGACAATCACAAATTCCGATCAAAACCGAAGACGAAAATTTTAAAATATTAAATTTAAAATTGATAAAAAAAAATACTAAGCCTGCAAGAATTTCAGTGAAACTATTACTGAATGTGAGTATCCACCAGAAGTATCAGCTGACAAAACTTGAACGCTCCCCGTACAATGGGTACGGCGTGGAAAATTATTTTGTCTTCAGAGTTTTTTTTGCAAATATCTCAAAACAGAAAATCATAACCTTGATATCCCGATGAAGGTCGTCGGTGTCTACAAAAAAGTATTCTTTGGAAATTTTGCAAAAACCTTCGGTTTAGTCACAAAAGTAAAAAATATAAAAGTCAAAAAAATAACCCCTTCTATGGATTTCGATTTTCAATTTACATGGGTTTAAATGGAGAATGTGGTTGGAGGTTTGCAAAACAAATTCCTCATCAAAAACAGTTTTTAGAAGAAAGTATGCTTAATCAGTGTAAAATACATTTATCTATCGAAATTGTCATTTTGAAATCTTCGTGACCGATAGCCTTGGCACAGGATGTGCTGCATTCAGAAAGTTTGACAGAAAAAAAAAAACTTGAAGAATTTCAACACAAATGTCTAAAATGAAATTAATGAAATGAAATTTAAAATGAATTTAAAAATAAATCGTGTGTCAAGGCTATCGGCCACAAAGATTCCAAAATGACAATTTCTATAAATAAATGTATGCGCTACTTAGAATGGGAAAAATGTTCTGAATTTATAAAAGATCCTGTGCCAAGGCTATCGGCCACGAAGATTTAAACAAGACAATTTTGATAGATAAATGTATGCACTATGTAGAATTGAATGATTTTTGAATACATCTGTTGCAGTTTTCAAAATACAGTAATTTGAATGGGTTGCCTTCTGTGCAGCGTTGACTTTGAGAGGCGGCGGTCGCCGCCGGGTAAAATATTTTGTATCACCGTGCAAGGAAAACGTGCAAACTTGGTTTCAGAATGTCGGAATTTTCGGCGGATGCACACCGTTCAAAAATTTCTGAAAAATTCTCATGCACTTCCCAGCTAGGACACAAAATAAGAATTTCGTTTTGTTGCAATAACATTTCCTGTTGCGAACTTTTTGCAACTTTTAATAGCCCATGGCACGATCTACTCTGTTCTCGTATTTTCTGCGAATCGGCAAATCGGCACATCGTACGCAAGATAACGTCGACCTCCATCGAACGGTGTAGAAGAAATTGCAAAATTCAACCCACTTCCGGTTCGGCAGTCGCAGGGCCTCTCCGAAGGCCCAGAGAGGAATATCCTACGAAACCGGACCCGCAAACGGGAAGGCGTTCCGTTCAGCGGTCGGCTCGCAATAGAACGTCAAAGAAGATCCTTTTTTTCGATTTTTTTTTCGGTTTTTCGCAACTATCTCCAGTTTTCAGCAAAGACTCGAAAATCCGAGATGACAGTTTCGTGCGGAAGAAATCGGCGCTCCCGATAGCACTACTCGCGTCGCCATCGGTCTAAATACGGCCGCTCGGCGGCCGAGAAAACAATATCTCGGCGGCACCACCAGATCTCAAAGGTTCGTCAATTGTGTGCGGTTTTTAAAACATTTTACCACTTTGGCAAATTTTTTTTCGAAAATCATTCAAAACGTTCGTTTTCACTCTCCAAATCAAATTTTACGCATTTCTCCCTCCCCCTCCCAGAAAGGCGTACAAAACTATTTTAGTATATGTAATTAAATTATTTTTAAATAAATTTGAATTATTTTTAAATTATATATTTTTAAAATAAATTAAATTATTTTTAAATTAAATTAAATTATTTTTAAATTAAAAAAAAAAAATTTTAAATAATTTTTTAATAAAATAAAATTATTTTTAATTTAAAATAAATTGTTTTTAAATTAAATTAAATTATTTTTTATTTAATTTAAATTATTTTTAAACTAAATTAAACTATAAATTAAACTAAATTATTGTTGAATTACATAAAACCATATTATTTATAAATAAAATTATTTTTAAATTAAATTATTTTTAAATTAAATATTTTTTTTTTTAAATAAACCAATAAATTAAATTAAATTATTTTTTAATTAAATTTAATTTATTTTAAATAAAATTAATTAAATTATTTTCAAATTAAATTTAATTTAATTATTTTCAAATTAAATTAAATTATTTTTAAAGTTAAATAAACTAAATTATCTTTAAATTAAATTAAATAATTTTTCAATTAAATTAAATTATTTTTAATTAAATAAAATTATTTTTATATAAAATTAAATTATTTTAAAATTGATTTTAATTAAAATACAATTATTTCTAAATTAAATTAAAATATTTTTAAATCAACTTGAATTATTTTTAAATTAAATTAAATTATTTTAAAATAAATTAAATTATTTTTTAATTAAATTGAATTATTTTTAAAATAAACTAAATTAAATTTATTTTTAAATTAAATTAAATTTTGTTCAAATTAAATTAAATTATTTTTAAATTATTTTGAATTATTTTTAAATTAATTATTTTTAAATTAAATTAAATTATTTTTAAATTAAATTAAATCATTTTTAAATTAAATTTTTAAATTAATAATAATATATAATTTTTAATTTTATTTTTTTTTGTTTTTTTAATTAAATTAAATTAATTTTAAATTAAATTAAATTATTTTTAAATTAAATAAAACTAAATTATTTTTAAATGACATAAAATTATTTTTAAATAATTTTTTTTAATTAGCCAGGATTTTTTACGATCTGTCTAACGACAATAAGTAAATGTGGTGTAACATCGTCAACTCTTGTAAGTATTTACGCCTTGGTAAATATCTCTTTATCGTACGCTACTCATATTACCATATCAAGCGGGAGTCTGCCTTTCAATCTAAGATTTCCATGCATAGTGAGAAGTTGGCTTGCAAGAGTGTTCGGGTGTACTTTGAGTCTATCAGAGCATGTGCTGGAATGTTCTTCAATCACTTCTTTCACTAATGATACTATTTGATACTCTTTGATACTATTTGTTACAAACCATGATGCATTTACAATGACTCTTAAGGTTTTTGAAAGAAATCTTTCTAGTATCTGGATATTTGAATTGCACGCTGAACCCCGTAGCTGACTCCCATATATCCATACTGGTTTCAGATCAGAGTTATATAGTAGAAGCTTATTTTCCAATGAGAGTTTTGATTTTGGACCGTGTAGCCAATACATTTTCCTTAGTTTAAGATAAAGTTTATTTCCTTTTGTCCACATGTGCTTTAGCCATGTGAGTTTATTGATCTATGTGCATACCTAGATATTTCACTGAGTCTGATTGAGGTATCTGCCGGCCATTCAATTTTACTGGTGGATAGGATTCCTTTCTGAAGGAAAGATTGCTTGGATTTTCCACCTCTTTATCCAGTTTTCTAGGGCATTACGATGCAGTTGATGTATTAAGATGCAGTGGGATGCCATTATCGCTGTGTCATCTGCTAATGTAGCTGTTAGAGCGTGGGCTGTAGTGTTTAGATCTGCGGTGTAGAGAAGGTAGAGTACTGGGCCTAGTACACTTACCTGTGGTAAACCGGCTTGAACTTATTTTAGATCGCTTACCTCGTCCTTGTATTTGACTGCAACATATCGATCACTTAAGTATGATTTAAGTATTTCATACAAGTGATGTGGAAGTTGCTGTCTGATCTTGTATAACAGTCCAGTATACCACACCTTGTCAAACGCTTGTGCAATATCTAGAAATACTGCTGAGTAGTATCTATGCGCTTCAAAGTCCTCACTAATCTTTTTAACGATTCTATGGATTTGCTCTACTCTTCCATGTTTTTGCCTGAATCCGAGTTGATGTTGTGGGATGAGATTTTTGTCCAAAAGTTTCTCGAATATTTTTGAGAAAGTGGGCAACAGACTTATAGGCCTGTAAGAGGTAACTACATTTGGGTATTTTTCTGGTTTTGTTATTAGAATTATTTGGGCTAGTTTGCACTGCGCAGAAAAGTAACTCAAGCATAGTGCTGCATTGAAGAATATAGTGAGGAATCGTATTATTTCTTCTGGTAGCTCCCGCACTATCCTTCCAGAGATCAGATCGTATCCAGGTGATTTTTTTATATTAATATTTTTAATTATGGAAAACACTTCTTTTTTGAGATTTTTTTATTGGAAAGTCCATTTGATATGGACCTTCTAGAGATGCGTTTATGTCATTATCTTGTGTGGGAGGTACTATTGGATTTGGTTAAAAACCTTTCTCTAGATGTACAGCAAAGACTTTAGCTTTTTCTTTATTATCCCTGGCCCATTCTTCATTTTCTTGTCTAATTGGTGGGATATAATGTATTGGGCGTTTAATTTTTCCCATTGATTTCCATAGTGAGTAGTCGGTTATTTCAGTTGGTGTTAGACTCGCTAAATGTTCTTGTATAGTACAATTTTTTTCTTCATCTAGTAGTTTCTTAAGAACAGCTTTATTAAATTTTGATTTGTCTTGAGGGGATCTTGTCTTTTTCCACTCTTTTCGTAGCTGGCGTTTTTCTTGAATTTTTATTTCAGAGTTTCTAGAGCAACATGGAGTTGTTTCATATGTTTCCTATGTTGGTGTAGCTTTCCAAGCAGATCCTTGTATTATTTGGTTAAAGTTTCCAATCTCATTTTCTAGCTCTAGATTTGACTTAAGTGAAACGTTGCAGTTGATTTTCTCATTAAGAATGCTTCTTAACATATTCTTGTTTGTTTTTTTACTATGTTATGACAATGGTTTTTGTATTTTTATGATTTCGGAGTTAAGGGTTACAATTATTGGAGACTGGTCTGAGCAGAAGCCACTGCATAATTTAATTGATAAGTACTTTTGATTAATGCCTTTTACCAAAAAAACCTAGTAGGTCTAGGTTTTTTTTGTGGTCAGCTGGCCAATAAGTAGGTTCTCCTGTTGATAGGAGTACGAAGTTATCTTTTTGTATGGCTAGGCGACCCTTGGGTAAGGGAGTATTAGATCTAGATCCCCACCAAGGATGTTTGGCGTTAAAATCCCCTCCTGCGATGAACCGGTTTCCTAGGGATTTAAAGAAGTCTGTGTTTTGTTCTTGTTTCACTGCGTGTTTTGGCGGACTATAAATTGTTGAGATTACCAGTGTACCTAAAAAGTCTTCGACGGTGATTGTAGTTGCTTGTAGGTAGTCTTTTCCGGTTTTTTCATTTTCATAATCTCTCCGTGTGCCTTTCCATATGGATGATTCGTACTATATATTGTGTATCTAATTAATTTTAGATAGCTTTTATCTGTAAAATGTTTTTCGGACAATAGCATTATATCCACATTTTTATTTGTTAAGAAGGCTTGCAGTTCTTGTGCCCTTTGTGTAACGCCATTTGCGTTCCAGACTACTATTTTGAAATTGTTGGTCATTATGGCATTTTTGCAAGCATTGCTGTGAGAAGATTCATCATAGTGTCCATTCTTCCCATCAGTTGTTTCATCATATCTTCTAATTTGTTTGGCTGCAGGTTAACTGTAGTTGTTTGTTCACTTTGTTGCTGGTCGTTGGCTGTTTCATTGTTATTTTCTTGACTGTTTGCGTATGATATATTCGGTTGTCTGAAAACAGTAGGGACTGTATTAGTTCTAAATTTTGGGGAAAGTTTCTGTATCAATTGTTTCTGTATAATACAACCCTTATAGTTGGCTAGGTGATTTCCTCCACAGTTACAACATTTTACATTAGCGTCTTTTTCTTTCCCGGGACATTCCTTGGTATAATGGATTTCTGTGTATTTAACACATCTTGGTTAATAATAGTTTTACGGGTCTGTCTTGAAAATATGTTTGTGTACTTTTTACCTGTTGTAACTGTTGTTAATCGTCTTTGGCACTTTTTAACTAAGCTTCGCAAGCAAAAATGAAGCCTCAACGTTGTTCTTGTTGAAATTTTTTTTTTACATTTTCAAGAAATCAGACAGTATATCTGAACGCAATTATTTGGATGTTACTACGTTTATTCTCGTTTATATGCCCGTTTATATCAAAGAGGATCCGATCCTCTTTGCTTTTATATGAAAAGCTGTAACTATGGCAACATATATTATTTTAAGCGTCGTATTGAATTTGCATTCATATTTCAACCACATTTCAATGAACAGCTACGGTACAATGTCTCGTTTGAATTTTATTGGTGCCCTCGATATTTTTCAATTAACGCACGATCCTGACGAAACGATTAATCAATTGGTTGAGTGGGGATTGATTCCGGCCGAAGGTACATATAATTGACCCAAGTGTAAAAACGGCCACTTGAAACTGCGTCGGGATAATTCAAGGTTAGTTTTTTTTTGTATTTGTTTATTAATAATAACATAAATTGCATGCACATTGTAGTTTAAAGCCGTAATCTTAATAAATAATTTTTTCTTATTTCGGAGAAATATTTGTTTTTTTTGTAATAAAAAATTACTGACGTTTAGACTGGTCACATAACTTATTTGTCTATTCTGAATATTCAGAATACTTTAAGAGATCCCGACTAAACAATTAAAAAATTAATTAAATGGAAATTGATATCAGCGGAGTTTGTTAAACCAATGGTCCTTGCTTAACCTTGTTTAATGTTTGTTTAATCTATTGCCTTATTGCTGTCTTCTCAATCCCCATCGCATCAATTCCTTGTCAATCTTATAGAAAGCTTTTACCTTAAAAATTAAGTTAGACATAAACTATCCTTTAATTTTCTTTCCGCATTGAAAACACCCACCGAGTGGGCTCCTCTGAAGTTTGTCGTTAAAGCTTCCATTGATTTAGCACATCTTTTCTCTTCCCATCAATTCTCAGCTGCTTACCTTACGACAGGCTCATTATCCCGTTCCTTGGTTAGAACAAAAGATAGCTTGCTTCTACTATCACATGCCGGGGGTTTACTCCCTCTTATTTGATAATTTTGATTCCCTGTATGTTGGCCAAACTGCCAGGCCAAATCACTACGTATTAAAGATCATCTTAACCAGTTCCACAAACATAGGAATTATAAGCGCGGTAGCGCTAACTCTCGATTCAATATAAGACAAAGTGGCAAGGACCGTTGATTTAACCCTTGTTAGATTAGGTTGTCCGCCGCGAAACGGACAGATAAATCAAGACAACATATGCGTGGCAGCGCGAACTATCGATCCAATATAGATCAATATGGCCAGGACAGTTGCTTTAACCCCGGTTAGACTAGGTTACCCTCCACGAAGTGGGCAGATAAATCCACTACAATGTGCATGCAATTTTTGTGGTTGTTGTTAATATCTAAGTACCGCTTTTTTATATTTTTAACAACATTGGAATTAACATTGGGATTAACGGGTTTCGATGGATATGTAAGAATAAGATTTCCGTAATTAAGAAAACGTCCAAGATGTGCGGTCAAAAGGTAGAATTTCGTTCGGGCACTTTCTTCGCCAGGTCCCATTTGCCATTAGTGAAGATTCTTGGGTTCGTCTCTTTTTGGGTTCAAAATGTATCGTTGGTGGTGATTGGTAGACATTTGAAGATGTACAATTCAACTGTAATTGATTGGTCATCTTTTTGCCTTGAGGTTGTCTTCGATGCATTTTTTACTCAGCCTGAGAAACTCGGCGGTCCTAATAAGGTCGTTGAGATTTATGAATCTAAGTTCGGAAAGCGCAAATATCATCAGGGTCACAGAGTGGAAGCCCTTTCACTGTGGGTTTTCGGCGGTTACGAACGTGGCACTGGTCGGGTGTTCATGGCAGCCGTCGAGAAACGCGATTCTCAAACTCTTGTGCCTCTGATCGAGTCGTGGATAGAACCGGGTTCGACGATAATCAGTGACTGCTGGAATGCCTATAGCGTTCTCAATGACATTGGCTACAAACACGTAACTGCTAATCATTCGATTAACTTTAAAGATCCTGTTACCGGGGCACATACAAATGCCATAGAGTCAACTTGAGGGCTGCTATATCTTCCATGTCGTCATCTGGGCGTATCAAAAAACACGTACCCAGTAACCTCGCTCGGTAGATGTTCCAGAAGCGGTGCAGAGAGCTTGAGCTTGATCCCGCTCTGGAATTTTTTCGTATGGCTGGCAAGATGTACTATCCCGTGCATCCCCAGCCAGGACCTGGTGATGATCGTGATACGGACGATGACTCCGATGACTAGATCGCACATTGCTATAGTGAGTTTTTTTTGTTTTTATTTTTAACAAAATTTCAATTTTTTTTTTTAGACGAAAGACTTGGTCCATCTTTATTTTTTTTTCTTATTTTGATGAATTTTTATGATGAATTGACAGGACATTATTTGTAAGTTTTTTTCTGTTTTTGTTTTTTAAATTCCAATTTATTTGTATTTTTCAGATTTCGTTTTTTAATTTTGATGTACGATGCAAGATGTTCGATGATGATCGTTATATGGACGATGAATTCTATGACTAGATCGCACATTCTATAGTAAGTTTTTTTCTGTTTTTATTTTTAACAAAATTAATTTTTTTTTTTTTTTAGACGAAAGACTTGGGTCAACTTTGTCTTTCTTTTCTTATTTTATGGAAATTGTATGATAAATAGACTGGACATTATTTGTAAGTTTTTTCTGTTTTTTTTTTAAATTCCAATTTATTTGTATTTTTAAGATTTCGTTTTTTTTTTGATGTACGATGCAAGATGTACGATCCCGTGTATCCCCAATCAGGACCTGGTGATGATCGTGATACGGACGATGACTTCCAAGACTAGATCGCAATTCTATAGTTAGTTTCTTTCTGTTTTTATTTTTAACAAAATTTCAATTTATTTTTGTTTTTTAGGCGAAAGAAGACTTTGGCCAACTTTGTTTTTCTTTTCTTATTTTGAGGAAATTGTATCATGAATAGACAGGACAGTATTTGTAAGTTTTTTCTCTTTTTGTTTTTTAAATTCCAATTTATTTTTATTTTTCAGATTCCTTTTTTTATTTTTCGAAGAAAATCTGATAATGATTAGACTGGACATTATCTGTAAGGTTTTATCTGTTTTTTTTTCAATTTCAAAATTTATTTGTATTTTCCAGATCGAGAATGTGGCAATTTTTGTTATTTATTTTGAAGAAAATCTTAATTTATTTATATTTTTTCCTGGATATATTACAAGTTTTCTTTTTTTTAATTAGAATCAAATCTGTTTTAAGTGTTTTTTTTAAAATTCCAATTTATTTGTATTGTTTCCTGTCAAAATAGTAATTTTTTTTTTTTTTAATTTTTTACTTTTAACCAAATATTTTTTTGTAAAATATTTATCGAATCTTAAATAAAATTTGTTACAATTTTAATAAAAAGCACTACCCTACTCACGGCGTGATACGATCCTCTTTGCGTTTATATGAAAAACTATAACTATGGCAACATATAATTGAAAATAGGAGTTTATCACTACGATATCTTCAATCTGTCAGTAGATGGAATTACACGGAAATCTTCAGTTGCTCTTTGGCACACAGAAGTTTTCCGTGTAATTCCAGCTACTGTCAGATTGAAGATATCGTAGTGATAAACTCCTATTTTCAATTCTATTATAAATTTGGTTCTGACCATAACATCTCATTTGAAACTATGGCAACATATATATTATTTTAAGCGTCCTATTGAAGTTGCATTTATATTTCAACGAACAGCTACGCTACAATGTCTCGTGTTTATTATATAAGTGTCCTCGATATTTATCAAATAGTGCAGGATCCAGAGGAAACCGTTAAGAATTTGGTTGAGTGGGGATTGATTCCTGCTGAAGGTGCGTATATATGCTTCAAGTGTAAAAACGCCCTCTTGAAACTGTGTCGGGATAATTCAAGGTTAGTTTTTTTTTGTATTTATTTATTAATGCCACCATAACATAAATTGCATGCACATTGCAGTTGAAAGACGTAATCCTTGTAAATATTTTTTTTTATTTCGGAGAAATATTTGGGTTTTTGTAATAAAAAATTTCTGACGTTTATGACTGGTCACATAACTTATTTGTCTATTCTGAATATTTAGAATACTTTAAGAGATCCCAACTAAACAATTCCTAAATTGAATGGAAATTGATATCAGTCGAGTTTGTTAAACCAAAGGCCCGTGTCACATTCTCCTATATTAAATATCTCCCATACGTAAATGATGGTTTTGGAGCTGCAGCAGTTGGTTCGAGTTGAGCTATCTCTCCAAATGTAATCCATGTTATCCAATAATCAAGGTTTGTTTAACCCATTGTGTTATTCCTTTCGTCTCATTACATCCTTACTCCCATTAGTTCGCGTCATAACCCTTAACCCTGAGCCCTTTGAAAGGTAATTGGTTTGAAAGGTAAACATTTTACAGATCTCTTTCTATAATATCTTCCCCGTCAATCTGATGGAAAGCCTTTACATTAAAAATTTAGTCAAACATAAACTATCCTTCAATTTTCTTTCCGCATTGAAAACACCCACTTTGTGGGCTCCCCTGAAGTTTGTCGGTCAACTCTCCATTGATTTAGTACATCTTTTCTCTTCCCATCAATTCTCATCTGCTTTCTTTACGACAGGCTCATTATCCCGTTCCTTGGTCCGTACAAAAGATAGCTTGCCTCCACTAACACATGCCGGGGGTTTACTCCTTCTTATGTGATAATTGTGATTCTCTGTATTTTGGCCAAACTGTCAGGGCTATATCACTACGTATAAAAGAATATCTTAATCAGTTCCACAAATATAAGAATTCGGGCATTCCAACTCTGCCAACTTCTCTTCCAACTCCGCTTTAGCAGACCATCTCCTTACAGGGCATAGCTCTTCTATCGACAATGTCAAACTCCTACAAGTTCACCATAAATCCTGTAAGCTTAATGACCTAGAGGCATTTGAGATCTACAAAGCCTGCTTAAACCATAAGCTAACCGTCTTGAATGAGATCACTAGGTTTACAACTCCTATCATTACAGAGTTAGTAAAATTATAAGTTTCATTAACATAGTCTGATTTATCTTGCCCTTTGCTTTTAATTATCTTTCATTTACCTTTTATTTTGTTCCTATCCAATATAAGCCAAAGTGTCAATGACCGTTGGTTTAACCCCGGTTAGATTAGGTTGTCCGCCGCGAAGCGGACAGATAAATCAGGACAACATACGCGCGGGAGCGCGAACTCTCTATCCAATATAAGCCAAAGTGGCAATGACCGTTGGTTTAACCCCGGTTAGATTAGGTTGCCCGCCGCGAAGCGGACAGATAAATCAAGACAACATACGCGCGGGAGCGCGAACTCTCGGTCCAATATAAGCCAAAGTTGCAATGACCGTAGGTTTAACCCCGGAAAGATTAGGTTGTCCGCCCCGAAGCGTACAGATAAATCAAGACAACATACGCGCGGGAGCGCGAACTCTCGATCAAATATAAGCCAAAGTGGCAATGACCGTTGGTTTAACCCGGGTTAGATCAGGTTGTCCGCCGCGAAGCGGACGGATTAAACAAGACAACATACCCGCGGGAGCGCGAACCCTCGATCCAGTATAAGCCAAAGTTGCAATCACCGTTGGTTTAACCCCAGTTAGATTACGTTGTACGCCGCGAAGCGGACAGATAAATCAAGACAACATACGTGCGGGAGAGCGAACTCTCGATCAATATAAGCCAAAGTGTCAATGACCGTTGGTTTAACCCCGGTTAGATATGGTTGCAATTTGTATTTGAACAAAATTTGATTTTTTGTTTGTTTTTTAGGCGAAAGAAGATTTGGGCCAACTTTGTTTTTATTTTCTTATTTTAAGGAAATAGTATGATGAATAGGCAGGACATTTAAAAAAAAATAATCTGTTTTTATAAGACGCCCGGGAGCGCGAAGTCTCCATCCAATATAAGCCAAAGTGACAATAACCGTTGGTTTAACTCCGATTAGATTAGGTTGTCCGTCGCGAAGCGGACAGATAAATCAAGGCAACTTACGCGCGGAAGCGCGAACTATCGATCCAATATAAGCCAAAGTGTCAATGACCGTTGGTTTAACCCCGGTTAGATTAGGTTGTCCGCCGCGAAGCGGACAGATAATTCAAGACAACATACGCGCTGGAGCGCGAACTCTCGATCCAGTATAAGCCAAATTGGCAATGACCGTTGGTTTAACCCCGGTTAGATTTGGTTGTCCGCGCGAACCGGATAGGTAAATCAAGACAACATACGCACGGGAGCGCGATCCCTCGATCCAATATAAGCCAAAGTTGCAATCACCGTTGGTTTAACCCCGGTTAGATAACGTTGTCCGCCGCGAAGCGGACAGATAAATCAAGACAACATAAGCGCGGGAGCGCGAACTCTCGATCGAACATAAGCCAAAGTGGCAATGACCGTTGGTTTAACCCGGGTTAAAGATCAGGTTGTCCGCCGCGAAGCGGACGGATTAAACAAGACAACATACGCGCGGGAGCGCGAACCCTCGATCCAATATAAGCCAAAATTGCAATCACCGTTGGTTTAACCCCGGTTAGATAACGTTGTCCGCCGCGAAGCGGACAGATAAATCAATACAACATACTCGCGGGAGCGCAAACTCTCGATCAAATATAAGCCAAAGTGTCAATGACCGTTGGTTTAACCCCGGTTAGATAAGATTGCAATTTGTATTTGAACAAAATTTGAATTTATTTTTGTTTTTTAGACGAGAGAAGACTTGGGCCAATTTTGTTTTTCTTTTCTTATTTTAAGGAAATCGTATGATGAATAGATAGGACATTATTTGTAATTTTTGTTCCGTTTTTATAAGACGCACCGGAGCGCGAAGTCTCGATCCAATATAAGCCAAAGTGGCAATGACCGTTGGTTTAACCCCGATTAGATTTGGTTGTCCGCCGCGAAGCGGACAGGTAAATCAAGACAACATAGGCACGGGAGCGCGAACCCTCGATCCAATTTATTCCAAAGTTGCAATGACCGTTGGTTTAACCACGGTTAGACTAGGTTGTCCGCCGCGAAGCGGACAGATAAATGAAGACAACATACGCGCGGGAGCGCGACCTCTCGATCCAATTTAATCCAAAGTTGCAGTGACCGTTGGTTTAACCATGGTTTGATTAGGTTGTCCGCCGCGAAGCGGACAGGTCAATCAAAGCAACATACGCGCGGGAGCGCGAACTCTCGATATAATATAAGTCAAAGTGGCAATGACCGTTGGTTTAACCCCGGTTAGATTAGGTTGCCCGCCGCGAAGCTGACAGGTAAATGAAGACAACATACGCGCGGGAGCGCGACCTCTCGATCCAATTTAATCCAAAGTTGCAGTGACCGTTGGTTTAACCATGGTTTGATTAGGTTGTCCGCCGCGAAGCGGACAGGTAAATCAAAGCAACATACGCGCGGGAGCGCGAACTCTCAATATAATATAAGTCAAAGTGGCAATGACCGTTGGTTTAACCCCGGTTAGATTAGGTTGCCCGCCGCGAAGCGTACAGATAAATCAAGACAACATGCGCGCAGAGCGCGAACTCTCGATCGAATATAAGCCAAAGTGGCAATGACCGTTGGGTTAACCCGGGTTAGATCAGGTTGTCCGCCGCGAAGCGGACGGATTAAACAATACAACATACGCGCGGGAGCGCGATTCCTAGATCCAATATAAGCCAAAGTTGCAATCACCGTTGGTTTAACCCCGGTTAGATTACGTTGTCCGTCGCGAAGCGGACAGATAAATCAAGACAACATACGCGCGGGAGCGCGAACTCTCGATCAAATATAAGCCAAAGTGTCAATGACCGTTGGTTTAACCCCGGCTAGATAAGGTTGCAATTTGTATTTGAACAAAATTTGAATTTATTTTTGTTTTTTAGACGATAGAAGACCTGAGCCAACTTTGTTTTTCTTTTCTTATTTTAAGGCAATCGTATGATAAATAGACAGGACATTACTTGTAAGTTTTTTTCTGTTTTCTGAGTGGCAATGACCGTTGGTTTAGCTCCGGTTAGATTTGGTTGTCCGCCGCGAAGCGGACAGATAAATCAAGACAATTTACGCGCGGGAGCGCGAACTCTCGATCCAATATAAGCCAAAGTGTCAATGACCGTTGGTTTAACCCCGGTTAGATTAGGTTGTCCGCCGCTAAGCGGACAGATAATTCAAGACAACATACGCGCTGGAGCGCGAACTCTTGATCCAGTATAGGCCAAAGTGGCAATGACCGTTGGTTTAACCCCGGTTAGATTTGGTTGTCCGCCGCGAAGCGGACAGGTAAATCAAGACAACATACGCACGGGAGCGCGAACCCTCGATCCAATTTATTCCAAAGCTGCAATGACCGTTGGTTTAACCCCGGTTAGATTAGGTTGTCCGCCGCGAAGCGGACAGATAAATCAAGACAACATACGCGCGGGAGCGCGAACTCTCGATCCAATATAAGCCAAAGTGGCAATGACCGTTGGTTTAACTTCAGTCAGATTAAGTTGTCCGCCGCGAAGCGGATTGATTAAACAAGACAACATACGCGTGGCAGCGCGAACTCTCGATACAATATAAGCCATAGTTGCAATCACCGTTGGTTTAACCCCGGTTAGATTACGTTGTCCGCCACGAAGCGGACAGATAAATCAAGACAACATGCGCGCGGGAGCGTGAACTCTCGATCCAATATAAGCCAAAGTGTCAATGACCGTTGGTTTAACCCCGGTTAGATTAGGTTGCAATTTGTATTTGCGAAAACCAAAGTTGCAATCACCTTTGGTTGAACCCCGGTTAGATAACGTTGTCCGCCGCGAAGCGGACAGATAAATCACGACAACATACACGCGGGAGCGCGAGCTCTCGATCCAATATAAGCCAAAGTGTCAATGATTGTTGGTTTAACCTCGGTTAGATTAGGTTGCAATTTGTATATGAACAAAATTTGAATTTATTTTTGTTTTTTAGACGAAAGAAGACTTGGGCCAACTTTGTTTTTCTTTTCTTATTTTGAGGAAATGGTAAGATGAATAGACAGGATCTTCTTCTTCTTCTTTCGAATGGGCCTACTTTGGACCACGCTTGTTCATCTGTTGGGCTTTGACTTTTGCCCAGTATTGTCGCATCTTCTGCTGGTGTAACTCCTTTCTCTCTTCTGTCCAGGGGGTACCTTTCCTTTGATGTTTTTCCTGAAATAAACGGACTTGCTTTAGTGTGTTTCTTGCAATGTGGCCATAGAAAGCTACCCTTCTTTTCCTGGCACAGCCAGAGAGCATCTCAATATGTTCGTAGAGCTCAGAGTTATGCCGTCTTCGGAATTCAACATCTTCCTTTACCGGGCCTAGAATCTTCCTGAGGATTCTCCTCTCTCTGATTTCCAATTTCTCTATTAGACCCCTTCGGTTCAAGGAAAGACACTCCATGGCATATAGGGCTTCTGGTCGTAAGACTGATGTGTAGTGCTTAAGTTTCAGGTTGCGTGACAGGCATTTTTTATTGTAAGTGTTCTTAGTCAGCCGATAGGGTAGTTCTAACTTGCTGATTCTCTTGTATAATGATAATCTTTCTGATAAGTTGGGTTCAATCCATTCGCCAAGATACTTAAATTTCTCAGACCTCTTGATGTTTCCCTGTTCTAGTAACATCTTTCTGTTTGCTTCTCTAATGTTGGTGAAGAATTCTGTTTTCTCCAGCGACACTTGAAGACCCACTTTGGCAGCCAGTTTTCTGAGACAGTTTACCTGCATTGTTGCCATCTCAAGAGAATCAGCAAACAGTGCCATGTCATCTGCAAAAGCCAGGCAATCTACAACCAGTCCATCGTTCTTACGTCCCAGGTAGATACCACTCTGAGCACCCAAATTGTTCAGTTCCTTGCGTTATTCTCTCATAACCTTTACGAAGACACAGTTGAAGGGAAGTGGGGAAAGTCCATCTCCTTGTCTCACTCCAGTTTTTTTTCGAAGCTTTCTGAAATCTCGCCTCTAAATTTAACCTTGGAATGGGTGTTGGTCAAAGTTTCTAGGATTAGTCTGCGGGTTTTGTAGTCTAGTGCTAGTTCCTCTAGTACTTTGTTAAGCGTTTCCCTATCGATGGAATCGTAGGCCTTCCTAAAATCAACAAAGGTGACGACCACCTTGCCGTTTCTCATCTTGGAGTATGCAAGTACAGTTTGAAGGTTGAGGATCTGTTCAACACCGTTGGTTTAACCCCGGTTAGATTAGGTTGTCCGCCGCGAAGCGGACAGATAAATCAAGACAACATACGCGCGGGAGCGCGAGCTCTCGATCCAATATAAGCCAAAGTTGCAATGAATGTTGGTTTAACCCCGGTTAGACTAGGTTGTCCGCCGCAAAGCGGACAGATAAAACAAGACAACATACGCGCGGGAGCGCGAACCCTCGATCCAATATAACCCAAAGTTACAATGACCGTTGGTTTAACCCCTGATAGATTAGGTTGCAATTTGTATTTGAACAAATTTTTAATTTATTTTTGTTTTTTAGACGAAAGGAAACTTTGGGCCAACTTTGTTTTTATTTTTTTATTTTGAGGAAATCGTATGCTGAATAGACAGGACATTATTTGTAAGTTTTTTTCTGTTTTTATAAGACGCGCGGGAGCGCGAACCCTCGATCCAATATAAGGCAATGTTGCAATCACCGTTGGTTTAAACCCGGTTAGATTAGGTTGCCCGCCGCGAAGCGGACAGATAAATTAAGACAACATACGCGCGGGAGCGCGAACCCTCGATCCAATATAAGCCAATGTTTCAATGACCGTTGGTTTAACCCCGGTTAGATTAGGTTGCCCGCCGCGAAGCGGACAGATAAATCAAGACAAAATATGCGCGGGAGCTCAAACCCTCGATATAACATATTTGAAAGTTGCAATGATCGTTGGTTTAACCCCGGTTAGATTATTTTGTCCGCCGCGAAGCGGACAGATAAATCAAGACAATATACGCGCGGGAGCGCCAACTCTAGATCCAATATAAGCCAAAATGACATAGACCGTTGCTTTAACCCCGGTTAGATTAGGTTGTCCTCGCGAAGCGGACAGATAAATCAAGACAACATACGCGTGGGAGCGCGAACCCTCGATCCAATATAAGCGAAAGTTGCAATCACCATTGGTTTAACCCCGGTTAGATTAGGTTGTCCGCCGCGAAGCGGACAGATAAATCAACATACGCGCGGGAGCGCGAACTCTCGATCCAATATAAGCCAAAGTGGCAATGACCTTTGGTTTTACCCGGTTATATTAGGTTGCAATTTGTATTTGAACATAATTTGAATATATTTTTGTTTTTTAGACGAACGAAGACTTGGCCCAACTTTGTTTTTCTTTTCTTATTTTGAGGAAATCGTGTGATGAATAGACAGGACATTATTTGTAAGTTTTTTTGTTATTTTTTTAAATTTCAATTTATTTGTATTTTTAAGATTTCGTTTTTTATTTTCTGAAGAAAATCTGATAATGATTAGACTGGACATTACCTGTAAAGTTTTATCTTTTTTTTTAATTTCAAAGTTTAATTGGTATTTTCCAAATAGAGGATCTGGCGATTTTTTTTTATTTAATTTGATGAAAATCTTAATTAATTTATATTTTTTCCTGGATATATTACAAGTTTTCCTTTTTTTTTTATTTCGAAGCAAATCTGTTGAAATTAGAAGAAATAATAAACGTGGCAACGTCTAGTTATTTGCGTTCCCGTCGACTGTCTGTCACGTTGACAATGTTTACAACTATTTCAAGGAAAACACGAGTATTTATTGAACCAGATAACTAAGAAGCTTCATTTTTGCTTTCCGACCTTTACGATCTTTCCGCTAACCCGTGCCAAGGACGATTAATAACAGTTTCACCAGGTAAAAAGTCCATAACACTAAATTTCAACAGACCCATAAACTCCATAAACTCCCACATCTTCTGAAGCAATAACTTTTGCTATGTCAATAGGCTTGGCATCTTGTATATTGTAGAATATCTATTTTCTTATGTGGGGGTTCAAATTTTATTACCAAGTTCATTAGACGTTCGATTTTATAGATGTCCTGGTTATTTTCACTAGTCATTAGTTCAACAAAGAATAATGGAAGTAGTGATTTGTCAGTTTGCTTTACTATGTTCGTTATTCGAATTACATTATGATTTTTACTTTGTAATTCTGCTTTAAGATCGTTGATGTCCATCGTGGGATGCATATTCCGTAACACTACTTTGAAGGTTCTTTCTTGTTTCAATTGGTATGTGTAGAATTTTGATTTCTTGGTCTTTAATGCTTCGATGATAGGCAAGTATATTTCAGAATAGTTAGGTTGTATTTTTACCTGATCGTGAGTGAGCGTTTTTAAAGTATAATCGTCTTTAGCAATGCTATCCAATAGCTCTTGTAGTGGACGGATGTTCTTCACGTCACTTACGAAAATGGGCAGTGATTTTATAATTTTTTTTATAGGTTCGACTGCATTTTCGTTCCCTTTGTTAAGGTTTTAGTATAAGTTTGAGGTTGAGTTTGGTTTTCTAAGCCCATTTGGTAGTTCCATATTGGTTAGTGGGATTAATTTTTAGTCCGGGCAGAGAGTAGGTATCTAGAGGTCCAACCCTGGGAAAATGTTTGAAACCGGATGACCAACCCCAACACCAGGGGTCGCTATCAAAGCCATCTAACCGCGAGGCATATAACTAAAATCAGTAGCAGTCGGCCGTCAGCTCTGCCGTCAGTGATTTGCGGACAGTAGCTGATGCGCTGAAGCTCAAGCTACATTATGTTGAGCAGAAAACTGCATGTTTCTTAATTTAAACAAACCAACCAAATTCGACGCGTCCCTCGCCCCCAACATCTCTTATATGATAATTGGAAGATGCCCATTTCATACTATTTGTCTTCAACCGCCGTGAGTGCCACAAATTTAATACAATTAATTAAAAGCAATTTGTCATTTTTAATTGAATCGGGGCTCGATGTAAAAGCAAGCGTCTGCGATCAAGGGTCAAATAACCGAAAAGCGCATAAAATCACACACATTTAATTAAAAGCGAAAGAAATGTGCTACTTAAACGGAAGGACTTTTTGGTTGCTGGATAACAAGTACTTTGGGATGACGTTATTCGCACGTATAAAAAAAAATAAAACAAATAGATTGTCTGATGCTCTAAAATAAAATTACAGATAAACAAATGAAACTCAACCATTTTGAAAAAATGAACGTCAGCCTAGCTACACAAGTGTTCAGCAAAACATTTTATGCTGTTATGAAAACGTGTGTAGCAAGCAAACAATTAATATCACCTATGGCGAACAATACCGCCGATTTTTTATTAAAGATGAACGATCTTTTTGACCATCTAAACTCTAGAAGTAAATTTTCTTCAAATCCGGCAAAATCCGTCGCATGCTGTGCCGATGAATGAAAATTTTAAATGTGCTATAGATTACATTAAAACCTGGTCGGTACAAAAAATAGACCATTTTGTTTTCATGGGTTAATACAAACGATTAATGCCATTTTGGGACTGTGGGACGCCGAGAAAGATTCTGTAGATTCTTTTCTGACAAGTCGCCTCAACCAAGATCCAATTGAAAATCTGTTCTCTAAAATAAGGCAAGGGCGTGGGTTTGATCTTTACTCATCGGCAGAACACTTTCGACAATCCTTGCAAGCTGTAATAATTACGTCTCTTGAAAAATGCAGTGCAAACGCGAACTTCGAGAACGATGAGGATGAGTTCATATTTCAAAATAACGAAGAAATTTGTAATCCTGAACTCCAAGGGACTATTTTATCAACAATAGGTCAACCCACTTCCTCAAAGTCATCTTGTTCCTCGGTAACATAGTCTGATTCTTCCGAAGAATTAAATGTTTTAGAATCATGTTCAGTTAATTATTTTGCCGGCTATGCAACAAGAAAAACGATTTTTAGATTTAAATGCGACCAATGCAAGCAATATTTAATTCACACAGACAAAATATTAAACGATCAGAAAGAAATTCTAATTTTAAATCGAGATTTTTCTAAAGAAAATGATAAAATTGAATTCCTCTTTAAACCTCGGGAAGAAACATATCGCGTTGCTAAAGCTACTTTAACCTTGTATGACAAAATTATAACAAAAACGCCACATAGACGCAATATAATAACGTATATTTTAAATAGGGTTAATCAAAATATAGTTGTGTCCGATTGGTTAAGTAGATCAGATTGTTCGGTACATCGACATTTTTTTTTGAATATATTAATCCTAACTAAATTGCACAGCATAAAAAACTATTAAAACAAAATGTAACCTCGGAGGGTCCCCCTCGAAAGCGACCCAGATTGCAATAAAATATTAACAATTTTACAAGTTAATATACAGGGTGGGCCATTGAAAACGAAACAAAGGGATTTTCGGATAGTTGAAGACGAATTCTCAAAAAACGCTCGGACACGTCAACTTTGTTTGTGAGGAGGACACCTTTTACAAGAAAATTTGTAGACAAATCACTTACCCTTCGTGCTGGGACCACAACCACTAAAATTTTAAAGGGCACGGTGGGGTAAGTTATACCTCATTGGAAAGCTCTTTTTGCCCTGAATACTAAACGGTTACCATTTTCCAAATTTATCCATTTGTTGTCGAGATTATTTAGTTTCAAGTTATGAACGCGTTCTTTAAAAAAACCACGTGATGCGGTGCCCCAGGTGAAATTTAGGAAACGATACGCGTCAGTCGTCTCGGAGTCGATTGAAATTTTCGATTCCGTCGTTACCTAGCGGTTTCGACTTGACCTCTCTCCACACGAACTCCAAAACTCGGTCACAAAAAAATGGACCGCTTTTTTGGAGGGCACGGCGATGCTCCCCAGACGAAAATAATTTCTCTTTCTGAGCAGCATCGCCGCGGCCTCCGAAAAATCGGTACATTTTTTTTGCGGCCGACTTCTGGGTTTCGTGTGGAGAGAGGTCGGTTGGAAACCGCCAGGTCACGATGTAATCAAAAATTTCAATCGATTCCGAGACGATTGACGTGTAGCGTCTTCTAAATTTCACCTGGGGGACCGGACCACGTGGTTTTTTGAAAGAACGAGCTTATAATTTGAAATTAAATTATCTCGACAACAAATGGATAAATTTGGAAAATGTTAACCGTTTAGTATTCAGGGCAAAAAGAGCTTTCCAATGAGGTATCACTTACCCCATCGTGCCATTTAAAATCTTATAGGTTCAGTGCCGGAATAATTCAGCGCTTAAATATATCCATAAAAATTGGTTCCGTGGGGGTTTTGTTGTTATAAGCTGAATTATATATAAAATTGAAGCTTATGTACTGAGGTTTGAAATTCCCAAAGCCGTCAAAAATCGTCCGCTGCAAAAAGGCATTAATCTTAAAAATCGAGTTAGATACATGTTGATCAAGAAGAAAAAATTACCAATATTTTGATATATTTTTGATAAAAAGTTTTGTATAGCAAATATTTTTTTATAATTTTTAAAGATTACGTTCATTGTGTCGCTTACGGGAGAACGAAACTTAGAACAGCAATCAATATCTCAGTTTCAAATGGTTTAAAATTATTATAGTCAATTTTTTCGTTTCTATCGCGATATCTCCAAAATAAAAGCCCTATTCAAAATTTTGTATTTTTCAGAATAGTTTATCTCATCCTTTGTGATCATATTAGTGTTAAATTTATAATTTTATGACTTACAATAAAAAAACAATACAATTAAATGCAATGCGATGTAAATATTCAGCGCTCGGCTTTGAGCCGCCAATACGCGTCCCCACTCCAATAACACATCGTTTATTTCACGTTTCTTCGTAGCTCCATTGCACTTCCACACATAATGACACCCAGGATGCAGATGTGATGGTTGATATTATTGTTTAATATAATTTATTTCAAGATTATGCCGTGGTTGGGTCTCTATATTATACCTACTCTCTGGTCCGGGCTTGCCTTGCAGCAGAAGGTGGACCGCAGCGCGCGCGCGCGTCCGCTTTTGCCGTTTGATAGTTTTTATGTCTTGTTTTGATTTGTAATTATATTCTGCTTACACGTTTTGTTTTTGATGTTAGCTTTTTATGCACTTAGACACCAAAACTCCGTGGTTCACATTATAAAGTAGTACCGATAATTAATAGCACTTATACTAGCTTTAATTTAATATTTATTAGCACGTTTTAACTTATTGACAGTTGGTGTTGACAGTACCGGATTCTATAAATAAAATAAAATATAACTATTTTTTAATTAAACTAGTACAATTAAACGCATCGCATTTTTTGGACGGAAGAGTTGTGAATAGGGTGGAAAAGTTGATGAGGGTGAAACGATTGTTGTTGATGGAATAGTTGTAATCGTAACAACAATATATAGTAACAACAATATATATGATAGTAAAAATCAAATAATAATAATCTTGAAGGAGCGGCACTTATGATTTTTCATGAGTATGTGGTTCAAGCAGATTTCAAGGATGTGCGACTCTTGTGGCGCTTTTAATGCCACCTGGGTTGTGTATGTGTGAAAATAATGGAAATTGCAAATTGGACGATTCCTGATGTACACAAATATTTTTCTAAACATCAAAAACAACAAAATCAATTTTTAAATGAATTTATTCAAACAATGTTAATAACTGTCTGGAATCAAAGTTATTATATTTATAGAAGTGATATTAGAAATGTAAAGCTGCTATATTGATAAGAGAAAGTTACTGTAAATAGCGATGTGATATTAGTTACTAAGTCTTACAACAATAAAAAAATCAGCTGTGATGCAAAAGTTACTAAAATCTAACTGTAAACTCCATAACCAATAAATTAATTAACTGACACAGATATTGTTTACTTTGGCGATCAACATAAAAAACATATATTGTTTTATTCAAGTTGGTGTTGTTGTGTCAAGTGTGACAAATAACATTACCAAGTTAAAAAAAATTAGCTCTGCGAAACGCTTTTTTTTTGTCAAAGTTGTATGCCAACACCAACAATCCTTGCCACATTATTTTATTTTTCATCGAGAGTATAAACTGCACAGAACTGAAAGAATTTTGAATACATATGTCCAAGTTTCCAAGCTATAGTAATTTGAATGTCTTACATTGTGTGCCGCTTTGAGTTTGAGGGGCGGCGGTCGTCGGAAGATAATATATTTTGCAAAATTCATAAAAGGACTTGATAGAATGATCCTTTCTCTACATATTTGTAAAATTTTATTCTTCAACATAGTGTGAAATTTATTAAAATATTTTTTTAACAGATCTAGACTTGTCAATCATAAATTGCAACCAAAACCGAATACGAACATTTAAATATATTCAAAAATTGACAAAATATGTAGTAACCCTTGAAGGATTTCAATGAAACTTTTACTAAATGTAGGTGGCCACATGAAGTACCCGCTGGCCAAATTTGAACGCTCCACCTCCACTGGAGGCGGTGTGGGGAATTATTTTTGCTTAAGATGATTTCTTGCAAATATCTTGTCAACACCTGAAAATAGAAAGTTATGATATACGTGATCTCCGTATGTAGGACATTGGTGTATACAAAAAGTATTCTTTGCAAATTTTGTAAAACCTTTCGGTTTAGTCACAGAAGTAAATAATATAAAATGCAATATTTTTTCAATTTTTAATGGTTTGCAAAAAAAAAACTACCGTTTGCTTTGGAAAGATGAAAAAGACACAATTTTTAGATGAGAATCTGCTTTATAAAATAGTGATAAATGCATGTTTGGTAGACTTCGGAGAGTTAGACAAAAATATATATTTGCAAGTTTTCAATAAGTATTTCTTTATTAGAAAAAATCTTCTGTCAATGCTATCGGCCACGAAGATACCAAAACGTCAAAATCAATAGAAAAAAGTATAATCTATATAGATCTGAAAGAAATTTCAATATATCTGTTGCAGTTTTCAATTTATAGTTATTTGAATTTATTAATTTCTGTTATGTCCGAGTTTGAGGGGCGGCGACCGCAGCCACATAAAATATTTTGCAAAACTAACTGAGGGCTATTATAGACTGACTAATTCTCTACAAACGTGTTAAATTGTATTGTTTCACGTTGCGTGAAACTTACTAAAATAATTTTTTTAACAAATTCAGTCAATTACGAATTCCGGTCAAAATCGAAGACGAACATTTTAAAATATTCGAAAATTGCGAAAAAATGTATTAAGCTTTAAGCATTTCAATGAAACTATTACTGAATGTGAGTATCTACCAGAAGTATCAGCTGACAAAATTTGAACGCTCCGCGTCTAATTGGGACCGCGTGGAAAATTATTTTGTATTCAGAGCTTTTTTGCAAATATCTCGTCAACGCCTTAAAATAGAAAATCGTAGCCGGGATGGCCGTATGTAGGATGTAGGTGTCTACATTCTAAAATTATTCTTTGCAAATTTTGTAAAAACCTTCGGTTTAGTCACAAAATTAAAAAATATAAAATGCAAAAAAAAAATTAAGGGGTACAATAATTATATATAAACAAAGGGTACAATATCGAACAGTTTAAAATACATGTTCGGCAGAGTTCAGAAAGTTTGACAGAAAAAATACTGGAAGAATTTCAACACAAGTTTCTGAATTTAAAAAGAAGTCAAGTTCCTGTGTCAAGGCTATCGGTCACGAAGATTTTACAATGACAATTTTGATAGGTACGCGTCATGTAGAATTGAAATATTTTTTAATACATCTGTTGCAGTTTTCAAAATATAGTTATTTGAATGTGTTGCCTTCTGTGCTGCGTTGACTTTGATTGGCGGCGGTACCCGCCGGATAAAATATTTTGTAAAAATAACTGAGGGATATCATAGAATTACTAATGCCCTGCTAATGGGTGCAATTGTGCAATGCCCTGCAAATGGGTCTATTATTGCTTCACGTGGTGTGAAACTTAGTAAAATATTTTTTTTTAATTAATCCAGGCGTCAATAAAGAATTGCAATGTGTTACGGCAGCCGCCGCCAGACAAAATATTTCTCGAAAATGATGTGTTAGATATTGAGGTGTAAGATCCATTTTTCTCTATAATCTTGTACAATTTTATTGTTCCACACGGTGTAGAACCTATTAAAACATTTTTTAATGAAACCAGCCATCAATTTAAATGAGAAATGTGGTCAGATTTTTCGTCCGGGAAAAATAAACTAATTGTTAATTTGTTTGTTACAAAAAAAAACGATTAATACGAAACTAAATACATTTAAGAAGGTTTGAGCGTAACTAATGAGTCAAAATAGTGCTTGAATTTTTCTATATTTTCAATTATCCTAATATTTGTTAAAATTCATTATTTTTATTTATAATAACATAACAAATTTAAAAATTGGTAATTGTTATTCATTTAATAAAATAAAGTTATTAAATGACTTCGTTATTTTTGACTTATAAGGTGACATAAAAAGATCTGGCAACATCAATGTTATGAGTCGATTGGTTGTAAAGGGATCAGAATTTTATTAACCCAAGATGTTGGTCGAAAACCTCGAATTATCAAGACAAAAAATTATAGATAATGTATGTAAAAAGCTGGAGTGTATTCTATTAAATAATTCCACAGATATTCAAAAGTTCAAAATGTTTCCATATTTTTCTTTTCTCTCACAATCAGCTGTCATGTGAATTATGTCGATAAACAAGATTCATAACAAAAAAAATTAACTTTAATTATTTAGATAATTACATCAAGAACATCACATTGCTTTAATGTTATCGTGTTTTAATATTACCTAAGGCTATTGTATATAGTTTTTTATTCCTTAAAGTTGGGAAATTAATATCGAAAAAAATAAATAACGACGTGACGGAAACTTGTGGCCATAGGAACCTGTGTATAAGATTCGAAAAAACATCATTTTTTAATTATTTTTCCGGATAAACTAAACGGACGATCACATTCAAATTTTGAGAGGACATAAATAAAGCATTGATCTTCATGTATAAAAAGTTTCAAAGCTTAAACTTGAAAAAAATATTTTACATGGGATTCGCTCGAACCTCCTTAAAACTCGGGATAGAAAAATAGTTTAAATAACCACCAATTTTTTTTACGCACATAATTGCAATAATATCACATGTTCCAAAATTATTTTCACTGATTTCAAGAACCAACTTTTCTGTGCGACACTTGCTTGGTCCCTTCTCGATCAGAATTGTTCGAAAAGTCTGAGTTTGGACCGAATTTTTTTTTTCAGCAGTAGATTTCAACTGACTGACTGTTGGTTTGACGTTTGTTGTTGCGTCCCGCAAGTAGCGCCGACGTATTTTCTTGATGAATTCTTGGATCAGAAAATGCGGAAAAAAAATCGAAAATTCGAATCATCTTGCGACGGCACTTGCAGGTGAAAGTGCGGAAATGTGTTACCACCGATTGGTGTTCTTCGTTGCAACATAAATGCCGTGGTAAGAAAATTTCTATTTTGACGTACCCGGAATTTGAGGAATTTTGGAAAATTCGCCCTCTCCGAACCGCAGCCGGCAAAGAAAAGAAATTTACAACCCTTTCAGAAAAGAGTTGAGCTTTGCGAATTGCCGCGTTAAAAGTTGCTAAAGTTGAAAGACGGATGAAATATGACGTGCGAAAAATGGGCGACGACTTCCAGGGCTCTGGGGGCCGCACCGTGCAAGTGAAACGTGCAAAATTAGCTTCAGAATGTCGGTAATTTCCGGCGGAAGGACACCGTTCAAAAATTTCTAAAAATTTCGCATGCGCCTCTTAGCTAGGACTCAAAATGCAAATTTGGTTTTTTTGCAATAACTTTGGCAGTTGCACACTTTTTGCAGCTTTTAATAGCCTATGGCACCGTCCGTCTGTTCTCGATCTGCCACTGGAAGTCAGGAAGTTAAGCCATTTGTACTTTTGTAGATCTCGATTGCGGATTGATATCCTACAAGTTTGCTACTATCGGCCGTGGCGACCTCGTAGTTTCTGCGAATCGGCAAATCGGCACATCGTAGGCAAGATACAGTCGACCTCCATCAAACGGTTTAGAAGAAATTGCAAAATTCCAACCACTACCGGTTCGGCAGGGCCATTTTTGCAAAAAATCGCACGGCCTCTTCGAAGACCCAGAGAGAAAGAACCTTCGAAACCTTTGAACATTTTACCACTTCCTCCAGGCAAAATTTCATTCGAAAATACCTCAAAACGTCCGTTTTTATTCTCCAAACCCGATTTGACGCATTTCTCTCGCCCCCTCCCGGAAAGGCGTACCAAACTATTTTAGTATATGTAATAATAAAATAAAATAATTTTTATTTAAAACTAAATTATTTTAAAATTATTTTTAAATAAAATTAAATTATTTCTAACTTAAATTAAATTATTTTTAAATAAAATTCATTTGATATAAAATTGAGCGAGTGAAGACTCGCTCGATAAATTAATTTCTAGGTGATTTTAATAAGCTGATTTTTATCGCGCGATTATCTGACTTTAGTTAGTGGGAATTATTTTGATTTGGTTTCCTTCTAAAGGTTTAGTTTTTCCATTGGCTGTTTTGGTTGTGAGGAAAGTGAAAGTTCGCGTATGTTTGTGATAAGACACATGGTGATAAGTTACTATTGGTAGCTGCGGCGCGTCATTGTAATCACCGATTCAGCTCTACAGTGCGCATCTAGTGGGGAATAGCTGAGCTCAACCATATTTGAATAGTTCTAGCTTGAATTATTAAAAGATGCGCAAAACATCGTTATAAAGATGCGTAAAACTAAATCGATCACCGATTCAGATAGATAAAAGGTTGAAAAAAGATGAGATTAAAGATAAAGGAAGAGGTGAGAGTAGTACAGTGCAGAGTGAGCAGCTGGATAGAATTCTACAGGAATTTAAAGAAATTAAAAAAGAGTTCACAGCAGTAGCCGGAAAGCTGGAGGAAATGAGAAGGCAAAAGAGAAGGCTGGAAGAAAAGCTTGAAAGAGTGGTGAAGAGACAGAAGGAGGAGGAAGAAGTAGAAAACGACTGGAGAAAAGAATTGTTATTGAGAGTAGGTGGGAGGAGGAACGACAAGCGCTGAAGGAAGAACTGATTAGCCTAAAGGATATTGAAGAGAGGAGATTAAGGAGGGAGATAAGAAATAACATCGTAATTTACGGAATTGAAGGAGAAACATGGCGAGAAGAGGCAAAGAAAACGTTTATGGAAAGGTTAGGAATTAACGAGGGTTTCGAGAATGCATACCAGCTCGGCTCTAAAGGAAGGAACAAAGGCCCAATTTTGTTAAAGTTAGAATTTTGGGAGACATAGAGGGAGATAATGAGAAATAAGCACAAGATAAAAGAAACAAATGTATTTATACAAGACGATGTCACCCCGAAGGAGCAGGGAATCCAGAAGGAGTCCGAAGGGGGAAAAACGAGTAAGGAACCAAAGAAGAAAGGGACAGAAACACAAGGACGGATCGGAAAGGCAAGATGTTAAGATATTATTTTGGAATGTGGCGGTGCTTAGGAAAAAAAACTGGAAAGGGAGGACGGCTCTTTCATAGCCTTCTTGAAGGGATTTAAAATAGTTGGGCTGGTGGAGTCCTGGGTCCAAGAAAAAGAATGGGAGACCTGTAAAGAGAGACTTCCCAATGAGTACAAATGGAAGATGCAACCGGCGCTGAAGGAGAGTGGCTACGGAAGGGCAAGGGGGGTAAGGGGGGTAAAGGGCAAAGGCTTTGGTATGAGCATGAAGTTGGTATTGATTTATTGGGGGCATTCAACGAATAATCTTTGATTTTTGACGTTTGACGTTTTGGATTGTGTCGGGGCTATTTTTGGACCTTTTCTTGTAGATTACATTTTCCCAGCTCTCTTGGTTTAGTTCGTTTGTGTTTGTAAGCCCATTTGGTAGTTCCATATTGGTTTGTGGGATTAATTTTTAGTCCGGGCCTGCCTTGCAGCAGAAGGTGGACCGTGGCGCTCGCGCGTGTCCGCTTTTGCCGTTTGATAGTTTTTATGTCTTGTTTTGATTTGTAATAATATTCTGCTTACACGTTTTGTTTTTACTGTTGGGTTTTTATACACTTAGACAACAAAACACCGTGGTTTACATTATAATGTATTACCGTAGCACTTATACTACTTCTTCTTCTTCTGACTCTACAGCCCAGGGTGAGCTTTGGCCTCCTTAACAATCCCCTTCCACCTTTGACGGTCTTTAGCGACACGTGTCCAGTTTCCTACTTGTAGAGTTTCTACATCTTCCTCTACCTTATCTTTGCACCTGGTTCTGGGTCTACCTCTGCTTCTTGAGGTGTTAGGTTGCGCTTTATGGATGGATCTGGGTGCTCTCGCACTCGGCATTCTAATCATGTGGCCCGCCCATCGAAGTCTCTGTGCCTTAATGAATCTTACTATGTCTTCACCTTCTATTAGTTCTTGAAGTTCGTAGTTCATGCGAATTCTGTATCCTTCTTCCTCTCTCACTGGTCCAAAGATCTTCCGTAAAATCCGTCTTTCAAAAATACGAAGAGAGTTTTTGTCTGCTTCCGACATACTCCAGGATTCAGCTCCATAAGTTAGCACGGGTCTGATCAGGGTTTTATATATTCGCAGTTTTGCTTTACGTGAGATGATTTTTGATTTGAAGAGCTTCAGATGTGAATAATAGCATCGATTCGCAGCTTGGATTCTGTCATGTACCCTCAGTGATAGATTATTTGTGTTATTGAAAGTTACTCCAAGATATTTGACATTTTGAACTTCTTCAAACCGATGATCATTTATAATGAAGTTCTGAGGGGCCCTTCTTGGGTTATCACGTGACAGTTTTAGGTATTTTGTTTTATCTGCATGTATTTTCAGGCCGACTTTGCTCGCTTCCTCTTTTATTTTTTAAAACAATTCATCTAGAGTTCTGTTGTCTCTTGCCATGATCAATATGTCGTCCGCGTACGCACATATTTGGTATGATTTTGTTATGATATTTCCCTTATTTTCGAGGTTTCCAATTGCATTTTGTAGCGCAAGGTTAAAAAGAACAGCTGACAAGGCATCTCCCTGCCTAACACCGGTTCTTATTTCAAATTCCTTTGATGTTTTGTTTTGGACTGTTACTCTGGCCTTGGATCCATCCATTGTCATCATAGCTAGTTTGGCAAGTTTATGTGGAATACTCATTAGAGCAAGTGCACTTCCTAGTTTTGCTCTTTTAATACTGTCGAATGCTTTTTTAAAATCGATTAACAGACAGTGCAGGTCGATGTTGTATTCATAACATTTTTCCATTGCTTGACTTAGCACAAATACCGGATCCAGAGTTGATCTACTTTCTCGGAAGCCACATTGATATTCTCCTAATATTTCTTCTGCATACGGTCTTATCCTGTCGAATATCACATTGGAGAGTACCTTATATGCAGTGTTGAGTAGTGTTATTCCCCTGTAATTGTCGCAGTTTGTTTTGTCGCCTTTTTTGTGGATAGGGCAGATTAACCCAGTTTTCCACCTTTCAGCACTTATACTAGCTTTAATTTAATATTTATGAGCATATATAGTGTTGACAGTGTTGACAGTACCGGATTCTATAAATAAAATAAAATAAAATATTTTTTAAATTAAATTATTTTTAAATTATATTGAATTATTCTTGATTAAAAAAAAAAAATTTTAAATTAAAAAAAATTATTTATTTTTTTCTATTTCGCGTCTGTAATGGACTCATTTCAACACTCATATCGCGTGCGATAATGGCTCGCCGAGTGCTGTAATTTTTTTAGTTACTTAATTTATTCATGGTTGGCACAGAAATTCAGAGCTGTCAGTGATATCAAAGTTTCGGCGAGATAGTTTTGAGGTTATGTAATGTGTGGAATCACAACAAAAATTTGCGTGTTGAAATTATGTATTTTTTGAATGGTATAAAGTTTATATTGAAAGAAATTTATAGTGAAAAAACAAAAAGTTAACTTTAACAAAAAAGTTAAGAAAGTGAATTTGTTTTCAAGAAAAATATCGTTCGAAAGGTCAAATTATTTTATTGTCGAATTTTATTTTTCTTTCTGTATGGGACTTTCGTTATGGGAAAAAGTAATATAATAATATATGAATATTATGTAATAAACCGAATGTGCGCCGGTATAAGCAATCAACCGATATCAAATGATATCGGAAGGGTACTCTATTGTCCTGGAGGTGAGAAATCGCCCCCGAAGGCGGACGAACTATAAGAAATAGTCAACGGCTTTGGAATCAGGAAAGCAACGGGAAACTACCTGATTACATATCCCTATTTAATCAACATGGCTAATTTCAAGGCGAAAATACCGGAGTCTCTAGTCTCCTATTCGGGCCTCCGAGGGGGGGACAGTTTTGAATGTAGCTAAGATGAATGTAATATCTAGAAGTCGCATTTCCTGCTGAAATAACCTAAGAAAATGGTACAACTATAGTTCCGTTGAGTTGTTTAGAGCTACAACTTCAAAATTGAAAATAGCTATGATGATAGCCAACCTTGTAAAAGGAGATGGCACTTGAAGAAGATGATAAATCGTGAATACACAAAGTTAATTAATTAATGGTAATACATGATATACCACATATTTATTTTAAATTCTTTTCAATGGTACAAGTAATAAAAATATTTATAGTAACATTGAATCCCTGAGCAGTAACACACACCAGAAACATTACAGTGCTACTACTGTTGCTATCAAATTGCACATGTGGTGCACTAGAAGAACATCCAGGTAAGTCGATATTTGCTTGCTCAGACCCAAGCATTTTAGATATTTCAATCTTCTTTTTTAACGAAGCGTCAACACCCTTCCGCAACAGTAGTAGACTTCCATCCAACATGAGTTTTTACTATCAACAAATAACCATCATGGTTGGCCAAATGTGTCGCACTGCTTCTTCGGAAACAATGTCCAGTGTAAAGATCAGAGTTTCGTAATTTAAGAAATGTCGCAATGTCTTTTGATATTCTCACCATATTAATACCAATTGGACTATTAATACAATGACCGTCACGAAAAGTTAAGAAAAATCTCGAGAAAAAAAAGCATATTTTAAGAAAAAAAGCATATTTTTTAATTCAATCTAATGAGGATCTGTAAATGCAAACATTCTTGGAATATAATTTTTTGTATTAGATGCAGACACAATGATGGAATCGGATCTGTATTCTATGTCATTGACAGACATATCCGTTAATTCCTGACGCCTAAGCACGCCATTATAACAAATTATCAAGACGATCTAAAATGAATAACGTTACATACAAATCTGCGATATACATACAAATTTATCCACCTTTATAACCAGATAAGACTTAACATCCGTGTCCCCTATAAATTTATGAATATCTTCTTCTAAAATCTTCGACTTTATATATCAGTTTTAATAAGGCCTCCAATTTACAATATTTGGATATATCTACATTCTTATGTATAGATAAACAGGACCTTAACATAGAATATATCGTCCATAAACTTGATGGTATATAGTTCATACGTTGTAATTCAAAGTAAGCAAGTAAAACATTTTCCTAAACAACTGTAACTTTATTTAGATTACACCACTCCCACTTTACACCCACTTAAATTTGCGGTATACTTTTTCATATCTTGCTCGCGATTTATTTGGCAACAATTTATTCACTGACTGAATTGTCCTTTAATATACTATTAAATGAAATTAAATTATTTTTTAAATTAAATTAAAATAAATTCTTTTTAAATCAAATTAAATTATTTTTAAATTAAATTGTTTTTAAATTAAATTATTTTAAAATAAATTTAAATTATTTTTTAATTAAATAAAATTAATTTGTTTTGAATTAAAATTAAATTATTTTTAAATAAATTAAAATAAAATAATTTTTATATAAAATTAAATTATTTTAAAATTATTTTTAAATAAAATTAAATTATTTCCAAATTAAATTGAATTATTTTTAAATTAAATTAAAAAAAAAATTAAATTAAAATAAATTATATATTTTTAAAATAAATTAAATAAAATTACACTATTTTTAAATTCAATTAATTTTAAATTAAATTAACTTAAATGAGATTATTTTTAAATTAAATATTTTTTTTGTTAATTATTTCTTAAATTAAATCAAATTATTTTTGAATAAATTAAATTATTCTTAAACTAAAATAAATTAAATTACTTTTAAATTAAATTAAATTATTTTTAAATTAAATTCCATTATTTTTAAATTAAATAAAATACAGTAATTTTAAAATTAAATAAAACTAAATTATTTTTAAATTAAAATAAATTATTTTTAAATAAAATTAAATTATTCATAAATTAAATTATTTTCAATTTAAATTGAAATATTTTTAAATTATACTTAATTAAACCATTTTTAAAATAAATTAAATAATTTTTAAATTCTATTAAATTATTTTTAAATAAAAATATTTTTAAATTAAATTATTTTTAAATTAAATCAAATTATTTTAAATTTAATTAAATTATTATTAAATTAAATTAAATTATTAATAAATTAAATTATTTTTAATATAAATTAAATTAAATTATTTTTAAATTAATTTAAATTATTTTTAAATTAAATTAAATAAAATTAAATTATTTTTAAATTAAATTCAATTATTTTTAAACTAAATTAAATTATTTTTCAATTAAATTAAATTATTTTTAAATAAAACTAAATTATTTTTAAATAATAATAATAATAAAACATCTTTATTGTTATACTTATAAATACAAACATCTACAACTACAACAATTGGCCATCGACCCTTGGTCTTTCAGCCGGAAATGAACAGATATATAGAACATAAATTGATAAAAAAGGCTTAATCGAAAAATTGGATGAGAATGAGTGAGTCAGTCGTCTTCTAAGGATTCAAGAAGAGTTTTGGAGGGGTATTGTCTGTTAGAATGTCTAGATGGACGTTTAATGAATAGTTCATCAAGGATGTTGAACATCATGTGGTTGTTTCTAAGCTTTCTCCTAAGTCTGTCATGTCTGTCAGCTAGAGGAGGGACCCGGGTTTGTCTATAGAGATCTTCGTTGGAGGGGTTGTGGAGAGGGTTGTTTGGATGTCTGAGTTTGATGATGAGACGTAATGCGATTCGCTCTGCGACCTCAAGGGTTCGTCTACATTTATTATAGATAATAATAAGATAGATTTGTAGATTTTCGCCGCAGTCTTTATGGAAATACCCTGGTTGCCATTCGTAAAGGCTCTAAATTGCTTGCATCGTTTAATTATCTGGGACTTGCGTAATTTGGCGTCGTTATTGAATTTGTGTTTCGAGTCAATAGTTAGTCCAAGATATTTAACGCTGCTGGAGGGCCGTACGTTGGAGGAGCCTGTGTGGATGCGAGGTGAGTTTGAGGAAATTTTGTGGTTAGGGATGATGAGTTGGCATTTGGAAGGATTTGGTGATAATCTCCACTGGTTGAACCAAGTGAGAGTGTTGTTGGTGAGTTTTTGGAGTAGGTCGAAGGTAGATTTGAGGAAGTTGCTATGGGAAATCAGTGCAGTGTCGTCAGCGTTGCAGTAAAACGCAGCGTTGCAGCGTTGTAGGAAAAAAAATCAATGTGAGATTTGTCTAGTCGATTGTAGTTGTAAATGTCGTGACAGAATATATTGTATAGGAGAGGGGAAAGTGGGGAACCTTGAGGGAGACCTTGCAGAGGGGAAAAAGCGGGAGAAGAGATCGAGTTGATTTTCACTTTTGAGGATCTGTTAAAAAGGAAACTTTTAATTACGTGGATTAGGTAGGGAGGGACATTAATTTGCGACGTTTTGAACAAAAGCCCGGCATGCCAAACGCTGTAAAATGCTTTGTTGATGTCCAAGAAGAGGGCTGCGGATTTCTTGTTTTGGAGGTGTGACGATTGGATATTGTTGGTTAGGATGAACAGAAGATGGATAGTGGAATAGAAGGGCTTGAAACCGAATTGATATTTGGGAATGTGGTCTGCAACGGAATTCCATAATCGGGTTTTAAGGATATGTTCGAGGATTTTGCCAAGTACAGGGAGGAGAGAGATCGGACGGTAACTGCTGGGAATGGATTTATCTTGACCAGGTTTAGGGATTGTAACTATTGTGTTCATTTTCCAGCAGTTTGGAAAGGTACATTTCAAGAGGCAGAAATTGAAAATTTTTGTCATAAAGGAGTGGATGTCTTCGGAGAGGAGTCTGATGAGGTGTTTGGTGACTAAATCGGGCCCAGGGGAGGAGTTTTTACCGAGGAAAAGGGCAGAAAGAAATTGTTCCAGGGAAACTTCATCAATGTTATAGGGGGGGGGTTGTCTTAAAGAAGTTGTTAAACCAGTTATTTATTCTGTCAAAGTTATGTTTGTCAAAGTCAGGAGAGTCAGAAGATGAAAATAATTTTTTAAAGTGTTCTGCAAAATGTAGAGCCTTGTCTGAGTCACTGGAGTAGGTTAGATTGTTAAATGACAGGTCTGGAATATGAGAGGTCGGTTTATATTTCGATAGCTTTTTAATCTTGGTCCAGTAGGTTTTTCCCTGGTCTTTTTCTATTTCCTGTCGAGTTGATGGATGTCTTTGTTTAGTCTGTTTATTTCGGTTTTGATGTCGTGATTTTCTGTTTGTAGTCTCTGTATAATTGTCTTTTAAGTTTGATGAGTTTTAGGATGAAGGGGGGAAGTTGTTGACGGTAGAATTTGGATGACAATGGAGGTGAGTGTTTTATTATTGAGTCCGTCACAGTTTTTTGAAATTCGGTAATGATGTCAAAGTTCAGCTCGTCGGAGTTGATAGGGGAAATATAGTTTTGGATATCAAGGTTAACCTTGGGAATGAGGGTTTTCTTTAGGTTGGGTACAGAGACAGGTATTTGAGGTAGAGGGGCATAGTCAAGGAGAATTGAAAAGGATATAGCTAGGTGGTCGGATCCCAGGTCAGGCGTTAGGATGATATCTACGATATTGTTGGTAAGGTTATTGGTATGGAGGATCAGGTCAGGAGTGGAGTCTTTGTTTAAAGGCATGAGGAAAGTAGGATTGGTTTGCCTGCGGATAAAATTAGAGTTATCAAGGAAAGAATTGAGGATTCGGATTTTTGATTTGTTGCAATTGAAGTCCCCGATGATGTGCGAATATTCATAGAATGCTGCTATTGTCAAGATATTCTGCTCAACAACGGAGTGGGGATGGATATAGACTAGGAAAATATGCACTTTGTTATTATGAAAGGGAATGGTGAAGTGGATGCAGTCGTTGAGTGGGTCATTTAAGGAAGGCGGATTGGCTTTGCCGGGATGGAACTTGGGGTTGATATGTGCTAATGCACCGCCCCTGGACCTATTTGTCAGTAAATGTCCATGTTTTTGTATTGTATTCCAGTTTTTGTATGTAGTATTAGTGTTTTGTCTCGTCTTAGTCTCAACAAAGAGGTGACAATCTGTGGTATTCATTTCCGCAAAGTTTTCAATCAGCGAACGTTTGTTGACATAACTATTGATGTTTGCGTAGACAAATCGCATTTTAAGCATCGATATTGATAATGGATGGTGAGAGGTCTTCAGTGGGTAGTGTTAGAGTTTCGGAAGAAGGGCGGGAGAGGTCAAACATAAGGATGTACATGCGGTTACCAGAAAAGAAGGCATGGGTATCGATTAGGAAGTCGGAGGAGAAACGGACGTTAAGTTTTTTGAGTAGTTCAGCGCGATTATTTTGAATGGGGTCGTTTATTGTGGTCAAGTAAGTGTGGATGATATAGTCGTGTGTGGTTATAGGTGAGTGTATGCGTGAGTTGTGAGTGATTTCAGGGGGGAGGTCAGCAATTTTTTTGTTTGAGCTTCTAATGGTGACATTAGGAATTCCCTCGATGGGCGCAATTGGTCGGTTCGGGCACTAATGTGACCAGGCCTTGTGGTCGGTCCGACCACACGAGGTGCATTTAACAGGGAGGATGGTAGTGTATTTATTAGTGTCGTGTGTACCACCACATTTCCACATTTCGACTGGCATTTCTTGCAAGGTCGGGGGATGGGCGGCGGTGGTGTACTTGGGGTAATCGGATATAGCCGATTCATAAAAAACAGGCCGCCAGAAGAAATCATGGCCTCGAACGTATTTATATCAGATGTTATAATTCTTATGAGCCTGGTGGGATTGTTTGTTGCCTTAGATATGATATGCTTGCAGTATCGGAAGTTGTATTTCAAATCCCTCAGGTGGATGGCTAATGATTCATCACTGATCTCGTATTCAACGTGCTCAATTACGGCAGAGTATGACTCGTTTCTCGTAGAGGACGAGGATCCAAATGGGGTTCGGGGAAGGAGTTTGTAAGAAGCTAGAGATTTGTTTGAGGAGAGAGTTTGAAGAGCGGTGTTTGCCTCTAAGTCAGTTTTTAGGAGAAATCCAGAGGAGGTTTTGATTAGAAGGTCTTGATTTTTGGGACGAACTGTTCGCCAGATTGTAGAAAGTTGGATGCGTCTGGTAGAGGGATTTGTGGGGGATAATGAGTAAATGAAGTTATATTGTTTGAAAGGTTTACGAGTGTTTAGTGAAGTAGAAGTTGAAGGTGAGAATTGAGGCGCTGGATTACAAGAAACGTGTGATGTTGAAGTGGAGTATTGTGCGGCTGTGGCGGCTAATGTGGTGGCTGAAGCAGAAACCAGTTGTTGTGGCTTTTTGGTAGATGCTGGTTGAGTGAGGTTTTTGTTGCTGAGAGGTACGAATTTTTTGGGCCGTCCTCTCTTTCTCTTCTTCGTCCATTCTTCGTCCTCATCGGACATAATAGAGGTCTCGTCCGTGAGCATTTATGCCAACGGAGAGTGGGTATAAATATTGTTGAAATATAAATACCAAAGCATTTGTAGCACACACAGTTTAAGAAAACATAGAGAAAAAAACAGCTTAAGTGATAGCACTTTATCGAAAGAGATAACGGACAGGTTTTGGATACGTCTGTGCGCGTTAAAGTCTCGACAACGACTGTCATTATTTTTAAATTAAATTAAATTATTTTTAAATTAAATTAATTTATATTTAATTTAAATTAAATTATTTTCAAATTAAAATAAATATTTTTTTAAATTAAATTAAATGAATATTATATTAAATAAAAGTAAATTATTTTTAAATAAAATAAAATTATTTTTAAAATTTTTTTAAATAAAATAAAATTATTTTTAAATTTAAATATTTTTAAATTAAATTGAATTATTTTTGAATTAAAATAATTTAAATCAACTAAAATTGGATTATTTTTAAAATAAATTAAATTAATTTTAAATAAAATAAAATTATTTTTAATGAAATGTGAATTATTATTAAATTAAATTTATTTTTTTTAAATTAAATCAAATTATTTTTAAATAAATTAAACTATTTTTAAACGAAAACAAATAAAATTATTTTTAAATTAAACTAAATTAAATTAATTTTATATAAAATTAACTTAAGTAGATTATTTTAAAATTAAATTAAATTATTTTTAAATTTTATTAAAAATTTTTTAAATTAAAATAAAATAAATATTTTTAAAATAAATATTTTAATAACAATTTTTTTAATAATAATTTTAAAACTATTTTGTTAAAAGTAATTTATTTTAAATTAATTTTAAACTAATTTAATTTATTTTTAAATTATTTATTTTTAAATTAAATTAAATAACTTTTAAATGAAATTAAATTATTTTTTAAAGTAATTTAAATTAAATGATTTTTAAATTAAATTAAATAATTTTTAAATTAAACAATTAATTTATTTTTGAAATAAATTAAATAATTTTTAAATTAAATAAAATTATTTCTAAATTAAATAAAAAAATTTTCAAATTAAATTAAATTATTTTAAATTAAATTAAATAATTATTAAATTAAATTATTTTTATTTAAATTACATTAAATTATTTTTAACTTAAATTAAATTATTATAAATTAAATTAAATTTATTAAAAAAAAAAAAATTATTATAAAATTAAACTATTTTTAATTCAAATTAAATTAAATAATTTTTAAATTAATTTAAATTATTTTTAAATAAAATAAAATTATATTATTTTTTAATTAAATTATTTTTAAATTAATTTTAATTATTTTAAAATTAAATAAAAGTAAATTGTTTTTAAATAAAATTTAAATTATTTTTAAACTAAATTAAAATATTTTTCAATGATATTAAATTATTTTTCAATTAAATTAAATTATTTTTGAAATAAATTAAATTATTTTTAAATTAAATTAACAGCCGATTATTTAAAATTAAATTAAATTTTTTTTAATTATTTTGTAAATTAAATCAAATTCTAAATAAATTAAATTATTTTTAAAATAAATCCAATTATTTTTAAATTAAAATCAAATTATTTGTAAAATAACTTAAAATATTTTTAATATATTTTTAAATTAAATAAAACTAAATTATTTTTAAAATAATTTAAATTATTTTTAATTTAAATTAAATAATTTTTAAATTAAATTATTTTGAAATTAAATTAATTTTAAATTAAATTAAATTATTTTAAATTAAATTAAATTTTTATTAAGTTAAATAATTTTTAATTTAAATTAAATAAAAATATTTTTAAATTAAATTATTTTTAGTTTAAATAAAATTAAATTGTTTTTAAATTAAATTAAATTATTTTTAAATTAAATTTAATTTTTTTAAATTAAATAAAACAAAATTATTTTTAAATAAAAAATAAATTATTTTTAAATTAAATTAAATTATTTTTCAATTAAATTAAATTAATTTTAAATGAAATTAATTTACTTTTAAATTAAATTTTATTATTTTTAAATTAATATAAATTAAATTATTTTTATATTAAATTAAATTATTTTTTAATTAAATAAAATTATTTTTAAATTAAATTAAGTTATTTTTAATTTAAATTTTATTATTTTTAAATTTAAATAAATTATTTTTTAAATTATTATTAAATTAAATAAAAGTAAATTATTTTTAAATAAAATAAAATTATTTTAAAATTATTTTTAAATAAAATAAAATAATTTTTAAATTAAAATATTCTTAAATAAAATGGAATTGTTTTTGAATTAAAGTAATTTAAATCAACAAAAAATAGATTATTTTTAAAATAAATTGAATTAATTTTAAATTAAATTAGTTTTAATAAAATGTGACTTATTTTAAATTAATTATTTTTAAATTAAATTAAATTGCTTTTAAATCAAATTAAATTATTTTTTAAAACTAAAATTAATTATTTTTAAATCAAATTAAATTAAATTGTATTTAAATTAAATTAAATTATTTTGAATTAAAATTAAATTATTTTTAAATTAAATTAAATTTGTTAAATTAAATAAAACAAATTAATTTTTATATAAAATTAAAATATTTTAAAAATATTTTTAAATAAAATTAAATTATTTCTAAATTAAATAAAATTATTTTTAAATTAAATTATTTTTAGTTTAAATAAAATTAAATAATTTTTAAATCAATTTAAATTATTTTAAAATTAAATTAAATTGAATTATTTTTAAATTAAATTAAATTATTTTTAAATTAATACAAATTAAATTATTTTTATATTAAATTAAATTATTTTTAAATTAAATAAAATTATTTTTAAATTAAATTAAGTTATTTTTAATTTAAATTTTATTATTTTTAAATTAAAATAAATTATTTTTTAAATTATTATTAAATTAAATAAAAGTAAATTATTTTTAAATAAAATAAAATTATTTTAAAATAATTTTTAAATAAAATAAAATAATTTTTAAATTAAAATATTCTTAAATAAAATGGAATTGTTTTTGAATTAAACTAATTTAAATCAACAAAAATTAGATTATTTTTAAAATAAATTGAATTAATTTTAAATTAAATTAGTTTTAATAAAATGTGAATTATTTTAAATTAATTATTTTTAAATTAAATTAAATTGTTTTTAAATCAAATTAAATTATTTTTTAAAACTAAAATTAATTATTTTTAAATCAAATTAAATTAAATTGTATTTAAATTAAATTAAATTATTTTGAAATAAAATTAAATTATTTTTAAATTAAATTAAATTTTTTTAAATTTAATAAAACAAATTAATTTTTATATAAAATTAAAATATTTTAAATTTTTTTTTAAATAAAATAAAATTATTTCGAAATTAAGTTAAATTATTTTAAAATTAAATTATTTTTAAATCAAGTTTAATTATTTTTAAATTCAATAAAACTAATTTTTTTTAAATAAAATTTAAATTAAAATAAATTGTTTTTCAATTAAATTAATATATTTTTATATTAAATTAACTTAACTGAGATTATTTTTAAATTAAATTAATTTTTTTTAAATTAAATCGAATTATTTTTAAATAAATTAAACTATTTTTAAACGAAAACAAATAAAATTATTTTTAAATAAAACTAAATTAAATTAATTTTATATAAAATTAACTTAAGTAGATTATTTTTAAATTAAATTAAATTATTTTTAAATTTTATTAAAAAATTTTAAATTAAAATAAATTAAATATTTTTAAAATAAATTTAAAAAAAATAAACTATATTGTTCAAAGTAATTTATTTTAAATTCATTTTAAACTAATTTGATTTATTTTTAAATTAATTATTTTTAAATTAAATTAAATAATTTTTAAATGAAATTAAATTATTTTTTAAATTAATTTAAATTAAATGATTATTAAATTAAACTAATTTTTTTTAAATTAAACAATTGATTTATTCTTAAATCAAATTAAATAATTTTTAAATTAAATAAAATTATTTTTAAATTAAATAAAATTATTTTCAAAATAAATTAAATTATTTTAAATTAAATTAAATAATTATTACATTAAATTATTTTTAATTTAAATTACATTAAATTATTTTTAAATTAAATTATTTTAAAATTAAATCAAATTTATTTAAACTAATTAAATTATTATAAAATTAAAGTATTTTTAGTTCAAATTAAATTATTTTTAAATTAATTTCAATTATTTTTAAATAAAATAAAATTATATTATTTTTTAATTAAATTATTTTTAAATTAATTTTAATTATTTTAAAATTAAATAAAATTAAATTATTTTTAAATTAAATTAAATTATTTTTCAATTAAATTCAAATATTTTTGAGTTAAATTAAATTGTTTTTAAATTAAATTATTTTTATATTTAATTACCTTAACTGAGATTAATTTTAAATTAAATTTATTTTTTTAAATTATTTTTGAAATTAAATCAAATTATTTTTAATTAAATTAAATAATTATTAAACTAATTTTTAATTTAAATAGAATTAAATTATTTTTAAATTAAATTAAATTAATTTTCCAATTGAATAATTTTTAAATTAAACTAAATTAAATTAATTTTAAATTAAATTAACTTAAACTAGATTAAATTAAAATTAAATTAAGTTATTTAAAATTTTTATAAAAAAAAATTTAAATTAAAATAAATTAAAAATATTTTGAAAATAAATTTCAAAAAATTAAACTATTTTGAAATGAAATTAAATTATTTTTAAATTAATTTATTTTTAAATTAAATTAAATAATTTTTAAATTAAATTAATTTATCTTTTTAATTGATTTTAATTAAATGATTTTTAAATAATTAATTTATTTTAAATAAATTTATTTATTTGCAAACCAAAATAAATTCAAATATTCTTAAATTAAATTGAATTATTTTTAAATTAAATTATTTTTAAATTAAATTATTTTCAATTAACTAAATTAAATTGTTTTTAAATTAAATACAATTATTTCCCAATTAAATTAAATTTATTTAAAATAAATTAAATTATTTTTAAATATTATATTTTTAAAATAAATTAATCTATTTCTTAAATAAATTAAATTTCTTTAAAATGAAATTAAATGTTTTTTTTATTTAATTTAAATTAAATGATTTTTGAATAAATTAAATTATTTTTAAAATAAAATATATTTAAATATTTTTAAATTATTATTATTTTTTTTTAATAAATTTGAATTATTTTGAAATTATATATTTTTAAATTAAATTAAATTTTTTTTTTATTAAATTAATTTTTTTTAAATAAAATTAAGTTATTATTAAATTAAATTAGTTTTAATTTAAATTAAATTAAATTATTTTAAAATTAATTTAAATTATTTTTAAATTAAAAACAAATAAATTGTTTTTAAATTAAATGAAATTATTTTAAAAATAAATTTAATTATTTTTAATTTAAATAAAACTAAATTATTTTTAAATAAAAATTAAATTATTTTTAAATTAAACTAAATAATTTTTTAATTTAATTAAATTATTTTTAAATTAAATTGAATTATTTTAAAATTAAATTAAATTATTTTTAAATTAAATTAACTTAAATGAGATTATTTATTATTAAATTAAATTATTTTTAATTTAAAAAATTATTAAATAATTAAAAAAAAATATTATTATCTAATTAAAATGAAATTAAATTATGTCAAAATAATGTAAATTATGATTAAATTAATTTATTTTTAATTTAAATTATTTCTAATTTAATTTAAATTATTTTTAAAATAATTAAAATTATTTTTAAATTAAATAATTTTTTATATAAATTAAATAAATTAAATTAAAATAAATAATTTCATTTTTTTTTTAAATGAAATTAAATTATTTTTAAATTAAATTTAATTATTTTTAAATTAAATTTAAATTATTTTTAAATTAAATTTAAATTATTTTTAAATCAAATTTAAATTATTTTTAAATTAAATTAAAAAAAATTCAATTAATTTCAATTATTTTTAATTTAAATTAAATTATTTTAAAATTAAATTAAATTATTTTTAAAGTAAATTAAATTTTTTGAATTATTTTTTAAATTAAATCAAATTATTTTTAAACTAAAATAAATTAAATTATTTTTAAATTAAATTAAATTATTTTAAAATTAAATACAATAAAATAATTTTTATATAAAATTAAATAATTTTTATATAATATTAAATTATTTTCAAATAAAATTAAATTATTCTCTATTAAATTAAATTATATTCAAATTAAATTATTTTTAAATAAAATTGAATAATTTTTGAATTAAATTAATTTAAATTATTTTAAAATTAAGTTAAATTTTTTTTTAAATTACATTGAATTATTTATAAATTAAACTAGATTAAATGGTTTTTTAATTAAATTAACTTTTTGAAATAAATTAAATTATTTTTAAATTTAATTAAAAAAAAATTTAATTAAAATATATTCAATATATTTTAAATAAATTTAAAAAAAACTAAACTTTTTTTAAATAAAATTAAATTATTTTTAAACTAAATCAACTTAAAAGAGATAATTTTTAAATTAAATTAAATTATTTTTAAATTTAATAAAATTAAATTATTTTTAAATTTAATTCAATTATTTTTAAATTAAATTAAAATAAATTATTTTTAAATCAAATTAAATTGTTTTTAAACTAAATTAAATTATTTTTAAATAAATTTATATTATGTTTTAATTAATAAAATTAAATTATTTTTAAATTAAATTATTTTTAAATTAAATAAAATAAATTAATTTATATAAAAAATAAAATATTTTTAAATAAAATTAAAATATTTCTCATTAAATTAATTTTTTTTTAAATCACATTGAAATATATTTGTAATAAATTATATAAGAATATTTTTAAATTACATTGAATTATTTATAAATTAAACTAATTTAAATTGTTCTTAAATTAAATTAACTTAAACTAAATTATTTTTAAATTAAATTTTTTTTAAATTATATTAAATTATTATTAAATTACATTATTTTTAATTCAAATTAATTTTTTTTTAAATTAAGTTATTAAATTATATTGTTTTTAAATTATATTAAATTATTTTATATTAATTTATTAAGTTAAGTTTAAATTAAATTATTTTTAAATTAAACTAGTACATATTAATCGATTTTTTTTCAGTGGAATAGTTGTTGTTGGTGTAATTGTTGTTTTAGGGTGGAGTAGTTGCAGAGGGTGAAATAGTTGATGAGGATGGAATAATTTGGAGAATTTAGAGGTGCATGCCACTGGTGACGATGAAGGAATCCTGTGATGTTTTTTATCTGGCAATTGTTCTGCTGCTTGGCGGTATGCAACCCTGTATGCAACCCTATATGGAAAATTTAATAGTGTAAAAGTGCCACTGGCGCTTTCTTTCATCGCCACCTGGTGCGGCCTCTGGTAGACTATAGCTTATTGTAAATATACTGCCAGACTGTGTCAATCAAAGCGCTTTAGAAGTCAGATTTGAAGCGTTGCTTAGAAATAGAGTTTTTGAAAGAATATGCAATTCAAAACCCGCTTTATTTTTAAATTTCACGCAATTCTGTACAAATAAATGGAGGCGGTAGAGTCTTTTATTATTTCGATAAAAAAATGTATTGTGCCATTGCCTTGATTGGTCTTGAGTGGTCTTGATTTATCTGGTTTACCGCATATGCGCGGTGCTGCTGCGCGTATGTGGTCTTGATTTATCTGTCGCTTCGTGGTGTGCAGCCTATTTTTTTTTATGAAAATCTGCTCTATCGCGTGTTAAGTGTTAAACATATGTTCGGTAGAGTTTGGAAAAAGGACAAAAAAAGTTCGAGACAAAACATCAATTTTTTTTTCAAAATTTCTGTGTTTACAAGAATTCTGTGTCAAGAGTGTCAATGTGTCAATTCTGTGTCAATTCTGTGTCATTTCTGAGTTTGAGAGGCGGCCGCCGCCGCCAGATAAGGGAAAACATAGACTGACCAATTCTCTACAAATGTGTGAAATTTTATTGTTCCACGTTGTGTGAAACTTATTAAAATAATTTTTTAAACAAATCCAGACATGTGAATCACGAATTCCGATCAAAAACGATCACGAAAATTGCAAAATATTCCAAAATTCCGAAAAAATGTATTAACATTTGAGAGATTTCAATGAAACTTTTATTGAATGTGGGTATCCACCAGAAGTATGAGTTGACAAAATTTTAACGCTCCCGCTCCAATGGGGACGTCGTGAGGAATGATTATCTCTTCAATAATTTTATCTAAATATCTCGTCAACGCCTCAAGATGGAAAATTATAACCGGGATATCAGTATGTAAGACGTCGGTGTCTACAAAAAAACTTTTAAAATCCTTCAAATTTATCCCTTCTGTAAATTTCGTTTTTAAATATTTTCGTTTGCAAAAAAAAATTCGGCCAAACGGTTCGCTTTGGAAAGATGAAAATTACACAATTTCCAGATGAAAATCTGCACTATAAAGTAGCGCTAAATATATGTTTGGTAAACTTCGGAGACTTGGAAAAAAGAATTGAAAGCAAGTTTTCAATAAATATTTCTTTATTTGAAAAAGTTATGTGCCCAGGCTATCGGCCATGAAAATAGCAAAACGTCAATTTCAATAGAAAAAGGTATAATCTATATAGATCTGAAAGAAATTTCAATATATCTCTTGCAATTTTCATATTATAGTTATTTGAATTTATTAATTTCTGTTATGAGAGAGTTTGAGGAGCGGCGGCCGCCGCCATACAAAATATTTTTTTTTGCGAAGCGAAACTAACAGGGATATCATAGACTGACTAATTCTTTACAAATGAGTGAAATTTTATTGTTCCACGTTGTGTGAAACTTACTACTGTGAAACTCACTTTTCTGAGTTTCATTTTTGAATTTACATAGGTTTTGTCAAACAATCTCCGCCAAAACGGTTCGCCTTGGAAAGATGAAAATGACACATCATTTAGATAAAAATCTGCTCTATGAAAGAGCGCTAAATGGATCTTTGGGAGCCATCGAAGAGTTGGATAAAAAATATATATTTGCAAGCTTTCAATGAGTATTTCATTAATATAAAAAATCCTGTGACAAGGCTATCGGCCACGAAGATACTAAAACGTCAATTTGAATAGAAAAATTTATAATATATAAAGATCTGAAAGCTATTTCAATATATCTGTTACAGTTTTCAATTTATAGTCATTTGTATTTATTATTTTTGTTTGGCCCCGAGTTTGAGGAGCGGCGGCGGCCGCCAGATAAAATATTTTGCAAAACTAACTGCCTGATATCATAGACTGACTAATTCTCTACAAATGTGTGTAATTTTATTGTTCCACGTTGTGTTGAACTTTACGTTAAAATAATTTTTGAAACAACTAGAAAAACTGTTTAAATCACCACAAATACTTTCGCACATAATTCCACTAATATCACATGTTCCAAAATGATTTCCATTGATTTCAAGAACAAACTTTTCTGGGCGAAATTTGCTGGGGGTCCCTTCTCGGTCAGAATTGTTCGAAAAGTCTGAGTTTTGTTCGAAAACAAATTTTTCAGCGGTCGCAGAAGATTTCAACTGACTAACGTTTGGGTTGACGTTTGTGTTTGCGTTCCGCCAGTAGCGCCGATGTGTTTTCTTGGTGAATTCTTGGTTCAGAAAATGTGGAAAAAAAATTGAAAATTGGAATCATCTTGCGACGGAACTTGCAGGTCAAAGTGCAGAAATGTGTTATTTTAAAATTATTTAAATTTATTTTTGAATGATTTTGAAATTAAATTAAATTATTTTTAAAATAAATTAACTTATTTTTAAATTTAATTAAATTATTTTGAAATTAAATTAAATAATTTCTTTTAAAAATTTAAATTAAATTACTTTTAAATTAAATGATTTTGAAATTAATTTAAATTATTTTTAAATCTAACTTAATTAAATTATTTTTAAATTAAATTAAATTATTTTTAAATTAAATTAAATTATTTTTAAATTAAATTAAATTGTTTTTAAAATAACTTAAATTAAATTATTTTTGATAAAAATTAATTTATTTTAAATTAAATTATTATTAATTTTTTTTTTATTTTAATTAAATTATTTTAAATTAATTAAATATATAATTAAATTAAACTGTTTTTAATTTAAATTAAATTAAATTATTTTTAATTTAAATTAAATTTAATTATTTTAAACTAAATAAAATTATTGTTAAATTAAATTATTTTTAATTTAAATTAAATTAAATGATGTTTTTATTAAATTAGATTTTTTAAAGTTTAAATTAAATTAAATTATTTATAAATTAATTTAAATTATTTTTAAATTAAATAAAATTAAAGTTTTTTTCAATAAAAATTTAATTATTTTTAAATTAAATAAAACTAAATTACTTTGAGATTAAATCTAAATCCTTTTTAAATGAAACTAATTTATTTTCATTTAAATTAAGTTATTTTTAAATAAAATTAAATTAGTTTTAAATTGAATGAAATTATTTTTAAATTAATTTAACTTAAATGAGATTATTATTAAATTAAATTAATTTTTTTTTGTATTTCTTAAATTAAATCAAATTATATTAAAAAAAAATCAAATTAAAACTTTCGAACTAAAATAAATTAAATTATTTTTAAATTAAATTAAATTATTTTTAAACTTAATTCAAATATTTTTAAATTATATAAAATTTAATTATTTTTAAATTAAATAAAACATTATTTTTAAATTAAATAAATTATTTTTAAATAAAATAAAATTATTTATAAATTAAATTATTTTAAAATTAAATTAAGTTAAATTATTTTTAAATTAAATTGAATTATTTTTGAATTTAAATTAAAATAAATTATTTTAAACTAAATAAAAAAAATTTTTGTAATAAATTAAATTATTTTTAAATTAGTTTGAATTATTTTTAAATTAAATATTTTTAAATTAAATTAAATTATTTAAAAAAATATATATTTTTAAAAATTAAATTATTTTTTTTTAAATTAAATAAAACTAAATTATTTTTAAATAAAATAAGAATATTTTGAAATTGTTTTTAATTAAAATTAAATTATTTTTAAATTAATTTATTTTTAAATTAAATTGATTTTTTTAGATAAAATAATAAACTAAATTAATATATTTTTAAATTAAATTAAATTATTTTTAAATTTAATAAATTGAATTATTTTTAAATTAAATTATTTTTAAATTTAAAATAATTAAATTATTTTAATAAAATTTTTAAACTAAAATAAAATAAATTAGGTTAATTTTAAATTAAATTGTTTTTAAATTAAATTAAATTATTTTTAAATTAAATAAAACTAAATTATTTTTAAATAAAATAAAATTATTTTAAGAATATTTTTAAATAAAATAAAATTATTTTTAAATTAAAATATATTTAAAAACAGTTGAATTATTTTTGATTAAGCTAAATTAAATTATCTAAAATTAGTTTATTTTTAAATTGAATTTTTTTTAAATTAAATTATTAAAAAAAAATGAATTATTTTTAAATTATATATTTTAAAATTAAATAAAATTATTTAAAGATTAAATTTAATTATTTTTAAAGTATTTTTAAATAAAATAAAATTATTTTTAGTTTAAAATAAATTATTTTTAAATTAAAATAAATTATTTTCAAATTAAACCTAATTATTATTAAATTACATAAAACTAAATTATTTTTAACGAAAATTAAATTATTTTTAAATTAATTTTAAATACAATTATTTTTTTTTTAAATAAACTAATAAACTAAATTAAATTATTTTTAAATCAAATTAAATTATTTTTAAATAAATTAATTTAAATTATTTTTAAATTAAATAATTTTCAAATTAAATTCAATTATTTTTAGATTTAAATAAAATAAATTATTTTTAAATTAAATTAAATTATTTTTAAAGTAAACTAAACTAAATTATTTTTAAATTCAGAAATTTTGATTATTTTTAAATGAAATTAAATTACTTTTTAAATTAAATTAAATATATTATTTTTAAATCAAATTAAGTTAAATTATTTTTAAAATAAATTGTTTTCTAAATAAATTAAATTATTTTTAAATAAGTAGTAATTATTTTTTAATTAAATAAAATTAAATTACTTTTAATTAAAATTAAATTATTTTTAAATTAAATTAAATAATTTTTATATTAAAAAAACTTAAACTAGAGTATTATTAAATAAAATAATTTTTAAATTAAATTAAAAAAAATTAAATTAAATTATTTTATTATATTATTAAATTTTTTTAATTAAATTAAATAAAATTATTTTTTTTAAATTAAATTATTTTTATATTAAATTAAATTCGTTTTAAATTAATTTAATTTGTTTTTAAAATAATTATAAATTAAATTAAATTATTGTTAAATTTGATTAAATTATTTTTAAATTAAATTATTTTAAAATTAAATTAATTTATTTTTAAATAAAATAAAATTAGTTTTAAATTAAATTATTTTTTTATATAATTTAAATTGAATAATTTTTAAATGAAGCTAATAAATTAATTTTATATTAAATTAAATTATTTTTTTTTAATATAAATTAATTTACTTTTAAATTATATATTTAAATTATTAATTAAATTATTATATAATAATTAAATTATTTAAAAAAAAATGAATTATTTTTAAATTATATATTTTAAAATTAAATTAAATTATTTTTAGATTAAATTAAATTATTTTTAAATAAAATAAAATTATTTTTAATTTAAAATAAATTATTTTTAAATTAAATTAAATTATTTTTAAATTTAATTAAATTATTTTTAAATTAAATTATTTTAAAATTAAATTAATTTATTTTTAAATAAAATAAAATTATTTTTAAATTAAATTATTTTTTTATATAATTTAAATTGAATAATTTTCAAATTAAGCTAAAATAAATTATTTTTATATTAAATTAAATTATTTTTTTTTAATATAAATTAAATTACTTTTAAATTATATATTTAAATTAATTATTAAATTATTATATAATGATTAAATTATTTAAAAAAAAAATTGAATTATTTTTAAATTATATATTTTAAAATTAAATTAGATTATTTTTAGATTAAATAAAATTATTTTTAAATAAAATAAAATTATTTTTAATTTAAAATAAATTATTTTTAAATTAAAATGAATTATTTTTTAATTGAATTAAATTATTTTAAAATTAAAATAAATCATATTTAAATTAAACTTAATTATTATTAAATTACATAAAACTAAATTATTTTTAACAAAAATAAAATTATTTTTAAATCAATTTTAAATACAATTTTATTTTTAAATAAACCAATAAACTAAATTAATTTATTTTAAAATTAAAGTAATTTTTTTTAAATTAAATTATTTTTAAATTATATTATTTTCAAATTAAATTTAAAAAAATTAAATTATTTTTAAATTAAAATAAATTATTTTTAAATTTGATAAAATTATTTTTAAATTAAATTAAATTATTTTAAAATTAAATTAAATTATTTATTTTTAAATAAAATTAAATTTTTAAATTAAATTATTTTTAAAATAAATTAAATAATTTTTTTTTAAATATTTTAAATTAAATGATTTTTAAATTAAATGATTTTTCAATTAAGCTAAAGTAAATTATTTTTAAATTAAATTAAATTATTCTTTTTATTAATATAAATTAAATTACTTTTAAATTAAATTAAATTATTTTTAAACCAAATTAAGTTATTTTTGAATTAAATAAAATTGTTTTTTAAATAAATAAAATTAATTTATTTTAAAATTAAATTAAAATATTTTTAAATTAAATTAAATTATTTTAAAATATATTAAATTGTTATTAAATTAAATTATTTTTAATTTAAATTAAATTAAAAATAACTATTAATTAAAATAATAATTAAAATATTAATTAAAATATTTTAAATTAAATTAAAGTATTATTTAATTAAATTATTTTTAATTTAAAATAAATTAAATTATTTTTAAATGAATTTAATTTTTTTTTAAATTAAATAAAATAAAATTATTTTTAAATTAAAAAAAAATTGTTTTTAAATTAAATTTAATTATTTTTAAATTAAATAGAACTAAATTACTTTTAAATTAAATTTAAATTATTTTTAAATTAAATTAATTTTCAATTAGATTGAATTATTTTTAAATTTAACTAGTACATACGCATCGAATTATTTTGGATGAAAGAGTTGTTCTGGATGGAATAATTGAATAGGCTGGAAAAGTTGATAAGGGTGATACGATTTTTGTAGATGGAATAGTTGTAATAGTAACAACAATATATATATATATATATATATATATATATATATATATATATATATATATATATATATATATGTATGTATATACATATATGTATATATATATATATATATATATATATATATATATATATATATATATATATATATATATATATATATATATATATATATATATAATAGTAACAAACAATTAATAATAATCTTGAAGTGCCTGTCACATGATTTTGCATGAATATGTGGTTCAAGCAGAATTGGTGTACGTGTGACTCTTGTGTCGCTTTTAGTGCCACCTGGTTTATGTATGTGTGAAAATATGGGAAATTGCAAATTGGACGACCTGATGTACACAAATATTTTTCTAAACATCAAAAACAACAAAATCAGTTTTTGAAATAAATTTATTCATACAATATTTCTAACCGTCTGGAATCAAAGTTACTATATTTAAAGAAGTGATATTAGAAATGAAAAGCTGCCAGCATTGATAAGAGAAAGATACTGTAAATAACGATGTGATATTAGTTACTAAGTTTTACAATAAAAAAAAACAGCTGTGTTGTAAAATTTACTAAAATCTAACTTAAACTTCATAACCTATAAATTAATTAACTGAAACTGATATTGTTTACTTTGAAGATCAACATAACCAACATATATTGTTTTATTCAAGTTGGTGTTGTGGTGTCAAATTTGACAAATAACATAACCAAGTTAAAAAAATTCAGCTCTGCGAAACACTTTTTTTTTTATCAAAGCTATATGCCAACTCCAACAATCCTTGCCACATTATCCTATTTTTCATCGAGAGTATAAGCACAGAACTGAAAGAATTTTTAATACATCTGTTCAAGTTTAAAAGCTATAGTAATTTAAATGTCTTACATTTTGTGCCGCTTAGAGTTTGAGGGGCGGCGGTCGCCGCTAGATAATATATTTTACCAAATTCCTAAGAGGACTTGTTACAATGATCCTTTCTCTACATATATGTAAAATTTTATTTTTACACTTAGTGTGAAACATACCTAATACGAAAATTTAAAAATATTGGAAAATTGACAAAATATGTATTAACCCTTCAAGGATTTCAGTGAAACTTCTACAGAATGTAGGTGGCCACATGAAGTACCGGCTAGCCAAATTTGTACATTTCAGTAAAGGCGGTGTGAGGAATTATTTTTGCTTATGAGGATTTTTTGCAAATATCTTGTCAACGCCTCAAAATAGAAAATTATGATATACGGGATTTTCACATGTAGGACATCCGTGTCTACAAAAAGTATTCCTTGCAAATTTTGTTTAGTCACAAAAGTAAAAAATATAATGAAAGCAGCCATCAATTTAAATGAGAAAAGTGGTCAAAGATATAGATTTTTAACCCAGGATAAATAAAATACCTGTTAAATTGTTTGTTACAAAAAAAAACGTTTGTTACCAAATTAAATACATTTAAAACTCGGAATAGAAAAACAGTTTAAATACCCACGAATATTTTGGCACATAATTCCACTAATATCACCAAATGTTCCAAAATGATTTCCACTGATTTCAAGAACAAACTTTTCTGGGCGAAACTTGCTTGGGGGTCTCTTCTCGGTCAGAATTGTTCGAAAGGTCTGAGTTTTGTCCGAAAACAAATTTTTCAGAGGTCGTAGTAGATTTCAACTGACTCACGTTTGGGTTGAATCATTTTGCGACGGGACTTACCACCGATTCGTGTTCTTCGTTGCAGCGTAAATGTCGTGGTAAGAAAATTCCGATTTTGACGTACCCGAAATTTGAGGAATTTTGGAAAATTCGCCCTCGCCGAACCGCAGCCGGCGAAGAAGCAAAATTTACAACCCTTACAGAAAAGAGTTGACATTTGCGAATTGCCGCGGTAAAAGTTGCCAAAGTTGAAAGACGGATGAAATATGACGTGCGAAAAATGGACGACGATTCTCAGAAATTTCCAGCGGTATGACACCGTTCAAAAATTTCTGAAAAATTCGCATGCGCCTCTTAGGTAGGACTCAAAATGCGAATTTCGAACTTTTGCAACTTTTAATAGCCTAGGGCACGGTCCAGTCTGTTCTCGACCTACCACTGTAGGGCAGAAAGTTGTGTCATTTGTACTTTTGTAGATCTCGATTACGGATTGACATCCTACCGGTTTGCTACTATCGGCCGCGGAGACCTCGTGGTTTCTGCGAATCGTCAAATCGGCACATCGTACGCAAGATACCATCGACCTCCATTGAACGGTTTAGAAGAAATTGCAAAATTCCACCCACTTCCGGTTCGGCAGCCGATAATGTCCGGTTTTGCAAAAACATGTACCGCACGGCACGGCCATTTTTGCAAATAATCTCACGGCCTCTTTGAAGACCCAGAGAGAAAAAACCTACGAAACCGGACCCGCAAACGGGAAGGCGTTCAGTTCCGCGGTCGGCTCGCAATAGAACGTCAAAAAAGATCGTTTTCTGCGATATTGTTTTTCGGTTTTTAGCTCTTTTCTCCAAATTTTCAGCGTAGACTCGCTGAATTTGAGATGACCAATACATAATGAACGAAAATTTGAGATGACCGATGCCGATTTCGAGAAAGCGAAATTTCGTTTTCGCTCCGCAAAACCGTCGCCACCACAATTTCTCAAAGATTAGTCAATTGTCTGGAGTTTTTTAAACATTTTACCATTTTCTCCGGCCAAAATTTCTTTCGAAAATCACTCAAAACGTCCGTTTTTCATTGTCCACACCCGATTTGACGCATTCCTTCCACCCCCTCCCGTTAAAAATAATTTTATTATATGTAATTAAATTATTTTTAATTTTTTCTTAAATTAAATCAAATTATTTTTAAAAATATTTAATTATTTTTTAATTGAATTAAATTAAAAAATTATTTTTATATTAAATTAAATAATTTTAAATTAAATTCAATTATTTTTAAATTAAATAAAAATCATATCTTTTTAAATTTAATAAAACTAAATTATTTAAAAAAAAAAAAAAAAATTATTTGTAGATAAAATTAAATTATTCATTAATTAAGTTATTATTAAATTAAATAAAATAAAATTATTTTTAAATTAAATTGAATCATTTTTAATTAAATTAAATTATTTTAAATTAGATTATTTAATTTAAATTAAATTATTTTTAAATTAAATTAAATTATTATTAAATTATTTTTAAATAATATATAATTATTTTTATATTAATTTTAATTTTAAATTATTTTTTTTTAATTAAAGTGAATTAGTTTTGAATTAAATAAAATTATTTTTTTAATAAACAAAAATTAAATTAATTTTTTTTTAATTTAAATTAATTTATTTTCAAATTAAATTAAATAATTTTTAAATTTAATTAAATTAAATTATTTTTAAATTAAATTAAATTATTTTCAAATTAAAAAATTTTAATTATTTTTAGATGAAATTAATTTATTTTTAAATTAAAATAAATTAATTTTAAATCAATTTAAATTATTTTTATTTTAAATTAAATTATTTTTAAATAAAAATATTTTTAACTTAAATTCAATTATTTTTAAATTATTGAATTATTTTTAATTAAATTAAATTATTGCTAAATTAAATTAAATTATTTTTATTATTTTTATTTATTTATTAATTACTATTTTTAAATAAAATAAAATAATTTTTTAATAAAATTAAATTATTCACAAATTAAATTATTTTTAAATTAAATAAATTTTATTCAAATTAAATTGAATTGTTTATGAATTTAATTATGTTATTTTTAATTAAATTAAATAAATTAAAATTATTTTTCAATTAGCTTTTTTTAATTTAAATTAAATTATTTTTAAATTAAATTAAATTATTTTTAAGTAATATAAAATTATTTTTAATGAAAAATAATTTATTTTTAAATTACGTTGAATTATTTTTTAATTAAAATAAATTATTTTTAAATTAAATTAAATTATTTTTAAATTAAACTTAATTATTATTAAATTACATAAAACTAAGCTATTTAGTGAAAAAAAATATTTTTAAATTAATTTTAAATAAAATTAATAATTTAATTAAATTGTTCCTAAATTAAATAAAACTAGATTATTTTCAAATAAAAAAAAAATCATTTTTAAATTATTTTTTAATAAAATAAGATTATTTTTAAATTAAATTATTTTTAGATTATATATTTTTATATTAAAATATTTTAAAATAATTCTTAAATAAAATAAAATTATTTTTAATTTAAAATTAATTATTTTTAAATTATATTGAATTATTTTTTAATTAAATAAAATTATTTTTAAATTAAACTAAATTATTATTAAATAAAATAAAATTATTTTAAAATTAATTTTAAGTAAAATTAAATTATTTTTAAACTAAGTAAAATTATTTTTAAATTTAAGTGAATTATTTTTTAATTAAACAATTTTTTTTTTAATAAACTAATAAATTAAACTAAATTATATTTAAATTAAATTAAATTCTTTTTTAATTAAATTAGTTAAATTATTTTTAAATTAAATTAAGTCAATTACAAATTAAATTTTAAATTAAATTATTTTTAATTTTATTTAAATTAAATTATTTTTAATTAAATTAAATTATTTTTAATTTAAATTAAATTACATTTTAAATTAAATTATATTATTATTAAAATAAATGGTTTTTAATGTAAGTTAAATTAAATTATATTTAAATTAAATTAGATTATTATTAAATTAAATTATTTTTTATTTAAATTAAATTATTTTAAATTAAATTCAAGTATTATTAAATTTAATTATTTTTAATTTAAATTAAATTATTGTTAAATTAATTTGAATTATTTTTAAATTAAATAAAATTAAATTATTTTTGAATTATTAAAATTTATTGTTAAATTAAATTTAATTATTTTTAAATTAAATAAAGTAATATATTACTATTAAATTGAAATTAAATTATTTTTAAATTAAACTAAATTATTTATTAATTAAAATAAATTATTTTTAAATTAATTTAATTGAATTATTTTCAAATTAAATTAAATTATTTTTAAATTAAATTAAATTATTTTTAAATTAATCTAAATTAAATTTATTTTTAAATTAATAAATTTTAATTATTTTTAAATTAAATTAAATTATTTTTTAAATTAAATTAAATTATTTTTAATTAAATTGTTTTTAAATTAATTTAAATTATTTTTAAATTAAACTAGTACATGCGCATCGGATTTCTTTGGACGGAAGAGTTATGCTGGATGGAAAAGTTGAATAGCGTGGAAAAGTTGATGAGGGCGAAATGATTGTTGTAGATGGAATAGTTTTAATAGTGGTATAGTATGTAGAATCTTGAAGAGCCTGTCACATGATTTTTCATGAGTATGTGGTTCAAGCAGATTTAAAGGATGTGCGACTCCTGTGGCGCTTTTAGTACCGCCTGGGTTGTGTAGGTGTGAAATTTAGGGAAATTGCAAATTGGACGACTCCTGATGTAAACAAATATATTTCTAAACATCCGTAAAATTCAAATAATTTTAACGTTGTCAGGATTTTAATTTATTTATACATTGTTACTAACTGTCTGAAATCAAATTATTTTTAAATTAAATTACCTTAACTGAGTAGTATTAAATTAAATTTAATTTTTTTAATTATTTTGTAAATTAAATCAAATTATTTCTAAATAAATTAAATTATTTTTAAAATAAAATAATTTAAATTATTTTTAAAATAAATTAAAATATTTTTAAACCAAATTAAATTGTTTTTAAATTAAATAAAACTAAATTATTTTTAAATAAAACATAATTTTTTAAATACAATAAAATAATTTTTTTATTGAATTATTTTTAAATTAAATTGAATTATTTTTGAGTTAAGCTAATTCAAATTAACTAACATTAGATTATTTTTAAATTAAATTATATTATTTTTAAATTAAATTAAATTATTTTTAAATTAATATTAATTTATTTTTAAATTAATTTAAATTATGTTTAATATATTTTGAAATTAAATAAAAGTAAATTATTTTTAACAAAAATTAAATTATTTTTAAATTAAAAAAAAATATTTTTAAATTAAATTAAATTGACTGAGATTATTTTTAAATTTAATTTTTTTTAATTATTTTTTAAATTAAATCAATTTTTTTTTAAATAAATTTAATAATTGTTAAACTAAAATATTTTTAATTTAAAATAAATAAAATTATTTTTAAATTAATTTAAATTATTTTTAAATTAAATGAACTAAAAAGAAATTATTTTTAAATTAAATTAATTTTTTTTATTATTTTGTAAATTAAATCAAATTGTTTTTAAATAAATTAAATAATTATTAAACTCAATTATTTTTAATTTAATTCAATTTAAATTAAATTAAATTAAACTATTTTTAAATTAAATTAAATTATTTTTAAATTAAATTAAATTATTTTAAAATTAAATTAAATTATTTTAAATGAAATGAAATTATTATTAAATTAAATTATTTTTAAATTAAATTAAATTAAATTATTTTTAAATTAAATTAAATAATTTTATATAAAATTAAATTATTATTAAATTAAATTATTTTTAATTTAAATTAAATTAAATTAATTTAAATAATTTTTAAATTAAATAAAATTAAATAATTTTTAAATTAAATTAAATTATTTTTTAATTATATTTAATTATTGTTAAATTTAATAAAACTAAATTATTTAAAAAAAAAATTAATTATTTTTTAATTAAATTAAACTATTTTTCAATTAATTTAATTATTTTTAAAATAAATTAAAATATTTTTAAATTAAATTAAATTATTTTTCAATAAAATTAAATTATTTATAAATTAAATTTAATTATTTTTAAATTAAATTATTTTTAAATAGATATGAATTATTTTTAAATTAACTATTTTTAATTTAAATTAAATTATTTAAAAAATAAAATCTTTTTAAATTAAATTGAATAATTTTAAATTTTAATAAATTAAATTGTTTTAAATTAAATTAAATTATTTTTAAATTAAATAGAACAAAATTATTTTTAAATAAAACTTAATTTATTTTTAATTTAAATTAAATTATTTATCAATTAAATTAAATAAGTTTTAAATTAAATTATTTTTAAATTGAATTAAATTATTTTTATATTAATTATTATTTTTTAATTTTTTTTTATTTTAATTAATTATTTATTAATTTTTATATTAATTTTATATTTCTATTAATTTAAATTAAATTTAATTTGTTAAAAAAAAAATATTTTTAAATTAAATGAATTTATTTTTAAATTAAATAAAACAATTATTTTTAAATAAAATAAAATTATTTTTAAATTAAAATATTCTCAAATTGAATTATTTTTGAATTAAGCTAAATTATATTAACTAAAATTAGATTATTTTTAAGTTAAATTAAATTATTTTAATATTAAATTAAATTATTTTCAAATAAATATGAAATATTTTTAAATTAATTATTTTTAAATTAAATTAAATTATTTTTAAAATAAATTCAATTATTATTAAATTATTTTAAAATAAAATGAAATTATTTTTAATTTAAAATAAATTATTTTTAAATTAAATTTAATTATTTTTTAATTAAATATAATTAATTAAAAAAAAAATTAAATTATTTCTAAATTAGTCTACAATTTTTTAATTAAATAAATAATTTTTCTTTAATCACAAACTAATAAATTAAATTAAATTAGTTTTAAAATAAATTAATTTAATTATTTTTCAAATAAATTAAATTATTTTTAAATAAAATTAATTTATTTTTAAATTTAATTAAATTTTTTCTAAATTAAATTAAATTTGTTTAAAATAAATTAATTTTTTTTAAATTAAATTATTTTTAATTTAAATTAAATGAAATTATTTTTAAATTAAATTATTTTTAAATGTTTATTTTCAAGTTTTTAAAATTTTTTTTAAATTATTTTTTAAATTAAATCAAATTATATTTCTAAATAAAATAAATTATTTTTATAATAAAACAAATTAAATTATTTTTAAATTAAATTAAGATATTTTTAAATAAAATTAAATTGTTTTTAAGTTAAATAAAAATAAATTATTTTTAAATTAAATTAAATTATTTTTAAATTAAATTAAATTATTTTTAAATAAATTTGATTTATTTTTAAATTAAATAAAATTAAATCATTTTTAAATTGAATTAAATTAATTTTAAATTAAATTTATTTATTTTTAATTTAAATTAAATTATTTTTAAATTAAATAAAACTAAATTATTTTTAAATAAAAATTAAATTATTTTTAAATAAAATAAAATTATTTTTAAATTAAATTAAATGAATTTATTTTTAAATTAAATTAAATTAATTTTAAATAAAATTATTTTTAATTTAAATTAAATTATTTTTAAATTAAATGTAATTATTTTTAAATAAAATAAAACTAAATTATTTTAAAATAAAAATTAAAATATTTTTAAATTAAATTATATTATTTTTAAATTAAATTAAATTATTTTAAAATTAAATTAAATTATTTTTTAAGTAAATTAACTTATTTGAGATTATTTTTAAATTAATTTTTTTTTTAATTATTCCTTAAATTCCTTAAATCATTTATTTTTAAATAAATTACATTATTTTTAAACTAAAATACATTAAATTATTTTTAAATTAAATTAAATTATTTTTAAAATAAAATAAAAAAAATATTTTTAAATTAAATTTAATTATTTTTAAATAAAATAAAATTATTTTAAAATTAAATCATTTTTAAATTAAATTGAAATATTTTTGAAGGAAGCTAAATTAAATTAACTAAAATTAGATTATTTTTAAATTAAATTAAACTATTTTTATAATAAATAAAATTATATTTAAATAAATTTGAATTATTTTTAAATTATATATTTTAAATTAAATTAAATTATTTTTAAATTAAATTAAGTTATTTTTAAATCAAATTATATTAAATCATTTTTAAATTAAATTGAAATATATTTAAATTTAATTAAATTAAATTATTTTTAAATCAAATTAAATTAAATTATTTTTAAATTGAAAAATTTTAATTATTTTTAAATGAAATTAAATTATTTTTTAAATAAAATTAAAATAAATTATTTTTAAATCAAATTATATTAAATTATTTTTAAAATATATTGTTTTTAAATTAAATTAAATTATTTTTAATTAAAATTAAATTATTTTTAAATAAAATTAAATTATTTCTAAATTAACTTAAATTATTTTTAAATTAAATAAAACTAAATTACTTTTAAATAAAATTTAAATTATTTTTAAATTAAATTAAAATATTTTTCAATTAAATTAAATTATTTATAAATTAAATTATATTATTTTTAAATTAAATTCAATTATTTTCAAATAGATATGAATTATTATTAAATTAATTATTTTTAAAATAAATTAAATTATTTAAAAATTAAATAAATTTTAAAATAAATTGAATAATTTTAAATTAAACTAAATTAAATTAATTTTAAATTAAATTAACTTAAACTAAATTAAATTTAAATTAAATAAAATTTTTAAAAATTTTATTAAAAAAATTTAAATTAAAATAAATTATAAATGTTTGTAAAATAAATTTAAAAAAATTAAACTATTTTGAAATTCAATTAAATTATTTTCAAATTAAATTAAATTATTTTTGAATTAAATTCAATTAAATTATTTTTATAATAAACTAACTTAACTGAAAAAATTTTTAAATTAAATTTAATTTTTTTTAAATATTTTTTAAATTAAATCAAATTATTTTCCAATAAATTTAATAATTATTATACTAAAATATTTTTAATTTAAATTAAATGAAATTATTTTTAAATTAATTTAAATTATTTTTAAATTAAATGAAATAAAATGATAATATTTTTAAATTAAATTTATTTGTTTTATAATTTTTTAAATTAAATCAAATTGTTTTTAAATAAATTAAATAATTATTAAACTCATTTATTTTTAATTTAATTCAATTTAAATTAAATTAAATTATTTTTAAATTAAATTAAATTATTTTAAAATTAAATTAAATAATTTTATATGAAATTAAATTATTATTAAATTAAATTTAATTATTTTTAAACTAATTTAAATTATTTTTAAATAAATTTAAATTATTTTTAAATTAAATAAAATTAAATTATTTTTAAATTAAATTAAATTATTTTTAAATTAAATTTAATTATTTTTAAATTTAATAAAACTAAATTATTTAAAAAAAAAATTTAATTATTTTTTATTTAAATTAAATTATTTTTCAATTAAATTAAATTATTTTTAGAATAAATTAAAATATTTTTAAATTAAATTAATTTTTTTTTTAATTAACTTAACTGAGATTATTTTTAAATTAAATTAAATTTTTTTCAATTATGTTTTAAATTAAATCAAATTATTTCTAAACAAATTAAAATATTTTTAAAATAAAATGAATAAAATTATTTTTAAATTAAATTAAATTATTTTTAAATTTAATTAAATTATTTTTTAGTTAATTTACATTACTTTTAAATTGAATTTAAATAATTTTTAAATTAAATAAAACTAAATTATTTTGAAATTAAATTTAAATTATTTTTAAATTTAATTTAATTATTTTTCAATTATACATTAATTTGTTTTTAAAATAAATCAAACTATTTTTAAATAAATTAAATTATTTTTAAAATAAAATAAATTAAATTACTTTTAAATTAAATAAAATTATTTTTAATTAAAATTAAATTATTTTAAATTAAATCATTTTTAAATTAAATTGAAATACTTTTGAAGGAAGCTAAATTACATTAACTAAAATTAGATTATTTTTAAATTAAATTAAACTATTTTTAAAATAAATAAAATTATATATATATATATATATATATATATATATATATATATATATATATATATATAAATTATATATTCTAAATTAAATTAAATTATTTTTAAATTAAAATATGTTATTTTTAAATTAAATTTAATTAAATTATTTTTAAATTTAATTGAAATATTTTTAAATTTAATTAAATTAAATTATTTTTTAATCAAATTAAATTAAATTATTTTTAAATTGAAAAATTTTAATTATTTTTAAATAACATTAAATTATTTTTTAAATAAAATTAAAATAAATTATTTTTAAATCAAATTATATTTAATTATATTAAAATATATTGTTTTTAAATTAAATTAAATTATTTTTAATTAAATTATGTTTAAATAAAATAAAATTGTTTCTAAATTAAATTTAATTTTTTTTAAATTAAATAAAATTAAATTACTTTTAAATAAAATTTAAATTATTTTTAAATTAAATTAAATAATTTTTCAATTAAATTAAATTATTTTTAAATTAAATTATATTATTTTTAATTATTTTTAAATAGATATGAATTTTTTTTAAATTAATTATTTTTAATTTAAATTAAATTATTTAAAATTTAAATAAAATTTTAAATTAAATAAAATTTTAAATTAAATTAAATTAAATAAATTATTTAAATTTTTTATTAATAAATTAAATATTATTAATAAATTAAAAATATTTTTAAAATAAATTAAAAAAAAATAAACTCATTTGAAATTAAATCAAATTGTTTTCAAATTAAATTAAATTATTTTTAAATTTTAATAAACTAAATTGTTTTAAATTAAATTATTTTTAAATTAAATAGAACAAAATTATTTTTAAATAAAACTTAATTTATTTTTAATTTAGATTAAATTATTTATCAATTAAATTAAATTAGTTTTATATTAAATTATTTTTAAATTAAATTAAATTATTTAAAAAAAAAATTATATTTAATTATTATTTATTAAATTAATTTATTTTTATATTAAATAAAACTAAATTATTTTCAAATAAAATAAAATTATTTTAAAATTATTTTTAAATTAAAATATTCTTAAATTGAAATATTTTTGAATTAAGCTAAATTATACTAACTAAAATTAGATTATTTTTAAGTTAAATTAAATTTATTTAATATTAAATTAAATTATTTTCAAATAAATATGAAATATTTTTAAATTTATTATTTTTAAGTTAAATTAAATTATTTTTAAATTAAATTCAATTATCATTAAATTATTTTTAAATAAAATGAAATTATTTTTAATTTAAAATAAATTATTTTTAAATTAAATTAAATTATTTTTTAATAAAATTAAATTATTTAAAAAAAAAATTAAATTATTTCTAAATTAGTCCACTATTTTTTAATTAAATAAATAATTTGTCTTTAATTAAACTAATAAAATAAATTAAATTATTTTTAAATTAAATTAATTTGATTTAATTATTTTTCAAATAAATTAAATTATTTTTAAATTAAATTAAATTATTTTTAAAATAAATTAAATTATTTTTAAATTAATTTAATTTATTTTTAAATTTAATTAAATTATTTCTAAATTAAATTAAATTTATTTAAAATAAATTAAATTTTTTTTTAATTAAATTATTTTTAATTTAAATTAAATGAAATTATTTTTAAATGTTTATTTTCAATTTTTTTTTTTAATTTTTTTAAAATTATTTTTTAAATTAAATCAAATTGTATTTCTAAATAAAATAAATTATATTTATAATAAAATAAATTAAATTATTTTCAAATTAAATTAAATTATTTTTAAATAAAATTAAATTGTTTTTAAATTAAATAAAACTAAATTATTTTTAAATTAAATTAAATTATTTTTAAATTACATTAAATTATTTTTAAATAAATTTGAATTATTTTTAAATTATATATTTTTAAACTAAATTCTTTTTAAATAAATTAAATTATTTTTAAATTAAATTAAAAAAAAATAAAATGAAATTAAATTATTCTTTTAATTAATTTAAATTAAATCATTTTTTAATTAAATGATTTTTAAATATATTAAATTATTTTTAAACTAAAATAAATTAAATTATTTTTAAATAATACTTAATTAAATTATTTTTAAAATAAATTAAATTATTTTTAAATTAAATTAAATTATTTTAAAATAAAATAAAATTACTTTTAAATTACATTATTTTTTTATTAATTTACATTATTTTTAAATTAAGTAATATTAAATCATTTTTAATTTAAATTAAATTATTTTTAAATTAAATTGAATTATTTTTAAATTAAATAAAACTAAATTATTTTTAAATAAAAATTAAATTATTTTTAAATTAAATTATATTATTTTCAAACTAAATTAAATTATTTTTAAATTAAACTAAATTATTTTTTAAGTAAATTAACTTAATTGAGATTATTTTTAAATTAATTTTTTTTTTTTAATTATTCCTAAAATTAAATCATTTATTTTTAAATAAATTAAAATATTTTTAAACTAAAATAAATTAAATTATTTTTAAATTAAATTAAATTATTTTTAAATTAATATGTTCTTAAAAAAATAAAATTAAATTGTTTTTAAATTAAATAAAACTAAATTATTTTTAAATTAAATTAAATTGTTTTTAAATTACATTAAATTATTTTTAAATTAGATTGAATTATTCTTGAAGGAAGCTAAATTTAGTAGCTAAAATTAGATTATTTTTAAATTATATTAAATTTTTTTTAAATTAAATTAAATTATTTTTAACTAAATTTGAATTATTTTTAAATTATATATTTTTAAATTAAATTATTTTTAAATTAAATTAAGTTATTTTTAAATTAAGTTAAAAAAAAATAAAATGAAATTAAATTATTCTTTTAATTAATTTAAATTAAATCATTTTTTAATTAAATGATTTTTAAATATATTAAATTAATTTTAAACTAAAATAAATTAAATTATTTTTAAATAATACTTAATTAAATTATTTTTAAAATAAATTAAATTATTTTTAAATTAAATTAAATTATTTTAAAATTAAATAAAATTATTTTTAAATTACATTATTTTTTTTATTAATTTACATTATTTTTAAATTGAGTAATAATAAATCATGTTTTATTTAAATTAAATTATTTTTAAATTAAATTTAATTATTTTTAAATTAAATAAAACAAAATTATTTTTAAATAAAAATTAAATTATTTTTAAATTAAATTATATTATTTTTCAACTAAATTAAATTATTTTTAAATTAAACTAAAATGTTTTTTAAGTAAATTAACTTAATTGAGATTATTTTTAAATTAAATTATTTTTTTTTAATTATTCCTTAAATTAAATCTTTTATTTTTAAATAAATTAAATTATTTTTAAACTAAAATAAATTAAATTATTTTTAAATTAAATTAAATTATTTTTAAATTAATATGTTCTTAAATTAAATTGAAATATTGAAGTGAAAACTTCTATAACCGCGCTGAATGACATTTGAGTTGGGGGTAAACTGATATATTTACGTCATCATCATCAATAGCTGCGTTCTATAGAAAAAAATTCTATTACTCAAAGATGTGTTCGAAAGAACTCGAAGAAACTTAATAATTAAAGTTTTTTTTGACAGTGTTGACAGAACAGAACGTAGCGTTTCTAAGGAAATATCAACCCTTAGAATTAGTGTGCAGTACAAAAGTACTTTTACCGGATGTAATAGTAGATGTACTAGTGCCGGGTTATTGGAAAGTTTTTGGCAGTGTTGACAGAACGCAGCGCCTCTAAGGAAATATCAACCCCTATAATTGGTGTGCAGTACAAGAGTATGTACGTTTGACGGATGTACTAGTAGATATACTAGTGCCGGGCTATTGGAATGTTCAGATTACTGGATTGTATCGATGAATTCATTCTAAATCACGAATCAGGCCCATCAAAGTTTTAGGCAACCAAATGTACTCGCGTGTTCTCCAAATTAAGGAAACTCCAAAATAAAATTAATAGTCAGCAACATAGAGATAAGAATAAGAAAAAAACGCTTGCAATAGTTAATTCAGAAATTTCTAAACATCGAACAATTATAGCTGAGAAGGAGGAAAATCTAAACGTCGTAAAGAATTGACTGTAGGAGATTATCACTACGATATCTTCAAATCTGTCAGTACCTGGAATTACACGTAGTAGCAGATTGTTATAATTAGCAGATTAGTGATAATCTCCTACTTTTAATTCAATTATTAATTTGGTTCAAACCATGACATCTCATTTTAATTATGGGAAAGAATATTCCAAACAAATAGTTATTTACATTAGAGTGCGGAAACGTTGATTTTACATTGCAACAGCTCGTTTGGTTTGCTGGAGCATATTTGCTGGAGCATTGTAAAATCATTTCCGCACGAAATTTGTAATTGATTTTTTGAAATTTTTTGGCCGACAATTATTATTTAAGAGACAAATAGATTTAGATTATTTACAATATTGGAAATTATTTAATTGTGTAATGTTGGTACTCACGAACTTTGACATTTTAACAAATTCAAATTTGTTAGGTACATAATGTGTCATTTTTCCACATGTCAGACGAACAGTAAAATAAAAAAAATCAGTCTTATTTTCTACATTATCGTGAGAAATATGGTGTAAAGTAGCGTTTCCTAAATTATATTTTATTGTCTTATAATTAATTTATTTTGTAAGTGTCCCTGAAAGGTTAAAATTCACTGGTCACTTTACCACATATTAGCCGTACTTTGCAACATTGTTTGTAAAAATCTAGTTTCGCTGGACGTATACACGATGTCAAAGCAAGCTTTACAATTGAGGAGGCCAAAAAATTAATTTACATACACATAAATATTTAAAGGCAGTTATAAGGCATGTTTCTAAAAGTCAAAATTTCCATAACTAACAAATTGCAGACCCACCAACAAGAAATGTGCCAAATATCCTACCAACTCATTTTGCTGGCCTATCAACACAGAATCAACCAATCATTCAGGATTCAAATTCATATTCGACTAAACAGACAAGATTAGACAGACAAGACTGGACAGACAAGACTAGACACTAGACTATAATTCGCATTCCCTCTGGGTAGGCAGCTAGGCCGTTAAGTGTAATGACAAACTGTTAGTGTCATCATCATAATGTTGACATTAATAGTCATTCTCCTTCGGAAGTAAGTTATGTTCCAGAATTAAATAAAATAATACTAACAAACTATGTACCAAATTTGAATAATTAACATACTGATAAATCCTCTAAACCGGTTTTAAAGCTGTTTTTTTCAAAAGTTTGCACTTCAGCCGGCATTGCCTGACTGCCTATATTTTTTTGAATTCAGCTAAATAAAATCGACTTTTTTAAATTAAATGAAATTTAATTATTTTTAAATAAAATTAAATTAAATGATTTGTGAATTAAATTGTTTTTAAATTAAATTAAATTATTTTGTATTAAAATTAAATTATTATTTTTAAATTAAATAAAACAAATTAATTTTTATATAAAATTAAATTATTTTAAAAATATTTTTAAAAAAATTTAATTTATTTCTAAATTAAATTAAATTATTTTTAAATTAAATTATCTTTAAATCGAATTTAATTATTTAAATAAATAAAACTAAATGATTTTTAAATAAAATTTAAATTAAATTTTTTTTATATTAAATTAACTAAACTGAGATTATTTTTAAATTAGATTAATTTTTTTTAAATTAAATCAAATTATTTTTAAAAAAATTAAATTATTTTTAAACTAAATCAAAAAAAAATATTTTTAAATTAAATAATATTATTTTAAATTTTTATTTAAATTATCTTAAATTTTTTTTTTAAATCTTAAATTAAAATAAATTAAATATTTTCAAAATAAATTTTTAAAAAATAAATTATTTTGTTAAAAATCATTTATTTTAAATTAATAATCTTTTAATTAATTTAATATATTTTTAAATTAATTATTTTTAAATTAAATAAAATAATTTTCAAATAAAATTTATTTATTTTTTTAATTAATTTAAATTAAATGATTTTTAAATCAAATTAAATTTGTTTTTAAATTAAAAAAACAATTTATTTTTTAAAATGAAATAAATTATTATTAAATTTAATAAAACTATTTTTAAATTAAATTAAATTATTTTAATTAAATTAAATAATTATTAAATTAAATTATTTTTAATTTAAATTAAATTAAATTAATTAAAAATTAAATTATTATAAAATTAAATTAAATTTATTTAAATTAAATTAAATTATTTTTAATTGAAATTATTTTTAAATTAATTTAAATTAATTTTAAATAAAATAAAATTATGTTATTTTTAAAATAAATTATTTTTAAAATTAATTTAATTATTTTAAAATTAAATAAAAGTAATATTTTTAAATTAAATTAAATTATTTTTCAATGATATTAAATTATTTTTAAATTTAATTAAATAAAAATATTTTTATAATAAATTAATTTATTCTTAAATTAAATTACCTTAACTGACTAGTTTCAAATTAAATTTAATTTTCTTAAATTATTTTGAAAATTAAATCAAATTATTTCTAAATAAATTAAATTATTTTTAAAATAAAATAAATTAAATTATTTTTAAATTAAATTAAATTGTTTTTAAATTAAATAGAACTAAATTATTTTTACATGAAGTAAAATTATTTAAAATTTTTTTTTAAATAAAATAAAATAATTTTTACATTAAATTATTTTTAAATTAAATTGAATTATTTTTGAATTAAGCTAATTTAAATTACCTAAAATTAGATTATTTTTAAATTAAATTAAATTATTTTTAAATAAATTGAAATTATTTTTAAATTATATATTTTTAAAATAAATTATTTCTAAATTAAATTAAATTATTTTTAAATTGAATTAAATTGTTTTTAAATGAAATGAAATTGTTTTTTTAATTTTTTTAATTTAAATGATTTGTAACTTAATTAATTTTTAAATGAATTTAAATATTTTTACACTAAAATAAATTCAATTTTTTTTTAAATAAAATAAAATTCAATTATTTTTAAAATAAATAAAACTGAATAATTTTTAAATAAAATAAAATTATTTTTAAATTAAAATATTCATAAATTAAATTAAATTATTTTTGTCATAAGCTAATTTAAATCAACTAAAATTACATTATTTTTAAATTAAATTAAATTGTTTTTTAAATTAATTTAATTATTTTTAAATAAATATGAAATATTTTTAAATTAAATTAATATATTTTTATATAAAATAAAATTATTTTTAATTTTAAATAAATTATTTTTAAATTAAATTAAATTATTTTTAAATTAAAATTAATTTATTTTTAAATTAACTTAAATTATTTTTGATATATTTTAAAATTAAATAAAACTTAATTATTTTTTAAATAAATTAAATTATTTTTATATCAAAATAATTAAATTAAATTATTTTTAAATTTAATTAAATTAAATTATTTTTAAATTTAATTAAATTAAATTATTTTAAAATTAAATTAAATAATTTTTAAAAAAAATTAAATAATTTTTAAATTAAATTAAATTGACTGAGATTATTTTAAAATTAAATTTTTTTTAATTATTTTTTAAATTAAATTAAATTGTTTTTAAATAAATTTAATAATTATTAAACTAAATTATTTGTAATCTAAATTAAATTAAATTATTTGTAAATTAAATTAAATTATTTTAAAATTAATTTAAATTATTTTAAATTAATTTAAATCATTATTAAATTAAATTATCTTTAATTTAATTTAAATTACTTTTAAAATAATTTAAATTATTTTTAAATTAAATAAAATTAAATTATTTTCAAATTAAATTAAATTATTTTTAAAATAAATTAAAATATTTTTAAATTAAATATTTTGTTTTTAAATTAACTTAACTAAAATTATTTTTAAATTAAATTACTTTTTTTTTAATTATGTTTTGAATTAAATCAAATTATTTCGAAATAAAATAAATTATTTTAAAATAAAATAAATTAAATTATTTTTAAATTAATTTAAATCATTTCTAAATTAAATTAAAACGTTTTTAAAATAAATAAAACTAAATTATTTTTTTATAAAAAAAATCGGCCGGCGCGAGTGGTGTAGTGGTGACGCTCGTGGCCTCATGTTAGAGCGCTAACTGACAGGTATATTGTTCCAGAAGACAAATGTGTAAAATGGCTATTAGCGCAATTTACAATAACAACAGGTTTCTGGGCCTAAGTGAAAGAATACAATAGGCTACCAATAGGCCGACGTGTTCGAAGGGTCGGCAAACCCGGTATTCACATCGAACCAAACTTTAAAAAAAAAAAAATAATAATTATTTTTAAATAATTTAAAATTATTTTTAAACTATGTTTAAATAAAATAAAATAATTTATAAATTAAATCATTTTTAAATTAAATTTAAATATTTTTTAAGGCAGCCAAATTAAATTAACTAAAATTAGATTATTGTTAAATTAAATTATTTTTAAAATAAATTAAATTATTTTTAAATAAATTTAAATTATATTTAAATTATATATTTTTAAATTAAATAAAATTATTCTTAAATTAAATTAAATTATTTTTAAATTATTTTTTAATAAAATAAAATAATTTTAAATTTAAATTTAAAATAAATTATTTTTAAATTAAATAAAATTATTTAATGATTAATTAAAATTATTTTAAACTAAATAAAACTAAATTAATTTTAAATAAAATAAAATTATTTTTTTATTTAAATTTAAATAAAATAAAATTATTTCCAAAACAAATTATTTTTCAATTAAATAAAATTATACTTAAATTAAATAAATTATTTTTAAATTATTTTTAAATAAAATAAAATAATTTTTAATTTAAAATAAATTATTTTTAAATTAAATATAATTATTTTATGATTAAATAAAATTATTTTTAAATTAAATGAAACTGTATTAATTTTAAATAATATAAAATTATTTTTTAATTAAATTTTATTTAAATAAAATAAATTGTTTTTAAATCAAATTATTTTTAAATTAAATAAATTCATTTATAAATTAGTGAATTATTTTTGAATACAATTTTTTTTTAAATAAACTAATAAATTAAGTTAAATTATTTATAATTAAATTATTTTTAAAATAAATTAAATTGTTTCTAAATAAATTTGAATTATTTTCAAATTATATATTTAAATTACATTAAATTAAATTATTTTTAAATTAAATTATTTTTAAATTAAATTAAATTATTTTTAAATTAAATTAAATTATTTTCCATTCAAATTGAATTATTTTTAAAATTAATTAAATTAAATTATTTTTAAATTAAATAAAATTATTATCAAATTAAATTAAATTAATTTAATTTTAAATTAAATGGAACCAAATTATTTTTAAATAAAATTTAAATTATTTTTAAATTAAATTAAATTATTTTTAAATTAAATTATATTAGTTTTAAATTAAAATGAATTATTTTTCAATTAATTATTTTTAAATTTAATTAAATTACTTTTAAATTAAATTAAATTATTTTTAAATTAAATAAATTTATTTTTAATTTAAAATAAATTATTTTTAAATTAAATTGAATTATTTTTAAATTAAATTAATATATTTTTTCGTTGATTTACATTATTTTTAAATTAAATAATATTGAATTGTTTTTAAATTAAATTAAATTATTTTTAAATCAATTTATTTTTTATTAATTATTTTTAAATAAAATAAAATTAGTTTTAAATTATTTCTAAAATAAAGGAAATTATTTTTAAATTAAATTAAATTATTTTTAAATTAAATTAAATTTATTTAAACTAAATTAAATTAATATTAAATTAAATTATTTTCAATTTAAGTTAAATTATTTTAAAATTATTTTTAACTTAAATAACATTTTTTTTTTTTAATTAAACTTAATTATTTTTAAATTAAATTAAACTAAATTATTTTTAAATAAAATTTAAATTATTTTTAAATTAAATTAAGTTATTATTAAATTAAATTAACTTAACTGTTAATTTTCAAATTAAATTTAATTTTTTTAAATTATTTTTAAATTAAATCAAATTATTTCTAAATAAAATAAATTATTTTTAAATTACAATAAATTAAATTATTTTTAAATTAAATTGAATTATTTTTAAATTAAATTAATTTGTTTTTAAATTAAATTAAATTATTTCTTAATTAATTTAAATTAAATGACAAACTAAATGTTTTTTAAATAAATTGAATTATTTTTAAACTAAAATAAATTAAATTATTTTTATATAATACTTAATTAAATTAATTTTAAAATAAATTAAATTATTTTTAAATTAAATTAAATTATTTCTAAATTAAATTATATTATTTCGAAATTAAATTAAATTATTATTAAATTAAATTATTTTTAATTTAAATTAAATTATTTTTAAATTAAATTTATTATTTTTAAATTAAATTAAATTATTTTTAAATTAAATTATTTTTGAATTAAATAAAACTAAATTATTTTTAATTGAAAATTAAATTATTTTTAAATTAAATTAAATTATTTTTAAATTAAATTAAATAAATTTATTCTTAAATAAAATTAAATTATTATTAAATTAAATTATTTTTAATTTAAATTAAATTATTTTTAAATTAAATTAAATTATTTTTAAATTAAATAAAACTAATATTATTAAATAAAATAAAATTATTTTTAAATTATTTTTAAATTAAAATATTCTTAAATTAAATTGAATTATTTTTGAATTAAGCTGAATTAAATCAACTAAAATTAAATTATTTTTAAGTTAAATTAAATTATTTTTAAATTAAATTAAATTATTTTTAAATTAAATTAAATTTATTTAAAATAAATTAAATTAATATTAAATTAAATTATTTTTAATTTAAATTAACTTAAATTATTTTTAAATTAAATTAAATTGTTTTAAAATTAAAATAAATTATTTTTAAAATAAATAGAATTATTTTTAAATTAATTATTTTTAAATTTAATTAAATTGCTTTTAAATTAAATTAAATTATTTTTAAATAAAATAAAATAATTTTTATTTTAAAAAGAATTATTTTTAAATTAAATTGAATAATTTTTAATTAAATTAAATTATTTTTAAATTAAATTAATTTTTTTCTAAATTTAAGTGAATTATTTTTGAATTAAATAAAATTAAATTGTTTTTAAACAAACTTATAAATAAAATTATTTTTAAAATATATTAAATTATTTTGAAATTAAGTAAATTATATTATTACGAAAATAGATTAAATTATTTTAAAATTAAATTAAAATATTTTTAAATTAAATAAGATAAATTTATTTTTAAATAAAATTAAATTATTATTAAATCAAACTATTTTTAATTTAAATAAATTATTTTTAAATTAAAATATTCTTAAATTAAATTGACATATTTTTGAAAAAAGCTAAATTAAATCAACTAAAATTAGATTATTTCTAAGTTAAAATAAATTATTTTTAAGTTAAATTAAATTATTTTTAAATTAAATTAAATTATTTTTCAATTAAATTAAATTATTTTTAAAATAAAATGAATTATTTTTAAACTAATTATTTTTAAATTTAATTAAATTACTTTTAAATTAAATTAAATTATTTTTAAATAAAATTATTTTTTAATTAAATAAAAATATTTTTATATTAAAAAATTTTAATTATTTGTAATGAAATTAATTTTTTTTTAATTTAAATTAAAATAAATTATCGTTAAATCAAATTATATTAAATTATTTTTTAAATAAATTGTTTTTAAATTAAATTAAATTAAATTAAATTATTTTTAATTTAAATTAAATTATTTTTAAATAAAATTAATTTTTTGTTAAATTAAATAAAATAAAATAATTTTTATATAAAATTAAATTATTTTTAAATAAAATTAAATTATTTCTAAATTAAATTTATTGATTTTTAAATTAAATAAAACTAAATTACTTTTAAATAAAATTTAAATTATTTTTAATTTAAATTAAATTATTCTTTAATTAAAAAAACAATATTTATAAATGCAATTAAAATATTTTTAAATTAAATTTGAATTATTTTTAAAATAAATTAAATTATTTATAAATTAAAGTAAAATATTATTGAATTAAATAATTTTTTTATTTTAAACTAATAAATTATATTAAATTAATTTTAAATTAAACATATTTTTTTTTAAACTAAATTAATTAAATTAAATTGTTTTCAAATTTAATTAAATTAAATTGTTTTTAAATTAAATTAAATTATTTTTAAATCAATTAATTTTTAATTAATTATGTTTAAATGAAATTAAATAATTTTTAATTGAAATTAAATTATTTTTTTAATTAATTTAAATTGAATGATTTTTAAATTAAATTAAATTATTTATAATTTTTTTTCTAAAATAAATTAAATTATTTTTAAATTAAATTGAATTTATTTAAAATAAATTAAATTATTATTAAATTAAATAATTTTTAATTTAAATTAAATTAAATTATTTTAAAATTGTTTTTAAATTAAGTAAAATTACATTATTTTTAAATTAAATTTAATTGTTTTTAAATTAAATTAAACTAAATTATTTGTCAAAAAAATTTAAATTATTTTTAATTAAATTTAATTATTATTAAACTAAATTAACTTAACTGTTTATTTTCAAATTAAATTTAGTTTTTTTAAATTATTTTTAAATTAAATCAAATTATTTCTAAATAAAATAAATTATTTTTAAAATAGAATAAATTAAATTATTTTAAAATTAAATTGAATTATTTTTAAATTAAATTGTTTTTAAATTAAATTAAATTATTTTTTAATTAATTTAAATTAAGTGACTTAAATTAAATGATTTTTAAATAAATTAAAATATTGTTAAACTATAATAAATGAAATTATTTTTAAATAATACTTTATTGAATTATTTTTAAAATAAATTAAATTATTTTTTAATTAAATTAAATTATTTTTAAATTAAATTATATTATTTCTAAATTAAATTAAATTATTTTTTAATTAAATTATTTTTAATTTAAATTAAATTAAAATATTTAATAAAAAATATGAATTATTTTAAGTTTAAAATTTTTAAACTAATTTAAAATTATATTTAATTTAAAATATATTATTTTAAATTAAATTGGATTATTTTTTAATTGAATTAAACTATTTTAAAATTAAATTAATTCTAAATTAAAGTGAATTAATTATTTTTGAATTAAATAATTTTTTTTTATATAAATTAAATTATAATATTTTAAAATTAAATTAATTTATTTTTAAATAAAATAAATTACATTATTTTTACATTAAATTAAATTATTTTTAAATTTAGTTAAATTAAATTATTTTTAAATTAAATTAAATTATTTTATTTTAATATTAAAAAAAATTAATTATTTTTAAATTAAGTTAAATTATGTTTTAATTTAAATTAAAATAAATTATTTTTAAATCAAATTAAATTAAATTATTTTTAAATTAAATTGTTTTTAATTAGATTTAAATTATTTTTAAATTAAATTTAATTATTTTTAAATAATTTTTTTTTAAATCAAATTTAATTATTTTTAAATTAAATAAAACTAAATTATTTTTAAACCAAATTTAATTATTTTTAAATTAAATAAAACTATATTACTTTTAAATGAAATTTAAATTATTTTTAAATTAAATTATATTATTTTGAAATAAATATGAATTATTTTTAAATTAATTATTTTTAAATTAAATTAAATTATTTCTAAATTAAAGTAAAATATTTTTAAATTAAATACATTTTATTTTTTTTTAAATAAACAATAAAAATTAAAATATTTTTAAATTCAATTAAATTATTTTCAAATTAATTTCAATTATTTTTAAATTTAAATAAATTAATTTTTTTTTTAATTTAATTATTTTTTTTTAAATTAAATTAAATTATTTTTAAATTAAATAGAACTAAATTATTTTTAAAATAAATTAAATTATTTTTTAATTAAATTAAATTAGTTATTAATTAAATTAAATTATTTTTAAATTAAATTAAATTATTTTTAAATTAAATAAAATTATTTTTAAATTAAATAAAATTATTTTCAAATTAAATAAAACTAAATTATTTTTAAATAAAATAAAATTATTTTCAAATTATTTTTAAATAGAAATATTCTTAAATTAAACTGGATTGTTTTTGAATTAAGCCCAACTAAATCAAATAAAATTAGATTATTTTTAAGTTAAATTAAATTATTTTTAAATTAAATAAAATTATTTTTAAATAAATATAAATTATTTTTAAATAAAATAAAATTATTTTTAAATTAAATTAAATTATTTTTTTATTAAATTAAATTATTTAAAAAAAAATTAAATTATTTCTAAATTAGTCCATTATTTTTGAATTAAATAAATAGTTTGTTTTAAAATAAACTAATAAATAAAATTAAATTCTTTTTAAATTAAATTAAATTATTTTTAAATTAAATTAATTTAATCAAATTATTTTTAAATTTTATTAAATTAAATTTAATTGAATTATTTTTAAAATAAATTAAATTATTTTTAAATTAAATAAAATTATTTTTAAATTAAAAAATATAAATTATTTATAAATTAAATTAAATTTTTTTTAAATTAAATTAAAATAATATATTTTCAAATCAAATGAAAATAAATTATTTATAAATTAAATTGTTATTTTATTAAATTATTTTTAAATTAAATTAAATTATTTATAAATTTTTTCTAAAATAAATTAAATTATTTTTAAATTAAAATAAATTATTTTTAAATTAAATTAAATTTATTTAAAATAAATTAAATTATTATTAAATTAAATTGTATTTAATTTAAATTAAATTAAATTATTTTAAAATATTTTTTAAATTAAGTAAAATTAAATTATTTTTAAATTAAATTTAATTGTTTTTAAATTAAATTAAACTAAATTATTTGTCAATAAAATTTAAATTATTTTTAATTAAATTTAAATATTATTAAACTAAATTAACTTAACTGTTTATTTTTAAATTAAATTTAATTTTTTAAAATTATTTTTAAATTAAATCAAATTATTTCTAAATAAATTAAATTATTTTTAAATTAAATTGAATTATTTTTAAATTAAATTAAATTATTTTTTAATTAATTTAAATTAAGTGACTTAAATTATATGATTTTTAAATAAATTAAATTATTGTTAAACTATAATAAATGAAATTATTTTTAAATAATACTTAATTAAATTATTTTTAAAATAAATTAAATTATTTTTTTATTAAATTAATTTAATTTTTAAATTAAATTATTTTTAAATTAGATTAAAATATTTTTTAATTAATTTACATTATTTTTAAATTAAATAATATTACATTATTTTTAATTTAAATTAAATAATTTTTAAATACTACTTAATTAAATTATTTTTAAAATAAATTAAATTATTTTTTAATTAAATTAAATTATTTTTAAATTAAATTATATTATTTCTAAATTAAATTAAATTATTATTTAATTTAATTATTTTTAATTAAAATTAAATTATAATTTTTAATAAAAAAATATGAATTATTTTTAAGTTTAAAATCTAAATTAATTTAAATTATTTTTAATATAAAATAAATTTTTTTTAAATTAAATTGGATTATTTTTTAATTGAAATAAATAATTTTAAAATTAAATTAAATTATTTCTAAATTAAAGTGAATTAATTATTTTTGAATTAAATAATTTTTTTTTTTTAAATAAATTAAATTATAATATTTTAAAATTAAATTAATTCATTTTCAAATTAAATTAATTACATTATTTTTAAACTAAATTAAATTATTTTTAAATTTAGTTAAATTAAATTATTTTTAAATTAAATTATATTATTTTAATATTAAAAAAATTTAATTATTTTTAAATTAAGTTAAATTATTTTTTAATTTAAATTAAAATAAATTATTTTTAAATCAAATTAAATTAAATTATTTTTAAATTAAATTGTTTTTAATTAAATTTAAATTATTTTTAAATTAAATTTAATAATTTTTAAATAATTTTTTTTTAAATCAAATTTAATTATTTTTAAATTAAAAAAAACTAAATTATTTTTAAACCAAATTTAATTATTTTTAAATTAAATAAAATTATATTACTTTTAAATAAAATTTAAATTATTTTTAAATTAAATTAAATTATTTCTAAATTAAAGTAAAATATTTTTAAATTAAATACATTTCATTTTTTTTTAAATAATCAATAAAAATTAAAATATTTTTAAATTAAATTAAATTATTTTCAAATTAAATTAAATTATTTTTAAATTAAATTAAATTTATGTAAAATAAATTAAATTATTATTAAATTAAATTATATTTAATTTAAATTAAATTAAATTATTTTAAAATATTTCTTAAAATAAGTAAAATTAAATTATTTTTAAATTAAATTTAATTGTTTTTAAATTAAATTAAACTAATTTATTTGTCAATAAAATTTAAATTATTTTTAATTAAATTTAATTATTATTAAACTAAATAAACTTAACTGTTTATTTTCAAATTAAATTTAATTTTTTAAAATTATTTTTAAATTAAATCAAATTATTTCTAAATAAAATAAATTATTTTTAAAATACAATAAATTAAATTATTTTTAAATTAAATTGAATTATTTTTAAATAAAACAAAAATATTTTTAAATAAAATTAAATTATTTATAAATTAAATTATTTTTAAATTAAATTGAATTATTTTTGAAGTAATCTAAATTAAATTATTTAAAATTAAATTATTTTTTAATTAAATTATTTATTTTTGGATTAACTTAAATAATTTTTAAATAAATTTGAAATATTTTTAATTATATATTTTTAAATTATATTAAATTAATTTTAAATTATATTAAATTATTTTTAAATTTAATTAAATTAAATTTTAATTATTTTAAATAAAATAACAATATTTTTAATCAAAAATAAATTATTTTTAAATTAAACCGATTTGTTTAAGAATTTTTAAATTAAATTAAATTATTTTAAATTAAATTAAAATATTATTAAATTAAATTTTATTCAATTAAAATTAAATTAAAACAAATTATTATTAAATAAATGATTTTTAATTTAAATTATTTTGAATTAAATTAAATTATTTTTAATTTGAATTAAATTAAATTATTTTTTAATTAAATTAAATTAAAATATTTTTAAAATAAATTTTATTAAATTATTTCTAAATTATATTAAATTATTTTTAAGTTTAATTTAATCAATTTTAAATTATTTTTAAATAAAATAAAATTATTTTTAATTTACAATAATTTACTATTAAATAAACCTTTATTTATTTATTTTGAAATCAAATTAAATTATTTTGAAATTAAAGTAAATTATTTTTAAATTTACTTAATTTATTTTTAAATTATTTTTTAATTAAATTGAATTATTTGTAAATTAAATTAAATTCAATTAAATTATTTTTTAAATCAATTTTTGAATTAAATGATTTTTAAATTAAATTTAATTAAATTATTTTTAAATTAAATTAAATTATTTCTTTTATTAATTTAAATTAAATGATTTTTTAATTAAAATAAATTGGTATTTTTAAATAAAACTTAATTAAATTATTTTTAAAATAAATTAAATTTATTTTAAAATGAATTAAATTAAGTTATTTTTAAAATAAATTAAATTGAATTATTTTTTAATTAAATTATAATATTTTTAAATTAAATTAAGTTATTTTAAATTAAAATAAAATATTATTAATATAAATTATTTTTAAATTAAATTAAAATATTTTTAAATAAAATTAAGTTATTTTAAATTAAAATAAAATATTATTAATTTAAATTATTTTTAAAATAAATTAAATTATTTTAAATTAAAACAAATTATTATTAATTTAAATTATTTTAATTTAAATTAAATTAAATTATTATTAAATTAAATTGTTTGAAATTTAAAATTAAACTAAATTATTTTTTAATTAAATTAAATTATTTCAAATTAAATTAAATTATTATTATATTAAATTATTTTTAATTTAAACTAAATTAATTTATTTTTAAATTAAATAAAATTAAATTATTTCTAAATTAAATTTAATTATTTTTAAATTAAATATAAAACTAAATTACTTTTTATTTAAATTTAAATTATTTTTTAATTTAATTAAATTATTTTTCAATTAAATTATATTATTTTTAAATTAAATCAAATTAATTTTAATAAATGTTTAAATTATTTTTAAATTAAATTAAATTATTTTTAAATTAGATTAACTTAAGTTAGATTATTTTCATATTAAATTAATTTTTTTCTAAATATTTTTAAATTAAATTAAAATGTTTTGAAAATAAATTCAACTGAATTATTTTTAAATTAAACTAAAGTAATTTCTAATTAAATTAAATTATTTTAAATTAAATCATAATAATATTAAATTAAATTATTTTCCATAAAAACTAAATTATTTTAGATTGAAACAAATTAAAAATAAATTAAATTATTTTTAATTCAAATTATTTTAAATTAAATTAAATTATTTTCAATTTAATTTAAATTATTTTTAAATAAAATAAAATTATTTTTAATTTACAATAACTTATTTATTAAATTTTTTTATTTTTAAATAAAATTAAATTATTTTTCAATTAAATTAAATTATTTTTAAAATAAATCAATTTATTTTTAAATTAAATTGTATTTTTTTTAAATTAATTTAAATTATTTTTAATTTAAATTCAAATATTTTTAAATTAAATGAAATTAAATTATTTTTAAATTAAATTAAACTTAATTTAAAATAAAAGTTAAAATTAAAGTTAAATTAAATTAAATTATTTTTAAATTAAATTAAATTATTTTTAAATTAAATTTTATTAAATTATTTTTAAATTATAGTAAATTAATTTTAAATTATTTTTAAATAAAATAAAATTATTTTTAATTTATAATAATTTATTTTTTAAATTTAAATTATTTTTAAAAATAATTAAATTATTTTTCAATTAAATTAAATTATTTTTAAAATAAATCAAATTATTTTTAAATTAAATTATTTTATTTTTAAATTAAATTAAATTATTTTTCATTTAAATTCAAATATTTTTAAATTAAATGAAAATTAATTATTTTTAAATTAAATTAAACTTAATTAAGAATAAATAAATTGAAAATATTTTTAAATAAAATTAAATTATTTGTAAATTAAATTGAATTATTTTTGAATTAATTTAAATTAACTTAAATTAGATTGTTTCAATTAAATTTGATAATTTTTAAATTGAATTATTTTATTTTTTTTATTAAATTAAATTATTTTTAAATAAAATAAAATTATTTTTAATTAAAAATAAATTATTTTTAAATTAAATTAAATTGTCTTTAAATTATATTAAATTATTTTTAAATTAAATTAAATTATTTTTAAAATAAATTTTATTAAATTATTTTTAAATTATATTAAATTAGTTTTAAATTATTTTTAAATAAAATAAAATTATTTTTAATTTACAATAATTTATTTTTTAAATTTAAATTATTTTTAAATTAAATTATTTTTCAATTAAATTAAATTATTTTTAAAATAAATCAAATTATTTTTAAATTAAATTATATTATTTTTAAATTAAATTAAATTATTTTTAAATTAAATTCAAATATTTTTAAATTAAATGACATTCAATTATTTTTAAATTAAATTAAACTTAATTATTAATAAATGAAATGAAAATATTTTTAAATAAAATTAAATTATTCATAAATTAAATTGAATTATTTTTGAATTAATTTAAATTAAGTTACTTAAATTAGATTGTTTCAATTAAATTAAAATATTTTTAAATTGAATTAATTTTTTTTTAAATTAAATTAAATTATTTTTAAATTAAATTAAATTATTTTAAAAATAAATTAAACTGAATTATTTTTAAATTAAATTAAATTATTTTTAAAATAAATTAAAATATTTTTAAATTAAATTAATTTTGTTTTAAATTAACTTAAATGAGATTATTTTTAAATAAAATTTAATTTTTTTTAATTATGTTTTAAATTAAATCAAATTATTTCTAAGCAAATTAAAATATTATTAAAATAAAATGAATTAAATTATTTTTAAATTAAATTATTTTTAAATTTAAATAAATTAATTTTTAGTTAATTTACATTACTTTTAAATTAAATTTAAATAATTTTTAAATTAAATAAAACTAAATTATTTTTACATTAAATTTAAATTATTTCTAAATTTAATTTAATTATTTTTCAATAAACATTAATTTTTTTATAAAATAAATCAAACTATTTTTAAATAAATTAAATTATTTTTAAAATATAATAAATTAAATTGTTTTTAAATTAAATTAAATTATTTTTAATTAAAATTAAATTATTTTTAAATTAAATCATTTTTAAATTAAATTGAATTATTTTTGAAGGAAGCTAAATTAAATTAACTAAAATTAGATTATTTTTAAAATAAATTAAACTATTTTTAAAATAAATAAAATTATATATATATATATATATATATATATATATATATATATATATATATATATATATATATATATATATATATATATATATATATATATATAAATAATATATTTTAAATTAAATTAAATTATTTTTAAATTAAATTATGTTATTTTTAAATTAAATTTAATTAAATTATTTTTAAATTTAATTGAAATATTTTTAAATTTAATTAAATTGAATTATTTTTAAATTGAAAAATTTTAATTATTTTTAAATAAAATAAAATTATTTTTTAAATAAATTTAAAATAAATTATTTTTAAATCAAATTATATTTAATTATATTAAAATATATTGTTTTTAAATTAAATTAAATTATATTCAATTAAAATTAAATTATGTTTAAATAAAATTAAATTATTTCTAAATTAAATTTGAATATTTTTAAATTAAATAAAATTAAATTACTTTTAAATAAAATTTAAATTATTTTTAAATTAAATTAAATTATTTTTCAATTAAATTAAATTATTTATAAATTAAATTATATTATTTTTAATTTAAATTATTTTTAAATAGATGTGAATTATTTTTAAATTAATTATTTTTAAATTAAATTAAATTATTTAAAAATTAAATTAATTTTAAACTAAACTGAGTAATTTTAAATTAAATTAAATTAACTTAAACCAGATTAAATTTAAATTAAATAAATTATTTAAAAATTTTATTAAAAAATTTTAAATTAAAATAAATTAAATATTATTAATAAATTAAAAATATGTTTAAAATAAATTAATTTTTAAATTAAATTAAATTATTTTTAAAATAAATTCAATTATTATTAAATTATTTTTAAATAAAATGAAATTATTTTTAATTTAAAATAAATTATTTTTAAATTAAATTTAATTATTTTTTAATTAAATTTAATTAATTAAAAAAAAAATTAAATTATTTCTAAATGAGTCTACTATTTTTTAATTAAATAAATAATTTTTCTTTAATCAAACTTATAAATTAAATTAAATTATTTTTAAATTAAATTAATTTAATTTAATTATTTTTCAAATAAATTAAATTATTTTTAAATTAAATTAAATTATTTTTAAAATAAATTAAATTATTTTTAAATTAAGTTTTTTTCTAAATTTAATTAAATTTTTTTTAAATTAAATTATTTTTAATTTAAACTAAATGAAATTATTTTTAAATTAAATTATTATATTATTTTTCAATTAAATTAAATTATTTTAAAATTAAATTAAATTATTTTTTAAGTAAATTTACTTAATTGAGATTATTTTTAAATTAAATTATTTTTTTTTAATTATTCCTTAAATTAAATCATTTATTTTTAAATAAATTACAATATTTTTAAACTAAAATAAATTAAATTATTTTTAAATTAAATTAAATTATTTTTAAAATAAAATAAATTAAATTATTTTTAAATTAAATTTAATTATTTTTAAATAAAATTAAATTATTTTTAAATTAAATCATTTTTAAATTAAATTGAAATATTTTTGAAGGAAGCTAAATTAAATTAACTAAAATTAGATTATTTTTAAATTAAATTAAACTATTTTTAAAATAAATAAAATTATATTTAAATAAATTTGAATTATTTTTAAATTATATATTTTAAATTAAATTAAATTATTTTTAAATTAAATTAAGTTATTTTTAAATTAAATTTTATTAAATCATTTTTAAATTAAATTGAAATATTTTTAAATTTAATTAAATTAAATTATTTTTAAATCAAATTAAATTAAATTATTTTTAAATTGAAAAATTTTAATTATTTTTAAATGAAATGAAATTATTTTTTAAATAAAATTAAAATAAATTATTTTTAAATCAAATTATATTAAATTATTTTTAAAATATATTGTTTTTAAATTAAATTAAATTATTTTTAATTAAAATTAAATTATTTTTAAATAAAATTAAATTATTTCTAAATTAACTTAAATTATTTTTAAATTAAATAAAACTAAATTACTTTTAAATAAAATTTAAATTATTTTTAAATTAAATTAAAATATTTTTCAATTAAATTAAATTATTTATAAATTAAATTATATTATTTTTAAATTAAATTCAATTATTTTCAAATAGATATGAATTATTATTACATTAATTATTTTTAAAATAAATTAAATTATTTAAAAATTAAATAAATTTTAAAATAAATTGAATAATTTTAAATTAAACTAAATTAAATTAATTTTAAATTAAATTAACTTAAACTAAATTAAATTTAAATTAAATAAAATTTTTAAAAATTTTATTAAAAAAATTTAAATTAAAATAAATTATAAATGTTTTTAAAATAAATTTAAAAAAATTAAACTATTTTGAAATTCAATTAAATTATTTTCAAATTAAATTAAATTATTTTTGAATTAAATTCAATTAAATTATTTTTATAATAAACTTACTTAACTGAGAAAATTTTTAAATTAAATTTAATTTTTTTTAAATATTTTTTAAATTAAATCAAATTATTTTCAAATAAATTTAATAATTGTTATACTAAAATATTTTTAATTTAAATTAAATGAAATTATTTTTAAATTAATTTAAATTATTTTTAAATTAAATGAAATAAAATGATAATATTTTTAAATTAAATTTATTTGTTTTATAATTTTTTAAATTAAATCAAATTGTTTTTAAATAAATTAAATAATTATTAAACTCATTTATTTTTAATTTAATTCAATTTAAATTAAATTAAATTATTTTTAAATTAAATTAAATTATTTTAAAATTAAATTAAATAATTTTATATGAAATTAAATTATTATTAAATTAAATTTAATTATTTTTAAATTAATTTAAATTATTTTTAAATTAATTTAAATTATTTTTAAATTAAATAAAATTAAATTATTTTTAAATTAAATTAAATTATTTTTAAATTAAATTTAATTATTTTTAAATTTAATAAAACTAAATTATTTAAAAAAAAAATTAAATTATTTTCTATTTAAATTAAATTATTTTTCAATTAAATTAAATTATTTTTAAATTTAATTAAATTATTTTTTAGTTAATTTACATTACAAATTAAAATATTTTTAAAATTAAATGAATAAAATTATTTTTAAATTAAATTAAATTATTTTTAAATTTAATTAAATTATTTTTTAGTTAATTTACATTACTTTTAAATTGAATTTAAATAATTTTTAAATTAAATAAAACTAAATTATTTTGAAATTAAATTTAAATTATTTTTAAATTTAATTTAATTATTATTCAATTAAACATTAATTTGTTTTTAAAATAAATCAAACTATTTTTAAATAAATTAAATTATTTTTAAAATATAATAAATTAAATTGTTTTTAAATGAAATTAAATTATTTTTAATTACAATTAAATTATTTTTAAATTAAATCATTTTTAAATTAAATTGAATTATTTTTGAAGGAAGCTAAATTAAATTAACTAAAATTAGATTATTTTTAAATTAAATTAAAGTATTTTTAAAATAAATAAAATTATATATATATATATATATATAGATATATATATATATATATATATATATATATATATATATATATATATATATATAAATTATATATTTTAAATTAAATTAAATTATTTTTAAATTAAATTATGTTATTTTTAAATTAAATTTAATTAAATTATTTTTAAATTTAATTGAAATATTTTTAAATTTAATTAAATTAAATTATTTTTTAATCAAATTAAATTAAATTATTTTTAAATTGAAAAAATTTAATTATTTTTAAATAAAATAAAATTATTTTTTAAATAAATTTAAAATAAATTATTTTTAAATCAAATTATGTTTAATTATATTAAAATATATTGTTTTTAAATTAAATTAAATTATTTTTAATTAAAATTAAATTATGTTTAAATAAAATTAAGTTATTTCTAAATTAAATTTAAATATTTTTAAATTAAATAAAATTAAATTACTTTTAAATAAAATTTAAATTATTTTTAAATTAAATTAAATTTTTTTTCAATTAAATTAAATTATTTATAAATTAAATTATATTTTTTTTAATTTAAATTATTTTTAAATAGACATGAATTATTTTTAAATTAATTATTTTTAAATTAAATTAAATTATTTAAAAACTAAATTAATTTTAAACTAAATTGAATAATTTTAAATTAAATTAAATTAACTTAAACCAGATTAAATTTAAATTAAATAAATTATTTAAAATTTTATTAAAAAATTTTAAATTAAAATAAATTAAATATTATTAATAAATTAAAAATATGTTTAAAATAAATTAATTTTTAAATCAAATTAAATTATTTTTAAAATAAATTCAAGTATTATTAAATTATTTTTAAATAAAATGAAATTATTTTTAATTTAAAATAAATTATTTTTAAATTAAATTTAATTATTTTTGAATTAAATTTAATTAATTAAAAAAAAAATTAAATTATTTCTAAATTAGTCTATTATACTATTTTTTAATTAAATAAATAATTTTTCTGTAATCAAACTAATAAATTAAATTAAATTATTTTTAATTTAAATTAATTTAATTTAATTATTTTTCAAATAAATTAAATTATTTTTAAATTAAATTAAATTATTTTTAAAATAAATTAAATTATTTTTAAATTAAATTAATTTATTTTTAAATTTAATTAAATTTTTTCTAAATTAAAATAAATTTTTTTTAAATTAAATTATTTTTAATTTAAATTAAATGAAATTATTTTTAAATTAAATTATTATATTATTTTTCAATTAAATTAAATTATTTTAAAATTAAATTAAATTATTTTTTAAGTAAATTAACTTAATTGAGATTATTTTTAAATTAAATTATTTTTTTTTAATTATTCCTTAAATTAAATCATTTATTTTTAATTAAATTACATTATTTTTGAACTAAAATAAATTAAATTATTTTTAAATTAAATTAAATTATTTTTAAAATAAAATAAATTAAATTATTTTTAAATTAAATTTATTTATTTTTAAATTAAATTAAATTATTTTTAAATTAAATCATTTTTAAATTAAATTGAAATATTTTTGAAGGAAGCTAAATTAAATTAACTAAAATTAGATTATTTTTAAATTAAATTAAACTATTTTCAAAATAAATAAAATTATTTTTAAATAAATTTGAAATATTTTAAAATTATATATTTCAAATTAAATTAAATTATTTTTAAATTAAATTAAGTTATTTTTAAATTAAATTTTATGAAATCATTTTTAAATTAAATTGAAATATTTTTAAATTTAATTAACTTAAATTATTTTTAAATCAAATTAAATTTAATTGTTTTTAAATTGAAAATTTTTAATTATTTTTAAATGAATTTAAATTATTTTTTAAATAAAATTAAATTAAATTATTTTTAAATCAAATTATATTAAATTATTTTTAAAATATATTGTTTTTAAATTAAATTAAATTATTTTTAATTAAAATTAAATTATTTTTAAATAAAATTAAATTATTTCTAAACTAAATTAAATTATTTTTAAATTAAATAAAACTAAATTACTTTTAAATAAAAATTAAATTATTTTTAAATTAAATTAAATTATTTTTCAATAAAATTAAATTATTTATAAATTCAATTATATTATTTTTAAATTAAATTAAATTATTTTCAAATAGATATGAATTATTATTAAATTAATTAATTTTAAATTAAATTAAATTATTTAAAAATTAAATAAATTTTAAAATAAATTGAATAATTTTAAATAAAACTAAATTAAATTAATTTTAAATTAAATTAACTTAAACTAAATTAAATTTAAATTAAATAAATTTTTTTAAAATTTTATTAAAAAATTTTAAATTAAAATAAATTAAAAATATTTTTAAAATAAATTTAAAAAAATTAAACTATTTTGAAATTAAATTAAATTATTTTCAAATTAAATTAAATTATTTTTAAATTAAATTAAATTATTTTTATAATAAACTAACTTAACTGAGAAAATTTTTAAATTAAATTTAATTTTTTTTAAATATTTTTTAAATTAAAGAAAATTATTTTCATATAAATTTAATAATTATTATACTAAAATATTTTTAATTTAAATTAAATGAAATTATTTTTAAATTAATTTATATTATTTTTAATTTAAATGAAATAAAATGATATTAATTTTAAATTTAATTAATTTTTTTTATAATTTTTTAAATTAAATTAAATTGTTTTTAAATAAATTAAATAATTATTAAACTAAATTATTTTCAATTTAATTCAATTTAAATTAAATTAAATTATTTTTAAATTAAACTAAATTATTTTCAAATTAAATTAAATAATTTAATATGAAATTAAATTATTATTAAATTAAATTATTTTTTATATAAATTAAATTTTATTATTTTTAAATTAATTTAAATTATTTTTAAATTAATTTAAATTATTTTTAAATTAAATTAAATTATTTTTAAATTAAATTTAATTATTTTTAAATTTAATAAAACTAAATTATTTAAAAAAAAAATTAATTATTTTTTAATTAAATTAAATAATTTTTCAATTAAATTAAATTATTTTTAAAATAAATTAAAATATTTTTAAATTAAATTAATTTTTTTTTAAATTAACAACTGAGATTATTTTTAAATTAAATTTAACTTTTTTTTATTTTTTTAATAATGTTTTAAGTTAAATTAAATTATTTCTAAACAAATTAAAATATTTTAAAAAAAAAATGAATTAAATTATTTTTAAATTAAATTAAATTATTTTTAAATTTAAATAAATTATTTTTTAGTTGATTTACATTACTTTTAAATTAAATTTAAATAATTTTTAAAGAAGAAGAAGAAGAAATATTTAATGAAAACAAAAAAGTCTACAAAAGGCTATCGACCACTAAAAAAAATTAATGATTTAATATATAAAAAAAATACAGTTATTATAAAGGATACAAAACAAGAATAAAAAAAAAAAAAAAAAACAGGATCAACAGATTATGAGTTCAGTCGTATAGTGATTCGTGGAGTGTCAGGAGTGGGTGTCTGCGGGAGGGTTTATTAGGGTCACGTCTGATGCATAGGTGGTTTGTGATGGTCTAGTGAATGTTGGTTTCTTTGTATTTGGTCAGTAGTCGGATGTGTCTATCGCAGAGTCTCGGAATTTGGGTGAGTCTGTAAAGGAGTTCATTGGAGGGGTTATGGAAGATGTTATTAGGATGTCGTAATTTGGAGATAGTACGTAATGCTGTTCGTTCGGCTGTTTCCAGTATGTTGTAGGTTTTTTTGTTGGTAATAGTCATTATTATGTGTCCGTAGACAAGGATAGGTCTGCATATGGCTTTGTAAATCTTGGAGGCTGTTGAGATGGAGATGCCTTGGTTTCCCTGGGTCAAGGAGCGGAAATGTTTGCTTCGTTGTACAGTTTTGGTCTTACGTATTTTTGCGTCGATGTTAAATTTCAGTTTATTGTCGAATGTTATACCAAGGTATTGAATTTGTGGAGTCGGTGTTACGTTAATGTTGTCTAGGTAGATATGTGGAGAATTGGGGGAGATTCTGTGATTCGGGATGAGTAGTTGGCATTTGGAAGGATTTACATTGAGTCTCCATAGGTTAAACCAAATTAGGGTTCTGTCCGTGAGGGTTTGTAGTTCGTCAGTCGTTTTTTTGAGGGTTTTATTGTGGGCTGTGAGGGCGGTGTCGTCGGCGTATTGTAGGATATAGGCGGAGAGGTTGATTTGGGATTTGTCTGCCAAGTTGTGGTTGTAAATGTCGTGGCAGTATATGTTATAAAGTAAGGGAGAGAGGGGGGAACCTTGGGGAAGACCTTGGAGAGGGGAAAATTCAGAGGAGAGGGCGTTATTTATTTTAATTTGGAGGGATCTGTCATGGAGGAAATGTTTAAGGATATAAATGAGATACGGAGGGACATTTAGTTTGTGTATTTTGAACAGGAGGCCGGCATGCCACACACTGTCAAAGGCTTTGTTTATATCTAGGAATAGGGCAGCAGAATGATCTTTACGGAGGTATGCGGTTTGTATGTTATTGGTGAGGATATATAGGGGGTAGATGGTGGAGTGGAGTGGGAAGGCTTGAATCCAAATTGATATGATTGATATGAATAGAGTTTTTGAGCAGATTCCATAATCTATTTTTGAGGATTTGCTCTAGGATTTTGCCTAGGACTGGAAGGAGGGTAATTGGGCGGTAACTATTTAGCAAGGAATGATTTTGATGAGGTTTTGGGATGGTGATAATTAACAAAATTTTTAACTTTGTCCCTGTATGTTCGTCCTGCGTCGTTTTCTATTTCTTGACAGACTGACAACAACTTGTTGGTTTGAAACTGGAAGATAAGTCTATGAATGTCTTTATTTAGTCTATTCATTTTAGATTTTAAAGAACTGTCTTCTGTTCTGCAGTATATTCGGTATAGTGATCGTTTTTGTTTATTTAGCGTCAAGATGAAGGGAGGCAGAGTTGGTTTGAGAAAATTGGTTTTGGATTTGGGGGAGTGTTTTACGATTAAATTTGTCAGGTGGGTCTGGAATTCGTCAACGTCGTTTAGGGAAAGGTTGTTGGAGTCTGTGGTGTTTATATAGGATAGGATTTTGGAGCTGACTCTAGGGATGTTTGTAAGGTTGAGATTTATTTTAGTAGGATGACTAACCAGGGGAGGGATGTGGTTAAGGTTGATAGAGAACGTGATAGCCAAATGATCTGAGCCAAAGTCGGGGGACAGGGTAATATCACTTATAGAAGTGGAGTAATAAGTCGGGAGTAGTATCCTTATTTTGGGGCATTATGAATGTGGGGTTGGTGTGACGGCGAACAAAGAGGGAGTTGCTTAAGAAGGATTGGATCTGACGGATTTTAATTTTGTTGATATTAAAATCGCCGACGATGAGTGAATATTCAAACAGTGATGCCATTGTTAGGATATTCCGCTCAATCGCGTAGTGAGGATGGATGTATACCAGGAATATGTGGATTTTCTTTTTATTGTGGAAGGGGATAGTGAAATGGAGACAATCATTGAGGGGGTTGTTAAGGGATGGGGGATTGGCTTTACCAAATTTGAATTTAGGTTTCAGGTGGATTAAAGCTCCACCCCTTGCCTTGTTAGTAATTGCATTTCCGTGTTTTGCCAAAGTAGACCAGTCTCTAAAGGTGAGGATACTGTCGGGTCCCGTCGGGTTCAGTATGTAGTTCGGCAGATTTTTTGCTCGTGCTTCTTATTTTGACATTTAGGACTCCATCGATGGGAGTTTTGGGTCGGTTTGGGCATTTCGGTGACCACGCTGCATGGTCGGGAGATCCACATGATGTGCATTTCGCAGGCAGAGAAGACGGGCGTTTGTCGGTGTCACGAGGACCGCTGCATTTTTGACATTTGATAGGAGTGGTGCAATTTTCACTTGCGTGGTCAAATAACTGGCACTTTGTGCAGGGGCTAGGGATGGGAGGAGGTGGGGTGCTGGGAGATACGGGGTAGTGCCTATATATAAAAAATAGGCCCCCGGAGGCTAGTAGCGAGTCGAACGTCTTGATATCTGGGGTTATTATGCGGATTAAACGTGTTGGATTGTTTGTTGCTCTGGATATTATTCGTTTACAATATCGGAAATTGCAGTTGAGTGAGCGGAAGTGTTCTGCAATTGTTGCATCTTCGATTTCATACTCCACTTTTTCAATTACCGCTGAATATGATTCGGGTCTTGGGAGGGTGGTGTTTCTGGGAGAGTACTGGGATTGGAGTTTGAAAGAGTTGATGGTTTTTTCGGTACTAAGAGATTTTAGAAGAATAATCGGATCAGTATCTGTTTTAAGGAGGATATTGTTTGCGGTTTTAATTATTATATTCGTGTTTCTTGGACGGAAGGATTGCCATATTGTGGAGAATTGGATGCGGGACATGGAAGAATTGGTAGTTGTAATGGAGTAATTGTATTTAAATGTTTTTAGTGGCTTACGTGTGTGTGGTGTAGGTTGTACGTTTGCGGTAGTCTTGGTGTTGTTGTTTGATGAAGGTGTCGATACGAGCGAAGTTGAGTTGGTAGCTTGTGATGTAGTTGTTTTTTGGCTGGAATTGACGATTGAGACTTTTTTTGGGGGGCGGCCTCTTTTTCTTTTTTTTTTAGCAACCCAGCGGCTTCGTCTTCATCCGACATGTTCGACATGTAGGATGAGCCAGCATCATCGGTATTCATGCCGACAATGCGTGGTTCGATGTTAAAAGTTTTATATTATGAATTATATTTCGATGGATTTATATTAAATTTTTCACAAATAAATTTAAGCAGGTAGAAATTCCCGAAAAATGGGTCTAGCGTTATCGTAGATAAGCGAATATTCGCAGACGTGTGCTCTCGTTGGCGTGTCGAGAACGACTGTAATTTTTAAATTAAATAAAACTAAATTATTTTTAAATTAAATTTAAATTATTTTTAAATTTAATTTAATTATTTTTCAATTAAACATTAATTTGTTTTTAAAATAAATCAAACTATTTTTAAATAAATTAAATTATTTTTAAAATAAAATAAATTAAATTACTTTTAAATTAAATTAAATTATTTATAATTAAAATTAAATTATTTTAAATTAAATCATTTTTAAATTAAATTGAAATACTTTTGAATTAAGCTAAATTACATTAACTAAAATTAGATTATTTTTAAATTAAATTAAACTATTTTTAAAATAAATAAAATTATATATATATATATATATATATATATATATATATATATATAAATTATATATTTTAAATTAAATTAAATTATTTTTAAATTAAAATATGTTATTTTTAAATTAAATTTAATTAAATTATTTTTAAATTTAATTGAAATATTTTTAAATTTAATTAAATTAAATTATTTTTTAATCAAATTAAATTAAATTATTTTTAAATTAAAAAATTTTAATTATTTTTAAATAACATTAAATTATTTTTTAAATAAAATTAAAATAAATTATTTTTAAATCAAATTATATTTAATTATATTAAAATATATTGTTTTTAAATTAAATTAAATTATTTTTAATTAAATTATGTTTAAATAAAATTAAATTATTTCTAAATTAAATTTAATTTTTTTTAAATTAAATAAAATTAAATTACTTTTAAATAAAATTTAAATTATTTGATTTAAAATTAAATAATTTTTCAATTAAATTAAATTATTTTTAAATTAAATTATATTATTTTTAATTTAAATTATTTTTAAATAGATATGAATTATTTTTAAATTAATTATTTTTAATTTAAATTAAATTATTTAAAATTTAAATAAAATTTTAAATTAAATAAAATTTTAAATTAAATTAAATTAAATAAATTATTTAAAATTTTTATTAATAAATTAAATATTATTAATAAATTAAAAATATTTTTAAAATAAATTAAAAAAAAATAAACTCATTTGAAATTAAATCAAATTGTTTTCAAATTAAATTAAATTATTTTTAAATTTTAATAAACTAAATTGTTTTAAATTAAATTAAATTATTTTTAAATTAAATAGAACAAAATTATTTTTAAATAAAACTTAATTTATTTTTAATTTAGATTAAATTATTTATCAATTAAATTAAATTAGTTTTATATTAAATTATTTTTAAATTGAATTAAATTATTTTCTAATTAAATTAAATTATTTTTAAATTAAATTAAATTATTTAAAAAAAAAATTATATTTAATTATTATTTATTAAATTAATTTATTTTTAAATTAAATAAAACTAAATTATTTTCAAATAAAATAAAATTATTTTAAAATTAAAATATTCTTAAATTGAATTATTTTTGAATTAAGCTAAATTATATTAACTAAAATTAGATTATTTTTAAGTTAAATTAAATTTATTTAATATTAAATTAAATTATTTTCAAATAAATATGAAATATTTTTAAATTTATTATTTTTAAATTAAATTAAATTATTTTTAAATTAAATTCAATTATCAGTAAATTATTTTTAAATTAAATGAAATTATTTTTAATTTAAAATAAATTATTTTTAAATTAAATTAAATATTTTTTAATAAAATTAAATTATTTATTTATTTATATATTTTTTAATAAAATTAAATTATTTAAAAAAAAAATTAAATTATTTCTAAATTAGTCCACTATTTTTGAATTAAATAAATAATTTGTCTTTAATTATACTAATAAAATAAATTAAATTATTTTTAAATTAAATTAATTTAATTTAATTATGTTTCAAATAAATTAAATTATTTTTAAATTAAATTAAAATATTTTTAAAATAAATTAAATTATTTTTAAATTAATTTAATTAATTTTTAAATTTAATTAAATTATTTCTAAATTAAATTAAATTTATTTAAAATAAATTAAATTTTTTTTAAATTAAATTATTTTTAATTTAAATTAAATGAAATTATTTTTAAATGTTTATTTTCAATTTTTTTTTTAATTTTTTTAAAATTATTTTTTAAATTAAATCAAATTGTATTTCTAAATAAAATAAATTATATTTATAATAAAATAAATTAAATTATTTTCAAATTAAATTAAATTATTTTTAAATAAAATTAAATTGTTTTTAAATTAAATAAAACTAAATTATTTTTAAATTAAATTAAATTATTTTTAAATTACATTAAATTATTTTTAAATTAGATTGAATTATTTTTGAAGGAAGCTAAATTTAGAAACTAAAACTAGATTATTTTTAAATTATATTAAATTTTTTTTAAATTAAATTAAATTATTTTTAAATAAATTTGAATTATTTTTAAATTATATATTTTTAAACTAAATTCTTTTTAAATAAATTAAATTATTTTTAAATTAAATTAAAAAAAAAATAAAATGAAATTAAATTATTCTTTTAATTAATTTAAATTAAATCATTTTTTAATTAAATGATTTTTAAATATATTAAATTATTTTTAAACTAAAATAAATTAAATTATTTTTAAATAATACTTAATTAAATTATTTTTAAAATAAATTGAATTATTTTTAAATTAAATTAAATTATTTTAAAATAAAATAAAATTACTTTTAAATTACATTATTTTTTTATTAATTTACATTATTTTTAAATTAAGTAATATTAGATCATTTTTAATTTAAATTAAATTATTTTTAAATTAAATTGAATTATTTTTAAATTAAAAAAAACTAAATTATTTTTAAATAAAAAATTAATTATTTTTAAATTAAATTATATTATTTTCAAACTAAATTAAATTATTTTTAAATCAAACTAAATTATTTTTTAAGTAAATTAACTTAATTGAGATTATTTTTAAATTAATTTTTTTTTTTAATTATTCCTAAAATTAAATCATTTATTTTTAAATAAATTAAATTATTTTTAAACTAAAATAAATTAAATTATTTTTAAATTAAATTAAATTATTTTTAAATTAATATGTTCTTAAAAAAATAAAATTAAATTGTTTTTAAATTAAATAAAACTAAATTATTTTTAAATTAAATTAAATTATTTTTAAATTACATTAAATTATTTTTAAATTAGATTGAATTATTCTTGAAGGAAGCTAAATTTAGTAGCTAAAATTAGATTATTTTTAAATTATATTAAATTTTTTTTAAATTAAATTAAATTATTTTTAACTAAATTTGAATTATTTTTAAATTATATATTTTTAAATTAAATTATTTTTAAATTAAATTGAGTTACTTTTAAATTAAGTTAAAAAAAAATAAAATGAAATTAAATTATTCTTTTAATTAATTTAAATTAAATCATTTTTTAATTAAATGATTTTTAAATATATTAAATTAATTTTAAACTAAAATAAATTAAATTATTTTTAAATAATACTTAATTAAATTATTTTTAAAATAAATTAAAATATTTTTAAATTAAATAAAATTATTTTAAAATTAAATAAAATTATTTTTAAATTACATTATTTTTTTTATTAATTTACATTATTTTTAAATTGAGTAATATTAAATCATTTTTAATTTAAATTAAATTATTTTTAAATTAAATTTAATTATTTTTAAATTAAATAAAACAAAATTATTTTTAAATAAAAATTAAATTATTTTTAAATTAAATTATATTATTTTTCAACTAAATTAAATTATTTTTAAATTAAACTAAAATATTTTTTAAGTAAATTAACTTAATTGAGATTATTTTTAAATTAAATTATTTTTTTTTAATTATTCCTTAAATTAAATCTTTATTTTTAAATAAATTAAATTATTTTTAAACTAAAATAAATTAAATTATTTTTAAATTAAATTAAATTATTTTTAAATTAATATGTTCTTAAATTAAATTGAAATATTGAAGTGAAAACTTCTATAACCGCGCTGAATGACATTTGAGTTGGGGGTAAACTGATATATTTACGTCATCGTCATCAATAGCTGCGTTCTATAGAAAAAAATTCTATTACTCAAAGATGTGTTCGAAAGAACTCGAAGAAACTTAATAATCAAAGTTTTTTTTGACAGTGTTGACAGAACAGAACGTAGCGTTTCTAAGGAAATATCAACCCTTAGAATTAGTGTGCAGTACAAAAGTACTTTTACCGGATGTAATAGTAGATGTACTAGTGCCGGGTTATTGGAAAGTTTTTGGCAGTGTTGACAGAACGCAGCGCCTCTAAGGAAATATCAACCCCTATAATTGGTGTGCAGTACAAGAGTATGTACGTTTGACGGATGTACTAGTAGATATACTAGTGCCGGGCTATTGGAATGTTCAGATTACTGGATTGTATCGATGAATTCATTCTAAATCACAAATCAGGCCCATCAAAGTTTTAGGCAACCAAATGTACTCGCGTGTTCTCCAAATTAAGGAAACTCCAAAATAAAATTAATAGTCAGCAACATAGAGATAAGAATATGAAAAAAACGCTTGCAATAGTTAATTCAGAAATTTCTAAACATCGAACAATTATAGCTGAGAAGGAGGAAAATCTAAACGTCGTAAAGAATTGACTGTAGGAGATTATCACTACGATATCTTCAAATCTGTCAGTACCTGGAATTACACGTCGTAGCAGATTGTTATAATTAGCAGATTAGTGATAATCTCCTACTTTTAATTCAATTATTAATTTGGTTCAAACCATGACATCTCATTTTAATTATGGGAAAGAATATTCCAAACAAATAGTTATTTACATTAGAGTGCGGAAACGTTGATTTTACATTGCAACAGCTCGTTTGGTTTGCTGGAGCATATTTGCTGGAGCATTGTAAAATCATTTCCGCACGAAATTTGTATTTGATTTTTTGAAATTTTTTGGCCGACAATTATTATTTAAGAGACAAATAGATTTAGATTATTTACAATATTGGAAATTATTTAATTGTGTAATGTTGGTACTCACGAACTTTGACATTTTAACAAATTCAAATTTGTTAGGTACATAATGTGTCATTTTTCCACATGTCAGACGAACAGTAAAATAAAAAAAATCAGTCTTATTTTCTACATTATCGTGAGAAATATGGTGTAAAGTAGCGTTTCCTAAATTATATTTTATTGTCTTATAATTAATTTATTTTGTAAGTGTCCCTGAAAGGTTAAAATTCACTGGTCACTTTACCGCATATTAGCCAAACATTGTTTGTAAAAATCTAGTTTCGCTGGACGTATACACGATGTCAAAGCTAGCTTTACAATTGAGGAGGCCAAAAAATTAATTTACATACACATAAATATTTAAAAGCAGTTATAAGGCATGTTTCTAAAAGTCAAAATTTCCATAACTAACAAATTGCAGACCCACCAACAAGAAATGTGCCAAATATCCTACCAACTCATTTTGCTGGCCTATCAACACAGAATCAACCAATCATTCAGGATTCAAATTCATATTCGACTAAACAGACAAGATTAGACAGACAAGACTGGACAGACAAGACTAGACACTAGACTATAATTCGCATTCCCTCTGGGTAGGCAGCTAGGCCGGTAAGTGTAATGACAAACTGTTAGTGTCATCATCATAATGATGACATTAATAGTCATTCTCCTTCGGAAGTAAGTTATGTTCCAGAATTAAATAAAATAATACTAACAAACTATGTACCAAATTTGATTAATTAACATACTGATAAATCCTCTAAACCGGTTTTAAAGCTGTTTTTTTCAAAAGTTTTCACTTCAGCCAGCATTGCCTGACTGCCTATATTTTTTTGAATTCAGCTAAATAAAATCGACTTTTTTAAATTAAATGAAAATTAATTATTTTAAATAATATTAAATTAAATGATTTGTGAATTAAATTGTTTTTAAATTAAATTAAATTATTTTGTATTAAAATTAAATTATTATTTTTAAATTAAATAAAACAAATTAATTTTTATATAAAATTAAATTATTTTAAAAATATTTTTAAAAATTTTTTAATTATTTCTAAATTAAATTAAATTATTTTTAAATTAAATTATCTTTAAATCGAATTTAATTATTTAAATAAATAAAACTAAATGATTTTTAAATAAAATTTAAATTAAATTTTTTTTATATTAAATTAACTAAACTGAGATTATTTTTAAATTAGATTATTTTTTTTTAAATTAAATCAATTTATTTTTAAAAAAATTAAATTATTTTTAAACTAAATCAAAAAAAAATATTTTTAAATTAAATAATATTATTTTAAATTTTTATTTAAATTATCTTAAATTTTTTTTTTAAATCTTAAATTAAAATAAATTAAATATTTTCAAAATAAATTTTTTAAAAATAAATTATTTTGTTCAAAATCATTTATTTTAAATTAATAATCTTTTAATTAATTTAATATATTTTTAAATTAATTATTTTTAAATTAAATAAAATAATTTTCAAATAAAATTTATTTATTTTTTTAATTAATTTAAATTAACTGATTTTTAAATCATATTAAATTTGTTTTTAAATTAAAAAAACAATTTATTTTTTAAAATGAAATAAATTATTTTTAAATTTAATAAAACTATTTTTAAATTAAATTAAATTATTTTAATTAAATTAAATAATTATTAAATTAAATTATTTTTAATTTAAATTAAATTAAATTATTTAAAAATTAAATTATTATAAAATTAAATTAAATTAAATTATTTTTAATTGAAATTATTTTTATATTAATTTAAATTATTTTTAAATAAAATAAAATTATGTTATTTTTAAAATAAATTATTTTTAAAATTAATTTAATTATTTTAAAATTAAATAAAAGTAATATTTTTAAATTAAATTAAATTATTTTTCAATGATATTAAATTATTTTTAAATTTAATTAAATAAAAATATTTTTATAATAAATTAATTTATTCTTAAATTAAATTACCTTAACTGACTAGTTTCAAATTAAATTTAATTTTCTTAAATTATTTTGAAAATTAAATCAAATAATTTCTAAATAAATTAAATTATTTTTAAAATAAAATAAATTAAATTATTTTTAAATTAAATTAAATTGTTTTTAAATTAAATAGAACTAAATTATTTTTACATGAAGTAAAATTATTTAAAAATTTTTTTTAAATAAAATAAAATAATTTTTACATTAAATTATTTTTAAATTAAATTGAATTATTTTTGAATTAAGCTAATTTAAATTACCTAAAATTAGATTATTTTTAAATTAAATTAAATTATTTTTAAATAAATTGAAATTATTTTTAAATTATATATTTTTAAAATAAATTATTTCTAAATTAAATTAAATTATTTTTAAATTGAATTAAATTTTTTTTAAATGAAATGAATTTATTTTTTTAATTTTTTAAATTTAAATGATTTGTAACTTAATTGATTTTTAAATGAATTTAAATATTTTTACACTAAAATAAATTCAATTTTTTTAAAATAAAATAAAATTCAATTATTTTTAAAATAAATAAAACTGAATAATTTTTAAATAAAATAAAATTATTTTTAAATTAAAATATTCATAAATTAAATTAAATTATTTTTGTCATAAGCTAATTTAAATCAACTAAAATTACATTATTTTTAAATTAAATTAAATTGTTTTTTAAATTGATTTAATTATTTTTAAATAAATATGAAATATTTTTAAATTAAATTAATATATTTTTATATAAAATAAAATTATTTTTAATTTTAAATAAATTATTTTTAAATTAAATTAAATTATTTTTAAATTAAAATTAATTTATTTTTAAATTAACTTAAATTATTTTTGATATATTTTAAAATTAAATAAAACTTAATTATTTTTTAAATAAATTAAATTATTTTTATATCAAAATAATTAAATTAAATTATTTTTAAATTTAATTAAATTAAATTATTTTAAAATTTAATTAAATTAAATTATTTTAAAATTAAATTAAATAATTTTTAAAAAAAATTAAATAATTTTTAAATTAAATTAAATTGACTGAGATTATTTTAAAATTAAATTTTTTTTAATTATTTTTTAAATTAAATCAAATTGTTTTTAAATAAATTTAATAAATATTAAACTAAATTATTTGTAATCTAAATTAAATTAAATTATTTGTAAATTAAATTAAATTATTTTAAAATTAATTTAAATTATTTTAAATTAATTTAAATCATTATTAAATTAAATTATCTTTAATTTAATTTAAATTACTTTTAAATTAATTCAAATTATTTTTAAATTAAATAAAATTAAATTATTTTCAAATTAAATTAAATTATTTTTAAAATAAATGAAAATATTTTTAAATTAAATATTTTGTTTTTAAATTAACTTAACTAAAATTATTTTTAAATTAAATTACTTTTTTTTTAATTATGTTTTGAATTAAATCAAATTATTTCGAAATAAAATAAATTATTTTAAAATAAAATAAATTAAATTATTTTTAAATTAATTTAAATCATTTCTAAATTAAATTAAAACGTTTTTAAAATAAATAAAACTAAATTATTTTTTTATAAAAAAATCGGCCGGCGCGAGTGGTGTAGTGGTGACGCTCGTGGCCTCATGTTAGAGCGCTAACTGACAGGTATAGAGGTCCGAGTTCTATCCCCAGCGCCGGCCGCATTTGTTCCAGAAGACAAATGTGTAAAATGGCTATTAGCGCAATTTACAATAACAACAGGTTTCTGGGCCTAAGTGAATGTGAAAGAATACAATAGGCTACCAATAGGCCGATGTGTTCGAAGGGTCGGCAAACCCGGTATTCACATCGAACCAAACTTTAAAAAAAAAAAAAAATTATTTTTAAATAATTTAAAATTATTTTTAAACTATGTTTAAATAAAATAAAATAATTTATAAATTAAATCATTTTTAAATTAAATTTAAATATTTTTTAAGGCAGCCAAATTAAATTAACTGAAATTAGATTATTGTTAAATTAAATTATTTTTAAAATAAATTAAATTATTTTTAAATAAATTTAAATTATATTTAAGTTATATATTTTTAAATTAAATAAAATTATTCTTAAATTAAATTCAATTATTTTTAAATTATTTTTTAATAAAATAAAATAATTTTAAATTTAAATTTAAAATAAATTATTTTTAAATTAAATAAAATTATTTAATGATTAATTAAAATTATTTTAAACTAAATAAAACTAAATTAATTTTAAATAAAATAAAATTATTTTCAAAACAAATTATTTTTCAATTAAATAAAATTATACTTAAATTAAATAAATTATTTTTAAATTATTTTTAAATAAAATAAAATAATTTTTAATTTAAAATAAATTATTTTTAAATTAAATATAATTATTTTATGATTAAATAAAATTATTTTTAAATTAAATGAAACTGTATTAATTTTAAATAATATAAAATTATTTTTTAATTAAATTTTATTTAAATAAAATAAATTGTTTTTAAATCAAATTATTTTTAAATTAAATAAATTCATTTATAAATTAGTGAATTATTTTTGAATACAATTTTTTTTTAAATAAACTAATAAATTAAGTTAAATTATTTATAATTAAATTATTTTTAAAATAAATTAAATTGTTTCTAAATAAATTTGAATTATTTTTAAATTATATATTTAAATTAAATTAAATTAAATTATTTTTAAATTAAATTATTTTTAAATTAAATTAAATTATTTTTAAATTAAATTAAATTATTTTCCATTCAAATTGAATTATTTTTAAAATTAATTAAATTAAATTATTTTTAAATTAAATAAAATTATTTTCAAATTAAATTAAATTAATTTATTTTTAAATTAAATGGAACCAAATTATTTTTAAATAAAATTTAAATTATTTTTAAATTAAATTAAATTATTTTTAAATTAAATTATATTAGTTTTAAATTAAAATGAATTATTTTTCAATTAATTATTTTTAAATTTAATTAAATTACTTTTAAAATAAATTAAATTATTTTTAAATTAAATCAAATTGTTTTTAAATAAATTTAATAATTATTAAACTAAATTATTTGTAATCTAAATTAAATTAAATTATTTGTAAATTAAATTAAATTATTTTAAAATTAATTTAAATTATTTTAAATTAATTTAAATCATTATTAAATTAAATTATCTTTAATTTAATTTAAATTACTTTTAAAATAATTTAAATTATTTTTAAAATAAATAAAATTAAATTATTTTCAAATTAAATTAAATTATTTTTAAAATAAATTAAAATATTTTTAAATTAAATATTTTGTTTTTAAATTAACTTAACTAAAATTATTTAAAAAAAAAATTACATTTTTTTTAATTATGTTTTGAATTAAATCAAATTATTTCGAAATAAAATAAATTATTTTAAAATAAAATAAATTAAATTATTTTTAAATTAATTTAAATCATTTCTAAATTAAATTAAAACGTTTTCAAAATAAATAAAACTAAATTATTTTTTTATAAAAAAATCGGCCGGCGCGAGTGGTGTAGTGGTGACGCTCGTGGCCTCATGTTAGAGCGCTAACTGACAGGTATAGAGGTCCGAGTTCTATCCCCAGCGCCGGCCGCATTTGTTCCAGAAGACAAATGTGTAAAATGGCTATTAGCGCAATTTACAATAACAACAGGTTTCTGGGCCTAAGTGAATGTGAAAGAATACAATAGGCTACCAATAGGCCGACGTGTTCGAAGGGTCGGCAAACCCGGTATTCACATCGAACCAAACTTTAAGAAAAAAAAAAAAAAAAAATTATTTTTAAATAATTTAAAATTATTTTTAAACTATGTTTAAATAAAATAAAATAATTTATAAATTAAATCATTTTTAAATTAAATTTAAATATTTTTGAAGGCAGCCAAATTAAATTAACTAAAATTCGATTATTGTTAAATTAAATTATTTTTAAAATAAATTAAATTATTTTTAAATAAATTTAAATTATATTTAAATTATATATTTTTAAATTAAATAAAATTATTCTTAAATTAAATTAAATTATTTTTAAATTATTTTTTAATAAAATAAAATAATTTTAAATTTAAATTTAAAATAAATTATTTTTAAATTAAATAAAATTATTTAATGATTAATTAAAATTATTTTAAACTAAATTAATTTTAAATAAAATAAAATTAGTTTTTTATTTAAATTTAAATAAAATAAAATTATTTTCAAAACAAATTATTTTTCAATTAGATAAAATTATACTTAAATTAAATAAATTATTTTTAAATTATTTTTAAATAAAATAAAATAATTTTTAATTTAAAATAAATTATTTTTAAATTAAATATAATTATTTTATGATTAAATAAAATTATTTTTAAATTAAATGAAACTGTATTAATTTTAAATAATATAAAATTATTTTTTAATTAAATTTTATTTAAATAAAATAAATTGTTTTTAAATCAAATTATTTTTAAATTAAATAAATTCATTTATAAATTAGTGAATTATTTTTGAATACAATTTTTTTTTAAATAAACTAATAAATTAAGTTAAATTATTTATAATTAAATTATTTTTAAAATAAATTAAATTGTTTCTAAATAAATTTGAATTATTTTTAAATTATATATTTAAATTAAATTAAATTAAATTATTTTTAAATTAAATTAAATTATTTTTAAATTAAATAAAATTATTTTCCATTCAAATTGAATTATTTTTAAAATTAATTAAATTAAATTATTTTTAAATTAAATAAAATTATTTTCAAATTAAATTAAATTAATTTATTTTTAAATTAAATGGAACAAAATTATTTTTAAATAAAATTTAAATTATTTTTAAATTAAATTAAATTATTTTTAAATTTAATTAAATTACTTTTAAATTAAATTAAATTATTTTTAAATTAAATAAATTTATTTTTAATTTAAAATAAATTATTTTTAAATTAAATTGAATTATTTTTAAATTAAATTAATATATTTTTTCGTTGATTTACATTATTTTTAAATGAAATAATATTGAATTGTTTTTAAATTAAATTAAATTATTTTTAAATCAATATATTTTTAATTAATTATTTTTAAATAAAATAAAATTAGTTTTAAATTATTTCTAAAATAAAGGAAATTATTTTTAAATTAAATTAAATTATTTTTAAATGAAATTAAATTTATTTAAAATAAATTAAATTAATATTAAATTAAATTATTTTCAATTTAAGTTAAATTATTTTAAAATTATTTTTAACTTAAATGACATTTTTTTTTAATTAAACTTAATTATTTTTAAATTAAATTATACTAAATTATTTTTAAATAAAATTTAAATTATTTTTAAATTAAATTAAATTATTATTAAATTAAATTAACTTAACTGTTAATTTTCAAATTAAATTTAATTTTTTTAAATTATTTTTAAATTAAATCAAATTATTTCTAAATAAAATAAATTCTTTTTAAATTACAATAAATTAAATTATTTTTAAATTAAATTGAATTATTTTTAAATTAAATTAATTTGTTTTTAAATTAAATTAAATTATTTCTTAATTAATTTAAATTAAATGACAAACTAAATGTTTTTTAAATAAATTGAATTATTTTTAAACTAAAATAAATTAAATTATTTTTATATAATACTTAATTAAATTAATTTTAAAATAAATTAAATTATTTTTAAATTAAATTAAATTATTTCTAAATTAAATTATATTATTTCGAAATTAAATTAAATTATTATTAAATTAAATTATTTTTAATTTAAATTAAATTAAATTATTTTTAAATTAAATTTATTATTTTTAAATTAAATTAAATTATTTTTAAATTAAATTAAATTATTTTCGAATTAAATAAAACTAAATTATTTTTAATTGAAAATTAAATTATTTTTAAATTAAATTAAATTATTTTTAAATTAAATTAAATAAATTTATTCTTAAATAAAATTAAATTATTATTAAATTAAATTATTTTTAATTTAAATTAAATTATTTTTAAATTAAATAAAATTATTTTTAAATTAAATAAAACTAATATTATTAAATAAAATAAAATTATTTTTAAATTATTTTTAAATTAAAATATTCTTAAATTAAATTGAATTATTTTTGAATTAAGCTGAATTAAATCAACTAAAATTAGATTATTTTTAAGTTAAATTAAATTATTTTTAAATTAAATTAAATTATTTTTAAATTAAATTAAATTTATTTAAAATAAATTAAATTAATATTAAATTAAATTATTTTTAATTTAAATTAACTTAAATTATTTTTAAATTAAATTAAATTGTTTTAAAATTAAATTAAATTATTTTTAAAATAAATAGAATTATTTTTAAATTAATTATTTTTAAATTTAATTAAATTGCTTTTAAATTAAATTAAATTATTTTTAAATAAAATTAAATTATTTCTAAATTAAATTTATTGATTTTTAAATTAAATAAAACTAAATTACTTTTAAATAAAATTTAAATTATTTTTAATTTAAATTAAATTATTCTTTAATTAAAAAAAAATATTTATAAATGCAATTAAATTATTTTTAAATTAAATTTGAATTATTTTTAAATTAAATTAAATTATTTATAAATTAAAGTAAAATATTATTGAATTAAATAATATTTTTTTTTAAACTAATAAATTATATTAAATTAATTTTAAATTAAACATATTTTTTTTTAAACTAAATTAATTAAATTAAATTATTTTCAAATTTAATTAAATTAAATTGTTTTTAAATTAAATTAAATTATTTTTAAATCAATTTATTTTTAATTAATTATGTTTAAATGAAATTAAATAATTTTTAATTGAAATTAAATTATTTTTTTAATTAATTTAAATTGAATGATTTTTAAATTAAATTAAATTATTTATAATTTTTTTTCTAAAATAAATTAAATTATTTTTAAATTAAATTAAATTTATTTAAAATAAATTAAATTATTATTAAATTAAATAATTTTTAATTTAAATTAAATTAAATTATTTTAAAATAGTTTTTAAATTAAGTAAAATTACATTATTTTTAAATTAAATTTAATTGTTTTTAAATTAAATTAAACTAAATTATTTGTCAAAAAAATTTAAATTATTTTTAATTAAATTTAATTATTATTAAACTAAATTAACTTAACTGTTTATTTTCAAATTAAATTTAGTTTTTTTGTAATTATTTTTAAATTAAATCAAATTATTTCTAAATAAAATAAATTATTTTTAAAATAGAATAAATTAAATTATTTTTAAATTAAATTGAATTATTTTTAAATAAAATTGTTTTTAAATTAAATTAAATTATTTTTTAATTAATTTAAATTAAGTGACTTAAATTAAATGATTTATAAATAAATTAAAATATTGTTAAACTATAATAAATGAAATTATTTTTAAATAATACTTTATTAAATTATTTTTAAAATAAATTAAATTATTTTTTAATTAAATTAAATTATTTTTAAATTAAATTATATTATTTCTAAATTAAGTTAAATTATTTTTTAATTAAATTATTTTTAATTTAAATTAAATTAAAATATTTAATAAAAAAATATGAATTATTTTAAGTTTAAAATTTTTAAACTAATTTAAAATTATTTTTAATTTAAAATATATTATTTTAAATTAAATTGGATTATTTTTTAATTGAATTAAACTATTTTAAAATTAAATTAATTCTAAATTAAAGTGAATTAATTATTTTTGAATTAAATATTTTTTTTTTATATAAATTAAATTATAATATTTTAAAATTAAATTAATTTATTTTTAAATAAAATAAATTACATTATTTTTACATTAAATTAAATTATTTTTAAATTTAGTTAAATTAAATTATTTTTAAATTAAATTAAATTATTTTATTTTAATATTAAAAAAAATTAATTATTTTTAAATTAAGTTAAATTATGTTTTAATTTAAATTAAAATAAATTATTTTTAAATTAAATTAAATTAAATTATTTTTAAATTAAATTGTTTTTAATTAGATTTAAATTATTTTTAAATTAAATTTAATTATTTTTAAATAATTTTTTTTTAAATCAAATTTAATTATTTTTAAATTAAATAAAACTAAATTATTTTCAAACCAAGTTTAATTATTTTTAAATTAAATAAAACTATATTACTTTTAAATAAAATTTAAATTATTTTTAAATTAAATTATATTATTTTGAAATAAATATGAATTATTTTTAAATAAATTATTTTTAAATTAAATTAAATTATTTCTAAATTAAAGTAAAATATTTTTAAATTAAATACATTTTATTTTTTTTTAAATAAACAATAAAAATTAAAATATTTTTAAATTCAATTAAATTATTTTCAAATTAATTTCAATTATTTTTAAATTTAAATAAATTAATTTTTTTTTTAATTTAATTATTTTTTTTTAAATTAAATTAAATTATTTTTAAATTAAATAGAACTAAATTATTTTTAAAATAAATTAAATTATTTTTTAATTAAATTAAATTAGTTATTAATTAAATTAAATTATTTTTAAATTAAATTAAATTATTTATAAATTTTTTCTAAAATAAATTAAATTATTTTTAAATTAAATTAAATTATTTTTAAATTAAATTAAATTTATTTAAAATAAATTAAATTATTATTAAATTAAATTGTATTTAATTTAAATTAAATTAAATTATTTTAAAATATTTTTTAAATTAAGTAAAATTAAATTATTTTTAAATTAAATTTAATTGTTTTTAAATTAAATTAAACTAAATTATTTGTCAATAAAATTTAAATTATTTTTAATTAAATTTAATTATTATTAAACTAAATTAACTTAACTGTTTATTTTCAAATTAAATTTAGTTTTTTAAAATTATTTTTAAATTAAATCAAATTATTTCTAAATAAATTAAATTATTTTTAAATTAAATTGAATTATTTTTAAATTAAATTAAATTGTTTTTAAATTAAATTAAATTATTTTTTAATTAATTTAAATTAAGTGACTTAAATTATATGATTTTTAAATAAATTAAATTATTGTTAAACTATAATAAATGAAATTATTTTTAAATAATACTAAATTAAATTATTTTTAAAATAAATTAAATTATTTTTTTATTAAATTAATTTAATTTTTAAATTAAATTATTTTTAAATTAGATTAAAATATTTTTTAATTAATTTACATTATTTTTAAATTAAATAATATTACATTATTTTTAATTTAAATTAAATAATTTTTAAATACTACTTAATTAAATTATTTTTAAAATAAATTAAATTATTTTTTAATTAAATTAAATTATTTTTAAATTAAATTATATTATTTCTAAATTAAATTAAATTATTATTTAATTAAATTATTTTTAATTAAAATTAAATTATAATTTTTAATAAAAAAATATGAATTATTTTTAAGTTTAAAATCTAAATTAATTTAAATTATTTTAAAAATAAAATAATTTTTTTTTAAATTAAATTGGATTATTTTTTAATTGAAATAAATTATTTTAAAATTAAATTAAATTATTTCTAAATTAAAGTGAATTAATTATTTTTGAATTAAATATTTTTTTTTTTAAATAAATTAAATTATAATATTTTAAAATCAAATTAATTCATTTTTAAATTAAATTAATTTAACATTATTTTTAAACTAAATTAAATTATTTTTAAATTTAGTTAAATTAAATTATTTTTAAATTAAATTATATTATTTTAATATTAAAAAAATTTAATTATTTTTAAATTAAGTTAAATTATTTTTTAATTAAAATTAAAATAAATTATTTTTAAATCAAATTAAATTAAATTATTTTTAAATTAAATTGTTTTTAATTAAATTTAAATTATTTTTAAATTAAATTTAATAATTTTTAAATAATTTTTTTTTAAACCAAAAAATTAATTATTTCTAAACCAAATTTAATTATTTTTAAATTAAATAAAATTATATTACTTTTAAATAAAATTTAAATTATTTTTAAATTAAACTATATTATTTTTAAATAAATATGAATTATTTTTAAATGAATTATTTTTAAATTAAATTAAATTATTTCTAAATTAAAGTAAAATATTTTTAAATTAAATACATTTTTTTTTTTTAAAAAATCAATAAAAATTAAAATATTTTTAAATTAAATTAAATTATTTTCAAATTAAATTAAATTATTTTTAAATTAAATTAAATTTATTTAAAATAAATTAAATTATTATTAAATTAAATTATTTTTAATTTAAATTAAATTAAATTATTTTAAAATATTTTTTAAATTAAGTAAAATTAAACTATTTTTAAATTAAATTTAATTGTTTTTAAATTAAATTAAACTAATTTATTTGTCAATAAAATTTAAATTATTTTTAATTAAATTTAATTATTATTAAACTAAATAAACTTAACTGTTTATTTTCAAATTAAATTTAATTTTTTAAAATTATTTTTAAATTAAATCAAATTATTTCTAAATAAAATAAATTATTTTTAAAATACAATAAATTAAATTATTTTTAAATTAAATTGAATTATTTTTAAATAAAACAAAAATATTTTTAAATAAAATTAAATTATTCATAAATTAAATTATTTTTAAATTAAATTGAATTATTTTTGAAGTAATCTAAATAAAATTATTTAAAATTAGATTATTTTTTAATTAAATTATTTATTTTTGGATTAACTTAAATAATTTTTAAATAAATTTGAAATATATTTAATTATATATTTTTAAATTAAAAAATTTGTAATTATTTCAGATGAAATTAAATTATTTTTTTAATTAAATTAAAATTAATTATTTTTAAATCAAATTAAATTAAATTATTTTTAAATTAAACTAAATTATTATTAAATTAAATAAAGCTAAATTATGAAAAAAAATATGTTTTTAAATTTATTTTAAATAAAATAAAAATATTTCTAAATTAAATTATTTTTCAATTAAATTAAATTATTTTTAAATTAACTTAACTTATTTTTAATTTAATTTAAATTAATTTTAAATGGAATTAACTTAACTGAGAATATTTTAAAAATAATTTTTTTTTTTTCAATTATTTTTTAAATTATATCAAATTATTATTAAATAAATTAAATTATTAATAAATTTAATTATTTTTAATTTAAATTAAATTAATTTTTATTTAAATTAAAATAATTTATTTTAAAATTAAATTTAATTATTTTTAAGAAAATTTAAATTGTTTTTAAATTAAATAGAATTAAATTATTTTTAAATTAAATCAAATCGTTTTTAAATTAACTTTAATTATTTTTAAATTAAATAAAATTAAGTTATTTTGAAATAAAATTTAAATTATTTTTAAATTAAATTAACTTAATTGTGATTATTTTTATTTTAAATTTATTTTTTTTAATACTTTTTTAAATTAAATCAAATTTGTTTATTTTAAATAAATTAAATTATTTTTAAATTAAATTATTTTAAAATTAAATTAAATTATTTTTGAATTAAACTAAATTAAATTATTTAAAAAAAATTACTTAGACTAGATTATTTTTAAATTAAAATAAAAAATTTTTAAAATAAAATAATATAAATATTTTTAAAGAAAATTAAATAAAATAAACTATTCTAAATTAAATTATTTCTAAATTATATTATTTTTAAATTAGTTGTCTTATTTTTAAATTAATTATTTTTAAATTAAATTAAATTTTTTTTAAATTAAATTAAACTATTTTTTTATTTAATTTAATTTAAATAATTTTTAAAATAAATTAAATTATTTTTAAAATAAATTAAATTAATTTATTTTAAATTAAATTAAATTAGTATTTAATTAAACTATTTTTAAATTAAATTAAATTATTTTTAATTTAATTTAAATTAATTTTAATTATTTTTAATTTAAATAAAATTAATTTATTTTTAAAATAAATTATTTAAAAAAAAAATATTATTTTTACATTAAGTAAAACTAAATTATTTTTAAATTAAATTTAAATTATTTTAAATTAAATTAAATTATTTTTGAATGAATTTGAATTATTTTTAAATTATATATTTTTAAATTATATTAAATTATTTTTAAATTAAATTGAAATATTTTTAAATTTAATTAAATTATTTTTAAATAATATAAAATTATTTTTAATTTAAAATAAATTATTTTTAAATTAAATTGAATTATTTTTTAATTAATTTAAATTATTTTTAAATTAAATTAAATTATTTTTAAATTAATTTAATTTAGTTTTAAATTATTTTTAAATTAAATTAATTTGTTATTAAATTAAACTGTTTTTAATTTAAATTAAATTATTTTTAATTAAATTATTTTAAATTAAAACAAATATTTATTAATTTAAATTATTTTTAATTTAAATTATTTTAAATTAAATGAAAATATTATTAAATTAAATTGTTTTTAATTTAAATTAAACTAAATTATTTTTAAATTAAATTAAATTATTTTTAATTTAAATCAAATTAAATTATTTTAAACTAAATTAAATTATTATTATATTAAACTATTTTTAATTTAAACTAAATTAAATTATTTTTAAATTAAATAAAATTAAATTATTTTTAAATAAAATTACAAATTATTCTTTAATTAAATTAAATTAATTTTTAATTAAATTAACTTGGTTTAGATTATTTTTAAATTAATTTAAATTATTTTAAAATGAAATAAAATTATTTAAAAAAAAAAATTGAATTATTTTTTAATAAAATAAAATTATTTTTAAATTATATTAAATTATTTATAAATTAAATAAAATTAAATTATTTTTAAAATAAATTAAATTGTTTTTAAAATAAATTAAATTATTTTTAAAATTAATTAAATTATTTTTAAATTAAATTGAATTATTTTTGAATTACATTAAATAAAATTATTTTTAAATGTGTATTGCAGGATCCGAGAAGGAATTAATTAAATTAAAATCCGAGAAGGAAAAAAAACTAAAGATTTGGCAAGACGAACTGACCCAGAACGGAATGAAAATGAACGCAGAAAAGAACAAACATTGTAGTGATATCTAATGATTCAATACAAACAAACATTCACAGTCAAATCAAAAACAAATAGAACAAGTAAAAGAATACAAGTACCTAGGAGTGACAATAGATGAAAAAGGAATCCAAGAAGCAGACATCAACACACGAATAAGAAACGCAACAAATCATATGATGCCCTGAATAAAATAATTCTATACAAAAAAAGATATAACGAGATTAAGAAAAATGAAAATATGTAAAGCAATATGCCGACCAACCCTAACATATGAATGCGAATCGTGGGTTTTAACGCAGCGAGAAATAAGTAAAATAAGAGCCACATAAATGAAGTACTTAAGGAAAGTATATGGAGTAAATATAATGGAAAAAATAAGAAGTGAAGATATAAGAAAAGAACTGGAACTTAAAGGAATAGAAGATTTCATAGAAGAGAGACAATTGGGATGGTGGGGTCACCTACAAAGAATTAACGAGAAGGCCCAAGTGAAAAGAGTATGGGAAAGCAGAATTAGAAAGGAAAAGAGACGAGGGAGACCAACGAAATCATGGGACGAGATGGTACGAGGATTGATAGAAAAAAGAGGGTTGCAGGTGAATGAAGCAAAGAAGATGGCGAAGGACCGAAAGGAATGGAAGGAATTAATTCAAAAGAATGTAAAATAGATAGGCAATAGCAAGTAGAAAGCTGTTTTGAATATATATATATATATATATATATATATATATATATATATATATATATATATATATATATATATATATATATGTATATATATATATATATATATATATATATGTATATATATATATATATATATGTCGTATTGTTTTCTCGGGGATTCCGCGTTGATGCTGAGGGTTGGCTCTGAAAAGAACCGGATTCTCGACGTTTCGGCGAACTAACATTCGCCATTCTCAAGAGATATATGCGTCCGTGCGGGTCAACCGTTAGACGCATACAGTATGCGTCTAACGGTTGACCCGCACGGAAGCATATATCTCTTGAGAATGGCGAATGTTAGTTCGCCGAAACGTCGAGAATCCGGTTCTTTTCAGAGCCAACCCTCAGCATCAACGCGGAATTCCCGAGAAAACAATACGACACAGGTATCTATCCGCGAAAACCTCAAATACAACATATATATATATATATATATATATATATATATATATATATATATATATATATATATATATATTTTAAATTAAATTAATTTTTTTTTAAATAAATAAAACTATTAGAAATTAAATTAAAATTAAAAATTAAAATTAAATTAAAAAAAGAAATTAAAATAATTTGTATATAAAATTAAATTATTTTAAAACTATTTTTAAATAAAATTAAATTATTTCTAAATTAAATTAAATTATTTTTAAATTAAATTAATTTTAAATCTATTGAATTACTTTTGAATTAAATTAAATTATTTTAAAATTAAATTAATTATGAAAAAAAATTCAATATTAAATTCATTATTAAATAATTCAATTGAATTATTTTTAAATCAAACTAAATTGGATATTTTTAAACTAAATTAACTAAAATTAAATTATTTTTAAATTAAATTAAATTAATTAAAAAAATAATAATAATTAAATTTATAAATTAAATTATTTTTAAATTAAATTAAATTATATTATTTTTAAATTAAATAGAATTATTTTTTAAATAATTTAAATTAAATTAACTTAAATTAGATTATTTATATTAAATTAAATTATTTTTAAATAATTTTTTTTTAAATTAAATAATAATATTTTATAATTAATTTGAATTATTTATAAATTAATTAATTTAAATTAAATTATTTTTATATAAATTTGAATTATTTTTAAATTAATTATTTTTAAATTAAATTATTTCAAAATAAAATGAAACTATTTTTAAATCATTTTTAAATAAAACAAAATTATTTTTAATTTAAAATAAATTATTTTTAAATGAAAATGAATTATTTTTTAATTAAATTAATTTATTTTTAAGTATATTAAATTATTTTTAAAATAAACTATATTATTACTAAATTATATACAACTAAATCATTTTAAAATAAAATAAAATAATTTTATAATTAATTAAAATTAAATTATTCTTTAAATAACTTTACATTAAAGTGAATTATTTTTGAAGTAAGTAAAATTATTATTTTTTTAAAATAAAAAAATAAATTAAATTATTTTTAAATTGAATTAAATTATTTTAAGATTAAATTAATTGAATTCTTATTAAATTATTTTTAAATTTAATTAAATTGAATTATTTTTAAATTAAAAAATTTTAATTATTTTTAGATAGAATTAAATAATTTTTAAAAATAAATTAAAATAAATTATTTTAATCACAAATTAAAATAAAATATTTTAAGTTTAAAATGTTTTTAAATTAAAATATTTTTAAATAAATATAAATTATTTTTCATTTAAATAAAAAAAAATTATTTTTAAATTAAATTAAATTATTTTTAAATTAATTAAACAACTGAGATTATTTTTAAATTAAATTTATTTTTTTTTAATTATTTTTTAAATAAAATCAAATTATTTCTAAATAAATAAAATTATTTTTAAAATAAAATATATTAAATTATTTTTAAATTAAATTATTTTTAAATTAAATTATTTTCAAATTATATTAAATTATTTTCAATTTAAATTAATTTGTTTTTAAAGTAAATTATTTTTAAATTAAATTATATTATTTTTAACTTAAATTAAATTATATTATTTAAAAAAAAAATGTTTTTAATAAAATTAAATTATTTTTAAATAAATTAAATTATTTTTTAATTAAATAAAATAAAATAACTTTAATATAAAATTAAATTATTTTAAAATTATTATTAAAAAAACTGAAATTATTTTAAGATTATTCCTAGTTAAACTTAATTATTTCTAAAGTAAACTAAATTATTTTTAAATAAAATTAATTTTAATCAAATTGAAATATTTTTCAATTAAATTATATTAAATTTATTCTAAAATTAAATTATTTTTAAATTAAACTAAATTAAGTTATTATTTAATTAAATTAACTTAAACTGCATTATTTTTAAATTAAACTAAATTACTTTTAAACTAAATTAAAAAAAAAATAATTAAAATATACTAAATTTTCTTAAAATAAATTAAATATAGAAACTGTTTTTAAATTAAATTAAATTATTTTTAAATTAAATTAAATTATTTTTAAATTAATTTAAATTATTTTTAAATTAAATAAAATTAAATTATTTTAAACTTAAATAAAACTAAATTATTTTTAAATAAAAATAAATTATTTTTAAATTAAATAAAATTATTATTTAATTAAATTAAATTATTTTTAAATTGAATTAAACTATTTTAAAATTAAATTAAATTATTATTAAAATAAATGATTTTTAATTCAAATTAAATTAAATTATTTTAAAATTAAATTAAATTATTTTTAAATTAAATTAAATTGTTGTAAATGAAATAAAATTATTTTTAAACAAAATTAAATAATTTTTGAATTAAATTGAATTATTTTTATAGAAAGCTAAATTAAGCTAACCAAAATTAGATTATTTTAAATTAAAAAAAATTATTTTTATTTATATTAAATTATTTTTAAATGAATTTGAATTATTTTTAAATTATATATTTTTAAAATAAATTAAATTATTTTTAACTTAATTTAAATTATTTTTAAAATAAATCAATTTATTTTTAAATTATTTTTAAATAAAATGAAATTATTTTTAAAATAAAATAAAATCATTTTTAAATAAAAAGAATTATTTTTAAATTAAAGTGAATTATTTTTGAATTAATTTTTTTTTTTTTTAAATAAACTATGAATTAAATTATTTTTTTTTTACATTGAATTAAAATATTTTTAAATTAAATAGAACTATTTTTAAATTAAAGTGAATTAATAATAAATAATTTATTTTAAATTAAAAAAAATTTAATTTTATTAAAAAATAATTTTAAAATAATTTGATTTAATTTAGAAATAATTTAAATAAATTTAAGAATAATTTTAAAATAATTCAAATTTATTTAAAAATAATTTAATATAAATATAAATAATTTAATTTAAAAATAATTCAATTTTAGTAAGTTTAATTTAGCTTTCTTAAAGAATATTTCAATTTAATTTAAAAATAATTTAATTTAATTCAATAATTATTCACTTTAATTTAAAAATAATTTAAAGTAATTTAAAAATAATTGAATTTAAAAAAAAAATAATTTTATTTAAAAATAATTCATTTTTATTTGATTTAAAAATAATTTAATTTAATTTTAAAAATAATTTAATTTAATTTAATGATAATTTAATTTAATTTTAAAATAATTTAATTCCAAAATTATTTAATCTAGTTTAAAATTAATTCAATTTAATTTTATTTAAAATTAATTTAATTTTAAATTTTAATAATTTTTTTATTGTTTTTTTTTTTTTTTAATAAACCAACAAATAATTTCATTTTTTTAAAGATTAAATTAAATTATTTTTAAATTAAAAATTTTTAATTATTTTTAGATAAAATTAAGTTATTTCTTATATTAAATTAAAATAAATTATTTTTAAATCAAATTAAATTAAATTATTCTTAAATTAATGATTTTCAAATTAAATTATTTTAAAATATATTTAAATTATTTTTAAATTAAATTAAATTATTTTTAATTAAAATTAAATTATTTTTAAATGAAATTTAAATTATTTTTAAATTAAATTAATTATTACTGAATTAAATTAAATTATTTTTAAATTGAATTATATTATTTTAAAATTAAATTAAATTATTTTAAATTAAATTAAATCATTATTATATTAAATAATTTTTAATTTAAATTAAATTAAATTATTTTTAATATAATTTCAATAATTTTTAAATAAAACTAGTTTTAAATTAAATTACATTATTTTTAAATTAAATTAAATTATTTTTCAATTAAATTCAATTATTTTTAAATTAAATTATTTTTAAATTAAATTAAATTTAAATTTTTTTTTTTTAAATTAAATAAAATTATTTCTAAATAAATTAAATTATTTTTAAAATAAAATAAATTAATTTTTTTTTTTTTTAATTAAATTAAACTAAATTATTTTTAAATAAAATAAAATTATTTTCAAATTATATTATTTTTAAATAAAATTGAATTATTTTTTAAGAAAGCTAAATTATATTAACTAAAATTAGATTACTTTTAAATTAAATTAAATTATTTTTAATTATATTAAATTATTTTTAAATTATATATTATTAAAATAAATTAAATTATTTTTAAATTAAACTAAATTATTTTTAAATTAAATCAATTTATTTTTAAGTAAAATAAAATTAATTTAAATTTAAAATAAATTATTTTTAAAATAAATTCAATCATATTTTATTTAAATTGAATTATTTTTAAACTAAATTAAACTATTTTTAAATTAAACTAAATTATTATTAAATTACATAAAAAAAAAATATTTTTAAGTAAAGTAAAATTATTTTTAAATTTAATAAAATTATTTTTAAATTGAAGTGAATTATTTTTAAATTAAATGAATTTGAATTATTTTCAAATAAAATAAAATTAAAATAAATTCAAATTGAGGTAATGTTGGTTTCGCGCGCAAAATACAGGGAATAGCCTTTGAATATTATTCAGCCAACGAATCCTATCTCTAGCCTCCTCGCGGCTCTCCCTGGGCAATGCAACGCCATTAAAGGGGAACCACTTGGCTAAGAGAAAGAAAACTTCGACAGAAAACCAGGGTAGGTTCACATGCCTAAAGGTGGCTGCCCCACAGGCGTACTAGGGTACTGAAGGTTGATAGACTACATATCCGAAAACAAATTATCAACCAAGAAAATTACACGATACACGACCTTTAGCATGAAAACACGGATACGAATAGGATGCTGGAATGTCAGAACGATGTTTGAGGGAAGCAGACTCGCACAAGTTGCACAAAACATGCAGCAATACAACATCAACATCTTTGGACTTAGCGAAACGCGCTGAAACGGGTTTGGTTTGAAAACCAAATCAGGCAACGGAATGACATTCTTGTAAGCCGAAATCACCTTCACCGGCAAATCGTGGAATGAGTTGAAGGTCGTGGCTCGATATAAAGTCAGATGGCGACAATTGGTAGAAGCCCTATGCCTCAATGGGGGAAACAGGAACTAAGAGAGAAAGAGAGAGAGATATTTAAATTAAATTATTTTTAAATTAAATTATTTTTAAATCAAAGCGAATAATTTTTGAATTAAATAAAATTTTTTTTTAAGGAGACAAAAATTAAAAAAATATTAAAAAATTATTTTAAAACTAAATTGAATTATTTTTATATTAAAATTTTGTATTATTTTTAGATGAAATTAAGTTTTTAGTGAATTTAAGCTTTTTAATTTAAATTAAATTAAATTATTTTTAAATTAAATTGTTTTTAAATTAAATTATTTTTAAATAAATTTAAATTATTTTTTTAATAAATAAATTTAATTTGTTTTTAATTTAAATTAAATTATTTTTAAATAAAATAAAATTATTCTTAAATTAAATTAAAATATTTTTAAATAAATTTTAATTATTTTTAAATTATTTATTTTTAAATTAAATTAAAATATGTTTTAATTAATTTAAATTATTTTTAAATTAAATAAAATTATTTTCAAATTATTTTAAAATAAAATAAAAAAATTTTTAATTTAAAATAAATTATTTTTAAATTAAATTGATTTATTTTTTAATTAAATTAAATTATTTTATAATTAAATTAAACAATTTTTAAATTAAACTAAATTATTATTAAGTTACATAAAACTAAATTATTTTTAATTTAATTCTGAATAAAATAATTTAAAAAAAAAATTAAATTAAATTAAATTTTAATTAAATTCAATTAAACAATTTTTGAATTAAACCAAATTATTATTAAATTACATAAAACTAAATTATTTCTAAATAAAATCAAATTATTTTCAAATTAAAGTGTTTTTAATTTGTTTATTAATTTTAATTTGTTTTTAATTAAAATTTTTTTTTTTAATAAACTATTAAGTTAAATTAAATTATTTTCAAATTAAATTAAATTATTTTCAAATTAAATTAATTTATTTTATTTAATGAAATTAAATTAAATTATTTTTAAATTAAATTAAATTATTTTCAACAAAAAATTTTAATTATTTTTAAATTAAATTAAATTATTTTTTAAATTTAATTAAAATAAATTATTTTTATATAAAATAAATATTATTTTTTAATAAAATTTAAATAATTTATTAATAAATTAAATTATTTTTAAATTAAATTAAATAAAATCATTTTAATATATAAATAAATTTAAAATTATTATTAAATAAAATGAAATTATTTTAAAATTATTTATAAATAAAATAAAATTATTTCTAAATTAAACTAAATTATTTTTAAATGAAACTTATTTTAAATAAAATTGAATTATTTTTGAATGAAATTATATCAAATTATTCTGAAATTAAATTATTTTTAAATTAAATTGAACTATTTTTAAATCAAACTAAATTAAGGTATATTTAAATTAAAGTATTTTAAACAAGATTATCTTTAAAATAAGCTAAATTACTTTAAATTAAATTAAACAAATTTTAAAAATAAATTATATTTTCTTAAAATAAATTAAATAAACAAACTATTTTTAAATTAAATTAAATTAATTTAAATTATTTTTAAATTAAATAAAATTTAATTATTTTTAAATTAAATTTAAATATTTTTAAATTAAATTAAACTAAATTATATTTAAATTAAATTTAAATAATTTTAAATAAATTAAATTATTTTTAAATTTAATTAAATTATTTTAAAATTAAATTAATTTAAATTAAATTAAATTATTATTAAATTGAATTATTTTGAATTTAAATTAAATTATTTTTAAATTTATTTAAATTATTTTTAAATTAAATAAAATTAATTTTTTTTTAATTAAATTAAATTATTTTTAAATTAAATAAAACTATTTTTTTCCAAATAAAATTTAAATTATTTTTTAATTAAATAAATTATTTTTAATTTAAATTTATTTATTTTTAATTTAAATTAAATTATTTTTAAAATAAATTAAATTGTTTTAAAATTAAATTAAACTAAATGATTTTTAAATTAAATAAATTAAATTATTTTTAAATTAAATTATTTTTAAATATATTTAAATTTTTTATAAATTATATATTTTTAAATTAAATTTAATTATTTTTAAATTAAATTAAATTATTTTTAAATTAAATCAAATTATTTTGAAATAAAATAAAATGATTTTTAATTTCAAATAAATTGCTTTCAAATTAAATTGAATCATTTTTTAATTAAATTAAATTATTTTTAAACTAAATTGTACTATAAATTTTAAATAAATTATTTTTAAATTACATAAAACCATATTATTTTTAAATAAAATTATTTTCAAATTAAATAAAATTATTTTTAAATTAGTGAGTTATTTTTGTATTAAATAAAATTATTGTTTTTTTTAAATAAGCTAATAAATAAAATTAAATTATTTCTAGATTAAATTAAATTATTTTTAAATTAAATAAAATAATTTTTATATAAAATTAAATTATTTTAAAATTAATTTTAAATAAAATAAAATTAGTTCTAAATAAAATTAAATTATTTTTAAATCAAATTGAATTATTTTGGAATTAAATTAAATTATTTTAAAATTAAATTAAATTATTTTTAGATTACATTGAATTATTTTTAAAATAAACTAATTTTAATTATTTAACTCATAAAATTAATTCAAATTAGATTATTTAAATTAAATTATTTTTAAATTAAATTAAATTTTGTTTAAATTAAATTATTCTTAATTTAATTTCAATTATTTTTAAATAAAATAAAATTATTTTTAAACAATTTTTTTTTAAATTCTCAAGGTTTTTTACGATTTTAACATCGTCAACTCTTGTAAGTATTTACCCTTTGGTAAATATCTCTATATCCTACGGTACTCATATTACCATATCAAGCGGGAGTCTGCGTTTCAATCTACGATTTCCATGTATATTGAGAAGTCGGCTTGCGAGAGTGATCGTGTGTACTTTGAGTCTATCAGAGTATGTGATGGAATGTTCTACAATCACTTCTTTGATGTTAAGGTCAACACAAGTTTGGTGTTAAGGTCGTGGTTAATGATACTATTTGTTACAAACCATGGTGCATTTGCAATCATTCTTAAGGTTTTTATTGAAATCTTTCTAGTTTCTCGATATTTGAGTTTCACGCTGCGCCCCATACCTAACTTTCATAGCTCCATACTGGTTTCAGGAGAGAGTTATATAGTAGAAGCTTGTTTTCCAATGAAAGTTTGATTTTGGGCCGAGTAGAAAATACATTATCCTTAGTTTAAGATTAACCTGATTTCTTTTTGTCCATATGTGCTTTAGCCATGTGAGTTTTTGATCTATGTGCTTACCTAGATATTTAGTTGAATCTGAATGAGGTACTTGCCGGCCATTTAATTTTACTGGTGGATAGATTTAGTTTCTGAGGGAAAAGGTGACGTGGACCGATTTTAACTCATTTGCTTGGATTTTCCACCTTATTATCCAGTTTTCTAGTGTATTAAGATGCAGTTGGATTCGTTTTGCTGCCACGACTGGATCTGAATGGGATGCCATTATCGCTGTGTCATCTGCATATGTTGCTGTTAGAGTGTGGGCTGTGGTGGTCAGATCTGCAGTGAACAGAAGGTAGAGTACTGGGCCTAGTACACTTCCCTGTGGTACACCGGCTTGAACTAATTTTAGATCGCTTACCTCGTCCTTGTATTTAACTGCAACATATCGATCACTTAAGTATGATTTAACTATTTCATACAAGTGATGTGGAAGTTGCTGTCTGATATTGTATAAGAGTCCAGTATGCCACACCTTGTCACACGCTTGTGCAATATCTAGAAATAGTGCTGAGCAGTATCTCTACGCTTCAGTCCTCACCAATCTTTCTAACGATTCTACGGATTTGCTCTACCGTTCCATGTTTTTGCCTGAATCCGAATTGATGTTGTGGGATTAGATTTTTGTCCAGTAGAATTGGAGATAGTCCTTTTAGTAAAAGTTTCTCGATTATTTTTGAGAAAGTGGGCAACATACTTATAGGCCCGTAAGAGGTAACTACATTTGCGTCTTTTCCTGATTTTGTTATTAAAATTATTTGGGCTAGTTTCTACTGCGCAGGAAAGTATTAGTATTATCTCTAACCCATTTACCGTTTTCTTGTCTAATTGGTGGGATATTATGTATTGGGAATTTAATTTTTCTCATTGCTTTCCATAGTGAGTAGTCGGTTATTTCAGTTAGTATTAGACTCTCTAAATGTTCTTGTATAGTAGGATTTTTTTCTTTATCAGTTATTTCAGTTGGTGTTAGACTCTCTAAATGTTCTTCCATAGTAGGATCATTTTCTTTCATTTTTTTGCATGGCTAGGAATAGCTGGACGCCCTTGGGTGAGGGAGTATTAGATTTAGATCCCCACCAAGGATGTTTGGCGTTAAAATCCCCTCCTGCTATGAGCCGTTTTCCTAGAATTTAAAGAAGTCTAAAGAAATTTTTTGTATTGTAATAAAGTTTTGTGTATTGTTCTTGTTTCACTGTGCCTTTTGGCGGACTATAAATTGCTGAGATTACCAGTGGACCTAACCAGTATTACAACGATGGTGATTGTAGTAGCTTGTAGGTAGTCTTTTCGGTTTTTTCATTTTCATAATGTTTAATTGATGTTTTTATTATGAGAGTGTGTCATGTCATGTCTTCGTGTGCCTTTCCGTCTGGATGATTCGTACCATTTATTGTGTATCTAGGTACTTTTAGATAGCTTTTCTCTGTAAAATGTGTTTCGGACACTAGCATTAAATCTACATTTTTATTTGTTAAGAAGGCTTGCAGTTCTTGTTTGTGCCCTTTGTGTAACGCCATTTGCGTTCCAGACTACTATTTTGAAATTGTTGGTCATTATGGCATTTTTGCAAGCATTGCTGTGAGAAGATTTATCATAGTGTTCATTCTTCCCATCAGTTGCATCATCATATCTTCTAATTTGTTTGGCTGCAGGTTAACTGTGGTTGTTTGTTCAGTTTGTTGCTGGTCGTTGGCGGTTTCATTGTTATTTTCTTGACTTATTTGTGCGTATGATGTATTCGGTTGCCTAAAAACAGTAGGGATTGTATTAGTTCTTAGTTTTGGGAAGAGTTTCTGTATCAATTGTTTCCGTATAATACAACCCTTATATTTGTCTGGGTAATTTCCTCCGCAGTTACAATATTTTACATTAGCGTCTTTTTCTTTCCTTTGACATTCCTTGGTAGAATAGTTTTCTGTGCATTTAACACATCATTTGAAGCAATAACTTTTGCTGTTTTTGCTGACTTTTATGTCCATAGGTTTGGCATCTTGTGCATTGTAGAATATCTCTTTTCTTATGTGGGGGTTCAAATTTTATTACCAAGTTCATTAGACGTTCGATTTTATAGATGTTCTTGTTATTTATACTAGCCATTAGTTCAACAAAGAATAATGGAAGTGGTGTTTTGTTAGTTTGCTTTACTATGTTCGTAATTCGAAATACATTATGATTTTTACTTTGTAATTCTGCTTTAAGATCGTTGATGTCCACCGAGGGATGCATATTCCGTAACACTACTTTGAAGCTTCTATCTTGTTTCCTTTGGTAGGTGTAGAATTCTGTTTTCTTGGTCTTTGATGCTTCGATGATAGGCAAGTATATTTCAGAATAGTTAGGTTGTATTTTCACCTGATATTGAGGGAGCGTTTTTAAAGTATAATCGTCTTTAGCAATGCAATCCAATAGCTCTTGTAGTGTACGGATGTTCTTCATGCCACTTACGAAGATGGGCGGTGTTTTTATAAAAAAATTTATAGGTTCGACTGCATTTTCGTTCTCTACCTTAAGGCTTTGGTATGAGAGGTTGCTATTGGTTCATTGGGGGCGTTCAACCAATAATCCTTGATTGTTGTTTGACGTTTTGGATTGTGTCGGGGCTATTTCTGGACCTTTTATTGTAGATTACATTTTCACAGTTCTCTTGGTTTGTTTTTTTCAGACCATTTGGTAGTTCCATATTAGTTTGTGGGAATAATTTTTAATGCCTTGCAGCAGAAGGTGGACCGCGGCGCGCGCACCCGTCCGCTTTTGCCGTTTGATAGTTTTTATGTCTTGTTTTGATTTGTAATTATATTCTGCTTACACGATTTGTCTTTGATGTTGGGTTTGTATTAACTTAGACACCAAAACTCCGTGGTTCACATTATAATGTAGTACCGATAATTAAAAGCACTTATACTAGCTTTAATTTAATATTTATTAGCACGTTTTAACTTATTGGCAGTTGGTGTTGACAGTACCGGATTCTATAAATAATATATTTTTTAAATTAAATTGTTTCTAAATTAAATTGAATTATTTTTGTATTAAGCTAAATTAAATCCACTAAAATTAGATTATTTTTAATTAAATTAAATTATTTTTAATTTAAATTAAATTAAATCATTTTTATATTAAATTTATTTTTTTATTTTTTTCTATGTTGCGTCTGTAGTGGACTCATCACAACACTCATATGCGTGCGGTAATATTAAGTTACTTTATTCATAGTTGGCACAGAAACTTCGAGCTGTCAGTGATGTCAAATTTTCGGCGAGATAGTTTTGAGGTTATGTGATGCGTGGAATCACAACAAAAATTTGCTCCCTGAAATTATGTATTTTTTGAATGGTATAAAGTTTATTTAGAGAAAAATTTTAAGTTAAAAAAACAAAAAGTTAACGTTAGATTGGTGTTAGTGTTAAAAATTGTGTTAAAAACAAAGTGGATTAGGTTTCAAGAAAATTATCGTTCGAAAGTTCAAATTATTTTAGTGTAAAATTTTCTTTTTCTTCCCTTTATGGAACGTAAAAAAAAGTACTATAATAATATATGAATAATATGTAATAGATCGAATGTGCACAGGAATAAGCAATCAACCGATATCAAATGATATCAGAAGAGTACTCGTTGTGAGTACTTGTTGTGAGAAATCGCCCCCGAAGGTGGACGAACTATAGGGAATAGTCAACAGCATTGGAATCAGGAAAGCAACGGGAAACTACCTGATTATGACATATCCCTAGTTAATCAACATGGCTAATTTCAAGGCGAAAATACCGGATGTGTGCACATGTATACACAATTGGATATTTAAACATACAGTATCTAAACGCAATTGGCTATTTATACATACAGTATGTATACGCAATTGGCTATTTATACATCTAGTATATATACGAAATTGACTATACATACAGTCTTCATTCAGTCTGTACCAGATATAGTGTTGAATTTTTATAGAGGTAAAATACAAAATGGACACTAATAAAAATGTCACTTAACTATAATCATACAATCGGTAAAAAAAGAATATGGATATTATGGTAAAGCAAAAAAAAATGAAGAAAAATGATTATGATACAGCAACGCCATTGATATAATTTGTCTAATATCTGCTTTGTTGTACTTTCGATTTCTTGTATTGATCAGTCTGCGTTCATAATACAGTTATCTGCTCCAATGTAGTGGATAAGGTCAACTGTGTGTAACGCAAATAGTAGTGGAGCTAATATGGTTCCTTGTGGTTCTACGACTTTTATACAAATTGATTGCGCTTTAATAGATATGATTGGAGCCAGCGTTGTGTTTTGTTTCTAAATCCATAGTCCATAGTTTCTCTAGTAGTGTATTGTGAGCAACACAGTCAAATAACTTTGACAAATCACAGAAAATTCCCACTGCGCCGTTTCCTTTATCTATTTCATTTATTAATTTTGTGCTTACATTTTATATTGCTGTTATTGTTGATTTGTCTTTGCGAAAGCCATGTTGTTGATTCGAAACTATTTTTATTTTGATACGGAAAATGTGATTCTACTTTCAATACAGTATTCTATTATTTTCGCTATTATTGATATTAAGGCTACTGGCCTGTAGTTGTCTAAGACAGTTTTATTGCCTCTCTTATGGATTGGTATAATCATTGATGTTTTCAAACAATTGGGAAAAGTGTCTGTTTTGAATAAACAGTTCACAATATCTAAAATTGATGGTGTCAATTCTGGTAGAACTTCTTTTATGATGTTGCATGGCAGATTGTCTGATCACGCATTGTTGTTTTTTAATCTCTGAAATATGAGAGTAATTTCTGAGTCGGTCATTTCTGCCAAAAATATGCTAATATGATTTGGGGATATGGTCATGATTTATGTTTTTTGGTGTTTTACGCTATTTGTATCGGTGCATTTTTTAAAAATTCGTTGAATTTTGTTGCTATATCTTCCTCATTGGAGATGATTTGGTTGTTATCTATAAATGGATTGATTCTTCAAGGTTTTGTTTGTTCTTTACCTTGTTAATGATACGTCATAGTTCTCTTTATTTGTGGCGTTATTGATTCTAGCATTATAAAATTTTCTATTTGTTTGAAATATCAGACTAATATGTTTTTTCTTCGCGTTAAGGTAGTCACTTTTTAGATCTGATTATTTTCTACAGAGTATAGCTTATGAAGTTCTTTGCTTGACTGTTTGATTTCTTGCGTTATCCATGGTTTAGTAACAATTTTTTTTAGTTTAGTAACAAGTTCTTTGATTGGGAATGCTTTATAAAAATGTTTTTGAAGATTTTTTATGAATTCTGTTGTTTTCTCATTGCAGCCGTCTTTATTTCAGTTGCTTTCCAAAGATTCTTCTTGTAAGTCTAACGTAAATTTAGATTTGTTCGTTTCGCTAAAGATTCTTTTGAACTCATATTGTGTTCTGCCTGTATGATTTTGTATATTTCCGCCAAGGAGAATGAATCTGTGGTCTGATAATATTGTATCATGAACTGAGATTCCTTTTGGATTTTTTTGAGCGAAAATGTTGTCAATAATGCTGCTTGATGTTTGCGTTACTCGTGTATGTTGGAAAATTTGATCTTTCAAGTACATATGTTCTCATGAGTTCTAGTAGATAGAATCTTTCTTTGGGTATTGGATTCGAAATGTATGTTGAAACCTTCTACTATTATTATTTCGTCATGCATGTTGAAAATTTTGTACATGTTCTTTTCCAACAATGCCATAAAGGTAGTTAAGGATCCTAGCATGTATAAGCAAACTAGTTTTATTTAATTTTTATTTGTCTTTATAATTTCATTTGAATTTTGTTTATTTGTTTTTCTATTGACATTAGGTTTGAAATTTCTTTACATTTAATTATATTTTTGTTGGGCCAGATTGCTAACCCGCCCCCCGTTTCGTCCGTGCGGTGGAATGAGCTGATAAGTGAATCTATTCTTATTTATGCGGACTTGATGTCATTTCACCATGTCTCGGTACAACATATAAAATCTGTTTTCAAATGAACGCTTAAAATTTCGATTTGGTTGTTTTTTTCTTTTAAGCTTTGGATATTCATGTATAATTATAAGTTTTGATTTTTTTCTGGAACTATTTGTATATTATTGGGCTTATTTATTATGTAGTCGATGTTTTTCTTAGCTTTTCTTAGCCATTGTAATTATATGAAGAATATCAAGTGCAGAAAAAAGATTTTTTGTAAATTTGTAAATCTGTACAAGTTTTTATAGGAACAAAAGATAAATAAGTAATAAAATTCATTTAAGGAAAAATTCCTTCAAAATTGGTATTGTTATAAAAAATTATGAGTACCAACATTGTTTTAGAAAATATTTACAATTAATGGAAGGCACTACAACAAAATGAATTGAAGGATAATTTATCATACTCCTTATCGTTAAACAATAAATACAAACTAAATAACATAGTTTGCCAATAATTTACGAATGTACTATGGAAATCATAAACTGTATTGATTCAAGAATAAATATAAAATTAGCCAAAAATAAACAAAGTTTTAAAAAATATATATTTGAAGGATTTTCTGAAGACCTCAGGAATGAGACCGCGACAGGAATAAAAAATTTGACAGTTAAAATTATTTCAAACTTTAGAGTCCAAAATGGGAATTAAAAACAATGGCATTGAGGAAAATCTTGAAGCAAAATATCAAAATTTATAATACATCGATGGAAACATGTTTGTATTCATTTTGGAATTCTTTTAGTGCACCACATCTTCATATTCTTTTGATAAGAAAATGTAATAATTTGGACATATTTTTAAAAACCTGTTTTTATACAAGATGCACTAAAAATAGATACAGATGTTATAAATGTAAACATTGATAATTATATTGGAAAAAACTTGAGAGTAGTGGGCTTAGTGCAATCGAACGAGCAGAACCTGAAAAACAAATTCGGTCTAATACCGAGTCAATCGAGCCCCTCCAGCCCCTTAAATCAACTAAATAAAAATGTACAATTCAAATCTAAAATAAAATCCAAAGGACGTCGAAAGATAAAGACTAAGCACACCACGTTTTACAAAAAAAAAATTACAGAATATAAAATGATCTGTATTTATTTTACTTTCTACCATATATTACCTACTTTAATTGTAATTCAAACCTATATTTCACTGATTTAGTGATACTTTGAATTTTATTTACGAGTTTATTGAGCAAGATTGTATATGAACTTTAATAAATAAAACTATAATTACTTATAATTGTGTAGTTTTTACCAAAATAATAACTCCAATATTTGTATATACAGTCAGTATGTGCAAATAGTCAATTGCGAATGCAGACTGTATGTATAAATAGCATATTGCGTATGTATAAATAGCCAATTGCGTATACATACTGTATGTATAAATAGCCACATCCTAAATTTGCAGTATTCATTTTGATATCTTGCTCGCGATTTATCTGGCAACAATGTATTCAATGTATTTGCAGGTATTTATTTCAATTCCAGTGGAGTGCAAGATATTTTTTCACCCATTTTAATTATAACCTTTAAATTAATTTAAATTGTCAATTATCAGTGTAACCAACCACCATAAAATTTTATGAACATGTTAGGGGCGATTTTTTTATTTAGAAATGGCAAAAAAGAGCGCAAAATAGAAAAAATACTATAAAAAACTAGTTCGTAAGGCGTTTTCCATCACTTGTCCATAAGAAAACTCCTCGCTACGGTCGTCGTTTTCCAAACTTGGACGCGCGCATTAAATATTTTTAAAATAAATTAAATAAAATTTATTTAAAACTATTTTTAAATTAAATTAAATTATTTTTAATTTAAATTAACTTAAATTACTATACTATAATAAACTAAAATAATAAACTTTTTTTTAATTATTTCTTAAATTAAATCAAATTATTTATTAATAAATTAAATTATTTTTAAACTAAAATAATTTAAATTATTTTTAAATTGAATTAAATTATTTTTAAATTAAATTCAATTATTTTTAATTTAAATAAAGTTCAATTATTTTTAAATTAAATGAATTTAAATTATTTTTAAATTAAATAAAATTAGTTTTAAATAAAATTAAATTATTCATAAATTCAATTATTTTTAATTTAAATTTAAATATTTTTTAATTATAATTAATTGAATTATTTTTAAAATAAATTAAATATTTTTAAAATAAATTAAATTATTTTCAAATAAAAATACTTTTAAAATTAAATTAAATTATTTTTTTAATCTAAATTATTTTAAATTAAATTACATTAATAAACAAATAAATTAAAATAATTTTTAAATTATTATTAAATTAAATTAACTTAATAGAGATTATTTTTAAATTAAATTATTTTTTTTTAAATTATTCCTTTAATTAAATCTAAATATTTTTAAATAAATTAAATTATTTTTAAATTAAATTAATTTAAATTAATGAAAATTAAATTATTTTGAAATTAAATTTAATTATTTTTAAATTAAATAAAACTAAATTATTTTTAAATTAAAATAAATTATTTTTAGATTAAATTAAATATTTTTTAAATTAAATTAAATTATTTTTAAATTAAATTATCTTAATTGAGATTATTTAAAAAAATTTTTTTTAATTATTCTTTAAATTAAATCAAATTATTTTAAAATAAAACTAAATTATTTTTAAATAAAATAAAATTATTTTCAAATTATTTTTAAATAAAATTAATTTATTTTTAAATATAAATATTCTTAAATTAAATTTATTTTTGAATTAAGTTAAATTAAATCAACTAAAATTAGAATATTTTTAAATTAAATTAAATTATTGAAGTGAAAACTTTTACAGCCGCGCTGAATGACATTTGGTTAGAGGCTAACATAATACATTTGCGTCATCGTCATCAATAGCTCCGTTCTATAGAAAAAAATCTATTACTCAAAGATGTGTTCAAAAGAACGCATATCTATCCGCATATGTATAAATTTTTTAAATTAAGTCAAATTATTTTTAAATAAATTAAATAATTATTAAACCAAATTATTTTTAATTTAAATTAAATTGAATTATTTTTAAATTAAATTTAATTATTTTAAAATTAAATTAAATTATTTTTAAATTAAATTAAATTATTTTTTTTTAAATAAAACTAAATTATTTTTAAATTAAATTTAGCTTATGTTTAAATTAAATTAAACATTTTAAAAATAATTTAAATTATTTTTAAAATTTATTAAAAAAAAATTAAATTAAAATAATAAATATTTGTAAAATTAATTAAACTATTTTGTTAAAAATAATTTATTTTAAATAAAAATTTTTAAATTAATTTAATTTGTTTTTAAATTAATTATTTAAAAATTAAATTAAATAATTTTTAAATGAAATTAAATTATTTTTTTAATTAATTTAAATTAAATTATTTTTAAATTAAATTAAATAATTTTTAAATTAAATTAAATCAAATTATCTTTAAAATAAATAAAATTATTTTTAAATTAAATTAAATTATTAAAAATTAAATTAACTTATTATTAATTTAAATTAAATTATTTTAAAATTAATTAAATAATTCAAAAATTAACTTAAATTGATTTAAATTAAATTTATATTAAATTTAATAATAATTAAATAAAATTATTTTTAAATTAAATTAAATTATTAAAAATTAAATTAAATTATTATTAAATTAAATTAATTTAAATTTAAATTAAATTATTTTTAAATAAATTTAAATTATTTAAAAATTAAATTAAATTTATTCAAATTAAATTAAATTATTATTAAATTTAATTATTTTTAAATTAAAAAAACTAAATTATTTTTAAATTATATTTAATTATAATAAAATTTAATTAGTTTTAAATGAAATTTAATTATTTTTAAATTAAATTAAATCAACTTAACTGAGATAATTTTCAAATTCAATTTATTTTTTTTAATTATTTTTAAAATAATTCAAATTATTTCTAAATAAATTAAAATATTTTTAAAATAAATTAAATTATTTTTAAATTAAATTTATTTATTTTTAATTTAAATAAAAGTTTTAAATTATGTATTATTATAATTACTTTTAAAACTTCTAATTTTAAACAAAATAAAATTATTTTTATTTTTTTTTTAAATAAAATAAAATTATTTTTAAACTAAATTATTTTTAAATTAAATTGAATTATTTTTAAAGGAAGCTAAATTAAAAAAAAATTGGATTATTTTTAAATAAAATAAAATAATTTTTATTTTAATTAAATTATTCTAAAAATAATTTTGCATTATATTTAAATTATATATTTTTAAATTAAATTAAATTAATTTTAAATTAAAATTACTTATTTTTTAAATAAATTAAATAATTTTTAAATTAAATTATTTTTTATGTTAATGATTTTTAAATTAAATGATTTTTAAATAAATTAAAATATTCTTGAACTAAAATAAATTAAATTATTTTTAAATTAAACTAAATTATTTTTAAACTAAATTCAATTAATTTTAAATTACCTTAAATTATTTTATATTAAATTAACTTAACTGAGATTATTTTTGACATAATTTTATTTTTTTAATTAATTTTTAAATTAAATCAAATTATTTTTAAATGAATTAATTATTTATTATACAAAATTATTTTCAGTTGAAATTAAATTAAATTATTTTAAAATTAAATTAAATTATTTTAAAATTAAATTAAAATATTTTAAACTTAATTAAATTATTTCAAATTTAATTAAATTAATATTAAATTAAATTATTTTTAATTTAAATTAAATTAAAATATTTTTAAATTATTTGAAATTATTTTTAAATTAAATAAAATTAAAATATTTTTAAATTAAATAAAATTATTTTTAAATTAAAATTAAATATTTTTAAATTAGATAAAACGAAATTATTTTCAAATAAAATTAATTTTTTTTTTTAAATTAAATTAAATTATTTTTAAATTAAAGTAAATTATTTTTAAATTAAATTTAATTTATTTTTAAATTAAATTAACTTAATTGTTAAATTAACTTTTTTAATTATTTTTTGAATTAAATCAAATTATTTCTAAATAGATTAAATTATTTTTAAAATAAAATAAATTAAATTATTTTTAAATTAAATTAAATTATTTTTAAATTAAATTAAATTATTTTAATTTAAATGAAACTAAAATATTTTTAAATGAAATTAATTTTTTTTTAAATTAAATTATTTTAAATTAAATTAAATTATTATGAAGTTAAATTATATTTAAATTAAATTTAATTATTTTTAATTTAAATTAAATTAATCTATTTTTAAATTAATTTTATTTTTTTTAAATTAAATAAAACTAAATTATTTTTAAATAAATTATTTTTAAATTAAATTAAATTATTTTTAAACTAAATTAAATTATTTTTAAATTAAATTAACTAAAAAGATATTATTTTTAAATTATTTTTTTTTAATTATTCCTTAAATAAAGTCAAATTAAAATTAATTAATAAAGTAAATTATTTTTCAACTAAAATAAATTAAATTATTTTTAAATTAAACTAAATTATTTTTAAAGTAAATTAAATTATTTTTAAATTAAAATAAATTATTTTCAAATTAAGATAAATTATTTTTAAATTAATTTAAACCAAATTATTTTTAAATAAAATAAATTTATTTTTAAATTATTTTTATATAAAATTAAATTATTTTTAAATTAAATTGTTCTTAAATTAAATTGAATTATTTTTAAATTAAGCTAACAAAATTAGATTATTTTTAAATTAAATTAAATTATTTTTAAATAAATATGAATTATTTTTAAATTATTTATTTTTAAATTAAATTAAATTATTTTTAAATTAAATTAAATTATTCTTAAATTATTTTTAAAGAAAATAAATTTATTTTTAATTTAAAATAAATTGTTTTTAACTTAAATAAAATAAAATAATTTTTATATAAAATTAAATTATTTTAAATTTATTTTAAAATTTTAAAATTAAATTATTTCTAAATTAAATTTAATTATTTTCAAATTAAATTATTTTTAAATCAAAGTTAATTATTTTTAACTTATATAAAACTAAATTATTTTTAAATCAAATTTAAATTATTTTAAAATTAAATTAAATTATTTTTCAATTAAATTATTTTTAAATTAAATTAAATTATTTTTAAATTAAATTAAAATATTTTTAAATTAAATTAACTTAACTGAGATTATTTTTAATTTAAATTCAATTTTTTTAAATTATTTTTTAAATTAAATCAAATTATTTCTAAATAAATTAAATTATTTTTAATATAAAATAAATTTAATTATTTTTAAATTAAATTAAATTATTTTTAAGTTAAATTAAATTGTTTTTAAATTAAATAAAACTAAGTAATTTTTAAATAAAATGAAATTATTTTTAATTTAAAACCCATTAAATTAAATTAATATATTTTTTAATTAAATTAAATTATTTTTAAATTAAATTAAAGTATTTTTTAAATTAATCTAAATTGTTATTAAATTACATAAAACTGAATTATTTTTAAATAATATAAAATAATTTTTAAATTAAATTTAAATAAAATAAAATTATTTTTAAATTAAATAAATTTATTTTTAAATTAAAGTAAATTCTTTTTGAATTAAATAAATTATTTTTTTTTAAATAAACTAAAAATTTAAATTTTTTTTAATTAAATTAAACAATTTTTTAATTATTTTAATTAAATAATTTTCAAATTAAATTTAATTCAAATTAAATTAAATTATATTTAAATTAAATTCAATTATATTATTTTTAAATTAAAATAAATTATTTTTAAATCAAATTGAATAAAATTATTTTTAAATTAAATTGTTTTCAAATTAAATTAAATTATTTTTTGATAAATCAAAATTATTTTTTAAATAAATAAAATTAAATTATTTTAAATTGATTATTTATTTAAAAATAATAAATTATTTATTTAAAAATAAAATAAAATTATTTTTAAATTAAAATATTCTAAAATTAAATTGAATTATTTTTGAATAAAGCTAAATTAAATCAACTAAAATTGGACTATTTTTAGATTAAATTAAATTATTTTAAAATTAAATTAAATTATTTTTAAATTAATATGAATTAATTTTAAATTAAATTATTTTTAAATTAAATTAAATTGTTTCTAATATAAAGTGAATTATTTTTGAATGAAATAAAATTAAATATATTTTTTAATAAACATAAATTAAATTAAATTATTTTCAAATTTAATTAATTTATTTTTAAGTAAAATTAATTGAATTATTTTCAAATTAAATTAAATTATTTTTAAACTAAATTAAATTATTTTTAAATTTAATTAAATCATTTTTAATTTAAATTAATTTTAAATAAAAAAAGATTAATTAATTTATTGTTAAATTAAAATTAATTATTTTTAAATAAAATTAAGTTAATTTATTTTTAAATTAAATTGTTATTAAATTAAATTAAATTAGTTTTAATAAAAATAAATTTATTTTTAAATTAAATTAAATTATTTTTAAATAAAATAAAATTATTTCTCAATTAAATTTAATTATATTTAAAAAAAATTATTTTTAAATCAAATTTAATTATTATTAAATTAAATAAAACTAATTTATTTTTAAATAAAATTTAAATTATTTAAAAATAAAATTTAAATTATTTAAAATTTAAATTAAATTATTTTTCAATTTAAATAAAATATTTTTAAATTAAATTAAATTCATTTTAAATAAAATAAATTATTCTTAAATTAAATTAACTGTGCAGAGATTATTTTTAAATTAAATTAAAATATTTTTAAATTAAACTAATTTATTTTTATATAAATTCAAACTATTTTTAAATTTATTATTTTTAAATTAAATTAAATTATTTTTAAATTAAATTAAATTATTTTTAAATTAAATAAAACGAAATTATTTTTAAATAAAATCAAATTATTTTTAAAATATCTTTAATTATAATTAAATTATTTTTAAATTAAATTTAATTATTTTTTAATAAAATTAAATCAAATTATTTTTAAATTAAATTAATTTATTCTTAAATTAAATTGAATTATTTTTAAAATAATCTAAATTAAATTATTTTTAAATTAAATTAAATTATTTTTAAATTAAATTAAATTATTAGTAAATTAAATTAAATTATTTTTAATTAAATTAAAATATATTTAAATTAAATTAAATTATATTTAAATTAAATTATTTCTAAATTAAATGAAACTAAATTTTTTTTAAATTAAATCAAATTATTTTTAAATTATTTTTAAATAAATTTTGATATTTTTAACTTAACTTATTTTTAAATTAAATTCAATTATTTTTGAATTAATCTAAATTAAATTAACTAAAATTAGATTATTTTTAAATTAAATTAAATTATTTTTAAATTAAATTAAATTATTTTTATACAAATTCGAACTATTTTTAAATTAATTATTTTTAAATCAAATTAAATTAATTTTAAATTAAATTAAATTATTTTAAAATTATACTAAATTATTATTAAATTAAATTATTTTTAAATTTAACTACATTATTTTAAAATTAAATTATATATTTTTTTATTAATTTAAATTAAATTACTTTTAAATTAAATTAAACTTAATTAAATTATTTAAAAAAAAAAAATTATTTTTAAATTAAATTAAAATATTTTTAATTTAAATTAAAGTATTTTTAATTAAATTAAATTATTATTAAATTTTTTTTAATAAAAATAATTTTAAAAATAATAAAAAATAAATTTTTAATTTAAATTAAATTATTTTAAATTAAATTAAATTATTATTAAATTAATTTTTTTTTAATTTAAATTAAATTAAAATTATTTTAAATTATATTAAATTATTATTAAATTAAATTGTTTTTAATTTAAATTAAATTAATTTATTTTTAAATTAAATTAAATTATTATTAAATTATTAAATTAAATTATTTTAATTCTAAATTAAAGTAAATTATTTTTAAATTAAATTAAATTATTTTTAATTTAAATTAGAATAAATTAATTTTAAATTAAAAAATTTTAATTATTTTTGTATAAATATAATAAATTATTTTAAAATCATATTAAATTAAATTAGTTTTTATTTAAATTCATTTATTTTTGAATTAAATAAACCAATTATGTTTAAATTAAATAAAACTAAATTATTTTTGAATAAAATAAAATTATTTTTAAATAAAATTAAATTATTCATAAATTAAATTATATTGAAATTAAATGAAATTACTTTTATACTAAATTGAATTATTTTTAAATTAAATTAAATTATTTTCAAATTAAATTAAATTAATTAAATTATTTTCAAATTAAATTAAATTATTTTTAAACTAAATTAAAAAATTAAAATTATTTTTTTTAATTAAATTAAATTATTTTAAAAATAAAATTAAAATAAATTATTTTTAAATAAAATTATTTTTATAATTTTATATTTTATTTTTATAAATAAAATAAAATTATATTTAATTAAAATTGAATTATTTTTAAATTAAATTAAATAATTTTTTTTATTATTTTAAATTAAATTACTTTTAAATAAAATTAAACTTACTAAAATTATTTTTAAAATAAATTAAATTATTTTTAAAATAAATTATTTATAAATTAAATTGAATTATTTTTAATCAAATTAAATTATATTTAAATTAAATTAAATTATTTTTTAATTAACTTTAATTATTTTTAATTTCAATAATTCTTTTTTATTTTTAAATAAAATAAAATTATTTTAAAATTATTTTTAAATAAAATTACATTATTTTAATTAAATTGTTTTTTTTTAATTGAGCTAAATTAAATTAAGAAAAATTAGATTATTTTTAAATTGTATTCAATTATATCTAAATTAAATTCAATTATTTTAAAAAAAATTTGAATTATTTTTAAATTAATTATTTTAAATTAAATTTTATATTTTTTTAATTATTTTTTAATAAAATAAAATCATTTTTAATTAATAATGAATTATTCTTAAATTAAATTCAATTATTTTTTGATTCAATTAAATTATTTTCAAATTAAATTTAATTATTTTTAAATTGAACTAAATTTTTATTAAATTACACAACCTACACAAATACACAAATCTACACAAACCTACACAAATTTTAAATACATTAAAATTATTTTTAAATTAAATTAAATTATTTTTAAATTAATTTTATTTATTATTAAATTAATTATTTTTAAATTAAATTAAATTATTTTTAATTAAAATAAAATTGAATTATTTTTAAATTAAATTAATTTTAAATTAAATTAAATTATTTTTTTAATTAGTTTAAATTAAATGGTTTTTAAATTAAATTATTTTTAAATTAAATTACATCAAATTATGTTTAAATTAAATTAATTTTTTTTTTATTAATTTAAATTAAATTACTTTTAAATTTAATGATTTTTAAATTGAATTAAATTATTTTTAAATTACTCATTTAAATTATTTTTAAATTATATTAATTTTTTTTTTAAATTAAATTATTTTAAATTAAATTATTTTTTTTTAAATAAATTAAATTATTTTAATTTAAATTAAATTATTATCAAATTAAATTATTTTGAATTTAGATTAAATTAATTTATTTAAATTAAATTAAATTATTTTTAATTTAAATTAGATTGTTTTAAATTAAATGAAATTGAATTAAATTGTTTTTAATTTTAATTAAATTAAATTATTTATAAATTAAATTAAATTTATATTAATTTAAATTATTTTTTATTTAAAATAAATTATTTTAAATTATTATTAATTTAAATTAAATCAAATTATTTTTAAATTAAACTAATACTAAAACAATTTTTTTGAATTTAAATTATATTAAATTATTTAAAATTAAATTATTATTAAACTAAATTATTTTCAAATTAAATTTAAATTATTTTTTTTTAAAATAATTAAAATTATATTTAAATTAAATTAAATTAAATAAAATAAAATTAATTTAAATAAAATAAAATTAAATTGTTTTTAAATTAAATTAAATTATTTTTGAATTAAATTTAATTATTTTTAAATTAAATTTAAATTGTTTTTAAATTAAATTAAAATATTTTTCAATTAAATTAAATTATTTTAAAATTAAACTAAATTATTTTTAAATTAAATTATTTTTTTTTATTTATTCCTTAAATTAAATTAAATTATTTTTAAATAAATAAAGTTATTCCTAAATCAAAATAAATTAAATAAAACTCAATTGTTTTTTAAATTAAATAAGACAAAATTAATTTTAAATAAAATAAAATTATTTCAAAATTTTTAAATAAAATTAAATTATTTTTAAATTACATTTTTTTTAAATTAAATTGAATTATTTTTGCATTAAGCTAAACTAAAATTGGATATTTTTTAATTAAATAAAATTATTTTTAAATTAATTTAAATAAAATAAAATAATTTTTATATAAAATTAAATTATTTTTCAATTAAATTTAATTATTTTTGAATTAAATTTAATTATTATAAAGTTAAATTAAATTATTTTCAAATTAGTTTAAATTATTTATAAATTAAACTAAATTAATATATTTTTAAATTAAATTAAACTAGATTATTTTTGAATTAAATTTATTTATTTTTAAATTAAATTAAATTATTTTTAAATTGATTTAATTTATTTAAAATTATTTTTAAATTAAATAAAATTATTTTTAAATTAAAATAAATAAATCATTTTCAAATTAAATTAATTTCAAATTAAATTTAATTATTTTTAAATTTAATTAAATTAGATTATTTTTGAATTAGAATAACTTATTTTTAAATCAAATTGAATTAAATTACTTTTAAATTAAATTATTTTTAAATAAAATAAAATTACTTTTAAATAAATTTAAATTATTTTTTAATTAAATAAATTTAATTAATATATTTCCAAATTAAATTGAATTATTTTTAAATTAAACTATTTTTAAATCAAATAATATAAAATAAATTTTTAAATAATATTTAATTTTTTTATATAAAAAATTATTTTTGAATTAAATTAAATTAAATTATTTTTAAATTAAATTAAATTATTTTTAAATAAAAATATTCTTAAAAAAATAAATTATTTTTAAATTAGGCTAAATTAAATCAACTAAAATTAAATTATTTTTAATTTAAACTAAATTATTTTTAAATTAAATTAAATTGTTTTTAAGTTAATTAAAACTAAATTATTTTTAAATAAAATAAAATTATTTTTAATAAGTTTAAATAGAATTAAATTATTTTTAAATTTAATCATTTTTAAATTAAATTGAATTATTTTTGGAGGAAGCTAACTTAAATTAACTAAAATTAGATTATTATTAAATAAAATTATTTTTAAATTAAATTAAATTATTTTTATATTTAATTAACTTATTATAAATTAAACTAAACTATTATTAAATTAAATAAAAGTAAATTTTTTTTAAAGAAAATATAATTATTTTTAAATTAATTTAAAAAAAAAAAATTTTTCAATTAAACTATTTGTAATTAAATAAAATAATTTTTAAATTAAAGTAAATTATTTTTTAATAATTTTTTTTTTGCTTAAAAGAACTAATAAATTAAATTAAATTATTTTAAAACAAAATTAAACTTTTTTTAGTTAAATTAGTTAAATTAGTTAAATTATTTGCAAATTAAATTAAATTATTTTCAAACTAAATTAATATATTTTAAATTTAAATAAATTAAGTTATTTTTAAAGTAAATGAAATTATTTTTAAATTAAATTGAATTATTTTTTAATTAAAAAAATTTAATTATTTTTAAATGAAATTAAATTATTTTTAAATAAATATAAATTATGTTTTAATTAAATAAAATGAAATTATTTTTAATTAAAATTTAATTATATCTAAATTAAATTAAATTATTTCTAAATTAAATTAATTTTAAATCAAATTGAATTAATTTTTAATTTAATTATATGAAATTATTTTAAAACTAAATTAAATTATTTTTAAATTAAATTGAAATATTTTAAAATTAAAATAAATTAAGCTATTTTTACATTAAATTAACTTAAACTAGATTATTTTTAGATTAAATTGAATTACTTATAAATTAAACATTTTTAAAATAAATTAGACAAAATTAAACTATTTTTAAATTGAAATAAAATTATTTTTAAATTAAATTATCTTTAAATTAATTTAAATTATTTTTAAATTAAGGTTCGAGGTTCCGAGCGAGTCCCATGTTAAATAATTTGTCAAGTTTAAGCTTTGAAACTTTTTATACATGAAGATCAATACTTTATTTATGTCCTTTTATGTCCTAATTTGAATGTAATCCTCCGTTTAGTTTATTCGGAAAAAAAAATCAAAAATGATGTTTTTTCGAAACTTATACACAGGTTCCTATGGTCTACAACCTTCCGTCCAACCTTTATTTATTTTTTTCGATATTAATTTCCTAACTTTTAGAAATAAAAAACTATTTACAATAAACTTAGATAATATTAAAACACGATAACATTAAAGAAATGTGATGTTCCCGATGTAATTATTTATATAATGTAAGTTATTTTTTTTGTTTTGAATCTTGTTTATCGACAGTAATTTACATGACAGATGGTTTGGCAACGTCGCGATAACAGCTGATTGTAAGAGTAAAGAAAAACATGGAAATATTTTGAACTTTTGAAAGTCTGTGGAACTATTTGACAGAATACACTCCAGCTTTTTACATAGATTATCTTCAATTTTTCGTGTTTTGGTAATTCGAGGTTTTCGGCCAACATTTTGGGCTAATAAAATTCTGATCCCTTTGCAACCAGTCGACTCATAACACTGATGTTGCCAGATCTTTTTGTCATTTTATAAGTCAAAAATAACGAAGTAATTTATTAACTTTACATTATTAAATAAATAATAATTACTAATTTTAAAATTTGTTATGTTATTATAAATAAAAGTAATGAATTTTAACAACTATTAGCATAATTGAAAATTTAGAAAAATTCAAGAACTATTTTGACTCCTCAGTTACGCTCGAACCTCCTTAAATTAACTTTAATTAAATTAGTGTAATTAAATTAACTTTTTTATTAAATTCAATTAAATTAGTTTAAAATTAATTATTTTGAAATTAAATTAATTTATTTTAAATTAAATTATTTTTAAATGAAATGGAATTATTTTTATTTAAATTAATTTATATTTAAACTAAATGAAATTATTTTTAAATTAAAATAAATTATTTTTAAATTAAATAAAACTAAATTATTTTTAAATATATTCAAATTATTTTTAAACAAAATTATTTTAAAATTAATTTTAATTTTTTTTTTAATTAATCTAAAATTAGATTATTTTTAAACTAAATTAAATTATTTTTAAATTAAATTAACTAAAATTAAATTATTTAAATTCAATTAAATTATTTTTAAATTAAATATTTTTTTTTTTAATTAAATAATTTTTTTTTAATTAATTATTTTTAGATTAAATTAAATTATTTTTAAATTAAAAAAAAATATTTTGAAAATAAATTGAATGACTTAATTAAATTGATTTATTTTTAAATAAAATTAAATTATTCTTTAATTCAACTAAATTATTATTAAATTACATAAAACTAAATTTTTAAATAAAATATAATTTTTAAATTTTTTAGATTAAATTAAATTATTTTTAAATTAATATAATTTAATTATTTTTAAATTAAATTAAATTATTTTTAAATTAAATTAAATTATTTTTTAAACAAATTAAATCATTTTTAATTTAAATTAAATTATTTTTAATTTAACTAAAATTGAATTATTTTTAAATTAAATTATGTTTAAATTAAATTAAATTATTTTTTTAACTAATTTAAATTAAATTATTTTGAAATTAAATGATTTTTAAATTAAATTAAATAAAATAATTTTTAAATTATATAAAATTATTTTTTTTAATAATTTAAATTAAATTAATTTTAAAATAAATTATTTTAAAATTAAAATAAATTATTTTTAAATTGCTCATTTAAATTATTTTTAGAATAAATTAAATTATTTTTAAATTAAATAATTTTTTTTTTTTTTAAATAAACTAATAAATTAAATTAAATTATTTTTAAATTAAATTAAATAATTTTGAAATTAAATTAATTAAATTAAATTATTTTTAAATTTAAATAAATTAAATTATATTAAAACTAAATTAAATTATTTTTAAATTAAATTAAATTATTTTTAAATTAAAAAAAAATTATTATTTTTAAATGAAATTAAATTATTGTTTAAATTAAATAAAAATTAATTATTTTTAAATCAAATTATTTTTAAATAAAATTGTTTTTAAATTAAATTATTTTTAATTAAAATTAAATTATTTTCAAATTAAATAAAATTATTTTTAAATTAAATAAAAAAAAATAATTTTTATATAAAAATAAAGTATTTTAAAAATATTTTGAAACAAAAAAATTATTTCTAAGTTAAATTAAATTATTTCTAAACCAAATTTACCTATTTTTACAATAAATAAATCTAAATTATTTTTAAATAAAATTTAAATTATTTATAAATTAAATTAAATTATTTTTCAATTGAACTAAATTATTTTTAAATTAAACTAAATTATTTAAAAAAAAATTAATGTATTTTTATATTAAATTAACTTAACTGAGATTATTTTTAAATTAAATTTAATTTTTATAAATTATTTTTTTAATTATTTTTAAATTAACCTAAATTATTTTAAATTTAAATTAAATTAAACTATTTTTAAATTAAATTAAAAAATTTTTAAATTCAATTAAATTATTTTTAATATCAATTAAATTATTGCGAATTAAATTATTATTAAATTAAATTATTTTTAATTTAAATTAAATTAAATTATTTTTAAATTAATTTAAATTATTTTTAAATTAAATAAAATAAAATTATTTTTAAATTTTATTGTTTTTAAATTAAATAAAAAAATATTTTTTAATTAAATAAAATTAAATTATTTTGTAATTAATTTATTTTTAAATTAAACATAATGAAATATTTTTTATATAAAATTAAATTATTTTAAAATTACTTTTAAATAAAATTAAATTATTTTTAAATTAAATTAAATTATTTTTAGATTAAAATGTTTTTAAATCAATTTGAATGATTTTTGAATTAAATTAAATTACATTATTTTAAAATTAAATTAAATTATTTTTAAATTATATTGAATTATTTTTAAAATATACTAAATTAAAATATTTTTTAAATTAAATTATTTAAATTAAATTAAAAAAATTTCATATTAAATAATTATTTTCTTAATTAAATTAAATTATTATTTATTTAATTTGAATTACTTTTAAAAAATATTTTTAAATTAATTTTAAATTAAATTAAAATTTTTTGAAAGTGATTTAATTTATTTTTATATTTATTATTTTTAAATTAAATCAAATTAAATTATTTTTAAATAAAATTAAATTATTTTCAAATTTAATTTAATTATAAAAAAAAAAAAAATTATTCTTAAACTAAATTAAATTGAATTATTTTTAAATCAAATTAAATTATTTTTGAAATAAATTAAATTATTTTAAAATTAAACCAAATTATTATTAAATTTAATTATTTTTAATTTAAATTAAATTATTTTAAATTAAATTAAATTATTATTAAATTAAATTGTTTTTAATTTCAATTTAATTAAATTATTTTTAAATTAATTTAAATTATCTTAAATTAAATTATTATTAAATTAAATTATTTTTAATTTAAATTAAAATAAATTATTTTAAATTAAAACAAATTATTAATAAATTAAATTATTTTTAATTAAATTTAAATTATTTTAAATTAAATTAAATTATTATTAAATTAAATTGTATTTAATTTCAATTAAAATAAAGTATATTTAAATTAAATTATTTTTAATTTAAACTAAATTAAAATAATTTATTTTAAATTAAATTATTATTAAATTAAATTATTTTTAATTTAAATTAAATTAAATTATTTTTAAATTAAATTAAATTATTATTAAAATAAATTATTTTTAATTTACATTAAATTAAATTATTTTAATTTAAATTAAACTATTATAAAATTAAATTATTTTTAATTGAAAATAAATTAAATTATTTTAAATTAAATCAAATTATTATTAAATTTAATTATTTTTAATTTAAATTATTTTAAATTAAATTATTATTAAATTAAATTGTTTTTAATTTCAATTAAATTAAATTTTATTTTTAAATTAATTTAAATTATTTTAAAATAAAATAAAATAAAATTATTTTTAAATTAAATTAAATTAATTTTAAATTAAATTTAATTATTTTTAAATTAAATAAAACTAAATTATTTTTAAATTAAATTTAAATTATTTTTAAATTAAATTAAATTATTTTTAAATTTAATTAAATTATTTTTAAATTAAATTAAATTATTTTTAAATTTAATTAACTTAAATGAGATTATTTTTAAATTAAATAAAACTATTTTTAAATTAAATAAAACTAAATTATCTTTAAATAAAATAAAATTATTTTTAAATTATATTTAAATTAAATTTAATTATTTTTAAATTAAATTATTTTTAGATTAAATTAACATATGTTTAAATTGAATTAAATTTTATTAAAACTAAAATAAATTAGATTATTTTTAAAATAAATAAAATGAAATTATTTGAGTGGTGTAAAGTTTATTAAATGTATTTTGAGTATTAAATGTATTTATCTTATTTCTGATGCGTTGTTCACCTATGTTTTTTGTGGTCTTCCTTTTATCTTCTTTTTTGTTGTTCTTGCCTTTCAAATTCTCTTTGTTTGGCTGTCATCTGGCATTCTTGTGAGGTGTCCGAACCAAGCCAACTTGTTTATTCTCTAGAGTAGTTTATATGCTTTCTATTTGCAATCTTGTTCTAATATGTTTATTTCTTATTTTGTCTACTCTTGTAACACCTTCTACTCTTCTCAGGTATCTTATTGCCGCTGCTGGTATTCTGCTTTTTATTCTTTGGTTCGTAGTCCATGTTTCACTCTCATATAGTGAGTAAAGTATTGGTCTGTATATTGTTTTGTACAGTGTTATTGTTTAGTATTATTTTATTCACAGCATAATTAACGCTTTACGATCAAAAAGTAGTGACGAGAGGGAAGTTCTGCAACTATTCGTGGCGAGAACCGGCCAGTATATACACATAAACAGCGGCACAAAGGGTGCAATTTGCCTATGCTGACCTCCATGTATACACGGCGCAAACCTTTGACACCGAACGCATAAGGGCAGAAACTTTAAGACCGATTCATTTAAAATGCGAGAATGAATAATGACTGTCACCCCCTTGAAACGCCGGAGCGCCGCCGGACGGTATTAATAACTCAAAGCCAGACGCACGTAACTAATCTACTGTTGTTAATTTCGTGTTCCAAGTTTCTTTTGTTATTTAATGTGTGTCCTATATATGTGAATGTTTCTACCTGTTCAATGTTTCTGCCATTTATTTTTATCTTCGTTACTACTTCTTCCTTCGCTATCAACATTGTTTTTGTCTTGGCTTCGTTTATAGTAATATTATGATTATTTAGTTCTTTATTGCACAGGTTGATGTTGTATTGCAGCTTTTCTTCATTGTCAGCTAATAATGCAAGGTCGTCTGCAAATACGCACTCAGAGATTGTTATTCTTCTTAGGTTGTGGTGACCTATTTCCATTTTCTTGGTTTTATCCTTGCTTTTCTTCATGATATTATATAGGAAAATTATAAATAATGTTGGGATTAATGTTCCTCCTTGTCTTAGTCGCTGTGTGGTAATCAATTCGCATGATATTTCGTTTATTGTTCTTTTGTAGTTGGATGTTTTATGGTATATACTTTGTTTAGCCTCAATTAGATGTTTCTTAATCTGTCTTTTCTGTAGTATTTCCCAGATCTTGTTCCGCGGAACTCTATCGAAAGCTTTTTCCAGGTCTAAAAATGCAATGTGTAGTTTCCTCCCTTGCTTTATAATGCTATCTGTAATTTTGCTTATGGTGAAGATATGGTCTTGGGTTGAGTGTCCTTTTCTAAATCCACTTTGTGCATTCTCCATTGTTGCCTCTGTTGCTCTTCTTAATTTGTTGTCTGTTATTGCTTCATAGATTTTAGCTGTTGTGCATAGCAATGATATCCCCCTATAGTTACTGCAGATTCAATTTTCTCCCTTCTTGTGAATGGGAAAAAATCACAGCCTTTTCCCAGTCTTTTGGTATTTGTCTCTTTTCCCATATTATATTTAAAATTATTAACAATATTTGTTCTCTATCGTTGCCCATATATTTTAATTTTTCTGATCTTATTTCTTCGTGTCCTGGTGCTTTACCGTTTCTTAATTTCTTGAGTAAGTTCATTTCTTCTTCCGTAATATTTTCCTTATCTTTTGTCCTTGCGCTACCAATTTCTGTATTTACCTCTTCTCTGTATCCCTTGTTGTTTCCAGTTCCTTCTAATAGTTCCTGGAAATGCTCTTGCTACATTTACATTACTTCCTTTTCTTCCTTTATTATGTTTCCTTTTTATCAAAGAGCTGCTTCAGTTTTACTTGTTTTCTTTTCTTACATTTTTTAGTGTTCTGTAGAATAATTTTTGATTTTCCGTGAAGCTTCCTTCAAGAGTATTTCCAAACTCTTCCCATGATCTGTGCTTTGCTATTTTTATTTCTTCTTTTGTTATTTTTCTTTGTCTTTTGTAGTCTTCAAAGTCTTTTTTATTTTTGGAGCTGATATATATATATTTTCCATTTTAGATTCTTTTTCTGAACTTCTTCTTTTATTTTGTCCTTCCACCAATGTGTTTTCTTCTTGTTGTGCGTATTTCTGGTTGTTTCACATGCTCTTTTTGCTTAGTATATATTTGAAGGTGCTCCATACTTCTTCCACATTATAAAAATTCGGTTTGTGCCTTTCTTTTATTAGATAATTAATCTGGTTTTAATAACAATTCCTTATCCGTTTTTCTTTAAGTTTCTTTATTCTAATTTTTACTATATCTCTTTCTTTGTTGCTTGTTTCTTATTTCTTTCTATTATATATTCTATTATATTTACTATATTCTTTTACTTTTAGTTCCGCGATTACCAGGTAGTGATCGCTTCCTATTTCGCTACCTTTTTTACTTGCACATAATTCACATTTGATTTCTGTGCTTTGTTAGTTAGAAAGTAATCTATTATTGGTTTTTCTGCTCTGCTTCTTTCTATCCTAGTGTATTTGTGGATTTCTTTATGTTCGAAGTATGTGTTTAATATTGATAATTCGTTTATGACACAAAAATCTAGCAGTCTTTTTCCGTTGTTGTTCCTATTTGTCTCTCCATCTCTTCCCATTATGTCTTCCACACTCTTGTTTTTATTCCCCACTCTGGCATTTAAATCCCCCACTATAAAGATAGGTTCTTCCTTTTTTCATATTCCAGTTGCACTTGATCCCAGAATTCATCTTTGCTTGTTTTTCTCTCATCTTCCTTACTTCCTATACTATCATTATATTTGCTGTTAGTTTGGCATTATCTACTATTTGTATTGTAAGTATCCGTTCGTTTATACAGTCCCACGTTTCTATTGATTGTTACAAGTTTCCATTTATACTACATCCAACAACAGCTCTTGCCCTTTCATTGACTTCAACTCCCTGGTACAGAAATATGTGGTTATTCTTTAATCTTGTTATTCCTCTCCCTTTCTTTCTCGTTTCTGTAATGGCAATTTTTTTTTCTTCTATTAGTTCTATCTCTTTTCCCTGCAGGCTTCTATTCTTCCATGCTCCCAGTCGTATAGTCCCTTTCGTTTGCCTTTTCGTCTCCATGTTATTTTTTTTTAGCCAGAAGGCTTTTTAGTTTTCCTTTTTTGTCTCATACATATACTTCTCCATTACAAATCAATTTTTGATATCCGATTTAACTCGTTTTCCGCTTGTTTTCATTTGCTTGGCCATGCTTCTAATTTCTATTTGGATTTTGTTTTCTTCACATGTTAATTCGTTCTAAATGTATGTATCAGTTTCTTTTAATTTACTTTTCTCCATTTGCTTTTGTTCCCAGTTTGTTACTTCCACTACTATAATTTCGTTCTCTTTTCCATTATTTTTAGTATTTATCTTGTTAATGTCTACTTTGATCTGCAGTTGTTGTGAGAATAATTTTCCTATGTCGCCTTCCGTTTTGTGGGCCGTTTTTTAGTCCTTTTATTATTAGATTGTTTCTCTTCTTCTTCTTTTCTTCTATTTCCGCTCGGTTTTCTAGCGTCTCAATTCTAGCTACTAGATCCCTTTTTTCCCTACCCCATGCTTCTTCCTATCTTTCAAATTCTATTTTCATTCCTCTTATTTCCTGTTTTAATTTGTTTGTGATCTGCTTCTTTTGTTTTATTATAGTTTGTAGCATTATTTCTATTTTTTCCATGTTTTGTCCTACTTCGAACCCTTTTTTACTCACTATATTATTCTCTGTTTTATTATGCGATTTCTCTTCCCTTTGTTTTTGTTCCGGTGACCTTAAAACCTTCTTGTTCTTAGTAAATATTTTTTCGCTGTCTTGTTCCTCCACTTCTCTGTCTCTTTTCTACCTAACATCTGTTTTAACGGCACTTTATTTAATATTATTACCAAAGTAACTAGTTGGAACTTTTAATTGCTAAACGCCACTGCTTCTAAGCGCCGCCGGTCCCGCACCGCTTGCGTCTTTCACTGCTCATCGCTTGTCACGCTGCCTGGCGAACGTTTTAACCTCGCATACACAATATTTTATTTTGTCTTTTACCACCTTATATGTAATTGGTTCATTACGCTTTTAATAATTATTTTACCTCTATACTTATAACTCGCTAATATTTACCACTGGCACGATAATTCTCGTTTTCCGGTTAAATTTTCGGTGTTTGGTGGCACTCTCGATTAACCCTCGACCGTGGAATTTAATAGACTAATTTAATTAAATTAAAAAATAATTTAATTTAATTTGAAAGTAATTTGATTTTATTTAATATATTTTAAAAATAATTTTATTTAATTTGAAAAAAAATAATTAAATAAATTTAATAATATTCTAAAATATTCTAATTTACGTTAATTTATCTATATATATATATATATATATATATATATATATATATATATATATATATATATATATAAATATCAATGATACAAATCCTTTCAGATCCTCGTCATTTGAGTCTATTCATACATATTATTAAAAAAATATGCCAAAAAAATCGATTCATACATATTAATAATAAAATATGCCAAAAAATATATCAACTTTTTCGACTTTTTGGACTCAAATACCCCGTTGTTCCATACCCGGGGTACCCGGGTACCCATATATAAATAAATAGTTTAACTTATTTCTAGGATAAAAATATTACTTCTCACATAAACAAACGAATTTATTTTACTTTTATTTCATTTTATTATAAAACTTACTAAACATTATACATAATGTTCAATAATAAATCAATAATGTTCAATTTATTATTGGAAACATGCGTCACATTTTACTAGAGCTTTATAATGTTCATCGCAAACTGGTTTGTTACATTCTTTACACGATTTTCGCGTTTTTTCTCAGTTTTTTATAGACGCCCTGATAACAAGTATGACATGATCCTACAACATTTTTAGTCCATTGGAATCTATCAGTTCAGGAGACCCGCCTGACTCACTTGATGTTATTGCCCTGCTTGTAGGATCTATTGGTTTTCCATAGATGCTTTCTATGCCATTCCTACTGACAATCCTATGACAATCATGGTAAAATTTCTCATAATTTGCATATTTTGAGATCATTCTTGAATCGCTTGCATACATAATTCTTCACATAATTTTCGTAAAAATAATCGGCGCTCGTTTGTTTTTGATTATCATTTTATTATTTTGATGATAAACGACATGGTTTGCAAGACTGTCGATATCCCAAATACAAAAAAAATGCAAGAGGCAATCGGTTAGTCCGCCTGTGGGTTGTCTAAGGGCCCAACGTCTGATACAATATATCCACACCAATTTTTGCAAGTTGCTGCATCTAAGTGCATCGTTGATAGAAGTATAACAAATTTTTTTTTAATAGTAACATAAGAGCATAGAGTAACTTTTTCATGAAACCCAAATAGAGGAAAGAAGGAATGTATTTTTTTTTACAATTATTTATGTTTCAACAATATATGCTTTGCTAAAAGTAAAGTAGTAAAAAAATATTTCTCTCGTATCCTTTATATTTTGCAGCTAAATCTTTTACTATACTTCGACCTTGATTTATTTTACGGCCAGTTGTTATTTTGCCATTGTTAAATTGGACCTTTTAATGGATATGAATTTTCAGATATCAGATATCTAAATTTCACATATCCACCATATTTTGACTCCATACTTTGCCCACCCGGCGGTTTTATTTATAGAAATAAGGTTTTTCGGGTAGTGAAATACTCTATGGGAAATCCCGAGTTATAATGTGAAAATCTGCGGGTATTAAAACTATTTTATTGAATGAAAAACCCATGCGGGTACCCGGGTATTGAACAACGTTGTATCGACTGAAATTATTTTTAATTCAAATTAAATTATTTTTAAATGAAATAAAATTATTTTTAATTTAAATAAAATTATATATAAATTAAATAAAACAAAATTATTTTTAAATAAAATTAAATTCTTTCTAAATTAAATTAAATTATTTTTAAATTAAATATTTTTTTTTAATTAAATATAATTAAATTATTTTAAAAAAAAATTAATTAAAATTAAATTATTATCAAATTAAATCAACTTTTTTTTTAAATTTAATTAAATTAAATTATTTTTAAATTAAATTATTTTTAGATTAAATTACATTATTTTTAAAACAACAAATTATTTTTAAATTAAATTATTTTTTTGTAAATTAAATAAAAATAAATTATTTTTAAAATAAATTCATGAAGAATTTCAATTTAAATTGAATTATTTTTAAACAAAATTTTTATAAAATTAAATTAATTTTTTTTTAATGAAATTGAATTATTTTTAAATTAAAAAAAAAAATATTATCAAATAAAATCAAATTATTTTCAAACTAAATTAAACTATTTTTAAATTTAATTAAATTAAATTATTTTTTAGGAAAATTAATTTTTTTTTAATTTAAATTAAACTAAAATATTTAAATTATTTTTAAATGAAATTAAATTAAATTATTTTTGAATTAAAGTATAATACATTATTTTTAAAATAAATTATGTTATTTTTAATTTTAATTAAATTATTTTTGAATTAAAATAAATAAAATTAAATTACTTTTAAATTAAAATGATATTAAATTGAATTATTTTGAAACAAATTTAAATTATTTTTAAATTAAATAAAATTTAATTAATTTTAAATTAAATATAAATTATTTTAAAATTATTTTTAAATAAATTAAATTATTTTTCAATAAAATTTAATTATATTTAACTTAAATTAAATTAACTTTATTATTAAATTATTTTTAAAATAAATTAAATTAAATTACTTCTAAATTAAATTAATTTATTTTCAAATTAAATAAAATTATTTTAAATTACATTATTTTCAATTTAAATTAAATTAAACTATTTTTAAATTAAATTAAATAATTTTTAAATTAAATTAAATTATTTTTAAATTAAATTAAATAATTTGAAATTAAATTAAATTATTATTAAACTAAATTTTTTTTAATTTAAATTTAAATACGATATTTTCAAATAAAATAAAATTTATTTTAAATTAAATTAATTTAAATTATTATTAAAATAAATTATTTATAATTTAAATTAAATTAAATTACTTTTAAATTAATTTCAATTATTTTATTTTAAATAAAATTAAATTATATTTAAATTAAATTGTTTTTAAATTAATTTAAATTATTTTTAAATTAAATGAAATTAAATTATTTGTAAATTGAATTAAATTATTTTTAAATTAAATTATTTTTAAATTATATAAAAATAAATTATTTTTAAATAAAATTTAAATTATTTAAATTTTTTTTTTTTAATTAAATTATGTATGAATTAAATTTAATTATTTTGAACTAATAATAAATTATTTTGAAATTTAATTATTTTTAAAATAAATTAAAATGTTTTTAAATTAAATATTTTTAAAATAAATTAAATAAAATTAAACTATTTTTAAATTAAATGAAATTATTTTTAAATTAAATTAAATTATTTTTAAATTAAATAATTTTAAATTAAATTAAATTATTTTTAAATCAAATCATTTTTTTTTAAATTTAATTAAATTATTTTTAAATAAAATTGTATCATTTTTAATTTAAATAAAATTAAATTATTTTTAAATTAACTAAAATTATTTTTAAATTAAATTATTTTTAAATTAAATTATTTTTATATTTAAATTATTTTTAAATTAAATTGATTTTTTTAGAATTTAATTATAATTGTTTTATTTAATTAAAAAAAAAATTAATTTAAAAATATTTTTATTTGATTTAAAAATAATTTAATTTTATTTAATTTAAAAATAATTTAAATTAATTTAAAAATAATTTGATTTTTAAATTAAATTATTTTTAAATTAATTTAAATTATTTATTAATTAATTAAAATACAATTATTTTTAAATCAAACTAAATTATTTTTAAATTAAATTATTTTTCAATTAATTTGAATTATCTTTAAAATAAATTAAATTAAATTATTAAAAAAAAAACGGATCTTATACTAGATAAGTTTTAAATTAAATCAAATCATTTTTAAATTGAATTAAAAAAAATTTAAATTAAAAAATTTTAATATAAATTAAATAAAATAAATTATTTTAAAATTAAATTAAATTATTTTTTAATTAAATTAAATTATTTTTAAATTAATTATTTTTAAATTAAATTAAATTGTTTTTAAATTAAATTAGATTATTTTAAAACTAATTTAAATTATTTTTAAGGGAAATTAAATTATTTTTAAATTAAATTTAATTATTTTTAAATTAAATAAAATTAAAATATTTTTAATTAAAAGTAATTAATTTTTAAATTAAATTACATTATTTTCAAATTAAATCAAATTATTTTTAAATTGAAATAAATATTTTTAAATTAAATTGAATACTTTTTAAATTAGATAAAACTAAATTATTTTTAAATAAAATAAAATTATAATTAAATATTTTTTTTTTTTTTTTGGTAAATTAAATTAAATGAATTTTAAATTAAATTATTTTTAAATTAAACCTTATTAAGTTATTTTTAAAATAAATTAAATATTTTTATATTAAATTACATTATTTTTAAAATAAATTGAATTATATTTATATTAAATTAAATTATTTTTAAATTAAATTAAATTAATTTTAAATTAAATTATTTTTAATTTAAATTATATTAATTTATTTTTAAATTAAATTAAATTATTTTGAATTAAATTAAAATGTTTTCAAATCAAATTAAATTAAATCACATTTAAATTAAAATAATTTAAAATTGAATTAAATTATTTTTACTATAAATTAAATAAAATTAAATTATTTTCAAATTAAATTAAATTAGATTAAATTAAATTAATTTTAGATTAAAAAAAAAAAATTATTTTTAAATAAATTAAATTATTTTTTAAATTAAATTAAAATAAATTATTTTTAAATTAAATTAAATTATTTTGTAATTAGATTAAATTAATTTTAAATTAATTTCATTTAGATTATTTTTAAATTTATTTAAATTATTTATAAATTAATTTAAATTATTTAAAAATAAATTGAAATACACATATTTTTAAATAAAATTTAATTATTTTTTAATTAAATTATTTTTAAATTAATTAGAATTATTTTTAAAACAAATTAAACTAAATTATTTAAAAAAAAATTAACTTAAACTAGATGTTTTCAATTAAATTAAATCATTTTTAAATTGAATTAAAGAAAATATATATTAAATATATTTAAAATAAATTAAATAAAATGAAACTATTTTGAAATTAAATAAAATTATATTTAAATTAATTTAAAATATTTTTAAATTTATTATTTCTATATTAAATTAAATTTTTTTAAACTAAATTAAATTAGATTATTTTAAAATTAATTTGAATTATTTAAATTATTAAATTATTTTTAAATTAAATTGAATAATTTTTAAATTAATTAAAATTAAATTATTTTTAATTATAAGTAAAATTTATTGTTAAATTAAATTAAATTATTTTCAAATTAAATTAAATTATTTTTAAATTTAAGTAAATTTTTTAAATTAAATTGAATTATTTTTAAATTAGATAAAATTAAATTATTTTTAAATAAAATTATATTATTTTTAAATTAAATTAAATTATTTTTTTAATTAAATTAAATTAAATAAATTTTAATTTAAATTATTTTTAAATTAATCCTAATTAGGTTATTTTTAATATAAATTAAATATTTTTAAATTAAATTACATTATTTTTAAATTAAGTTGTTAAATTAATTTTAAACTAAAAATTAAATAAAATGAAACTATTTTTAAATTAAATTAAATTATTTTTAAATTAAGTTATTTTTAAGTTAATTTCAAATATTTTTAAATTAATTATTTCTAAAGTAAATTAATTTTTTTTTAACTAAATTAAAATAGATTATTTTAAAATTAATTTAAATTATTTTTAAGTTAATTTAAATTATTTTTAAATTAAATTGAATTGTTTTTTAATTAAATAAAATTAAATTATTTTTAAATAGAAGTAAAATTTATTTTTAAAATAACTTAAATTATTTTCAAATTAAATTAAATTGTTTTTAAATTTAAGAAAATTTTTTTAAATTAAATTGAATTATTTTTAAATTAGATAAAATTAAATTATTTTTAAACAAAATTAAATTATTTTTACATTAAATAACAATTAAATTAATTTATTTATTTAATTAAATTAAATTAAATGAATTTTAAATTAAATTATTTTTAAATTAATCCTAATTAAGTTATTTTTAAAATAAATTAAATATTTTTAAATTAAATTACACTATTTTCAAATTAAGTTATTAAATTAATTTAAAACTAAATTTATTCATATTTATATTAAATTAAATTATTTTTAAATTAAATTTAATTATTATTAAATTAAATTATTTTTAATTTAAATTAAAATAATTTATTTTTAAATTAAATTAAATTATTTTGAATTATATTAAAATAATTTTAAATCAAATTAAATTAAATTACATTTAAATTAAAATAATTTTAAATTAAATTAAATTATTTTTAAATTAAGTTAAATTATTTTTAATTTAAATTATTTTTAAATTAATTTTTTTTTAAATTAAATTAAATTATTTTTAAATAAAATTAAATTATTTTTAAATTAAATTGTTATTTTTAGATAAAATTAAATTATTTTTAAATGAAATTAAATTATATTTAATTAAAATTAAATTATTTTTAAAAAAATTTATTTATTTTTAAATAAAATTTATTTTTTTTAAAATTAAATTGTTACTTTTAAGTGAAAATAAATTATTTTCAAATTAATTTTTTTTTTTAATAAAATTAACTTATCTTTAAATGAAATTAAATTATTTTTATATAAAATTAAATTAATTTGAAATTAAATTAAATTATTTTTAAATTAAATAAAATTATTTTTAAATTTGATTAAAATATTTCTAAATTAAATTAAATTAATTTTAAAATAAATTAAATTATTTTTAAATTAATTTAAATTATTTTTAAAATAAATTAAATTATTTTTAATTTTTAAGTTAAAATAATTATTTTAAAATAGATTAAAATATTTTTAAATTAAATTAAATTTTTTTTTAAATAAATTAATATATTTTTAAATTAAATTAAATAATTTTGAAATAACATTAAATTATTTTTAAATTAAATTAAATTATTTTTAAATTAAATTAAATTATTTTCAATTAAAATTAAAAAATTTTCAAATTAAATTAAATTAAATTATTTTTAATTTAATATTAAATTATTTTTAAATTAAATTAAATTATTTTTAAATTAAATTAAATTATTTTTAAATTAAATTGTTATTTTTAGATTAAATTAAATTATTTTTAAATTAAATTAAATTATATTTAATTAAAATTAAATTATTTTAAAAAAAATTTATTTATTTTTAAATAAAATTAATTTTTTTTTAAATTAAATTGTTACTTTTAAATGAAAATAAATTATTTTCAACTTAAATTTTTTTTTAATAAAATTAACTTATCTTTAAATGAAATTAAATTATTTTTATATAAAATTAAATTAATTTGAAATTAAATTAAATTATTTTTAAATAAAATTAAATTATTTTTAAATTAAATTTAATTATTTTTAAATTAAATTAATATATTTTTAATTAAATTAATTTATTTTAAAATAAAATTAAATTATTTTTAAATTAAATTAAATTATTTTTAAATTAAATTAAATTAATTTTAAATTAAATTAAATTATTTTTAAATTAAATTAAATTATTTTTAAATTAATTTAAATTATTTTTAAATTAAATTAAATTATTTTTAAATTAAATTAAATTATTTTTAAATCAAATAAAATTATTTTTAAATTAATTGTTAATATTTAAATAAAATTAAATTATTCTTAAATTAAATTGAAATATTTTTAAATTAAATTAAAATATTTTTAAATTAAATAATATTATGTTTAAATTAAATTAAATTAATATTAAATTAAACTAAAATATTTTTAAATAAAATAAAATAATTTTTAATTAAATTGAAATATTTTTAAATTAAATTAAATTATTTTTAAATTAGATTAAAATATTTTTAAATTAAATTAAATTATTTTTAAAATAAATTAAATTATTTTTAAATTAATTTAAATTATTTTTAAAATAAATTAAGTTATTTTTAAATTAAAATAATTATTTTAAAATAGATTAAAATATTTTTAAATTAAATTAAATTTTTTTTTAAATAAATTAATATATTTTTAAATTAAATTAAATAATTTTGAAATAATATTAAATTATTTTCAAATTAAATTAAATTATTTTTAAATTAAATTAAATTATTTTCAATTAAAATTAAAATATTTTCAAATTAAATTAAATTAATTTTAAATTAAATTATTTTTAATTTAAAATTAAATAATTTTTAAATTAAATTAAATTATTTTTAAATAAAATTAAATTATTTTTAAATTAAATTGTTATTTTTAGATTAAATTAAATTATTTTTATATTAAATTAAATTATATTTAATTAAAATTAAATTATTTTTTAAAAAATTTATTTATTTTTAAATAAAATTAAATTTTTTTTAAATTAAATTCTTACTTTTAAATGAAAATAAATTATTTTCAAATTAATTTTTTTTTTTAATAAAATTAACTTATCTTTAAATAAAATTAAATTATTTTTAAATAAAATTAAATTAATTTGAAATAAAATTAAATTATTTTTAAATAAAATTAAATTATTTTTAAATTAAATTTTAATATTTTTAAATTAAATTAATATATTTTTAATTAAATTAAATTATTTTTTAATAAAATTAAATTATATTTAAAATAAATGAAATTATTTTCAAATTAAATTAAATTATATTATAATTTAATTAAATTGAAATATTTTTAAATTAAATTAAATTGTTTTTAGATTAAATTAAATTATTTTCAAATAAAACTAAATGATTTTTAAATTAAATTAAATGATTTTTAGATTAAATTTAAATATTTTTAAATTAAATTAAATTGTCTTTAAATTAAATTAAATTATTTTTAAATAAAACATAATTATTTTTAAAATAAATTAAATTATTTTCAAATTAAATTAAATTATATGTAAGATTAATTAAATTAAAATATCTCTAAATTAAATTAAAATATTTCTAAATTAAATAAAATTATTTTTAAATTAAATTATTTGTAAATAAAATTGTTATTTTTAAATAAAATTACATTAATTTTTTTTTAATTTAAATAAAATTACTTTTAAATTAAATTAAATTATTTTTAAATTAAATTAATTTATTTTAAAATGAAAATGAATTATTTTTAAATATTAAATTATTTTTAAATTAAATGATTTTTAAATTAAATTAAATTATTTTAAAATTAAATTAAATTATTTTTAAATTAAATTATTTTCTAATTAAATTAAATTTTTTTAAATTAAAATATTTTTAAATTAAATTAAATTAAAATATTTTCAAATTAAATTAAATTATTTTTAAATTGAATTTAATTATGTTTAAATTAAATTAAATTATTTTCAAATCAAATTAAATTATTTTTAAATTAAAAAAAAATTAAAATTATTTTAAATTGAATTATTTTTAAATTAAATTAAATTAATTCTAATTAAAATAAAATTATTTCTAAGTTAAAGTAAGTTATTTTTAAATAAAATAAAATTATTTTTAAATAATATAAAATTATTTTTAAATTAAATTGAATTATTTTTTAATATTAAATTATTTTTAAATTAAACTAAATTATTTTAAAGATAAATTAAATTATTTTTAAATTAATTATTTTTAAATAAAATTAAATTATTTTTCAATAAAATTGAATTAATTTTGAATTATATTAAATTAATTTTTTTTTAAATTAAATAATATTAATTTAAAATTAAATTAAATTATTTTTAAAATAAACTTACTTATTTTTAAAATAAATTAAATTAATTTTAAATTAAATTATTTTTAATTTACATTAAATTATTTTAAAATTAAATTAAATAATATTTAAAATAAATTAATTTTAAAGTAAATTACATTATTTTTAAATTAATTTAAAATATTTTTAAATTAAATTACATTATTTTTAATTTAAATTAAATTATTTTTAAATTAAATTAAAAATTTTTTAAATAAATTAATATATTTTTAAATTAATTAAATAATTTTGAAATAATATTAAATTATTTTTAAATTAAATTAAATTATTTTTAAATTAAATTAAATTATTTTCAATTAAAATTAAAATATTTTCAAATTAAATTAAATTAATTTTAAAATAAATTATTTTTAATTTTATATTAAACTATTTTTAAATTAAATTAAATTATTTTTAAATAAAATTAAATTATTTTTAAATTAAATTGTTATTTTTAGATTAAATTAAATTATTTTTAAATTAAATTAAATTATATTTAATTAAAATTAAATTATTTTAAAAAAAATTTATTTATTTTTAAATAAAATTAATTTTTTTTTAAATTAAATTGTTACTTTTAAATGAAAATAAATTATTTTCAACTTAAATTTTTTTTTAATAAAATTAACTTATCTTTAAATGAAATTAAATTATTTTTATATAAAATTAAATTAATTTGAAATTAAATTAAATTATTTTTAAATAAAATTAAATTATTTTTATATTAAATTTAATTATTTTTAAATTAAATTAATATATTTTTAATTAAATTAATTTATTTTAAAATAAAATTAAATTATTTTTAAATTAAATTATATTATTTTTAAATTAAATTAAATTAATTTTAAATTAAATTAAATTATTTTTAAATTAAATTAAATTATTTTTAAATTAATTTAAATTATTTTTAAATTAAATTAAATTATTTTTAAATTAAATTAAATTATTTTTAAATCAAATAAAATTATTTTTAAATTAATTGTTAATATTTAAATAAAATTAAATTATTCTTAGATTAAATTGAATTATTTTTAAATTAAATTAAAATATTTTTAAACTAAATAATATTATGTTTAAATTAAATTAAATTATTTTTAAATTAAACTAAAATATTTTTAAATAAAATAAAATAATTTTTAATTAAATTGAAATATTTTTAAATTAAATTAAATTATTTTTAAATTAGATTAAACTATTTTCAGATTAAATTAAATTATTTTTAAAATAAATTAAATTATTTTTAAATTAATTTAAATTATTTTTAAAATAAATTAAGTTATTTTTAAATTAAAATAATTATTTTAAAATAGATTAAAATATTTTTAAATTAAATTAAATTTTTTTTTAAATAAATTAATATATTTTTAAATTAAATTAAATAATTTTGAAATAATATTAAATTATTTTCAAATTAAATTAAATTATTTTTAAATTAAATTATTTTTAATTTAAAATTAAATAATTTTCAAGTTAAATTAAATTATTTTTAAATAAAATTAAATTATTTTTAAATTAAATTGTTATTTTTAGATTAAATTAAATTATTTTTATTTTAAATTAAATTATATTTAATTAAAATTAAATTATTTTTTAAAAAATTTATTTATTTTTAAATAAAATTAAAATTTTTTTAAATTAAATTCTTACTTTTAAATGAAAATAAATTATTTTCAAATTAATTTTTTTTTTTAATAAAATTAACTTATCTTTAAATAAAATTAAATTATTTTTAAATAAAATTAAATTAATTTGAAATAAAATTACATTATTTTTAACTAAAATTAAATTATTTTTAAATTAAATTTTAATATTTTTAAATTAAATTAATATATTTTTAATTAAATTAAATTATTTTTTAATAAAATTAAATTATATTTAAAATAAATGAAATTATTTTCAAATTAAATTAAATTATATTTTAATTTAATTAAATTGAAATATTTTTAAATTAAATTAAATTGTTTTTAGATTAAATTAAATTATTTTCAAATAAAACTAAATGATTTTTAAATTAAATTAAATGATTTTTTAGATTAAATTTAAATATTTTTAAATTAAATTAAATTGTCTTTAAATTAAATTAAATTATTTTTAAATAAAACATAATTATTTTTAAAATAAATTAAATTATTTTCAAATTAAATTAAATTATATGTAAGATTAATTAAATTAAAATATCTCTAAATTAAATTAAAATATTTCTAAATTAAATAAAATTATTTTTAAATTAAATTATTTGTAAATAAAATTGTTATTTTTAAATAAAATTACATTAATTTTTTTATAATTTAAATAAAATTACTTTTAAATTAAATTAAATTATTTTTAAATTAAATTAATTTATTTTAAAATGAAAATGAATTATTTTTAAATATTAAATTATTTTTAAATTAAATGATTTTTAAATTAAATTAAATTATTTTAAAATTAACTTAAATTATTTTTAAATTAAATTATTTTCTAATTAAATTAAATTTTTTTAAATTAAAATATTTTTAAATTAAATTAAATTAAAATATTTTCAAATTAAATTAAATTATTTTTAAATTGAATTTAATTATTTTTAAATTAAATTAAATTATTTTCAAATCAAATTAAATTATTTTTAAATTAAAAAAAAATTAAAATTATTTTAAATTGAATTATTTTTAAATTAAATTAAATTAATTCTAATTAAAATAAAATTATTTCTAAGTTAAAGTAAGTTATTTTTAAATAAAATAAAATTATTTTTAAATAATATAAAATTATTTTTAAATTAAATTGAATTATTTTTTAATATTAAATTATTTTTAAATTAAACTAAATTATTTTAAAGATAAATTAAATTATTTTTAAATTAATTATTTTTAAATAAAATAAAATTATTTTTCAATAAAATTGAATTAATTTTGAATTATATTAAATTATTTTTTTTTTAAATTAAATAATATTAATTTAAAATTAAATTAAATTATTTTTAAAATAAACTTACTTATTTTTAAAATAAATTAAATTAATTTTAAATTAAATTATTTTTAATTTAAATTAAATTATTTTAAAATTAAATTAAATATTATTTAAAATAAATTAATTTTAAAGTAAATTACATTATTTTTAAATTAATTTAAAATATTTTTAAATTAAATTACATTATTTTTAATTTAAATTAAATTATTTTTAAATTAAATTAAATAAATATTTAAATTAAATAAAATTATTTTTAAATTAAATTATTTTTAAATTAAATTATTATTAAATTAAATTATTTTTAAATGAAATTAAATTAATTTTAAATTAAATTATTTTTAAAATAAGTTAAATAATTTTCAAATTAAATTAAATTTTTTTTAAATTTAATTAAATTAAAATATCTAAATAAAATTAATTTATTTTTATATTAATTTAAAATATTTTTAAATAAAATTAAATTATTTTTAAATTAAATTTAATTATTATTACATTAAATTATGTTTAAATTAAATTAAATTAATTTTAAATTAAATTATTTTTAAAATAAATTAAATAATTTTCAAATTAAATTAAATTTGTTTTAAATTTAAATAAATTAAAATATTTCTAAATTAAATTTAATTATTTTTAAATTGAATTAAAATATTTTTAAATTAAATTATTTTTAAATTAGGTTAAATTATTTTCTAATTAATATAATTTATTTTTAAATTGAATTTAATTTTTTTTTTAATTAATTGAAATTATTTTTAAATTAAATTTACTTAAATTAGATAATTTTTAAATTAAAAGAAATTATTTATAAATTAAATTAAGTTATTTTTAAATTCAATTATTTTTAAATTAAATTCAATTATTTTTAACTTAAATTAAATTATTTTTGAATAAAATTAAATTATTTCTAAATTAAATTAATTTATTTTTAAATTAAATTCAATTATTTCTAAATTAAATTAAATTAATTTTATATAAATATAAATTATTTTTATGTAAATATAAATCAAATTATTTTTAAACTATATTGAAATATATTTAAATATAATTAAATTAATATATTTTTAAAATAAATTACTTTTAAATTAAATTAAATTATTTTCAAATAAAATTAAATTATTTATTAATTAAATTAACTTAAATTAGATTATTTTTAAATTAAATAATTTATTTTTAAATTAAATTAAATTAATTTTAAATTAAACTAAATTATTTATAAATAAAATTGTTATTTTTAAATTCAATAAAATTATTTTTTAAATTAAATAAAATTATTTTAAAATTAAATTAAATTATTTTTAACATAAATTAAAATATTTCTAAATTAAATTAAAATACTTTTAAATTAAATTAAATTATTTTTAAATTAAATTAAATTAATTTTAAATGAAATTAAATTACTTTTAAATTAAATTTAACTATTTTTAAATATTAAATTATTTTATTTTAAATTAAATTATTTTTAAATTAAATTAAATTATTTTTAAATTATTTTTAAATTAAATTAAATTATTTTTAAATTAAATTTAGTTACTTTTAAATTAAAATAAATTGTTTTTAAATTAAATTATTTTTAAATTAAATTGAATTATTTTTAAATATTAAGTTATTTTTAAATTAAATTAGTTTTAAATTAAATGAAATTATTTATAAATAAAATTAAGTTCTTTTAAATTAAAATAAATTATTTTTCTATTAAATTATATTAACTTTATATTAATTTCAATTAATTTTAAATTATATTAAATTTTTTTCAAATAATATGAAATTATTTTTAAATTAAATTAAACTATATTTAAATAAAATTAAATTATTTTAAAATTAAATTGAATTATTTTTAAATAAAATAAAATTATTTTTGATTTAATTATTTTTAAATTAAATAAGTTTTAAATTTAATTTACCTATTTTTAAATTTAATTCAATTAATTTTTTTTTTTTTAAATTAGATTAAAATATTTTTAAATTATTTTTAAATTAAATTAAATTATTTCTAAATTAAATTATTTTTAAATTAAATTAAATTATTTTCAAATCAAAATAAATTATTTTTAAATTTAATTTATTTAAAATATTTTTAAATTCAATTAAATTATTTTTAAACTAAACTAAAGTAGTTTTAAATAAAAAAAATTATTTCTAAATAAAATTTAATTATTTTTAAATAAAATAAAATTATTTTTAAATTAAACAAAATTATTTTTAAAAAAATTTAAATTATTTTTAAATTAAATTGAATTATTTTTAGATTAAATAAAATTTAATTATTTTTAAATTTAGTTAAATTCTTTGTAAATTTAATGAAATTGAATTATTTTAAATTAAATTAAATTATTTTTAATTTAAATTAAATTATTTTTAAGTTCAATTAATTTAAATTATTTTAAAATTAAATTAAATTATTTTTAAATTAAATTAAATTATTTTTAAATTAAATTTAATTATTTTTAAATTAAATTAAATTATTTTTAAATTAAATTTAATTATTTTTAAATTAAAATATTTTTAAATTAATTAAAAATATTTTTAAATTAAATTAACTTATTTTTAATTTATATTGAGTTATTTTTAAATTAAATTATTTTTAAATTAAATTAAATTATTTTTATATTAAATAAAATTAAATTATTTTTAAATAAAGTTAAATTATTTTTAAATTAAGTTAAATTATTATTAAATTGAATTAAAGTATTTTTAAATTTAATTAAATAAAATTATATTTAAATTAAATTATTACTTTTTTTAATTAAATTAAATTATTTTTAAATTAAAGATTTTTAAATAAATTAAAAAAAACTTAAATTAATTATTTTTAAAGAAAATTAAATTATTTTTAAATTAAATGATATAACTTTTCAATTAAATTAAATTAATTTTGCAATAAATTAAATTATTTTTAAATTAAATTAAATTATTTTTAAATTAAATTAAATTATTTTTAGATTAAACTAAATTATTTTTAAACTAAATTAAATTAAATTATTTAAAAATTAAATTATTTTTAAATTAAATTTAATTATTTTCAACCTGAATTTAAAAAGCTTTAAATTAAATTTAATTATTTCAAAATTTAACTAAAATAAAATATTTTTAAATTTAATTAAATTAAATTATTTTTAAATTTAATTAAATTATTTTTAAAATAAATTAAATTATTTTTAAAATAAATTAAATAATTTTTAAATTAAATAAAATTATTTTTAAATTAAATTAAATTATTTTTTAATTTAATAAAATTAATATATTTTTAAATTAAATTAAATTATTTTAAAATTAAATTAAACTATTTTTAAATTAAATTAAATTATTTTTAAATTACATTATTTTTAGATTAAACTAAATTATTTTTAAACTAAATTAAATTAAATTATTTTTAAATTAAATTAAATTATTTTTAAATTAAATTAAATTAATTTTAAATTAAATTAAATTATTTTAAAATTAAATTAAACTATTTTTAAATTAAATTAAATTATTTTTAAATTAATTTATTTTTAGATTAAACTAAATTATTTTTAAACTAAATTAAATTAAATTATTTTTTAATTAAATTAAATTATTTTTAAATTAAATTAAATTATTTTTTAATTAAATTTAATTATTTTTTAATTAAATTAAATTATTTTAAAATTAAATTAAAATACTTTTTAATTAAATTAAATTATTTTTAAATTAAATTATTTTTAGATTAAACTAAATTATTTTTAAACTAAATTAAATTAAATTATTTTTAATTTAAATTAATTTTTTTTTAAATTAAATTCAATTATTTTAAAATTTAATTAAACTGTTTTAAGTTTAATTTAATTATTTTTAAATTAAATTAACTCAAATTAGATTATTTTTAAATTAAATTAAATTATTTTTAAATTAGTTTAAATTATTTTTAAATTAAATTAAATTATTTTTAAATTAAATTAAATTATTTTCAAAATAAATAAAATTATTTTTAAATTAAATAAAATTATTTTTAAATTAAATTAAATTATTTTATAATTTAATTAAATTAATATATTTTTAAATTAAATTAAATTATTTTAAAATTAAAGTAAACTATTTTTAAATTAAATTAAATTATTTTTAAATTAAATTATTTTTAGATTAAACTAAATTATTTTTAAACTAAATTAAATTAAATTATTTTTAAATTAAATTACATTATTTTTAAATTAAATTAAATTAGTTTTAAATTAAAATAAATTATTTTAAAATTAAATTAAAATATTTTTTAATTAAATTAAAAAAATTTTAAATTAAATTATTTTAAGATTAAACTAAATTATTTTTAAACTAAATTAAATTAAATTATTTTTAATTTAAATTAAATTTTTTTTAAATTAAATTCAATTATTTTAAAATTTAATTAAACTGTTTTAAGTTTAATCAAATTATTTTTAAATTAAATTAACTTAAATTAGATTATTTTTGAAATAAATTCAAGTATATTTAAATTAAATAAAATTATTTTTAAATTAAATTATTTCTAAATTTAATTAAATTATTCAAAGTTTAATTAAATTATTTTTAAATTAACTTAAATTAGATTATTAGGGTTCCGTACCGAAAACGGAACCCTTATAGGATCACTTTGTTGTCCGTCTGTCTGTCTGTCTGTCTGTCTGTCTGTCTGTCTGTCTGTCCGTCTGTCTGTCTGTCAAGACCATTTTCTCAGGAACGCGTCGAGGTAACAAGTTGAAATTTGTACCAAATACTCGGGTCTGCGGTCTCTTTCAGCTGTGAAAAAATCAAACTTGTAAGTCAACGCGATCAAAAGATATGACCGTTTATGTCGCATATTTTGCGATTTCACAAGGGAATCAAAACCTATAGGGTACTTCCCGTAGACCTAGAATCATGAAATTTGGCAAGAAGCAGTGTCTTACAGCACATGTAAAGGGAAAAATCTGAAAACCGTAAATATGTAGTTTAATTACAAGAAAAATGCGAATTTACTTCGCAGTCCGTTTATGTTCCGTACGATGTTATGATTCTTCTCTCTCCTCTTTCCTCCCACCGCAGCCGACACTTTTATGGTATTTGCTAGCAACACGATAATAAATGTAAATTCGAAATTTACGGCCGATTGTTTATTTGCATTAGGGTAAATATTTTCAGTGCTATGATGAGGGTTCTTCTAAAACTCAGTATTAGTGTGTCTTTGTGTGGCTATTAGTTTGTCAACGAATAAAAGAACCAATAACTTAGATTTGGCATTTGATGCTCTGAAAACTATAAAACCAAGCTCAGTAGCTAGTGAACGAGTATTCTCAATTTCAGGCAATATTGTGTCCAAAATAAGAATAAGACTTTGCGACCGTTCAGTGGATATTTTCTGTTTTTTAAAATCCTATTTTCTTAGGAGAAATTAAATTTAGTGAAATAAATATAAATACCATTTAAATTTTTGTTTAAGCTTTCGTTATTTTCTATAAGTAATGTGCAATCCTTATTTTTTTTATATTATGGCTTTGATATTGATTTAGTTCTTTGTTATTTTATATAAATTATATAAAATATTTTTCCCTATTCTATTTTTTTTTGACAAAAATTCGAAAACCGGCTAAAACCGGAAAATTTTTTCGGATTTTTTTCGGAAAATCAAAATTCGAAAATCGAAATTTCAAAAAGTCGGTTTTTGTATAAACCCTAATTATGATAAAACTTTATTTTACTTATATATCACACTTATTATTATTTGTGGTAAAAACATACCGAATTTTTAAAATCAGTGTTTTTAAGAATGTATTCAATTTGTGATAAGAGTTACTCTTCCCGATATTTTATTCATAACGGTAAAAACTTTTCATTATATATTTGTGTAAAAAGTATGTGTCGGCACTAAGCTGTTTATTCTAAATTTTCTTTGTTTATATTCGTTATGCATTTCATCACGTACGCTCTATATACATAATATATACAGGGTATATATTATGTCTAAATTTTGCTTGTTTATAACGGACATGCGACATATTCAAGTCCCGTAACATCCTGTATATATTATATTTCGTCTAATTTTTATTTATAATCTACATATACTTAAATCACGTACGCCCTATATTTTTTGGTAGTCAATTGCAAAAAAGCAATTAATTGAACAACTGAATATTAAGAGTATCGAAATAGATCTAGAAATAGTTAATATATTATTTTATATTAGATCTAGAAATAGTTAGATCTTAATATAAGTTAGTGAATAAGTGTAATACTAAAATAAAGTTTTGTCATAATCTTCTCTTCGTTTTCTTTTTATAAGTATAAAAATAATCGCGTAATTCAGTTAATTCGTAATATAAGTTAGTGAATAGGGGTAATAGTAAAATAAAGATTTATCATAATCGATTTATTATAATCGTCTTTCTTTCTATATTCGCTTTCTTTTGGTAACTTTTAAAATATTTTAGTTTTGGCTTGGAATCTGAAATAGGTCTCGTCAAGAATTTCATATCATATAAGTAAGTAAGATTTTTATTATTTATCATATAAGTAAGTAAGTAAGAAGTTTAAGTACCTAACTAACTACTCAGTGACCTCTTGTATTAAGGATAAAACGAGACGCGCACGAGCAGGGTTGCGCGGGGCAAGTACAAGGGCGGGAGGTCGGCCCTTTTGTAGTGAGCGGCAGAAATACGAATTTTTTTTTGCATTCAACAACTTCGTACTCCTGCATATCCTTACTTACTCAATAAATTATGGCTACAGTTTATTTAACCGTTAACGACAACATTATCGTACACGATGTAATATTTATGCCCGGCGATGGCAGTTGCTTGTTTCATGCTATAGCTTTTTCAATTTATAATTCAACCAATTTTGGACAAACACAGCTTTTGAGAGCTACAATAGTTAACTATATATATGATAATTGGGACGAGTTTTGTTTGTTTACTAGCAACGCCCGAGGAGACCCTTTCTGTTCACGCCAAGAGTACAAATTTACGATGCTCCATTCGTCTAGTTACGGCGGCACTGCTGAGATAAAGGCAGCAGCAATTTTGTTTCCAGCGAGGTTCGAAGTGTATGAACGTGACACGGGTATTTTGCGGGGTGTTTTTGGTACGGAAGGATATCCCATAAAGCGTTTACTTTTCTCAGGTAATTTGTCATCCGGTCATTATGATTATTGCTTGCCATTAGGGTCCACAAATGGGTCAACAAATAATTCAAATAAAAATACGCAGGAAAAATTAGCAAACAAACCCCAAAATTCAAAGGTAAAGGGCCGTCCGAGACGTAATAAAGGTGGTCGCCAAAAAAAAATCGAAAAATCCCGATCGGAACAAGTACATGACGCCAAACAGAAATACAATAAAACTCATCCTAAGGCTAAGGACCATAAAGGATCTCAAGATCAGCAACTTCATGTCATTGAAGTTGCTGATCCTTCCATGACCCATACACCTAAGTCTACCACACCAATAGTTTGCTCCATTTCGTGTACTCCTAAACATACTGCGTCTTTAGTTGATTCTGTTACTTGTGCTTCGGAGTCTGTCAATGAGAGTGATGTATTTTCTCAAATAATTACTTTTGTTCCTCGGAAACGAAAAGCGCAAGAAATTCTTAAAAATTACAACAGGGAGAAAAAGCGTTTATCGAGAAGCAAAGAAGAGGTTAAAATTAAGGAGAAAATAAAAAACAAGCTGTCAAAGAGATTACAAAGGTCACAAGAATCTACAAAGGAGTGTAACAATCAACGTGCTCTTGACAAGGCTGCCCATCGTAAGTTACGTGAAGACCCTGTATACAGAAAAGATGAGCGTGCTCGCGACTTGGCTGCCCATCGTGAACTACGTGAAGACCCTGTATACAGAGAAGATGAGCGCGCTCGTAACATGGCTGCCCATCGTGAGCTACGTGAGGACCCTGTGTACAGAGAAGATGAGCGTGCTCGCGATTTGGCTGCCCATCGTGAGTTACGTGAGGACCCTGTATATAGAGAAGATGAGCGTGCTCGCGACTTGGCTGCCCATCGTGAGTTACGCGAAGACTCCGTATACAGAGAAGATGAGCGTGCTCGCGACTTGGCTGCCCATCGTGAGTTACGTGAGGACCCTGTGTACAGAGAAGATGAGCGTGCTCGCGATTTGGCTGCCCATCGTGAGTTACGTGAGGACCCTGTGTACAGAGAAGATGAGCGTACTCGCGATTTGGCTGCCCATCGTGGGTTACGTGAAGACCCTGTATATAGAGAAGATGAGCGTGTTTGCGACCTGGCTGCCCATCGTGAGTTACGTGAGGACCCTGTGTACAGAGAAGATGAGCGTGTTCGCGATTTGGCTGCCCATCGTGGATTACGTGAAGACCCTCTATACAGAGAAGATGAGCGTGCTCGCGATTTGGCTGCCCATCGTGAGTTACGTGAAGACCCTGTATATAGAGAAGATGAGCGTGCTCGCGACTTGGCTGCCCATCGTGAGTTACGTGATGACCCTGTATATAGAAAAGATGAGCGTGCTCGCGACTTGACTGCCCATCGTGAACTACGTGAAGACCCTGTATATAGAGAAGATGAGCGTGCTCGTGAAATCCTGTATACAGGGATGAAGAACAAACGCGCAATACAATTGAACATCAATTGAATAGGATGGATTTCGATTATGTTGAAAGTGAGAAAGAGACGCGGAATTGCAGGAAAAATAGTTACTTAAGTGATTGGATGGCTGTTAGTCAAAATTTCTTTGATAATATCGAAGATGGTCACACAAATGTATGTTCTTGTTGCGGTCGGTTGTGGCACAGAAATTCTCTTAAAGTCGTAAGAAGAGATCACTTGCCTGAAACATCAGAACAATACTTAAATGATTTATTTGTTATGAATACATCTGGTGACTGTAGGTCATTTTGTTATACCTGTCACAAATATCTAAAAGGAGGAAAAATACCACGACTTGCCATGCATAATGGCTTAACTTTTCCTGAAATTCCAGATGTTCTGCAAAAACTGACTCCCCTTGAGGAACGTATTGTGTCACCACGGCATATATTCCTTAAGATAGTTAGGCGAGGTCAAGGTCTCGGTTTCCAACATGGACTGGTAGGGAATGTGGTCAATGTTCCAGTCGATATTAATACGATGGTATCAGCCTTACCAAGACACGCATCTGATACCCATATAATAACACTTGTTTTGAAAAGAAAAATGTGTTATAAGCACGGCCGGCAAGAGCGTATTCGACCTGCAGTAGTGAAAGAAGCAGCAAAATATTTAGTCCAAACAGAGTTATTTAAAGAATTAAAAATTACTTTTGATGACAACTGGACATATGACGACGAAGTTGATACTCATGATAATGATACAAATAACAACGAATGCACCTGTGAACCTGCTGAGATAGGAGACGAACCTGTTAATCCCGGTAATGCCGAAACTTTACTGGATAATGAGCAGGATGTCGTTATAACAATGGCACCTGCTGAGGGAAAGTGTCCGCTATCACTTCTGTTTGATGATTTTCTTGAAGAGTTAGCTTTTATTAAAGTTCATGGCGGAAGAAAAAGACAATTTAAAATAAAACTAAGTTTCTCAGAAATAATGAAATCCGAAATAAGTCGGTATGATAGAAGAGCCATGCGGCCAGACTATTTATTTACGTTATTAAAGAAACAGCAGATGGCCCAAATAGGTGGACACATTGCTACTTGTCTTCGGAAAAAAATCGTCAACGGTGTTCCTATTCTAGTAAACAACCTTGTCAATAACGACTACATACAGAATCTCATTCAACATGACGATGGTTATAGAATTCTTAGTGGCGTGAGAAATTCTCCAGCACATTGGGAAGAAGAAAAGAAAAAATTACTAGCAATGGTTCGGCAGTTCGGCGTCCCCACCTTGTTCATGACAATATCAGCAGCTGAAACACAATGGCCTCATTTAATAAAACAGCTAAAAAGCACAGTCGACAAAGAAGAAGTGTCTCTTGAAGAATCAGAAAATATTCCATACGCAGAAAAAGTGCGACTTATTCAGTCCGACCCATTTATATGTGCGACGTTTTTCGAAATGCGTTATAAAGAATTAAAAAGAACATGGCTTTCTCCCGTCGGGCCTTTTGGTGAACGTAAAATAAACCACCAATACCATCGAATAGAATTCCAAAACAGAGGTTCTCCTCATGCACATATGATGTTGTGGATAGAAGATGCGCCTGTCTTCATTCCAGGAGATATATCATCAAGTGAAAGAGTTATTTTGTTTGTTGACCAAATAATAACCTGTAATAGTGAAGAACTGGACGAAGACTTGGTTAAGTTACAAACTCACAAACACACACACTCATGCCATCCTAAGCCAAATCGTCCTTGTAGGTTTGGAATACCCTTTTTTCCTATGGAGAAAACTCGTCTTCTGACACCCCTGGAAGAAGATGATCTAAGCAAAAAAAAATTGAAACTAGTATCAAAAAAATTAATGGACGACTTGGTGAATATTCCGCCACATTTAACATTTGAAGAATACTTAGCATCGACAGAATTAAACATCGATCAGTACATATTGACAGTTAGATCAACACTTAAGCGCCCCAAAATATATCTAAAGAGACGCCCGAAAGACGTAATGCTTAATCCATTTTGCAAAAAAGTGTTGGAATTACAGCGAGCTAATATGGACTGCCAATTTATACTAGATCCATTTGCTTGTTCCGTTTATATTGTCGATTATATTAACAAAGCCGATAGAGGCATGTCAAATTTACTAAGAGCGGCAGTGGAAGAGACAAAACACGGTAACAGCAGCGTTAGGGACTCTTTACGCACCATATCCAAAGTATTTCTGAATTCTTCGGAAATATCCGCCCAAGAAGCAATTTACTGTCTCGCAGGGCTTCCAATGTCACAAGGCTCTGAGAGCAATATTTATATAAACACAGGGCACCCCAAAGAACGAGTGGGTATTTTGAAATCTTCTGTAGATTTGCAGTCCATGGATCCATTGTCTACAGATATATTTAAAAAAAATTTACTCGATCATTATCAAAATCGCCCACGTGACGAAACATTTGATACAATGAGTTTAGCTTATTTTGCTGCGTATTATACTTTTTCAACTAAAATTCCGCGTGAAGGTGAAACCACTGACGATGAATGTCTCGGAAATTGGATCAAGCTGTTAAATAATGATGGGTACGTACGAAAAAGAAGGAAGCCTAAGATCATACGTTTTCGTAGATATAATAGAGCTCAAGATCCTGACAATTTCTACAGAGAGCAGCTAATGTTATACACACACTGGAGGGATGAAAATACTGAATTGGTCAATGATAATATAAATCTCGAAGAGAAATTTATTGAACTTAGTGAGAAAATTCGTTCAGAAAGTCTTCAATTTAATCGCTTGGGAGGTCCAGATGAGTTTGAGGCATTGTTGGATGCAATTCGAAATGCAGTCAACGACGATGAGAATGACGATATTGTAGTAAAAGAAAAAGCTCGTCCTTTAGATGATTATGAATTTGAGACACAAGAAGGTGATCCAGATCATTGTCTACAGTTACATGGTCAAAAAGCAGACTTAGCGGCAGGAGTGATTGCCCAACCAGCAGTATTCTGTGAAGATGATGTATTGAGTTTAGTTAGAATATTTAATTGTGATCAAAGACATTTTTTGTTACATGTAGGGCATATTTTCACTCAAGAATCACCACCACCTTTTTATTATTTCGTTAGTGGTGGAGCCGGAGTGGGCAAAAGTTTGCTTATTAAGGGCTTGTATCAGTATTTAATGCTAATTTTCAATAGAGATCCGGGAGTTAATCCTGACGATGTTAGAATTTTACTTTGTGCATACACGGGAAAAGCTGCTTTTGGTATCGGTGGTCAAACTATACACAGTACATTTGGACTTCCAGTATCCCAGTGTGGCCAAACAATGCCCGAGTTGTCAGCCAGCACCGCGAACACCTTAGCATGCAAACTTGCAAAAGTAGAATTAATTATTTTGGATGAAATATCTATGCTAGGAAGTAGAACTCTAAACCAAATTAATAGAAGATTACAGCAAGTATTTCATACAAACAAGCCATTTGCTGGTATTTCTATCATATGTGTCGGAGATTTCAATCAGTTACCACCAGTAGGAGACAACTGGGTTTTTCAGCCAAACACTAGCCGAAATCCAATGGCACCTCTAGCTGGCGCTCCGTTGTGGGATCCGTTCCGTCTCTTTTCGATGACAAAGATAATGCGGCAAAGAGATGATTTGGAATTCGCAGTAGCTTTAAACAATATGGCTGTCGGTCGGATGACTTCTAATGATATAGAATTAATCAATTCTAGATGTTACAGCATGAATACTCTTCCTGCTGAAGCACGTGGAGCGATAAACTTATTTGCGACCAACAGTGAAGTCGACAAATACAATACTCAAGTATTGTCTCGTATGGACACTGAAGGGTTTTCGGTTAAAGCCATTGATGTGGTTTCAGGAGCACCAAATCCACAAGCTGCTAGAAAAGCCTTGCAATCTGTAAATGCTCTACCTACAATGCAGACCTACGGTCTTCCTAAAAACTTGTTTTTACGAGTAGGTGCTCGCTATATGATAACAGTGAATATTGACACTATGGATGGTCTTGTAAATGGTACTACTGGAATTTTGAATGCTATAGATTACGGTCGACACAACGAGACAAGTGACAAGCGGCCTTTACGTATTTGGGTTCTGTTCGATAAAAGTACGGGAATAGCTACAAGGAATAAATGTGAAATAACTTCTCGGAAGCATCGTCAGTATCTCAATTCTCATTGGACGCCGTTAGAAGCTGTCTCTTATACTGTAAAAAAATGGAAATCTTCCAATCTTGTAGTGCGCCGTACTCAGTTTCCAATGGTACCAGCAGAAGGTATAACAATTCACAAATCGCAAGGCGCAACCTTAGAAAAAGTTGTACTTCATATTTCCAAAACCGTAAAAAGATCGATGCTATACGTAGCTTGCTCTAGATCAATGTCATCGTCTGGACTTTTTTTAGTTGTGAATTCAGGTAGGTTTATTGCTCCATCTGAAATATTAGAATCAAGTGCTGTAAGCATGGAAATGAAAAGGCTGGAGCAAAACAAATTGGTACCATTATTTAAATTTTTGCAAACACCTGAAGATGACGTAGCTCAAATTGTATTTCATAACGTACAATCATTGCGCAAACATTTTCCAGACGTCATCATAGATCCTATCATTTTGTCCTCCCATGCCGCATTGTTTGTTGAAACCTGGGGATGTCGTAGTGACACTTTTAAAATTGATGGTTTCGATGAGGTGTGCAGAGTAGATGGTCAAGCTGTAGCTAATGCAAATCCAGGTTGGGGATCTATCGCGTATGTACGTCATAATCTTAAGGATGCTGTGACAAATGGATCATGTAAAACATATTGCTTAAATAACCCGGACACTGCAGCAAACGGCCATTGTGAGTGTATACATTTTGAAATGTTTAATGTACGGTTAATTGCTGTTTATAAGTCGCCACGATGTCTAATCAATGTTGCTATAGAATGCATAAATACCGCGATATACGATAACAATCGCAATGCTTGTAATTCTCGCCTGATTGTTGTAGCAGATTTCAATATAGATTTTAAAACTAATCCCCATAATGCAATTATAACATATTTCTCCTCTAAGGGCATGTTACCCTTAATAAGCACAAACACTACTAGAACTAACACAATTATAGATAACGTTTTTTCCAACTTCGATATACAATGCGGTACTATTCATTCCTTTTTCAGTCACCACTTACAAATCTGGTTCAGATTTAAAACTTAAGCAAGTAATCAAATAACTTTAATTTCTAATTTTAGTAGCACTGCTAGGAACTAACCACAATAAAATTGCAGCTACACTATAATAATTGTAGTATCCGTTTTGGATACACACCCTGGTAGATGTTATGCTTAAATCAGCACAATACTGGACATACACGGAGAACATGACACGAGAGATTTACTCTATTATTACTCAAAAAGAACGAACAACGGCGGATGCAGAGGTAAAATTGAGCAGTAAAAACAAATACTGAAGTTCCAGAACCCCTAAACACTCATAGTGAATGGGGGATGTATGGTAATAAAATATAGGGTAGAATTCCATCGTACGACAGCGACATCTTGAGGTTATTCTTGCAGCGGTACTAAGATGGTCGTGATTTCAGGAGGGCCACTTGTCAAGTTAACTGAATGTGCTTGCTACGTCCTCCACAAAAAAAATATACCTTATTTACAAGTTTGTACGGAACCCTCGGTGCGCGAGTCACAACTCGCACTTGGCCGGTTTTTCTTAAATTAAATTAAATTATTTTTAAATTAGATTAAATTATTTTTAAATTAAATTAAATTATTTTTAAATTAAATTAATTTATTTTTAAATTAAATTAAATTATTTTTAAATTAAATAAAATTATTTTTAAATTAAATTAAATTATTTTTTAATTTAATTAAATTAATATATTTTTAAATTAAATTAAATTATTTTAAAATTAAATTAAACTATTTTTAAATTAAAATCATCACGGCCATTCACCCGGAAAGGATGGAATTGTAATAGTAGTCACGCTGAGGACCAAAGCGGGCGAATGTGACCGCTGCGTTAAGAAACTTTACCCATTTCCAATCGATGAAGAAAACAACGACTTCACTCCACTAGTTTGAACTAAACAAACTAAACAAAATTATTCTTAATTATGTTTAAAACCTTACGTCTTTTATACAGCCATAAACAATCTATTTTTATGGATTTAAGTCCATTTATTTTATTTAAATATTAAATACATTTTGCTGTTTTTCGATGTATTTAGGGCTGGAAATTTCCAAGCCTTGGACTTTCACCTGTTGGAGATTTGAACCTTTCTCCCCTTCCCTGCATAGTCTCCGAAGTGAAGGACTTGCTAATTATCCCGCCTTCTAATCACTTTCCTGTTTCACTATTCGTTTTAAATTTAATTAAATTGAATTAATTTTAAATTTAATTAAATTATTTTTAATTCAAATTAAATTATGTTGAAATTAAATTAAATTATTTTTAAATTAAATTAAATTATTTCAAAATTAAATTAAATTATTTTAAAATTAAAATAAAATATTTCCAATTAAAATTAAATTAATTTTAATTAAATTAAATTATTTTTAAATTTAACTATTTTTAAATTAAATTATTTTTAAATTAAATTAAATTATTTTTAAATTAAATTTAATTATTTTCAAATTACATTGTTATTTTTAAATTAAATTAATTTATTTTTAAATTAATTAAAATTAATTTTAAATTAAATTATTTTTAAATTAATTTAATGTATTTTAAATTAAATTTAATTATTTTTAAATTAAATTAAAATATTTCTAAATAAAATTAAATTATTTTTAGAAATCAATTAAATTATTTTTAAATTAAATTAAATCATTTTTAAATTAAATTAAAATAAATTATTTTTAAATTAAATTAAATTATCTTTAAATTGAATTAAATTATTTTTAAATCAATTTAAAATATTTTAAATTTAATTATTTTGAAATTAAATTAAATTATTTTGAAATTAAATTAAATTATTTTTAAATTAATTTAAAATATTTCTAAATAAAATTATATTATTTTTAGAAATCAATTAAATTATTTTTAAATTAAAATAAATTATTATTAAAAAAACTAAATTATTTTTAAATTAATTTAAAATATTTTAAAATTGAATTAAATTATCTATAAATTTAATTAAAATATTTTAAAATTAAATTATTTTTAAATTAATTTTAAATTAAATAATGTTATATTTTAATTAAATTAAATTATTTTTAAATTAAATTAAAATATTTTTAAATTAAATTAAATTATTTTTTAATTAAATTAAATTATTTTTAAACCAAATTAAAATATTTTTAAATTAAATTAAATTAATTTAAAATTAAATTAAAATATTTCTTACTAAAATGAAATTATTTTTAGAAATTAATTAAATTATTTCTAAATTAAATAAAATTATTTTTAAATTAATTTAATATATTTTTAATTAAATTAAATTGTTTTTAAATTAAATTAAAATATTTCTAAATAAAAATCAATTATTTTTAGAAATCACTTAAATTATTTTTAAATTAAATTAAATCATTTTTAAATTAAATTAAAATTAATTATTTTTAAATTAAATTATTTTTAAATTAAATTAAATTATTTTAAAATTAAATTAAAATATTTCTCATTAAAATTAAATTATTTTTAAATTAAATTATTTTTGAATTAAATTAAAATATTTGTAAATAAAATTAAATTATTTTTAGAAATCAATTAAATTATTTTTAAATTTATTAAAATTATTTTTAAATTAAATTTAATTATTTTTAACCTAAATTAAATTATTTTTAAATTTAATTAAATTATTTTCAAATTAATTTAAAATATTTTAAATTAAATCATTTTTAAATCAAATTAAAATTAATAATAAGGGAATGATTCAATTAGTACGGAAGCACATAATAATGTTTTAATTGACAACTATTTATAACAGTCACATAGACAATGCCTTTTCAAATTTTAAAACTTTTAATAACATCCACTTTGGGACAGCCTTACAAATTAAATCAAGATAGGGACACGGAAATCTTCTGTTACTCTTTAGCACCGCGATCAAGATGCATTGTGTGAGCCTTTTGCTACGTCAAAGCAAGTAAGGAGAAAGGTCAAGACCTAATATGTCAGGGGCTGAAGGCCATAGGTTTATGTACTAGTTAAGTAACATAATATAGTTGTAATTTGTGGAACCTCACTCCTTAGGTAAAACGAAAAACCTCACCTTTGTTGGCGAGTTCTTCAGCAGTTCCTCGTCTCCGGACCAATTGTAGTATCGTGTACAAACCAAACAAAGGAATTAAGTATTTATGTTACTTTACTAGTACATAAACCTATGGCCTTCAGCCCCTGACATATTAGGACTTGACCTTTCTCGTTACTTGCTTTGACGTAGCGAAAGGCTCACAATATGCATCTCGAGCGCTGTGTGCTAAAGAGTAACAGAAGATTTCCGCATCCCTCCCTTGATTTAATTAGTAAAGCTGTCCCAAAGTGGATGTTATTAAAACTTTTCAAATGTGAGTAGGCATTGTCTATGTGACTGTTATAAATTAAATTATTTTTAAAAAATAATTTTATTTTTAAATAAAATTAAAATATTATTAAATTAAATTTCTTGAATGATTTCTAAATATTAAATTATTAAAAAAAAAATTATTTTCAAAATAAATTAATTTATTATAAAATTAAAATATTATTAAACTAAATTAAATTATTTTTAAATTAAATTAAATTATTTTTAAATCGAATTAAATTATTTTTAACTTAAATTCAAATATTTCTAAATAAAATAAAATTATTTTTAAATAAAACTAAATTATTTTTAAATTAAAACAAAATATTTTTAATTTAAATTAAATTATTTTTAAATTAAAATTTTTTAAATCAAATTAAATTATTTTTAAATTAATTTAAAATATTTTTTAAATTATTTTAAATTAAACTAAAATATTTTAATATAAAGAAAATTATTTTCAAATTAAATTCAATTATTTTTAAATTAAATTAAAATATTTTTAAATTAAATTAAATTATTTTTAAATTAATTTAAAATATTTTTTAAATTATTTTAAATTAAACTAAAATATTTTAAATTAAATAAAATTATTTTCAAATTAAATTCAATTATTTTTAAATTAAATTAAAATATTTTCAAATTAAATTAAATTATTTTTAAATTAAATTAAAATATTTTTAAATTAAATTAAATTATTTTTAAATTAATTAAAAATATTTTTTAATTAAATTATTTATAAATTAATTTAATATATTTTAAATAAAATTTAATTATTTTTAAATTAAATTAAAGTACTTCTAAATAAAATAAAATTATTTTTAGAAATCAATTAAACTATTTTTAAATTAAATTAAATCATTTTTAAATTAAATTGAAATTAATTATTTTAAAATTAAATTAAATTATCTTTAAAATAAATTAAATTATTTTTAAATTAATTTAAAATATTTTAAATTAAATTAAATTATTTTGAAATTAAATTAAATTATTTTTAAACTAAATTAAAATATTTCTAAATAAAATTATATTATTTTAAGAAATCAATTAAATTATTTTTAAATTAAATTAAATTATTTTTAAGTTGAACTAATTTTTTTTTCAAATTAAATTATTTTTAAATAAAATTAAATTAAACTAAATTATTTTTAAAATTAAATTAAATATTTTTAAATTAAATTAAATTATTTTTAAATTAAATTAAATTATTTTAAATTTAAATTAAATTATTTTTTAATTAATTTAAAATATTTTAAATTAAATTAAATTATTTTGAAATTAAATTAAAATATTTTTAAAATAAATTAAAATATTTCTAAATAAAATTATATTATTTTAAGAAATCAATTAAATTATTTTTAAATTAAATTAAATTATTTTTAAGTTGAACTAATTTTTTTTTCAAATTAAATTATTTTTAAATAAAATTAAATTAAACTAAATTATTTTTAAAATTAAATTAAATATTTTTAAATTAAATTAAATTATTTTTCAATTAAATTAAATTATTTTAAATTTAAATTAAATTATTTTTTAATTAATTGAAAATATTTTTAAATTAAATTATTTTTAAATTAATTTAATATATTTTAAATGAAATTTAATTATTTTTGAATTAAATTGAAATATTTCTAAATAAAATTAAATTATGTTTAGAAATCCATTAAATTATTTTTAAATTAAATTAAATTATTTTTAAATAAAATAAAATTAGTTTTTAATTGAGCTAAATTATTTTTAAATTAAATTAAAATATTTTTAAATTAAATTAAATTATTTTAAAATTAAATAAAGTTATTTTTAAATTAAACCAAATTATTTTTTAATAAAATTAAATTATTTTTAAACTAATTTAAATTATTTTTAAATCAAATTAAATTATTTTTAAAATAAATTAAATTATTTTTAAGTAAAATTAAATTATTGTTAAATTAAATTAAAATATTCTGAAACTATTTATAAATATTTTTAAATAAAATAAAATTATTTAAAAAAAAAATTAAACTCTTTTTTAATTAAATTAAATTATTTGTAAATTAAATAAAAATAATTTTTAATTTAAATTAAATTAATTTTAAATTAAATTAAATTATTTTTATATTAAAATAAAATATTTTTAAATTAAATTAAATTATTTTTAAATTAAATTAAATTATTTTTAAATTAAATTTAATTTTTTTTAATTAAATTAACTTGTTTTTAAATTAAATTTTTTTTTTTCAAATTATATTAAATTATTTTTAAATTAAATTAGATTATTTTTAAATTAAATTAAAATATTTTTAAATTATTTTGAATTATTTTTAAATAAATTTAAATTGTTTTTAATTTGGAAAAAGTTAAAATAATATTAAATTAAATTAAATTATTATTAAATTAAAATATTTTTAAATTAATTTGAATTAATTTTAAATAAATTTAAATAATTATCAATTTTAATAAAATTTAAATATTTTAATTTTATTTATTTTTAAATTAAATTAAATTATTTTAAAATTAAATTAAAATAGTTTTAAATAAATTTGAATTATTTTTAAAAAAATTTAAATTATATTTTAATTTAATTAAATTAAAATATTTTTAAAGTTAACTAAATTATTTTTAAATTAAAATAAATTAATTTTAAATTAAATTAAAATATTTTTAAATTAATTTAAACTATTTTTAAATAAATATATAATATTTTTAAATGTAACTAAACTGAATTGTTTTTAAATTTAATTAAATTATTTTTAAATTAAATTTAAAAAAATTTAAATTAAATTTAATTATTCTTAAATTAAATTATATTTAAATTAAATTAAATTATTCTTAAAATAAAATAATTTTAACTTTTTAATAATTTTTAATTAATTTAACTTTTTATTAATTTTAATTTTTAATAATTTTAATTTAAATTATTTTTAAATTAATTTAAATTAAATTATTTTTAAATGAAATTAAAATATTTTTAAATTAAATTAAATTATCTTTAAATTTAATTAAAATATTTTGAAATTAAAATATTTTCAAATTAAATTGAAATATTTTTAAATTAAATTAAAATATTTCTAAATTAATTTAATTTCTTTTTAAATTAAATTAAATTAATTTTAAATAAAATTAAATTATTTTTTAACTAAATTAATTTATTTTTAATTAAATTAAATTATTTTTAAATAAAATTAAATTATTTTTCAATTAAATTAAATTATTTTTAAATTAAATTAAATTATTTTTAAATTAATTTAAAATATTTTAAATTAAATTGAAATATTTTTAAATTAAATTAAAATATTTCTAAATTAAATTAATTTATTTTTAAATTAAATTAAATTAATTTTAAATAAAATTAAATTATTTTTTAACTAAATTAATTTATTTTTAATTAAATTAAATTATTTTTAAATAAAATTAAATAATTTTTCAATTAAATTAAATTATTTTTAAATTAAATTAAATTATTTTTAAATTAATTTAAAATATTTTAAATTAAATTTAATTATTTTTAAATTAAATTAAAATATTTCTAAATAAAATTAAATTATTTTTAGAAATCAATTAAATTATTTTTAAATTAAATTAAATTATTTTTAAATTAAATTAAATTATTTTTTAATTCAACTAAATTATTTTTAAATTAAATTAAATTATTTTTAAATTAAACTAAACTATTTTTTTTTTAAATTAAATTATTTTTAAACTAATTTAAATTATTTTTAAATCAAATTAAATTATTTTTAAATTAAATTAAATTATTTTTAAATTAAATTAAATTATTGTTAAATTAAATTAAATTATTTTTAAATAAAATTAAATTATGTTGAAACTATTTTAAATTATTTTTAAATAAAATAAAATTATTTAAAAAAAAATTAAATTATTTTTTAATTAAATTAAATTATTTTTAAATTAAATTAAATTAATTTTAAATCAAATTAAATTATTTTTAAGTTAAAATAAAATATTTTTAAAAATACTTAAATTATTTTTAAATTAAATTAAATTATTTTTAAATTAAATTTTGTTTTTAATTAAATTAACTTTTCAAATTAAATTTTTTTTTTAAATTAAATTAATTATTTTTAAATTAAATTAGATTATTTTTAAAATAAATTAAAATTTTTAAATTTCTTTGATTTTTTTTTAAATAAATTTAATTTGTTTTTAATTTGAACAAAGTTTTGAACAAAATAATTTTAAACTAAATTAAATTATTTTCAAATTAAATTAGAATATTTTTAAATTAATTTGAATTATTTTTAAATAAATTTAAATTATTTTCAGTTTCAATTAAATTTAAATATTTTTAATTTAAATTTTTTTTAAATTAAATTAAATTATTTTAAAATTAATTTGAATTATTTTTAAATTAAATTAAATTATTTTTAAATTAATTGAAAATATTTTTAAATTATTTTTAAATTAATTTAATATATTTTAAATAAAATTTAATTATTTTTAAATTAAATTAAAATATTTCTAAATAAAATTAAATTATTTTTAGAAATAAATTAAATTATTTTTAAATTAAATTTAAATATTTTTAATTTAAATTAAATTATTTTTAAATTAAAATATTTTTAAATCAAATTAAATTATTTTTAAATTAATTTAAAATATTTTTTAAATTATTTTAGATTAAACAAAAATTTTTTAAATTAAATAAAATTATTTTCAAATTAATTTAAATTATTTTTAAATTAAATTTAAATATTTTAAAATTAAATTAAATTATTTTTAAATTAATTTAAAATATTTTTTAAATTATATTTAAATTAAATTAAATTATTTTTAAATTAAATTAAATAATTTTTAAATTAAATTAAATTATTTTTAAATTAAACTAAATAATTTTTTAATAAAATTAAATTATTTTTAAACTAATTTAAATTATTTTTAAATCAATTTAAATTATTTTTAAATTAAATTAAATTATTTTTAAATTAAATTAAATTATTGTTAAATTAAATTAGATTATTATGAAACTATTTTAAATTATTTTTAAATAAAATAAAATTATTTAAAAAAAAATTAAATTATTTTTTAAATAAATTAAATTATTTTTAAATTAAATTAAATTATTTTTAATTTAAATTAAATTAATTTAAAATTAAATTAAATTATTTTTATATTAAAATAAAATATTTTTAAATTAAATTAAATTAGTTTTAAATTAAATTATATTATTTTTAAATTAAATTTAATTTTTTTTTAATTTAATTAACTTATTTTTAAATTAAAATTATTTTTTTTCAAATTATATTAAATTATTTTTAAATTAAATTAGATTATTTTTAAACTAAATTAAAATATTTTTAAATTATTTTGAATTATTTTTAAATAAATTTAAATTGTTTTTAATTTGAAAAATTTGAAAGAAAAAAGTAATTTTAAATTAAATTAAATTATTTTTAAATTAAATTTAAATATTATTAATTTAAATTAAATTATTTTTAAATTAAATTATTTTTAAATTAAATTGAATTATTTTTAAATTAAATAAAAATATTTTTAAATAAATTTGAATTATTTTTAAAACAGTTTAAATTATTTTTTAATTTAATTAAACTAAAATATTTTTAAAGTCAATTAAAAGTATTTTTAAATTAAAATAAATTAATTTTAAATTAATTTAAAATATTTTTAAATTAATTTAAACTATTTTTAAATAAATATATAATGTTTTTAAATGTAACTAAATTGAATTGTTTTTAAATTGAATTAAATTATTTTTAAATTAAATTTAAAAAAATTTAAATTAAATTTATTTATTTTTAAATTAAATTATTTTTAAAATAAATTAAATTCTTCTTAAATTAAAATAATTTTAACTTTAAATTAGATTATTTTTAAATTAAATTAAATTATTTTTAAATTAAATTAAAGTATTTTTAAATTAAATTAAATTAAATTTTTCTTAAATTAAATTATTTTTAAATTAAATTAAAATATTTTAAAATTAAATTAAATTATCTTTAAATTTAATTAAAATATTTTGAAATTAAATTATTTTCAAATTAAATTGAAATATTTTTAAATTTAATTAAATTATTTTTAAATTAAATTATTTTTAAAAAAAATTAAATTAATTTTAAATAAATTTAAATTATTTTTAACCTAAATTAAATTATTTTTAATTAAATTAAATTATTTTTAAATAAATTTAAATAATTTTTCAATTAAATTAAACTATTTTTAAATTAAAATAAATTATTTTTAAATTAATTTAATATATTTTAAATTAAATTAAATTATTTTTAAATTAAATTATTTTTAAATTTAATTAAATTATTCTTAAATTAAAATAATTTTAACTTTAAATTAAATTATTTTTAAATTAAATTAAATTATTTTTAAATTAAATTAAATTATTTTTAAATTAAATTAAATTAAATTTTTCTTAAATTAAATTATTTTTAAATTAAATTAAAATATTTTGAAATTAAATTAAATTATCTTTATATTTAATTAAAATATTTTGAAATTACATTATTTTCAAATTAAATTGAAATATTTTTAAATTTAATTAAATTATTTTTAAATTAAATTATTTTTAAATAAAATAAAATTAATTTTAAATAAAATTAAATTATTTTTAAACTAAATTAAATTAATTTAATTTAAACTAAATTATTTTTAAATAAAATTAAAAAATTTTCAATTAAATTAAACTATTTTTAAATTAAAACAAATTATTTTTAAATTAATTTAATATATTTTAAATTAAATTAAATTATTTTTAAATTAAATTATTTTTAAATTAAATTAAATTATTCTTAAATTAAAATAATTTTACCGTTAAATTAAATTAATTTTAAATTAAATTAAATTATTTTTAAATTAAATTAAATTATTTTTAAATTAAATTAAAATATTTTGTAATTAAATTATTTTCAAATTAAATTGAAATATTTTTAAATTAAATTAAATTATTTTTAAACTAAATTAAAATATTTTTAAATTAAATTAAATTATCTTTAAATTTAATTAAAATATTTTGAAATTAAATTATTATCAAATTAAATTGAAATATTTTTAAATAAAATTAAATTATTTTTAGAAATCTATTAAATTATTTTTAATTTAAATTAAATCATTTTTAAATTAATTTAAAATAAATTATTTTTAAATTAAATTAAAATCAATTAATTTTAAATTAAATTAAATTATTTTTAAATTAATTTAAAATATTTTAAATTAAATTAAATTATTTTTAAATTAAATTATTTTTAAATTAATTTAAATTATTTTTTAATTAAATTAAAATATTTCTAAATAAAATTATATTATTTTTTTAAATCAATTAAAATTATTTTTAAATTAAATTAAATTGTTTTTAAATTAAATTAAATTATTTTTGTATTAAATTAAATTATTTTTAAATTAATTTAAAATATTTGTAAATAAACTTAAATTATTTTTAGAAATAAATTAAATTATTTTTAAATTAAATTAAATTATTTTTAAATTAAATTAAATTATTTTTAAACTAAATTATTTTACTTTTAAAATAAATTAAATTATTTTTAAATTAAATTAAATTATTTTTAAATTAAATTATTTTTTAATTCAATTAAATTATTTTTAAATAAAATTTACTTATTTTCTAATTGAATTAAAAAAAATTGAAATTAGATTTAATTATTTTTTAATTTATTTAAATTAATTTTTTTTTAAATTTAATTAATTTAAATTATTTTTAAATTTAATTAAATTATTTTTAAAATAAAAAAAATAATTATTAAATTTAATTAAATTATTTTTTAATTAATTTAAATTATTTTTAAATTAAATTATTTTCAAATTAAATTAAACTATTTTTAAATTAAATTAATCTATTTTTAAATTAAATTAAATTATTTTTAAATAAAATTAAATTATTTTCAAATTAAATTAAATTATTTTTAAATAAAATTAATTTTTTATTAAATTAAATTAAATGATTTTTAAATAAAATTAAATTATTTTAAAATTAAATTAAATTATTTTTAAATTAAATTAAATTATTTTTAAATTTTTTTAAATTATTTTTTTATTAAATTAAATTATTTTTAAATAAAGCTAAATTATTTAAAAAAAAAAATTAAAACATTTTTAGATTAAATTAAATTATTTTTTAATTAAATTAAATTATTTTTAAACTAAATTAAATTATTTTTAAATTAAATTAAATTATTTTTAAATTAAATTAAAATATTTGTAAATAAAATTAAATTATTTTTAGAAATCAATTAAAATATTTTTAAATTAAATTAAATTATTTTTAAATTAAATTAAATTATTTTTAAACTAAATTATATTACTTTTAAAGTAAATTAAATTATTTTTAAATTAAATTAAATTATTTTTAAAATAAATTAAATTATTTTTAAATTAAATTAAAATTAAAATATAATATATTTTTAAATTAAATTGAATTATTTTTAAATCAAATTAGATTATTTTTGAATTAAACAAAAATATTTTTAAATCAAATTAAGTTATTTTTAAATTAAATTAAATTATTTTTAAATAAAATTAAATTAAGTTACTTTTAAATTAAATTAAATTATTTTTAAATTAATTAAAAATATTTTTAAATTAATTTAGTGTATTTTAAATTAAATTTAATTATTTTTAAACTAAATTAAAATATTTCAAAATAAAATTAAATTATTTTTAGAAATCTATTAAATTATTTTTAAATTAAATTAAATCATTTTTAAATTAAATTAAAATAATTTATTTTTAAATTAAATTAAATTAAAATCAATTATTTTTTAATTAAATTGAATTATTTTTAAATCAATTTAAAACATTTTAAATTAAATTAAATTATTTTTAAATTAAATTATTATTAAATTAAATTATTTTTAAAATTAAATTAAAATTGAAATATTTCTAAATGAAAAAAAATTATTTTTAGAAATCAATTAAAATATTTTTAATTTAAATTAAGTTATTTTTAAATTAAATTAAATTATTTTTAAATAAAATTAAATTATTTTTAAATTAAATTAAGTTATTTTTAAATTAAATTAAATTATTTTTAAGTAAATTTAATTTATTTTTAATTTAAATTAAATTATTTTTAAATTAAATTAAATTATTTTTAACTTAATTTCAAACTAAATATTTCTAACTAAAATAAAATTATTTTTAGAAATCAATTAAATTATTTTTAAATTAAATTAAATTATTTTTGAATTAATTTGAAATATTTTAAATTAAATTATTTTGAAATTAAATTAAATTATTTTGGAATTAAATTAAATTTTTTTAAATTAAATTAAAATATTTCTAAATAAAATTTTGTTATTTTTAGAAATCAATTAAATTATTTTTAAATTAAATTATTTTTAAGTTGAACTATTTTTTTTTTGAATTAAATGAAATAATTTTTAAATTAAAATAAATTATTATTAAAAAAACTAAATTATTTTAAAATTAAATTAAAATATTTTAAAATTAAATTAAATTATCTTTAAATTTAATTAAATTATTTTTAAATTAAATTATTTTTAAATTAATTTTAAATTAAATAAAATTTTTTTGAAATTAAATTAAATTATTTTTAAATTAATTCAAATTATTTTTAAATTAAATTAAATTATTTTTAAATTAAATTAAACTATTTTTAAATAAAATTAATTTTTTTTTAAATTAAATTAAATTATTTTCAAATTAAATTTAATTATTTTTAAATTAAATTAGATTATTTTTAAAATAAATTAAAATATTTTTAAATTGTTTTGATTTTTTTTTAAATAAATTTAAATTGTTTTTAATTTGAAAAAAGTTAAAATAATTTGAAATTAAATTAAATTATTTTTAAATTAAATTAAAATGTTTTTAAATTAATTTGAATTATTTTTAAATAAATTTAAATTATTTTCAGTTTCAATTAAATTTAAATGTTTTTAATTTAAAATTTTTTTAAATTAAATTAAATTATTTTAAAATTAATTTTCATTATTTTTAAATTAAATTAAATTATTTTTAAATTAAATTAAAATATTTTTAAATAAATTTGAATTATTTTTAAAAAAATTTAAATTATTTTTTAATTTAATTAAATTAAAATATGTTTAAAGTAAATTAAATTATTTTTATATTAAAATAAATTATTTTAAATTAAATTAAATTATTTTTAATTTAAATTAAATTAATTTTAATTTAAATTTAATTATTTTTATATTAAAATAAAATATTTTTAAATTAAATTAAATTATTTTTAAATTAAATTATATTATTTTTAAATTAAATTTAATTTTTTTTAATTAAATTAACTTATTTTCAAATTAAAATTATTTTTTTTCAAATTATATTAAATTATTTTTAAATTAAATTAGATTTTTTTTAAATTAAATTAAAATATTTTTTAATTATTTTGAATTTTTTTAAACAAATTTAAATTGTTTTTAATTTGAAAAAAGTTAAAATAATTTTAAGTTAAATTAAATAATTTTCAATTTAAATTAAAATATTTTTAAATATATTTGAATTATTTTTAAAAAAATTTAAATTATTTTTCAATTTAATTAAACTAAAATATTTTTAGTCAATTAAATTATTTTTGAATTAAAATAAATTAATTTTCAATTAAATTAAAATATTTTTAAATTAATTTAAACTATTTTTAAATAAATATATAATATTTTTAAATGTAACTAAATTGAATTGTTTTTAAATTTAATTAAATTATTTTTAAATTAAATTAAAAAAAAAATTTAATTAAATTTAATTATTTTTAAATTAAATTATTTTTAAATTAAATTAAACTATTTTTAAATTAAATTAATGTATTTTTAAATTAAATTAAATTATTTTTAAATAAAATTAAATTATTTTCAAATTAAATTAAATTATTTTTAAATAAAATTAATTTTTTATTAAATTAAATGAAATTATTTTTAAATAAAATTAAATTATTTTTAAATTAAATTAAATTATTTTTATATTCAATTTAATTTTTTTTAAATTAAATTAATTTCAAATTTAATTTAATTATTTTGAATTTAAATTAAATTATTTTAAAATTAAATTAAATTATTTTTAAATTAAATTAAATTATTTTTAAATTTTTTTAAATTATTTTTAAATAAATTAAATTATTTTTAAATAAAACTAAATTATTTTAAAAAAAAAATTAAAATATTTTTAGATTAAATTTTTAAACTAAATTAAATTATATTTAAATTAAACTAAATTATTTTTAAATTAAATTTAAATATTTGTAAATAAAATTAAATTATTTTTAGAAATCAATTAAATTATTTTTAAATTAAATTAAATTATTTTTAAATTAAATTAAATTATTTTTAAACTAAATTATATAACTTTTAAAGTAAATTAAATTATTTTTAAATTAAATTAAAATATTTTTAAAATAAATAAAATTATTTTTAAATTAAATTAAAATTAAAATATAATATTATATTTTTAAAATAAATTGAATTATTTTTAAATCAAATTAGATTAGTTTTAAATTAAACAAAAATATTTTTAAATCAAATTAAGTTATTTTTAAATTAAATTAAATTATTTTTAAATAAAATTAAATTAAGTTACTTTTAAATTAAATTAAATTATTTTTAAATTAATTAAAAATATTTTTAAATTAATTTAGTGTATTTTAAATTAAATTTAAATATTTTTAAACTAAATTAAAATATTTCAAAATGAAATTAAATTATTTTTAGAAATCTATTAAATCATTTTTAAATTAAATTAAAATAATTTATTTTTAAATTAAATTAAATTAAAATCAATTATTTTTAAATTAAATTGAATTATTTTTAAATCAATTTAAAATATTTTAAATTAAATTAAATTATTTTTAAATTAAATTATTATTAAATTAAATTAAATTATTTTTAAGCTAAATTAAATTAAATTATTTTAAAATAAAATTGAAATATTTCTAAATAAAAAAAAATTATTTTTAGAAATCAATTAAAATATTTTTAATTTAAATTAAGTTATTTTTAAATTAAATTAAATTATTTTTAAATTAAATTAAATTATTTTTAAATTAAATTAAGTTATTTTTAAATTAAATTAAATTATTTTTAAGTTAATTTAATATATTTTTAAATTAAATTAATTTAATTTTAAATTAAATTAAATTATTTTTAACTTAATTTCAAACTAAATATTTCTAACTAAAATAAAATTATTTTTAGAAATCAATTAAATTATTTTTAAATTAAATTAAATTATTTTTGAATTAATTTAAAATATTTTAAATTAAATTATTTTGAAATTAAATTAAATTATTTTGAAATTAAATTTAATTTTTTTAAATTAAATTAAAATATTTCTAAATAAAATTTTGTTATTTTTAGAAATCAATTAGATTATTTTTAAATTAAATTAAATTATTTTTAAGTTGAACTAATTTTTTTTTAAATTAAATGAAATAATTTTTAAATTAAAATAAATTATTATTAAAAAAACTAAATTATTTTAAAATTAAATTAAAATAATTTTAAATTAAATTAAATTATCTTTAAATTTAATTAAATTATTTTTAAATTAAATTATTTTTAAATTAATTTTAAATTAAATAAAAAATTTTTGAAATTAAATTAAATTATTTTTAAATTAATTTAAATTATTTTTAAATTAAATTAAATTATTTTTAAATTAAATTAAACTATTTTTAAATAAAATTAATTTTTTTTTAATTAAATTAAATTATTTTCAAATTAAATTAAATTATTTTTAAATTAAATTAGATTATTTTTAAAATAAATTAAAATATTTTTTATTTATTTTGATTTTTTTTTAAATAAATTTAAATTGTTTTTAGTTTGAAAAAAGTTAAAATAATTTGAAATTAAATTAAATTATTTTTAAACTAAATTAAAATATTTTTAAATTAATTTGAATTATTTTTAAATAAATTTAAATTATTTTCAGTTTCAATTAAATTTAAATATTTTTAATTTAAATTTTTTTTAAATTAAATTAAATTATTTTAAAATTAATTTTCATTATTTTTAAATTAAATTAAATTATTTTTAAATTAAATTAGATTTTTTTTAAATTAAATTAAAATATTTTTTAATTATTTTGAATTTTTTTAAATAAATTTAAATTGTTTTTAATTTGAAAAATTTAAAATAATTTTAAGTTAAATTAAATAATTTTAAAATTAAATTAAAATATTTTGAAATATATTTGAAATATTTTTAAAAAAATTTAAATTATTTTTAAATTAAAATAAATTAATTTTAAATTAAATTTAAATATTTTTAAATTAATTTAAACTACTTTTAATTAAATATATAATATTTTTGAATGTAACTAAATTGAATTGTTTTTAAATTAAATTATTTTTAAATTAAATTAAATTATTCTTAAATTAAAATAATTTTAACTTTAAAATAAATTATTTTTAAATTAAATTAAAATATTTTTAAATTAAATTAAATTATCTTTAAATTTATTTAAAATATTTTTAAATTAAATTATTTTCAAATTAAATTGAAATATTTTAAAATTAAATTAAATTATTTTTAAATTAAATTAAATTATTTTTAAATTAAATTAAACTAATTTTAAATAAAATTAAATTATTTTTAAACTAAATTAAATTATTTTTAATTAAATTAATTTATTTTTAAATAAAATAAAATAATTTTTCAATTAAATTAAATTATTTTTAAATTAAGTTAAATTATTTTTAAATTAATTTAATATATTTTAAATTAAATTTATTTATTTTTAAATTAAATTAAAATATTTATAAATAAAATTTAATTATTTTAGAAATCAATTAAATTATTTTTAAATTAAATTAAATTATTTTTAAATTAAATTAAATTATTTTTTAATTGAACTAAATTATTTTTAAATTAAATTAAATTATTTTTAAATTAAACTAAATTATTTTTAAAAAAAATTAAATTATTTTTAAACTAATTTAAATTATTTTTAAATCAAATTAAATTATTTTTAAATTAAATTAAATTATTTTTAAATTAAAATAAATTAATTTTAAATTAAATTTAAATATTTTTAAATTAATTTAAACTACTTTTAATTAAATATATAATATTTTTAAATGTAACTAAATTGAATTGTTTTTAAATTAAATTATTTTTAAATTAAATTAAATTATTTTTAAATTAAATTAATTTTAAAATAAATTAAATTATTTTTAATCTAAAATAAAAGATTTTTAAATTAAATTTTTTTTAAATTAAATTAAATTATTTTTAAATTAAATTAAAATGTTTGTAAATTAAATTAAATTATTTTCAAATTAAATTAAATTATTTTTTAATTGAACTAAATTATTTTTAAATTAAATTAAATTATTTTTAAATTAAACTAAATTATTTTTTTAAAAAATTAAATTATTTTTAAACCAATTTAAATTATTTTTAAATCAAATTAAATTATTTTTAAATTAAATTAAATTATTTTTAAATAAATTATTTTTATTTTTAAATTAAATTAAAATATTTTTAATTTAAATTATTTTCAAATTAAATTAAATTAATTTAAATTATTTTAAAATTAAATTAATTTATTTTTAACTTCTAATTCTAAATCAAATATTTCTAAATGACAAAATTATTTTTAGAAATCAATTAAATTATTTTTAAATTTAATTAATTTATTTTTAAATAAAATTAAATTATTTATAAATAAAATTAAATTATTTTTAAATTAATTAAAAATATTTTAAAATTATATTATTTTTAAATTAATGAAATGTATTTTGAATTAAATTTAATTATTTTTAAACTAAATTAAAATATTTCTAAATAAAATTAAATTATTTTTAGAAATCTATTAAATTATTTTTAAATTAAATTAAATCATTTTTAAATTAATTTAAAATAAATTATTTTTAAATTAAATTAAAATCAATTATTTTAAAATTAAATTATTTTTAAATTAATTTAAAATATTTTAAATTAAATTAAATTATTTTTAAATTAATTCAAATTATTTTTAAATTAAATTAAATTATTTTTAAGCTAAATTAAATTAAATTATTTTAAAACAAAATTAAATTATTTCTAAATAAAATTTTGTTATTTTTAGAAATCAATTAAATTATTTTTAAGTTTAATGAAATTAATTTTAGATTAAACTAAATTATTTTTAAACTAAATTAAATTAAATTATTTATAATTTTTTTTTAATTATTTTTAAATTGAATTAAAAAAAAAATCAAATTAAATTTAATTATTTTTAAAACTAATTAAATTAATTTTTTTTAAATTCAATTATTTTAAATAATTCTTAAATTTAATTAAATTATTTTTAAAATAAATTAAATAATTTTTAAATTAAATTAAACTATTTTTAAATTAAATTAATGTATTTTTAAATTTAATTAAATTATTTTTAAATAAAATTAAATTATTTCCAAATTAGATTAAATTATTTTTTAATAAAATTCTTTTTTTATTAAATTATATTAAATTATTTTTAAATTAAATTAAATTATTTTTAAATTAAATTAAAATATTTGTAAATAAAATTAAATTATTTTTAGAAATCAATTAAATTATTTTTAAATTAAATTAAATTATTTTTAAACTAAATTATATTACTTTTAAAGTAAATTAAATTATTTTTAAATTAAATTAAATTATTTTTAAATTAAATTAAAATTAAAATATAATATTATATTTTTAAATTAAATTGAATTATTTTTAAATCAAATTAGATTATTTTTTAAATAAACAAAAATATTTTTAAATCAAATTAATTTATTTTTAAATTAAATTAAAATATTTTTAAATAAAATTAAATTAAGTTACTTTTAAATTATATTAAATTATTTTTAAATTAAATTATTTTTTTTAAATTAAATTAAATTATTTTTAAATAAAATTAAATTATTTTTAAATTAAATGAAATTATTTCTGAATAAAATTAAATTATTTTTAAATTAAATTAAATTATTTTTAAAATAAGATTAATTTTTTTTAAATTAAATTATTTTCAAATTAAATTAAATTATTTTTAAATTAAATTATATTATTTTTAAATTAAATTAAATTATTTTTAAATTAAATTAAATTATTTTTAACTTAAATTCAAATATTTCTAAATAAAATAAAATTATTTTTGAATGAAACTAAATTATTTTTAAATTAAATTAAAATACTTAATTTAAATTAAATTGTTAATACTTAATTTAAATTAAATTGTTTTTAAATTAAATTAAAATATATTTAAACTAAATTATATTATTTTTAAACTAAATTAAATTGTTTTTAAATTAAAATAAATTATTTTGAAATTAAATTGAAATATTTCTAAATAAAATTAAATTATTTTTAGAAATTAATTGAATTATTTTTAAATTAAATTAAATTATTTTTAAATTTAAATTATTTTTGAATTAAATTAAAATATTTGTAAATAAAATTAAAGTATTTTTAGAAATCAATTAAATTATTTTTAAATTTAATTAAATTATTTTTAAATTATATTAAATTATTTTTTAATTAGATTAAATTATTTAAAATTAAATTATTTTTAAATTAAATTAAATTATTTTTAAATTAAATGAAATTATTTTTAGATTAAACTAAATTATTTTCAAACTAAATTAAATTAAATTATTTTTAAATTAAATTTAATTATTTTCAAATTAAATTTAATTATTTTCAAATTAAATTGAATTGTTTTTTAATTAGATTAAATTATTTTTAAATTAAATTAAATTATTTTTAACTAAAATAATTTTATTTTTAAATTAAATTAAAATATTATTAAATTAAATTGAATGATTTCGAAATATTTAATTATTAAAAAAAAAATTATTTTCAAAATAAATTAATTTTTTTTTTAAATTAAATTAAAATATTATAAAATTAAATTAAATAATTTTTAAATTAAATTAAACTGTTTTTAAATAAAACTTAATTATTTTAAAATTAAATTCAAATATTTTAAAATTAATTTAAATAATTTTTAAATTAAGCTAAATAATTTTTAAATCAAATTAAAATATTTTTAAATTAATTTAAAATAATTTTAAATTAAATCAAAATATTTTTAAATTAAATTAAATTATTTTTAAATTAAATTAATACATTTTTAAAATAATTAAATTATTTAAAAAAAAAAAAAATATTTTTAAATTAAATGAAATTATTTTTAAATTAAATTAAAATATTTTTAAATTAAATTAAATTATTTTTAAATTAAATTAAATTATTTTTAAATTAAATTAAATTATTTTTAAAATAAATTAAAATATTTTTAAATAACTTTAAATTATTTTTAAAAAAAATTTAAATTATTTTTTAATTTAATTAAATTAAAATATTTTTAAAGTAAATTAAATTATTATTAAATTTAAATAAATTAATTTTAAATTAAATTGAAATATTTTTAAATTAGTTTGAACTATTTTTAAATAAATATATAATATTTTTAAATTTAATTAAATTTAATTATTTTTAAATTTAATTAAATAAATTTTAAATTAAATTAATAAAAATTTAAATTAAATTAAATTATTTTTAAATTAAATAAAATTAAAATATTTTTAAATTAAATTAAATTATTTTTAAACTAAATTAAATAATTTTTAAGTTGAACTAATTTTTTTTCCAAATTAAATTATTTTTAAATAAAATTAAATTAAACTAAATTATTTTTAAAATTAAATTAATTTTTTTTAAATTAAATTAAACTATTTTTAAATTAAATTAGTTTTAAATTAAATTAAATTAATTTTTAAATTAAATTAAAATATTTTTAAATCAAATTAAATTATTTTTAAATTAAATTAAAATATTTTCAAATTAAATAATATTATTTTTAAATTAAATTAAATTATTTTTGAATTAAATTAAATTATTTTCAAATTAAATTAAATTATTTTTAAATTAAATTCAAATATATTTAAATTAAATTAAATGATTTTTAAATTAATTAAATTATTTTCAAATTAAATAATATTATTTTTAAATTAAATTAAATTATTTTTGAATTAAATTAAATTATTTTCAAATTAAATTAAATTATTTTTAAATAAAATTATTTTTAAAGTAAATTATTTTTAAATTAGTTTAAATTATTTTAAAATAAAATTGAGTTATTTTTAATTAAATTAAATTATTTTCAAATTAAGTTAAAATATTTTTAAATTAAATTAAATTATTTTTAAATTAAACTAAATTAAATTATTTTTAAATTAAATTATTTTTTTTTTAAATTAAATTAAATTATTTTTTAATTAAAAGAAAATATTTTGAAATTAAATTAAATTATTTTTAAATTTAATTAAATTATTTTTAAATAAAATTAAATTATTTTTAAATTAATTTCAATAAATTTTAAATAAAATTAAATTATTTTTAAATAAAATTAAATAATTTTTTAATTAAATTAAAAAAAAAATTAATTAAATAAAATTAATTTAAAATTAAATAAAATTAAAATATTTTTAAAATAAATTAAATTATTTTTAAAATGAAGTAAATTATTCTTAAATAAATTTAAATTATTTTTAAATAAAATAATTTTTTTTGAAAAATAAATTAAATTAATTTTAAATTAATTTTATTTATAATATTATTAATTAATATTATTTAATTTGAAAATAATTAAATTTAATTTAAAAATAATTTAATTTAATTTAAGAATATTTTAATTTAATTTAAAAATAATTTAAATTAATTTAAAAATAAATTAGTAAATTATATTAGTTTTAAATTAAATTAAATTATTTTTAAATTAAATTAAATTATTTTTGAATTAAATTAAATTATTTTTAAATTAAATTAAATTATTTTTATATTAAACTAAATTATTTTTAAATTAAATTAAATTATTTTTAAATTAAATCAAATTATTTAAAAAAAAATTAAATTATTTTAAATTAAAATTAAATTATTTTTAAATTAAATTAAAATATTTTTAAATAAAATTAAATTATTTTTGAACCAAATTAAATTATTTTTAAATTAATTTTTTTTTAAATTAAATTATTTTAAAATAAACTAAAATTATTTTTAAATTAAATCAAATTATTTTAAATAAAATTAAATTATTTTTAAAACAAATTAAATTATTTTTAAATTAAATTAAAATATTTTTAAATAAAATTAAAATATTTTTCAATTAAATTAAATTATTTTTAAATAAAATTGATTCATTTTTAAATAAAATTAAATTATTTTTTAATTAAATTAAATTATTTTTAACTGAATTAAATTATTTTTAAATTTAATTAAATTATTTTTAAATTAAGTTAAATTATTTTTAAATTAAATTAATTTATTTTTAAATTAAATTCTTTTAAAATAATTTTAATTATTTTTAATTTAAATTAAAATATTTCTGAATTAAATTAAAACATTTTTAAATTAAATTTAAATATTTTTAAATTAAACTATTTTTAAATTAAACGAAATTATTTTTAAATTAAATTACATTATTTTTAAATTAACTTTAATTATTTTTAAATTAAATTAGATTATTTTTAAATTAAATTTATTTATTTTCAAATTAAATTAAATTCTTTTTAAATAAAATTAAATGATTTTTAAATTAAATTAAATTATTTTTAATTAAATTAAATTGTTTGTAAATTAAATTAAGTTATTTTTAAATTAAATTAATTTATTTTTAAATTAAATTTAATTATTTTTAAATTAAAATAAATTATTCTTAAATTAATTTATTTTTAAATCAAATTAAATTATTTTTAATATAAATTATTTTTCAATTAAATTAAAATATTTTCAAATTAAATTAGTTTTAAAATAAAATAAATTATTTTTAAATTTAATTAATTTATTTTTTAAGTAAATTATTTTTAAGTTAAATTAAATTATTTTTAAATTAAATTAAATTATTTTTAAATTAAATTTATTTATTTTCAAATTAAATTAAATTATTTAAAACTCTTTTGTTCGGTCATCAGCATTCAGAGGGATGGAGAATTCCCTCACGTACTTTGGCAAAACTAGCGAACAAATACCTAATATTTTGAAAGAACAAAATCTACAAGTGGCCTTATTATTTTTAACCATTGGTTTAACCCCGGTTAGATTAGCTTGTCCGCCGCGAAGCGGACAGATAAATCAAGACAACATACTCACGGGAGCGCGAACCCTCGATCCAATATAAGCCAAAGTTGCAAACACCGGTGGTTTAACCCCGGTTAGCATAAGTTGTCCGAGGCGAAGCGGACAGATAAATTAAGACAATATACGCGCGGGAGCGTGAAATCTCGATCCAATATAAGCCAAAGTGGCGATGACCGTTGGTTTAACCCCGGTTAGATTAGTTTGCCGACTGCGAAACGGAAAGATAAATCAAGACAACATATGCGCGGGAGCGCGAACTCTTGATCCAAAATAAGCCAAGGTGGCATTCACCGTTGGTTTAACCCCGGTTAGATTACGTAGCAATTTGAATTTGAACAAAATTTTAATTTATTTTTGTTTTTTAAGGAAAGGAGACTTTTTAAAGAAGACTGATTAATCCTCTAATAATACAACTGGGGTTAAATCTCGATCCATTAGAGGACAAAGTAGCAAGGATCGTTGGTTTAACCCCGGTTAGATTAGGTTGCCCACCGCGAAGCGGAAAGATAAATCAAGACAAGATACGCGCGGAAGCGCGAACACCTGATCCAAAATAAGTCAAAGTGGCAATGACCGTTGGTTTAACCCCGGTTAGATTAGGTTGTGCGCCGCGAAGTGGACAGATAAATGAAGACAACATACGCGCTGGAGCGCGAACTCTCAACCTAATCCTAACAACAGCCTAAACTAACCGGGGTTAACTCTCGATCCCTTAGTTGACAAAGTTGCAAGGATCGTTTGTTCAACTCTGGTTAGATTAGATTGCTGCGGCGGACAACTCCGGACAAAAAATCTAATCTAACCGGGGTTAACTCTTGATCCATTAGAGGACAAATTAGCAAGTATCGTTGGTGTGACCCCGGTTAGATTATGTTGCCCGCCGCGAAGCAGACAGATAAAGCAAGACAACATACGCGCGGCAGCGCGAAGTCTCGATCCAATATAAGCCAAACCGGCAATGACCGTAGGTTTAGCCCCGGTTAGATTAGATTGTTCGACGCGAAGCGGACTGATAAATCAAGACAACATACCGTGGTAGCGCGAACTCTCGATAGAAAATAAGCCAAAGTGGCAATGACCGTTGGTTTAACCCGGGTTAGATTAACTTGTCCGCCGCGAAGCGGACAGATAAATCAAGACAACATACGCGCGGGAGCGCAAGCCCTCGATCCAATATAAGCCAAAGTTGCAAACACCGTTGGTATAACCCCGGTTAGAATAGGTTGTCCACCGCGAAGCGGACAGATAAATCAACACAACATACGCGCGTAAGCGCGAACTCTCGATCCAATACAAGCCAAAGTGGCAATGTCCGTTGGTTTAAACCCGGTTAGATTAGCTTGACCGCCGCGAAGCGGACAGATAAATCAAGACAACATACGCGCGAGAGGGCGAACCCTCGATCCATTATAAGCCAAAGTTGCAATCACCGTTGGTTTAACCACGGTTAGAATAGTTTGTCCGCCGCGCAGCGGACATACGCGTGGGACTGCGGACAACCTAATCAAATCGGGGTTAACTCTCGATCCATTAGAGGACAAATTAGCAAGGATCGTTGGTTTAACCCCGATAAGATTAGGTTGCCCGTCGCGAAGCGGACAGACAAATCAAGACAACATATGCGTAAAAGCGCGAACTCTCAATACAAAATAGGCCAAAGTGGCAATGACCGTTGGTTTAACCCCGGTTAGATTAGCTTGTCCGCCGCGAAGCGGACAGATAAATCAAGACAACATACGCGCGGGAGAGCGAACCTTCGATCCAATATAAGCCAAAGTTGCAAACACCTATGGTTTAACCCCGGTTAGAATAGGTTGTCCGAGGCGAAGCGGACAGATAAATTAAGACAATATACGCGCGGAAGCGCGAACTCTCGATTCAATATAAGCCAAAGTGACAATGACCGTTGGTTCAACACCGGTTAGATTAGGTTGCCGACCGCGAAGCGGTAAGATAAATCAAGACAACATATGCGCGGGAGCGCGAACTCTCGGTCCAAAATAAACCAAGGTAGCAATGACCGTTGGTTTAACCCCGGTTAGATTACGTTGCAATTTGAAGTTGAACAAAATTTTAATTTAATTTTGTTTTTTAGACGAAAGAAGACGTTTTAAAGAGGACTGATTAATCCTCTAATAATCCAACCGGGGTTAAATCTCGATCCATTAGAGGACAACGTAGCAAGGATCGTTGGTTTAACCCCGGTTAGATTAGGTTGCCCACCGCGAAGCGGAAAGATAATTCAGGACAAGATACGCACGGAAGCGCGAACACTTGATCCAAAATAAGTCAAAGATATATCAAGACAACATACGCGCGAGAGCGCGAACTCTCGATGCAATTTAAGCCAAACTGGCAATGACCGTTGATTTAACTTTAACGTTGGTTTAAAATAACCCCGGCTAGATTAGGTTGCAATTTGAATTTGAACAAAATATCAATTTATTTTTGTTTTTTAGGCGAAAGAAGACTTGGGCCAACTTTGTTTTTCTTTTCTTATTTTGAGGAAATCGTATGATGAATAGACAGGACATTATTTGTAAGTTTTTTCCGTTTTTACTTTTTAAATTTTAATTTTTTGTATTTTTAAGATTTCGTTTTTTATTTTTTGAAGAAAATTGATAATGATTAGACTGGACATTTTTATTTTGTAAATTTCAATTTATTTGTATTTTTAAAACTTCGTTTTTTATTTTTTGAAGAAAATCTGATAATGATTAGACTGGATCTGTAAGGTTTTATCTGTTTTTTTTTATTTCAAAATTTAATTTGTATTTTCCAGATGGAGGATCTATCGATTTTTTTTTTAATTTTATGAAAATCTTAATTTATTTACATTTTTCCCTTGACATATTAAAAGTTTCCCATTTTTTTTCGAAGCAAAACTGTTGATAATTAGAAAAAATAATAAACATTGTCAAAACTTTGACAATGTTTACAACTATTTCAAGAAAAACACGAAAATTTTACAACTAGATAACTTAGAAACTTCATTTTTGCTTTCCGGTCCTTGCGACCTTTCCGTTAACCCGTGCCAAGGACGATTAATAACAGTTACACCAGGTAAAAAGTCTATAACACTAAATTTCAATAGACCCATTAACTCAATAAACTCCTATTTTTAAAATCAAATTAAATTATTTTTAAATTAAATTAAAATATTTTTAAATAAAATAAAATTATTTTTAAATTAAATGAAATTATTTTTAATTAAAATTAAATTATTTTTAAATAAAATTTAATTAGTTTTAAATTAAATTCAATTATTTTTAAAATAAATTATTGTTAAACAAAATTAAATTATTTTTAAATTAAATTAAATTATTTTTAAAATAAATTAAATTATTTTTAAATTACATTAAATTATTTTTAAATTAAATTAAAATATTTTCAAATTTTATTTATTTATTTTTAAATTAAATTAAACAATTTTTAAAATAAATTAAATTATTTTTAAATTAAATTAAAATAATTTTAAATAAAATAATTTTTAAATTAAATTAAATTATTTTTAAAGTAAATTAAATTATTTTTAAATTATTTTTAGATTAAATTAAAATATTTTTAAATTAAATTGAATTATTTTTAAATTTAATTAAATCATTTTTAAATTAAATTAAATTATTTAAAATTAAATTATTTTTAAATTTAATTATTTTTAAATTAAATTAAATAATTTGAAAATTAAATTATAATATTTTTAAATTAAATTAAATATGTTATTTTAAAATCTTTTATTAAAATTATATCATTTTTAAATTAAACTAAATTATTTTTAAATTAAATTGAATTATTTTTAAAATCAAATTATTTTTAAATTAAATTATTTTTAAATAAAACTACATTATATTTAAATTAAATGAAATTATTTTCAATTAAAATTAAATTATTTTGAAATAAAATTTAATTAGTTTTACATTGAATTGAAAAATTTAGTATGATTTTACCACACTTAGACTATGTACAACTTTTATACAACTTGTTATTCACAGTAATATAAATTACTACACAAACCACGACTTAAGTTTCGACGTTTGACGGTCATTTTCAAGTGACTTAACAAATTGATGATGTTGAATATATAACCTTATAATTTTGGTGGGGAGGAGGGTTGTTTATCTGCAGTTGAGGGCTTATCTGCCGGGGATTGAATAAGATTAAAAAGGAGATTAACGGAGGGATTACGGGTTGTTTTAAAAATTTCAAATGACTCTAGGAGATTAGACTTTGGGCCTTTGTTGCAGTTATGCAAGATTTTAAGATGAGATATTTCTGGGAATTTGTGATTATATTCTAGACAATGGTTACAGAATGAACTTGCCTTTTTTAAGACGGAATGCTCGGGAGTGTTCCGAAAAACGAGTTGTTATGCTTCGTCCTGTTTGACCTACGTAGACGCTATTGCATTCCTAACACCGAATCTCATAAACGCCAGATTTTTTGAATGGGTCGATTCTGTCTTTGGCATTAAATAATGTGTGAAATAATTTGGACAAATGTTTAAAGGCCACTTGTAGATTTTGTTCTTTCAATGTACGTGAGGGAAACGAAAGTTTTATCAGAAATGGGCGTTCTCGGGTATATTTGGGACTTTGTGAATTGGCTCCATTTTTTATTTATTAACTTTTGGATGAGAGTTATTGGGAAGCCATTCTCTGTGGCAATTGATTTGATGGTGTTTAAGTCTTTTGTTCAGTTATCAGCATTCAGAGGGATGGAAAATTCCCTCACGTACTTTGGCAAAACTAGCGAACAAATAGCTAATATTTTGAAAGAACAAAATCTACAAGTGGCCTTATTATTTTTAACCATTGGTTTAACCCCGAATAAATTAGGTTGTCCGCCGCGAAGCGGACAGATAAATCAAGACAATGTACGCGCGGGAGCGCCAACTTTTTATCCAATATAAGCCAAAGTGGCAATGACCGTTGGTTTAACCCCGGTTAGATTAGGTTGTGCGCCGCGAAGTGGACAGATAAATGAAGACAACATAAGCGCTGGAGCGCGAACTCTCAACCTAATCCTAACAACAACCTAATCTAACCAGGGTTAACTCTCGATCCATTAGAGGACAAATTAGCAAGTATCGTTGGTTTAAGCCCGGTAGGATTGGGTTGCCCGCCGCGAAGTGGACAGAGAAATCAAGACAACATACGCGCGGCAGCGCGAACTCTCGATCCATTATAAGCCAAAGTGTCAATGACCGTAGGTTTAGCCCCGGTTCGATTAGGTTGTCCGCCGCGAAGCGGACAGATAAATCATGACAACATAGCGTGGTAGCGCGAACTCTCGATACAAAATAAGCCAAAGTGGGAATGACCGTTGGTATAACCCCGGTTAGATTAGCTTCTCCGCCGAGAAGCGGACAGATAAATCAAGACAACATACGCGCTGAGCGCGAACCCTCGATCCAATATAAGCCAAAGTTGCAAACACCGTTGGTTTACGCCGGTTCAAATAGGTTGTCCGAGGCGAAGGGGACAGATAAATTAAGACAATACACGCACGGGAGCGCGAAATCTCGATCCAATATAAGCCAAAGTGGCAATGACCGTTGGTTTAACCCCGGTTAGATGAGGTTGTCCGCCGCGAAGCGGACAGATATATCAAGACAACATACGCGCGATAGCGCGAACTCTCGATCCAATTTAAGCCAAACTGGCAATGACCGTTGATTTAAATTTAACGTTGGATTAAAATGACCCCGGTTAGATTAGGTTGCAATTTGAATTTGAACAAGATTTTAATTTATTTTTGTTTTCTAGACAAAAGAAGACTTGTGCCAACTTTGTTTTTCTTTTCTTATTTTAACAACATATTTTGACTTTTAACTTATTTTGACAACATATATCTCACGTTGACAACGTTTACAACTATTTCAAGTAAAACACGAATAGTTTTTGAACTAGATAACTTAGAAACTTCATTTTTGCTTTCCGACCCTTGCGACCTTTCCGTTAACCCATGCGAAGGACCACTAATAACAGTTACACCCGGTAAAAAGTCCATAACACTAAATTTCAATAGACCCGTTAACTCTATAAACTCCTATTTTTAAAATCAAATTAAATTACTTTTAAATTAAATTAAAATATTTTTAAATAAAATTAAATTATTTTTCAATTAAATGAAATTATTTTTAATTGAAATTGAATTATTTTTAAATAAAATTTAATTAGTTTTAAATTAAATTTAAATAATTTTTAAAATAAATTATTGTTAAGTAAAATTAAATTATTTTTAAATTAAATTAAAGTATTTTTAAAATAAATTAAATTATTTTTAAATTACATTAAATTATTTTTAAACTAAAATAAATTATTTTTAAATTAAATTATTTTTAAATTTTATTTAATTATTTTTAATTTCAATTAAATTATTTTTAAATTAAATTAAATTATTTTTAAATTAAATTTAAATATTTTTAAATAAAATAAAATTATTTCTAAATTGAATTAAATTATTTTTAATTTAAATTAAATTATTTTTAAATTAAATAAAATTATTTTTAAACTAAATTAAAATATTTTTAAATTAAATGAAAATTATTTAAAAAAAAAATTAAATTATTTTTAATTAAAATTAATTTATATTTAATTAAAATAGTATTATTTTTAAATTGAATTTTTATTAAATTATTTTTAAATAAATTGAATTAATTTTAAATTAAATTATTTTAAAATTAAATAATTTTTAAATTAAATTAAATAATTTTTAAATTAAATGGAATTATTTTTAAATTAAATTATTTTAAAGTAAAGTTAAATTATTTTTAAATTTAATTATTTTTAAATTAAATTAAATAATTTGAAAATTAATTTAAAATATTTTTAAATTAAATTAAATATGTTATTTTAAAATCTTTTATTAAAATTATATCATTTTTAAATTAAACTAAATTATTTTTAAATTAAATTGAATTATTTTTAAAATCAAATTATTTTTAAATTAAATTATTTTTAAATAAAACTACATTATATTTAAATTAAATGAAATTATTTTCAATTAAAATTAAATTATTTTTAAATAAAATTTAATTAGTTTTACATTGAATTGAAAAATTTAGTAAGATTTTACCACACTTAGACTATGTAAAAATTTTATACAACTTGTTATTCACAGTAATATAAATTTCTACACAAACCACGACATATGTTTCGACGTTTGACGGTCATTTTCAAGTGACTTAACAAATTGATGATGTTGAATATATAACCTTATAATTTTGGTGGGGAGGAGGGTTGTTTGTCTGTAGTTGAGGGCTTATCTGCCGGGGATTGGGTAAGATTAAAAAGGAGATTAACGGAGGGATTACGGGTTGTTTTAAAAATTTCTAATGACTCTAGGAGATTAAGCTTTGGGCCTTTGTTGTAGTTATGCAAGATTTTAAGATTAGATATTTCTGGGAATTTGTGATTATATTCTAGACAATGGTTACAGAATGAATTTGCTTTTTTTAAGACGGAATGCACGGGAGTGTTCCGATAAACGAGTTGTTATGCTTCGTCCTGTCTGACCTACGTAGACGCTATTGCATTCCTAACACCGAATCTCATAAACGCCAGATTTTTTGAATGGGTCGATTCTGTCTTTGGCATTAAATAATGTGTGAGATAATTTGGACAAATGTTTAAAGGCCACTTGTAGATTTTGTTCTTTCAATGTACGTGAGGGAAACGAAAGTTTTATCAGAAATGGGCGTTCTCGGGTATATTTGGGACTTTGTGAATTGGCTCCATTTTTTATTTATTAACTTTTGGATGAGAGTTATTGGGAAGCCATTCTCTGTGGCAATTGATTTGATGGTGTTTAACTCTTTTGTTCAGTTATCAGCATTCATAGGGATGGAAAATTCCCTCACGTATTTTGGCAAAACTAGCGAACAAATAGCTAATATTTTGAAAGAACAAAATCTCCAAGTGGCCTTATTATTTTTAACCATTGGTTTAACCCCGGTTAAATTAGGTTGTCCGCCGCGAAGCGGACAGATAAATCAAGACAATGTACGCGCGGGAGCGCCAACTCTTTATCCAATATAAGCCAAAGTGGCAATGACCGTTGGTTTAACCCCGGTTAGATTAGGTAGTGAGCCTAGAAGTGGACAGATAAATGAAGACAACATACGCGCTGGAGTGCGAACTCTCAACCTAATCCTAACAACAACCTAATCTAACCAGTGTTAACTCTCGATCCATTAGAGGACAAATTAGCAAGTATCGTTGGTTTAAGCCCGGTAAGATTAGGTTGCCCGCCGCGAAGCGGACAGATAAATCAAGACAACATACGCGCGGCAGCGCGAACTCTCGATCCATTATAAGCCAAAGTGGCAATGACCGTTGGTATATCCCCGGTTAGATTAGCTTGTCCGCCGAGAAGCGGACAGATAAATCAAGACAACATACGCGCTGAGCGCGAACCCTCGATCCAATATAAGCAAAGTTGCAAGCACCGTAAGCTTAACCCCGGTTAGAATAGGTTGTCCGCCGCGAAGCGGACAGATAAATCAAGACAACATACGGGCGGGAGCGCAAACTCTCGATTCAATATAAGCCAAAGTGGCAATGGCCGTTGGTTTAACCCCAGTTAGATTAGCTTGTCCGCCGCGAAGCGAACAGATAAATCAAGACAACATACACGCGGGAGCGCGAACCTTCGATCCAATATAAGCCAAAGTTGCAAACACCGGTGGTTTAACCCCGGTTAGAATAGGTTGTCCGAGGCGAAACGGACAGATAAATTAAGACAATACACGCACGGGAGCGCGAAATCTCGATCCAATATAAGCCGCAATGACCGTTGGTTTAACCCCGGTTAGATTAGGTTACCGACCGCGAAGCGGAAAGATAAATCAAGACAACATTTGCGCGGGAGCGCGAACTCTCGATCCAAAATAAGCCAAGGTGGCAATGACCGTTGGTGTAACCCCGGTTAGATTACGTTGCAATTTGAATTTGAACAAAATTTTAATTTATTTTTGTTTTTTAGACGAAAGAAGACTTTTTATAGAAGACTGATTAATCCTCTAATAATCCAACCAGGGTTAAATCTCGATCCATTAGAGGACAAAGTAGCAAGGATCGCTGGTTTAACCCCGGTTAGATTAGGTTGCCCACCGCGAAAAGGAAAGATAAAGCAAGACAAGATACGCGCGGTAGCGCGAACACTCGATCCAAAATAAGTCAAAGTGGCAATGACCGTTGCTTTAACGCCGGTTAGATTAGGTTGTCCGCCGCGAAGCGGACATATATATCAAGACAACATACGCGCGATAGCGCTAACTCTCGATCCAATTTAAGCCAAACTGGCAATGACCGTTGATTTAACTTTAACGTTGGTTTAAAATGACCCCGGTTAGATTAGGTTGCAATTTGAATTTGAACAAGATTTTAATTTATTTTTGTTTTCTAGACAAAAGAAGACTTGTGCCAACTTTGTTTTTCTTTTCTTATTTTGAGGAAATCGTATGATGAATAGACAGGACATTATTTGTAAGTTTTTTTCTGTTTTTACTTTTTAAATTTCAATTTATTTGTATTTTTAAGATTTTGTTTTTTATTTTTTGAAGAAAATCTGATAATGATTAGACTGGACATTACCTGTAAGGTTTTATCTGTTTTTTTTTTAATTTCAAAATTTAATTTGTATTTTCCAGATATCCTCCATCTGGCGCTTTTTTTTAATTTGATGAAAATCTTAATTTCTTTACATTTTTTCCTGGATATATTAAAAGTTTTCCTTTTTTTTAAATTTGGAAGCAAATCTGTTGATAATTAGAAAAAATAATAAACGTGACAACATATATCTCACGTTGACAATGTTAACAACTATTTCAAGTAAAACACGAATATTTCTTGAACTAGATAACTTAGAAACTTCATTTTTGCTTTCCGACCCTTGCGACCTTTCCGTTAACCCGTGTCAAGGACGACTAATAACAGTTACACCAGGTAAAAAGTCCATAACACTAAATTTCAATAGACCCGTTAACTCTATAAACTCCTATTTTTAAATAAAATAAAATTATTTTTCAATTAAATTAAATTATTTTTAAATAAAATTAAATTATTTTTAAATAAATTTTAATTAGTTTTAAATTAAATTAAAATAATTTTTAAAATAAATTATTGTTAAATAAAATTAAATTATTTTTAGATTAAATTAAATTATTTTAAATTAAATTAAAGTATTTTTAAAATAAATTAAATTATTTTTAAATTACATTAAATTAATTTTAAATTAAAATAAATTATTTTCAAATTAAATTATTTTTAAATTTTATTTAATTATTTTTAAATTAAATTAAATTATTTTTAAATTAAATTAAATTATTTTTAAATTGAATTAAATTATTTTTAAACTAAATTAAAATATTTTTAAATTAAATGAAAATTATTTTTAAATTAAACTAAATTATTTTTAAATTATATTAATTATTTTTAATTTAAATAAAATTATTTTTAAATAAAATAAAATTATTTTTATAATAAATGAAATTATTTTTAAATTAAATTAAATTATTTTTAGATTAAATTAAACAATTTTTAAATAAAATGAAATTATTTTTAAATTAAATTATGTTTAAATTAAATTAAATTATTTTTAAATTAAATTAAATTATTTTTAAATTAAATTAATTTATTTTTTAATTAAATTAATTTAATTTTAAATTAAATTAAATTATTTTTAAATTACCTTTTTCAATTAACTTAAATTAAATTATTTTTAAAATAAATTTATTTATTTTAAAAATAAATTAAATTATTTTTAAACTAATTTAAATTATTTTTAAATTAAATTAAATTATTTTTAAATTAAAATAAATTATTTTTAAATTAAATTATTTCTAAATTAAATTAAATTATCGTTGACAATGTTAACAACTATTTCAAGTAAAACACGAATATTTCTTGAACTAGATAACTTAGAAACTTCATTTTTGCTTTCCGACCCTTGCGACCTTTCCGTTAACCCGTGTCAAGGACGACTAATAACAGTTACACCAGGTAAAAAGTCCATAACACTAAATTTCAATAGACCCGTTAACTCTATAAACTCCTATTTTTAAATAAAATAAAATTATTTTTCAATTAAATTAAATTATTTTTAAATAAAATTAAATTATTTTTAAATAAATTTTAATTAGTTTTAAATTAAATTAAAATAATTTTTAAAATAAATTATTGTTAAATAAAATTAAATTATTTTTAGATTAAATTAAATTATTTTAAATTAAATTAAAGTATTTTTAAAATAAATTAAATTATTTTTAAATTACATTAAATTAATTTTAAATTAAAATAAATTATTTTCAAATTAAATTATTTTTAAATTTTATTTAATTATTTTTAAATTAAATTAAATTATTTTTAAATTAAATTAAATTATTTTTAAATTGAATTAAATTATTTTTAAACTAAATTAAAATATTTTTAAATTAAATGAAAATTATTTTTAAATTAAACTAAATTATTTTTAAATTATATTAATTATTTTTAAATTAAATTAAATTATTTTTAAATAAAATAAAATTATTTTTATAATAAATGAAATTATTTTTAAATTAAATTAAATTATTTTTAGATTAAATTAAACAATTTTTAAATAAAATGAAATTATTTTTAAATTAAATTATGTTTAAATTAAATTAAATTATTTTTAAATTAAATTAAATTATTTTTAAATTAAATTAATTTATTTTTTAATTAAATTAATTTAATTTTAAATTAAATTTAATTATTTTTAAATTACCTTTTTCAATTAACTTAAATTAAATTATTTTTAAAATAAATTTATTTATTTTAAAAATAAATTAAATTATTTTTAAACTAATTTAAATTATTTTTAAATTAAATTAAATTATTTTTAAATTAAAATAAATTATTTTTAAATTAAATTAAATTATTTCTAAATTAAATTAAATTATCGTTGACAATGTTAACAACTATTTCAAGTAAAACACGAATATTTCTTGAACTAGATAACTTAGAAACTTCATTTTTGCTTTCCGACCCTTGCGACCTTTCCGTTAACCCGTGTCAAGGACGACTAATAACAGTTACACCAGGTAAAAAGTCCATAACACTAAATTTCAATAGACCCGTTAACTCTATAAACTCCTATTTTTAAATAAAATTAAATTATTTTTCAATTAAATTAAATTATTTTTAAATAAAATTAAATTATTTTTAAATAAATTTTAATTAGTTTTAAATTAAATTAAAATAATTTTTAAAATAAATTATTGTTAAATAAAATTAAATTATTTTTAGATTAAATTAAATTATTTTAAATTAAATTAAAGTATTTTTAAAATAAATTAAATTATTTTTAAATTACATTAAATTAATTTTAAATTAAAATAAATTATTTTCAAATTAAATTATTTTTAAATTTTATTTAATTATTTTTAAATTAAATTAAATTATTTTTAAATTAAAATAAATTATTTTTAAATTAAATTAAATTATTTCTAAATTATTTTTAAATTACATTAAATTATTTTTGAACTAAATTAACTTATTTTTAAATTAAATAAAATTATTTTTAAATAAATTAAATAATTTTTAATTTAAACTAAATTATTTTTAAATAAAATAAAATTATTTTGAATTAAATTAAACTATTTTTAAATTAAATTAACTTATTTTTAAATTAAATTATTTTTAAATTAAATTAAATTAAAATATTTTTAAATAAAATAAAATAATTTTTAAATTTAATTATTTTTAAAAAAATTAAAATATTTTTAAATAAAACTAAATTATTTTTAAAATAAATTAATTTATTTTTAAATTAAATTAAATAATTTTTAAATTAAATTAAATTACTTTTAAATTAAATTAAATTATTTTTAAATTAATTAAAATAATTTTTTAATTAAACTAAATTTTTTTTAAATTAAACTAAAATATTTTTAAATAAAATTAAATTATTTTTAAATTATATTTAATTATTTTTAAATTATGTTTAAATTAAATTAAATTATTTTTAAGTTAAATTAAATTAATTTTAAATTAAATTAAATTATTTTTAATTTAAATTAAAATATTTTTAAATAAAACTAAATTATTTTTAAAATAAATTAAATTATTTTTAAATTAAATTAAATTATTTTTAAATTAAATTAAATTATTTTTAAATTAAATTAAATTATTTTTAAATTAAATTAAATTATTTTTAAATTAAATTAAATTATTTTTAAATTAAATTAAAATACTTTTAAAATAAATTATATTTTTAAATAAAATTAAATTAATTTTAAATTAAATTTTTTACAAAATAAATTAAATTATTTTTAAATTTAATTAAAATATTTTTAAATTAAATTCAACTATTTTTAAATTAAATCATTTTTAAATTAAATTATTTTTAAATTAAATTTAATTATTTTTCATTTAAATTAAATTATTTTTAAATGAAATTAAAATATTTTTAAATTAATTTATTTTTAAATTAAATTAAATTATTTTTAAATTAAATTAAATTAATTTTAAATTAAGCTAAAATATTTTTAAATAAAATTAAATTATTTTTATATTAAATTAAATTATTTTTAAATTAATTAAAATATTTTTAAATAAAATTAATTAATTTTTAAATTAAAATAAACTATTTTTAAATTAAATTAAAATATTTTTAAATTAAATTAAATTATTTTTAAATTAAATTATATTATTTTTAAATTAAATTAAATTTCTTTTAAATTAAATTAAACTATTTTTAAATAAAATTAATATATTTTTAAATTAAATTAAATTATTTTTAAAATAAATTAAATTTTTTTTTAAATTAAATTAAAATATTTTTAAATTAAATTAAATTATTTTTACATTAAATTAAATTATTTTGAAATTAAATTAAATTATTTTTAAATTAAATTAAATTATTTTTGAATTAAATTAAAATATTTTTAAAATAAATTATTGTTAAATAAAATAAAATTATTTTTAAATTAAATGAAATTATTTTTAAACAAAACTAAATTATTTTTAAATTAAATTATATTATTTTTAAAATAAATTAAAATATTTTTAAATTAAATTAAATTATTTTTGAATTTAATTAAATTATTTTTAAATAAAATTAAATTATTTTTAAATGAACTAAATTATTTTTGAATTAAATTGAATTATTTTTAAATAAAATTAAATTATTTTTAAATTAAATTTAAATATTTTTATATAAAATTAAATTATTTTTAAATTAAATTATTTTTAAATTAAATTAAAATTCCTAAATTAAATTAAATTATTTTTAAAATAAATTAAAATATTTTTAAATTAAATTCAATAATTTTTAAATTAAATTAAATTATTTTTAAATTAAACTAAAATATTTTTAAATAAAATTAAATTATTTTTAAATTATTTTAAATTATTTTTAAATTATTTTTAAATTAAATTAAATTATTTTTAAGTTAAATTAAATTAATTTTAAATTAAATTAAATTATTTTTAATTTAAATTTAAATATTTTTAAATAAAACTAATTTATTTTTAAAATAAATTAAATTATTTTTAAATTAAATTAAATTATTTTTAAATTAAATTAAATTATTTTTAAATTAAATTAAATTATTTTTAAATTAAATTAAATTATTTTTAAATTAAATTAAAATACTTTTAAAATAAATTATTTTTAAAGAAAATTAAATTAATTTTAAATTAAATTGTTTACAAAATAAATTAAATTATTTTTAAATTTAATTAAAATATTTTTAAATTAAATTCAACTATTTTTAAATTAAATAATTTTTAAATTAAATTATTTTTAAATTAAATTTAATTAATTTTTAACTAAATTAAATAATTTTTAAATTAAATTAAATTATTTTTAAATTAAATTTAATTATTTTTAATTTAAGTTAAATTATTTTTAAATTAAATTAAAATATTTTTAAATTAATTTATTTTTAAATTAAAAAAAATTATTTTTAAATTAAATTAAATTATTTTTAAATTAAGCTAAAATATTTTTAAATAAAATAAAATTATTTTTATATTAAATTAAATTATTTTTAAATTAATTAAAATATTTTTAAATAAAATTAAATTATTTTTAAATTAAATTATTTTTAAATTAAATTAAATTATTCTTAAATTAAATTAAATTATTTTTAACTTAAATTAAAATATTTTTAAATAAAATAAAATTATTTTTAAATTAAATTAAAATATTTTTAAATTAAATTAAATTATTTTTAAATTAAATTAAAATATTTTTAAATTAAATTAAATTTCTTTTAAATAAAATTATTGCCAAATTAAATTAATATATTTTTAAATTAAATTAAATTATTTTTAAAATAAATTATTGTTAAATAAAATAAAATTATTTTAAAATTAAATTATTTTAAAATAAAATAAAATTAAATTAGTTTTCAAATAAATTGAATAATTTTTAAAATAAATTAATTTATTTTTAAATTCAATTATTTTTAAGTTAAAATAAAATATTTAAAAAAAAAATTAAATTATTTTTAAATTCAATTATTTTTAAGTTAAAATAAAATATTTAAAAAAAAATTAAATTATTTTTCAATTAAATTAAAATATTTTCAAATTAAAATAAATTCTTTTTAAATTAATATAAATTATTTTCAAATTAAATTACATTATTTTTAAATTAAATTAAATTATTTTTGAATTAAATTAAACTATTTTTAAAATAAATTATTGTTAAATAAAATTAAATTATTTTTAAGTTAAATTATTTTAAAATAAAATTAAATTAAATTATTTTTCAAATAAATTAAATAATTTTTAAAATAAATTAAATTATTTTTAAATTAAATTATTATTAAATTAAATTATTTTTAAGTTAAAATAAAATATTTAAAAAAAAATTAAATTATTTTTCAATTAATTTAAATTATTTTTAAATTAAATTAAATTATTTTTAAATTAAACTAAATTATTTTCAAATTAAATTAAATTATTTTTAAATTAAATTAAACTATTTTTAAAATGAATTAAATTATTTTTAAATAAAATAAAATTATTTTTAAATTAAATTAAATTATTTCTAAAATAAATTTAAATATTTTTAAATTAAATTAAATTATTTTTAAATTAAATTAAATTATTTTTAAATAAAATTAAATTATTTTTAAATGAACTAAATTATTTTTAAATAAAATTGAATTATTTTTAAATAAAATTAAATTACTTTTAAATTAAATTAAAATATTTTTAAATAAAATTAATTTATTTTTAAATAAAATTATTTTTAAATTAAATTAAATTATTATTAAATTAAATTAAATTATTTTTAAATTAAATTAAAATATTTTTAAATAAAATCAAATTATTTTTAAATTAAATTAAATTATTTTTAAATTAAATTAAATTATTTTTAAATAAAATTAAATTATTTTTAAATGAACTAAATTATTTTTAAATAAAATTGAATTATTTTTAAATAAAATTAATTTTAAATTAAATTAAAATATTTTTAAATAAAATTAAATTATTTTTAAATTAAATCAAAATATTTTTAAATAAAATTAAATTATTTTTAAATTAAATTAAATTATTTTTAAATTAAATTAAAATATTTTTAAATTAAATTAAATTATTTTTAAATTAAATTAAATTAATTTAAAATTAAATTAAATAATTTTAAAATTAAATTAAATTATTTTTAAATTAAATTAACATATTTTTAAATAAAATTAAATTATTTTTCAATTAAATTAAATTTTTTTTAAATTTAATTAAATTTCTTTTAAATTAAATTATTTCTAAATTAAATTAATATATTTTTAAATTAAATTAAATTATTTTTAAAATAAATTATTGTTGAATAAAATTAAATTGTTTTTAAGTTAAATTATTTTAAAATAAAATAAAATAAAATTATTTTTCAAATAAATTAAATAATTTTTAAAATAAATTAAAATATTTTTAAATTAAATTATTTTTAAATTAAATTTAATTAGTTTTAATTTAAATTAAATTTTTTTTAAATGAAATTAAAATATTTTTAAATTAATTTATTTTTAAATTAAATAAAATTATTTTTAAATTAAATTAAATTATTTTTAAATTAAGCTAAAATATTTTTAAATAAAATAAAATTATTTTTATATTAAATTAAATTATTTTTAAATTAATTAAAATATTTTTAAATAAAATAAAATTATTTTTAAATTAAATTATTTTTAAATTAAATTAAATTATTCTTAAATTAAATTAAATTATTTTTAACTTAAATTAAAATATTTTAAAATAAAATTCAATTATTTTTAAATTAAATTAAATTATTTTTAAATTAAATTAAATTATTTTTAAATTAAATTAAAATATTTTTAAATTAAATTAAATTTCTTTTAAATAAAATTATTGCCAAATTGAATTATTATATTTTTAAATTAAATTAAATTATTTTTAAAATAAATTATTGTTAAATAAAATAAAATTATTTTTAAATTAAATTAAAATATTTTTAAATAAAATTAAATTATTTTTAAATTAAATTAAATTATTATTAAATTAAATTAAATTATTTTTAAATTAAATTAAAATATTTTTAAATAAAATTAAATTATTTTTAAATTAAATTAAATTATTTTTAAATTAAATTAAATTATTTTTAAATTAAATTAAATTATTTTTAAATGAACTAAATTATTTTTAAATTAAATTGAATTATTTCTAAATAAAATTAAATTATTTTTAAATAAAATTAAAATATTTTTAAATAAAATTAAATTATTATTAAATTAAATTAAATTATTTTTAAATTAAATCAAAATATTTTTAAATAAAATTAAATTATTTTTAAATTAAATTAAATTATTTTTTAATTAAATTAAAATATTTTTAAATAAAATAAAATTATTTTTAAATTAAATTAAATTAATTTAAAATTAAATTAAATAATTTTAAAATTAAATTTAATTATTTTTAAATTAAATTAACATATTTTTAAATAAAATTAAATTATTTTTAAATTAAATTAAATTTTTTTTAAATTTAATTAAATTTCTTTTAAATTAAATTATTTCTAAATTAAATTAATAAATTTTTAAATTAAATTAAATTATTTTTAAAATAAATTATTGTTGAATAAAATTAAATTGTTTTTAAATTAAATTATTTTAAAATAAAATAAAATTAAATTATTTTTCAAATAAATTAAATAATTTTTAAAATAAATTAAATTATTTTTAAATTGAATTATTTTTAAGTTAAAATAAAATATTTAAAAAAAAAATTAAATTATTTTTCAATTAAATTAAATTATTTTTAAATTAAAATAAATTATTTTTAAATTAACATAAATTATTTTTAAATTAAATTACAATACTTTTATATTAAATTAAATTATTTTCTAATTAAATTAAAATATTTTTAAAATAAATTATTGTTAAATAAAATTAAATTATTTTTAAGTTAATTTATTTTAAAATAAAATAAAATTAAATTATTTTTCAAATAAAGTAAATAATTTCTAAGATAAATTAAATTATTTTTAAATTAAATTATTATTAAATTATATTATTTTTAAGTTAAAATAAAATATTTAAAAAAAAAATTCAATTATTTTTCAATTAAAATAAATTATTTTTAAATTAATATAAATTATTTTCAAATTAAATTACATTATTTTTAAATTAAATTAAATTATTTTTGAATTAAATTAAACTATTTTTAAAATAAATTATTGGCAAATAAAATTAAATTATTTTTAAGTTAAATTATTTTAAAATAAAATAAAATAAAATTATTTTTCAAATAAATTAAATAATTTTTAAAATAAATTAAATTATTTTTAAATTAAATTATTATTAAATTAAATTATTTTTAAGTTAAAATAAAATATTTAAAAAAAAAATTAAATTATTTTTCAATTAATTTAAATTATTTTTAAATTAAATTAAATTATTTTTAAATTAAACTAAATTATTTTCAAATTAAATTAAATTATTTTAAATTAAATTAAACTATTTTTAAAATGAATTAAATTATTTTTAAATAAAATAAAATTATTTTTAAATTAAATTAAATTATTTCTAAAATAAATTTAAATATTTTTAAATTAAATTAAATTATTTTTAAATTAAATTAAATTATTTTTAAATAAAATTAAATTATTTTTAAATGAACTAAATTATTTTTAAATTTAATTGAATTATTTTTAAATAAAATTAAATTATTTTTAAATTAAATTAATATATTTTTAAATAAAATTAATTTATTTTTAAATAAAATTATTTTTAAATTAAATTAAATTATTATTAAATTAAATTAAATTATTTTTAAATTAAATTAAAATATTTTTAAATAAAATTAAATTATTTTTAAATTAAATTAAATTATTTTTAAATTAAATTAAATTATTTTTAAATAAAATTAAATTATTTTTAAATGAACTAAATTATTTTTAAATTAAATTGAATTATTTCTAAATAAAATTAAATTATTTTTAAATTAAATTAAAATATTTTTAAATAAAATTAAATTATTTTTAAATTAAATTAAATTATTTTTAAATTAAATCAAAATATTTTTAAATAAAATTAAATTATTTTTAAATTAAATTAAATTATTTTTAAATTAAATTAAAATATTTTTAAATAAAATAAAATTATTTTTAAATTAAATTAAATTAATTTAAAATTAAATTAAATAATTTTAAAATTAAATTAAATTATTTTTAAATTAAATTAACATATTTTTAAATAAAATTAAATTATTTTTAAATTAAATTAAATTTTTTTTAAATTTAATTAAATTTCTTTTAAATTAAATTATTTCTAAATTAAATCAATATATTTTTAAATTAAATTAAATTATTTTTAAAATAAATTATTGTTGAATAAAATTAAATTGTTTTTAAATTAAATTATTTTAAAATAAAATAAAATTAAATTATTTTTCAAATAAATTAAATAATTTTTAAAATAAATTAAATTATTTTTAAATTGAATTATTTTTAAGTTAAAATAAAATATTTAAAAAAAAAATTAAATTATTTTTCAATTAAATTAAATTATTTTTAAATTAAAATAAATTATTTTTAAATTAACATAAATTATTTTTAAATTAAATTACAATATTTTTATATTAAATTAAATTATTTTTTAATTAAATTAAAATATTTTTAAAATAAATTATTGTTAAATAAAATTAAATTATTTTTAAGTTAATTTATTTTAAAATAAAATAAAATTAAATTATTTTTCAAATAAAGTAAATAATTTCTAAGATAAATTAAATTATTTTTAAATTAAATTATTATTAAATTATATTATTTTTAATTTAAAATAAAATATTTAAAAAAAAAATTCAATTATTTTTCAATTAAATAAATTATTTTTAAATTATAATAAATTATTTTTAAACTAAACTAAATTATTTTCAAATTAAATTAAATTATTTTTAAATTAAATTAAACTATTTTTAAAATGAATTAAATTATTTTTAAATAAAATAAAATTAGTTTTAAATTAAATTAAATTATTTTTAAATAAAATTAAATTATTTTTAAATAAAATTAAATTATTTTTAAATGAACTAAATTATTTTTAAATTAAATTGAATTATTTCTAAATAAAATTAAATTATTTTTAAATTAAATTAAAATATTTTTAAATAAAATTAAATTATTTTTAAATTAAATTAAATTATTTTTAAATTAAATCAAAATATTTTTAAATAAAATTAAATTATTTTTAAATTAAATTAAATTATTTTTAAATTAAATTAAAATATTTTTAAATAAAATAAAATTATTTTTAAATTAAATTAAATTAATTTAAAATTAAATTAAATAATTTTAAAATTAAATTAAATTATTTTTAAATTAAATTAAAATATTTTTAAATAAAATTAAATTATTTTTAAATTAAATTAAATTATTTTTAAATTAAATTAAAATATTTTTAAATAAAATTAAATTATTTTTAAATTAAATTAAATTATTTTTAAATAAAATAAAATTATTTTTAAATGAAATTAAATTATTTTTAAATTAAATTGAATTATTTTTAAATAAAATTATCTATTTTAAAATCAAATTAATTTTTTTTTTAATTTAAATTAAATTATTTTTAAATTAAATTGATTTATTTTTAAATAAAATTAAATTATTTTTAAATTAAATAAAATTATTTTTAAATAAAATTAAATTATTTTTAAATTAACTTAATTTATTTTTAAATCAAATTTAATTATTTTTAATTAAAATTAAAATATTTTTAAATAAAATTAAATTATTTTTCAATTAAATTAAATTATTTTAAAATTAAAATAAATTATTTTTAAATTATATTAAATTATTTTTAAATTGAATTGAATTATTTTTAAATTAAATCAAAATATTTTTAAATTAAATTAATTTATTTATAAATTAAATTAAATTATTTTTAAATTAAATTAAATTATATTAAAATTAAACATAATTATTTTAAAATTAAATTAAATTATTTTTAAATTAATTTATATTAGTTTAAATTAAATGAATTTATTTTTAAAAAAATTAAATTATTTTTAATGAAATTAAAATATTTTTAAATTAAATTATGTTTAAATTAAATTAAATTATTTTTAAATTAAATTAAATTAAATTATTTTTAAAATAAAATAAGTTATTTTTAAATTAAATTAAACTATTTTTAAATTATCCTTTATATTTTGAAGCTAAATCTTTTCTTCTTATTTTTAGTGTAAATTTGACCTTTCAATGAATTTAAATTTTCGGAAATTAAATTATTTTTAAAACAAATTAAATTATTTTTAATTTAAATAAAATTAAATTATTTTAAATTAAAATAAATTATTTTTTAATTAAACTAGTACATATTAATCGTTTTCTTTTTAAGTGAAATAGTGATGAAGATGGAATAGTTGTCGTGGGTGTAATTGTTGTTTTAGGGTGGAATAGTTGTAGAGGGTGAAATAGTTGATGAGGATGGAATAATGTGGAGAATTTAGATGTGCACGTCACTGGTGAATCATGTGTTGATTTTTATCTGGCAATTGTTCTGCCGCTGGGCGGTATGCAACCCTGCATGCCACCCTATATGGAAAATTTTAAAGTGTCAAAGTGCCACTGGCGCTTTCATCGCCACCTGGTTCGAGATGTGGTAGACTATAGTTTATTGTAAATATACTGCCAGACTGTGCTAATCAACATGCTTTAGAAGCGTTGTCTAGCATTAGAGTCTTTTAAAGAATATGCCATTAAAAACCCGCTTTATTTTTAAATTTCACGCAATACTGTACAAATAAATGGAGGCGGTAGAGTCTTTTAATATTTCGATAAAAAATGTATTTTGCCACATTGCCTTCAGCTTTTGGATCTTGTTTTATCTGATCAAGACCACATACGATCAAAAGCACCACGTCGCTGCCGCGCGTTTGTCGTCTTGATTTATCTGGTTTACCACATACGCGCGGCGCTGTCTGCTCTTGTTTTATTTGATCAAAACTATACGCGCGGCGCTGCTGCGCGTATATGGTCTTGATTTAGCTGCCGCTTCGCGGTGTGCAACCCAATCTTTTTTTATGAAACTCTGCTCTATCGCGTGTTAAGTGTTAAACGCATGTTCGGTAGAGTTTGGAAAAATGGACAGAAAAAAGATTTGACAAAATTTCATATTTTTTTCAAAATTTCTGTATTTACAAATATACTGTGTCAAGGCTATCGACCACGAAGATACTAAAACGTCAATTTCAATAAAAAAATGTCTAATCTGTATAGATCTGAAAGAAATTTCAATATATCTCTTGCACTCTTCATTTTATAGTTATTTGAATTTATTAATTTCTGTTATGGTCGAGTTTGAGGGGCGGCGGCTGCCTCCAGATAAAATATTTTGCAAAACTAACTAAGGGATATCATAGACTGACTAATTCTCTACAAATGTATGAAATTTTATTGTTCCACGTTGTGTGAAACTTGAAATAATTTTTTAAACAAATCCAGACAGGTGAATCACGAATTCCGATCAAAAACGAACACGAAAATTTCAAAATATACAAAAATTGCAAAAAAATATATTAACACTGTAAGGATTTGAACAAAATTTTTAACGAATATGGATGGCCACATGAAGTACGCGTTGGCCAAATTTGAACGCTCCGCCTCCAATGGGGACGGCGTGGCAAATGATTTTCTCTTCAAATGGATTTTACAAATATCTCGTCAACGGCTCAAAATAGAAAATTATAACCGGGATATCCGTATGCAGGATGTTGGTGTCTAATTAAATGTATTCTTTGCAAATTTTGTAAAAAAATTCGGTTTAGACGCAAAAGTAAAAAATATAAAATTCCAAAATTTTTAGAAGGGGTCAATTTTAGATCACATACGCGCTGCCGCGCGTATGTTGTCTTGATCATATGAATCAAGACCAGATAAATTAAACCAGGTATATCAAGACCACGTAGATTTTGGAGAATTGTAAAAAAATATATATTTGTAAATTTTCAATAAGTATTTCTTTATTAGAAAAAATTATGATCAGATAAATCAAGACCACATACGCGCGGCAGATCTGATCTGATCTGATCAAGAAAATACGCGCGGCCGCCGCGGGTATGTGGTATTGATTTATCTGATCAAGACTATACGCGCGGCGCTGCCGCGCGTATGAGGTCTTGATTTATATGTTCAGGACTATATGCGCGGCGCTGCCGCGCGTATGTGGTCTTGCTTTATCTGAGTTTGGAAAAATAGACAGAAAAAAGATTTCACAAAATATCAATTTTTTTTTCACAATTTATGTATTTACAAAAATTCTGTGTCAAGGCTATCGGCTACGAAGATACCAAAACGTCAATTTCAATAGAAAAATATATAATCTATATAGATCTGAAAGAAATTTCAATATATCTCTTGCAGTTTTCATTTTATAGTTATTTGAATTTATTAATTTTTGTTATGTTCGAGTTTGAGGGGCGGCGGCCGCCGCCAGATAAAATATTTTGCATAACTAACTAAGGGATATCATAGACTGACTAATTCTCTACAAATGCGTGAAATTTTATCGTTCCACGTTGTGTAAAACTTACTAAAATATTTTTTTAACAAATCCAGACATGTCAATCACAAATTCCGATCAAAACCGAATGCGAAAATTTAAAAATATTCAAAAATTGCAAAAAATATATTATCCTTAAAGGATTTAAATGAAACTTACACTGAATGTGGGTATCCACCAGAGGTATGAGTTGACAAAATTTGAACGCTCCCACTCCAATGGGGACGTCGTGAGAAATTATTTTTGCATCAAACCTTATTTGCAAATAACTCGTCAACTCCTCAAGGTGGATAATTATAACCGGGATGTCCATATGTAGGACGTCGGTGTCTACAAAAAAGTATTCTTTGAAAATTTTATAAAAACCTTCGGTTTGGTCGCAAAAGTAAAAAATATAAAATTGAAAAAATTTGAGAAGTGGTATGCAGGATGTTGGTGTCTAATTAAAAGTATTCTATGCTAATTTTGTAAAAAGCTTCGGTTTAGACGCAAAAGTAAAAAATATAAAATTCCAAAAATTTTAGAAGGGGTCAATTTTAGACCACATACGCGCTACCGCGCGTATGTTGTCTTGATCATATGAATCAAGACCAGATAAATTATATCTCTGAATTTCGTTTTTCAATTTACACGGGTTTAAATGGGCTCTTCCGCCAAAACGGTTCGCATTGGCAAAATGAAATTGACACCACTTTTAGATGAAAATGTGCTCTATAAAATAGCGCTAAATGCATGTTTCTTAGACTCCGGAAAATTGGACAAAAAAATATATTTGCAAGTATTTCTTTATTAACAAAAATCCTGTGTCAAGGCTATCGACCACAAATATATCAATTTCAATAGAAACATGTACAATCTATATAAAACTGAAAGATTTTTGAATAGAAACTTACCCTTTGTTCTGCATTGACTTTGAGGGACCGCTGCTATATAAAATATTTTACAGAATTGACCCAGACAATTTATAGAATTATTATTTTTCTACAAACGTGTTGAATTTCATTGTTCCAAGTGATGTGAAACTTGTGAAAAAAAATTCAATGAATCCGACACAATCTTGTGTCAAGGCTATCGACCACAAACATATCAAAATGTTGGTATCAACAGAAACATGTTACAATCTATATAAAACTCAAAGATTTTTGAATAAATCTGTTGGAGTTTTTATTCTAAAGTTAGCTGAATCTATTACTTTTTATTAGAGAGAATCTTTAAAAGGCAGTGGCCATCGACAGGTAAAATATATTGCAAAATTAGTAAAGAAACTTCATAGACTGACTAATTCTCTACAAATGTATTCAATTTTCTTGCAGCAGATGTTCATTCTACTCTGAATTTCATTTTTCAAAATGCATAGGTTTTGTCAAAAACGGTTCACCTTGGAAAGATGAAAATGACACAATATTTAGAAGAAAATCTGCTCTATGAAAGAGCGCTAAATGGATGTTTGGGAACCATCGAAGAGTTGGATAAAAAATATATATTTGCAAGTTTTCAATGAGTATTTCTTTATAATAAAAAAAATTCTGTGTCAAGGCTATCGACCACGAAGATACCAGAACGTCAATTTAAATAGAACAATTTATAATCCGTATAGATCTGAAAGCAATTTTCATATATCTGTTACAGTTTTCAATTTAGAGTTATTTATATTTATTATTTTTTGCTATGTCCGAGTTTGAGGGGCGGCGGCGGCCGCCAGATAAAATATTTTGCAAAACTAACTGAGGTATATCATAGACTGACTAATTCTCTACAAATGTGTGAAATTTTATTGTTCCATGTTGTGTGAAACTTACTAAAATAACTTTTCCACCGCCACCGCCATTTCAAATATTTTTCGAAAATGATGTGTTAGGTATTGAGGTGTTAGACAGATCGACTTTTTCTTTAGAAGCGTGTACAATTTTATTGTTATACATGCTGTAGAATCTATTAAAACATTTTTTTAATAAAACCAGCCATCAATTTAAATGAGAAACGTGGTCAAAGATTTAGATTTTCACCCTGGATAAATAAAATACTTGTTAATTTGTTTGTTACAAAAAAAAAGTTTATTAGCAAATTAAATACATTTAAAACTCGGAATAGAAAAACAGTTTAAATAACCACAAATACTTTGGCACATAATTCCACTATATCACATAATATCACATGTTCCAAAATGATTTCCACTGATTTTAAGAACAAACTTTTCGGGGCGAAACTTGCTTGGGAGACTCTTCTCGGTGAGAATTGTTCAAAAAGTCTGAGTTTTGTCCGAAAACAAATTTTTTAGCGGTCGCAGTAGCTTTCAACTGACTGACGTTTAGGTTGACGCTTGTGTTTACGTCCCGCCAGTAGATTGTAGATTGTAGATATGGTGGTGACGACTTGTACTGCGACCTTTATAGATCTATTGTACCCCACCCTCCTCCTCCAAGTGTTGGTGTACTTACCCATTTAGAGCGCCTCCTCTAATCCTGATTCCTTTAGGAATCTCAGGATCTGGGTGGGATTCAAGGCCTGCAGCTCCTCTGTGTTCAAGCAGTGAGCCCCAAGGTACATCTGTCTCTTGCGGAGTAATGCTCCGCAGTCTTTGAACAGATGTATGGGGGTTTCCTCTGCTGAGCCACAGAATCTGCATCCATCATTCTCCTCTAGGCCTAGGGCCTTGAGATGTTTCCTAAGTCTGCAGTGTCCCGTCAGGGCTCCTGTCAGAATTCAGAGCTTGTTCCTGCTTAGTTTCAGGCAAGCTTTAGTTCTCTTCTGGTTAAAAGATCCCAGCATCACTTTGGATTGCCTTAGCCCTGGAAGTTTTTCCCAGGTTTTCATCCATTTTCTTCTTATTTCTTCATCTAAACTTTTGCGGATGGTGTTCACGCTCATACCGCAAAAGGGTTCCGCACCTATAAAGGGGCTACTGGATCCCTTGTTTGCTAGGTGATCGGCTTCTTCGTTTCCGTCTATACCAGTGTGTCCTGGTACCCAGTATAGCGTTACTTTATTATCCCTGCCAAGCTTGTTCAGCTTCCCCACACAGTCCCATACGAGTTTGGATCTGATGGTGTATGAGCTAATGGCCTTGATGGCTGCTTGGCTATCTGACAGGATAGCAATTCGTTTTTTGCGGTACTTCCTGTCGAGGTTAAACTGTGCACATCTTTCGATTGCGTGTACCTCTGCTTGGAAGATACTTGGGGATGTTCCCATGGATTCGGAGTATCTGGTACGAGGTCCAAACACTCCTGCACCAGTGCCTTCCTTTGTCTTCGAACCATCTGTATACCACTTGATGGCATTTTGCTCTATGTGGTATGCTGAAGATTCGTCGCTCCAATCGGCTTTACTACTACACATTGCTGTGTAGTTTTTCTCGAAGTGGTATTTGCATACCATTTCGTCTTTTGGTACTTCCAGCCAGGGGATCCTGGCAGCGAGGCTGTTTCGGTCTCTGCTCCCGATTATTTTGCCTCTGCCCATTCCTTCCTTGCTGAACCTTACGATCGCCGATCTGGCGGCGCTCTCCACCACAAGGTGCAGCGGAGTCAGATCCAGCAGCAGCTCCAATGCTGCTGTCGGACACGACCCCATCGCCCCCGTGATGCAGACACACTCCAGTCTTTGAATCTTCTCAAGCTGTTTCCTCATAGAGGCCAGCTTGATTCTACTTCCCCACGCAGCCGCCCCATAAGTGATTGCAGGTCTCACTATCATGGTGTACATCCATCGCAGGATAGTGGGGTTACAACCCCACGTTTTTCCTGCCAGATTTCTGCACACCATTAGGGCGCGTTTGGCTTTACCTACCACTGCCTCAGCGTGTCTATTCCATAGGAGTTTGCTATCTAGTGTGATACCCAGATACCTTATCTCCTGTTGGTATTCTACTGCCTTCCCATCTATGAGTATGGGATGTAGGCAGTTTAGTTTTCTCCTTCTAGTAAATGGTATCACCGTGGTTTTGCTCGGGTTGAGTCTCAATCCCACTGTTTGACACCATTCACTAGTTACTTTGAGGCCTCTCTGAACAATTTCACAGAGCGTTCCCTCAAATTTTCCTCTGGCCATTATGACTATGTCATCGGCGTAACCTTGACATTTGATGTCTAGGTCGTTTAGCCTAACCAGTAGTTCATCAACTACCAGGCTCCACATTAGCGGTGATAGTACACCTCCCTGTGGGCACCCTCGAGTTGTGGAGATCTTAATGGTGTCTTTTCCCACTTGTGTCTCCGCCGTTCTAGTTCTCAGCATTTCTCCCATCCACTTTGAGATAGTGCTGTCGATACTCCTTCTTTCGAGGGCCGCCCTGACAGCCTCGTGTGAGGTGTTGTCAAAAGCTCCCTCTATATCCAAGAAGGCACATATCGCTACTTCCTTTATCTCTAGTGCTGCTTCTATTTCGTTTGTCAGCTGATACAGGGCGGTTTCTGTGGATTTCCCTGCTCTGTAAGCATGCTGACTCCTGTGTAGTGGTGTACCTACCAGCACTATAGTCCTAAGGTAATTATCAATCACCTTCTCCATTGTCTTTAACATAAAAGATGTTAGACTAATGGGTCTAAATGACTTCGGTTGAGTGGTGTCTTTCTTCCCCACCTTCGGTATAAATACCACCTTAGCCCTTCTCCATAGCTCCGGTATATATCCGAGCGCTAAGCTACTTCTAAAGATATTTAGAAGATACGGCATTAGTTCTCTCTCTCCCTTTTGTAGGAAGGCAGGAACTAGTCCGTCCACACCTGGGGCCTTAAAAGGCTGGAAAGTGCCGATAGCCCATCTGATTCGGTTTTCGGTACAGATGGACGCTGCCCTCTTCCAGTCGGCCCGACTTGGTTTCCGTGGTTGCATCAAGCCCTCGGTCTCCATGTATCCTCTACATCCCGGAAAATGGGTTTCTAGTAGGAGGAGAGCTCTTTGCTCTTCATCCTCCGTGAAGGTCCCATCCGGTTTCTTGAGAGTTGTTGTCATTTCCACTCTATCCTTCGCTAGTGCTTTGTGCAGTCTAGCTGCCACCGGCGTGGATTCTATGTTTTCACAGAAGGTTCTAAAGTTTTCCCTTTTTGCCCTTCTGATCTCTTTGTTGTAGGTGGTAAGCACCTCAGAGTATTCTAGCCAATTTCCGTATTGCTTGGCTTTGTTGAAAAGCCTACGTACTTTTGCTCTTAATGTAGACAAATTTTTGTTCCACCATTTTTCGTCCTTATGCTCCTTCACGGTTTTTACCGGGCAGCTGGATTCAAATGCCGTGGTGATTGCTACATTTATTTCTCCTACAGCCTGCTTCAGCACGATGTAGTGTTTGATACTTCCCCGCACTATCACCTGCTCTAGGTTTTCTTTTAGTTGGGAACTAAACATAGGCCACACAGTTTGTCTGGGGTTTCGGATGGGGGTGTTTTCCTCACTCGCTCCTTCCAGCTCAAACTCTATGATCCTATGATCTGACATTGAGGGCTCACTTGAAACCCTTCACTTTTTAATTAGTTTACTTACGTTAGCGCTACCTACCGTAATATCCAGTACCTCATTTCTGACTTTAGTGACAAATGTTGGTGTGTTCCCAACGTTGTACACAATTAAGTTCTCTTTAATGAGGTATTCTAAAAGGTACTCACCCCTCTTATTAGTGTCCGTGCTGCCCCACATCTCATTGTGTGCGTTCGCGTCACATCCCAGGATGAGTGGCAGCCTTCTCCTAATACAGTGTTCCACCAGCTTTTGTACTTCAATGGGTGGTATGCTGTTACCATCGCCAGGGAAGTGTGCTGATGCGATCACTACTTCGCGGTGGAGACCCTCGATCTTGATGAGGGCCTGAATCGGTACTAAATCCCGTGTTAAAAATTCTGAAAGACATAAGTAATTTATGCCATTTCTTACCATAATGCAAGTTCTAGGGGAGACCTCACGGCTGTCCCATACCAACTTACATTCCCTGTTGCTAAGGCCTCTGATCTTACCTCCGTAGGTCCAGGGTTCTTGAAGCAGCGCTAGCCCTAGGTGCTGCTTGGTGAACATCCTAGCCATCACAGCTGAAGCTGCTTTGGCATGATGGATGTTCACTTGGGCTATTTTGGTGCGCCTGCTGGTCATTCTTGTTTTGTGACAGGAGGCGGCAAGTCCTCCTCTGTCCCTACAAGAACATCTACCTCTGCCTCTGTAGACATGGCTGGACTGCTCATGTCTACGAGTGTGAGGTCAAGGTCGTCTTCCCGGGAATCCGGGCTGACTTCCTTGTTCTCTGTGTCGGTTAGGTCCCGTACACATGGATTATTTTTACTTTTGGAATTCATATAAATCCCACGAGTCGCAAGGGAACTAAAGGTCCACCACATCAGAGCCCCGCTTGATAGTGGTAAGGCTGGATACCCTCTGAGGTCGCCAGGTATCAGAGGGGCTCCGTAAGCGATGGCCGGTTGCCCTTGGCCATCAACCAGTCCCTTTGGCACGGGTCGCATGACACCTTGGGATTAAGGGTTTGGAAGTTCTTGGTTGTTCGCCCTCCGCCGAACGCCCCAACCGGGGTTGTTCCAGTCGTGACGTCCAACGGTACGCGAAACTAAGCCCTCACACCGCGACAAGGTGACTTCCACGTGAGGGTCCCGCCAGTAGCGCCGATGTGTTTTCTTGGTGAATTCTTGGTTCAGAAAAAAAATTGAAAATTCAAATCATATTGCGACGGGACTCGCAGGTGAAAGTGCGGAAATGTGTTACCACCGATTGGTGTTCTTCGTTGCAGCGTAAATGTCCTGGTAAGAAAATTCCGATTTTGACGTACCCGAAATTTGAGGAATTTTGCAAAATTCGCCCACGCCGAACCGCAGACAGCGAAGAAGCGAAATTTACAGCCCTTGCAGAAAAGAGTTGAAATTTACGAATTGTCGCGGAAAAAGTTGTAAAGTTGAAAGACGGATGAAATATGACGTGCGAAAAATGGGCGACAATTCCCAGGGCTCTGGGGGTCGCATCGTGCAAGTGAAACGTGCAAATTGCAAAATTCCACCCACTTCCGGTTCGGCAGCCGATAACGTCCGGTTTTGCAAAAACATGTACCGCACGGCCATTTTTGCAAAAAATCGCACGGCCTCTTCAAAGACCCAGAGAGAAAGAATATACGAAACCGGACCCGCAAACGGGAAGGCGTTCTGTTCAGCGGTCGACTCGCAATAGAATGTCAAAGAAAATCGTTTTATGCGATATTTTTTTTCAGTTTTTCGCACTGTTCTCCAAATTTTTAGCAAAGACTCGAAAATTTGAGATGACAGTTTTGTGCGAAAAAAATCGGCGCTCCAGATAGCACAATTCGCGTCGGGATCGGTCCAAATTCGGCCGCTCGGCGGCCGAGAAACGGAAATTTCGTTTTCGCGACGCACCCCCGCCGCCTTCGGCGGCGCCACAATTTCTCAAAGATTAGTCAATTGTCTGGAGTTTTCTAAACATTTTACCACTTTGTCCCGGCAAAATTTCTTTCGAAAATCACTCAAAACGTGCGTTTTCATTCTACAAACCCGATTTGACGCATTTATCCCGCCCCCTCCCGGCAAGACGTACCAAACTATTTTAGTATATGTAATTATATTATTTTTATATTAAATTAAAATATTTTTAAATCAATTTAAATTATTTTTAAATTAAATTATATTATTTTTAAATTAAATTAAATTTCTTTAAAATTAAATTAAAGTATTTTTAAATAAAATTAATATATTTTTAAATTAAAATAATTATTTTTAAAATAAATTAATTTTTTTTTTAAATTAAATTAAAATATTTTTAATTTAAATTAAATTATTTTTAAATTAAATTAAATTATTTTCAAATTAAATTACATTATTTTTAAATTAAATTAAATTATTTTTGAATTAAATTAAAATATTTTTAAAATAAATTATTGTTAAATAAAATAAAAATATTTTTAAATTAAATTATTTTAAAATAAAATAAAAATATTTTTCAATTAAATTAAATAATTTTTAAAATAAATTAAATTATTTTTAAATTAAATTATTATTAAACTAAATTATTTTTAAGTTAAATTTAAATATTTAAAAAAAAATTTAATTATTTTTCAATTAAATTAATTTATTTTTAAATTAAAATAAATTATTTTTAAATTAAATTATATTATTTTTATATTAAACTAAATTATTTTCAAATTAAATTAAATTATTTTTAAATTAAATTAAACTATTTTTAAAAGGAATTAAATTATTTTTAAACAAAATAAAATTATTTTTAAATTAAATTCAATTATTTTTAAATAAAATTAAATTATTTTTAAATTAAATTAAATTATTTTGAAATTAAATTAAAATATTTTTAAATTAAATTAAATTATTTTTAAATTAAATTAAATTATTCTTAAACAAAATTAAATTATTTTTAAATGAACTAAATTATTTTTAAATTAAATTGAATTATTTTTAAATATAACTAAATTATTTTTAAATTAAATTAAAATATTTTTAAATAAAATTAAATTATTTTTAAATTAAATTAAATTATTTTTAAATTAAATTAAATTATTCTTAAATTAAATTAAATGATTTTTAAATTAAATTAAAATATTTTTAAATAAAATTAAATTATTTTTAAATTAAATTAAATTATTTTTAAATTAAATTAAAATATTTTTAAATAAAATTAAACTATTTTTAAATTAAAATAAATTATTTTTAAAACAAATTAATTTTTTTTTAAATTAAATTAAAATATTTTTAAATTAAATTAAATTATTTTTAAATTAAATTAAATTATTTTCAAATTAAATTACATTATTTTTAAAATAAATTAAATTATTTTTGAATTAAATTAAAATATTTTTAAAATAAATTATTGTTAAATAAAATAAAATTATTTTAAAATAAAATAAAAATATTTTTCAATTAAATTAAATAATTTTTAAAATAAATTAAATTATTTTTAAATTAAATTATTATTAAATTAAATTATTTTTAAGTTAAATTAAAATATTTAAAAAAAAAATTTAATTATTTTTCAATTAAATTAAATTATTTTTAAATTAAACTAAATTATTTTCAAATTAAATTAAATTAGTTTTAAATTAAATTAAACTATTTTTAAAATGAATTAAATTATTTTTAAATAAAATAAAATTATTTTTAATTTAAATTAAATTATTTTTAAATAAAATTAAATTATTTTTAAATTAAATTAAATTATTTTTAAATTAAATTAAAATATTTTTAAATTAAATCAAATTATTTTTAAATTAAATTAAATTATTTTTAAACAAAATTAAATTATTTTTAAATGAACTAAATTATTTTTAAATTAAATTGAATTATTTTTAAATATAACTAAAATATTTTTAAATTAAATTAAAATATTTTTAAATAAAATTAAATTATTTTTAAATTAAATTAAATTATTTTTAAATTAAATTAAATTATTCTTAAATTAAATTAAATGATTTTTAAATTAAATTAAAATATTTTTAAATAAAATTAAATTATTTTTAAATTAAATTAAATTATTTTTAAATTAAATTAAAATATTTTTAAATAAAATTAAATTATTTTTAAATTAAAATAAATTATTTTTAAAATAAATTAATTTTTTTTTAAATTAAATTAAAATATTTTTAAATTAAATTAAATTATTTTTAAATTAAATTAAATTATTTTCAAATTAAATTACATTATTTTTAAAATAAATTAAATAATTTTTGAATTAAATTAAAATATTTTTAAAATAAATTATTGTTAAATAAAATAAAATTATTTTAAAATAAAATAAAAATATTTTTCAATTAAATTAAATAATTTTTAAAATAAATTAAATTATTTTTAAATTAAATTATTATTAAATTAAATTATTTTTAAGTTAAATTAAAATATTTAAAAAAAAAAATTAATTATTTTTCAATTAAATTAAATTATTTTTAAATTAAAATTAATTATTTTTAAATTAAATTAAAATATTTTTAAATTAAACTAAATTATTTTCAAATTAAATTAAATTAGTTTTAAATTAAATTAAACTATTTTTAAAATGAATTAAATTATTTTTAAATAAAATAAAATTATTTTTAATTTAAATTAAATTATTTTTAAATAAAATTAAATTATTTTTAAATTAAATTAAATTATTTTTAAATTAAATTAAAATATTTTTAAATTAAATTAAATTATTTTTAAATTAAATTAAATTATTTTTAAACAAAATTAAATTATTTTTAAATGAACTAAATTATTATATATTAAATAATATATTAAATTAAATTATTTTTAAATTAAATTAAAATATTTTTAAATAAAATTAAACTATTTTTAAATTAAAATAAATTATTTTTAAAACAAATTAATTTTTTTTTAAATTAAATTAAAATATTTTTAAATTAAATTAAATTATTTTTAAATTAAATTAAATTATTTTCAAATTAAATTACATTATTTTTAAAATAAATTAAATTATTTTTGAATTAAATTAAAATATTTTTAAAATAAATTATTGTTAAATAAAATAAAATTATTTTAAAATAAAATAAAAATATTTTTCAATTAAATTAAATAATTTTTAAAATAAATTAAATTATTTTTAAATTAAATTATTATTAAATTAAATTATTTTTAAGTTAAATTAAAATATTTAAAAAAAAAATTTAATTATTTTTCAATTAAATTAAATTATTTTTAAATTAAACTAAATTATTTTCAAATTAAATTAAATTAGTTTTAAATTAAATTAAACTATTTTTAAAATGAATTAAATTATTTTTAAATAAAATAAAATTATTTTTAATTTAAATTAAATTATTTTTAAATAAAATTAAATTATTTTTAAATTAAATTAAATTATTTTTAAATTAAATTAAAATATTTTTAAATTAAATCAAATTATTTTTAAATTAAATTAAATTATTTTTAAACAAAATTAAATTATTTTTAAATGAACTAAATTATTTTTAAATTAAATTGAATTATTTTTAAATATAACTAAAATATTTTTAAATTAAATTAAAATATTTTTAAATAAAATTAAATTATTTTTAAATTAAATTAAATTATTTTTAAATTAAATTAAATTATTCTTAAATTAAATTAAATGATTTTTAAATTAAATTAAAATATTTTTAAATAAAATTAAATTATTTTTAAATTAAATTAAATTATTTTTAAATTAAATTAAAATATTTTTAAATAAAATTAAATTATTTTTAAATTAAAATAAATTATTTTTAAAATAAATTAATTTTTTTTTAAATTAAATTAAAATATTTTTAAATTAAATTAAATTATTTTTAAATTAAATTAAATTATTTTTAAATTAAATTACATTATTTTTAAAATAAATTAAATAATTTTTGAATTAAATTAAAATATTTTTAAAATAAATTATTGTTAAATAAAATAAAATTATTTTAAAATAAAATAAAAATATTTTTCAATTAAATTAAATAATTTTTAAAATAAATTAAATTATTTTTAAATTAAATTATTATTAAATTAAATTATTTTTAAGTTAAATTAAAATATTTAAAAAAAAAATTTAATTATTTTTCAATTAAATTAAATTATTTTTAAATTAAAATTAATTATTTTTAAATTAAATTAAAATATTTTTAAATTAAACTAAATTATTTTCAAATTAAATTAAATTAGTTTTAAATTAAATTAAACTATTTTTAAAATGAATTAAATTATTTTTAAATAAAATAAAATTATTTTTAATTTAAATTAAATTATTTTTAAATAAAATTAAATTATTTTTAAATTAAATTAAATTATTTTTAAATTAAATTAAAATATTTTTAAATTAAATTAAATTATTTTTAAATTAAATTAAATTATTTTTAAACAAAATTAAATTATTTTTAAATGAACTAAATTATTTTTAAATTAAATTGAATTATTTTTAAATATAACTAAATTATTTTTAAATTAAATTAAAATATTTTTAAATCAAATTAAATTATTGGTAAATTAAATTAAATTATTTTTAAATTAAATTAAATTATTCTTAAATTAAATTATATTATTTTTAAATTAAATTATAATATTTTTAAATAAATTTAAATTATTTTTAAATTAAATTAAATTATTTTTAAATTTAATTTAATTATTTTTAAATTAAATTAACATATTTTAAAAAAAAAATTATTTTTAATTTATATTAAAATATTTTTAAAATGAATTAAATTATTTTTAAATAAAATAAAATTATTTTTAAATTAAATTAAATTATTTAGAAATAAAATTAAATTATTTTTAAATTAAATTAAATTATTTTTAAATTAAATTAAAACATTTTAAAAATAAATTAAATTATTTTTAAATTAAATTAAAATATTTTAAAATAAAACTAAATTATTTTTAAATGAACTAAATTATTTTTAAATTAAATTGAATTATTTTGAAATATAACTAAATTATTTTTAAATTAAATTAAAACATTTTTAAATAAAATTAAATTATTTTTAAATTAAATTAAATTATTTTTAAATTGAATTAAATTATTCTTAAATTAAATTAAATTATTTTTAAATTAAATTAAAATATTTTTAAATAAAATTAAATTATTTTTAAGTTAAATTAAATTATTTTTAAATTAAATTAAAATATTTTTAAATAAACTTAAATTATTTTTAAATTAAATTAAATTATTTTTAAATTAAATAAAATTATTTTTAAATTAAATTAAATTATTTTTAAATTAATTTAACATATTTTTAAATAAAATTAATTAATTTTTAAATTAAATTAGAATATTTTAAAATTAAATTAAATTTCTTTTAAATTAAATTAAATTATTTCTAAATTAAATTAATATATTTTTAAATTAAATTAAATTATATTTAAAATAAATAATTTTTTTTAAATTAAATTAAAATATTTTTAAATTAAATTAAATTATTTTTAAATTAAATTTAATTATTTTTAAAATAAATTTTTTTTTAATTAAATTAAATTATTTTTAAAAGAAACTAAATTCATTTTAAATTAAATTATTTTTAAATTAAATTAAAATATTTTTAAATTAAATTAAATTGTTTTTAAATTAAATTAAATTATTTTTAAAATAATTTAAATTAATTTTAAATTAAATTATTTTTAAATTAAATTAAATTGTTTTAAAATAAATTAAATTAGTTTTAAATTTAATTAAAATATTTTTAAATTAAATTAAATTATTTTTAAATTAAATTAAATTGTTTTTAAAATAAATAAGATTATTTTTAAATTTAATTAAAATATTTTTAAATTATATTAAATTATTTTTAAATTAAATTATTTTTAAATTAAATTGAATTATTTTTTATATAAATTAAATTATTTTCAAATTAAATTAATTTATTTTTAAATTAAATTAAACTGTTTTTAAAATTAATTAAATTATTTTTAAATAAAATTAAATAATTTTTAAATTAAATTATTTTTAATTAAAATTAAATTATTTTTTAATGAACTAAATTATTTTTAAATTAAATTAAATTATTTTTAAATAAAATAAAATTATTTTTAATTTAAATTAAATTATTTTTAAATAAAATTAAATTATTTTTAAATTAAATTAAATTATTTTTAAATTAAATTAAAATATTTTTAAATTAAATTAAATTATTTTTAAATTAAATTAAATTATTTTTAAACAAAATTAAATTATTTTTAAATGAACTAAATTATTTTTAAATTAAATTGAATTATTTTTAAATATAACTAAATTATTTTTAAATTAAATTAAAATATTTTTAAATCAAATTAAATTATTGGTAAATTAAATTAAATTATTTTTAAATTAAATTAAATTATTCTTAAATTAAATTATATTATTTTTAAATTAAATTATAATATTTTTAAATAAATTTAAATTATTTTTAAATTAAATTAAATTATTTTTAAATTAAATTTAATTATTTTTAAATTAAATTAACATATTTTAAAAAAAAAATTATTTTTAATTTATATTAAAATATTTTTAAAATGAATTAAATTATTTTTAAATAAAATAAAATTATTTTTAAATTAAATTAAATTATTTAGAAATAAAATTAAATTATTTTTAAATTAAATTAAATTATTTTTAAATTAAATTAAAACATTTTAAAAATAAATTAAATTATTTTTAAATTAAATTAAAATATTTTTAAATAAAACTAAATTATTTTTAAATGAACTAAATTATTTTTAAATTAAATTGAATTATTTTGAAATATAACTAAATTATTTTTAAATTAAATTAAAACATTTTTAAATAAAATTAAATTATTTTTAAATTAAATTAAATTATTTTTAAATTGAATTAAATTATTCTTAAATTAAATTAAATTATTTTTAAATTAAATTAAAATATTTTTAAATAAAATTAAATTATTTTTAAGTTAAATTAAATTATTTTTAAATTAAATTAAAATATTTTTAAATAAAATTAAATTATTTTTAAATTAAATTAAATTATTTTTAAATTAAATAAAATTATTTTTAAATTAAATTAAATTATTTTTAAATTAATTTAACATATTTTTAAATAAAATTAATTAATTTTTAAATTAAATTAGAATATTTTAAAATTAAATTAAATTTCATTTAAATTAAATTAAATTATTTCTAAATTAAATTAATATATTTTTAAATTAAATTAAATTATATTTAAAATAAATAATTTTTTTTAAATTAAATTAAAATATTTTTAAATTAAATTAAATTATTTTTAAATTAAATTTAATTATTTTTAAAATAAATTTTTTTTTAATTAAATTAAATTATTTTTAAAAGAAACTAAATTCATTTTAAATTAAATTATTTTTAAATTAAATTAAAATATTTTTAAATTAAATTAAATTGTTTTTAAATTAAATTAAATTATTTTTAAAATAATTTAAATTAATTTTAAATTAAATTATTTTTAAATTAAATTAAATTGTTTTTAAAATAAATTAAATTAGTTTTAAATTTAATTAAAATATTTTTAAATTAAATTAAAATATTTTTGAATTAAATTAAATTGTTTTTTAAATAAATAAGATTATTTTTAAATTTAATTAAAATATTTTTAAATTATATTAAATTATTTTTAAATTAAATTATTTTTAAATTAAATTGAATTATTTTTTATATAAATTAAATTATTTTCAAATTAAATTAATTTATTTTTAAATTAAATTAAACTGTTTTTAAAATTAATTAAATTATTTTTAAATAAAATTAAATAATTTTTAAATTAAATTATTTTTAATTAAAATTAAATTATTTTTTAATGAACTAAATTATTTTTAAATTAAATTGAATTATATTTAAATATAATTAAATTATTTTTAAAATAAATTAAAATATTTTTAAATAAAATAAAATTATTTTTAAATTAAATTAAATTATTTTTAAATTAAACTAAAATATTTTTAAATAAAATTAAATTATTTTTAAATTAAATTAAATTATTTTTAAATAAATTTAATTATTTTTAAATAAAATTTAATTATTTTTAATTAAATTAACATATTTTTAAATAAAATTAAATTATTTTTAAATTAAATTAAAATATTTTTAAATTAAATTAAATTTCTTTTAAATTAAATTATTTCTAAATTAAATTAATATATTTTTAAATTTAATTAAATTATTTTTAAATATAATTAAATTAAATTAATTTTTAATTAAATTAAATAATTTTGCAATTAAACAATTTAAATTATTTTTAAATTAAATTAAATCATTTTTCAAATTAAACAAATAAATTATTTTTAACTGAAATTAAATAAATTGATTCTTAAATGATATTGTTTTAACATAAAATTAAATTATTTTTAATTAAATTTAAATTATTTTTAAATTAAATATATTCAAAATATTTTTAATTAAAATTAAATTATTTTTAAATAAAATTAAAATATGTCTAAACTAAATTAAATTATTTTCAAATTAAATTAAATTATTTTTTAATAAAATTGAATTATTTTTGAAAAAAATTATATTAAATCATTTTTAAAATAAATTAAATTATTTAACAATTGAATTGAATTATTTTTTAATTAAATTAAATTCAATTACTTTTAAATTAAAATGATATTAAATGCAATTATTTTTAAATTAATTTAATTATTTTTAAATTAAATAAAATTAAATTATTTTTAAATTGAATTAAATTATTTTTAAATTAAATTAAATTGTTTTTAAATTAAATAAAACTAAATTAATTTTAAATAAAATTTAACTTATTTTTTATAAATTTAAATTATTGTTCAATTGAATTTAATTATTTTTAACTTAAATAAAATTCTTTGTAAATTAAATTATTTTTAAATCAAATTAAATTTGTTTTATTTAAATTAAATTATTTTTACATAAAATGAAATTATTTTTAAATTAAATTAATTTATTTTTAAATTAAATTAAATTATTTTTATATGTAAGTAAATTATTTTTAAATTATAAAATTTTAATTATTTTTAAATTAACTTGAATTAATTCATAAATTAAATTAAAATAAATAATTTTTAAATTAAATAAAATTCAATTATTTCAAAATTATATTGTATTTAAATTAAATTAAATTATTTTTAAATATATTTAAATTATTTTTAAATAAAATGAAATTAAATTATTTTAAATTAAAAATTAATTATTTTTTAATTAAATTAACTTATTTTTGAATTAAATTTTTTTTTTTTTTTATATATAATTAAATTATTTTATCATTATTGTTAAATAAAAGTGAACTATTTCTAAATTAAATTAAATTATTTTTAAATTAAATTAAATTATTGTTAAAGTAAATTAAATTATTTTTGAATTAAATTAAATTATTTTTAAATTTAATTAATTTTTTTTTTAATTAAATTAAATATTTTAAAAATAATTAAATAAAATAAAACTTTTTAAATTAAATTAAATTATTTTTAATTAAATTATTTTTAAATTAAATTAAATTATTTTTAAATTAAATTTATTTATTTTTAAATTAAATTAAATTATTTTAATTTAAATTATTATTAAATTAAATTATTTTTAATTTAAATTAAATCAAACTATTTTTAAATTAAATTAAAAAATTTTTAAATTAAATTCAATTATTTTTAAATTAAATTCAATTATTTTTAAATTAATTTTTTTTTTTCTTAACTACGTTTAAATTTAAATTACTTTAAATTAAATTAAATTATTTCTAATTAAAATAAAATCATTTTTAAATTAAATTAAATTATTTTTAAATTAAATTAAATTATTGTTAAAGTAAATTAAATTATTTTTTAATTCAAATAAATTAAATTATTTTTATATTAAATTAACTCAAACTAGATTATTTTTAAATCAAATTAAATTATTTTTAAATTTAATTAAAAAAATTTTAAAGTAAATTTTTTAGTAGTATATTTTAAAAATAATTAAATAAAATAAAACTTTTTAAATTAAGTTAAATTATTTTTATACTAAATTATTTTTAATTTAAATTCAATTAAATGAGATTACTTTTAAATTGTTTTTCTTTTTTTTTAATTATTTTTAAAAATAAATCATATTATTTTTAAAGCAATTAAATTATTTTTAAAACAAAACAAATAAAATTATTTTTAAATTAAATTAAATTATTTTTAAATTAAATTAAATTATATTTAAATAAATTTAAATTTTTTAAATTTAAAAATTATTTTTAATCAAAATCAAAATTATTTTTAAATTTAATTGAATTATTTTTAAATTAAATAAAATAAATTATTTTTAAATAATATTAAATTATTTTCAAATTAAATTATTATTAAATTAAATTATTTTTAGTAAAGTAATTTAAATTAAATGATTTATAAATAAAATAAGCTTTAAATTAAATTAAATTATATTATTTTTAAATTAAACTTAATTAAATTATAATTAAATTAAATTAATTTATTTTTAAAATAAATCAAATTATTGTAAATTAAATTTAAACTATTATTAAATTAAATTGTTTTAAATTTAAATTAAATTAAACTATTTCTAAATGAAATTAAATTATTTTTAAATTTTATTATATTATTTTCAAATTGAATTAAATTATTTTAAATACAGTTTAAATCAAATTAAATTATTATTAAATTAAATTATTTTTAATAAAAATTAAATTATACTATTTTAAAATAAAATTAATTTATTTTTAATTTAAAATAAATTATTTTAAATTAAATTATTATTAAACTAAATTATTTATAATTTCAATTAAATAAAAATTATTTTTAAATTAATTCAAATTATTTTTAAGTTAATATAAATTATTTTTAAATTAAATTTAATTATTTTCAAATTAAACAAAAATAAATTATTTTTAAATAGAATTAAATTATTTTTAAATTAATTTAAATTTATTTTTAAATTAAATCAAAACTTTTTTTAAATTAACTTAAATTATTTTTAAATTAAATTATTTTTGAATTACATTAAATTAAATTAATTTAAAATTAAGTAAAATAATTTTTAAATAAAATTAACTTAAACGAGATTATTTTTAAATGAAATTTAATTATTTTTTTTTTAAATTAAAATAGCTAATTGTTTTTAATTAAATTAAATTATTTTTATATTAAGTTGAATTAAATTATTATTAAATTAAATGAAATTATTAATAAATTAAATTATTTTTGTAATTAAATTAAATTAAAATATTTTTAAATTAAATTAATTTATATTTAAATTAAACCTAATTAAATTATTTTAAAATGAATTATAATCAAAATATGTATGCGAGTAGATAGAAAGTGGATGGAAAGTGGATGCAAGTAGATAGAAAGTGGTTGGAAAGTGGATGTAAGTGATAGAAAGTGGATGCAGGTAGATGGAAAGTGGATGCAAATAGATGGAAAGTGGATGGCAGGTGGTTGCAACTAGATGGAAAGTGGATGGAAAGTGAATGCAAGTAGATAAAAAGCATATGCAAAGTGGATGAAACTTCATCTACTTGCATCCACGTATCATCTACTTGCATCCACTTTTCATCTACTTGCATCTACTTTTCATCTACATGCATCCACTTTTCAACTACTTGCAACCACTTTTTATCCACTTTCATCCACTTTTAAAGAAGATGTGAGGTCCATGTAGCCCCACGATAGGCTGATAAGGCCGATTAAATTCTAATTAAAGCGGATTAAAAACTGTTTGTGGCTGTTTAAATGCTGATTTAAGCTGATTAAAAGCTGATTTAAAGTTGATAGATCCCAGTCTTCATTAATGCATAGCTGTAAAAAGGACAAGATCAGTTTGTTGGGTTAGGTTAGTAACACTTAAATCTCATTGGGATAGGGTGGTTGAGTTACTTTAGGTTGGAATATGTCGCGCACGACATAACCCAACCTAACCTAGAACAAAAACCTTATCCCAATGAGATTGATTTAGATTATCGATTTATCGATAATACTAATTATAAATAATTTATCGAATACAGCTGATTAAAAGCTGATTAGTGGTTGATTAAACCTGATTAAACCTGAATAAAAGCTGATAAACCTGATTAGAATCTGATTAAGATCTGATTAAAGGTGATTAAAAGCTGTTGTGAAAATATGATATTAAGCTTATTGATGGTCGAAAAGCTATTTAAGTCAAATACTCAAGCCTATTGTTTTATTTTGTGCGCTGCATAAAAAATGTATCTTTTTAACAAACACTGGTGGGGCAGTAAGTTATCTGTAATTTAAAAATAATTTAATTTAATTTAAAAATAATTTGATTTAAAAATAATTTATTTTTATTTAATTTAAAAATAACTCAATTTAATTTAATAGTAATTTAATTTATGTTAAAAATAATTTTAATTAATTTAAAAAAATCTAATTTAAGTTAATTTAATTTAAAAATAATTTAATTTAATTTAAAAATAATATTGTTGAAATTACTTTGATTGAACCACATTGTTAGTCCTGAAACGGTATCAAATCGTACACGTTTTTAAAAGCTGATTAAAGCTAATTTTTACGCCATATGAAGCAATCTCACAACATCGATACACCATCCACATCGAAGAGACTCCTAAATACTAACGTTTCAACCTCCATTTCAAAGAGACCCCTATATACCAAGGATTTATTCAAAGATATCAAAATGCTAAAAAGTGCTATCAACTTTTTTTTAAACTGAGTATCAACGAATAAGTTTTCTGCTTGTTGCAGTTAGTATAAATAACATTTAATGATGCATATAACACCTGCGGAACTATATTCGATGTGGGATTCGCTTACAGCACATTTTCGAGAAGATGAAAATATAGCCGCCCGTCTCCCATGCTTCAAACATTACAGTCTACAAACTGATGCGGATCATATTGTCCATATTGTCCATATTGTAATCATATCAATTTTCCAAAACGATCTTTGTAACTTTTGTCCGACTATATTTTGGAACACGTTTTGGGAAATCACCACCTACTAGACAGTCGATCTACGATTGGTACAATAAATTTGAAATGACAGGGTGTTTATGTGAAGACAAAAGTCCGGGAAGACCGCGTGTATCAGAAGAAACAGTGGAACGTGTTCGTGCTGTTTACCAACGAAGTCCACAAAAGTCAACAACACGTGCCAATTTTGAACTACAAATTCCGCAACCGTGTGGAAATTTTTACGTAAACGACAAAATTTGACGCCTTACAGATTGCAGTTGGTTCAGCATCTACGTGAAGATGACAAGCTTAAACGTAAATATTCCTGCAATGAAATGCTGCAACGTAATGAAGAAGGTGAGTCTTGCGAGCGTATAATTTTCACTTATCATCATGAAAAAGTGCAAAAGTTTTATTTTGCCAATGACGAAAAAAGCGCCGTTTCTTCCCCGTTTGCCTTAGGCGTGCCTTTTTATGTCCTTGGGCTTATATCCTTCAATTTCTATTACGATTCTTTTTTTTCTAATCCTAGACTGTTTGCTGACAGACACCCGCGCTTTCCCCACAAACTCTGCCAAGTTTAATGTGAAAATTTTGTTTACACTAGCTGTTGGTATCTTCTTTCGCGAAAACGGTTTAGAATGTTTATTAGGTTATCGCGGATCTGTTTGCTCAGATGGTACCGACGCAAAAACAACAAAAATTATAATAATTAAATTATAATAATTAAATTATTTTTGGTAAAGTAATTTAAATTAAATGATTTATAAATTAAATGATTTTTAAATTAAATTAAATTATATTATTTTTAAATTAAACTTAATTAAATTATTATTAAATTAAATTAATTTATTTTTAAATTAAATTAAATTATTGTAAATTAAATAAAACTATTATTAAATTAAATTGTTTTAAATTTAAATTAAAATTAAACTTTTTCTAAATGCAATTAAATTATTTTGAAATTAAATTATATTATTTTTAAATTGAATTAAATTATTTTAAATAAAGTTTAAATCAAATTAAATTATTATTAAATTAAATTATTTTTAATAAAAATTAAATTATACTATTTTTAAATAAAATTAATTTATTTTTAAATTAAATTAAATTATTATTACCAAATTAAATTATTATTACTAAATTATTTATAATTTAAATTAAATTAAATTATTTTTAAATTAATTTAAATTATTTTTGAGTTAATATAAATTATTTTTAAATTAAATTCAATTATTTTTAAATTAAATAAAAATAAATTATTTTTAAATAGAATTAAATTATTTTTCAATTAATTTATTTTTAAATTAATTTAAATTATTTTTAAATTAAATCAAGATAAATTATTTTGAAATTAACTTAAATTATTTTTAAATTAAATTATTTTTGAATTACATTAAATTAAAATATTTTAAAATTAAGTAAAATAATTTTTAAATTAAATTAACTTTAACGAGATTATTTTTAAATTAAATTTAATTAATTTTTTTTTAAATTAAAATAACTTTAATTGTTTTTAATTAAATTAAATTATTTTTATATTAAGTTAAATTAAATTATTATTAAATTAAATGAAATTATTATTAAATTAAATTATTTTAGTAATTAAATTAAATTAAATTATTTTTAAATTAAATTATTTTTAAATTAAATTAATTTATATTTAAATTTAACCTAATTAAATTATTTTAAAATTAATTATAATCAAAATATGGATATTTTTATACTAAATTATTTTTAATTTAAATTAAATTAAATGAGATTATTTTTAAATTGTATTTCTTTTTTTTTATTATTTTTAAAAATAAATCAAATTATTTTTAAAGCAATTAAATTATTTTTAAAACAAAACAAATTAAATTATTTTTAAATTAAATGAAACTATTTTTAAATAAAATTAAATTATATTTAAATAAATTTAAATTATTTTTAATTAAAATAAAATAAAATTATTTTAATTAAAATCAAAACAATTTTTAAATTTAATTGAATTATTTTTAAATTAAATCAAATAAATTATTTTTAAATAATATTAAATTATTTTTAAATTATATTATTATTAAATTAAATTATTTCTAGTAAAGTAATTTAAATTAAGTGATTATTAAATTAAATGATCTTTAAATTAAATTAAATTATATTATTTTTAAATTAAACATAATTAAATTATTATTAAATTAAATTTATTTATTTTTAAAATAAATTATTGTAAATTAAATTAAACTATTATTAAATTAAATTGTTTTAAATTTAAATTAAATTAAACTATTTCTAAATGAAATTAAATTATTTTGAAATTAAATTATATTATTTTTAAATTGAATTAAATTATTTTAAATAAAGTTTAAATCAAGTTAAATTATTATTAAATTAAATTATTTTTAATAAAAATTAAATTAAACTATTTTGAAATAAAATTAATTTATTTTTAAATTAAAATAAATTATTTTAAATTAAATTATTATTAAACTAAATTATTTATAATTTAATTAGAATTAAATTATTTTTAAATTAATTTAAATTATTTTAAAATTAAATCAAAATATATTTTTTTAAATTAACTTAAATTATTTTAAAATTAAATTATTCTTGAATTACATTAAATTAAACTAATTTGATATTAAGTAAAATAATTTTTAAATTAAATTAACTTTAACGAGATTATTTTTAAATTAAATTTAATTAATTTTTAAAAAAAAATTAAAATAACTTTAATTGTTTTTAATTAAATTAAATTATTTTTATATTAAGTTAAATTAAATTATTATTAAATTAAATGAAATTATTAATAAATTAAATTATTTTTGTAATTAAATTAAAAAATTATTTTTAAATTAAATGATTTTTAAATTAAATTAATTTATATTTAAATTAAACCTAATTAAATTATTTTAAAATTAACTATAATCAAAATATGGATGCGAGTAAATAGAAAGTGGATGCAAATAGATGAAAAGTGGATGGCAAGTGGTTGCAACTAGATGGAAAGTGGATGGAAAGTGGATGCAAGTAGATGAAAAGTGGATGGAGGTAGGTGGAAAATGGATGCAAGTAGATAAAAAGCATATGCAAAGTGGATGCAACTTCATCTACTTATATCCACTTATCATCTACTTGCATCCACTTTTCATCTACTTGCATCTACTTTTCATCTACATGCATACACTTTTTATCTACTTGCATCCATTTTTCATCTAATAACATCCACGTTTCATGTACTTTCATCCACTTTTCAACTACTTGCAACCACTTTTCATCTACTTTCATTCACTTTTAAAGAAGGTGTGAGGTCCATGTAGCCCCACGATAGGCTGATAAGGCCGATTAAATTCTGATTAAAGCTGATTAAAAACTGTTTGTGGCTGTTTAAATGCTGATTAAAGCTGATTAAAAAATGATTTAAAGTTGATAGATCCTAGTCTTCATTAATGCATACCTGTAAAACGGACAAGATCAGTTAGTTGGGTTAGGTTAGGAACACTTAAATCTCATTGGGATAGGGTGGTTGAGTTACTTTAGGTTGGAATATGTCGCGCACGACATAACCCAACCTAACCAAGAACAAAAACCTTATCCCAATTAGATTGATTTAGATTATCGATTTATCGATAATAATAATTATAAAAAATTGATCGAATATAGCTGATTAAAAGCTGATTACAGGTTGATTAAACCTGATCAAATCTGAATATAAGTTGATAAACCTGATTAGAATCTGATTAAAGCGGATTAGGATCTGATTAAAGGTGATTAAAAGCTGTTGTGAAAATATGATATTAAGCTTATTGATGGTCGAAAAGCTAGTCAAATACTCAAGCCTATTGTCTTATTTTGTGCGATGCATAAAAAAAGTATCTTTTTAACAAACACTAGTGGGGCAGAAAGTTATCTGTAATTTAAAAATAATTTAATTTAATTTAAAAATAATATTGTTGAAATTACTTTGATTGAACCTCATTGTTAGTCCTGAAACGGTATCAAATCGTACACGTTTTTAAAAGCTGATTAAAGCTGATTAAAGCTAATTTTTACGCCATATGAAGCAATCTCACAACATCGATACACCATCCACATCGAAGAGACTCCTAAATACTAACGATTCAACCTCCATTTCAAAGAGCCCCTATATACCAAGGATTTATTAAAAGATATCAAGATGCTAAAAAGTGCTATCAACTTTTTTTTAAACTGAGTATCAACGAATAAGTGTTCTGCTTGTTGCAGTCAGTATAAATTACATTTAATGATGCATACAACACCTGCGGAACTATATTCGATGTGGGATTCGCTAACAGCACATTTTCGAGAAGATGAAAATATAGCCGCCCCTCTCCCATGCTTCAAACATTACAGACTACCAACTGATGCGGATCATATTGATGGACCCCAGCACCTCGATATAAGTGTTGATGATAAATGTATTGATGAAAAAAGACGATGGTTTTGTTATCTATAATCCCAATGATATATTATAGAGATTCGGATAGGTTGAAAATATTTATATATTAATACAGAGTTACTATAAAAGAAATAGATACCATTGGTATTGTATAAAACAAAAGTTGTTTGTGATATTGACATGCACTTTGCGCTATCAGATTGAAGAACTGTAGAAGTTTCGATAGTACATTTGGTAATACTGCGCAAGCATAATAGCTACGATGCAATCTCATCTCAGAAAGCATATTGCGTGCTTGAATTTTCCAAAACGATCTATGTAACTGTTTTCCGACGACATTTTGGAACACGTTTTGGGAAATCACCACCTACTAGACAGTCGATCTACGATTGGTACAATAAATTTGAAACGACAGGGTGTTTATGTGAAGACAAAAGTCCGGGAAGACCGCGTGTAAACCGCGAGTCAACGTTCCTCGTAAGTGGCAAGGTAAATAAACACATTTTCCGAATAGGGGAGAATGAATCTTCGAGAGTTTTCGTTTAGCATTTGCGTCATTCTCCAAAAGTGAATGTGTTATGTGCTGTATCTCGCAAAAAGTAGTATGGTCCTTTCTTTTTTGAATAAAACACAGTAACGGGAGCTAAATATCATCAAATGTTGATCAATTGGTTGATGCCTCAACTGCATGAGCACGGGGGCAACTTTATCTTCCAACAATATGGAGCGCCTCATCACAGACACCGTGTCTTTAGAAATTATCTGGACGACACAATTCCACAGCGCTGGATAGGCCGTACAACAGCCGACTCCTGCGTTCTCGTACGGTGGCCACCAAGAAGATCCGATCCTACACCGAGCGATTTTTTTTCTATGGGGATTTGTGAAAGGCCTGGTTCACGTACCTCTGCGTCCTAATGATTTAGATGAGTTAAAACAACGCATCACGAGAGCTGTGTAAAGTGTCAATGCTAATATGTTACACCGTGTTTGGAATGAACTAGACCATCCCCTTGATGTGTGCTATGTGATGGCAGGGGCCCATATTGGGCAGCTTTGACTACCCAAAGTAAACTTTAAGAATCACTGAATAAAATGTTTAGACGAAATCATAATAACGTTATTAGTTTTGGATGAATAAAACATTCCAAGTATCTATTTCTTTTGTAGCAACACTGTATATTCAAACTGTATTCCGCTGTAATAAGTAATTTAATTTAAAAATAATTCAATTCAATTTAAAAAAAATTGAATATAATTTAAAACAAAATTAATTAAATTTAAAAATAAAGTAATTTAATTTAAAAATAATTTAGTTTAATTTAAAAATGATTGAATTTAATTTAACTTAAAAATAATTGAATTATTTTTAAAACCTATTTAATTTAATTTAAAAATAATTTCATTCGATTTAAAAATAAATTAATTTAATTTATTTTAAAAATAACTTTATTATTTAATTTATTAATAATTTAATTTTATTCAATTTACTTCAATAATAATTTAATTGAATTTAATAATAATTTAATTTTATTCAATTTTATTCAATATTAATTTATTTGAATTTAGTTAAAAAATAATTAAATTTAATTTAGAAATAATTTAATTTAATTTAAAAGTAATTTATTTTGATTTGCAAATAATTTAATTTTATTTAATTAAATAATTACAATTGAATTTAGTTTAATAATAATTTAAAAATAATTTTATTTAATTTAAAAATAATTAAATTTAATTTAAAAATAATTTTATTTAATTAATAATGATTTAATTGAATTTAATAATGATTTATTTCAATTAAAAAAAATAATTAATTTAATTTTATTTAAAAATAATTTAAATAAATTTAAAATTTATTTAATTTATTAATATTTTAAAAATAATTTAATTTAATTTAAAAATAATTTAATTTAATTTAAAAATTATTTAAATTTTTTAAAAAATAATTTAATTTAATTTAATTAATAATTTAAATTATTTAAAAAATAATTAAATTTAATTTTAAAAATAATTTAAATTAATAATAATTTATTTGAATTTAATTTAATAATTCGGCACGAGTGGTTTTGTGGTGACACTCGTGGTCTCATGTTAGAGCGCCAACTAACAAGTGTGGAGGTCCAGAGTTCTATCCCCAGTGTCGGCCGCATTTGTACCAGAAGACAAATGTGTAATTAATTAGCGCAATTTATAATCCCATCTAGGTTTCTGGGCCTATAAGTGAAAAATGTGAGCAAAATACAATAGGCTACTAGGCCGCAGTGTAAAGGATTAATACCCGGTATCCACATTGAACCATACTTTAATAAAAAAAAAAAAATAATTTTATTTATTATAAAAATTATTTAATTTAATTTATAAATGATTTAATTTAATTTAAAAATAATGTTAGTAAATTTAAAAATAAGTTAATTTAATTTAAAAATATTATAATTTAATTTAATTTTTTAAGTATTTTAAAAATAATGTTATTAATTTAAAAAATATTTTAGTGTAATTTAATTTAAAAATAATTTATTATAAATATAATTTAATTAAAAAAAAAATTGAATTTAAAAACAATTTGATTTTCTGTGAAACTAATTTAATTTAAAAATAGTTTAATATAATTTAATTTAAAAATAATTTAATTCAAAAATATGTTAATTTGTTTTAATTTAAAAATTATTAAACTTGATTCAATTTAATTGAATAATAATTTAATTAAATTTAATTTAAAATAATGAAATTTTATTTTATTTAAAAATAATTTTATATATTTTAATTTAAAAATAATCTAATTTCATTTATCAATAATTTAATTTAAAATAGTTTAAAAATAATTTAATTTAATTTAAAAATAATTTAATTTCATTTGAAAAAAAAATTAATTTAAAAGTAAATTATTTTGATAATAATTTAATTTAGTTCATTTTAAAAATAATTTATTTTAATTTAGAAATAATTTAATTTTATTTAAAAATAATTGAATTTAAAAATAAATTAATTTAATTTAATTTTAAAACAATTTAATTTTATTTAAAAATAATGTAACTTAATTTATTTTAAAAAATAATTTCATTTAATTTAAAAATAATTTTAAGAGGTTCACGAACTGACCGATACCAAAAGAGGTAAGGTGCCTTCGAATCAACCGAAACCAGCTGATTGTTTTGTATTATGTATTTTATTTATACTATTTACCTTTGTTATTTTTGTTAATACCCAATTTATATTAATTTAACTTAAATAATTAATGTATTGTAGAAATATGCTAATTAATTTTTTTATGGTTTCAAGATTGTTTCTCTTTAATTTCTTATTATTTAACATTTCTTACAATTTATACATTTGAAATATATTATTTGATACAACATGTTTCAGTTTTTTCATTAAATTATCACTAAAATAAATTTATTACGTTAAAAAAAATGAAATTAAAAAAAACCTTTTTTCTATAAAATTATTATACAAACATTCAACATTTCTCGCACAACACAAATAGTAATCGTTAATATGATTTAAACATGCTTCATTTTAATTAAATTGGGGCAATCATAAAATTTATCTTCATCATCCACTTCTATATTAATAATAATATATTCATTACAATGTAAGTAAGAATTGAAAATTGAATCTAATAACAGCTTCTTCAAATGTCTTTTTACATAAATTATATTAAAACTATCTGATTGTTTAATGAGAAACTTTAAAATATTTTGTAACAGTTTCAATGATAAATTTCTAGAATTATATTTAAGTATCATTGTGATAATTTTCCAACCATCGAGCTGAATTCTTATCAGACGGGTTAAGAGATCTGAATGGTGTTGATGGTTTGAATAAGTAGGTGTTTACATCATTTCTATCGAATGATTTGACGGAAAGTTCCTTTGGTGTAAATTTTCCATTTAGATTGAATCCCTGAACATCGATAATAAATCGTCGATTCATATGATTGCTTTGTTTCTTCAGTATTGGCCAGAGTAATTTTTCCAAATGATCAATTCTTCTACGAAAATATGCGCGATCTGTAGCACATCGTAGCCGTTCTACACCGTTTCTAGATTCACATCGAGGATAAATGATTAAAATTTCAACAATATCTACCCTATTAGAGTCTGTTAAAAATGTTGTTTTCTATTCTCCATGAGTTTAACTTATTTTCGAACGATTCCAGACTTCGTCACACAAATAGAATAATAAATTTAACCCTCTCCCAACTAATATCAGCTCATTTTTATAACCGTTTTTTTTTCTTAAGAAAATGCTTCACATTTAACAAATTCAATAATTAGAATTATTCCCGACATCAGTTTACAAATAGGATAATAAGTTTAATCCCAACTAATATCAGCTCATTTGTATGACCGTTTTTTTATAGAAAGTGTAGCACATTTAACTAACTAATTCAATGACAGTTCACGTATTTATATCCAAATAATGAGCAATCAAAAAACTTTATTTATAGCTTGGTATCAACGCTATTTTTATTACATCGTCTATTGAATTTCTGTACTATGATTCATTTAACATTAAAAATTAGCTTAACAAGATGAATATATTTTTTTTAAACATTAGTTATACAAAATTCGAAAGATAAAGAAAGTTCTCATAATTATCTAGTTCTAGTCTGATCTTAGACTGTCAACTCCACAAGATAAATGAAGCATCCTATTCTAATGTTATTTAAGCTAGTCTAACATTATCTAACCTTGTTTCATCTAGTCAAATATAATTTAATAGTATTAATTCTATAAATCTAGTCCGATTTTATCAGATATTAGCTAATATAGTTGGAAATTTAATTAAATTAAATCAAATAGTTTTTAAATTAAAATAAATTAAATTATTTTTAAATTAAATTCAATTCAATTATTATTAAATTATAAAAATAATAATTTTTAAATTAAATTATTTTTAAATTAGATTAAATTAAATTATTTAATATATATAAATTAACAAAATTTAATAAAATTATTTTTAAAACAAATTTAATTATTTTTAAATAAAATAAAATTATTTTAAAATTAAATGAAATTATTTTTAAATAAAATTATATTATTTTTAAATTAAATTAAATTATTTTTAAAGTTAATTAAATTATTTTTAAAGTTAATTAAATTATTTACAAATTAAACTAAATTATTTTTAAAATAAATGCTGACATTTATTTGCGCCCGTTATCATTTATTTTGCTGACCACGACATTTAAAATAGCGGTTTTTTAAAATCTTACTATTAAAATATCTTACATCCTCTTTCATTTCTTATCTCACGGAATCGATTACGCGGCCTATCTTATCTATCATTTTTCAATAATAAACTTAAAAATTATCTGCCTGATCTAGTCCAGTCTAGTCCGGCATAGTCTGGTATTACATCTAATCTTATTACATATAATCAAGTCTGGTTTTAGCTGATCTAGTCTGGTCAAGTCAAGGTAGTCTCTTAATATCTGATCTAGCCTAGTGAGGCATTAACTAATCAAGTCCACTCTAGTCTGATCTACTATTTCGTCCTAGTAGTCCAGTATATAATCCTATAATCCACTAAAGAGTCTTAGGCAAACAAATGCACAAGTATCTAGCCTCATGTTTCTAGTCTCGTCTGTCTAGTCTCATGTATCTAGCCTATTCTATTTATATATCTAACCCCGCCGGGCATGCTTCCAGTTTCATCGGGCTTGTTTCTAGTCTCTTAGGGCTTGTTTCTAGTATCGTAGGGTATGTTTCTAGTCTAGCCGGGTATGTTTCTAGTCTCGTCGCCCGTGTCTCAGCCATCTAGTTTCATCGGGCACGCCTCTCATTTGGTCCGGGCACAAATTTTCAATCTGCCCCGCGTTTTATTTTAATTTACCCATGAAAACCTGAACTAAAGCGCGATTTGTTTGTGAAAACCTGAACTAAGCGCCTGAAGGTCAAGGTCAGGTCAAGGTCTTCTCAAGGTCATATCAAGGTCAAATCAAGGCAAAGCTAAGATCAGTTCAAGGTCATCTCAAGGTCATGCCAGATCAAATAAAGGTTAAGTAAAGGTCGTAGGTGGAGGTGACGCCAGAACTACTTCGCGCATGCGCATGTCTGTGGAGGTGGAGGATCCAGAACATGACATCTTTCCCTACTCGCGGCAACAATTTACGCATGCATTCGGCGTCAAAATCACAGACTTCTTGGACTGGCAGCGAGTCGCGCGCCGCTTTTCGGTCTAAAAATCGGGCGTTCAATGAAAAAATAAATACACTTGATATCTCACTACAGAGTTATGAAAACTAAAGGTGTTACTGAAAATATGAAGTATATGAAAATAGAGTTATTCTAACTAAATGTAATAAACATGAAGAGCTTTTTAAAGGAGACTACTTTTTTAAGGAGAGGCAAATATGTGAAGTGTCTTGAAATTTGGTGAAATATTTGTAAACCTGCTTTGATATATTATCCATCGATTGCAGGTAGTTTTATGGGATTTCAAGCCTAGAAAAATAAAAAAATGCATTTTACTAGATCTCTTTCCGTTCAGAGATACACATTTTCAAAATTTTAACGGCTATAATTCAAAACTTTTTTTATTTTTCAGTTCCAAATATTCAAAAAATCATTATTCGAAGCTAACGGAATTTTTGCGCGCGAGAAAGAGTGTCTTTTCTTTTGTTAATCTAGATACAACAGATGATATTAACTCAATTTTAACCCCGGTGAAGAAAACGGCTTTTCCCTAAGACCAACACAAATATATAAAATGAATATGTTAGTTATATAATGATAGAAATACGTATTCTATGTCCATAATTATAAGTTCCCAAAATAAATGAAATCATAGATTTTACATTTTAATGTGTACTACCCGTACTATTTTCAAATTCAAATAGAAACTGACATTACACATTGAAATAAATAAATAGTAGTCAGTAATGCAGAACCTTTGTTAACTACAAACTTTTATTTTCGTATATGCCATCCCTACTACTTATGAAATTTAAAATAGAAACCGATATCCACTAGTACACACAATAATTAAACATTTTCAATTTTAGTATTGCATAATTATTGTTCTGATTACGATTAAATATTAATTCGTGAATACTAATTAATATTGCAGTGTTATTAACAATATAAACAACTTTGCCGAAACAACCTATATTATTATACATTACTTTAAAAAGTAGTTTTGTTCGGTGTTTTCAAAAGATGAGAAGGGCTGAAATCGGACTATCTAGCACTAGAAATTACCCTGTATGATGTGATAGACAGATGGAGGCAAAGCGAGGGTGTGATTAAGCAAACGGTGATGTGGAATGAGTCGGCTATTACGCAATACCAGGAACACTTAGACAGGATGGAAGAAGTGGAAGATGCGGAACTACCGAAACTCACTGCTATGATCAAGAAAGCACTAATTGTCTCCTGTCTAATTGTCTGCGATAATGTGGCAGGGAGTTTGGAAATAGCAGCCTCGACACCAGTGATTATGTCTTCTTTGGGAAGGCGAGTTGGTGCGATTGCAAATTTAAAACCCTACGCCAGTACGGTTTTTGTAATCCACTTTGTCGATGTTAAGTGGATTTGGTACAGGTTTTTGTCTCCGTCTGAGAAGGTTGTATTTTTCTTTCTGTCTATTGGTAATTAATAATCTGTTCTATTCGGCTATGTTGTTAGATATTAAGTCTATCTGTTGCAAGAGGAGAGGGTGTAGCGTAGTCTTTAGAGCTATGTGGGAGCACCTGAATCGTTTTCTTTGAAGATGATGTGTCAAAATAAACACTATCGGCGAGGACTCATATAGATGTATCACTAAGACATTATCCGAAAATAGTATGATGTGGCATTCTTACGAAAACCAACTAGTGAGCGTTATTGCAAAAAAACTACACTGTACCTGCCAGCCTGAAAGAAATATAGAAGACCTAAAAAATATGTTCAACAACAAGAGAGAAATAAATAAAATACATAACATTAAATCTGCCTTAGGTTGTTGTGTTGAAATTCAATCCTTGAAAATTTCCCTAATCCCTCGAAAGTGATCCCTCGATGTAAAAGATGTCAGTCGTATGGACATACACAGAGATACTGTGCAAAGGAAACAAGGTGTATTAAATGAACACTAGTAAACACCTAATACAAGACTGTAAGAAACCAAGAAATGAAAAACAAAAGTGTGTTCACTGTAGTCAACCTCACCCTGCGAACTACAGAGGAAACAAATTTTGAAACAAAAACTCGAGGCGAAAAAAAAGTACCCAACGAACGTGAATAATAAGAATAATCCGTCATTTGCACAAATTGTCTCTAAAAATATAGACAAAACCAATGCGGAACCCTCAACCTCAACATCGGAAAACAACATTTCAGATAAGGTGGATCAAATAAACAAATCCATGAGCACGCTTAATAATAGATTAATAAAACTTGAAAACAGCACCAATAAGGCTGATGAATCGTGACAGAAATGATTAATTCTCTGAAAATAATGGAATGGAATGGTACTGGATTACTCCAACATCACAAAGAACTAGACACAGATAAAATTGATATATGTCTAATATCCGAGTCACATTTCACAAAACATTATTTTATAAACTTTAAAGAATATAAAGTATATAATTATACATCCCAATAACTGCACAAGAGTAGGTAGTATTTACACAGTAATTGCACAATTGGTATTTCATCCCCAACGTAGCAGTTACCTAACTACTATCGAATCTGTCTGTCCTCAGTCGACGTCCATCGAAACTTGTTATTTGCTCACTGAACTGACAATTGACAGCTGTATTTGCACAGAAATTGCACAACCGATATTTCATCCCCGACGTGACAATTACCTGACTACTATCAAATATGTCTGTCCACTGTCGACAACCGTCGAAACTTGTTACATGCTCCTAAACTGACAGTTGACACCTGTCAAATGTCAAATTAGCCGTATGTCTGCTTAAAAAACGCCACGCCGTGATCCCGAGAGGTCACCCATTCGAGCGCTGTCCTCGAACATGCGTGCTTTACATTCCAAGTTTTTCTCGGTTGATTGACAGTCGACACTAAACAAAAAGTCATTGCACAACCGGTATTTGATCCTCGACGTGGAAGTTACCTGACGACTATCGAATCCGTCTGTCCAGTGCAGACGACTGTGGAAACTAGTTACTTGCTCTTTGAACTGATAGTTGACACCTGTCAAATGTCAAATTTGACATTTTTCTGCTTAGACAAGTCACGCCTTGAGCTCGGGCGGTAAAACATTGCACAAACGGAATTTCATCTCCGACCTGGCGGTTTCCTGATTATTGGGACATCTGTCTGAAACAAAACTGACGTGTTAGTTACCTGACTACTGTCGAATCCTTCTATCCACTGCCGACGACCGTAGAAACTTGCTACTTGCTCATTGTACTGATAAAATATTGGAGTTGAAGTTGGGGTTGTAGTTGGAGTTATAGTTGGAGTTATTTATTTATTTATTTTTTCTCTCTAACCAATGTGGGTCCAGGGGGGTTAACCCTTAAAGCACTGCGGCCCATTGGCCTATTGTATTTCCCCACATTGTTTTGTTCATGCAAATAGATCCAGTCCCTCTATTAGGTCCAGGATTTTATGTGCCATGTTTATCACGGGGACTCTTTCAGCTGTAATATCAAGCTTGTGTCTCCTACTTGCAATTGCTTCACAGTGGAAGATTATATGGGCGGCGGTTTCGTCCTCCTCATAGCATAACCTGCATAAAGGTTCATCTTTCCAGATACCCATTTTATGCAGGTAGTTCTCGTAGAGGGCAGTGTCCTGTAAGTAGGCCTACCACAATTGCGATCTGCTTCCTTGGCAGTTGCAGGATTTCAGCAGTTAGAGTTTCCGATGGTTTAGCTACCATTCGTTTGCTGTGTGTCAGACCATTCAAATTGAGCCATTGTAAACGGTGCTTAGTTGCTACCCATTTACAGATTATATTTCGGGTCGTGGTCTTTGTAATGTAGGGTCCGCTTTCAGCAATGATGTTTGCCTTGCAGGCTCCATCTTTTGCTAGCTTATCCGCCAATTTGTTACCCACCAGTCCTGTGTGGCTAGGCACCCAAGCGAGTGTGACCTTGTTATGCTTTGCCAGGGCTTTTAGGTCCTAAAGACAGTTCCAAACTGTCTTGGATTTGATTTCGTGACACGCTAGAGCATTAATCGCAGCCTGACTGTCCGTAATAATGCGGATGTTTCTACACACAGAAATACACTATGGCACAGGCCATGATAGCGTGTATTTCTGCTTGGAATGCTGTAGCATGTGTCCCCAGGGGTACAGATAAGCTGCACCCCAAGGACAGTCCATAGATTCCTGCACCAGTACCACTGTCTTTGTTGGAGCCGTCTGTATACCAGTCCAGTCCTCCTCGGTAAGTGGTTATTTGATTGCCTTATGTCCATCGTAGATGTGTTTCGAAGGGTAGATCGAATGACAGCCTTTTAGGCACCGAATCTCACTCTATATTTAGGTACGGTTCTGATATGACATTCGTTATCATGGTGTGTCCTGACCTCGCCAGAAATTCCCATGTGCCGTTGCATATGCATCTGAAAGCTCCCATCCTTGCCTCGCCCATGATAAAGATATCCAGGGGAGGAAGGCCTTGGATCACCTCCAGAGCCGCAGTTGGGGCGGTTTTCATCGTTCCCGTAATTGCTAAACAGACCAGTCTTTGAACATAGGAGAGTTCTTTGATGGCCTGTTTTTGCTTCACTTTGATCCACCATAATGTGGAGCCATATGTCAAAATGGGTATAACTACCACAGTGTATAACCAGTATATCATGCTTGGTTTCAGTCCCCATGTTTTTTCATGTGTTTTTTTGGTCATAAGTGCCATTTTACACTTGTTGGTAGCTTTCTTTAGGTGTTGATTCCAAGTGAGTTTGGCATCCAGGATTACACCTAGATACTTGACTTCATCACTCACCTTTAGATGCTCGTTATAGAAAATTGGGGGCTTTAGCCCATCCGTTTTTCTCAGTCTAGTGAATGGTACTATAGTGGATTTTTGGGGATTGACCCGTAGGTCGACCCCCCTGCACCAACTCTCCACCTTGCTCAATGCTTCTGGCGTAAACGCTGCTATTATAGAGGGAAATTTACCCCTGATGAGAATGACTATGTCATCCGCATAGCCTTGGGTGTAAAATCATTTATTATTTAGTGACACCAGCAGGCTATCAACAACCATGTCCCAAAGCAGTGGAGATAGGACCCCACCCTGAGGACACCCCTTGATGACAGCCACCCTCATTGTGTCACCTGCTACTGTAGCCTCAACATTTCTACCCTGTAGCATGGACTTAATCCATCCGATTGATGTTTTATTTGCACCATGGCTGCGGGCTGCGTAGGCTATACTGTCGAAGGAGGTGTTGTCAAACGCATCTTCGATATCAAGGAAGCCAATTCCTTGTCTTCTAGTGTGTTAGCTATTCTAAACACTAATTGGTGTAGAGCAGATTCACATGATTTTCCTGGTTGAAAGGCATGCTGATTAGAGTGTAGGGGCCTGTCTAACAGGCAGGTCTCCCTCAGATGCTTTTCAACCAGTTTTTCTAACGTCTTCAATAGAAAGGAGGTTAGACTTATTGGTCTATACGCTTTAGCCTGGGTGTAATCTAGACGCCCGGCTTTTTGTATAAATACCACTTTTACTTGCCTCCAGGGAGTTGGCACATAGCCTGATGCCAGACTTGCCCTGTATAGCTTGATCAGTATTTGCACCAGCGTTTCCCTCCCCTGCCACAGAAGGGCGGGGAAGACACCGTCCGGGCCAGCTGCTTTGTATGGGCCAAAGGTATTTATGGCCCATTCAATTCTTTTATATGTGACAACCCTCTTGGACATCTGCCCGTCACACCTCGTCCCTCTTGTTTGAGAGCGTACAGCCTGACAGTGAGAATTATCCGTTGTTGGGTCGATCACATAGGAACCTGAGAAGTGAGCTTGGAGTAAAACTTCCATAGTTTCTTTCCCGCTGGTTGTGTGTTTTCCGTTTGGTCCTCTAATAGTACCAACCGGATTTAACGGGTTCTTTATCAGAAGTCTCTGGAGTCGTGCTGTTTCAGATGTACTTTCGACATCCTCACACATCGTACTCCAGGACTCCCTTTTAGCCCTCCGTTCAGATTTGTTATAATCAGTGAGTGTAGCCGTATATTCGGTCCACATCCCTGTCTTTTTAGCTCAATTGTAGAGCTTTCTCGTTTTGTTTTTCTTTTGTTCAAGTTCCTTGCTCCACCAGGTAACTTCTCGTTTCCTAGTTCGCTTCACTTGAGGACAGCTGTCATGATATGAATTTATTATAGCCTCCTGAAGTAGACTGGAGGCTACTTTAATATCATGCGGACTGGTTATGTGCGAACTTAACACACTTATATGTATCTTTAGCACTTCCTTATGGTGCTCCCAGTCAGTTTTGCGTGGATTAGGATACACATCCTCTGTCCTGTCAACGGCGTTGATCTTCTGGAAGATGTATCGATGGTCCGACAACGACGGTTCTTCGGACATATACCACTTACTCACTAGTGTACTTGTATATAAGGACGCCAAGGTCATACCAATAACCTCTTTTCGTCGTTTTGTTTGAAAGGTGGGCCTGTTACCGACATTTAGTATTGCCAGATTCTTTTGCTGGTTTTGGTGCTCCCTCATACTACGTTTTGGGCTTTGGCATCCATCCCCACCAGGATCTGGAGATTATAAATGTCGCAGTATTTCACAAGGCGTCCAATTCTGCGGTAGGTGGTGGTTCAGGTACATCGTATGGTACGTACGCAGAGGTCACATTAGTTCCCTAACTATAAAACCCCGCACAACATTTTAATATAATTTAACATTTTAATCGATTTCGGCACCGATCAACAGAAGGGGAAAGGTGTATCGACCTGGGCCGAAATCGTACGATTTACTTATCAATATACTTCGCGAATTTATATTATTCGGGGGTATGCTTGGAGTGTGAGAAGCGAAAAGACAGGAATCGAAGCGCGAACAAAGCTCGACCGACACGTGCACGCATCTTTGAGTTTATCGTTTTAAGTCAAGTTAACCAGGGGTGTAATCACGAGCCCAAAGGGTTGAAGCGGCAGCCAACGTCTGGAATACAACAATTTTAAGGGAATCCCTCCACTTATTATCCCCATTTCCTCCCTTAAAAAGGCGCCGGAAGGACGATCACACGTGGCGGAGACGCGAGCAGCCCTAACAGGTAAGTGATTAGACCAGCCCTGTGTTCGTTATCTGGTTATTCAATTTCGTTGATTATTAATTTTATCTGGTTATCTAGTTTCGTCGGAATAATCAGTTAGTTATCTGGTTATTCAATTTCGTTGATTATTAATTTTATCTGGTTATCTAGTTTCGTCGGAATAATCAGTTAGTTATCTGTTTATTCAATTTCGTTGGTTATTAAGTTTGTATGGATATCCAGATTTCGTCGGAATAATTAATTGATTGTCTAGGTATTCATTTTTAGTTGATTATTCAATTTTTTTCTGGCTATCCAGTTTCGACCCCATAATCAGTTGATTGTCTAGTTATTTATTTTTCGTTGTTTATTCAACGTTTTATCTGGTTATGCAGTTTCGTTGGAGTAATCAGCTTTTGTCTGATTATTCGTTTTTCGTTGATTATTAAATTTTTAACTGTTTATCCAGTTTTGTTGGAATAATCAGTTGATTGTCTAGTTATTCATTTTTCTTTGATTATTCAACTTTTTATCTGGTTATCCAGTTTCGTGGGAATAAGCAGTTGTTGTCTGGTTAAACAGTTTTCGTGGTGAATCGATTTGTGAATATTCGATTCTGTCTGAGTCTACAGTTTTTCCTTTGAATGTTCCATTTTGGTTTGGTTATTCAGCTCTCGTTTGAATATTCGATTTTATGAATATTCAATTTGTGAATATTCGATTCTGTATGAGTCTACAGTTTTTCCTTTGAATGTTCCATTTTGGTTTGGTTATTCAGTTCACGTTTGAATATTCGATTTTGGTTTGTTTATTCAATTATTGTCTGAATCAGCTTTTGGGATGTTCAATTTTGTTTGACTTATTTTGTCAATTTTCGTTTTTCATTCTTTCCTTAGTATTTTCATTATTGCTCATCGCCTAGGTCCTTTTCTAATTTTCGCGTATCGACTCCTATATTCAAGCCGAGCTTCTGTCGGTGTCTTTCCGTTATAGTTCCCGTCAGAAGATCCCCGGTGCGTTTCTACTTTATTTATGTAGGTTGTGACAGTTCCAGGACTCTTTCCATCACTCTTTCTATCTGATGGCTCCGCCTCCCGCGCTCGCTAGTACACCATCATCACCCTCTGCTCCATTGAGTTTTGTCATGGAGTAAATATGAACGGCCCTACAACCCGTTTTTATTGGAGGTAGGGAACCGCAATCGGCAGTTTCCATGTAACTTTCCATTGGTTTGCAGCAAGTAGGCTTCTGTTTATTGTGTGCGTAATCGTTTGGCACCGGCAGATCCAATGTTACTGAAGATTTCCGTTTGTATTCGCACCCTCCAAATCTGAATTGATTATTGTCGGAACACAGTTTTCGTAGTTGTTGATTTATTGGATCACTGTGTATCCGAGCCGGGCGCCACCCTGCCCTAACCATGGCCAGCGCATCGCATAAGACGCTGGGAGTTAGGCGATAATAACACTTTTTACACCTTGTGTGTTTGTTTCAGAATTTTTATGCATGAGTGCCTTGTGATTGTTGTGATATTACGTGATTGGCTAATCTTGTTATTTATAGCACTTTAACATCCTTAGGTGCTGTTTCAGAGTTTAGCGACTGTGTGCCGGACATAGCTGAGCCGTCCTGAATTTCTTTTGTTTGTTTTCAAATTGTTGTCTGTTTTGAACACCCAGAGGGTGAAAATTGTCTCAGTGGTCTCATTTATTTTCACTTTGTCTAAAAGTTGGGACCATGTCGTTTGATTCTATTTTGTAGAAGTTAACTTAATTTGTGGATTTTTATCTAATTAGTAGGAGTTTGTTGATTCTACTTCTTCTTTTATGGATTCGATTTTGGCCCATCCTGGCCTATTATTGTCCAGTTTTATGCTGAAGTGGGTTACTTAAGGGGCGGCGGGATGTTCGCGCCAATTTTAATTGATCTGTATTTATAAATTTAACATTTGAATCGATTTCGGCACCGATCAACAGAAGTGGAAAGGTGTAACGACCTGGGCCGAAATCGCGCGATTTACTTATCAATTTAGTTCGCGAATTTATATTATTCGGGAGTATGCTTCAAGTGTGAGAAGCGAAAAGACAAGAATCGAAGCCCGAACGAAGCTCGACCGACACGTGCACGCATCTTTAAGTTTTAAGTCAAGTTAACCAGGGGTGTAATCACGAGCCCAAAGGGCTGAAGTGGCATCCAAGGTCTGGAAGACAACAATTTTAAGGGAATCCCTCCACTTATTATCCCCATTTCCTCCCTTAAAAAAGGCGCCGGAAGGACGATCACACGAGGCGGAGACGCGAGCAGCCCTAACATGTAAGTGATTAGACCAGCCCTGTTTTAAAACTGGAAAATTTGATTTTCGTGAGACACGGTCCAATATATATATATATATATATATATATATATATATATATATATATATATATATATATATATATATACATATATACACACATAATACATAACATAAAACATAAGGATGCACCTATAGAGTTACACCTGCACATAGGCCTGAGAAGTAATTTATTAACATAAATAAACTTTGTCGATAAGGCTGGGAGCCACATTATCCACGTTTTCTCGGTGAATCAGACTCTGCTTTCAATAATTTCGTAAATATCACTCATTTTTTAATTAAATACAATTAACAATTATGGAAGTAAGCAGTGACTGTGAGACGGCTATATACTTGACAGATAAAAGATATATATTTAATTATAATTATTTTTATTCAATTGGGAATCGTCTGGGAAGATTTAGGAAAATAATTTTATTATTTTCCTAATATTAGGACTGATTTGTTATCGTGTAATGAATTAATTTTTACCTAACTTTATAGTAATTTATTTGGGAATCACGTTAAACACGGATTTAGCATTTGGTACAGTACAATTAATTAATTACACCTATTTTTTGATTCGGTATTAACAGTTCGGTATGTGGTCAATAGAACACCCGGCAACTGACGTCATTGACTGTATATGGCGACAAAATTCTAACTTTGCTCCAAATAATTTATATAGCTATGTAATTAACGTTAGGTATTCATCAATTTATTTTTTGCTTAATTTATACAGAGCAAAAATTTGAAAAGTGACCCGTATTGGTCTACTAATAACGCTCAACCGCCTGATACACAACACGATCAGAGCAGTTTCTCTTCTCTTGCCCGTATACGTACTCGGGGATCTTACACAATTTTCCCTTTCCGTCGTGGAAGGAACATTTCCGATGCATGATTACCCCTCTTTAGCGCTAGCCTTGTAGTTGTCACCAAGCTTTCGCCACTAACATGTATATAAAAAATGATAGGTGTTTTTTGTTATTCTTATATTTTTTACTTTTAATATCATAGTTTTGTACAATAAAAATATTTCTTACAGGAAATTTTATTGCTGTCAATCCCTGCACTTTCGAGTTCATAGAATTTATGGAATAAAATTTGTTAAACGGCAGATGAAAGCTATAAGCATTTGAAGTAATTTACTCATAAAAATAATCATTTATTAGCAAAGTGCAATTTACTTCCAGCAAAGCAGGGAGCAACGGCTCGTACTAGTATATGTTTAATAAAGGTAAAATGGTTTTGGATAAGCATGTAGAACACCGTCTATAGTTACCTGTGTATGTATATACATATGTCCATACATAAATTCATCATATGTATAAACAAGTTTATTAATAATTATTTATTTTGCTGCCATAGGATGTATGGTGGAGTTCAAGTATCGCGGGTATATCATTATAATAAAAGTACGTAGATCTACGTACTTTGCATTCGCAAATTTTACTAATCCTACTTAATTTTCTATTCTTGCCTACATCTTTTTGAAAATTCGAGTTGGCAGCACTGGCTAAGGCAGCCTAAAGGGCCCCATACACTAGCAACCTAGTGAACAACCTTGTCGTCAACTTGCTATGTTGACGATAATGTTTAGTAGTGTATGGACTATTTGAAGACAACATTTCAGGTTGAGTACAAATATTAAAAAAAACAAAGTAACTTGGATTTTTGGTGGGCGGAGTCTGAAGTTGGCAACCATGTTGAGGAGTATGTGGGAAGGTTGAAGACATGGTTATAAACATCAGTTGTGAACTTGTGCACGTTTTTGAATTCATGTTTGTGCAGGTGACTTGAGTTTGCGATTTTTATTTTTTCAGATTTTTTGTAATTTTTTATTGTCCGTCTTAATAGTTATGGCTAATCTACCAAATATTCCTGTATGGAAGAATTTTTTGAAACGTTTCGAAAGCTGCCTGAGTTGTAGAAAGTAAAGTCTGAAATTCATAAAATCGTAACAAGAAAAGGATTGGCTTAGAAAAATTATTATTCTTACGTTTGGCATGAGTTGCTGGATACCTGCTAGTGTTCTAGTTCCCAATCCTGCCGCATCGGTAATGCACACTATGTAAGATAGCCTTTGTAATCTATGTAAGATAGATTTGAGATTTTCTTTCGGTGTTATTATTGCCTCTTCCACTTTAAATGTTACGGGTCCAAGTTTCGTTAGGCCTGTGAGGAGGAGCTTCAGATTTTTCTACAGCTAAACTCAGGTTCTTTGATTTCATCCACGCAAAAAACCATTTCTGTTAATAGATTTGCTGTTCGCACCAACCTTTGTTCTATGGCAACCAAAGGCCCCCAAAGGTATTTCTATGGCCCCCAAAGGTAGTCTCATTATTTCTCCGTCTATAGCACGTCCCACAGGGCGGGGCCTAGTATCGAAACATGAGGGAATACTTTAATTTTGCTTAAGAATATTACTTCTTTTGGTTATAATCTTAAGAATTTTTTAATTATTTGTTTAGCTTATTTGTTAAGAATCTTTCTTTTGTTTGTTTATTTGTTTAAATATACCCTTGTTGCGTTATTTGGCTTAACAGTGACATGATTTACAAATATTGCTTTACCTAAATTATAATTAAATATCAGGTGGGAGATTATTTCCGTCCTTAGGAAACTCTCACCCCACACTAGTTTGGCGCCCAACGTGGGGCCCTTTTCAACACAAAGGTTTGTTTGGTATAAACTAATTTTGTGCTCAACGTGTGAGGCCCTTCTCAACACAAATATTTGTTTTTGTATAAACACAAATTTTGTGCTCAACGTGTAAGTCCTTTTCAACATAAAGGTTTGTGTTAGGTATAAATACTATTTTGTTCGAAGGAGAAGGATCCATGTGTGACAATTTTGTAAATTTTGAGTGACTCTATGAACCCAAATGTGTAGTTTTTGACAAAATGCCAAAGAAATGAGTTTTAGAGAATTTTAGTGACTTTTAGTGAGCTTCACAAAGAGAGGACTTATTGAACTTCTGTATACATGAACATTTGTCTTTTAGATTCCTTACTTACATAAACTTTAATCATTTGTAAACATTTTTATTTTTTTATTCTTGAAGTTCCTACAAAACTTTTGTGAAACCTGAGACAATTATATAATTTTAGGTTGTGATTGATGGCCAGCTACGATCTCAGAAGTAAACCCAAAGTTCATCAGAATCATCCAGTTCTCTTGCTGAACAGTTTACCAGTTTCAACCATGGCTAACCCTGTATTGATGACCGATGAAAAACTGCAACTCTTAGTTAGCAGCATGACTCAGGCTATTAGCCAGACGCTACTCAAGGAGCCCCCCCAATCAGCCTCTATTCACAGTGGAAACTTTTCGAAGTGTGCTTCAAGGTTTTCAGGGAACAAAGACGGTGATGTAGAAGCTTTTATTAATGAAATTACGGTTTATAAAGATAGTGTCCACATTTCTGATGAAAATGCAGTCAGAGGATTGCCGATGTTAGTGGATTGCCATGCTACAACATGGTGGCAAGGAATTCAGTCGACAATATCCAATTGGGAGGATGCATTAAAAGCATTAAGATATTCTTATGGTAATGGAATATGCCTCTCCACAAAATTTTTAGGGAACTGATTTCACGTCAACAAGGAGACAGAGAGCTCACCGAAAAAGCTCGATCCATTGAAGAGAGCTTTGATGAAAGGCCCAGTGAAAAGTCTATTAACATTACACTCAAGCGCAGTGGTGCAAATGATGATAAAATTACTCTTAATCGTCCTATATGCCACTTTTCTAAGAATTTTGGTCATTTACAAACAGATTGTCGTAAGTTTGCTGCTAGTCCCGTAAGAACTAGTGTTACCCCAAATTCTCCGGCTATTACTTCTCAAGAAAATCTTCCTATTACCCCTAGAGGTCTCCGTTGTTATGGATGTGGAATTAATATATATATATTCGTTCCCAGTGCCCAATCTGTCGCACTTCCCATGCAAATACTGGCATTTCTACTCCCAGAAATCCGTCAAATGAATCGCTTGCAACGTAGTCGTCTTTATAAGATGTCCTATCTACTGAAATTTATACTGTTTCAGCATTGTCCAGACCTTTATTTGAAGTTTCCTTAACAGAAAGAAATGGTCTCCTTTTCGTCGATTTAGGTGCTAGAAATAGTATTGCAGGAAATGTTTTATATAAACACTTTTGTGATATGAACCTACCATAAACAGAAGCGAATCTACAAATGGTTTTGGCTGATGGACATGTGCGTCAAGTAAAACCAAAATTGTCTGAGGGTGAAGTAGTCTTACCAGGAAGAAGAATCCCAACTACTTGCCTTGCAATACCAGATCATTCCAAAAATAAAACCCTTCTTGGAATAGATTTTATACAAAAAACTGTGTATGAGATAGAACACTTGCTCCAATCGGATGCAACGGTTTTTGGAAAGAGCAAGGAGCTCACCCCTTACGCGGACCATTCCATTCGGTTGACAGATGATAATTCAATCTATCAACCGCCGTATCGTCTTGAGTCGGCTCAGAAAGATATTCTCCGACAGAAACTAGATGAATTGGTCGACGATGGAATCATCGATGAATGTGAATCAGCCTATGCTGCTCCAGTTGTATTAGTTTCCAAGGCTGATAGAACCACTCGACTGTGCGTGGACTACAGACGTTTGAATGAGGTTACCGTTCCAATACAGTATCCGTTACACTCTACGGCCACAGCTGTTTATATCACCACTCTAGATTTAAAGACTGCCTACCGTCAAATACCAGTTAAGAAGGAAGACGGAGATGCAGATTTCTTTCATCACACCTTTTGGTACGTTAAGGTACAATGCTATGCCCTTTGGCTTACGAACAGCCCCTGAGACATTCCAACGTTTGACAGGATTACCGTATATTTCCCTATTGGCATATCTGGACGACCTGATTATTATGTGCCCTACCTTTAAAGATCATCTTCGAGATTTAGAATATGTTTTCAATAGATTAACCCGGTTCAAACTGCAGGTTAATCGTACTAAATGTACTTTCTGTACTGATCAGGTAAAATACCTTGGCCATATAATTAACAAAAAATGGTTTTACACCTTTCCCCGACAAGGTAGTGTCAATATTAAACATGCGTACCCTACAGAATGTGAAATATGTTTCCTGCAGACCTGTTTCTGGTTCAGAAGGTTTGTTCCTAACTTCACTGAAGTATCGGGCCCTTTAAGTCAGCTGACGCGAAAGAATGCTAGATGTAATTGGGGACCATCTCAAGAGAAAGCTTCCAATGCCTTATAGCAGTTGTTGACCACTGCACCGATACTGTGTCAAGCGGACCCTTCAGAGCCAATTACGATTAGAACCGATGCCAGTTCGTATGCCCTCGGAGCAGCTTTACTCCAGGGGAGGGTTCAGAAGAGAAACCTATAGAATACGCTAGTTGTTTACTGTCGCCGGCTCAGAAAAATTACCATACTGCCGAACGTGAGGCACTTGTATGGGAGTTTTCGAAGTTTGGTTGATATATCGAAGGATCCACTGTCGTTGTCAAAAGCGACCACCAACCGTTACGTTGGCTTATGTCATTAAAATCACCATCAGGACGACTTGCGAGATGGGCGTTGGTATTGCAACACTATAATCTGAAGATTGAATACGTTTCTAGTGAACAGAACGCTTTGGCGGATACTCTACACGTTCTATATGTCATGATAGTCTGGTAGTCAGACCTGTGACATCTGTTTCGTTACCGTTAATTTACCATTTGAGAATATGCGAGAGATAAGAGAGAAACAACTCTCTGACCCTTATGTAGCTTCTATTATCAAATGTTAACAACACAGGAAACCTGTGCCGTAGATATTCGACGATGGAGTGATCGAGGATATCTGATGTTGAACGGTATTCTATACCGCTACTCTCCTGATCATGATGGAGAAAAAGCACAGTAAGTTGTGCCAAAGTGTATGGTCGAGAAGGTACTGAAAGAAACACATGACTCGCCGCTTGCCGGTCATTATGGTACCGAACGCACCTAACAGAAAATCATCCCTCGTTATTATTGAATGGGGATGCGTAGAGATGTTGCTGCTTATACTCCGAGAGTCCGATGAATCTCTAAGTGTATCGATTGTCAAAGGTATAAATCGTCGAACTTGAAACCGTCTAGATTGTTACAGATGCCGATTCAGGCGCAACGGTTTGAAGTCCTAGCTATTGATCTTTTTGGACCTTTTCCTGAGACACCGACAGGGGAAAACTGAATATTTATTGTTGAAGATACTTCTTCTCGATGGATGGAAATGTGCCCTCAAAGAAGCAGTCATCAAAAAAGTAATCATCAAAGTAGTCATCAGTGACAATGGTGTACAATTTGTTGGAGAAGTAATGCAACATGTAGCGCAAGTTTTAGGATTCTACCAGAGTCTTATTCCGGCCTACCACCCCGCTTCTAATCCGGTAGAGCGGAAAAATCGAGACCAAAAGACCCAGCTCGCAATACTGACCGCAAATGCCCACAGCAGTTGGAAGGAGAAACTACCCTCGGTCCGATGAATACTACTGTGAATCAGAGTACTGGTTATACTCCCGCTTACCTTATGCTCTGAAGAGAATTCGAACGCCAGACGATGTGCGCCGAGACTTCCGAACCATTATCGAGAACATAATTTTGTCCCTCAGATAACACCTTACCTTCGGTTACTTGCTAATACCTTAGGTCCAGCGCGAGAGAATCACGAGACAATCCGAAAGAAATATGCTGACAACAAACGGAAAGATGTGTATTTTCAACTATCCGACTTTGTGTTAGTCAATACCCATGTATTAAGCACCGCCAAAGCTGGAGTTACTTCGAAATTTGTTCCACGCCGAGATGGACCCTATCGGATTTCCCGAATTATAAGTCCCACGTCGTATGAGATTGTTGCTACAGCTAATCCATCTGTGCCTTTGGGTATCATGTATCCGCCTTAACGTACCATATATCCGCCTTAACGAAGTATGTTCCCACCACTGCTGATGTACCACTTCCAGGACCTGTTCACCGTATTCGTCCTAGAGGTCGTCCTAGGAAATGTCAACAGGACCACCCTGCAGCATCTGTTCCAGTGGCCACGCCCATTTCGAGATCATCTCCCTGCCTGGATGCTCCTTCGCTATCCACTAGTGCGCGTAGTGTGTCGACAAGTGTAGTGCGCCGATCGTCGCGTGTGCGTCGCCCTAAGTACTATTAACCCTTTCTTTCTATTGTTTTGTATCACACCCGAGAGGGTAGTGTGATCCAAAGGGGGAGAATGTAGCATGACTTAATTTTTCCAGCCCCGGATGTACGTATCGGCAACACAGCCTACGCGTCTACGCTAAAAGGGATGATGCGCGGAGTATGCTAAGAGAGCCTAAGTAGAACCGTGGTAGACAGCGGTTGGTTTTCGAGTGCAACCGCGGTGTCCCTCGCATTTTATTTGTTTTCATTTACTATATAGGGCGGTTATTGTTTTCCTATATATGTAATTCTTTTCCTTAATTAACTTTATGTTCTGTGGACTGTTGATTCCACTTATTTCGCCATTTTCTTGGTGCCACGTGTTTTGTTTAAGAATATTACTTGTTTTGGTTATAATCTTAAGAATTGTTTAATTATTTTTTTAGCTTATTTGGTAAGAATCTTTCTTTTCTTGGTTTATTAGTTTAAATATTCCCTTGTGGCGTTATTTGGCTTAATTTACAAATATTGCTTCACCTAAATTATAATTAAATGTCAGGGGGGAGATTATTTCGAAACATGGATGATACAAACATTTGTAAGCATGGACCTTTCTTTTAAGCCTAATATGAATACCAGGCCTACAAACTTTTTTATGAATGCAGAACAAATCTGCCCTACAACCACTGCAGCCATTTGGCCAACAGTATTTTTCTCCACATGTTTTGTTCATCCCTTGTTGTTTATCCCCTTATAAATAAAAGATTGCTTTTCTCTTTGCCACAGCTTTATGATAGGGTATCAGTACAGAGATTGCCGACCCTTCATCATTTATGTGGTACCAGTACAGAGATTGTACCGCCCCTCATCAATTATATGGGCTTTGTACCAATACAAGGGATTTTGAAGCGACTCAGAAACTCTTAATAATTTAAATCATTTTTAAAGGGTCTTAAAGGGTATGTGATTCAGTTAAGATCGACAACCCAAACTATCAAAATTATGAAACAAGATCCACACAAAACACACTTTTTCTTAGGCCGACTAATGAAACCGAGGTGATATAGGTCATATCGAAATTAAAATCACGAAATATGTAGGTCCAGATGATATTCTTGTTATGTTGTTAAAATATTGTGCTTTCGTTTTAGCAGGACGGCTGTCCATTATAATAAACCTATGTTTTTTGACAGGAAATTTCCCCAGCGCATTGAAAAACGACTTTTTATTATGCATACATAAAAATGGCAATAAGACTGTAATTGAGAATTATCGTCCTATCGCTCCGCACTACTTTCAAATATATCGAAAATAATCGAAAAAATTATTTATATTAGTATCACAGTTTTCCTGCAACAATGTATTAACGACCGTACAATACGGCTTAACGAAAGTAGATCTATCAAAATATTGCTGGGATATTCTTGGACCTTTCCAAAGCATTCGATAGTATAGACCAGTGGTTCCCAAACTATTTTAGTCGTGGAACCCCTAAATTTGTTGCCAATGATAGTGGAACCCTAAATATTTTTTAAACGACTTTTCAAAATTTACTATCCGATATTAAATGAAGCAAGAATATTTTTGGTATTTCAGATTTTTGGAAAATATCATCTCAGAAATAATTTACAAAAATATAAACTAAAATAAATGAAAAAAAAAAATGTAAATGCACATGCTTCTTTGATTCAATGATTCTATTATAATTAAGCATTATGTTTGATAACCAAATTCGCATATCTGGTGTAGCATCAACACTATTCAGGTGGTGCAGCAATATATATTTTGTTTATGTTTTAGTTAGATATTAAGGTATTTCTTTTGATATTGAAACTTTGTATACGATCTGAATTATATGTTCAAACTGTACGTACCCAGCTATAAATGTTCCTTAACTGATATTCTGGTTGGAATTTTCAGTCACCTTATTTAAAATTTTTAAATTAAATTTGGTGGTCGATTGTAAACTTTCCGGAAAAAATGTAAATATTTTAAATTAAACAACTTTCTTATTTAAAGAAATAAAATTTGTCGCGCGGAGTTTTAATCGCGGAACCCCAGGGTTCCACGGAACACACTTTGGGAACCACTCGCATAGACCATACAAAAATGCTTGTAAAGTTAGAGGAATATGGTCTCAGAGGGTCTAGTCACAGGCTATTAAAATCATACCACGCAGATCATAGACAATGTATTCGAGTACAGGAGGAGTGCAATGGAGGTATCAACATATCCCAGCAGCCTCGGATTTTCAGTTTTTTCGGGGCGGGGCAAAAAGTGATAAATGGCGCCCCCGCCTGCCTATATTTTTATCTTTATCATCATCCTAATTTTAGCCATAAGGCGACCACTGATGGACATAGGCCTCCCGGGAAGATGGCCACAAGATTTTCAGACCCTATCTTAGGTTATCTTAGGTTACTCTTTCTGGGTTTAGCCTATTTATGTACTAATATACGTACGTATAGGGACGTGTAGGGCATATATATTATTTAGGATAGCACAGGATAGGGTCTGAAATAAAACATAAATTTAAAACTAAAAATAAAATTAGTATATTATTGTATTGCAAATTGAAATTACAATTTTACTCTTCCAACCTTTTGTTCTCCAAACAAATCTATGGCCTTGTCGTAATTAATCTCATTTCAATTCGATTTTCTATCGCTTAAATTGCGACACTTGATAAACATCCCTGGCTCTCAGAGAATCGCAAATAATTTTAAATAAATTTTAGTTTGCCTGAACTTTGTCCATAGCTTGCGGATGTAGTACGAAGCGTAGAGTAAATTCGTAGAGCAATACAAATATAAGGAAAGGCAACCTGTAAATCATGCGCATAGATTTGTTAAATCACGCTTTTCGATTTTCGACCCAGATCTACTCCATTCTTTGGCAGTTCTTCAGTTGACATATTCAAAATTTCAGTACCATTGAGAACTGCAAAATACAAATTGAGCATAGTAGCACAATCAAACGTCTTTTTAATTTTGGATATGATTCGATCAAATACCATCATTATATCTTTAGAAAAGAGCTGAGCAGGTTGAACTGTTCGTAATTAGTCATCACATATCTCATCAAATTGTTTTTTCCATTTCGAAATTCGTATATTTGGCAGAATAGACTCAGCGCCATTTTTTTCAGCAACTTCTCTAGCCTCATTTTTCCAATATTCAATGGAATTTTGTATCATTTTTTGCAAAGTATTGAGCAGGCCATCCATTAAAGCGTCGACTCCTGCAAGGTTTATATCTTCTTATTAAAATTAAAATTCTTTATATCAATTAAGAGATGACTTGCCTCGCTTCAGAAACATGAGCATGAAGTTTGCTTAACTTCTTCCAAGGCTTCCACTACGTTTGGCAAATTGTTTAACAGGGCATTTACAGTAACATGTTTCGCCAACCATCTCGTCTGGCTGCTTCCTTTAAAATTGATTTTAACTTATTTTTTCATAATATCCCACCGAGCAGTGAAGCCGACAAAACATCAATATACTTTTTGAATTAGTTCAGATAGGTTTATCGACTCTATAGGACTCTTATATGCAGAAGAACCTACTGAGTGTCTCCAAGTTACAGAACCAGCTAACCATAATGCTGAATATATCGCTACTAGAACATACGAAGAAGTCAGGGAAATAATTAAACTACTCAAAATGAAGCTTCTGGGGAAGATGGGATAGTAGCAGACGTTCGAAAACATGCCGGAGAACACACCCTCAGGAGGATACGTAAAGTAATTCTGGATATATGGACTAGTGAGGTGCTCCCAAATGATTGGACGTCAACAATTATCCATCCAATCTACAAGATGGTAAGCAAAACAGACCCCAGTAACTATAGAGGAATATCACTCCTTGCTGTTACCTATAAGATATTTTTAGTAGACAACTCTCGGAGAGTTTTGCCATTAAAACAGGGGCCAGACAAAGAGACGGCATCTCATGCATATTATTTAATTGAGTTCTTGTAAAGATCATTAGAGAGTGGACGAGAATCCTACCAGAGAACACTGGATTGTGGATGGGGATTAAAGCCGACAACCTAAGAATACCTTGCCTAGCCTTTGCAGACGATCTAACTATATTGGCAAATGAAATACAGTAGGCTACTCCTCAGCGCCAAACACTACACTCAATAGCAGCTAAAACGGGTCTTCTGATCAACATAGGAAAGACCGAGTTGTTTACTAACAACCAAGATGCCCTTAGGATGATGAGAGTCAGTGATAATATCTACATCAAGAGAGTCAAAAATGTAAAGTACCTTGGGGAATGGTTCTCAGAAGACCTCAGCAAAACAGTAGCTCTTGAACACAGGAGACTCAAACTAGATGAAGGCTTACTATGCCTGTAGAAAACTATAAGCTTAAAAAAATTTGTCGGTGAATGTCAAACTAAAACTAAGGTGCAAGAAAGAAAGTTACTGAGACGGAAAATAGGACATAGGAAAATAGGAATTCTACCAGATAGAAGCGGATGGTAGCAACCAAATCGTGAGCTATATAAACACCAAAAAAATCTCATAGATGCCATCAGAAGAATGCGACTGGCTTTTTACGGATCTATCCAGAATGGACTCAAACAGGTTATCCCAAAGGTTCTTCAAAGCTGCTAACAAGGACATATCTACTGGATTCCTGTGGATAAAACAAATAGAAAAGGATCTTTCGGAACTCCATATAAGTAAATCAAAATGATATAGCCGACCGGAGTAATTATCATACAACTCTTAAAACTAAATCCTTTGTAACATCCCTTACAGAAGTTACCCACAGACCAAAAGACGAGACCAGGAAATGGTCTGAGGAACGTAAGATTGATTTTAGCCGAAAAATTAAGGACTACTGGTCCATCAGAAAAGCTCAAGGTACCAACAAGAAAGCGGCTGCCAAACCCACAACTAAGAACACCAATCGTGACAAACAACGACGATAACATCAGAAACAGTAAAAACACAAGCACCGTGGTCCAAAGATGGCCCTAACGAAATTAATAATGATTGTATATTCAAGTTCAAAAGAATAAAAATAAAAAGTTTGATGTATTTTTTTTTTATAAAAAAATTAGATGTAAATTAAAATATCTCGATAACTATTGAGAAGTTATCGAGACAAATTAGTATGTAAGCATAGGTAAAACGTTGCATTTGTCTGCCAAGTTTGAATTTGCCACCCGGGGCGTGGGCCCCGGCTTGCCCCCTCCAAGATCCGGGACTGAGTCCCAGTACCGATATATAAAAAGAAAAGTCCCACAGGGAAGCACATTAGGTTCCTTATTTTTTTTATTATACATAAAAGACTTTGCAGATAATATTATTTATAAAGTAGTAATGCTTGCTGACAATAACACACTGTCAAACATTTTGTAGAGTTGCAACAAGAAATAATGATTGGTATGTCTGTCATGAAGTCATAATATTCACAGAATAATCTTAAATTAAACATCAACAAAAGTTTTTTCACCAGTTTTTGGGAGTTATAATTGTTAAAGGACTTATCTGGAAGACCCATCTTAACTATATATCTAAAAAATGAGTAGATTCTGTTACGCATTGAGAATGCTATCTCAGTCGGTTGACGAATGTACTAGTTTAATTGCATATTATACATACATTGATTCGGTTATTCGGTATGGAATAATTTTTTTTGGTAAATTCTGTCGATGCTCATCGAATATTTTTACTTAGAAAAAGTATTAGAAGAATGTTCAACATTAAAATGACAGACTCATGTAAACCAGTGTTCATTGAGAAGAGAATACTTACATTACCCTGCATCTACATTTAAAAAAGTTCTAGTTATGCACAGGACCATTATAAAATGTTTGAAACACATGAATATACGCACGAATATAATACGCCCAAAAATGTACTTTACGACCGATATTGACAAGTTCAACTTTAGTGCAAAAAAGTGCTGTCGGTGATCTAATACAAAAATCTACAATAAACTTCCCAGTTACATTAAAGACCTAAAGTGTCTTAAAATATTTAAACTCACCTTAAAAACGCTTTTAAAATTGTCTATTTACTTATACAAAGTTCATGAGGTGTGGGGAATAAGTTCTTAAAAAAAAAGTTGTTAATGCAAGGTATCGGTGATTTATTCTCGAAACGTTGCATTAACAACAATCTTTTTAAATAACTTATTTCCCACACCTCATGAACCTTGAATAAGTAATTATAATATTGGGAAATGAATAAAATAATTAATTGTCTATTTATATAGTCATACTATTCATTGAATGAATACTATTTTGAAAATTTTAATTAAGTGTAATATTGTGACATTTCGGTACAAACTTTTCGGTTTTTGTTTATCTTGTTCGGTTGTTTATCGTGTATCTCTTGGTTTGTTACTTTTCAATGTTATGTCAAGGTCAGGTCAAGGTTAGGTCAAGGTCAGAGTCTGGAGGTGGGCCTAGAACATACTATCTGTCCCTACACATAGATGTAGTTATTTATATATAATAAAATATATATATATATATATATATATATATATATATATATATATATATATATATATATATAATAAAATATGTTATAAAAGAAAAAAATGTATAAAATGTGTAAGTAAATTAAATTAAAAAAATATACTTACACATTTTATACATTTTTTTTTCTTTTATAACATAATCAATAATAATAACCTTTATTGGCATAATTAAAATAATTTCCATACAAAATATACATACAAAATAAAACAATAAAAAATAATAAAAAAGTTGTGAAACTAAAACCCCATTAAAAAGAAAAAAGAAATTTTACCACCCTATAAACCTATACTTCAACACCTGTACATCGGACATAAGCTCACAAAAAAAAAGAAAAACTAAACCGCTACACTCAAAAAACTACGCCGTCGCATCCGCTCTTTCCATGCTTTCACTCTGTGTAAAAACGACAGTCCCTTCCCGCTCTCGTCCATACACTCCCTCCAATCCTTTCCTCGCCTTCTCTCCTGGTCATTCCACTCCGCCATCGTGCATTCTTCCAACCAATGACTCCACATATCTTGTTATATATAATATAACATATTTTATTATATATATTTTATTATATATAAATAACTACATCTATGAGTAGGGACAGATAGTATGTTCCAGGCCCGCCTCCCGACGCTGACCTTGACCTCATCTTGACCTGACCTTGACATAACATTGACCCGACTTTAACCTCGGTACTTTCAGTTTTTCATTTCCGGTTTCCGGAGAATTTAAAATTTGACGCGGAGAAAGAATATTCGAAATGAGGTCTTTTCTCCTTTCTTGAGGAGGAGGGAGGAAATGTACTCTAAATGTCTCTAAACTGTCAAAATTTGGTTTGGGCGTGTAGCGGGGAAGCGAGCATGCAATTGATTGCAGATATATTAAACGGTATTGCGGTAGAAAGGATTGCCTGATAATAACTTGTGAATATAGATAGTAACTTGGCTGCCCTATAAGAGTAAATGGGTGCGACAAGGAAAAAACATGAAGAGAGATTTATAAGAACCGCCGAACCGGCATTTTCGTGTTTCAACCTATCTGTGAACGCTCGCGAGTATGAAATGTCTGAATTGTGGAATAATAGATATTAAACGCTGCGTAATCGGTTTCGTGTTCAACTTGTCGGGACGAGTAAATTTAATTGAAATTTTGCAACCTTCATATATGCAACCAACTAAAGTCCCCATTTCGAATTATCCCTCCCCGCGGCAAATTTTGAATTTTCCCGCGCACAGGGCAGGAGTGTAAAACCGAATGTGTCGAGGTTAAGATCAGGTCAAGGTCGCGTCAAGGCCAGGTTAAGGTCGGGTCAAGGCTAGGTCAAGGTTAGGTCAAGGTCGGGTCAAGGTCAAATGTGGGAGGTGGGCCTAGAATATACTATTTTTCCCTACTTCTATGTATTTTTCTGTTGACCCGTTCTACACTGCAAGGTATTATTGAATGAAGATAATATATAAATAATAAATAAAGGATTGTGCAGCCCCTGATCATTAATATGGTACCAATACACGGATTGTACTTTTTTTAGATTGTACCGCCATTATTGATATGGTACTGGTACAAGGATTGCATCGCCCCTTATAATACATATGGTACCAGTGCAAAAACTGCCCGTCTAGTCTGTCTGTCTACTCTGTAAAAGATATACCAATTAAAATAACTTCTCTGAAACTCATATTAAAATACTTTCATATTCGTTTTAATACTATAAATTGTAATATATCAACAATTTTGTTATAACATATTTTTTTATTATTATACATCTATAAAATATTCAACAATTCCATAAAATGCATCAACAATGCAATTTATGCAACATAAGTACAATCAATGTTTTTCTTTTATTAAATCCTAAAATTATTTGTACACTTAAGTTGCAATTTATGGTGATAGGTTATAAATTGTAGCATAAACCTATGCAGAAAATAGTATATTTTACAACGAGAGATGAAACGCGTTTTTTTGATGCGGTGAGAGTTTGCTTACGAGCGCCAGCGAGTTAGCAATCACACCCAACCAAAAAAACCCGTTCATCTCGAGAAGTAAATACAATTTGTTCTACTGATATACGGTTGCAGAATCCATAATTCGACATTAATAAAACCAATTCAACGCTAACTATCGGAACTCACAATACGAATTTAATCGTTGGTTTGTTCGTTTCCATGGTAACATATTACGTTCTCATAGAAGGTGATACTTCTCGACGTCAAATGTCCTAATTTTATTTCGGTTTTTGAAATAGTTTCAGGCTCGTTTTAGGTTTGTACATAAAATATTCCATAGAAATTGAAGTAATTAATAAGAAAGTCTATGCAAATTTGGTTAGTTTAGTGTTTTAATCGAGAAAATTATAAATTTAAGATGCTTATTTTCATCTAGATGTGAAAGTATTTTCATCTCTAGAATGAGAAAATGTTACTATCATGTAGGGTAAGCCGTGGAAAAATTTCCATTTTCACATATATCAATAGAAAAACAACTTTTCCTATAAGGCTGTTTTGATTTTCTATCCTTATGAATAAGTATCTTTCTTGTTCTATGTATATTATAATTTGTAATGTTTTGTAGATAGATAGATATTTAAACTTTATTGGCATAATTAAAATAATTTACACAAACAATATGTTTTGTATACATACAGAATAAGCAAAAAAAAAAAACAAAGTTATGAAACTATAACTAAAACCCCATTAAAAAGGACAAAGAAATTTTACCACCCAATAAACCTATATATCAACACCTGCACATCGGTCCTAAACTCATAAACTACAAACTAAACCGCAACACTCAAAAAACTACCCCGTCACAACCGCTCTTTCCACCTTTTCACTCTGAATAAAAACGACAGTCCGTTCCCGTTCTCTTCCACGCACTCACTTCAATCTGTTCAGTCCAATGACTCCACATATCCTCCTTCAACCAACACACCATACACCTTCAACTTTCCTCATTCATCCAATGTATCCTCCCACGCTCTTCATTACCGCACCTAAATCTCGCCAACACTGACTGGTCCTCCGACCCTTTACTTGTCCTCAAATAACCAGGAACACGGCCGTGCACTTGTATCTGAATGTAGCCTTGGAGATATTTGCTAGCCTCCCTATTGGATTGGCGCTCTTGGCAGTCCACTTCTAATAACCTCTCTCTTAGTATCATTTTCCACTGAGCACCCGCACTTTTTCCCTTTCGGGTAACTCCTCGGATAATAACCCACCTCTATCATAGAGTTTCCTTTTATTCAGCCCCCAACCACTCTCTCTTGTACCACTTAACCCCTCTTTATTCGCTACTCGAAAGATTTCCATTATTATCCTTTTATCTCCTTACCCATCCACTCTATACTCGAACTTGATCACTCTTTCCGCAGCAATTACCGCCACCTTACACGCACTCACTACCTGAAGGACAATGTGACCAGGCGTTGACCTATCAAATTTCAACACTTTATTAAAAAACTTTAGCTGCACCCCTTCGATTTTGTCTTCCTCTTTCGTTCCCCAAACCTCACATCCATACAGTAACACGTTTCGCACACATGCCTTCCGAATCGTCTCCGCCGCTCTTAAGTTTTCGTCAAAGTTTCTTTTCCAAACCCGCTGCCACCCATGCCTTCTTTGTGACATACTCTATGTGCTCTTTATTACTGTATCCAGTCCCAATGACATACCCCAAATACTTAAATTTACAAACTTCCTCTATTTCAGTACCCTGCCATTCAAACCTTTCTTTCATATATCGCCCACCCCTTTGAAACCGAATCCATTTTGTTTTACCAGCATTCACACTTAAATCCCTCTTTTCGAAATACCTACAGAGCCCTTCAATCACGTCCTTCATCTCAGTAGGGAAAGATAGTTCCTTCTGACGCCTCCACCCCATAAGGATTTACATGTAACCCTCCACCTTGTGGGAAATTACATGTAATCCCTCCCCCTTATGGGAATTACATGTAAAATTTAGCCTACCCCTCAGTATGGGGAATTCTATAGAAAATAGTTCTGAACGTAGCCGAGCGTGTATCTGTGGCGCCAGCGCTAGGGAGGGGGCACCGTTGGGAAACAGGGATTTAGACCGGACAAGAGCGGACAAAACGGAACACGAATAGACTAAGCGGGAAAATTCAAAATTGGTTGCGGGATGGCGATTATCGAAATAAACACTGTCAGTTTCTTGGACTTAATCTATGTGTTTATTCTATTAAGAGTTTGACCTAGTTTTTGGTCAACCCGTGCAAAGAATCGTGGGAAAGTTAAAACCGTCGAGTCAGCATATCCCTATTCCAACTTGTCTGGGTGATTCTGAGAAATTTATTCAATTGAGATTATGGGGGGTTTAGATTGACTAGACTAGAGTGACTTAATAGAATAAACACATAGATTAATTCCAAGAAACTGACAGTTTTTATTTCTACAATTGCCATCCCGCAACCCATTTTGAATTTTCCCGCTTATACTATTCGTGTTCGGCATTGTCCGCTCTTGTCCGGTCTATATCCCTCTTTCCCTCCGGTGCCCCCCTCCCTAGCGCTGGCGTTCTGAACTGTTTTCTATAGGATTCCCCATACGAAGTGGTAGGCTAAATTTTACATGTAATTCCCATAAGGGAGAGGGATAACATGTAAATCCTTATATGAGAGGAGGCGCTATACGGAACTATCTTTCCCTACTCATCTCGCTCGCCGACTTTGCAAACACCACCATGTCATCCGCATATGCCAAGCTCCACACCTTTTTTTTTCCAATCAGCACTCCTTCAGCTTGACCGGCCTGTAGAACCTTCTCCATATCCGCCACATACAGATTGTGGGACTCAAAGGGCAGGCTTGTCTCAGGACCTTCCTCACCTCAAAATAGTCCGATTCCCATTCATTCGCCACTACCTTACAGACTATTTCCTCGTACAAATCCCTGATGTTCCTTCTTACACTCTCTCGGATACCTAGCTTGTCCAAACACCCATCCAATCTCCTCCTGTTCACCGAGTCATATGCGGCTTTGAAATCAATGAAAAGAGCAAACAGGCATCCCTTTCTTATTACTTGGTCTTTGATGACTCTTAAGGTCACCAGGCGTTCCACCGTGCTCCTTCCTTTTCTGAAAAAGCAAAAGCTTCCTTTCATTGATTTCATTCCTCAAGTGACAATTCAGGATTTTAGAAAATGTTTTGTATGAGGAGTTCATCAGAGTTATACCTCTCTAATTTTGTAGTGCGTCCCTCGTTCCACTCTTAAACACCGGTTGAAATATCCACACTTTCCAGCTGACTGGTAACCTTTCGTCTCCCCCCCCCCCCCCCCTCAATTCCTCCGATAATTTCTTCTTACAGGTTCCAGGTGTTTCTTTCCAAGCTTCATTTCCGAGCCCATCCAAACCTCCCGATTTTCTAGGCTTTAGGAAATTAATAACATTCTCCACCTGTGGCGGAGTGTGTGTTATTCTCGGCGAGCTCTTCCTGCTTTCTCTGTTGATCTCATGAATTTTCTTCTCTTCCTGACCGCAAATCCACCCCTCCTAGCATCATCATGAAGTGGTTCTGCCATTCTTCTATTGCAATGCTCTTGCCTGATCTTTCCTTCCTTTCCCTATTCTCTCTCACGTATTTCCACAGCTCCACTTCCGTCTTGATTTCCCGTACCCGTTGATTCTCCTTTTTCTCCCAAATCTCCCTTTTCTTCTTTTCTTTTTATTGCAGTTCTGTTTTCGATTCCAGCACGTACACTTTGAGCCCTTCTGCCTTTCACCATTCTGTCATAGCTTCTCTACACCTCTGCTTTACGTTCCGCACTTCCCAGTCGTACCATGCTCGGCCTGGATACGCTTCTTTGCTTTTGTTTTTGACAAGTACTGACTCCATTTTCTTTGCCATCATGTCGATATCATCTATGGTGTTCCACTCTACCTCTTATAATTTCTTCCTGAATTCTTCTGTCGCCTCCTTATCCCATTTGGCCACCCATTTCTCCGCCTTAACTTCCTTCTCCCTTTGCTGCATCAACGACGCCACTACCGGCATATGATCCGACTCACTTCTTATTCCGATTTCCATCAGTTTTATTTGCCGTCTTGCCGCATCATTAGTAATTATAAGGTTAATAACTGGGGTACCCATCCCCAGTCGCCCTCAATACACCCACTCAAAATGCCCCATTGGTTCTCTAATACTCACGCCAGCCAAACATTTCCCTCTGCATTTATAATTTTGTCTTTGGAATTCCTTCTTATCACTTCATCTGCTCTTCTCCTATCCTTACATTCCAATCACCTCCTAGTAGCATGTTTGTTGTTACCGTATCTCCTAAATTCCTCTTTACGCCCTCTTTAATTCTTCTCAGTCCCTTATTATTGTAAACGGTTGCTATCTACAAATGTAGTTGTGTTTTGTACAATGTTTTGTACAAAAAAATTATATACAGGAATTTACAAATAAAAATGAAGGTTGGGTTAGCAACTTCTATTGCTGTTTTCTCTTTAAATTAATTATTTTTCTTAGAATTTGGTTGTTGAATAAAAAAAAAATCAATTTCTATGTATTTTAAAACCTTATTATAAATAATTCGGATGTGCCCTGCGAAAAAGTTATAAACGAATTATAAACAATTCAAAAGCGATAAAATTTTTAAAACAATCATGTGACTCCAAACGCGCTATAATTTGTTTGTGTTCCACATTTAATTAAAACCATTGATTTGGACGTTTAACAATGTGTGACATGCAAAAACATTGACTTGAGGAGTTCCTTTTGTAGTACTCCTACAGGATGGTACGAAACAAGCACGATAACTTTTAATATTTGACATATTTGATATGTATACTACAACTACTTTATCAACAGTCATGCGCGGGTAGAAATTAACCTTCTTACGTCACAACGCAACCGGCCTGTTTTCGGTACCGAGTTCAAAAAGAAATTTTCAAATTGTTATAACTTTTTAATTACAACAAAAACAACAAACACAAAATAGTTTTGTTATAAAACCTATATATGAGCTTTCGATTTATGACAAAACCAAATTATTCAAATACCCAATTATATTTTGCACAGTAAGACATTTTTAAATATATCCTGAACTACTTCATACCAATATATTAAAGGTTCAGTGGAAATAAATATTACAGTAAAAAGGCTTAACAAAGTATGAGTATTTCTGGACTTTTTGTAATTGCCAAATATGCTCTATTTATATACTATATTTTTATAGCTATATGCAGGGGTGGCCTGGAGCCGGCTCGGTCCGGCTCGCGCGAGCCGGTTGTTAAAATTTTTGAAACTCGACGAACCGCTTGTTAAATTACTCCTAAAACCAAGAATGATAATTTTGGTTTCTACGAAAAAAAAGTTCAAAATTTAATTTCATCAAATTAGTTCAAATGCATACCATTTGATTACAATAATAAATTTGTAGCTCTTCCAAGAGAATAATTATTAACACTATCTAATAATTGCTCTCTGGGAAGAGCTACAAATTAAAAGAGCAAAGATTATGAAACCAAGACTTTTATCGGCTAGTCATATAAATATGGATGAGGATAAGAATGAGAACTATGGCACTGATAACTAGGGTTGCCAACCATACTTTATAATAACGTATCCTATTTTATTTTCGATAAATATACTTTATACTTTTGCTTAGAAATAAAGTATGCGATAATAATTTTCATATTATTTCATATATAGATAATATTTTCAGTCTTTACTGTGATGTGTAAAACGAAACACTCATATGGGTTATTACTGAACTATTATCTATACAAGATGAAAGGTGAAATAAAGAAAACATCTAGTCTACGAGTCCAAGATATAGTGATCATAACAATATTACAGCAGCGGAGGTAGCATTGACTTTTCACTGTGAAACATAATCTTGTTTATAATAACAAGTATTTCGCGAGTAAATTAAGTAAAATTTTATATTCAGATTCAAAGATAGCCAATAGAGATTCTAGCTTGGATAGAAGCTTGGATGGAACCTTTTGTGACGGAAATATTTTGCATATATTGCATATATTTAATAAATCAATAAAACAAGATGTTCAAGCTAATGTATTCCAATTTATAATTCAAAAAAGCAAAGCTGCATTGTTGGGAGATAAATCTCGAAATGCAATCATGCAATTTATTATATTTTAAAAACAAATATATTACTACTAAAATGTCAATACTTAGTAGTGTTTGTGATTTTATTTTGGGCAACACTGGGTTTATGTTATCTGTCAAATTAATTCAATTGTTTCAAACAGTCTTTTGAATTGTTGGCTCGTATGTGTTTTGTGAAATTTACATTGTTGTAAAAATGTCAAAAAGGTAACTACTGTAATTATTTTTATTGTAAATTATTGTTCAATAATCAAACTAATACTAAGAGTGTATTTCGTTCAAAAAATATTAGGTTTTGTATTCAAAATAACGGTCCAGTTATCGCGTGTCACCTGTAGGTGCCACCCCTTAAAAAAAACTAGGGGATAGTATTTTTTTCTTTCCATATTTTGAATACCCAAACACAATAATTAGCACAAAATGAAAATTAAAATTTCATAGATGGTGGCTTGGGAATTAAAGAGTTAAGTTACATAGAAAGAAATGATCTTAAAAACAATATTATTTATCTATTACTCGTTTAGTGACATGGAAATTGTACTGGGAGTAGTAATAACATACAAAAGTTATTTAGAAATAACAAAAGTTATTATAAAAAGGAATCTCATTTTAAAACAACTACTTCATAGCTAATATCCCACAGAATATTGAATTATACAACATAATTCAATATTCTGTGGGATATTAGCCAGGAAGTAGTTGTTTTAAAATGAGATTTGTTCATTTGTTCAGTCTTAATAAGACTTAATATTATAGAGCTACAGACAGGTTGAATATATTCATATATTCAAGCTATATTTCGCCTTTAACAAGTTTAAATAAGAAAACGTCTGGAAGGAAATGCTGAAATGCTGGATGTCTATAATAATTGTGTGAAAAGTGTCATAAATGATTAAAATGAAGATTTATTTTTCAACTGCCTTCAGACAGATGCTAGAAATAAAAAGAACATTAAATTATTCTCTTTGATCTAATATATTTCAGTAAATAATAGAATCCAAAATAAACTAAGATTTTTACGAAAATTCTAACGAATCTGCCCATGGCATGTTTGAAGCTGGTGGAGTCTATGGCTTCTTACAACCTACCATTTCAATTATCAGGAGTCAGTGCAGACAATTGCAATGCTAATTATGGCATCCACCACTCATAGTATACAAGTATTCAAAAATAATCTAATAAAAGGCAACTGTTATGCACATATTGTCCATAATACAGTGAAATTTGCATAGGTACTTGATTTGTGATATAGAAAATATTGTTTTGATATACAGTCATTTTGGTGTGACTGCGTGTAGAAGAAAAGCATTTAAAAATTGTCTCTGTGGTTGATGACCCTTTTACTAAATTTGGCATAAGTACTTTAGTTATGAATTGAAAATTAGATTACAAAGAATGCGAAAAATCAACTGAAATGATCAATACCGTTATCAACAAAAAAAAATCTTTGCGTGTGCTAAAAGTACTCAAAAATGTATTTCTAAGGGAATACAAAAAAGTAATTTGAAAATAGTAATTTATAATACATGTGTGTGAAGAAGTGCTTTTGTGCAAGAGTAGCGAAGCAACTTAAAGCACGAGACGAAGGCGAGTGGTTTAATTGCAATGAGTGCACCTTTTACACACGTGTATCATACATTATTTTATCTACAAAGCATGTTAAAATACTGTATAATCTACAAAAGAAATAATTTTTTCTTACCGAACATATTTCAAATCATCGACCCAAAAAGATTAGAACGTCAAACTAGTAAAAAAAGCACACTGACGGGGACACTATTTGGTCGTCGTCGAAGTAATCTAGGTCAACCTAGATTTAATCTAGATTAGGTTCTAGATAGGTTAAGTTATTTAGTGTCAGTCACAAATTATTATTGCCATAGTAAGAACAAACAGAAATCGTTTAATAATGAAATTCCATTTGATTGACATTGAACTTTTACGCAAGATTTGGATACCTTTACACACGATCTAAAATAATTTGATACTTTATTTATCTAAAAAAAAGTTGGCAACCCAACTAACAACTATGAAAAATTTGTGCAGCTCTTGGAGATTTTAGACCCTTTACCTGGTCATTAGATAAAATTATGTCACCATGGCTAGAAGCTGAAGAAATGGTTAGAAAATTATGTAAAATTTTAAAGTATGAAGTAGATGTTAATGATTTCCGTGATTTTATAGAGGCATATATACATCTGAAAAATGTTCAGTTACCTAATTTAATTTTAAGGGCTAAAAAATAGCAAGGACAATTGCTATTAGCAGTTCAGAAGCTGAGAGAGGTTTAACCTTATGAATTTAATTGCATCAAAATTAATAACCAGCTTTACTGTGGAACATATATCCAATCTACTGACAACATATTTATTGGGAAGACCAATATCAAATTTCGATGCCATTCCTTTTGATACATCTTGGAAGAACCAGAATCACAGGTTAGCAACAGAAACAAGGGTAAGGAAAGGACACAATAATGATGTTTTTGTGAATGAACAAGGCATATTGACTCTACATTAATTAACTAATTATGCATATACATAGCGTAGTATATTAAATTTGGAATTTATCCGTTTTTTGTCAATAAATATCTTGTTTAGATATATATATATACATATATATATATATATATATATATATATATTGTATTTGAGGTTTTCGCGGATAGATACCTGAGTTGTATTGTTTTCTCGGGGATTCCGCCTTGATGCTGAGGGTTGGCTCTGAAAAGAACCGGATTCTCGACGTTTCGGCGAACTAACATTCGCCATTCTCAAGAGATATATGCGTCCGTGCGGGTCAACCGTTAGACGCATACTACTGTATAACTGCATAGCCGTGTATGTACTGCATAACCGTTAGACGCATACTACGCATACTATGTATGCGTCTAACGGTTGACCCGCACGGACGCATATATCTCTTGAGAATGGCGAATGTTAGTTCGCCGAAACGTCGAGAATCCGGTTCTTTTCAGAGCCATGTATATATATATATATATATATATATATATATATATATATATATATATATATATATATATATATATATATATTGAATTTACTAATTCTCTAAGAGACGTCACAAAATCGAATACAAGAAAGTATTGGTAAGTTAAGTTTAAAATTGTCTTCCCCATAACCTTTGCATGTAATTCATACAAACTTTGTACACATCATTTTGTGTTTATCAGACATTTGTGTAATCTGATTATTGTCTGTGTATCTGCTATTGTCTGCGAGCTGAATGGTTGCAGCATTTTTGGTTATTTATAAATTAATAAATAATAATTTAAATAATAATAATAGTAATTTATAAATAAAGGGAACAAAAGAAATCTAAGGACGCCCTAATAATTTATTACAATATATTTTTTTCATTTGGTTACGTTCACAAAAATTACGGTATCATAACTTCAAAGATATAGCAGCGCCAGTATTTTCTGCCCGATTAGAATCAAATTCCTGCATATAAGATCTCCTTAATCCAAATCCCACTTGAATTGTCAAAAACTTAGGGATAGGTTCTTTTCCCGTGGGGGTATCCTTATCTTTACTCTTGCTACTCTTACTACTCTTTTTATCCTGTTTCTTTCCTTTTTGTTTTCCTTGTTTCTTTTTTCCTTTCTTTCCTCCTTTTTTTCCTCCTTTCTTACCATTCTTTCCACCTTCGTCGGCATATTTCAAAGCCTAAAAAATACTAGTACATTCACTATAAAATGCGAAATATATCTTACTCTTAAACTGCCTTTCATTTCTATGGCTTTTGTTTCCATTTTAGGGTGGTCAGCCCAAAAGAAATCTATCGTTTTGTCGCTCCAATTGATGCTGTGTAATTCACAATTAAAAGTTGCCAGAGTTAGCTAAAATAAAATAATTATACAAAGGAATCAATTTATTAAGCATTAAAATTAAAAAAAAAAAATTAAATAGTATCTAAAGTTATTGTTTTGATATTTTATACTTATTTACTTCAAGAAATAATAATAATAAATATTATTACCTACCAGTTTCGGCTTTATTAAAAATTAGCCATCATCGGGGTAAAAATGAACAAATATAATAATATATTTATATATATTTGTTCAGTTTTACCCTGATGATGGCTAATTTATAATAAAGCCGAAACTAGTAAGTAATAATATTTATTATTACTATTTCTTGGAGTTAATAAGTATAAAATAACAAAACAATAATATCAAACTTCAAGATGGTCAAATACACAAATATAGAATCTAAAGTATATATAAGGTTTTTGCTATTCCAATCTCGACTTTCTCAAAATTTATTTTCAAATATTATTATATAGCTCCACTAGATTCAGTACACTGCACCCAAGTAAACGCAAGTGAATTTGTACCTCTAGGTTGAAATTTTCAATTTTCTGAAGGCGTAGTAAGTCCTCGAAGTAATTTTTCCTATATACACCATTTTCAACTATTTTCTTGTGAGAAAGTGGTGACAGAGACAGAGAATATGGTGTATGAAGGCCACAAATTACAGCTGCCACATATTGACCAGACTGTAGTTTTAGTGCTTCAAAAGGTTTAAGAAGAAAAGGTAAAAAAGCAGCTAGCACGAAAGTATTCTATGGCAAAATTCTGCATCTTACCATTTAAAATTTACGTGAAATAGGAAAAGCTTCATTCCACATCCACGCTTTATATAGGCGCATTTTTAATTTTCTCAATAATACTGCTGGATATTCGAAACATTGCCTCTACTATGATATCTTTAATTATTTTTACAAATTCAATTGACGGAATTTTCTGCTTTCCAAAAGATTTTATGACATGGCTCACAATGTTGTAATTTACTTAAAAAATTATTAGTATAGTAAAGCAGCATCTAGCCAAGTTCCTCATATTATTAGCACTGATTCTGGGGGACAAATCCTTAAACAAATGTACACACGCTTTTATAAACACTTTTATTCACTTTGACGTTGTTTCAAGGTTGATTATTACCAACCTAACAGACAATCAAATCCTAGATAAAAGTCTCCTTATTGGAAAATTAATTGTCTAATATTACCTAACTAATATTAGCAACATTATTATTGTGTTTGAATATAAAAAATTGTTTTAATGTTTCTATGAAAACTATAAACTCTGATTTCTCTCTAACCCTCTTTCTCTCTAACCCTCTCATCTTTAATTATTTTTTCTAAAGAATAATAAATAAATGTACAAGGGCTACAGTTTAGTCAATGTACATGCCCCAGTCAACCAGGACAACAGACGCAATCCAGACAGAACTGATAAATTCTGGGAAGACTTAGAAGATATTATCTCTAAACTTCCAGAGAGGCACCGTTATACTGCTTGGTGACTTCAATGCTTAATTGGGAAGAGAGAAAAAATACAGAAACATGGTGGGCAATTATCCGGCGCATAAGCGAAGCAACCGCAACGGAGAACGATTAGTGGATCTGCGTAGGACTTTTGGGTTGATCATGACGTCTACAGCCTTCAAACACTTGCCAAAGAAGCAGAAGACTTGGATTTCTCCTAATACGCACCTGGGTGAATTCCAGATAGATCATGTAGCCATTTCACGAAAATCTCAAAATGAAATACAAAACGTGAAGGTACTAAGAAGCGCCAATCTAGACTCAGACCACTACCTCTCAAAGATCTAAATAAGACTCCAGCCTAGAAACACTAGATTACACAGATCCTCAAAAATGGTAAGATTTGACGTCGAGCGTCTTAAGAACAGTCAGAACTAAGTCATAGACTGAACAACACAGACCTAAACAACTGAGACCAACTGAAGGAGACTCTTGTCAAGGCGGCCAATGAACTCACCCCTCTCGCTAGAAGAAGGAAGCATCCGTGGTGAACTGAAGACTGTGACAATGCAATAGCCCAAAGACAGATAGCCTGGGTGAAGTGGAACTCTAAAAAGACCAAGCAAAATTGGCATACATTTTTGGAACAAAGAAAGGTCACAGCCAAGATAATTTGAGGAACCAAACGAACCTTGACACTAAACTAACTAACCCAAATCAAAGAAAGCTTTGCTAAGAATAATTCCAGAGATTTCTTAGCAACCTTTAAGCAGGCATTTAGAAAATACGCTCCACCAAACCTCCACTTCAGAGACTCACAGAGCAAACTGGCCTATAACGACAAGGACAACTGCCACCTTTTGGCTCAGTACTTTAAAAATCTACTCAACTGTCACCCACCCAGCGAAGTCAAAGTCCTATAAACAAACCACACCAAACCTGGACTCGCTTCATCCTTCATTGGAAGAAGTTGGCCAGATCATTCAAAAAGGAAACAATGCCGTGAGCAAGCTAAGCGAGCTCAGCCAGGACATCTGGGAAACAAAGAAATTACCACCCGATTGGAAATCTGATCTGATCCATCCGCTTCACAAAAAGGGAGATTTTACGGATCTAAACTACCGTGGAATTTCTCTCGTCCCGGTAACATACAAGATTCTCTCGAAGGAGTTACAAACAAGGGCAGAAAATCAGTTGGATAGTCAATTGGGAGAATACCAAGGGAGTTTCAGGAAGACCCGATCCTGTGTTGAACAGATCCTCAGAAGATGAGAAACCGCAAAGTGGTCGTCACCTTTGTTGATTTTAAGAAGGCCTTCGATTCAATTGATAGAGAAACGCTTAACAGGAGTACTCCAGGAACTAGCACTAGACAACAAAACCCGCAGACTAATCCTAGAAACTTTGACCAACACCCATTCCAAGGCTAAATTTAGAGGTGAGATTTCAGAAAGTTTCGAAATAAAAACTGGAGTGACACAAGGAGATGGACTTTCCCCACTTCTCTTCAACTGTGTCCTTGAAAAGGTTATGAGAGAATGGCGCAAGGAACTGAACAATTTGGGTACTCAGAGTGGTATCTACCTGGAACGTAGCACTACACATAAGTCTTACGACCAGAAGCCCTGTTGCCATGGAGTGTCTTTCCTTGAACCGAAGGGGTCTAATAGGGAAATTGAAAATCAGAGAAAGGAGAATCCTCAGGAAGATCCTAGGCCCGGTAAAGGAAGATGGGGAATTCCGAAGACGGCATAAATCTGAGCTCTACGGACATATTGAGATGCTCTCTGACTGTGAGGAACTGTAAGGAAAGGAAAAGAAGGGTTGCTTTCTATGATCACGTTGCAAGATTGCCTCCAAACCGACTAACCAACCGTCTGTTCACCTTCTGGCAAAACAAGAAGCTTCGTACCACTTGGTTGACAGAGATCGAGAAGGATATTAAAGAACTGGGAATAACAGATCTCAAAAACAGACAGTCAGTGAGACGCACCCTGAAGAAAGTCCATGGATTTCAGGAAAAACCTCGAAGGAAAGGTACTACCTGGACAGTAGAGAGAAAGGAGTTACACCGACAGAAGATGCCACAAACAGTTGAACAAGCGTGGTCCAAAGTAGGCCTATTCGAAAGAAGAAGATAATAAATAAATGACCCTATTAATTTTGTTTGATTTAAGCAAAGCTATTGACTACGTTGACGTCAAAACTACACCAACTGCATTATTCAGACTTGGGTTTTCACTAGAAACGATAGTTTTGGTTAATTTCCTGCGTATCAAAACGGCATCAATATCGTTTCGAACTATCGTTCTAGTGAAAACCCAGGTCTGATTAATGCAGTTAGTATAGTTTTGACGTCAACGTCGTTACGTTCGTAAAGTTACTCATGATGCACCATCAATAGCAAATCGGATTAGGAGACATGGGTTGTAGTTGAACCTGGGTAAAACCAAGGTAATGATATTAGGCCCTAATAGTAAACCAAAGTAACTACAACAAAGGGAAATACCTACTATTATGATAGATGGTCTTGCACTACCTTATGTAAATTTAGCCAAGTGCTTAGGATTACATATAATTTAAAACTAGTCCTAGAATGATCATGTCTCAGACAATTCGTAAGGTGAATTCTACCTTACATTACCATAAATTTCGCAGAAATATCTTTATTCAGGAAATACTGCAATTGTGCTTATTGATTCTACATCAGAAAATTATTTTAAATTTTTCAATAAGATTTATCTTTATTCTGAAACTAGATGAGCATATATCCCCTTATCGACGACCTAGGATAGATATCAATCAAACATCGTCGATGGAACTACATAGAACGTTTCTCTTATAAATCATTGAAAATAGGTGAAGTAAGTTATTTACGTGAATTATTTGTGGAGGAGACTTAAGTTACACGATCGGATATATTAGCATCAAGAAAGCATTCTCACTTCAAATTACCACATTTTGTTGCCATCTACCTTGAGCGTTCCTTTGTGATTGCCTAGTGAAATGTTAAACTCTAGTCTGGAAGTATTTAAAAATATAATACAAATATTATGTTTTTAAATACTCTAAATTTGTTCTAGATTTGTTTTAGATCTACTCGATTTATAAGATTTGCTTCAGATTGTTTGCTTCACAATTTGTTCACATGACTTTATACAACTCAGGTTTAGCTCAATGAGGTTTATCTCTAAGACTGAATACAGAGAAAATAGATAGTCAAACTACCTGTTTTCTCCAGATAAATTCAAAACTATCTATTTTATCTGTATTCAATCTTAAAGATAATTTTCATTGAGCTAAACCTGAGTTGTATAAAGTCACGTGAACAAATTGTGAAGCAAACAATGTGAAGCAAATCTTATAAATCGAGTAAATCTACAACAAATCTAGAACAAATTTAGAATAAAATTTCTTCATGTAAGTCGTATATTGGTTAAATCTCATTACAAATCTTATCAAAAGTCTTACTATAAGCTTATGTATCAAATTATTGGTTATCTTTAAGAGTCTGATTGCCAGACTGCCAAAGATATAAATGTACTTACAATTGTTCAAAATAATATATTGTATTTATATTGTATTCTTGAAATTGCCATTGTATGGCCACGTCCTGCCATAAATACATCGAAATAAATCTCTCACCATCGCTCTGGGAGAGAGCAACAGAGAAATACAATATATTATTTTGAACAATTGTAAGTACATTTATATCTTTGGCAGTCTGGCAATCAGACTCTTAAAGATAACCAATAATATGATACATAAGCTTATAGTAAGACTTTTGATAAGATTTGTAATGAGATTTAACCAATATACGACTTACATGAAGAAATTTTATTCTAAATTTGTTCTAGAATTGTTCTAGATTTACCCTCCCTCTCTCTCTATCCATATGTAATATTACTACAAAAACTACAAAAACGCACTGGGGAATATGAATATTTTTGCATCCATCAAATTATTAATCAACATGATGAATAAAAAAATATTGAAATAAACTCAGTCGCAAGGAAATATGTTATAGCTGTCATTTAGGTCAAGGGTGGATTTTAATCTGATTTCTTAAATAGCAGAATATGCGTTAAACCTAACTTCTTGACATACAACGGCGCCTGGGAGACCTTATTTTTTATATGTGTTATTGTAGAAGAGATGTGTTGATGATGTTTTATAATGTTATATATCGTAGGCGTACAAGGAAAAGCCACTAAGTCCATATTTTGTAAAAGTCCCGAATTGAAATTTTCGTGTCTGGAAAAATGTCCATATCAGCTATTGTTTTGTTACTATGATAGTGTTCATTTTGAGTAAGTCCATTCCATTACAAACGTTGACAGTGAAAAGCAACTAAGTACACTTAATGGATTTTGCTTCTACAAAATTCCAGAAATTCAGGTGGAAGGAAATTCCTTTAAGTCCAGAGATAGTGAGGTTATATCAGTGATGTACGTAAACTGTCACTTGGAAGCGTTTAACATACATTCTGGAGGCAAACGTCTTGTTTCTTTAGCCAGTCAAAACTTAAGCATGCTGCACATGATGAGTGTTAGCCTATAGAACAGGGATGGCGAACCTTTTTGGGTAGTGGGTCAAATTTTGTTCATTATATTTTGCGTACTAGCTCGTGGGTCACTAGGCCAGTGGCATCATGGAAAAGAGGGGGGAACTCAAAGACTACTATTTTGTTCTCACTTATAAGGCTTTTACAAAATTCAAGTTTTCTTCTTGTTTAGCAACTTCTGCTTTGCAAATCGAGAGCCAAAAATTAAGGTAGAAATCAAAAAATGTATACAGTGTAATGTCGATAATTCAGCCGTTGGAAAATCGGACGACACGTCCCGTAATCCGGCGGTCTGGAGACCGCTCGCGCTCTACCCTCCCACCACTCTTTCTTATAATCCGGCGGTTGTCTGGTCCCATATGTGTCGGATTATCGAGATTATACTGTATAAGAGTTCACGAGCGGATCGATTGCTGGTTCGATGGAATTTTTGAATTTAAAGCTTCATGTGAATATGATATATGTTTTCCGACTAATTTTGGGACGCTGAATCGATTAGTAGAAACAAGAAGTCACTGTGATAAGCCGTTCAAAATATGTGCCATCGTGAAATCGGACTAAGTTTTGAATTTAATTGGTTGTAACTTAGAAATTAGGCAAAAAAAAATAAAATGGCTTAAACAATATTTGTAGAAAATTCCATTGTCTAAACAACGGAGCAAATTTTGTTTTGAAAAATTATGGTTTTTTGGGAATTTTGAAAAATTCAGAGGGAATGAAATTTAGACAAAGGTTTGGGTTTGATTCGTTGTAACTTAGAAGTTGTAACAAAATACGTGAAAATGTTTAATACAAAAACTGTTAAGTATTTAATTGTCTAAGAGAAAATTTGTTTGGTTTTATCACTTGTTTTGTGATTTTTTGAACGATTAAGGAAGTCTAAATGGGAGAATTTTGAGAAAAACAGACAAAATAGACAAAAGTGGTTTAAACAAAATTAGTAGAGAATTGAATCAATAACATATTAATGCTGCAATAGTTTTTAACTATTTTTTAAATTTTCTGAAAAATCTAAAATCTAATTTAAGTATAATTTGAAAGTTTGAAAGAATAAAACTCAAAAACTAAGAATTTTAGGCAAAATTTTTAGATAAAAGTTATAAAGAATTTAATTCTCTATAAAAGTTACGTTCTAAAATTTTTTGTTTTTTGTGTTTTTATGCAGAAAATTACAAAAATGGGAATGAAGCTTAAAAGCTGCTTTGGGTTGTCAAAGGGATATTGCTCAGTAGTGTAGCTAATAATAGAATTATTCTTAATTATTTTTAAAACCTTTACGTCTTTTATACATCCATAAACAATATTTTTTTTTATGGATTTAAGTCCTTATTTTATTTAAATTTTAAATACATTTAGTTGTTTTTCGATTTATTTATGGCTGGAAATTTCCAAGCCTTATGTAGCTTATCCTCCTGTCTAGGCCATATTGTTGGATACTTAAGTTATTTGCTAGTTTTTAATCTACTTATAATTGTAAATGTATTGTGTAGATATTTCCCATAATAAAGTTTTTGGGTAATTTTACTGATCAGCTTATATATTTCATAAGTTACCTGATCGGATAGTTTTTGTCTGCATTTTAATAATATAATTACAAAATAATTTGGGGAAATATTTGTAAATCCTATTTGTAAATTGCCCATCCAGGTAGAAAGTCTTGCACCTTTCTCCCCTTCCCTGCATAGTCTCCGAAATGCAGGACTTGCTAATTATCCCGCCTTCTAATCACTTTCCTGTTTCACTATTCGTTGCCGAATTTTCCTACCCCTGATTTTCCTACCTTGTAGGTGTAACTCCTAGATATATTTTAGCATAAAATAGATTGTGTTATCTTTTTTAAGAGAGTTATTCGAGTTATTCAAGTTTCATACTTTGTAGCGCACAGCCGCATTTTCTGAAGTTAAGTTTTGTCAGTTTTAAGTTAAGTTTAAGTTAACTTTAAGAATAAAATCGAGCAAAATTTACAATCGTGTCTCTTTTAATATAAGAATTACTTATATTCTTAACTCAATTCACCCAATCACTTTATTTTTTCTCCTACATCATAAAGACTTTTTTGGTGCAAATATAACATTAATTTGCACGTAACATCTTAACTCGCGGTAAACTAATCGCGAGCCGTCACAGATTTCTTATAAAAAAAATAAAAATTTTAAGCAACCCCTGATTCAAAAAACCTCGAAAAAGCAAAAATAAAATTTGTTTCTTGCTCATTTTTAGTATGCTCATTTTAGTCAAAAGTACCTATTAATATTTTTATAATGAGCGTCGCCCCATCGGGAGACAGCTATGTGAAGAAGTATAATTAGTTATACCCACATAGGTATAACGAATAGAAAATACGTATGACCTTAGATGTATCAATCTATCGTATAAGGTCTACTAAGTTCCTGCATAGTTTCGATATTGTATGCGTCACGTTGGTGTTAAAGAGAAAGCGCAGACAGGTGAAAGCAGACGTCGTTAACTGTTGTCTTATTTTGCTTATTTTTTCTGAGTAAATGAATCAACACTGAAAACTAAACGATTGGATATAGTTGTTTTGTTACTACGTACGTTGCTTACTCAAAGTAAGTATAATCCGCACTTTATCATTATGAATCTTCTTTTTATTTCTTTGTATTCTGGTTTTATTACTTAATTAACTTAGCAGTTCCCCGACGCGACGACGCTCATCATCAAAATATTAATAAGTTAAAAGGGATCATCAAATGCCTGAACGTATCTTCATAAACTATAGCTAAGAACCTTCTCGATCACCTCAGTTTTCAAACACAAGTTTGGATGTACGGAACTATTAGATTAATTTTGTCAAGAAGGAATGAAAATGCGCTTTTGAGCGCATGATGATCATCATGCGCGTGAACAGATCTTCATAAATTATAGCTAGGAACCTCCTAGCTCACATCAGCTTTCAAATAAAAAATACCGCATCAAAATCTGTCCATTTGTTTAGGAGCTACGATTCCACAAACAGCCACATAAGGACAGACGGACAGACACACAATAAAGTAAAGAATTTACAGAAATGCTTTAAACAAAACTTGTTGCAAATTTAATGTTATCTAAGAATCTTTCTGAAATTTGCAAAAATTTCGCATGTCGTTATAAGAAATTGATATTTACTTCACAGATTTAATTGCAGGTTATTTTGAAAAAAAGCTGAATGTTTGACAGGTTGTTACTCAGAACCTAGATGAAATAGATTAAAGTGATTAAATAAGAGTTATCGAGAATTTAATTCTCAATAAAAGTTGTTTTAACAAATTTTTTGCAATTTTGTTTTTTATGCAAAAAAATTCAAAAAACCGATTGAAGGTTCAGTTTGGGCCAACTCAAGTTTAAGGGATGATATCAGGAGAAGTAAACAAGTTAGTCAAAAACTCTTTAGACAAAACTCTAATGCTTTATAAGAATTTACCTCCTTTGGTGTCGTATTAATGAATAAGTCAATAAAAATCCTGATGTATTATAGAATGAAATCCAATTAAAGTATATGGAATATTCTGCTTAAGATATTGAATAGAACCAATGTTTCTTGCTACGTTGCTAACTTGTAAAAACGCACAGTTACTGGAACACTATTTAGTCCATGTCGATTTAATCTAGGTAAACGTAGATTTAATCTGGATTAAATTATGATTAGTACCACACAAATCCAGACTGAGGGGCCGAGACATAAAATTAATTCAATTTTAATAGACATTGATATTTAATAGACATTTAATATACATTTAATAGTCCAATTACATTGGACTTTTACGCACGGTTTTTATACTTTTATACACTATTATAATAATGGTCCTTCACACACAACCTATTTAAAATACAATATTTGGAGAAGAAATTTATTTTTGATATATTTAATATCCATACCTTTGAGGTTGAGAAACTTTGATTTGATGATGATTTGACTTTTGATGATGAAAATAATAAAAGTTAGAAAATCTATGCCTGGGTGACTTAAAAAGACTATGTGGGTCAGTGTCTGACCCGCGGGTCATGGGTTCGCCATTCCTGCTATAGAACGTCCTAACCCAACGTCAGGTAAATTATTTCACTTAAAAAAAAACTTACTTCAAAAATATTAGTCATAATAATATGATCATAGTTGTTATATATTTTCGTTTTCTTTAGACAATGTGAATAAACCTTCGACGTCAGGATACCAATTATGTAAGTAACAAGTTGGCTTTGACTCTGACGACTCCGTTAACGATCCTAATTCCTCAGCATCATAATAATCAGATTCCTCATCATCAGAAGGTCAGTAATAATACACTAGGTTTACGATGATAGAATATAATTTCTGTATAACTTGTTTAGATGATGAAAATAATGAAGTGGATCGCCAGTAAACCACAAGAGAAGTATTGGAAAAGAACGACTAAAAACCAACGAGGTGGAAAAAAAAAGACCCAAGTACATGGAAATACAATGTCGCAAAGAGAAGGAGAAGCGAAGGTCTGTCCGATAGAATAAAAAACAAAATACGTTGATACAAAACACCGAAAGGCAACGATTGCAGCAGATGTCGCTTTAAATGTGTTATGAAAAAATTTGTAATGAACAAAACTCCAAAAAATATTACTTTGAGAAAGATAGAAACAAATTCAGTGTTTGTCAAGCTTTTTTCTTGCAACACTGAATATCAGCCATGGCGTATTTATAAATGCGTTTAAGTAAAAAGGAGACACAGGTATGTACGTTGGTAAAGTACAGGAAACAAAACACCTCCGGAAGCTCTGGGCCACGTAAAAAGTTTTTCTATTGTAGTCACACTACTAGCGAGCAACTACCAATAGGCAGAATCTGGATTGCAAACTTTCTATATCAAAAATGTAAACGTTATATAAAAAAATGTGAGAAAGAAAATAAGCAAAACGTATCATTTATAACTTTAAAAGAACTTTTGGAACTTTTGGAATTTTTTAAGCCCAAAAAAGATCTATGCCAGATATGTGAGAACTATAATAGAGCCAAAGCCTGAGAAAAACAAAAAGAGGAAACTTATCAAAGTCATCAGTTTAGAAAAGCTGAGTGTTATTCGGTAAACAAAGCTGACAAGGAAAGAGCAATCAAAGAGCCGAATTTTGTAGCTGTACCGTTTGATTTGAAAGCTGTTCTACAAATAGCGTCCTCAGACGTAAGCCAAATACTATTGTGAACTATTGTTGAAAATCTGTTTGTACAATTGCTAAATTGTAGGCTAAAGTAGTCATCAGGCTAAATGGTTACATTAAAGAGTTAATTGGAAAGAGAGGTAGTGCTGACATCGGTACTTGTCTATTAGAGTACTTAAAAAATCTTCCTCCACATGCGACATAAGTTTCATTGTTCTCTGTCACATGTGGAGGACAAAATCGTAAACATGTAGCCGCACTTCTCTTATATTTGGTGCAAACAACACACCAAACAACAAGTTATAGAGTACAACTTTTTAGAAAGTGGGCATACCTACATGGAAGTCGATTCAATGCATAGTTCTATTGAGAAATCAAAAAGTTCGTTCCAGTGTATACCATGAAGCATTGGCTGACAATTTTTCGAGTAGCGTGATCTACGAGGGGCAGAAACAAAATTGTCAGTTCACAAATTTACAGATTTTGTTGATTTAAAACAGTTGTCAAGTATCTTGTCAAAGAATAGAGCTAAAGACACAACGGGCCAGGTTGTTAACTGGTTGCTCATAAAAAGTCTTAAATAGACAAAAGAAAATCCTGTAACAATTCAATTTAAGTATAGACTCTTCTGAATATAAGTATATACCTAGCTATACCTATTTGGCAAATGGATGGTAGAATAACTTTCTTACCTCTAATACTGTGAAAGATTATTTGCCTTAACCTTCCATTGAAGACTCTGCTACGGACGATTCAGATTATGAACCTAAGTTTTCATCAAAAACTACAACAGCGAAAATACGTTACGTCCATTTTTTAAGAAATTTATTGTCAATATCATTAAAAATATTCATATCACTTTTTCATTTTACCAAAATTAGTGTTATTTTGTATTATCCTTTAAAAGAGTCGTCTCTGTTCAAATGAAATTATTTAATAAAGTGAAATATAAAAGTAGATGTTAGGTTTACTGTTAAATATTCAAACGCGTTTTTCGAAACTAATAACTTTGGACTTAAAGGGTTTTCCTGGTACACCTACGATTTGTTATTGTAAACTTTGATGTGTCCGAGTCGTCAAGAACTGTCTATGTAGACGCTTTGCAGTATATTATTAGATTGTATTAAATTATTGAAATCCTGTATCGCAAACTGAAGTCATGATAACCTTTTAAGGAAAGGATAAACTCTGCTTTTAGACAATTCGTATTTATCCCAAAATTGTTCCAAATTTAGAATGTAAGTAATACAAATGTTGGAACAGACAGAAAAAAAAGAAAAATGTGTGACATTATAAATACTAAAAAAAGTTAAAAGTAAGAACATTATCTTGTAGTTATTCTGTTTTTACTCTGGCTTGAAAAGATCGATGAATATTGTATATCTTATCAGCACTAAACAACAGCTGAAAGTTGACGCGGGAAAAATAAGAAACGAGGAGGCGAAAAGAATGGTTGAATGATGATGATTTTTTTCAGATATGTACTGGAGAACAATCGTTGAATAGGATGTGTCCGCAGGCAAAACAATTTTCCACATGTGTCTCACTTTGCGAAAGTTTGTCCAAAGATATAAAAAATGTTCTTTAATTTGCTTGATATTGACTTATATTGCTTAGATCCTTTATTCTAAGATATCTAATTCATCAATGCTAATTTATTGTACATTTTCGATTGAAAGGCGCAGAAGATGTAATTTGTCTCTTCCTAATTATGTTACACGTCGTAGACCGTCGAAAAATTTAAAAACCGTCGCAATATTTTTAAATGGTTTCATACTTTACAGAACTACTAATTTATGTGTTGTTAATAATGGTTTCATACTTTACAGAACTAATAATTATTGTCTTTCAACTTTATATATCAACCTAATTAAATGCTCAGTTAACCAAAAATATATTTTAGACGCATAAAATTTCGATTTATTTGCATGTCAAGTACAGTATAATCTAGATAATCCGATGCACATGGGACCAGACCATCGGATTATCAAAAAATATCCGGATTATCGGTTTCAGAAGGAATAAATTATATATCTATATAGGTAAATGTGTAGGTACATTAAGAAAAATATTTACAAACTTAAAACAGATTGCAAGGCAATTGTAGAGTGGGGTGTAGAGCTTGGTCAGAATTGTCAATCAAGTTTTCAAAGTTAAAAGCGTGTTGGCCAGACCTTTTATTAAGAACACTGGATGGTGTTGTTTTTGACATTAATTTTTCTGTGCGCGAGGTTTATATCTGGCATGGGGCAGCGTAAAGAAAAGACACATGTTTCCGTCCAGAGCGCCGGATTAAGGAAAGTGCCTGATAAACCAACCGCCGGATTATCAAGATTATATTGTATTGTGAATTAACTTTTCCGCGGTTTTGGAAATTGAGTTCTTATTTTTTCTACATTTTAGAGATTGATAAAACCCTATAAAATATATAACGATTATTCTAGTTCCTGCGAAAAATATAAGTGCACTGAAAATTAAAAAAATGTGCAAAGTTGGTTTAGTAGCCTTTGAGAAGTTGTGCAAAAAAATTTAAAAAACAGTTTGGACAAAACCGCATTTGTTGGTTGCCTTTTCGCCAAACCCTTTATTGGCTTTTTCGTATTTCGTGCGCATTTTCGTCAGTTTTTCCACGTGTCCAACACAATATTTTTTTAAAACATGATGTCCTGGTCCGCATGGAAGGTTTCAAAATTCTGTTGAAAGTCTTACATCCTTACCTAGGAATGTGTGGTATTTGCATATTTTACTTAATAAATTTCCAACTATTTCGAATAGAAACAAACCTTTATTCTGCGTATACTAAACATATTATAGGAGCAATTTACAAAATATTTTTTCGGCCTATCACGCGGTAAGACCTTATTTTCGGATTTGGCTCATAACATATATAATAAAACAATAGTAAACTTCGCGATAAAGCAATACCGGTCGTTTGATTTGAAGCCTCAATTAATCACTTTTTCCGATATATGTAATGTATTCAAGTAATATCTAATAAGACGATTAAAACTAGGTACCTTTTTTAGAATGTTTTCCTTTGGTGGTTCTAAAGGTTTCTCTGGTTCTTCCTTTTTCGAGGACTTTTCGCTGCCTTTTTTTCCTTTTCCTTTCTTTTTCTTATCTTTTCCCTTTTTGGATTTATCCTTCTTCTTCCCTTTTCCTTTCTTACCTTTCTTTGTTTGTGGTAAAGCTATCTAAACAACAGCAATTAGGATTCGTATTACACTTCTACGCAACTTATAGCAATTAATATATGTATCTTCAATTTTTGCAAATTTTGTGAAGTAGAAAGTAATGTTTTATTTACCTTAAGATATACGAATTTAACATTGACACTGCTTCGAAAAGTGTCCCTGATATCAACATAGCTTCCTTTTCGCGATTCAATTATTAGAGCGTCTTCTGGTAGTTGAATTACTTTGGACCAAGCAAATCGGTCTGTCTTAAAGCTAAGTGTACTGATACTTTTATCTAGATCACCAGGCCTGTCATATACACTTTTGGTCTTCTTTACATGGGCTTTTTCAACTTTCGGTTGTTCTATCGGCTTTATCAATAAATTTGCCATATCTGATGGTGAGTTTGATTCAACGGAACTATTATCTATGTTTATCACAGCATCTTCGAATAACGGCATATAAACTTCCAAAAAAAATGCATGTTTTACACCTTTCTAGAATTCATTCTAAATATTACCCTACACTATAATAAAAGTTTGTAAAATAATATGTGTTTACCGTAAAAAAAAATATAAATTTATATATTGTTAATATGTAAATATGAATGCATGTAACAGTTAATATATAGGATCTTTGGGCGCCTTAGACTAACATTGTTTAGGGGCTACATAACCTATGCATTCTAAAGTATTCATTAGTTGTGACGACTGATTGACACTATCTAAAAAGATGTGTTTTCTAGTGATGGATAAAATCGTTTGTATTTTGTGAACGTGTCTTCTTTCAGACTTTTAAATTCCAAAGCAAAAGATGTTGAGTGGGTAGTAGAGATGATTTCATGATAACAATTGACTAGGGGCTGATTTCATCAAGATCCGCTTCCAAATCCATTCATTTACAGACCCCTTCATGTAGATTTATTGACTGGGCATTTTTGAGACAAGAATTTAAAGCATTCGGTGGAAACGCGCTGTGAAATGCGACTAGACCCATGAAACGCGACTAGAGCAACCTCTCTAGCATACCGCCAGTTTTAACTAGTAAAATCTAGTTAAAATTGAATTATTGCTCGCATAAAGTAAAATATTAATTGCAAATGTATTTAACTGGTATATGTTATAGCTATTATTTACGTCTTTTGCGGGTGGTGGAGGCAATCCAATAATCCGATGACAAGTGAAAACAACAGCCGCTTCATTGTTGATTTCTGTTTTATCTATTTTATCCTCCTTTAGCAGTTTTGTGTTATCTAAATAAACTAATTTAGGAAATCTTGCTACAACCGCAGTCTTATAGCTCTTCGTTACCTAGAATGGTTGCAAAGTCATATGTTGGGGTATAATACTATCGGGCGGCTAGGACGAACCGAACAAGGATTTCCTTGCAATTGCAGAGAGGAAAGTGACTGCATGGGTTCCAGAGAATCCAATACTTTATGTAAAGTGTAGATTTCATTTTCAGAAAGGTCCAAACTAAGGACATATTTAAAATGCATCGATAGTTGCTGTATGCGGCCTTCTAAAAAATAAAACATTCGCTGTATTAATTAAGTATATATTTTTAATTTTCGATTATATTTAAAAACAGTATTCCAAATTTAAAGAAATAAAACAAAAAGGATTTTTTATTAAATAATGAGCCAAAAAATGGCTTTGAATATAATAAATAAAATGACGGTAAATCGTTTATAACGAATAAGTATATACGCACTTATTCGTTATATAAATATTAGCAGAAAACTATTAGGTAAAACTATTAGGAGAAATGATAAAAAAGAAATCACAAATATGGAAATGCAGTTAAAAATTCAAATGCAAAAAAATTAAAATAAATATTGAAATACATACATTTTGCAAATGAAGATTGTAATAATAATTTTAGTTAACGCGGTGTAAAGTTACAACCAATTTAGTTTCATTACATTTAAATTCTAATAATAAATAGTTATTTACATTAGAGTGCGGAAACATTGATTGTACAATGCAACAGCTCGTTTGGGTTTGCTGGAGCATTGTGAAATCATTTCCGCACGAAATTTGTTTAAGATTTTTTGGCCGACAATTATTATTTAAGAAACAAATAGATTTAGATTAATTACAATATTGGAAATTATTTAATTTTTTAAGGTTGGTACTCACAAACTTTAACATTTTTACTAATTCAAATTTATTAGTTTGGTTATGTCACTTTTCCAAATGTCAGACGCACAGTAAAATTTAAAAAATCACTCTTATTTTCTACATTATCGTGACAAATGTGGTGAAAAGTAGCGTTTTTCAATTAGAATTTATGGTCTTATACTTAAATTATTTTGTAAGTGTCCCTGAAAGGTTAAAATTTACTGGTCACTTTACCGCATCGTAGCCGTACTTTGCAACATTGTACGTAAAAATCTAGTTTCGTTGGACGTATACACGATGTCAAAGCTAGCTTTACAATTCAGGAGGCCAAAAAGGTGTTTTTTAGAGTGTCACAACTTTGAGTTGACATCAATGCTTTATTTGAGCACCCATTTAACAGTTGATGGTTGCTTTTTGTTTAGTTTGCTTTGAAATTTCATTATGAATCGACTTACACCAGAGCAACGCGTGCAAATTGTTGAAATTTTTAATCAAAATAATTGTTCTATTCATCAAACTCATCGTGCACTTCTTCCATTTTATGGCGTACATAATCGTCCTTCAGAGCGGCTAATTCGACGAACAATAGATCGTTTTCGGACCACATTTAGTGTTACTGATAATTTGCATCCCGTGAGACGCCGAATAGTGCACAATGAAGAAGCTGTAGCCGCTGTACAGGAAAGATCGTCCTAATCAATCAATTCGTCGCTGTTCTCAGCAACTGGGGTTGTGTCCTTCCATTTTATGGAAGATTTTACGAAAGGATCTTGGCTTAAAAGCTTTCAAGATTCAACTTGTGCAGGAATTAAAGCCAAACGACCATCGTATGCGGCGTAAATTGCCGGCGAATGGGCTGAAGCACAAATTGATATTGATTTTGAATTTCCATTAAAAATTTTATTTTCCGATGAAGCCCATTTCTGGTTGAATGGGTTCGTAAATAAGCAGAATTGTCGCATTTGGAGTGAGGAGAATCCACAAGCTTTTCTCGAAACCCCATTACATCCACAGAAAATTACTGTTTGTTGTGCTTTATGGGCTGGCGGAGTCATTGGCCCATATGTCTTCAAAAACGATAATGGTCAGAATGTTACTGTCAATGGTGAGCTGTATAGGAACATGGTTCGAAATTTTTTCGTATTAATCTTGCTGATATGTGGTTCCAACAGGACGGAGCCACATGCCACACAGCGCGCGCTACAATTGATTTACTCAAAGAAACTTTTGATGAAAAAATAATTTCACGTTATGGCCCAATTAATTGGCCACCAAGATCGTGTGATTTAACCCCATTGCATTATTTTCTTTAGGGTTATGTTAAGTCACTTGTCTACGTCGATAAACCACAAACAATTGAACACCTGGAAATCAACATTCGAAGAGTTATCGGCGAAATACGTTGAAAATTGAAAATTGGTGTTCCAGATTGCGCCTACTACGCGCCAGCCTTGGCGGCCACATGGCATAAATCATATTTAAACATAAATTTCATAAAATTTTCCTTCCAATAAAGCCCGTTTCATTCATATTAAAAATATATTTCCTTGTTTTATTATGATTTAAACTTGTGTCACTCTATAAAAAACACCCTCTATTATACATAACACAAGCTCTAGAGCTTTTCTAGAAAAGAAAATTATCTGAGGAAAACAGAACCATCAATAACATATGCTTGGAGAAAATTGTAAATAAAGAAATTTGCATTAATAAAAAATAGTGGAAATCTTTAAAGTTAGATTTGTTATTTGGATCTTCCTAGTAATAATGGACGACATTTTATTGCTAAAGTTAATTATTGATAAGTTTTCTCTAAGTATTCTCCTAAATTCATGTCCATATGGTATCCATTGTTTATCTATTGGTGTTTTCTTTTTGAACCGTTTTTCCAATTCTATTTTTTCGTTTAAGCAAAATAATGCCCTATCCATTCGATGATCACCTGTTGTGTATACATTGTACGCATTATCATTTTTAATTTTACCAGTCGGTGATTTCCAAGTCCATTTTCCGTTTGGTCTTGAAAGAACTTAAAGAAACTGTTCCTAGCATAGAGTTTTTCTTTTTCTGGATATTCGTAGTCTTTCTTCCCTTTCCATATTGTATAGTAACCGTAATCATTTAGTCTTTCTTCCAGGTCTGATTTTTGTTCAATAGTTAAAGTCGTTAATTGCTGTTAATGGATCTTTGTAAAATGTTTCAAGGTCTACTCATGGCTTCACTACTTTCTTGGAGTGTATTTCTGGATGAGTTTTATTTATTTATAGTTTTTTTAGGATGATACAATGTTACCCTCATCTCCTAATTTTTAAGAGATCTAACATGTCCCAGTTTATTGTCTTTAGTTCTTCTAGTCCTCTAACTCAATCAGTTCTTCGGCATAGATCAATTATACTGTATGTTACTACCTGAAGTAGAGATGAGCATGGGATCCCATCGTCCCATCCCATCCCATCGTCCCATGGTATGGTTTGAGTGGTATGAACGTCGCGTGTGATTGGATGGGACTGTACGACAATTTTATATGGGACGGAGTCGGACGGATTTTGATAATCTAGTAAAACTAGTTAGTGCATAGTTAAGTTATGTGATACCTTCAGAGCGAAAAGTTAGTTGTATTGAGTTGTATCAACAAAGAGAGTGAGATCGTTCAATCCGTGAGCATATTATAAACCGAAGTTTATATATTTTAATGAAACTTGTTTTCAAAAAGACAATGGTTAAATACTGTTGTATTTGCAAGGAAAATGGACGTCGGACACAGACAGATCATTTTTTGGTACTAGACGAATACATAGCGATACGAGAGACACCTTGTGATGCTCTCTCTCGGCTCGCACAAGGTAAGAGGCAGCGCTCGTTCCAATTAGTATATATTTCAGTGTTTTTTCACGACTCGGCGCGGCAGTTTCTCGGTTACCGAATCGCGCTTGCGCAGTTCGGCTGGTAATTTTTTTTTGTGAAAACGAAAATTTCTATTTTATCCATGAAAATCGTAAAGCTTTGTTTTTAACGATTTTAGCGATTACATTGAAAATAGACAATAATCCAAAACTTACGTATATCCTAACAATACGCAAACGTACCAATACGCAATACAATTTGAATACATGTCCAGCTCAGGAGATTTCTGGGATAACGATGTAGTTCCTGAGAAATTTTCCAATCCGTTTGCGACGAAAAAGAATTACTCATTGTCGAAAAACCGAAAAGAAAGTCTGCTGTGTGGGAAAAATGGGATGATTGGGACGGCCGGGCGACCGGGAAGGGATGGGATGTGACGGAAATTTTACGTTTGTGACATGGGACAGTGGGACGAAAATGTGATGGGATGTGACAGTGATAGGAATACGTCCCACGGGATGGGATCTGGGATGGGAAACTCGTCCCATGGTCATCTCTAACCTGAAGTGCGATGTTGCTGCGAGAATATTTCAAATTTTCCTACGTCAACCTTTTGACTGAATAGTTGGTGTGAGAGTTGGGACTAATAGTCCTACTCACTTGCAGTACTTGGAAGTACAGCTTGGATGCTTGAGAGGTATTAGCAATTTGATTACCACGTCTGCCAAGCGTCTTAGTAACCGGTTTTGAATGTAAAAATTTATGATTTTGAGCAGAAAATGGAGCCTAATCTCTCCTTCGCCTCTGAAGTAGCCTATCTGAAAATAATTGTATATGTATCATTTTGTTTCCGGTTGGCGCCGGAATGGACTTCGGACTTTATCTCTCTGGACTTCTTCCCAGATAACCGATAGCGTGAACCGGTACCTTTGCCAAATTATACTGTATTTAGCCATCTATATCAGTTTGTAATGGTAGCAAAAGCTTTGCAAATAAAGTTCATGTTGGTGATAGAGAGTTATGTTTCCACAATATTTCCTAAAATATTGAAAGAAGAAGGTTAGTGATTCACAAGTCCTAGCTAAATATACACGCCTGATAAAACGAAGAATTACAAAAGTCCCAAATATTACATCAAATCGTGTAAGAATTGAAGAAGGACATGAATTAAATCAAACTCACTTGTAGTCGATCAACGATGTCAAGTCAATATGTTTTCTAAATCAAATTTAAGGGAAACAGCATTTCTTTGTAATAGATTCATTTACAGTGTGATGGTGAAATTCAAGTGGAACAACTTGAAGAATTGTAGCGACAAATAATTCAAGAAAGAAAGATAAAAGTTGTTACACTGACGAAGAATCATGTGAGAATCAATCTACGGAAATATAAGGCCAAGAAATTGTTGGAATTTCATAAATAAAAAATGATCAAGAACTCCTAAATCTTGCTGGTGTGTCATTTAGCAATTTTGAATTTTTATTAATAAGATTAACTATGCAAAAATGTTCAATTACCAATAAAGACCGACTTCAATTTTTTTTTAATGAAAATGAAACCCGGCTTGACATTTTCAGCATTCAGTGTGTAATTTGGTATAGATTTAACTACAATCTCACGAATATTTAATTCAATCTTACAATACCTAGCAGACATTTGTCTAAGCCTTAGTAAGACTTCATTTGTAGATTCACGAACAGGTTGAATATTAATTATATTCAAGCTATTTTTCGTATTATTATGTTTATTTAAATATAACTACAACTAGAGAGGTCCCCTCAATTTTTAATTCTAGCTTATGTCACTGTTAATATAGTTATCCTCGATTTTTATATTTTTTCATTACATTTTCAAAACCCGTTTTACACTGAATTGAAAAATTCACTTAATATGTAAAAATATTATATAACTTGTTAATCACTGTTATGTATGAATTACCACGTAGTAACAGTCGCAACTATCCCTTCATTAAAACCAGTTTTTATAATAACATCCATTTTCTATATATTTTTTTTAAGAAAATCCTTAAAAACACTATTTGCAATCTTTTTTTTTTATTTTTGACATAGACCCGAATAGTTCCGTATATTATGTGGCGCTACTTTCGTGCACATAGCCATTGACTGATCTTGTACTCGTATTATAGCGTAAAATGTTCTCAGATTTTATTTGTCGCCCTATAACGTAATGGTATCTGTTTTCACTATAAAACGGCTTCTGTACAACAAGTAAGAATAATCTTTATAAATACCTTACGTTACGCCTATTACACGCTAGATGGCAATGTAGTTTCCAATCTTTCGTTTCCCGATTTAATTAACGGCAGGAATAAGGAATTGCTCCGCGAATTAAATTGAAACGCTAAATAAGAAAGATATACTACAAATGAAATTGTTCCCGTCCGTTTATGTAATTAGAAAGTAAGGAAAAAACAGTGAAACGCGACTGGGGCAAGGGATGAATAGGATGATAAAGCGTGCACAAATTATACCTATTAAAGTTTGTTTTAATTAAGATTTCACGAGAAAGCGAAACGTTTAGAAATGAAATTAAGTTTTTAATTATCGAAATTCTCTTTAAAATTTCAATACAAGGACACCGCAGTCATTGTAAATATCAATTGTGTGCTGTGTGCATGTCAGACGATATATATAAATATATAAAAGAGTGAAAATTTCATAAGGGGTAATTTTCCCCCTTGGCACGGCATCCCTCTGTGGTCGTTTAATAATGCATTGCCGTCCAGTTCAAGCTGATGGTTTTCTAGAAAATGAACTTCTCAATTTGTATCGCTTTAAATATTTACGCCAAAAAATATATATTTATACCCACATTCACTAGCTATATATATAATATATATATATATGTATAATATATAAAAGAACGTGTATGTTGAGGCGGTTGAAAGGTTGAAAAGTCCATAAAATTTTCACCGAAGGGGCCGATATAAATTCATATAAGTTGGCCCCCGCAGACGACGTCAGTTTAACTGAGGCGAGTTTAAATATTCACAAGCGAAATTATTTTACGATATTACGGGGTTAACGAGTTGTGAAGCTAGCGCTTCACATACACGCATTTCGTATGCCCCTTTACAAAACGCCAGAGATGAATAAATCCGTTTATTTTAAATGCTCCAATTTTATTCTTCATTAATTATTTTGACAATGATTTATTTAAAAGGGCTATCCTAAATTATCTCTCTTTAAATTGGGGAGAAATGTTGATAAATATTTTCGAAAGCTTTTCACGAATTTATATTTAATCAATATTCCAACGAATATTCATTTTATTATATTGCTAATATGGATGTAGTTATGCTTGTAATTAATATTATTCTACAATGTTAAAAAATATATAAATATTTTATGACAAATGTAGCTATATAAAAGCATAGATAGATAGATTGTAGATTCGGTGGCGCCTTGTACTTCATAGATCTATTGTACCCCACCCAGAGGCGCGTTTAGATTACTTGTGGCCCTAGGCGAAAGGCGACTGTGCGCCCTAGTCTACGGAGTGTCAATTCTCAATATGCGAGATTTTAGTAAAACCGCATAAAAAAATAAAAAATTACAGTTAGGTGCGTAATAGTAGTTTACGATAAGTGTATCGTACAACGTTTTACCTACAATATAAATTAATAACTTACTTGCATTTTTATATAAAAAGTAATAATTTGATAAATATCAAGCATGGTTTTTAATAAATTAATCAATGAAACGTAAACATTTCAATCGCGGATTTTTATGATATTTTATTACCTCCATTTGCTGTCAATGTGGTAAAGTATTTGATTACCTAACTCGTGTCAATGTCGTAATTTGTTATATTACATTGTTATTATATTTATTAACGCCTGATACATTTCTGTTGGTAACTGAAGATTTTCTTCATTGGCATATGCCAAGAACTGGATTAATTCGTCCCAAGCTAAGTCTTCATTAATTTTCATGCTCGGAAATTTTGATACATATATTTTTCCAGTCGTGTCATCATTGTAAAGAAAATTGTTTTTTTCTTTTAGAAAACATTTTGCAAATGTAGCAATAAACACTAGAACTTGTTTTGCTAAAAATAAGCTATTCGCGTTTTTCTTTTGAACCATTAGCTTTAATTCTATAAAAGTTATTTTCTGTCAAGTGACGAATATTCGTTCTATTACAATTCTTAATTAAAATTCCTGTTTTTACAGGATTTCCAATATTTTTTGTTTTTTCGTTTATAATTTGTTTCTGCATTCTTTCAGTTGGGATTTCTGGTCATAAGGCTATGCCCAATAAATTATTATGCACTTGAAGGCATCGTTCTGCCTCGTCAGCTACATTTTTAATATTTGTAATGGATTCCTTTATACATGAAGTAGATGCAGTATCTATCTTCATCTACTGCAGCTATATTTGACTCCGATGACGACGTGGAAAGGACATGAACTACATTTTTTAGGATAAATTTTCTTTGGGCAAAAGAAATGCTTCTAAAGATCTCCTATGTTGGACATTTAATTTCTTCTCCTTTTCGTTGTTTCTTTCGTCTTGTTGCACCAGATCCATAATGACGTTTCATGTGTCCTTTAGTAAAAACAGTCATGCAATTAATTCTTTTATTTAATTAAGTAATTACTTTAATTAAGGAATTTTCAATAACAATGCAGAAAATAACAACAATGCAAAGTGCCAATTTAGTCACCTCCAAATAATGTTGAATTGTATCTAAATTTAGCTTTGCGCTACCGGTGTCACACCCCGCATCTCGCTTATTGCCGACAACCGCCTAAAGTTGGTTTGACCTTACCTAGTTGGCAATTTGTGGCCGCCGAAAATCGGAGGCCCTAGGCGCGCGCCTACTGCGCCTATGCCTAAAAGAGCCACTGACCCCACCCTCTTCCTCTAAACGTTGGTTACCCATTTAAAGCACCTCCTCTAGTCCTGATTCCTTTAGGAATATCAAGATTTGGGTACGATTCAAGGACTGCAACTCCTCTGCGTTCAAGCAGAGCAGACGAACGGGGGTTTCCTCTGCTAAATAAAAGAATCTGCATCTTTCATCTTCCTCTAGGCCTCGGCTCTTAAGGTGTTTTCTCATTCTGCAGTGTTAGGACTCCTGTCACAAATCTAAGCTTGTTGCTTTTGAGTATCAGGCAAGCTTTAGTTCTTTTCTGGTTAAAAGCTCTCAACATTACTTTGGATTGTATTAGACCTGAAAGTTGTTTCCAGGTTTTCATCCATTGTTCTCTTATTTCTTCATCCAAACTTTTGTGGTTGGTGTTCATACTCATACCGCCAACGGGTTCCGGACGAATCCATAAAAGTACGAGATCCAAACACTCCTGCACCAGCACCTTTCTTTGTCTTCGAACCATCCGTATATAAATGCTTTGCATTTCAATTTACATTATTCACCGTCATTGGACGACAACACGAAACAACCGTGAGATACGACTGTCGTTAATAAGCAATTTGATGATTTCTGGATAATTATTCATGGATTTTTTGCAGAACGACTATAGAAGAACGGGCAAGACCTAACCTAACCAGACAAAACCAGTCAAGATAGGACAAGACCAAGCAGGATTAGGCAAGAACAATCAGGACCAGACAAGACCAAAGATGACTATATAGTAAAGTGACCACACGTCCCGATTTTGGCGGGACAGACCCGCTTTTTGGAGGAAAGTCCCGCGTCCCGCCGATTTTTAAAAATGTCCCGCTATTTCGAAAATATCTGCATTTCTTATTTTAAATGTACTTTAATATATAATATAGGATTTTTCCACATATTCTCATAAAATCTCCTTTTTTAATGTCAACCAATGAATATTTTAATATCCTCCAATTGAACTGTCTAATCTTCAAGATATTACAAGCAGTTATTATAAAAATTTCTGAGTTCTTTCAGAAAATCCGGTCGTTTAATGGCACCTTGTTTTGAAATTTTTATTGTGTTACATTAAAAAAAAAAGATTTTATGGGAATACGAGTAAAAATCTCTTGAATATATAATTGTGGTGTTATTGGTAAAAAGATACGTTACTTATGAAGAAATTAAATGTTACTGGTCTGTAAATGTGGAAACAGACAATAAATGGAAGGACGTATTGCTTCATTTTAAACAGAATAATATTCCTTATCAAAATATTTTGAAAATTGTAGAATACGCGAACAAATGCACGGGAAAAATGCACCGAGTATACTCGGATCAAAAATTTAACCGTGAAAGAAAATCATTTTTTTTTAATAAAAAATTTAAATTAATTCAAAATCATAATATTCAAATTATTGTTTTTTACAAATATTTTTATAGTTACCAATAATTAATAATAAAAACAATTTTTGTATATTTATACACAAGTATATGAATGTATACAATAATAGTAGTTTATGATACAAGTGTGTGAAGAAGGGCTTTTGTGCATGAGTGCATCAAATCACTAACACAATAAGGTTGGAACGGTCAGCGCCTCCGTGGAAAAAAATGCTACCTAGTAAAAGCGCATAGTGACGGGAACACTATTTGGTCGTTGTCGATGTAATCTAGGTAAACCTATATTTAATCTAGAATAGGTATATAGCCTAGAATAAGGTATGGTTAGGTTAAGTTATATTAGAACCAGATAAATATTAAAATAATGCTGATCCAGACTGCGAGGACGAGAACTTTTGATTCCAAATAAGAAAACTTAATTCAATTCTAATAACCGTCAGAAAATTTATTTTCACTGCGGCTATGTTTTTTGTTTAGTGACGCAACTGATTGCTATAGTAACAACAAATAGAAATCGTTTAATAATGAAATTCAATTTGATTTACATTGGACTTTTACGCATGATTTGGATACTTTTACACACGATTATAATAATGGCGTCCTTCACAGACAATAATGTATTTATTAATGTGTTCATTTTTGTGTGTGAGTAGTTAAAATATATATTTTTGAATTATTGGTCTGCTTTCAAAACTAAATTCTAATTCTCATTTCATCCCATATGTCCCGCTTTGTCTCAATGAAAATGTGGTCACTTTACTATATAGACAATACCAGATAAGATCACACAAGACAAGATCTAACAAGATCGGAGAAAACCAGACAATTCCATATAAGACCAGACCAAACATGACCAGATAAGTCCACACTAAACCAGACAAGCTCATACCAGACCAAAAAAGATCCGATAAAATCAGGCAGGACCTGGCAATATCAGACAAAATCAGACCAGAACAGACCAAACCGGACAAGACCGAACAAGACCAGACAAGATCAGAAAAGGCCAGACAGTATGAGATAAGGCCAGACAAGACCAAACCAGACCAGACCAGGCAAGACCAGTCAAGACCAAGACATCACCTGACTAGACCATACAAGACCAGACAGTGCCAGACAATACTAGACAAGACTAGGCCAGAATAACCCACGAACAATTTTGTTTTTTAACGGATTGTAAAATAAACAATATCCCACGAACTATTTTGTTTTCTAACGGATGGTTTCTAAAGGATAATAAACAATATCTCAAGAACTATTTTCTTATGTACACGCCAATCCCAATCCCTTGGGACTGAAACTTTTGTTCTATAGGGGGATACGAATACATTCACGTCCTATTCAGAAAGCTATCACAGGGTTGAGATAGTACGAGTCAGAGTATTTTATATAATATATTTTGAATATCCGCCTTATAATTTTGGAAATGGATTTATAGTCAACATATCGTGGTACACGCGATTCAAAGCGTTCAAAAACTGAGTGGAGTGATACTTATACATGTGGTGACGAAGAAATTTTTTTTCACCTATTGACGTGGATAGTTCGAGTCATGGTAGTGAAGGAGAAAACGAATCAAATAATGACATTGATGAAGAAACTTTTGTAGGAGATTTGCGTTGGCAAAATTGCCATATGTTCATTCCCACATGAAAATTCTGGCTATCTCGGGAGCGCTTGAAATAAAAAAATGAAGATAATGAGTACGAGCACTTTTTAAAATATTTTAATGAGCATATGATGACAATAATTGTCGACGAAACTAATAGATATCACGAGTACAGTGCTGAAAACGATCCTACTACAAAACGCAAACCATAGGCGCCCACTAATGTGAATGAAATGCATAGATTTTTAGCAATCATTATGTCGATGCCACATAAAACAAACATAAAATTGACTATTAGTCAACATACCCTATTAGTGCCAATATTTTTTTTAAAAACAACTACATGACAAAAGACAGATTTACACAACTGTTGCGTTATATACATTTCGATGATAATAACAACCCTCCGCCCCCGAACAGCAATGATAAATTGTGGAAAACAGGAACAATATTTGAAGAATGGAACGGAAAATGTTAGATGTGAATTAATAAATGTTAGATGAATCGTTAGATGTTTCAGGTGCGGTAATAAAAAAAGGAATGATGAACTATATGAACAAAAAGGGCATTTGTTATATACAGTCAATTTATATACCAGCCCTAAGCTGGAAATTTACTTGGATCAGCAGAATACCGGTTTAAGTGGTACAGTAAAAAAATCTTACATTTTACAAAATTTTTAGATCGCTTGACACACGGAACATGTGAACGCAAAAAAGTCGGAAATATAATGGCTCTCATGTGGAAAGACAAACGTGATGCGTAAATGCTTTCACTTGGATCATTGGATGATTGAACGGGCGGACATATTTGGAAACCAGATTGTGTAATATATATATGACATGCAATTAGCTGCATTGGAGTGTGTCCGAAAATCAATCAGGTTATTATCAATTATCAACTTTTCATCTGGTTGAACATGTTCCTTGCAAAAATAGGAAGAACTTCAATACGCTTGAACATGAAAAGTCGTGCATCAAATTTTTGAGAAACATGCAGCTCGACGGCGGCTAGACCGGGGAGACAAAGTATGGAAGTAATGTGTCGATTAGATGCAGCGAATTTCATGGAGAGACATTCCCCTGCAAATTTTCCACCTACTGGTAGTAGACAAAAGGGACAAAGAATTTGCCATATATGTGCAAATACTGAATTAGGTGAGAAGCGGAAGTGTGTTGAATTTGGTGTGCTGAGTGTAAAGTAGGACTAATTGTAAGTGAATGTTACAAAATTTATCACACCAGGAAATATTTTTGAAAAGTTACATAATTTGACTTCAATTTGATATGTCGTTATTATAAACTTATTTAGGTTTACTTATTACTTTGTTTACTTATAGGAGATGTTTTGTACAAGAATGTTTTATTATATATTTTTTTTTGACAAAACTTTTCGTTTGTTCTATGTATTGTATTGTGTTATAGTTGAATAATGTAATCAAATTTATAATTTTCTTTTAATTGACCCCTATCTAAAAAAAACTTGCTTATAAACAAGGGTACAAAAACTAATTTAGTAATTTAATACAATTTCAACTAGCAAGCCCGGCAGACGTTGTACTGTTCTGAAAATCCACGAATAAAAAATCCACGAATCTGAGCACAGCGCTACCTCCTGGGCCCAATTGTAAATCCAATGTCATACTGTGTCTTAAGCTTACCTACTAACCTACTTGGTTCAATTGTGAATCTAAACCATCCAAGGACCGACTCATACACATGTAACAAATTTCATCAAAATCGGTCCAGCAAAGCCTGTCATACGATGTGCTAACCTTACCTGCTAACCTAACCTACCGGGTTAAATTGTGGATCTAAACCACCCACGCAAATACATACAACAAATGTCATCAAAATCGGTCAATCAAGCAGAACCTGGCATACAATGTCCTAACCTTATCTACTAATCTAACCTAACCTAGTGGGATCAATTTTGAATCTAAATCATCCGGGGACCTACCCAAGCACATTGTAACAGATAAAAATACTTCATATTATAAAAATATTTTGTTTCTTTTGCCAATTTCTTTAATCGATTTATCTAAAATTTAAAACAATCTTCTAATATTGACATAGTAAGTTTACTATGAATTGAAAAATTCATTATGTTTTTACCTCTAACTTTTGTGAAAATATTATTTAACTTGTCAGGTTATATAAATCTACATATTTTACACGACTCGAGGTTCGATAGTCGAAGGTAATTTTGAAGTGGATTACATACATTTTTCAGCAGACTTTGTTTTGTAGTCGTGTGTTGTTTGTTTGTTTTTTTGATATTTTCTTACTTGTGCTTAATAGGTTTTAGTTTTGGATTTTGTTATGTTGTTATTTTATTGTTAAAGGTTATTTGTTGGAGTTTTAGATGTTTCCATTTGTTGTCAGCTTTATAGTTTGTAGTGCGTTGGACTGTTTCTTTTTCGTGTTGTATCATGTTGTCAAATGCTTTTTCGTGTAAGTTTCCCTAGATGGTCTATGATTGGTGGTCATTCTGGAGGTCTTTATGCAGTTGCTCGTGTGTTATGTACCATAGCGAGTCTGTGATTTATTTCAGTATTTTGTTTTGTATGATTTATAGTCTATTGATTATGTGTCTACTGACTTGGCACCAGTAGTTGCGACAGAACGTCATTATTGGTCGTATTACTACGTTGTGTAATTTCATTTTATATTGCTGGTTTAGTTTGCTTTTTTGGTTGATCAGGGGATAAACGTAGCTTGATTTTTAATTGAATTAATTATTTTTTTCTCACAACGTAATCCACGTGTTTTGGCAATGTCAGTTATTTGTCCAAGATAATTCCTAGATATTTGAACTGGTTTTCCCATTTTATACCAATATTATTAATCTTAATATGCTTGGTTTTATTTTCTTCTTGTGATATTTTGCTTTGTTTTTTTCGGCGTTTACCTGCATTTTACAGGTATTACACCAGCGATTTAATTTATCTAAATGGATTTGTAACGTCTCGGTGATGGTGTACACTAAGATTCCACTAGTGAATATAGCAGTGTCTATCTGCATATAGTGAAATTTTGTAATTTCCAATTTAGGTATATCAGCGGTCGAAAAGTTTGATTATACCTAACGGAAACTTGAAGTTATTCATTTTATATATTAAACCATCGTGCCATTCGTGCACCTTGTCGAAAGCCTTTGAGACGACTAAAAATACTACTTCATCAGTTAATCTTCTTAACTAGCAAATCGACTCAATCCTTTCACAACTTTTGAATCTAATGCAATCGATTCCAGATAAGTCCCCAACTACAGACAGATAACTCACCTCCCCACTAAAGATGTTAGTTTAAATTCAATCTCATAAACTTGTAATCCACTTGCAAATGAACTTCTTTTGAACAACAGTCAAAACTCCTCCTGTAAAGTGTATTATCACAAGTCATATAATATTTTCACAAAAATTCAAGACTGGCTTGAAATTTTGACTTAAGGTTTCCTATGGCTGTATTACCACATAACTTGGGCAACGCAATTTCAATATCGCTGAGTTAACATAAAAAAAAAACGGCCAAGTGCGAGTTGAGACTCGCGCACTGAGGGTTCCGTACAAACTTGTGAGTAAGTTAACTTTTTTTTGTGGAGGACGTAGCAAGCACATTCAGTTAACTTGACCAGTGGCCCTCCTGAAATCACGACCATCTTAGTTCCGCTGCAAGCATAACCTAAAGATGTCGCTGTCGTACGATGGAATTCTACCCTATATTTTATTACCATACGTTCCCCATTCACTATGAGTGTTTAAGGGTTCTGGAACTTCACTATTTGTTTTTACTGCTCAATTTTGCCTGTATACCTATATACTGTTTACCTGCATAAAGGTATACAGGGTATTTTTTTTTAAATAACGCGAATATTTTTAAACTTATAAAAAGAAAACTTTATTTTAGTATGACACTTATTCACTAATTTATATTAATTTCTAACTATTCCTAGATGTAATATAAACTAATATATTAACTATTTCTAGATCAATTTCGATACTCTTAACATTCAGTTGTTCAATTGACTGCTTTGGGGCCATTTACTACAAAAAAAATAATATAATATATACAGGATGTTATCCTTATCCTTATATATTATGTACTTGAGTATGTCGCATGTCGGTTATAAACAAGCAAAATTTAGACACAATATATACCCTGTATATATTATGTATATAGAAAGTACGTGATGAAATGCATAACGAATATAAACAAAGAAAATTCAGAATAAACAGTTTGGTGCCAACACATACTTTTTAACCTTCGGACCTTACCGATAAAGACCTAACTGTATGCAACCCATTTGCTTCTGGAGCCTGACTATACCACTTCGACAAGTTTCTAATAGTAAATTCACATTTTTCTTGTAATTAAACTACATATTTACGGTTTTTAGATTTTTCCCTTTACATGTGCTGTAAGACACCGCTTCTTGCCAAATTTCATGATTCTAGGTCAACGGGAAGTACCCTATAGGTTTTGATTCCCTTGTGAAATCGCAAAATATGCGACATAAACGGTCATATCTTTTGATCGCGTTGACTTACAAGTTCGATTTTTCACAGCCAAAAGAGACCACAGACCCGAGTATTTCAGGAAAATTTCAACTTGTTACATCTACGCGTTCCTGAGAAAAATGGTCTTGACAGACAGACAGACATACAGACAGACAGACGGACAACAAAGTGATAGTGACCCTATAAGGGTTCCGTTTTCGGTACGGAACCCTAAAAACAATCAAATAAATAAAATAAAGACAATCCAAAACCTCAATATTAGAAAAATTACGTGAAAGTGATAGACATTTTCTTTCATTACGAAATAAAAATTAAAGAAAACGTTTTAAAATGAGTGTAATTTCTTGTTATACCGGAGACTGATCCTAATCCTCACCACCGGAGACAATTGAAAAAGAAAATACTTTTTCTTCCTTCTTCTTTTGGTCATATTTTTTATGGCCCCTGGATCCCAAACTTGTAAGTTATGTCCCCTCGCATGAGTAATAAAAAATATTATCGGCAACACTGGCGGTATTGTCAATGGCCCTCTCGAGTGATTGTGCGCACTCACTTCATTCGTGCGCCTAGTTTCGCTCTCGTGACCAATTGACAACTAACCGTCCTAGTTGCAAAATATACTATTATTTCATTTTGCCTTCAGTCATGTTTAATTCCTAGGATACGGATCAATAAAACAGTGGTTTATTCACTAGTGAAATAAGTTTTATATTTATGAAATAAAAGTATCCATGACAACGCATCAAAATGGCTCCGTAAACTTAACCCTAAATGTTGACTTTGCTGGTGTTCATTTTTTGATCCCCAATCACAAAACTTATTATACATTTTTTTTGTACAAATCTCTTGATTTTGCGGGAGATGTTTCTAAAAAAGTAACTAAATGTTACATTGTTATTTTTTAATTTACTATCAAGTGAGAGTTGAAATTATAAATAAATATCATTAAAATTCAACTAGAATTTGTTTTCGCACGACACAATCACAATCTAAAAGAATATAATTTTTAATTTAATACTGAAATAAATCAAACGGATGTATAAAAGATTTTTCCTCGAGCCAGTTCCAAAGACATTCAATAAAATTACCATCGCAATAAATCCTTGCCCCTAAATAATACATCGCATCAGCATCATTAACCGAACGCAGGCCAACAAATAATCGCTTAATGAAGCCATACTGCGCCATTACACATTCTCATATTCCTCACACATGTCCATTTGATTCCTCAAAATATCCTAATCAAGTATTTTTAGCTAATAAAAAATATATACGCAACCGTTTACATTACAAGAGAAGCATTCATAATAATTATAAACCATCGATTTTAGAATACTGAATTCGTTTAATAAAATATGAATGGAATTTAATTAAATTATTAAATGTACGCACGCATACAAGAGCCTTCTCCTACCTGCTCGAAATATGTTTTGTTTTCTTTAAATATATGTAATATGTATATATTTTTTGCTAACCATGTCAGTATTATTAATTAAATTTGATAGAAACAATCCAACAATCAAAAGTGCAATAATTAATCTATACGAGCAAGCCCTGTGATCATTATTTAGATTTAATTACTAAATTAATACCGGCGATTAATTAATCTAATTAAATTATATATTAATTTCGCGGAATCGCGGCGGGACGGAGGGACGACCAGTCTGGCTTAATTGGATTTTTCATTTACTGAAAATTTGCTAAATATTAATATTTAATGCGATCAATGTAAATGGAGTACGGGATATGTTCTATGTGTATGGTGTAGCACTCTCGCAAATTAAATGTCATTCATATATAGGGCCTATTCCCGGAGCTGCAAAACTTGAAATTCTCAAAGTCTTTACTTCGAATTTTACGACGCAGAAAAATTAGTAGATTGAAATTTAATTTTACTGTTTCTTTTTCAGTAAAACTTTTTTCATAAATATTTCAATATGAGTGAGCGTGAGCATATACTGAATTTTTTTTTTCTAAATGAATATTGAATAAAGACGACAATCAAGTCAGGCCAGGTTTGAAACATTTATATTGAAATATTATTGAGTTACATTTTAAAATTATTTTTTTTATTTAGTTTCATTATTTAGTATATTTAGTTGTTATACACCAAGGTTAGTCCTCTCCTTTATTCATTTTTGTTCCTATATGTTTAACCAATCATTGTTCTTTAGTCTTCAAATACAGGGCAGTTCCTTTCGGAACTGGAGTAGGTGTCTCAAAATGTGTCCGATAAAACCTAGAGACATCTACAAAACGACTGTGTTTTTTGGTGGATACTATTAGTTGTTATTCGTTATTAATTATAGTTTCGGATAAATCTTCGGACCCGATTTTTTTATTGAAAACATGTTTTGTTGCAAAAGATTACTGATTAGTTTAAATATGAAATGGTGGCCGAAAGATAAGATGTATTAAAAAATCTATAGTCTATTAAAAATTTGTATTATCGTATGGTTCTTGTACTTGGACAGTTAATAACTCAGAAAAAGTCCCCAAAGATTAAATAAAGTTTAATACATTTACTTAATATATCAAAAGAGGAGTTTATGATCCGCATGTGCTTCATGTTATAACCTATGGACGGGTGTAAACACCACACTGATAGTATTATTCACATAAGAAGCGATATCAGAAAGTATAATGGAATAAAGCTAAGCTTTATTGGGAAACAATAAATACAAACAGTCTGACTTCATTGTAGATGCAATGAGATCATATCTCACAACAGCAACGGAACTGCTGCTGGAACTAACTCTTGATATCTAATAGAGGAAGAGATATTCGGCAAAGAAGTTAGAAAAGGGTCATCACAGGGAGAATAATCGAGAAAAACGAAATAACGTCATGATAAAAATCCCGTAGCTGAAACATGGCAGGGTATGATAGAAGGACATTGTACACAATATAGAGCAGTAAAGTCAAGTTATGGATATACATAATACTACATAGATCAAAGAGCTTTTAAGTTGAATACAGATGGCTCGAAATAGGATAGTACCGACACAGTTCAAGGCCGACAGGAAATATCGAGTTTTGCAGTCATAAAAGCAATAAGCTCCTATACCCTCAAATCTTTTAATTTGAAAAGTGGTTCGGGGGAAGCTCACACTTAACCCCCTATTCCACTTTGAACAGGATTCGAACCCGGGTCTCCCGCATATGATGTTGTGTATGTTGTGAACTACACTACCGACGAGGACATACCCTCAAATCTAAAATGGGTTAGGGTCTGTATGGAGACTGAGCAATTTGGCAAAGAAAAAAACTTACAAAAGACCCACTACAGGGTGCCAGCACACATCGATAGAGGAAAGTGAAGAGGTCAATGCCTAGCAAATAGGGGATTTGCACGGTCCGGAACGTTTTGTGAGGGAATGAAACATTCCCGCAGAAGATACATAACTAAGTAGAAATAGATAAAATATTAGAAATTTTGGGAAATAGCAACCAGAAAAGGTCTAGAGCTTGCATTCGCAGTACACTTTCGCATTCGCAGAGTCATCATCATAAATACAATATGTCATCTATCACAACTTAATCTATCATCTATATTAATCTATTATCTATCACAACATAATTCAACACTAAGCAGACGATCAGCTGGAAGGTTAACAAATAAGCCTTCGATATAAATAAAAATTTATCTGAAAAGCTAAATGTTTTAAATACATATGTAATCTTCTAAGCTACCCGCGTCCTGAATTTTCACGAAACTGAATGTATATTTTATTGTATGGGAATAAGAAAATATATCGTCTTCATGAATTATGCTATTTATAAGGAATAAATAACAATAATTGATTATAAACAAAGGAAACTAACATATTACAATATTATTTATCCGCTTGCCATTTTTTGCATGAATCGCATGCAATAACAATGGTCAATATGTTAAACAACATAATGCGGCAGTTGGCATAATAAACATAATAAAACAGTATGCAAACGCATACTGTTTTATGCCAACTGCCGCAGATGATTCTTGCTACTGATAATTTTCTACCACAGATAAAGCTTCTCGCTCGTATTTTGACAGGCGGCTGCACTTCACTCCCTCCTTCTGGTCTCTTGAATATTATCAAGAAACATTTTATATCAATTGGCACCATGACTCCATCACTTGGCACGTTCAGAAATACGCGGCTTCATCAAAGCTAGGGAAACCACTTTTAAAAATTATATTCTGTGCTTGTAAGCTGCAGCAATATTAGTAGCACTACAAGTAGTGCAAATCTTTCTAATTACAATACAAAGTTTATATGTATTTTTTTAACTATATACATGTATATAAATTTATGGAAGTGTCCAACCAGTTTTTATAAGAACCTGTCATGTTTTCTGTTAGCTTTTTGCCATCTTTTCTTGAAATCAGCTACAAAAAATGAAATCTTTTTATCAAGATCCAGAAGTAGGTCTTTAGGACACTTTGTACGTGTTTCAACGATTTTTTTTTCATAAATTTTACTTTACTTTGGTTATGCACTGTCAGCAGTTAGACCAAATCCGTGAAAAACACGTCTGCCGCCGATGCAGATATCTTGACCACCTCACATCGTTTTGCTATATAAACATTCAAGGATAACGTTGAAAGTATAAAAAAACTATCTGTTTAAACAGAACATTGATATCACTAACCATTCTTCCACAACAAATTCGTGAAAACTTGGTATTCTTTTACGCTCTAAACAAGCATTATCTCTAATTGACGCAAACATGCTCAGCTTTTTCTGTCAAATTAATCGTGAAAAACTAATCCACAAACAAAAAAATACAACTGCAAACATGATATGCACTGATGTCAACTAAATTCGTACAAATAAACTTTACACCTTTTTATTGTAATTTTCAATTACCCGTCTTTATTAACTAATATTATAACATATTACTAAACATCATACAATTAAAATTTAAATATATATATATATATTGTAACCCAAAACCGTAAATCCCTCACCTACTGGTAAGGACGTCATACTGGTAAAACTATTAAATCTGAGCCGCGATGGTTACTTCTGAAATGAACTTTAGCTTCAGCAGTTTCAGGCAAGTCTAGTCGCTGAAAACAAATTCTAAATTGCGGCTGCTCGATAGCATGCGGTAACATCTTGAAACAGGATTACCCGTGTCGTGTGTACACATGTATACGCTCGCCGAGATCTGCAATGATTTTTCGCAAACCTTATGGACGTGTTAATTCTTGTTATGTACATATATATAGTTTTAAAAAATTACATATTACACTTTGTATTATTATTTACAAACGTTGTATTTATCAATTAATATTCAAAACTTAGTTAAAATAATATTTGCCAACAATTCATACATTTGACCCCACTGTGCAGTGTGTGAACTGAAATATCACATGATGACACAACTTTCACTTCTTTTTCTTCTCTTCCCAAAATCTCTTCATCCTTTGACTGTGCTCCTGTTTCCTTTGTTCTGTTCACAATGTTCCTTCCTACCTTCTTCCTTTCTCTTACTAAAAATTTGGCATTCTTAATTTTGCTTCTGAATATTTTTCTGTCTCCTATCATTTGCTGATTGACCCCCAATTGCTTTAAGTCATCTTCTATTTCATGAAACCAATTTGTTTTTCTACTTGAACTGTTTACTACATCAATGACTTTTTTGTAAGTCGTTTATTGTTCATTCTCTGCTTGTGCCCATAATTTGTATATGAGCCGTTTATTTTGAAAGTGGCCTAAGTCCATTTTTCAAAAATATTGAGTTACTTACCTTAATAGTTAGATTTTTACTTGATCTTTTTATACTCAAGTAACTTGTTACTAATATATTTAAAATCATTAAGATTTTGTAACATAAAAATTTGCTGGGTTAATGAAGTGAAAAAGTTTATTTTGAAAGTGGCGTAAGTCCCACTGATTGTGAGAGAGTTTCAAACCGATATGGAAAATATGCAATTAAAGGTTATATGATTTCGTAAGCTTTATGTTTAATTATTAATGTAGCAGTTGAATTATCAATGTGCAATGAATTTATTATAAACAATTTAATTTTAAATTTCAGTTTCGATTTGCTAATGGATTCATATGGGTCTCCTGATATACCATTGTACTATTCAGTAATTCGTTGATAATTTGTTTATAACAAATTCAATTGCAAAAAAAACCTGTAATAGAATATGAATATATCAAAATATCCCAAGAGAAAACTTATGCATCTTCGAATAATAATTTCAATCTAAAAAAAAAACTACAAAAAAAATACGACACCACTCACAAACCTCAAATACATAGAATTTTGGTATACCACCTGCCCACAATAATTATTTTATATCCCTCCCGCATGCACAAACTGGAGAAGACTGAATAATAATTAATAAAAGAATATTAATATTAGGGAAAACATTATTTAACAACCGTTGTTTATCATTCTTGATTTTATAATATAAATGTGTATACATTTATCTTTATTTCAAGGAAAATTTATTTTATGTATGGATGGACTTGTGCTTTCTTAAGAATTTGAAAAGTGATTTCATTGATTTTGAAAGTGGCCCAAGTCCATTTACAGCCGTGAAAAACATATTATTTCTTAAATAACGTTAAATATGTTAATTGGGGTGATATATTTGACACCCTTAGAAACACCAAAACATTATTCTACTATGTTATCTGTTACCCATATTTTTAAATTTTACCCAATGCAAACCCTTCAATATCTCGATTCGAACATAAATGGAGTTAGGTTACTTTCAAAATAAACGGCTCATATATGTATATATATATATATATATATATATATATATATATATATATATATATATATCTTCCGAATCGGACCACACCGTAATTCGTCAGCATTTCTTGAAGTTTTGGTGTACTTTTTACACAAGCGCGGGTAATTAAATGTCAAAAACATAAAAACTTCTTCTATGAATTGTCTACATATATATGTCCGTCATATGTCTTGTGTATATGTACGTCATGTGTTTTTTTTTGACAATTTGTAATTAAATTTTTTTGCGAATTAACCAATTTATAAGAAACAGAAATTTGGCATAAGCAGAGAAATGCTAATTGAATTATTGAAACAATTTTTTCCAAATTTTTTTCTATCAATTTTATTGAAAAATTTCCTTTAGAAAAAAAAAATGGAAAATTAGAGAAAAAAGACGGAAACTTTTCATTTATTGTATATTTTCCTTTTCTTGACAATTTTCAGATCCCTTGCAAATCTTCCATTATTAGTTATTTCCCTCCTTACTATAAATTATCTATTCTCGGTCCAATTTTGTTTGCTAATTTTGGCTAATATAATGATAAAAATCCGCGAATTAATTAATACTTCTTCCAAATTTCCACGGAAAAAAAATATTAAACAACTCAAAAACCATATTTTTGTGTCAATGTAAATTAGTCTTCACTTTAAGCATTCTAATAGTATATTTTGTAACTAGGGTGGTAAGAAATTGGTCGCACATTCGCTCGAAACAATATTTTTTATTACTCATGCGAGGGGATGTATCTTACAAGTTTGGGATCCAGGGGCCATACAAAAAATGGAATCAAAAAATGAAGAATATGCTTTTACAAATGTCTCCGGTGGTGTGGATTCGTCATAAGAACTCTCCTCAGTCTCCCGTATCACCATGGAATTTACACTCAATTTAAAACGTTTTCTTTAATTTTTACTATTATTTTGTAATGAAAAAAATTTCTGACATTTTCACGTCAATTTTTTAATATCGAAGTCTTGATTGTCCTAATTTAATTTATTTATATATATATATATATATATATATATATATATATATATATATATATATATATATATATATATATATATATATATATATATATATATATATATATATATTTTAATAACCTAGCGATATTGAATTTGCTTGCGTTACCCAGGTTATGTGGAAATACAACGAGAGGTGGCACTTCTCGTATTAAAAAACGTACGTCAAGAAGTAAGTACTGTTCGCGCATGAGTAATAAAAAATATATTTCGTTTGTTTTTTATATGCATTCTTCGATAGAACCGACCGGCGCCATAGCCCACCGACTCCATTATTTTGCCGCAGGTACAACACACGTCCAATCTATATTATTTATTTTAAGCTATTTGTATCGTCACTAGGAGAATATGAGTACCAACAGTATACACATTTTCTAGGTATGTTCTATAAATTCGTATGTGTTGGAGTCAATGTAATATATTTTAAGAAAAAACTGAAATCAAATTCTATTAATATAAGAATTTATTATGGATCCTATGTTAGAAAATCAATTATGTAAGAAAGCATTTTCAATTTTGAACATTCAAAGCATTCAACATTCTTCATTCGAGTAGACCTACTTTGGACCACGCTTGTTCAACTGTTGGGCTTTGATCTTTGCCCAGTATTGTTGCATCTTCAGCTGGTGTAACTCCTTTCTCTATTCGGTCCAGGGGGTACCTTTCCTTCGGGGTTTTTCTTGAAAACCACGGACTTTCTTCAGGGTGCGTCTCATAGACTGTCTGTTTTGAAAATCTGTTATTGTCAGTTCTTTAATATCCTATTTGGTTTACCTAAGTGGTGGGAACCATCTTGTTTTGCCAGAAGGTGAACAGACGGTTGGTTAGTCGGTTTGGAGACAATCTTGTAACGTGGCTATAGAAAGCTACCCTCTTCTTTTCCTTGCACAGTCAGAGAGCATCGCAATATGTTCGTAGAGCTCAGAGTTATGCCGTCCTCGGAATTCCCCATCTTCCTTTGCCGGGCCTAGGATCTTCCTGAGGATTCTGCTCTCTCTTATTTCCAAGTTCTCTACCAGACCTCTTCGGTTCAAGGAAAGACACTCCATGGCATATACGGCTTCTGGTCGTGAGGCTTATGTGTAGTACTTAAGTTTCAGGTTGCGTGACAGACATTTCTTATTGTAAGTGTTCTTAGTCAGTCGATAGGCTAGTTCTAACTTGTTGACTCTCCTGGATAATGATGCTCTTTCCGATAAGTTAGGTTCAATCCATTCGCCGAGATACTTAAATTTCTCAGTCCTCTTGATGTTTCCCTGCTCTAGTAACATCTCTCTGCTTGCTTCTCTGATGTTGGTGAACAATTCTGTTTTTTCCAGCGACACTTGAAGACCCACTTTAGCAGACTGTTTTCTAAGGCAATTTAGCTGCATTGTTGCCATCTCAAGAGAATCAGCAAACAGTGCCATGTACATCTGCAAAGGCCAGGCACTCTACAAGCAGTCCATGGTTTTTACGTCCCAGGTAGATACAACTCTGAGCACCCAAATTGATCAGTTCCTTGCGGCATTCTCTCATAACCTTTTCAAGGACACAGTTGAAGTTGAAGTGGGGAAACTCTATCTCCTCTCTCCAGTTTTTATTTCGATGCTTTCTGAAATGTCGCCTCTAAATTTAACCCTGGAATGGGTGTTGGTCAAAGTTTCTAGGATGAGTCTGCGGGTTTTGTTGCCTAGCCCTAGCACCTGGAGTACTTTGTTAGGCGTTTCCCTATCAATGGAATCGTAGGTCTTCCTAAAATCAACAAATGTGACGACCACCTTGCGGTTTTTCATCTTGGATTATGCAAGTACAGTTTTAAGATTGAGGATCTGTTCAACACAGAATCCGGTCTTCCTGAAGCCCCCTAGTATATTCGCAGTTGACTATGCAGCTGATTTTCTGCCCTTGTTTGTAACGCCTTCAAGAGAATCTTGTAGGTTTCCGGGACGGGGGAAATTCCACGGTAGTTGTTTAGATCAGTGAAATCTCCCTTTTTGTGAAGCGGATGGATTAGAGCAGATTTCGGGTGGTAATTTATCTGTTTCCCAGATGTCCTGGATGATCTCGGTTAGCTTGCGCACGGTACTGTTTCCAGCGCCTTTCCACAGTTCCGCTAAGATAGAGTCCTCAAAAGCTGTCTTATTATTCTTAAGAAGTTGAATGATCTGGCAAACTTCTTCCAATGAAGGGGACAGCGAGTCCGGTTTGGTGTGGTTTGTTTATGGTCGAAGTCATCGCTGGGTGGGTCACAAATGAGCAGATTTTACTGTACTAAGTACTGAGCCAAAAGGTGGCAGTTGTCCTTGTCGTTATAAGCCAGTTTGCCTTGTGAGTCTCTGAAGTGGAGGTTTCGCGGAGCGTATTTTCTGAGTGTCTGCTTGAAGGTTCCAAAGAAATCTCTGGAGATATTCTTAGCAAAGCTCTCTTCGATTTGGGTTAGTTGATTTTGTGTGAAGGTTCGTTTGGTTCCTCGAATTATCCTGGCTATAACCTTTCTTTGTTCCAAAAATTTATGCCAATTTTCCTTGGTCTTTTAAGAACTCCACTTCACCAGGCTGTCTTTAGGCTATTACATTGTCATAGTCTCCAGTCCAGCACGGATGCTTCCTTCTTCTAGCGAGAGGGGCAAGTTCATTGGCCGCCTTGACAAGAGTGCAGTGTACCCAATCTATTGTTCATTTTTGATATGGTTTTATTTTCAACAATTTTGTTCAAACTAGTTACGTTGGCTGCAGCATGATCAGCTTCTTTATCAGGTTTTTCCGACCGTAATTTCCAAGAACAATAAAATTAAATTTTTGAATTTTCAAAAAATATTATTTATTTCACTTATTTTATTGTGAAATATCCTAGTTTCATCATGGGTGTTTAATATATACGTATATACAAAACAAAGATTATTGATTCCTTTATATTTTTTGTACTATAACTTGAAGATGTCATTTAACAATCATTGATATATTACTCACTGCTGAGACAAAATACAATATAAATAATCCTTTACAAAGCAACGAAACTCTTTTCGACAATGAATATTCCTCGGGAATATTAATTGTCGATGAATATTCCTCGGGGAGGTGTACCATTACAAAGCCAATCAAATATAAACGCGGTTCATCTTTCGTAACGATTTTTTTTTTCAAGAAAATCTTTAACAAACTAACATTTTATTGACACCTGTCGTGCGGCGTATATGGTGTTCTAGATGTATCTGTTTTGTGAATTGAATCTCCTACGAGTACATTTTCTCACTTTTGGATTTAACGTCTATTCGCATATTCAGTAGATAATATAGACGCTAGATAATATACACGCTAAACTCAAATGGAGATGGGCTGGCAACGTGGGTCGAATGAATGTCGAAAGATGGACGAAGAAAATATTAGAGTGGAGACCAAGAGCCGATAAACGTAGCAGAGGAATACCACCGACACGTTGGAACGATGACCTAAAACGGATTGCAAACAACTGAATCCACGAAACTAAATACAGAAGACGATGGAGGAGGCCTATGTCCAACAGTAGACAGAACGGGCTGGTTGATGATGATAGACGCTAGGGTAAGACTTAAGAATATTTACTGGATCTCATGCTGTATAGATTTCGAGTAGGTTTCTTTAAGGTAAATTATCAGGTAACATAGGTATATCACCAGGAATGAATGTGTTAATTTTACATTTGTATCCTGCCACAAATGCACCCGACATCGCTTCTCAGCGTTTACACCTCAAGACAAGTAGACTACAGGAACAAAGGCTGCAGGAGCAACTGCAATAATTTATGAAGAATTTGTTACAAAGTGTTTGAACTAGTTCCAAATTATTTTTGAATCGTGTCGAATTGATGTTAAGGAAGATTCGGACAAGCTGTGCCTCACAGAGACCGGTGCAGATCGGTTTCAAACCTCTTTCGTAGCCCTCTGTCGGGCGTGGTCCGATCAAATCGACACAGCAATAACATTTTGCGTTGCCCATTTTCCCGCAAAGTGCGCCGGATACCCATATCTTCAATAGTTTACTAACTCTTTGTTTGAATTTACCCCACACGGCAATTTACCACACAACCTGCCTCTCACTTTCGAGGTCATAAAGAGTCCATAAAGGTTGCACGTAGTTTTATTATATTATTTTCTTTATTTATTATATTTTTCCGAAATAGTATTTTCATTTATGTTTTCACTAAAATTGTTAAGAAGTCCTTCGGGGCAAATATGACTACAAATTAACAATATACCACGAACTATTTATTTTCGTACCGGAGTTTTTACAATCGGATTACATAATAAACACTATCTCAGGAACTATTTAATTCCGATTTTTGCAATCGAATTATACTGCATATGTAAGGTTATTTTTTTGATATAGGTACATCAGTAGGTAGGTGAGGAATTTTTTAAATCGATTAGAATAAATCTTATGATCAATTTTCGAAAGTGATCCGCTTTGGAACACCGTGCTAGGCAGTATCCGATGCGCGCCTGACGGTGGGTTAAAATTCAGGCCCTATGTGGCATTGTGGTCTTCATGCGAGATAATTTAGAACTAAAATTTACATTAATTTTCATATGGTTGCCGCAATCGATGACTGATGTGCATAAAACGGTTTAACCCTTGATTAGTATAAGTTTATCATTTAGACTTATCGAAAAACTGTCATTTTCAGTTTTCGTAAAGACAATGATAATTAAATTGTACTGTAAGAACGTTCCGTCAAAATAAGATAGCTTCTATCCGTCCTGTCAAAAGTTTCTCTTATCTTTATTTTATTTATTTATTTTTAATACTATATATCTTATACTCCTGCGTTGAACAGAACTCATTATTTAGAAATATGCTCTAATTATATGAAAAATGACGTACTAATTTCATATTCGAGGATGGTGGGATTCCAAGCGTAGGAGAATAAAATATCGCTGCCTGTTTTTCGACAAGATGCCATTTCGAATGAATTTTGTAATTGTTCAAGTATTGCCATTAATCAGTTAGAATGTCGTGGACAATATTCCTCTTTTTCTGTGAGTGTGTATTGTGGACAGAGGTGTCATTGGTAGAAGCGATTTATTGTCTATACAATAGATAGACAACTACCATGGCATAATTGCGAAATCCCTGACTTTAATTCCTACTGTAATTTTTTCACACATTCACACTCAATTTTCAAAAAGGATTTTGGAAATATTTTAAAGATCCATTTGTGCAACGCGAAATTACCTTGTCCAAATTGCTTTTCTATTCTGACTCATATTACAATCCATATTTTTAAACAAATTAATATATTAGTATGACTTTCGCTCCATTTACAAAAAAATATATTTGTAAGATTTATAAAACATTTACGTTTCTAGAGTTTAAAACTTCGTACCAATAGAAGGTCTTTCTATTTGGTGTCCAGAAAGTTGTTCAAAAGAATTTTGTTCCATAGAAAAATGTTCCGATGGTAACTGTTCTAAAGGAAACTTGTTGAAAAAAATAGACATTTGATATATGAAATATTTTATTAAATGAAAATACTGCGAGGGTTACAGGTTGGCTCCAACTCTTTAATAGCTCATAAAAGTTGTATATAACATAGCACGGTATTGTTTAGTAGGCAGTACATGAACTAATGGCAGGGTAGCCCGACTGGGAAAATAGCGAGGCATGCCGAAAGATCTATTCGGGATTAATAAGGCTAACAACCTTATTCAGCCATAGTTAGGAAAACCTATGTTAGGCCAATCTTTGAAAATACTAACTTCCACCTAATAATGCCTTTAGAACTGTTTCCAAATTGTGGCAAGCCTCATTCAAAACTCCTAATTGGGAAGGCTCAACTTAGGAAAACCTTCGGGAATCCCAACTTCTACCGAATGAGGTCTACCTAACCTAACCTAACTGTATCAAGCCTCATTCCAACCTTCTCCCGTCCTAATTAGGATAGTCTAAGTTAGGCATATCTTTCGAAATCTTTACTTCAGCCTAATGAGGCCTTCCGAACTGTTTCCAAATTGTGGCAAGCCTCATTCAAACCTCATACTGTCCTAATTAGAAAAGCCTTACTTCGGATTATGTTTGAAAGTCCTAACTTTCATCTACAGAAGCCTTCCAAACTGTTACCGAATTTTGGCAAGCCTCATTCGAACCTTGTCCCGTCCTAATTACGAAAGCCTAACTTCGGTATATCTTTAGAAGTCCTAACTTCCACCTAATTAGGCCTTCTGAATTGTTACCAAACTATTTCCAGACTATTTCCATACTTTACCAAGATATAGCTTCAGACCTATTATTCTTTCAAATGCATTGTAGTGCATCAAACATCTTCAATAACAATTTTTTAAGATTTACTTTTATGCTAGCGTTTTTATCTATACTTGTTTTTATTAACAATAAAAGTTATCGCAAAGTTATCGAACCTTAAAAAATACAACCTAAAAATGTAAGTGTTGGGAAAATCAAAAAAGAAGAAACAAATTTAAAACGCAAAGTACAATAAAATTATTTTTTCAAAAAAGTTATATAAATTAATAGAAACTAATTTACCAGGTGAATATTAACTGCTAAATGTTCTAAATATACCACTTACTCGTATGCATATATTTTACTGACTCATTTAATAGTATATTAATGAACAAGTTCAATAAGTGCGATTTTTCGCAGTTCTTTCGAAATTTATTAGTTTACTTACTTCTTCCTATGCTTCATTTAACAAATGAGCGTTTAAGTTGCTATTAATATGTTTATGATTCCTGTATAATTTCAATCAAATTAAAGATTCAATCAAATTTATAATCAAATTATAGTTTTGTAGTTTTGTGAAAAATTTAGAAAACAAACTTTTTGTTTGAAACGAACGTGGAGTTCGGCATGCCTAATTCATTCGTAATATAAACCGAAATTAAATTCCAAGTTTGGTGCAAATATGGCTTCGGAATGTGTTCGAATTAGGGTTACTAATTAGGAACGAAGCAGGAAGCGCGTTAGAAATGTGATGAGGGCCTTCTGCGGTTGCCTAAATTGAACTGAATTTCCTAGTCTGGAGCAAGTGTGGCTGCCGAATGTTTTCCGAATCAGGCTTGCTAATTAGGAACGAAGCCACACGTGCGTTGCAAATGATGAAGGCCTTATGCGGTTGCCTCATTCGGATCGAACTCGGAGTTCGGCAAGCCTATTTCGTTCCGAATAAAAACCAAACTGAAATTCCTAGTCGTGAGTGTGTTCACGTAAGCCATATATTGTATACAATTTTTCAAAAAAGGGTGATACACTTTGAAATGTACCATCTGAATAGCGATGATAGCACTTGCACGGCAAGTAATTGTAAATTGCGTATTGTAAAAAATATTAAAATCCTGTCTTTTACTGGCCCATAATCAAACAACAAAAATTCTTCTGCATTCTCATCTCTCTTCTAAGATGAGGAATTTCTGGACCTTGAGTTTCCTTTATTCTATGATTTCTTATTATCCTTTTCATAGTGTCTACTGAAGAGAGTTAAGGAGTTACCTTTTACTGTTTGACTTAAATTTATTAACGCATTTGACTCAATATAATTAGTAGAGTTACGTCTATTCATAACGTCACTTTTAATTTGGTTGATAATTTAATTCACTTCAATATTTGCACTATCAGCGGCGTAATTATCTTTTCGGTTTACTTTAACTACTGCATCATACATATAGCCATCAACTATAAGTTTAAATTTACCTTTTGAACTTTTCAGGAATTAAAAGACCATTTTTAAATATTTCGGTTATTAAGAATGCATTTGTGGCACTATGAGCCTTGCTTACTTTTTACTTAGGCAAGTCGCTAGCCTAACCTCAAAACTCCCAACCTGGAGGACCAGTGGCAAAGATCATAACAGATAAGAGCAATACATCGATACAATTAGCCGAAGAACAGCAAGACATTAGATCTGGAAGGTCCTACAAGGATGCCGTATTCGCAATAAGACAGATAGTTAAAAAGTCGATAGAATACAACCGGCAGAAATCCAGAAAAATCCAGAAATTGCCTATTTATGTTTTGTAGACCTAGAGATAGGGTGCAGTTCGGGAATGTCATAGATATACTGCATAAAAGGCAAATACCCTATTACCTGATAAAACTAATAGAGGACATATATTCATCGAACTCAGTACGAGCAAGGGTTAATAACCAAGCCACGGCGGAAATACCTGTAGAACAGGGTATAAAGACAGTGACGACAACCCCAAGAAACTGCTACAAACGTTTAATAAGACAACCAAAAAATTAAACATAGCCATATCAACACATAAAATAAAATGCTAACATCAAAGGTCCCAATACGATATAAATTAGAGGCGAATGGCCAAATCATTCAACAAGTGATGAAATTCAACTACTTGGGGGTCGAGATATCGGCTATTGGGGATATAGAAGCAGGCGTCAGGCTGCAAGCGATGAAAGCATCAAGAATTGCTAGATGTCTGAACAAGGTCATTTAAAAAAAAATACCTAAACACTCACACGAAACACGCATCTACAAGACTGTAATTAGACCAATAACCACATACACAGCAGAAACTCGCCCTGTGACAACCAAAACACAAAGAAGACTGAACAACGTGGAAATGTCGGTGTTACGAAAGATCAACAATAAAACCTTAATATACAGGATGATGAGCACGGAGCTAAGGCAAATGTCCGACGTATAACCCATATACGATTCAGTAGATGAACGAAAAGAGATGTGGAGCAGCCACGTGGACCAGATGGACAACACCAGGCTGGTCCGAATAGCACGGAAAAAATCGCTAAGAGGAAAAAGAAGCCCAGGGAGACCCAGAAAGCGGTAGAGCGATAATAGGCCCCACCTTGACCGACCATAGTGATGGATGAACAGACAGGCCTGCCTAAAAAGAGAGAAAGAAGAAGAATGCATGAAAATCAACGATCTTGCTTACACAATCTTTTCCTCATTAGTGGAAACTAATGAGGATCTAAGATTATAAGTAAAATTAACCAAGTGAGTTTTTCTAATATTATTTATAATATTATTAGGAAGTAATATTCACCATGTGTTTTTGTTTTAAATTTTTCTAAAATTTATTCGGTACTTGGAAATACCGTACACTAATTACGGTCGGATTGGGGTTAATATGGGATTGGAGATGTTGATGTTTTTTTACTTCCAATAGCATTTAAAAATAATTTTTAAATTTAAACAAACAAGTTAAAATAAAAAATAATAGATAGTTTTGCAATAGAAAATTATTAGTACCTAACAGTACCTAACAAGTACTGTCAAACTTTATTTAAGAAATGCTGTTTGAATAATGTTAATAAGGTTGTGTGTGGACTGTATTTTGTTTATAATAACACGAATTGTATTGCTTTGAAATATTTAATACACTTAATAAGATTGTTAAAAATATAATACTAATATTATGAACTGTAGACTGTTAATCTTGTGAAATGCGAAATCTGAATGTCCAGTTTTAGAAAGAACCCAAGGGGTATCCACTTAAGGGTAGCAGACATGCGCACAAAACTTTACTGAACACTATTTATTTTATGTATTAAATGTTATATTTTTCTTGCTCAAAGCTCCATTCAAACAAATTAAACCATCTATTTGTAGGTATTTAGTATCTACTAGTATCTCCATTTTAGCACAGAACTACAATTCATAATATTTTTGATATGTTGTTGTTAGAATCAATTTATATTCTGCTTAATAATTTATAGTTGTGTGAATTTAAACCTGAAAATTAAACTCACAATTTTGTCTTTTTTTATTTTCGTGTGCTACAAATATTCTTTTATCGGGCGTCGCCATAATGCACGCTCGCATAAAATATTAATCGGGGTTTCGTGACCGACGGACATTTCGTTTTGATTTCAACACAAAATTATTTTTCACAAACGCCGATCTGAATAAAGAACGAGCCGGCGGACCCTCATTAAATCATAAATCACTTTAATCGCGAACTTTATTACCTTTGGGCCATCTACCAACTATTCCACTAACACAAAATTTCAATTAAAATATTAATTGTAATCCGGAGGTTTTAGAAAATTAAACCAGCTACACAACAGCACGATACAAATCTCTATTGTACAATCTAGATATCACCTAAAGATATTTTATATGAAAAAATCTGATAATATATGGTCCTCTTTTCTACATCGTTTAAGATATTTTTTATATCATATCTACCCCAACAGATAGATAGGACAAGAAACATGTACTTTCTACTATTAAAATATTTGCCTACCCATTGTTGATCGCTTAACCTATTCGCTCTAGTATGTACACCATCTGTTTAGTTTAGCGATCATTTATCACTATCGATTATGAATGAACTAGTTCAAATAACCTGCAAGGAACATAAGCAACTGGATCGGGATTTAATGATGTATCGTTATTTTTGAACGATTACGATTAAGATTTTATTTAATAGGCAACATGTACGTAGATATCTCATTTTCTCTGTTCCAGCGGAGAAACCCATCTAATACTGCTTAATACTTACCACGCAGTAATTAATTAGATCAGCAAATACTGAATTGGACCAGAATGTGTTTTATGTAAGATTATTTTACTTTCTTCTTGTTTCTGAAGAGTTTCTTGCTTAGATAGTTGTGCATATTAGGGGATATTTCAAAACCTTCTCTATGATTGGCTGGATTGTTGTCTGAATCCCCGACAGAGGGTAATAGGAAAATACATTTGATCGTCCACCATAAATTAAAACGAACAAAAAAATAAATTATGCTTACATGTTCCTAGCTATAGTTGAATAAAAATTGGCTTAAAATTCGCTTGTTACATTTTATTAAAATATTTTCATATTCACTTTATTGTAGATTATAAGAAAATATAACATTCAAAAGTTCTAAAGCAATCCCAATATTTATTTTTTTTAGTTTTCAATTTGTTATACAGATGCGTCAAGCCAGACTTAAGTAAATTTCAAGGTAATTTACATAGTTCATTTCTAATTTCATTTATAATAGCATCTTACAAATCAGTACAATGTAAGGTCAATATTATCATATACAGACATACCGACCCAATATACACGCATAACGACACAAGAAAAGCCGTAATTGACAATGTATTTTTAAACACTCCTTCCTAACTGTTGCACGATAATTTTATTACAAGTCGAGAATCAAATCACGAGGTTACTAGATCGTAGAAAATGGGTGCTTCATTAGACGAAAAAAAAAATTTTATAAACAAAATGGGAGATCAAATAATTTTTCAAAAACAGAAATTCTTAAAACTTTTATTGGAAGAAAATTAGTGAATTTATTCAGACAGTAGAATTTTAGTTTTTATATGTAGATATGGTGGTGACGACTTGTACTGCCACCCTTATAGATCTATTGTAACCCACCCTCCTCCTCTAAGCGTTGGTATACTTACCCATTTAGAGCGCCTCCTCTAGTCCTTTAGGAATTTCAGGATCTGGGTGGGATGCAAGCACTACAACTCCTGCGCGTTCAAGCAGTGGCCCCCCAGGTACATCTGCTTCTTGCGTAGCAGTGCTCCGCAGTCCTTGAGCAGATGTATGGGGGTTTCCTCAGTTCCACTGTTTGTCACGGTCTAATAGTTACTTTGACGCCTCTCTGTGCGAGTTCACGGAGCGTTCCCTCAGACTTCCCTCTGCCTATTATGACTATGTCATCGGCGTAACCTTGACATTTGATGTCTAGGTCGTCCTGCCTAGCCAGTAATTCATCAACTACCACTCAACTATCAGTGGTGATAGCACACCTATCTGTGGGAACCCTCGAGTTGTGGAGATCTTAATAGTGCCTCTTCCCACTTTTGTCTCCGCCGATCTGGTTCTCAGCATTTCTCCCATCCACTTTGAAATAGTGCTGTCGATATTCCTTCTTTCGAGGGCCGCTTTGACAGCCCCATGTGAGGTGTTGTCAAACGCTCCCTATATATACAAGAAAGCACATATCGCTACTTCCTTTGTCTGTAATGCAGTTTCTATTTCATTTGTAACCTGATGCAGGGCGGTTCCGATCAAACTAAAACATCGGTATGCGCTTGCTGTCACCATAATATAATGCTCGTAATAGAAGAGTTATTAAACCGAAAATTAATATAATTATTTCCATGTTTTTATTATTTAAATATTTTGTTTTATAAACAAAACACATTTTCTATGATTTTTAATATAATATCTGAAATTTAAACACAAACCAATTTTAATTAATATATAGAAATATAGAAATTATTGAAACCGAAATAAGAAGATTGGATAAAAACAAATTTTGCCAGAACTCAGTAATATGTACCTACGCTACCGATCTGCGTCGTAAATTAAGCAATTTAATGGAACTAGAAGATATTGTCCATAGTCTAACCGACCATCGAAAGAAGCACAAGTTTAACTAAACTCCAATATTTATTCTGACAAAATAAATTAAAATCCATAGTGAAAACATGAGTTCATTCGTACCAACCACCTCCAACGCCTCCAAAGCCGCCGCCAAGGACATATTCCATAAGCGACGATGGGTTGGAGAAGCTGATAAACTACATCCTGAGCAGGAGACAGAAGACCAAAACCGACACCGAGCAACCCCAGGAAACCGCCATGATAAGAAGGACCGCCACCGAGAGGACAACCGAAGCCGCCCCGAAGAGAGCCACCGAAGCCACACCGAAGAGAAAATTCTCATCAGACATGGATACGGACAGACCCATTGAAGCCCACAAACGCAGAACCGACCGGGAGGACGAGGAAGCGATCAACCTTCTCAAGAAAACAGCCACAACTGACGAGACCGAGCGCGTCTAGCCTGTAAGCGAAGCAGGAAGTATGAACATCAATAATGCATGTTTAGACAAAGAGGACAACGACGACGACTCAGAAGCTGAAATCGACAACGAGGAAACCTTTGTAGAAAAGAACAAGCCAATTATACTCAGAAATAAGAAAAAATGGTCAATCCCCAAAAATCCACTGTAGTACCATTCACTAGAATGAGAAAAACGGATGGGCTAAAGCCCCCAATTTTCTATAACGAGCATCTAAAGGTGAGTGATGAAGTCAAGTATCTAGGTGTAATCCTGGATGCCAAACTGACTTGGAATAAACACCAAAAGAAAGCTACCAACAAGTGTAAAATGGCACTGATGATGACCAAAAGAACACTATGGAAAATCATAGGGACTGAAACCAAGCATGGTATACTGGCTATACACTATGGCAGTTAGACCAATTCTGACATAAGGCTCCACAGTATGTTGGGCCAAAGTGAAGCAAAAACAGGCCATCAGAGAACTCTCAGAGAATGTACAAAGACTACCCTGTCTTGAAATTACGGGAGCGATGAAAACCGCCCCAACTGCGGCTCTGGAGGTGATCCTAGGCCTTCCTCCCCTGGATATCTTTATCATGGGCGAGGAAAGGATGTGAGCTTTTAGATGCATATGCAATGGCACATGGGAATCTCTGGCGAGGCCAGGACACACCGTGTTACTGGCGCAGGAATCTATGGACTGTCCCTGGGGTGCAGCCTATCTGTACCCCTGGGGACACATGCCACAGTATTCCAAGCAGAAATACACGCCATCATGATCTGTGCCCGTGAAAATTTGAGAATGGACTACAAAAGTAGAAACATCCGCATTTTCACGTACAGTCAGGCTACGATTAATGCTCTAGCCTGTCACGAAATCAAATCCAAGACAGTTTGGGACTGTCTTCAGGACCTAAAAGCCCTGGCAAAGCATAACAAGGTCACACTCGCTTGGGTGCCTAGCCACACGGGACTGGTGGGTAACGAAATAGCGGATAAGCTAGCAAAAGAAGGAGCCTGCAAGGCAAACATCATTGCTGAAAGCGGACCCAACATTACGAAATTTTTTATGAAATAAAATCTGTAAATGGGTAGCAACTAAGCACCGTCTACAGTGGGTCAATTTGAATGGTCTGACACACAGCAAACGAATGTTAGCAAACCTATCGGAAACTCTAACTGCTGAAATCCTGCAACTGCCAAGGAAGCAGATCGCAATTGTGGTAGGCCTACTTACAGGACACTGCCCTCTACGAGAACACCTGCATAAAATGGGTGTCTGGAAGGATGAAGCTCTATGCAGGTTATGCTATGATGAGGACGAAACCGCCGCCCATATACTTCCATCTTCCACTGTGAAGCAATTGCACGTAGGAGACACAAGCTTGATATTACAGCTGAGAGAGTCTCCGTGAAAAACATGGCACATGGAATTCTGGACCTAATAGAGGGACTGGATCTATTTGCATGAACGAAACAATGTGGGGAAATACAATAGGCCAATGGGCCAATGGGTTATAGGAAAAAAAAAAGAAAAATGGACCAAATTAAATAAGAAATTGAACAACAAATACTTAAAGCTCACGAGGGCAACGTCGACAAAAGACGGGATTAAGATCCAACCGCAAACGATAACGGAATATCGCAATATGTAGCTTCTCAAGAAAACAGCCACAACTGACGAGACCGAGCGTATCTAGCCTGTAAGCAATGCAGGTCAGTATGAGCAACAATAATTATGCATAATTAGACATAGAGGACAACGATGACGACCCAGAAGCTGAAAAGTTGTAGAAAAGAACAACACGCCAATTATATTCAGAAATAAGGAAAAATAGACAAAATTAAGTAAGAAATTAAACAAAAAAACTTACAGCTCACAAGGGCAATGTCGCAAAAGATGGGATTAGGATCCAACCGCAACCGATAACGGAATATCGCAATATGTACTCATTAATGAAGGAAGATAACTAAGAATTCCATATGGACCAGCTCAGCATTGAGGAAATCCTTAGGCCTAGGCCGCACTACGGCTAATTCGCCGCGGTTTATAATCGTGAGATTTTGTGAGTTAAGTATGTTTTTACAAGCGGCCTCCCTTGCGGTTTTTTTCCTGCGACTAATTTTAATACCGCGAATTGTTACAAAATGGCTCTCGGGTAAAAACCGCGCCAAAATTTGTACTCCCTAGAACTAAGTTACGCACCACAGCGTTAACCGCGAGCGGATTTCTGGCCAGACCGCCGTGAAGAGTGGCAATTGTAACCATGTCGTCGACCGAGTCGGCCTGTTTCAAACGAAGAATAAGAAAGTTTATCCCAAAAAATCACTGTGGAAATACAGAAAAGACCAGCTTTGTATGACACTACTTTGCGTCAGTATAGTGATAGAAAGTAGAAAACTAAACGAAATGATGTATCCATGAAAATAATGTGTGGACGCACAATTTGCAAAATTTAAGCCGTCTCCTGACATGCCATAATCTCCTAATCATATGGAAAAATATGAAATTAGATTAAAAAAAATCTTTTAAAATGTTTTAAAAAAGTCACAATTTTTACATTTTTACAAGAAACTCCGCTCGACTCCTTCTACCGGCCGTAGCGGCCTGGAGCGACAGCCTGTCATCAGACCACAAATTTAGTTTAAAAACAAGAAAAGCCCTTCCAAGATTAGGTAAATCACCTACTAATCATGTGGAACCTGGTAGTGGACGAATTACTGGCTAGGCTGAATGACTTAGACATAAAATGTCAATGTTACGCCTATGACATAGTCCTCATAACCAGAGGGAAGTTTGACGGAACGCTCTGTGAAATCGTACAGAGAGACCTCAAAGTAACTAGTAGATGGTGTCAAACAGTGGGACTGAGACTCAACCCGAGCAAAACCATGGTGATACCGTTTACTAAAAATAGAAAAGTAAACTGCCTACAGCACATACTTTTAGTTGGAGGACAGTAGAATACAAACAGGAGATAAGGTATCTGGGAATAACATTAGATAGCAAACTCGTATGGAATAGACACGCTGCAGCAGTGATAGGAAAAGGCAAACGCGCTCTACTGGTGTGCAGAAATCTGGCAGGAAAAACGTGGGCTTGTAACCCCACAATCCTGCGATTGAGATGTATACTATGATAGTGAGACCTGCAATCACTTACGGGGCAGTTGCGTGGGGAAATAGAACCAAGCTGGCCTCTATAACGAAGCAGGCTGAGAAGATTCAAAGACTGGCCTGTGTCTGCATCACGGTGGCGATGGGGTCGTGCCCGACTGCAGCAATGTAACTGCTGCCGGATCTGACTCCGTTGCACCTTGTCGTGTAGAGAGCCGCCAGATCAGCGATTGTAAGGTTCAGCAAAGAAGGAATAGGCAGAGGTAAAATAATCGGTAGCAGAGACCGGAACAGCCTCGCTGCCAAAATCCGCTGGTTGGAAGCACCAGAAGACAAATTGGTATGCAAATAACATTTCGAGAAAAATTACACAGCAATGTGTAGTAGTAAAGCCGATTGGCAAAACAACGAATCCTTAGCATACCACATAGAGCAATCGATAGATGTGCACAATTTAACCTCGACAGGAATTATCGCAAAAAACTAATTGCTATCCTGTCAGACAGCCAAGCAGCCATCAAGGCCATTAGCTCATATACCATCAGATCTAAACTGGTATGGAACTGTGTGGGAAAGGTAAACAATCTTAGCAGAGAAAATAAAGTAACGCTATGATGGGTGTCAGGACACACTGGTATAGACGGAAACGAAGAAGCCGATCACCTAGCAAACAAGGGATCCAGTAATCCCTTTATAGGTCCGGAACCCTTCTGCGGTATGAGTATGAAAACCATCCACAAAAGTTTAGATGAAGAATAAGAAAACAATGGATAAAAACCTGGAAAGAACTTCCAGGCTTGAGACTATCCAAAGTAATGCTGGGATCTGTTAACCAGAAAAGAACACTTCAAGACCCTACGACTAGATCTACAGATGACAGATGCAGATTCTGTGGTTCTGCAGAGGAAACCCCCATACATCTGCTCAAAGGAGCGCTGCTCTGCAAGAGAAAAATGTGTCTTGGGGCCCACTGCTTTAACGCACAGGAGTATCAGACCTTGAATCCCATCAAGATCCTGAAATTCCTAAAGGAATCAGGACTAGAGGAGGCGCTTTAAATGAGTAAGTCTCTAAACGTTTAGAGGAAGAGGGTGGGGTACAATAGATCTACGAAGGTCGCTGTACAAGTCGTCACCACCAAAACTACCATCTACAATCTACTAGTAAAGATGCAATTTGTATGATAAAGATTATTGGGATACTGTTTACTGCTGGGTATCTGAAATCTTCAAATGTGAGTATTGACAGTCTATGGATCAAAAAATATGGACCAATTTTTCGACCAACTTTCTCTATGAACAGATACCATGAAATTTGTAAATTCAGATAAGATTTTAGATTAGATTTTATGATAAAGAATCAATATCAGAACAAAAGGATAAACTTGCATATATATTAGAGAACTGTGGGATCGAATGAATAATCATTTTGGAAAATTCTACATTTCATCATGTAATCGGACTGTAGATGATCAATTATTTGGTTTTGACGGAAATTGTCCATTCAAGCAATATGTCAAAACTAGAAAAATATGGAATAAAAATATTTTGGCTGAACGGTTCTGAAATCGTATACCCACTAAAAGGAATTTCATATTTAGAAAAAGAGGGAAATAAACGTGCCACCAACCTGTGTGAAAATATCGTATACAAGATCTATGCACTCCATATTACGCTACAAATAGAAATATTACGGGAACGGCACGAAAAAATAGGGTATTTGTCCCCCACAATTTACAGGCAAAACGTTTTCGAAAACAATTTTTAACAATTTTTGGATTTACAAAAAATCTCACGTTAGTATCACACGTTCCAAAAAAGGGAAAATATTCGGCTCAGAACTTATGGACAAGATGATCAAAACTTATACCATGTTAAAGAAAGACAAATGGATGGCGTGCCGTGTTTCGGCTTTCCTAATTAGAACGAGATAAGGTTCGAACGAGGCTCTCCACAGTTCGGAAGGCCTTATTAGGTGGAAATTAGGCAAATATATCCCTAAGTTAGGCTTTCCTAATTACCACGAGACAAGGTTCCTATGAGGCTTGCCACAGTTCTGTAACAGTTCGGATGGCCTTATTAGTCTTAGTCTTCGTAGTAACCAGTACGATTAGGGCAATTAGGCTCCTCTATCAAGTGAACATAATTAGTGCTTCTCATTTGTTTAATATATAATATATATTGTTCTTTTTATATTTTATATTGTTATAAAATATATTTATATTATTCAATTCAATTATGTATTAAAATAACTCAGTACTAGTACTTTCTTTTAATTAAAATAATACTTTTCACCTTTGTAACATTTTAAATTCGTAACAAAATTAAGTAAGCGAGGGAAATAAAATATAATTTTTAATATGTAAGTTTTACTGCCTCAAACTAATAACAATAATTGCATAAAAAGAAGGAACGTAACATGTGGGATCGCGGGGATAATTAAACGGCTCTCCCTCATTTGCATTTTCATGGGCCGCCGCCGCGGCGGCGGCACGTTTTAATTGTTACGTAATTATTTTTTAAAAACGCACTCGCATATCACTCGCCATTTCTAATTAGTTTTGAAGTGCCGCTCGGCGGACTGCTCTAAGTCACCTTTTGTAATTTTTATTTTACACTTGTGTGCTTTCACACACCTTTTTTTAAATAACTTACCTACATTAAAGAAACAAATTAAAAGTCGTAAACTTTATTTGTCATAATTAAAATGTATGTAATTGTTTTGCGCGTTTCATTTTTATTAGCATCTTTCTGTGGTTTGTCTCTTCCATTTTTTGTTTAAAAGTGGCATATATAAAAATATAAAGTACATATATGAATACGAAATAAGTTTTAGATGGACTATGCTTTTTAGGAGTACGATGTCACACTTGTTTTAAATTTTGATTTGATCATAACGAAAAATAATTTATCATGAATAAAGAAATAATTCACATTAACCCATTCGAGACCGATTGAACACCGTGTGTGCAATTGATTTCCGAGGCTATAAGACGGCCTGCACACCGTATGTACAATAACAGTTATCAATAATTCTGAGTAAACTAGTCGAAATAAGATTTTTCTTGAACTAATGAAATCTGTATAGTACAGGAAAACAAAATTTGGCATTGGTTTTACTGTGCACCAAAAAATCTAAAAATTATCTTAAGCCTTTCTTACATGTAAAAATGATGTATTTTCATTTTACCTTACATTGCACACATGGTGTTTAATCCGATCCTCGCAATAAAAATTTTCCGAGGAGCGAGTTGCACACCCGATGTGCAATGATGAATGTTCGAAAAAAATCGTCGTCTCGAATGGGTTAATGAAACCTAATTTATTATTTATGAATTTCGATTTTATTATAATGAAAACAAAATTCGCAGTTATGAAAAGCGAAAGACTAAACAATCCATAAAGACACACTCAACCAAACAAACTCTATTTTTGTACATTTTAAAAGTTGAATTGGGAAAGAATCAGAAAAGAAAAATGTTTAAAAATAGCATTTTATGGTAGGAACAAAAATTAACTTGATATGATTTAACAACAAAATTTAAGACAGAATGAGTACCTCTGCCCTTTCAATTGCTGTGGCTTGTACAATAATCAGTGTATTCAAAAACTTTTTTTGATTTGTTTGTTATATTTTTTGTATTCTCTTAGCATAGCTCTTTTATTTGATTAACAAATGTTTTTGTTCCTATCATTTTTATTAGCTAATCTAACATCTATATCAAAGAGGTGCATTAACTCTTTAATACCTTTTCTCTCTCTTTAATATTTATTTCTTAATATCTCGTCGAACAACTTATTAACGAGTAGTTGTAGGCTTTGATAATGATTCAGGTAAATTCTGCACCTGTCAGGTAAATTCTGTACTTGGATCCAAAAACTCCAACTCCCTTGAAATATAATTTTTGCGAAAGTAATCAAACCTTCAATCAAAGCCTCGAAAATGTATTGAGTGTATTTCGATTTATACAACGTTTCAGCAGATTAATCCACTAAAGCTAATGGTAATTATTCCATAATATTGCAACATTATTACAACATTTTAAAAAATCTTTCGAGTTAAGAGACTCTAGATTTCAACAGAATATATAGATTTTGTTATATAACTAGGTTAATAAGTAAGGCACAATAAACTTAATCGAAAAGTTTCTTAAAATTCGTATCTACATAGCTATCTAAATTATTTTTACGTAATCAAGATTACAGCAGTTTATTTTTTATAGTTTTGGAATGATATTGGCTTGAACTTTGTAAGAGGGGTTATGTACTAGATTTAAAAAATACATCTAGTTTTTGTTTCAATACTCGGTTAATAGCAGGGACTAAAAACGAAAAATATGTCGGTCGTTTCTGATCACAACGAAAAATGAAAATTTCGTATTCTATATCTTCGTAATCTCTCTCTCTTTCTCTCTCTATAAAATATAAATATATATATATATATATATATATATATATATACATTATACTAAAATAGTATATTATAGAACGAGTTCATTAAGCGTGATTTTTCTTTGCACAGACAAATGCGAAAAAAGCCTTATGAATGAGTATTTTATCCTATTTTTTATATTTTACGCCCTTTTATGCAATTTCTAAATAAAAAAAATCGACGACACATATTGACGAAATTGTATCGCACTAGACCATTGGCGTACCCATATGAGTGCTTTAATGACTTCCATATAGACGCAAAATGAAAAAATGCTTTTTTGGCCTCCTGAATTGTAAAGCTAGATTTGACATCGTGTATACGTCCAAAGTACTTATGAATGTGTACAAAGTATGTACATACGTAAAAGTATCTTGCAAAGTACGGCTACAATGCGGTAAAGTGACCAGTAAACTTTTACGTTTCAAGGATACTTGCTCAAGGCAAAATTTGGCCCCAGGTGTGGACGGACTAGTTCCTGCCTACCTACAAAAGGGAGAGAGAGAACTAATGCCGTATCTTCTAAATATCTTAAGAAGTAGTTTAGCGCTCGGATATATAACGGAGCTATGGAGGAGGGCTAACTAAGGTGGTATTTATACCGAAGGTGAAAAAAAGACACCACTCAACCGAAGTCATTTAGACCCATTATTCTAAGTTCTTCTATGTTAAAGACAATGGAGATTGATGACTACATTAGGACTACAGTGCTGGTAGGTACACCACTACGCAAGAGTGAGCATGCTTACAGAGCAGGGAAATCCACAGAAACCGCCCTGTATCCGCTGACAAACGAAATAGAAGCAGCACTGGAGACAAAGGTAGCGATATGTGCCTTCTTGGATATAGAGGGAGCTTTTGACAACACCTCACACGAGGCTGTCAAGGCGGCCCTCGAAAGAAGGAATATCGACAGCACTATCGCAAAGTGGATGGGAGAAATGCTGAGAACTAGAACGGCGGAGACACAAGTGGGAAGAGATACCATTAAGATCTCCACAACTCGAGGGTGCCCACAGGGAGGTTTACTATCACCGCTAATGCGAAGCCTGGTAGTTGATGAACTACTTGTTAGGCTAAACAACCTAGACATCTAATGTCAAGGTTACGCCGATGACATAGTCATGATGGCCAGAGGAAAATTTGAGGGAACGCTCTGTGAAATTGTTCAGAAGGGCCTCAAAGTAACTAGTAGATGGTGTCACACAGTGGGACTGAGACCCTACCCGAGCAAAACCACGGTGATACCATTTACTTGAAGGAGAAAACTAAACTGCCTACATACCATACTCATAGATGGGAAGGCAGTAGAATACCAACAGGAGATAATGTATCTGGGTATCACACTAGATAGCAAACTCCTATGGAATAGACACGCTGAGGCAGCGGTAGGTAAAGCCAAACGCGCCCTAATGGTGAGCAGAAATCTGCAGGAAAAACGGGGGGTTGTAACTCCACTATCCTGCGATGGATGTACACCATGATAGTGGGACCTGCAATCACTTAAGGAGAAGTTGCGTGGAGAAGTAGAATCAAGCTGGCCTCTATGAGAAAACAGCTTGAGAAGATTCAAATACTGGCGTGTGTCTGCATCACGGGGCGATGGGGTCGTGTCCGACAGCAGCATTGGAGCTGCTGCTGGATCTGACTCCGCTGCACCTTGTGGTGGAAAGCGCCGCCAGATCGGAGATCGTAAGGTTCAGCATGGAAGGAATGGGCAGAGGTAAAATAATCGGGAGCAGAGACCGAAACAGCCTCGCTGCCAAGATCCCCTGGCTGGAAGTACCAAAAGACGAAATTGTATGCAAATACCACTTCGAGAAAAACTACACAGCAATGTGTAGTAGTAAAGCCGATTGGAGCGACGAATCCTCAGCATAACACATAGAGCAAAATGCCATCAAGTGGTATACAGATGGTTCGAAGACAAAGGAAGCCACTGGTGCAGGAGTGTTTGGACATCGTACCAGATACTTCGAATCCATGGGAACATCCCCAAATATCTTCCAAGCAGAGGTACACGCAATCGAAAGATGTGCACAGTTTAACCTCGACAGGAAATACCGCAAAAAACGAATTGCTATCCTGTCAGACAGCCAAGCAGCCATCAAGGCCATTAGCCACACACCATCAGATCCAAACTGGTATGGGACTGTGTGGGGAAGCTGAATAGGTTGGGAGCGATAATAAAGTAACGCTATACTGGGTACCAGAACACACTGGTATAGACGGAAACGAAGAAGCCAATCACCTAGCAAACAAGGGATCCAGTAGCCTCTTTATAGGTCCGGAACCCTTTTGCGTTATGGGTGTGAACACCATCCACAAAAGTTTAGATGAAGAAACAAGAGGAAAATGTTCTCAGAAGGAAAGAAGGAACAAGCTCAGAATTCTGACAGGAGCCCTGACGGGATACTGCAGACTTAGGAAACATCTCAAGGCCCTAGGCCTAGAGGAGGATGACGGATGCAGATTCTGTGGCTCAGCAGAGGAAACCCCCATACATCTGTTCAAAGACTGCGGAGCATTACTCCGCAAGAGACAGATGCACCTTGGGGCTCACTGCTTGAACACAGAGGAGCTGCAGGCCTTGTATCCCACCCAGATCCTGAAATTCCTAAAGGAATCAAGATTAAAGGAGGCGCTCTAAATGGGTTAGTACACCAACACTTGGAGGAGGAGGGTGGGGTACAATAGATCTATAAAAGTCGCAGTACAAGTCGTCACCACCATATCTACAATCTACAAACTAATTATGGATACAATCATACCAAATTATTAAAGCAAAATACCCCAAGAAACTCACTCCAATATTAATTTATCATTTGAATCAATAACTGAAACTAATTTCAGGTCTTTCTACGCACATGTCATATCATAACCTATCTTCTACAGCCCGGTACATTGTTTTCAAACTAATGTAAGTGTATTCCATTTTATAATTCAAAAGAGCAAAGCTGCACTGATGAGAGATAGAACTCGAAACGCGTTTACAGATTGCTATTCCCATGGGTTAAATAGAAAGATGTGGTCTTAAAAAACAATGTTATTTATCTGCTTCTTGGTAGGAGCTAAGAAAGTGGACTGAGGACTAGTAAATAGCATACAAATATCTATTTTAATAAGTTAGAATTTTATCGTTGTCAAGACAACAACATAATCATGGCCGGACGCTATGCTAAAATCACGGAACATCGAACTCTTACAAAGGTCATCAAATGTTACAAGTGCTGCAAGCATTTGAAAATGACCTTCAACAGTCGACACTCGAGTCGTGTAAAGTGTGTTAAGAGTTATATAACTTCACCAGTTAGGAATATAATATTTTTAGAACAGTTTTAGATGAGGAATTCAGTGAAATCCTCAAACATGCCACATTGTATATTATATTGGTACATAGCATTATATTAAATGTAAACATATAATAAATAGTATATATACAATAAATGCTTAAAAAAAATCTACCTACATAGATAATTAAACAGTCTATTATTTTGTGAACACTGGAACCATTTATATTTTGTAAATAAAACATAAAATAATATTAGCATAATTTTAGTAAGAAAGATTAGGTGCCACATTTATGTAATATATTTAGGTTTTGTTTTATAACTCGGTAAACAGAAGTGCTTATCTACACAGATAACTAAACTGCCTATTGCTTGGTGGGGCTTACAAGAATTTATAGTTTGTAATTTTGGAATTATATTGATACAAGCTTGGTAAGAAAATAGATATGACAGAATACAACAAACCTATTTTGTTTCAATTCCTCAACTAAGAATATAGTGAGGCATGCCTAAAGATCTATTCGGGCGTAATAAGGCCTTCCAAACTGTTACCTAACTTAGGCCTACCTAAGTTAAGACTAAAAAGTTAGGACTTTTAAACTTTCTTTGCAAGTCCAATCTTCTACCTAATGAAGCCTTCCGAACTGTTACCGAACTATGGCAACCCTCATTCGAACCTTGTTTCGTCCTAATTAGGAAAGCATAACTTTAGAAGTTCTAATTTAAACCTACAGATGCCACCGAACTGTGGCGAGCCACGTTCGAATCTTGTCCCGTTTTAATTAGGAAAACCGAAGCATGGCAAGGCGAAGAAACTCCAAACTAGATTGTCAGAAAACTAAATTAGGCGAATCTTTGGAATTCCTGACTAAAACATTATAAGAATAACCAAAGGTTATCAACCTTTAAATATATTCAACCTTTCAGGAGCTCTACAATATTATTGAGTCTTTTTAGGACTAAAAAAAAAAATTTAAGTGCAATTTGCCAGTCATTAAATGGGTAAGCTAATATATGAACTAAATATAATATGTAACGTAAGCTAATATATGAATCTTTATTATTTATGGTCAAGAATAAATCATCATTTGAAGAACATCAGTTCCATCACACAAAGGAGACAAGAAATAAAAATACAACTTATAAGAAGCTTTTACACAAGTTACCACCATATTGCAATATAGAATTATTTAACAAGCTACAACTATATAAAACATCGTTAGCAAAATTAACGAGCTTAAGAACGAACTCGAATCCTCATAGAAATTGAACCATACTCTATTTAAGAATTTTATACTTCAGTTCATTTTTTTAAGAATGCAGTACAGGGAAGATAAGGCTTATTTGACTTTGTTCTCTGATTGGCTTAAATCGAAGAGAAGTTCACACCTACGATATTTTCTTTTCCATCTTTCTCTTTTCACATACATTTGCAGTCACTGGCGTAGAAGTTGGTGGTATGTAATTAAATGAATATAATACTACGAATAATTTCTAAATATAATAGAACGTTAAATTATACTGCGGCTAATAAGTACTATAATACACAATAATGTTTTATATATAATTTAACATTCTGTTTTAAATTTAAAGATAAAAATTAATTAACTCCAAGTATATTTTTCCTTCGCCAATGCATGTTGAGCATTTTTCAATTTCCCTATACGCTTATATAAGGGAATAAAATATTTGATTATTGAAAAATATTTTATAGCTGTCAATGGCTGCCGTGTCAATTCACAATTGTTATCTGATCTCTTTGTATCATTTAGATTTCCTGCGTTTTCCTACATTTATTTGTTTGTATTTTATTACTATTGTTGCCATTTGGTGTACTTAATAGATATGAATCAAACCATTAATAGATTACCAATTTTATATTCAACTATAACAAGATTTAACATTTGTCATAGTGTAAATCAGGTATCTAGTTACTGCATTCTTAAAAAAAATGGACTATAGAATAGAATCCTACAAAAGTTAAGAACAGTTTGACAAATTCCATTTTAGCGTAGAAATGTAACATTTATTACTTATATTATAAACACTTTCCCTATACGCTTATATAAGGGAATAAAATATTTGATATTTGAAAAATATTTTATAGCTGCTTCAAATAAGGTCTATACAGATAACTAAATAATCTGATATCTAGGGATTAGAGACTATATATTTACTAAGTATTGCAATTATGTTGGAATAAAATCAAATAAATCCATATTTATTTGGAATTGGTGAAACCATCATACGTTATTCATAATCACACAAACTCAAAATAAACGGAGTACAGCCGGAATATATAAATATATTCAACCTTTCCGGAGCTCTATAACAATTATTGTGTCTTTCTGATTGTTGAGTCATCTCACTTCAAATTTGTAAGCTATTTTACAGCTTCCCGTCCACCTTCGTGGCACTCAACAAAAACCATAAAAATAACATTGTTTTTAAGATCATGTCTTTCCGATACCTTAAGTGGATAGTCATCTGTGGACGCGGTTCGAGATTTATCTCTCATCAGCACAGCTTTGCTCCCATGAACCATAAATGTGTCTGTAAGTAATGGCTTAGTCGTGGGGAAGTTTTGAAAAGATTTTTCGACTTGAAAATCGAGATTTAAATTTTTTGACAGGAAAAGGAAATAATTTACTAGAGTAATCGAATTTTAAATGGATAAGCAAGATAGCTTCTCTTGTTGACATTACAACTTACATAAATAAATTAAATTAAAAAAGACTGCAAGGCAAAGGAAAGTTAATCAATGAGTTATTTATAATTTAGTATTCGGCTTAAAATAAAATAGTTTATTTCTCAACTAGAAAATAATAATTATTCTCATTTTCCTACTTTGCAATCGTTTTTAACTAACAATGACAGTATCTTTCAAATAATATTTATTTTGATTCACAAAAATTACTTGACGAAAATTTTGGTTATGGGTATAAAGATTTTTATGCAAAAGAAATTGATATATTAATATTCGAAAATCCTATAAGATATTTTATTATTGATATTTTAAAAGCACCAGAAAATGTACGTAAATTTAAGTAGAGTTTTAATTGACTTACAATCAAACAATGTATATTAAAAATAATTTGATAAAAATAATTTTTTTTTTTTTTATTTAGGTCTTTTATTTTAGGTCTTTTTTTTAAGTTTAGTTTTATTTGAAAATAAAGACAAATTACTAAAAAACATTCCTTTCGCGTCGCACTTTACACTGGAAGCCGCTCTCGCATTTCTTCAGTGTAAGAGCTGTTCGTCTACTTCCTGATGTCTTTCTCCTTGGTTTCAATAATCTTCCAAACGACGGTATATACTTCTTTTCATGACTTCTCCGATCCTGTTAGCCCCTCCATTATGTTGTACGCATTAAACGTACTTCCAGTGGTATGCGCGAAGTTCGTTTCGTCTTGTGTCCAGTTCGGGCAATCAAAAAGCGTATGGTTTGCATCGTCTAACTCACCGCAATAACTACATTCGTCCTCCTGCGACCATACAGGTATTTCCTGAAACACCCGTGGCCTGACAAAGCTTGAGTTAAATAATAGTCTGTTTCACCATAGTTCCTCGTTGTCCATTTTTCTATATCTGGAATAGAACCAAATAAGAACCAAGTCCATCGTACATAAGTTGCATTATTCCATTTTTCTTGCCATCTCCTCATCAAATTTTCTCTGGCTATTACCTTTTCGATCCCGTTATACTTTTCCTGTCTTTCTTTGATTTGGAGTTCTACCGGAGGAATTCCTGCTATAACTCCCACCCCTTCCGCTGATATTGTCCTGTATGCGCAGCATGCTCTGATACACAGCAAACGCACGATTCTAGTAAGGCTCAGAATTCTTGTTTTAGTTTCTGTAACAATATACCAGGCTGGTGCTCCATACAATAATTGGGACTGGACCACGCTAAGAAGTAGTTTTCGTTTGGATCCTTTGGGTCCGCCGATATTTGGCAGACGACTTATGGGTAATTTTGTTCACGTGATGCACAAAGGATAACTTGGTGTCCAGCCATACTCCCAGATATTTTACAGCTGTGTAGTAGGGGTTACCCTAAAACCTTTGGCATTAAAAGTGATCAGGTATGTCGTTCGTTTGGGTGTTACAAGTACTGCTTTTGTCTTTTCGGGCGCCAGTTGAAGTTGCCGCTGCTCAAGCCAGTTTTGCACTTTTTGTAGCCCAGTATTACCTGTATCCATTAGAATGGATTCTTCTTTTGCGATTACCACCATCGCCAAGTCGTCGGCGTATCCAATTAATGTTATTCCCCTCGGCATTTCCGTTTTCAGCAGGTCGTCATAGAGTATATTCCACAGGGTTGGGGCCAAGACTGATCCCTGTGGTACACCACTGTTTATCCTTATTTTTTAATTTTTCCTTCTGCCTCTATGATGAGCTCTCTTTTCGATAGATATGCCACTAAAATATTAATAAGGCTATCCTCTATCTTCCTCTTTCTCAATTCATTTAATATTTGTTGCCACGAGGCACGATTGAAGGCATTCTTCACATCGAGTGTTATTACGGCACACAGTCTCCGGTGTCGAGCTGAGTAGGCACCAGCTTCTCTGGCAATTTTAATCACTTTTATTATGGCATCCTCTGTCTGTCGACCTTCTCTAAAACCAAACTGATTGTCAGACAGGTCCCCTGTTCGTATAAGTTCTTTTTGTAGTCTAGCTAATATTAATTTCTCATATAATTTACCCTCTAAGTCCAAGAGGCAGATTGGTCTAAAAGATAAGGCATTTTCTAAAGGCATTTTATCCTTCCTTAACAAAACAAGTTTCGCTCGCTTCCACTCTGCTGGGAATTTCGCGTCGGCTGCCAGTTTATTATATACGGCTGATATATAATCCGGTCTTTCCGCTGCAACTCGCTTTAGCAATTCTACTGGAATATATCCTGGCCCTGGTGTTGTTTTTCAATTTTTGGCAGGCTATCTGCAGTTCATCTGATGTGAAGTCGACAAAACTAGCGTCTTTATTACAAATAAAATTTACTTCCTCGTGGTCTGGGAAAAGGTGACCAACTACTTTTTCTACTGTTTCCATAGTTAGTTTCAATGAAGGTGTGTGCCCTGTCAGCCTTTTCTTGATCGTTTTGTAGCCATCCCCCCAGACATCATTATCTATATTCTTACAAAGAATTTTCCAGTGTTTTATTTTTGATGCTTTAACAGCGTTTCTCAATTTTTTTTTGTTCTTTGTTTATTCGTCCCATAGAGCCGGTTAACTTCGGGTAAATTTCTTGCCGCGTTTCTGGTGTAGGTCCTTCTTCTTCGAACACATTCTTTGCGCAGTTCAGATATATCCTCCGTCCACCAGTATACCGGTGCTCTTCTGGTTTGGGTACTACGTTTTGGCATAGATTTGTCGCATAATTTTGCACATTGGAAAAGCCTCTTGCAGATGTTGTTTCTTCATTTTCTTCTATTCCGTCCAATGCATGTTGCAGTTTCTGTTGATCCATCTTGCTGACTTGCCATCCCTTACTTGAATTTCTCCTTAAATTATGTGTCGGTTTCCTGGTTGAGATATCAAAAACAATAAAGTTATGATCACTTAGAGATTGTTTTTCACTCACTTCCCATCCGTTAATACTTGTTCTAACGTCTTCTGTTGTTATTGTCAGGTCTAAAATTGAGGAGTGTAGTCCTTTCTCTGAAACGTAGGTTTCTGTCCATCATTGAGAATAACTAAATTATTAGCTGCAATCCACTCTGTAATTATTTGGCCCCTTTTGTCTTTTGATTTTTCTTTTGTATTTTTAATTTCACTTCCGATTGTATGCAACATTTTCTCAAGAGATTGTGTGTTGTCATTTCCAGAGAAATAACAACTATAAAGTGTAAAGTCTGATGTTTTAATATATGTAAACCCGAGGCCTTGTCCATGTTTTTTGATTATAAGATCGCAGTCTACTACTTTTATTGCTGTGTGCATTTGTTCATAGTATAACCAGTCCATTCTGTTTTTAATAGCCTTCCGATTCGGTTCACTGAGAACTAAGATTCCTGCCGCTATGTCTTTGGCGGTAGCAAGCGTGATATCGTGAGCAGGCCGACTCCTGTTCGTGTTAATTTGTAATATTCTTATTTTCTTTATGTTCTTGTCGCCTACCTCCATTGTTCATTGGGCATTTCCTGATTGATGTCCCTCTTGTTTACAGTGCACACAAAATGGCCTATTTGTACATTCCATTACTCGGTGCCCATCTTTTCCACACTTTAGGCACATATGCTCTCTGTCTGGACCTTCACATTGGGTTTTAACATGACCATACTCCCAGCATCTGTAGCATTTAAGTTATTTTTCTCTTTCTACGATTTTGCAGTTTGTCCATCCAATTTTGATTTTTTAGAGACCAATGAATTTTGCGGCGTCAGTTTCAGACAATATAATTGTAACATTCTGTTTGTTTCCGTAGGCTGGTCGTAGGGCTCTTACCTCGAATTTTTCGGGTTTAATGGAGGTGGATTTTGTAATAGACTCTTTGATTTCCGCCTCTGTTACAACCTCATCCATTCCTTCTACATGGATTATTTTTTTGTTTACTCGAAGAGATGTGGTCGCCCCTGGTATTTTCCCATGCATTTCTTTTTTTCAGAATTTCGGCTTTATCAGCTCCGTCTTTCACTGTTATCAGAAGTTCCCCATTTTTTAGTTTTGATTATATCTTTTTATTTAGGTCTATCAGATACTTATTTAAGAAATTTTGCGTAAATTAGTACTTTTTTGCGCACTTATTTATGCGAATAATCTTTGTCAAGAATGAATTTAATGAAATCAAAATATAGACCGAAGTTGACAGATGAAAATTTCCAAACGTTGATTCTCAGTTTCAAAAGAGAATCTCAGTATCTCAAACCCAACCCGATAAAAATGAGTTATCGAAAAATATTCCAGAACAAAAATCGCATTTAAATTTAATTTTATTTTTGTTTGAATAAAATAAATTGCTTATTTGTATATTTGGAGTTTTATTTTATTTTATAAAAAATTTCACTCAATTTTTGTTCTCCAATGTTATTATAGCATGTAAATAAAATTGTTTCTATTTTTTTCTTTTTTATATTGATTCCTAATAATATTTATATTCGATTAAAAATAACTATTTAATCGACATATTACTTTCGAAAACATCTGACTGAGCAGCACGCTTAAAATTTTTAATGGCCCGCCGTCTGAAAAAGGTTGCCGACCCCTGTTTTAGAGTATCGAGATATATTTTTATATCACGAAGAATCTTTCTGTGAAAGTAGTTTAGCAGTAAGTTTAGTATTTCGTTTGTATAATGACTTGTTTCCCTTTATTTTTAACGTTTCTTGTGTTTGAGCTGCCCTATTTTTTACTCTTCTAATTTTGTAAATTTAGATTTATTGGCATTTATCTATTGTTGCAACTTTAATTGCTTTGCTTGCAACTACTGAAGTACTATCATTACCTTATAGGTTTATTATCTAAAATTGTTCTGCGATCCCCTAATATATTACTAGCTTAACCTGCGACTTTCTTAAGCCATTTTTATTGCACACACAACTTTATAAAGCACAAAAAGTAAAAAGCCGACGCTAATCCACTTGTTGCCTAAACCGCTCGAAGGAAAAGTATCTCACTAACTATAACATTCTTCAGCTATTCTGCAACTTCGCCGCTCTTTCTGCCAGTGTAATTGGCTTGTCGCATAATAATTTCTGATTTATTGCCGTGAGACGACATCGCGTTAATCAGCCGCGGCACACCTGCCTCCCAGACATTGTTAATCACCTCATTGTTAATCGCTGTACCTCGTATGGCACCTCTTGGCCCCGATGTTTATTATTTTTATAATGCCGCAAAACTAGTTCATTATGCCTAAGCACACCGAATAAAAAAAACCGCGAGAAAGTAAAAAATTAAATAGTTATAATGGGAACACTTAACGTCAACGTCAATTTACAACATTCTAACACTTTTACTAAGAAAATACATTAGAGTTACCAAGCAGATATATCAGATAAGGACTTATTAGAACAGATAGATATGACATACTTGTAATTATAAATACAGGTAAACCTCGGCAATGATAACTATTATAAAAAGTTAGACAGAACTAGAGTAGACAAATTGTAGAAAGCAAAGAGTAACGTGCAGAGAAACAAATTAATTAGCAATACACCATAAGTAGAATCAGCATTTTGTTTTATTATACATTCTGAATCATAATTTTATTTTTTTTATTGTAAATGCCGTTTGCATTTTTTTTTTGCTTTACCATGATTTACTGTTAAATGCATGGTTAGATATTAATTGTTCGAATACCGCATATTCGGTTTACATTTACGCCGATACTTTGCGGCATCGCGTTGCCTAAAATAAAATTGCAACTTTTATATCTGAATTTAACTATTGATAAATTATAGTTAATGTAAAGTAATTGTTCAGCATTTTTTTGAAGCAATCTACTTTTCATTTCTTCATGTACGTTAGTAGTTAAATTGTGGAATTCTGTTCTTTCCATCACAATAAGAGGTCATCTATTCGTTTAAATAATTGATTATCGAAATATATATCGATCTCCTTATTTATGTTTTCAGTGGCATATGTTCTTTTTGGCATAAAGGCGATCAAATACTAGAAAAGCTTTCACCAAACACAGCCATGATTGACTGATTTTTTCTTGATTATTTCTCCATCTTTTCATCACTTTTGAGTTTTTTTTTTTATCTGCATCACTATTTGCTCGAATACATTAACTCGAATATTTTTAGCATAATCTATATTTAGTTTATTCGGTTTGCAAAATGCTAGCTTAAACTTCGAATCTGATATTGGATTAAACGAATTGGCCAGCTAAGGGCCGCGTTACAAATTCTATTTCATATTTTGTTTTTTTTTTCTTTCTTATCTCTAAGGGTATTCTTCTTCCTGCTGCAATTGTCGCCAGATGTTCAGCTGTTAGTTTGCTGTTGGTCTTAGTTTTTGGAGCCTCCTGAAAAACCTCAAATTCATTTATTGCCTTTTTGTACTCATCCCTGTTCATTGAGTCCATTTCTGTAAGTTTAAGTTCTGTGAAGTCTTTTTTATTCCTTCCAACCAAGAGTTGGGTGTTTTCCTTTGTTGACTTATGATGAAGATTTTTTTAGTTAATCTGCTATCATCCATTCTTACAAGATGACCGAATAACATCAGCCGTCTCTTTCTCATTTCTCTTGTGACCGGTTAAATAAATTCGTAGATCATTCGTTGCTCGTCTTTACCCATTTTTCGTCATTTTTTTGTGTCCACCAAGAATCTTTCTTAGAATTACTCTTTCCTTCTTCTCGAGCTCTTCTACTAGTCCTTTGTTCTTTAGGAAGAGTGTTTCTGCTGCATATTGTACTTCTATTCTTGTAACTGTGCTGTAATGTAATAGCTTTGGATTGTGAGATAAACATTTTTTGTTATACAACTTCTGTGCTAAAATTTGTGCCCTCCTAAATTTAGCTATTTGAAGTTTGACAGCTTCTTCTTCTATTCTAGTGTCCGTAATTGTTTCTCCCAAATATATAAAGTGATTCTATCGATGCATCCAATATATGTGTGTAGTTCCTTAATTTCCTTTAATTTGTTTGACATGAATCTATTTTTTTTGATACCTGTAAGCCAAATTTAGCTGCATGCTTTGCTAAGATTTGTATTTGTTTAACTGCATTTCCTATATTCGGGGACAAGAGAGCAATATCATCTGTAAAAGCTAATGCGTGTATCGCTAGTTCTTTATATGATCCTCCAAAAGAAATTCCCTTCAGTTTTTCGTGTCTGTATTCTTCCAGTATCTTCCACTTTATCTTTGCTAGAGTGATGTTGAATAGGATTGGAGAGAGTCCGTCACCCTGTCTTAGACCTGTCTGGATTTTGAAAGGTTCAGAAATCTAGTCTAGAAATTTCATTTTGGACGTAGTATCTGTCAATCTTTGCTTCACAATCTCTCTGGTTTTTACATCACTTCCAAATTCCTCCAGCGTTCTAATTAGGCTTTCTTTGTCTATTGAGTCATATGCCTTTCTGAAATCAATAAACGTTGAAACATATGGTTGGCCAGAACGTTTTCTGATTATGTTTTTCAGATTGATAATTTGCTGCTAACATCTTCTCTTTTTGCTAAATCCACATTGGTATTCTCCTATTTGTACATCGAAAACTGGTTCTAGCCTGTCTAAGATCTTGAGAAGAGACCTTGTATGGAACAGATAAGAGAGAAATTTTCCTGTAATTGTTTACGTCAGATCTATCACCTTTTTATGGAGCAGATATTATATAACTGCCATCTTCCAATCTTCTGGCATCTTCTCGGTTCGCCAAATTTCCTAAATAATACTTATAGTTCTGAGGTGTAGTGAAACTTTTTCCTTGCCTATTTTCAAAAGTTCAGCTGTGATTCCATCTTCAACAAGAGATTTGTTGTTCTTGAGGGATTTTATCGCTTCCTGGACTTGATCTGCAGTTGGTGGATGTGATTCTGCAGGAATTTCGTCTGGAGTTTTTTTTTGTATAAGATGTTGTTTTCATATCTTCTCTGAACCCTTCTAGGTTGATTTGTGTTTGGTTCGATTTAAATTTTTACCAAAGCTTTTGTCTGTTTTCCAGTGCTTCATTGCACTTGTCTGCAGCTCATCCTTCTGCAGCTTTCATTATTTTACACTTCATTTCTTCGCATGTCTCGCCTTGCAACTTAGATTTGAAGATGATTTGAGTATCTGAGTCAATAATCGTAGTTGCAAAATGTTTGCACTTAGGTTTCTTATTATTTTTATAGGAAATTGATATGAATTTAATTTTAGCTTTAACAAGGTAATGATCATGAATGACTGAATATATTTTGGCATCTTTCTGAACCTTAAAATTTTTAATTGTCTTAAATTCTCTTCTAGAAATGGCTATGTGGTCAATTTGGAACTCTCCTAGAAGCTGATTTGGTGCTTCCCAAGTCTTCATTTCCTTGGGAAGTTTCCTGAAGTGTGTGGTTATAACTTTGAGGTTGAAGACTTGATAGAGTTCCACAAGTCTTATTCCATTATCGTTCGTCCTCTTATTCGCTAAATATTCTCTGATGGTGCTGTATTTGATGCTCTATAATGATGGTGCTGTATTTCTTCGCCTTGCCGAACTGTGCATTATAATCCCCAAGTAGAATGATGACATTATCTTTTGGAATCCTATTAATTGTGTCTTCTAGCTCGTCCCAGAAAGTCTTATTTTGGTCTGATTTTTTTTATTGTTAATATTTGTTGGAGCATGAGCATTCACTAGAGTGTACATTTTGGTTTTACATTTCATCGTCAGTGCTGAGAGTCTGCTGGACGTAAAGCTGAATTTTTTTACAGACTCCATTACATTTTCTTTTACAATAAAAGCTGTGCCTAATAAGGGGCACTTTCCAAAGATGTACACTGCTGGTTTTCCTTTATAAATCTTGTAGTTGCTTGTTTCAAAAAATTTTCTTCAGTGTAGCGAGTTTCTTATAGAGCCAGAATTTGGATATTATGGTGCTGAAGCGCTTGAGTCAGATTTTGATGTTTTCCTGTTTTTATCAGCGAGTTAATATTCATTCATTGTTCCGATATTGTATTTCTTCTTGAATTTGAGTTTCGTAGGTTCTTTTGATTAAACCAGAGCAGAAAGTTCAGGGTCACCAGAATCCGAAACTCCTGCTTGCAACCTGAGGTCGAGATATTATACTCATCATCCATAAAATTTGTATATATAATATTTATTTTGAAATGTATTATCAAATCATCTATTAATAACTAATTAATAAAGGGTGACAAAGTGAATGTCCTGTTTTTACTTAATAAATTCAAAAAGAAGTAATGACTTATTTGACATACTTTTAGCTATCTATTATTTCAGTGCATTCAAGTTTTTTTCTAAATAGAGCCGATTGAACAAAGGATTCCAAAATGTAGAACTGTGCCAGCGTGCAATGCGTTCATTGTTGCATCAATCTAAGTCAAGCATCAAAGCAAACGGAGGTCATCTAATCGATGTACTTTTAAGTATTAATTGATGTAGGATTAAGTATTTAACTTTAGATTTTACTTTACATTGTTTAACAAAAATTGTGGTGTCCAATTTATTTCGTTTTATGATAATTGCAGACCGGTGTGAAACTGGCAATAACTTTCAGCAATAAAAATTTTGCGTAAAATTTTTATTGCAAAAGGCTATAACTTTCTTATTGATAGGGATTTTTCAAAATTTTCTTCACAGAACTGTTCCACAGTAAGTCACCTCATAAAATATTCCAACAAAATTTAACTTTCTTTTTATACGTAGGCATAATAATCATATTAAAGATCAACAAATATTCACATTTACTCACTTCTTAAACGCGGAACGTCAAAGTGTATTATTTTCCAAAATTTTCAACCATTTCCACCATTTATTAGTCCACAGTATTACCTTCATTTCTGAAGCAGGAATTTTTCAATAATTCCTAATAATAAGCGCACAGCGATTATTTAAAAAAGTGCATTCCAGGCAGTTGCCATTTAATATAAACATCCAAAGAGGTAGTAATTTTCAACATTTCTCAATTTTTCTTTCAAATATCACTAGAGAATGAATGTACCTAACAACGAAATAAAACGTTTTTCGAAATATAAGAAAACAATTGAATAACGACCAAACTTAAAATGCAGCTACTCCACGTAGCACCGTTTCATAGCCAGAACGTCAAATTGCAGTAAATTTTAACTTTTCTCAAATTTTCTTCCATGCATCGCTAGTGAATAAATGTACCTAGACATGTGTAAAAGCTTTTGCAAAAATTCGCAAAAGTAAATGTATTCCACCCCACTTTCGTTCGCCGGGCACTGTTTTATTGCTAGACCGTCAAATTGCTCGAAATTTTAACTTTTCTAACATTTCCTTTCATTTCCTACTAGGGTATGAATATATCTACTTAACTGTATAATCATTTAAAAAAATTCGCTAAAATAATTGCATTTGACGATGACTTAAAATGCACTCACTGGACGCAGCACTGTTTTATTGCTCGACCGTCAAATTGCTCTAAATTTTTACTTTTCTCACATTTTCTTTCATTTCCTATTATGGGATGAATATATCTACTTAACTATATAAGCATTTAAAAAAAATCGCAAGAATAATTGCATTTGACGATAACTTAAAATGCACTCACTCGACGCAGCACTGTTTTATTGCTCGACCGTCAAATTGCTCTAAATTTTAACTTTTCTCACAATTTCTTTTATTTCCCATTAGGGAATGAATATATCTACTTAACTGTATAAGCATTTAAAAAAAATTCCCAAGAATAATTGCATTTGACGATGACTTAAAATGCACTTACTCGACGCAGCACTGTGTTATTGCTTGACCGTCAAATTGCTCTAAATTTTAATTTCTTTTTTCACATTTTCTAGTGACATGTGAAAGAAAATTTAAGAAGAATTAAAATTTAGAGCAATTTGACGGCCGAGCAATAAAACAGTGCTGGGTCGAGTGAGTGCATTTTAAGTCATCGTCAAATGCAATTGTTTTTGCGATTTTTTTTAAATGCTTATACAGTTAAGTAGATATATTCATACCCTAGTAGGTAATGAAAGAAAATGTTAGAAAAGTTAAAATTTAGAGCATTTTGACGGTCCAGCAATAAAACAGTGCCCGGCGAACGAAAGTGGGGTGGAATACATTTAATTTTGCGAATTTTTGCAAAAGCTTTTACACATGTCTAGGTACATTTATTCACTAGTGATGAATGGAATAAAATTTAAGAAAAGTTGAAATTTACTGCAATTTGACGTTCTGGATATGAAACGGTGCTACGTGGAGCAGCTGCATTTTAAGTTTGGTCGTTATTCAATTGTTTTTTTATATTTCGAAAAATGTTTTATTTCGTTATTAGGTACATTCATTCTCTAGTGATATTTGTAAGAAAAATTGAGAAATGTTGAAAATTACTACCTCTTTGGATTTTTCTATTAAATGGCAACTGCCTGGAATGCACTTTTTTAAATAATCGCTGTGCGCCTAATTATTAGGAATTTTTTTAAAATTCCTGCTTGATAAATGAAGGTAATACTGTGGCTTAATAGGTGGTGGAAATTATGTTGGAAAATTTTAGAAAATAATACACTTTGACGTTCCGCGTTTAAGAAGTGAGTAAATGTGAAAATTTGTTGATCTTTAATATGATTATTGTGCGTATGTGTAAAAAGAAAATTCAATTTTGTTGGAATATTTGATGAGGTGACTTACTGTGCAACAGATCTGTGAAGAAAATTTTGAAAAATCCCTATCAATAAGAAAGTTATAGCCGTTTGAAATAAAAATTTTACGCAAAATTTTTATTGCTGAAAGTTATTGCCAGTTTCACACCGGTTAATTGCAGTTTAAAATCGCAGAGAATCTTAATTTGTAACCCTATAGTTAAAAGTTCTTTAATTTTTTCAACTACTTGAAAATTGTTTTCATTTTCTTTGGAAGTCAGGTTGGTATGCTTAACTTAGATATTGCGAAAGTACCTCAACTCATGTGCATCTTGTAATTTCCGCGGAAGGTCGTAACAAATTCGGTAATGGTTTAATTAATTGATATTTTAAATTCATAACATTTAATTTGCCGGACTTTATAGTTTAATTTTATTGGAAACAAATATTACTTGAAAATTAAAGATATATAGATAATAGTAGTAACTAACATCGTGCTAATCTGACGAGTAACCTAAAGGAAGACATATCTGGACAGAGGAGCACCAGCAGGCTCACTTACAACGAATGAGAAAAATCTAGAATAAGAAAACGAAGTTCACTGCTAAATTTAACTAGATTTAAAGTAGTCCTAGAAGACCCCAGGAAAATAATGATAATATTAATAATATAGTGAATATGAGAATACTGGCTTAAAAATTGGGAATGTTGTTCATAAACGAATATTTAAGTTATAAAGAAGTAGTGCAGAACAATAATTTAAACATGTAATTCAAATTAGAAATAATGAGAAAAAATCTAGTTGATGTATGTAGTGTATTCCAGACGAGACGTAATAACATTTTTACGAGAACGACGAGGGACCATTCGACAATACGACATCACGCTAAATAGATTTACGTGCACATTAGTCCATTTTGCCACCTGTTCTCGTTATGTAATGGCGTCCGACGGAGGCGAACTTATTAGCAGCCCGGTCCGCATATAAACATATTATGATTTAATGCCGTATGCGCCGCGTATAAAGGCATTATTAATTATTACGAGCTCGTAAAGGTCACACGTCTACTTTTATCTCACTTTGTTCGACTTTGTTTTCGGACATCCCTCTTCACGCCAAAAATGACACCGACGACTATTAATCATGCATACTAATTTAATCTATTAACAAGCTCTCTTTTGTCACAGCCACTCGAATGTCACGGAAGGACGTTTTTGCATACGTAAAATTGATGGAGATTTATAAAAAAATATATTTTTGATTAGTAATTTGAAAATATAGCTTGTGCATTTTTACATAAAATAAATTCAAATATTGTTCGTACAAATATAACATATTAACAAAAAAACTTACTGAATTTAAAATATTGCTCATAAAACAAGTTTATTTGCAAGATCATTTCATTATACAATTGTCAATCTATTTAACAACCTTCCACTCTTCTGCAACGACTTCGATTCGAAATCTAAGTTTAAAAAATATATTTTCGCAGTTTTATATAATAAACAACGTTCCCCATTTCCTGTATCCCCGTGAGATGTTAGCTGCTATAGAAAATCGTCCTGCCTTCATGTACTTATGTTACTCCAACTGTACTTTTACTATTTTATTTAGCTATGTCGATAATTGATATTATATTTATTTAATTAATATTATATATATATCTATATATCTTATAATATTATATATCTTATATATTATATATCTTTATTAATTTGATGTACCGAGGTGTAATGGAAGAACAGGGTGTGCCTTGGCACACATCTGAATTACATCTCATTTTTTCCTCTGCATCAGAATGTATTTTTTTCTTTCAGTTATATATATTTTTTTAAGTTACTTATTACTACGTTATACTGATCGTTCTGTCAAAGAGGCAAAAATAAATAAATTATTATTATTATTATTTAAAATATTTGAAAAATCTCTCCTGAACAAAATATAATTAAATTCTCTAGGCAAATTTATATGATAATTTTTCATTTATAAAATTATACAGTTGACAAATATGAAAGGAGCATATACTTTTTTATTTAAATAAAACTAAACTGATATTTTTATTTTGAAATTACAGGAGTAAATTTGATGAATCCAATTTTCGATAATTTTTGTAAATAAATGAAGAATAATGCAGCGCTCCGTATTCAATATTAAATCATCAAGTGTTAGTGGTGATTTGAAACAATTCAACCAAAAGTAATACACAGTATAATAGTTACATTTCTTTTCGATTATCAACATAATTGACATGATCGATTCAAAAAACCCTTCTTGCAATAACTTTATACACATTTTAAATATGACATAAGATCGCATCTTGTTGAAACCACAGATTATTCAAATCAGTTCAATGTAATTTTGAAATTAGAAATGTTCAAGCATCGAGCAATATCGTTTACGATTCATGTTAAGGGAGGTGAGGGAGTAACCTTCTCTTGTCAAATTTTGAAAAAAAAAATGCTACGATGTAGTCCTTCCGCGGATAAAATGTCATCTCTTTAGTATTCTACTTATCATTTTCGCAAAAAAATGCTTATAGAGAAAGCCATTCTAAAAAAAATATTTTGTGGGGGTCATTTAGCTGCAAAGCCTTTCAGCATTGCGGCCAACTTGATCTATTGTGCTTGATCCTACTACAATTACTCTATCAGGAATTCAACTTCGTGAACGAAGTCTAAGATATTCGTGAGAGGCTTGCTACTCAGCTCCAAGGTGGTCTTTCTTGCGACCCCGAAATGGGCAAGCCTTAAGTGTGCTAGCGCTTCAGAGGTTTCTTCGTCTGATTCATATAATCCACAGGCAACTTCCTCTACCTTTAACATTTTGTATAGGTGATATCCCACCGGACAATATCCTGTGAGTATGCCTACCAACGTGTTGATTTCTCTTCTAGAGAAGCTAAGCATCTGCTGCGATTTTGCGGCAGAATAGTTTATGAGCATTTTAGCCTGCCTCCGTACTGGTGCGTTCTTCCAGTAGGTTTGTTTTTGCACCTCTTCCCATTTCTTAGCCCCCTGCCTTACGTAGACCTTTGTAAGCTCATAAGTTGGCTCCGGGCGAAAAAAGGGAGCCTCGGCCTCGCTTTTGGCGAGTGCCCACATTAGCGTGAGTCTGTTATCTTTCACCAGTTGCTTTAGGGTTTGTTTACGGTTCCAGGTTAACTTGGAAGTATAGTTGTGGACTTTTAAATTCCTTAGAGCTACCTGGCTGTCCGTTTGGATGTAGATTTGCACTCCTTTAAGACGTTTCTTTACGCAGATTTGCGCACATCTTTCAATGGTTATAATTTCAGCCTGTAGTACTGTGCAAGCCTGGCCCAATGCCGTGGACTCCCTGTGACTCCGCCTGTATATGCCAATTCCTGTACCCATAGCAGTTTTTGATGCGTCGGTGTACCACATGGACGCTTTGTCTTTCATATGTTCGATTCTTTGAACACTGCTTTGGCTGTCATTAATGACTAATTCAACGGGCTGTGTTAAAGTTGTATTCTGTAGACATCGTGTCCCAGGGATGCTTCAGAAATTCCTTTCCGATTTGTTCCCTTATTTCTACGTGTCTCTGAATAGGCGATGTACACTTTAGTCTCAGAGCACTGAGAAGACCTTCTGTTTCTACCTGTCTGTGCAGTGGAAGTAGGTCCAACAAAACTTATAACAACCATAGCTGTGGATGGAGTAGATTGCATCGCTTCCTGTTATACCCAAGCACGCGAGCCGTTGTAGCCTTTGTAGGATGCTTTGGGTATTTTTTCCTTTGTTTTGTACCAGCATACGTGTGAACCGTAGGTGATAGTCGGACCATAAGACCATTTTGAGTTTTAGTCCCCATGTTTTCCTAAAAAGCTTACGGCAGATCGAAAAGGCCGCTGTGGCTTTTGAGAGCGTTTTGTTCAGATGCGAGTTCCAAGTGAGTTTCATATCCAAGGCAACCCCTAGATATTTCACCTCCTCGTAAAACTCTAACGTCTGATAGTCAACTCTCGGAGCTTTCAAATTCAGCTTCCTGTTTCTGGTAAAGGGGACCATTACTGTTTTGCTCGGGTTGACACTAAGGCCCTCCTTGCTCGAAAAGTTGGCAAAAGTTCTGCATAAAATTGCCGTCCTCAATGATCCCACAGTGCGGCGGTAACTTTATGATTGGTCAGCATGACTTGAATCCACTCAATGATAGGTTGTTCGATCCCTTTGTTGGTGGCTGCATTCATTATTGATAATCGGGTTGTGTTGTTAAACGCTCCCTCTATATCTATAAAGATACCTACTGTAATTTTTTTGCAGTCCAGTGCTGCTTCCAATGTGGTCGTTAACTCGTGTAGAGCGTCCACTGTAGAATTGTCCTGGGTGATAAGCGTATTGGTGCTTATAAAGAGGACTTCTTTTTAAAAGGTCCGCACCGTATGTGATTGTCCACAATTTTTTCCATTGTTTTCAGGAGGAAGGAAGTGGGGCTAATTGGTCGGTAGGACTTTGCCAATTCTTGAGGCCTGCGCCCTGCCTTAGTAATGAATATCACCTTGGTCTCTTTCCATTCCAGCGGTACGTACGCCAGTCGAAAGCTGGCCTTAAATATCTCATCAATGCATGGCGCTATAGTTTCGATCCCCTTCTGCAGCATTGCCGGAAAAATGCCATCCGGTCCGGCAGACTTAAATGGCTTAAAACAGTTCACAGCCCATGCAACTTTTTGAACAGTAAACAAGGTTGTGGCCATGTTTTTGCAAATTTTGGTTGGGCACTTCATCCGCTTTGTCCCTTCACCAGTTATAGTTGATTTTGAGCCGGGAAAGTGCGTGCAAATATAGTAAATAAGCAAATTTCACATGAGATTTGTTTTGGTAGTTCTAAAGAGACTCAATAATATTATAGAGCGTCGGACAACTTGAATATATTTATATATTCAGGCTGTGTTCCTTCTTTATTAAGTTTCAATTCAGTTTAGTTCTTGAGTCAATTAATCTTTCTAAGCATCTATATTTCCTGCATGAAGAAATCTCTCGTGAGAATACGCTGTAGAGAGTTTCTCGGAATGTCCAATTCTTGACCACGGTGAGGAATTAATGATGCAAAACTATCACGAACTGCTAAGATGTTTTGTCACCATAATGAAAATGTCTTGTTCTTCCGTGGAGCGCTTCATTTTCAAAAACCTTCATGAAAAAAAGTTCATGAAAAATTGTAATTTTATCTAATTAACAAGATGCAAATGAATGTATTGCTGTTACTTGCTGTAACAAAGCAAGTCTCCAATCTCTATTTAGGTGCACTTCTATGTAATTACATTTCCAGATATGAAAAAATAGTATAAAGAACAAGTTCAATTAGCGCGATTTTTCAGCACGCGTCCATGTTTAGAAAATGTCGAGCGTAGCAAGGAGTTTTCTACTCCTTCGAGGTTTCTCCACCTTGCCGTGGTGAAGGAGCTTGGATATCTTAGTGGTCCTGAGAGCTAAGTCAGCAGTAGCACAGCTAATGGTGGGGACTCCCGTCCCGAACAGGTCATAGGTGAAAGATCAGACTAAGAGACATACCCTACATACCCTACCCTTAATACGTAGACTACCCGGCTGTAGTGGCTACGAGTGGAACTCGTGAGGCCAAGGGTCTGCACAGGGGTTAACGACGCCGGAGCAGTTTATTTTTTAGTGATATCTGTTCCGATATACCGGGCGCTCTGCTGTCAGCTAACCTTGATGGTGCGAGCAGTGAGTCTGGGGACCTAGGCTTAACCGCCCGGGTCAAGTGGTATGATACTCACAATAAACATTGTATCCCAGCTAATGGTAGAACAGCCTATGCCGATAGCTGCGTGGTCACGGGAAAGCGTTGGTCGTTAGTAGGTCGAACTCAGAAAAATGGCGAACTCCTCTTTCAACTAGCCTTTCTGTGGGGCTTTGCCGCAAGTGACTGTTTATTTCCCTAGCTACTAGTGGGACCAAACGGGAGAAAACGAATAATTTTTTTTTAAGAATCGGGTGACTCCTCAAGCTTACCCAAATCAGAGGCTGGATACCTCCCAAAAGCGAAGAAATGCCTATGGAAATGGAAAACACGGAGGTGCAAACAAAGGAGATAGAACTCCTATTGAGCAGCGACGAGGAACTCGCTGACAACCTTAAGGGTCTGAAAAAAAAAGACCCAAACAAGCAGCGGATGAGCGGCGCTGCTACAAAAACGACGAAGTTCCTAATCAAAGCGGGCTTAAAGGAGGAAGAGGCTAGGGATAAGGCAAATAGTCTATCAAGCCCAAACCCTCGGAATCCAATAAGAGTCAGCGTTCTTGTGGGAGCAGTCCTGGAAAGAGGCTAAGCAAGCGGGCCAAAAGGTGGCCTTCCTACCTTCCTATGGCTCAGCGAAGGAAACCTACAGTAGGCGCCTGTACGGCTACCTACAGCTAACTGGTCAACTCCGTTAAAGTAGGAATTACCTGTAAAGGCTACCCCGAAATTCTAATGACGGAGGACTAAATCAAAGCGGTCCAGAAGGCCATCCTGGATGCTATTGCAAGTAGGGATAGGAGGGTTTTTAAGCCCGCCTTCTTACAGGCTTCTTACCTTCTTACTAGCGTCCAGGATGGTTATCACTGACTTGTGCGAATCAAGAGACAGTTGAATGGGTGAAGGGCCTTGAGGCCCAACTCTAACCATGGGAGGGAGCCGAGTTGAAGATTGTTGAAGCGGCAGAGATGCCGCACGACGAAGTCTCAATCAGCTACTTCCCAAGTAGCATAGAGAAGAAGTCCGAAAGGATTATAGCTCTATTAGAAGGTCAGAACGACCTCAAAACCTCCAAGTGGAGGCTCCTAAGGAGGAATCCTAAAGGCCTAACGCTGGAAATCACCCTGTCGGTGAACAACGTGTCGGTCCAAGGTCAATTATGGCTTTGGACAGATCTCGTTGAGAGAACGCCGTAGGGTGCAAGGGACGGAACCACAGCCCAGCACTTTCTCATCCGGCACTGGAAAGGGGTCAGAACACACCACCATAAAAATAATGGGGAAGTCGCAGGACCCTAATGGCTCTAAGAAGCCTAAGAAGTCAGGCGACTAAAGCCTAATAAAAGAATTAAGAGTCATGTTGAGGTGTATTGAGCAAATAAACCTGCACCACTCCAAAGCGGCAACCAGCGCCCTACATATGGCGTTTAAACAGGTAAATGTTGATATTGGGTTTCTGCAATTATCCTGGATTTACCAGGGTCTTGTCCGGGGCCTACCTACTGACATATATAAGCTGGTTTATGACACTAGCTGTTCGAAACCTATAGCTCAGGGAGGATATTAATTTTGTACCTGTTCCAGAATTCGCCACAGGAGACCAGGCACTGGCAGTCGTGGAGATCCCGACGAAAGGGGACAAGACGCTTATTATTTTGGCCTTAGTTTACTTTCTGGGTGATATGTAGAACCCTCTACCAGAGAAAAATATACGCCTCGTGGACTGGTGTAAAAAGGACAACAAGCACTATATTCTGGGCTGCGATGCCAACGCACATGGTACGGTGTGGGGCAGCACGGATATAAATAATAGAGGTAAGCAATTACTCGAATACTTATGTACAAAGGATGTGGAGATCGTTATTAAGGGCAGTAAACCCACCTTTGTAAATGAAATCAGACACGAGGTTTTAGATTTGACTCTAGCTGATGCTTTTACAACAGAGTTAATCAAAAATTGGCGAGTACTCGACAAGCCATCAATGTCAGACCACCAAAAGATTGAGTTCCACTTAGGTGAGGTGTACAATGTGGTAATGGAGCGCAGGAACCCTGGGTGAACTGATTAGGAACACTATAAGATGATCATCAAGCAGGAAACCGAAGGTGTCCGCCTCAAAATAAACACAACAGACGAGCTGGATGCAGCATCGTCTCATCTAAAAGGCGTTCTAACACACGCCTATGAGACTAGAAGTCCTCTTAAAAAGGTGCAGAAATCAAGGGCTGTTCCTTGGTAGAACAAAGTGCTAGGACGTCTGAGAAAAACGGCCATAAAAGCTTTTAACGGTGCAAAAAGAACAGGCAACTGGGAAGCCTACAGAGTAGCACTTCCTGATTGCAATAAAGAATTGAGAAGGTCAAAAAGGAAACCCTGGCGTAACTTGTGAAGGCATTGATCAATTGGCCCCAACGGCAAGACTGCAAAAGGTCTTAGCAATGGACCAATGAAATGAAATCGGGCTTATTAAGACATCGAGTGGTAAGTATACCAAAGATTTAAAGGAAAGTCTAAGCGTTTTAATGCATACCCGCTTTCCCGGCAATAAATCAACTATAACTGGTGAAGGGGTAACGCGGATGAAGCGCCCAACCAAAATCTGCAAAAACATGGCCAAAACAATGTTTTCTGTTCAAAAAGTCGCATGGACATGTACAGTTTTAAGCCATTTAAGTCTGCAGGCCCCGATGGAATTTTTCCGGCAATGCTGCAGAAGGGGATCGAAACCATAGCCCCATGCATTGATGAGATATTTAAGGCCAGCTTTCGACTGGCGTACATACCGCTGGAATGGAAAGAGGCCAAGGTGATATTCATCCCTAAGGCAGGGCGCAGGCCTCAAGACCTGGCAAAGTCCTACCGACCAATTAGCCTCACTTCCTTCCTCCTGAAAACAATGGAAAAAAATGTGGACAATCAAATACGGTGCGGACCTCTCAAAGAAGTCCTCTCCATAAACACCAATACGCTTATCAGCCAAGAAAATCTACATTGGACGCTCTACACGAGTTAACGACCACATTGCAAGCAGTACTGGACTGCAAAGAAATTGCAGTAGGTATCTTTATAGATATTGAGGGGGCGTTTGACAACACAACCCGGTTATCAATAAAGAATGTCGCCACCAACAAAGCGATCGAAGACCCTATCATTGAGTGGATTCAAGACATGCTGACTCATCGTAAAATTACCGCCGCACAGGGGGGGGGATCAACAAGGACGGTAACTGCAGAAAAAATCTTCCCACAAGAGGGGGGGGGGGGGGGTTGTGTTATCACCTCTGCTGTGTTGCCTGGTTCTTAATGATCTCCTAGATGTGTAGAAGAACGGGTTTAAAGCGGTTGGTTATGCAGACGATGTTGCTATCATAATAAGGGGTAAGGTTGGTAGTACAATCATTAACCTTCCACAGAGTGCACTTAATATCATCAACTGTTGGAGCAGGAAAGAGAGCCTTAGTTTCAACCCGAGCAAATCTGTAATGGTCCCCTTTACCAGAAAGAGAAAGCTGAATTTGAAAGCTCCGAGCATTGCCAGACAGACGTTAGAGTTTTCCGAGGAGGTGAAATATCTAGGGGTAACCTTGTATAAGAAAAAACCTCACTTGGAACTGGCATCTGAACAAAACGCTCTCAAAAGCCACAGCGGCCTTTTGGATCTGGCGTAAGATTTTTGGGAAAACATGGGGACTAATACCCAAAATGCTCAAGGGTCTTACCCAGCAGTGGTAAGATGGATTATTACTTTTGGTTTACTCGCATTCAGCGGCTCACGTGCTTGGGTATAACAGGAGCGATGCAATCTACTCCAACCACAGCAATGGAAGTTTACTTGGACTTACTCCCACTGCACAAACAGGTAGAAAAATAAGGTTTTCAAAGTGCTCTGAGACTAAGGTGTACATCGCCTATTCAGAGACACATGGAAATAAGGGAACAAATCGGAAAGGAATTTATGAAGCATGCCTCTTAAAAAATTCAAATTCTGCTTCAACCCTTAGCAGTTTTTGATGCGTCGGTGTACCACATGGACGCTTTGTCTTTCAGATGTTCTATTCTTTGAACACTGCTTTGGCGGTCATTAATTACCACTTGGTGGCTTGGCGGCTGTGTCGAAATCGTATTCTGTAGACATCGTGTCTATACGATTTTGACACAGCCGCCAAGCCACCAAGTGGTAATTAATGACCGCCAAAGCAGTGTTCAAAGAATAGAACATCTGAAAGACAAAGCGTCTTTCAGCGTCTTTGTCTTTCAGATGTTCTATTCTTTGAACACTGCTTTGGCGGTCATTAATTACCACTTGGTGGCTTGGCGGCTGTGTCAAAATCGTATTCTGTAGACATCGTGTCTAAGAAATGGGAAGAAGAGCAAAAACAAACCTACTGGAAGAACACACCAGGACAGAGGCAAGCTAAAATGCTCATAAACGATTCTGCCGCAAAAACGCAGCAGATGGTAAGCTGCTTTAGAAGAGAAATCAGAACATTGTTAGGCATACTCACAGGACATTGTCCGGTGAGATATCGCATACATAAAATGGGAAAGGTAGAAGAAGTTGCCTGTAGATTATGTGAATCCGACGAAGAAACTGCTGAACACATAATGTGCACTTGTGTAGCGCTTGCACACATAAGGCTTGCCCACTTCTGGGTCGCAAGAATGACCACATTGGAGCTGAGTAGCAAGCCTCGCAGGAATATCTTAGACTTCGTTTACGAAGTTGAATTCCTGGGAGAGTAATTGTAGTAAGGTCACGCTCAATAGATCAAGTTGGTCGCAGTGCAGAAAGGCTTTGCATCCAAACAAAAAAGGAGGTTTTTAATGGACAAGTGCCTTACGGCCGAGTTTTTTATACTATTTTTTCAAGTTTGTAGTGCGCCCTTTTATGCCATTTCCAAATAAAAAATCGCTGATACACATTGAGAAAATTTTATCGCACTCGGCGAGTCATTAACGAGCCCATATGAGTGCTTTAATGACTTGATTTTAGACGCAAAATAGAAAAACATATTTTTGATATGCCTTTACACGTGTCTTTTGACATTTATACTCTTCTGGCTTTCTCTTTCTGGCTCCAGTTAATTTTGTTAACGCTAAATTTCGGAGTTGAAGAGAAAAGCTTAAACCGATAAAATTAAATCATCCTCAGTGATTGATGGTGACACTTTGCATCGCGTGTTTTGTAGCAAATAAAGATTTCGTCCTATTACGTAAGCTATTATTCTTCTTTCAAATTCATATCAAGTCTTTATATGCAGATTAACGTTCAAGCATGTCAAAAAATGATTAGCTGATTGAATATATGTTTAGGGAATTTTTAGTATTCAATATTATTGCAGAAGTACAACTGTAGTGAATGAACTTGCCAAACGTCGTGTGACGTCGTTCAACTGTGTCAAATATTTCATTATAAAGTGAAGAAAATAAGAATGGAATTCGCTGGGACATCAGTATGAAATGTGAAATGGTCAATAATTAAACAGCATAAGAATAATGATGATGTTGATTGACGTACAAAAGAATCTGTAGATTGTCAGGTGAGAGCAAATACAGATATTACTGATGAAATTTTATAATAAAAAAGACAAATTTATATATTATACTAGCTGACAAGGCGGACTTCATACCGCCTTAAAATTAAAAAAAGTTATGTTAACTTATTAGCAGAATTAAATTCAGTTTTTTATTAAGATAAGATAAAATAAATACTCAAAATTCTTCGATAATGTCTGCTCCAAATGAAGTCATTTGGAAACATCTGTTGTATCTTTGAGTGAAAATGTTGTGATTCTTGTGTTTCGCCATGAAGCATGGTATGGTTTAGGTGGCGGAGGCAATAATGGAAATTTCATCTTGTCACCGAGTCAGTACAATCCAGACGTCTCTCCAGGGAACTGCAATGCAACCCAATGGTTGCACACAACCTGCATTGGTCCAATTCGAACGAAAAAATGCCAGCTATAGTCAATTGTGCAATTATATTGAAACGCTACTCGATTCAAATCAACAATTGAAGCATTTCTTCTTGCGCGTAGAAAATTATCACGTTGTTGATGTGTGTGATAAGCTTGACGGTTTCTCATTGCCAACCTTGCCGTTTGAAGTACTGCCTCTCTTTGTTCTTGTGTTTTTGAAGCACGAAGTCGGGTCATACTATCTGCAGTACACAATATTCCGAAGTCTAATTGCATTACGGCTTGGTTGGGAAAGATTAGATCTGGCTCGCGGCATTGTAAATAACACTATAAAATTAATTATACAAAATTATATAATGAAGCAATTATCGAACTTCGAACGCAACTACCAACCGCTTGAAAATGAAGACCAATTTAAAAAATTTAAACGCCCCCATTTTTCGTGTGCTTTGGAAAAAGCTAAGAAACCATTTTATCGATTGTCTAGTACCGAAATGCGAAAACGTTATAATAAGTATAAGTACACAAGATAAAGTGTTGTTTCTATTCCAAGAATATGTAACAATGGTGTATGGTTCTGAGAAGAGATGAAGTATCTCCAATATCGCATTTACCATCTCCAATACCGTTTGGTCATCTACTTTAGGTAACGGCGTCTCCATCAAACACTTTGTCCAAAATTCACTAGAATCTATTGAAACATAATAAAGTTACTTAAATATTGTTGTTAGCATGCCGAGTGCATGCCTGTATGATAACCTATTTAGGAAATTAGAAAATATCATGGGTTCACTCCACAGATAACCCTAAAGATTTAGGGTCGGTAGCTAAACATTATATTACTTCTCAGTATCGAAACAATATGTAACTAACCAAAAGCTAGAACGTGGATGTCTACAAATGTAGATGTTGGAAAGGTGCCGTCGAGAAGGTGAGTCGAGAAACATTGTGTGTGGAAAAGCAAAAGAAAGGGAAGTTAGATTAAGAAAAGCAAGCTTTCCTTTCCACAAGTCAAGCTTGTTACCCTTCAATGGATTTGGAAAGTACAAACAAAATTTGCTAGTTCAGTGTCTAAAGTCTCCATCTAAAGTCACACAATTGGGTTGTTGAATAAATTTTTTTTGATGTATTTTAAAACCTTATTATAAATAATTCGAATGTGCGATGCGAAAAAGTTAAAAAAAAAATTAATTATAAACAATTTAAAAGTGATATAATTTTGAAAATAATCACGTAACTCCAAACGCGTCATAATTTCTTTGTAACATCGAAAGGGTGAAACTTCATTCTACTATTTAAACATAAACATTCTTTATAAAATCGTCGTTTTAGGATTTTTTCGGCGCACTGTTTAAACGGTTTCGACGTTTAAGAATGTGGGACATTTTAAAACATTTTTTGAGGAGTTATTTTTACAGTACTCCTACACGATGGTACGAAACAAGCACGATAACTTTTAATATTTGATTTTTTATATTTTACATATTTGACATGTCTACTACAGCTACTGTATCAACAAGGTCAGGCGCGGGTAGAAATTACCCATTTTACGTCACAACGCGACCGGCCTATTTTCGGTACCGAGTTTAAAAATATATTTTCAATTTGTTATAACTTTTTAATTACAACGAAAAAAAGAAAAAAAAAACAGTTTAGTTATAAAACTTATACATGAGCTTTCGAATTATGACAAAAAAATTTATTCAAATACCTACCCAACTACAACTCATCGAAAACGAAGAGAGTAAATTTGGGAATAAGAGGTACCATCGCAGGAAGTACGTAGAAGGTACTTCCATCTACGGGTTCCATCTATGGGTTATTGGAGGAAGCGAGCGAAACAAGAACAAATGTTTCATGCAAGTGCTCCAAGAACGGAGCAAGGCATTCATTCAACCCGGAACAATAATTGTGTTTGATTGTTGCAGGGAATTGCCTGGAAGATATGGGCTTCCGACACCTGACTGTCAACGATTCAATTGAGTTTAGGTATCCAACAACTAGTGCTCACGCAAATTCCAAGGAGGCTAACTGGAGTGCAGTAAAGACGAATCTGCCATCTTCCACTGTACATGGTGACTTTAATAGCTACCTCTCTGAGTACAATTGGAGTAGTAAACACAGGGCATCAACATTCCTGATGGCCGACTTTATTGAAGGCATCAGATTTTATGTTTTGCTATGTTGATGTATAGCATTTATATTTTGTTATTTTATTTAATAATTTATTTATTCTTAATTTTATTTGTTACAGTTTATATATGTTATGATTTCCTTTTTTCTTATTTATGGTAAATAATCCCGGTTGCAATAGGTTGCACACCTATTCTAACTAATCCAACCTGGATTAAACAAAGAGTCCTTACCATATTTCCGTATTTTGAATCGAGATTTCGCGATTTCGAATCGAGAATATGTGGTCTTGATTTAGCTGCTGCCTCGCGGTGTGCTACCTAATCTAACCTTAAACCAACGCTTCTTGCTACATTATCTTATTTTGGATCGACCAGATACGCGCGACAGCGCATCGACCGTATGCGGTTGATCACAATTTCTCAATTTTGCTATAAAAGAAGTAAAAGTGGCAACGCGGAGATGATTGCATTTAGTCACGTGACCAGAAATTTACTAGCCGTTACGTCAAATATGTCAATTTTTAGGACAACAAAAACAAGAATTTTTATTGTACCAGACAACGTATGAGCTTGATTTTTTCTTTCCGATTCTAGTTAAACAGTGCCAAAGACGATTAACAACAGGTACACCAGGTAGAAAGTCTGTAACCCTAAGTTTAAAAAAAATCAGTATTCTCCATATTACCCTACACTTTAGCAATATATGTATTAAAATATTTGTATTAAAATTATGTATTAAAATAATTACCTTGCAGCATTCACTTCTTGGACCTGTCATGACGATGTCATGACGTGTCATGCTTCTATTGAATCAATGGTGAATCGTTCCGCAAATTTCAATTTCGCTAGCTTAGTTTGGACTTTTTGATTAGAGTTTTATGGAATTAAATACAAACTAATGAGAAAATATTAATGGTTTAGGTGTAATGTCAAGTCCATAAAGTATCCATAAAGTATTCCCTATTTCAAAGGATGCGCCTGGAGTCCAAAATTACCAATTGTATTGATTGTCGATGCGCGTACAATGACAAACGGCAACAATGACAACCTTCCACAATGTGCACTTCATTACACTGAACTCATCTCTTTGAAACCACTTTTCGTTGATGAATTTCAGAATTTAAATCAAATGTAATAACGAAAACTGAATAAAAATTCTTGAAAATTGGTATGCATTAGGGATGTGAAAAAAGAATCAATTTTCATATTAATCAATTATTTTTTCAAATAATCGATTTTGAAAAGTCGATTTTTTTAATAATAATAATCGATTTCTAATAAATCGATTATGTAAATTACACAATTTAATCGATTTTTGCAACTGATGAAAATACGCAATTAAGTTCACCAACATGAATAACTTGATCAAAAGACGGCGGCATTTGTATGTATGTAAAAGAGTTTCGTTTCTTTTCAACAGTTTTCTTTCTCTAGAGAGTGTCAATAATTATTTAACAACAAAAATGTCTTGTAAAACACCTAAAAGTGGCTGGCGGAAGTATTTTATGATGAAGAAGGATAATACCATAGCACAATGCAAAAACTGCCCGAAAGAATTAAAACACTGTCCTACAGGCCAACCCGGTATCACAAATTAATATATATTATAAAGCAATCTGTAAAGTTTGGTTTTCTTGCTTGATTCATACGTTTTATAACCTCAACATTTAAATTAAAAGCAAACGTGTCATGGTAGAATTGACATGAATAAGTTTTTAAAAAATAATATTAAAATTAATAGAATAGGATTAAGTATTGCGTTCATTTGAAACTAACCTAAACATCTTTTCATTCAATGAGCAATTTGCCGGCCTGAACTATTTGCCGGCCCTACTTTGTCTTCGTAGGTCACACTATGAAATTCTCTTTTCATGGCTTATAAATTTCTAAAATAAAAACTTTTAAACAGATTTTGAATGAAACGTAACAAAGGCGAACAATGTTTTTATATAATGATTTTCTTTTTCATTCAAGCACGTCTCAGATGGAGATAAAAATAAGGAAATAACTCAGCAGAAATGATATGCCTGGATAGTCTACCCTACAGAATTGTAGGAGTAGGTAAAGGAGTAGGTTTCAAAAAAATAATTAAGACTATAGCTTCTTTGTACAAGGTTTCGTGCTGTAAAATTATCACAGATCTCATAGATATTAAATATGAAGAAAAAACCCTTGTCATACAAAAATTACGATTAGTTTAGACAGACGTTTTTCTGTCACAAAAAATGAATGGAAAAAAAATGAAATTAATTGCAAATGGAAATTTGCAGTTGAGGAGTTTTTTAGGGGTGACAGTGCACTTTATAGAAATCTTTGAAATGAAGTCAACCAACATTGCATGTGAAACACTTCACTATCACCATACAGGAGAGTATTTGTCAGAAACGATTAATAAAGTTTGTTAAGATTGGGGATTGTCTCACGAAAAAAATATAAGCGTTAATACTGACAATGGCAGCAACATAGTTAAAGCTATTGAAAATTCTTTTGGTCGAGCAAAACATGTTCGGTGCTTACCATATACATTGAACTTGGTGTGCGAAAATTCGGTAAATACACCTGATATAAAACTTTTTCTGGACAGAGTTCGTAAAATCGTGATTAGGTTCCACCAAAGTGGTGTTGGCGCTGAGGAATTGCGACAAGCGCAAATGCTTCCAAATGTTTCCGAAGGAAAATTGAAATATTTGATAGGACGTATCCACAAGATGGAACTCCCAATTACATATGCTAGAACGTTTCGTGTTAACGAGCAGCGCTATAGGATTTTTTTTTGACAAATCACCCAAATGAGCCAGCCCCAAATGCTCACAGCAAACGAAATTGTTGTGCTGAAAGAAATTAAAAAAAAATTTAAGTTTTTTCAAAATATCACCGAAGAAATGAGTGCGGAAAAATATGTTACAGCTAGCAAAGCCATACCTAGTATCAAATGTTTGAGAACTCTGTTAGACGCAATAACGCTAACGAGTGATTTGGCAAACCAATTGAAAATTCCTTGCAAACAGAATTAAATAAAAAATTCGAAAAAATTCAAAACGTGCATTTTTTTTCAGTTGCGACATTTTTGGATCCCAGATTCAAAAAAATATATTTAGATGAGGCAGTATCATTGTCATAAACAAAAAATTATATCAACAAATGTTTGAACTTCCAAGAATGATGATAATCCAGTAGCGGCTAATTCTGAATCATTTGTATCATCAGGAGCGGCTGTCGAAAAATAATGGCAGCTAACACGTCAATAGCCAAAAACACAGAATTGGACCTATACATTGCGGCACCGTTTTCATATCTCAAGGCAGATGCCCTCAATATATGGAGAAGCTTTGAATATTGAGAAGGAACTTTCCTAAACAATCCGAAAACTTGCCTCTAAAACTTCTATGTGATGGCCAATTCCGCGCCAGCCGAAAGATTATTTTTTAAGGCGGGGAATATTGTCAAGAAAACACGATACCGTATTTTAGGAAAAACATTATTTCGGTTTTGAAACCAGAAGTTCGTCGATGTGGTTCATTTTTATACTTCATTTTGTTTGATTTGTATTCTGATAATTTGGTAATACTATACAAATCTCTTAGTTCTATTACTATATAGGAAAGCAGGCATTTTCGAAAAATAGAAAAAAATCGATTTTTCACAAAAATCGATTATTTCTACTGATTAAAATCGATTTTTCCTAAATCGATTAATTATGAAAAGCAAAAAATCGATTTTTAAGAAATCAATTTTTCCCCTCAATGTCACATCCCTAGTATGCACATAGCTCAAGAGCATGCAATGAAAACTCAATACCATGCATGAACTGAATCAGCTGTAAAAGGATAATGCACACAGCGTTATCTACTGGAACCAGCATGCAAGATGTTGCAGAAAATAAATTTTCTTCAGTATTTTCGGTTCTTTAGTTATGAATGGTATAAATAACCCGACTTTGTTTTATTTATTTAGATTATATTAGTTGTTTGGAAAGTAATTATTTCAATATAATATTATTTTGTAATGCGTTGTCTAAATAAATTATAATAAATTACCGTTAAATACATTAGTGAGGTATTGTTTATTGAAATAATAATAGTTTCATATGCAAATCAGTTTGATGATTATAAATTATTATTTTAAATTCATAAGTTTGTCAGTACCTGATAAGTTTACGAGAAAGGATGATAAAAGACATAAAATAAAATAATAATATTGAAATATCTATACCTATAAGCAAATAATTTAATTAAATATTATATATTTTTTTCCTTGGCGCTACAGCCCTCTATGGGCCTTGGCCTGCTTTAAAACGTCCCTCCATATCCTTCATGTCCTGTACTGTGTGGGGCCATTGCCGCACCTCGAGTACTTTCAAGTCTTTAATAACGTCGTCTCTCCATCGTATTCGTGGCCTGCCTCTCGATCTCTTTCTGCGCCTTGACATGCCTCACAATGTCTCTTCCCTCGAGTATTCCATCTATTTCTGCGTTGGTTCTTATTCTCCATCCTTCCTCTTCCTGTAACTCTCCATATATTTTTCTTATGATATTTATTTCGCATGCTCTTAAAGCTTCCTCACCACTTTTGCATAGTGTCCATGTTTCCCCCGCATAAGTGATTATTTGACGGATTAGTGTTTTGTACACTTTCAGTTTAGCTTTTCTGCTCAGTAGTTTGGATCCTAGCAGTTTTCTGTTGGCAAAGTATGCTTTCCTCCCTAACATAATTCTGTGAGCGATTTTCTCACTCATCTTATTTCGGCTCTTTAACTTAGCTCCTAGGTAGGTAAACTCGGTCCGCAAATCAAAAAACACTTCCTCGTAGTTTCTACCATTTACTTGAATTGGTCTTAAATCTGTCACTTGCTCCCTACCACATCTCATGTAATTTGTTTTATTTTCGTTTATTGTCAGTCCGCATGGTTCAGATTTTTGTTCAAGTCTCTCTATTATTTCTTTTAGGTGCTCCCTACCTCTTGATGCGATGTATATATCGTCAGCGTATGCTTCCACTTGTGCTGCTCTAGTTTTTAGGGTGCCTGTTACGTTCACCTCTCTGATTACTGCCTCCAGTAGTAGGTTGAACAACATTGCAGATAAAGCATCGCTCTGTCTTACTCCCGTTCCTATTGCAAAGTCGCCCGTGAGTTTGGAGTCTATTAGGACTTGCGGACTTGACTCAGTTAGTCCTACAAGTCTACCCAGTTTCATGGGTACTCCTAGTACCAGTAATTGTTTCATTAAATATTATATTATATTAGCATAATAAAAATATATTAAATTTCGATATATTTTCGGTAAAATGGTAGGTATTTATTTTACTTATTTGAAAATATAATGCAAACTTAATAAATCTTAAAGCAGAATATATATATATATATATATATATATATATATATATATATATATATATATATATATATATATATATATATATATATAATCAATTACTATATAGATATAATAAAATATGAATAATCATTAATTATATCATCCTAAAATGTTATAAATTAATAAACTATTTGTTATTTGAATGTAAAATGTTCAATTAAACATAAGTAATAGCTTAATCTCCATCAATTCCCATCCAATATATTTATGTTCACACACGTTTATGTTCAAACATATTTTATACGATCCCAATTTAGAAGCATAAATATTTAACATTGATTTATTATTCTAAATTGAATTGTACGTACATACCCACATATATAAATAAAACGATCTAATATATAACACCGATTTAATATAAAAGGCATTCCGTAATTAATTATTTTGCCGTTGTGTAGCATTTCTGTCTAGAAATTTATGTGAATACCTTTACGAGGTAATATTCCGGCGCGAAGTTCCGGCTATTCCGGGCAAGTCCCAAGCCAAACCATGGCTTGTTCGGTGCACGTAAATATAATGGATATAGGAGAGACGGCGACAACTAATTTACTTAATTGAGAAATGATGAGTAATGACGGCGAGAGATGAATCATTTGCCATTTTGAAATGAAAACCTTGTTGTTCGGACGAGTGTATGTTAGCGCGAGGGTATGCTGTCTATGATTAGTGTCGTACGTAAATAAGACATCACTTTTTAAACATGTTTTTTAGCTTTTTATTTACTTTTTGTTTGGGGTGGAAAAACGATAATATTGCGTTTTTATGTAGCTGGTTAATGGAGGCTCGCGTTATTAACGAAATTAGGATGAATTACTGTTGGGGATAATCTGTTTTATTAGTCCCTGAACCGTCCTCGGTTTAATGCTGTTGCCGCACCGAACACATTGATAAAAACACTATAAATTAAACAACAATTAACAACAATAGCCAACGGCTATGTGATTTGTTTTTGTTTAACGGGATAAAAACAAACATGTATTATGCTAGCAAATATTGTGGGATGTAAATAATGGTCGTTTATGAGTTTGAAATATTATACGGTGTCATTTATAGAAAACAAATTTGTTTGGACAAAGATAATTTACAAATGTGGCTGGAACTAACTTCATTATATAAAAATAATATTTTATATTTCTAAGGCAAAATGAACCAATAAGTAACTAATAAGTAATAAAGAAATAAGTAAATAATGAAAACTGCAGAATATTTTCCTTGGATTCATATACGGAATGCTCCATTTCTTCTTAACTTGGTAATTTTTATTAAGGTGTAGATCAATAATTTGTTCGTATTTTATATCAATAAATGCAAAAGTAATTATATAAAGAAAAAGTGTGAAAAACTACGCGTATGGCAGTAGATTGGTAGAAGTAAACAACATAAGAAGAATATTTCAAGGAGTCTCACTGTCACCACTGTTTCATATCGGTTTATTTTCCCCTTTGATTATTGTAGACGAAATAAAACCTTAATTATGTGGATCTTATGAAACTCTTCTCGAAAATTCCAGCTGAACTTGACTCATTACAAAATGTTTAAATTGTACAAAACTATATATCGAAATCAAGCAGAATGCAAAAATTAGGTGGAATAGAACTTGAAAATAATCCCATAATACAATCAATGAAAAACAATTAAATTATTCAATAATTCAGAGAATGTAACTAATGGCTCAGAAAGAAAAGGGAATTTGAAAGATTTTGAAAAAAGTTGAATCGTGGAAATGTAAATAAAATCGTCAATACGAGATATCACCATCAAAGATATTCCGCTTGAATTATTGATTGGACGCAATGGGATCACAAAAATTAATTTTCCTATGAACAAAAAACTTTATCGGCAAACCCGAAAATGGTTCAATATGCCGCATGTTTTACATGTAAAACCTGACGTTGACTGTATTTAGCTCATAAAATTGGTGATCGTAACGTGCCACAAGTTCACCAAACAGTGGAAAAAGGAAATTAGTCTGAATGACTATATTAGCAAAAACAAAGACACATGTTTTAAAGTTATAGTCAATGACAGCATATGAAATACAACTTGGAAAAAATAAATTGTTAGAAAGGAATCAAGAGGATAGACAATATTTTAAATGGACATATAAGAAACATTGAAGGCAAAAATGAAATTTAGCAAAGTCATGGTTAAAGTTGGATTCAATTAAAAAAACTGTAGGCCTAATTTTTGCTGCACAAGAACAAGCATTACAAAAAATCTAATAACAAAATTAAAAAATGAATAGTGAAAACCCGGATTGTCGATCGCGTTAAGAAAAACTTTTGTATGGATGCAGTAGTATCTTCTACGGACTACAAGGTTGGACATTGGCAAGGTCGCTAAATTAATACATTGGGAATTATTCTAAAAATTACACGCATCCAACAAATTCATGGAAAATTCAAGTTGAAAAACACTACAAAATAAAAATGTCAAGATTTTGTGGGACTTTAGATACATACACAGTGTGGAAACTGTAACTGGAATAAAATTCATAACTTCGATGTATTTAATATAATTCATAACTCGTTTGAAAGATCTCTTCGCAAAGAATACAACGCACTATTTATTTCTTGAATATTTTCAAAGCCCACGTGATAAAAAAAAGAAAACCACATTTACGTTGAAAACGATTGGGCGTAAATTTATATGTTTTTCACATACCTTTCGATGCTTTGGAACCATATCGAGATTCTGATGATGATCGGATATGGTAACAGAAAACGATGTCAACTTGAGGTTACTCATTTCTTTCGAGAACAGCATCCGGATATAACACCCATTAGCCAAGGTACCATAAGCAAACTAGAACTTTTTACGTCCGAAATGTTTCAAAGGCGAGAATATGAATGTTTCGAGCAGACCGTATTATTTTGACTGGTTATACGTCAAAAAATTTCGGGCACTTTTATGACGTATATGGCGAAAATAAACGCATGCACACAAAAAATATCTATATACTATGAAAAGGTCTATTGAAACACAATACAACAATTTGGGTCATGTCAGGGTTGTGCCCAGACAGCGAAATCCCACTGGTAAAGCAGATACCAGGCTAAATGTATTATAAATTATTCAAGAAAAACCGGTGATTCCAGCCAGGCAACTGGCCCGCGACAACAAGATTAGTCATACTGCTGTCCTGAAAATTCTTACTTCAGCCAAGCTGCATCCTTACAAGATGCAGGCACTCAATAATTAACGAAGGGTGACCCGGACCATCGAATCGAATTTTGCGAGCAAATGATGAACCTGATCGACAATAAGCAGATTTCATTAGCATCAATTGAAAATAAATATAAAATATATAAATGTGGCTATTTAACACGTTGACACCGGCGCGACCCACCGGTGGGTCATGTAGAGTTGCTTCATCGGGCTGCGTGACCCAGCGGTGGGTCATGAATCAAATTGTACTTCAAAATTCTATTTACGCCACTGGATTTGTCAACAATTTGTCACATCTTTTACAAAGCGCATTTGTTTATCCAGATTAAAATTGTTTTTTGGATGTATTTATTATACGCCGTTCTTCGGCGTCTTTAAGCTGCATAGTGAATTTATGTACAAAAGTGCTTATCAAATATTTTAACGTGTACATTTGTACTTGACCAGATAATACCCTGAAAAGTGGTGCACCCAGGATATGAGTTTTGGGGGATGCCGGAGCGGGTGCGCTTGGTTACTTGGTTTAAGCTCGACTTGGTTACAAAGAATAGTCTAAGCGCTCGGAAACCTAATAAGAAAAAAAATGGTAATCAGAAATATTGCCTTGTGAATTTATCTGGTTTATATCACAAAATTTGATTCTTAGTTATATATTCTCGAATAAAAATTTAGCCTAGGCCCCCTTTGGAGTGAACTCAAGCCCTGAGGCAGCTTCTGTACATAGTACACAATGTCGATCGATTAGGGCACTGTGAGCTATAAGTTGCCACTTTTCTTGCTTTTTGGGCAGCAATAGCCCTACCTTCTTGAGCAGCTACTCTTTTATAACATTCCGAGCATCATTTTATTGCCTTCCTTGCAGTTAGTACGTCCGAATAAAATGTTTTTCTTTGATTGGTAGCTCCGGTTCTTCATTATTCAACAGGCTAGGAATTACTTTTTCTTGAAACTTCAACAAATCATATTGTTTTGTTTTCCATTTACTTATGAATATACCACGCATTTGCAATGGATGTTCCAAAAATTAAGTCAATAACGATTTTCTTATACCATTTGATAGTTTTACGTAAACAGTTATAATATGATATCAACTGATCTGATAAATCGACCCCTTGCTTTCCATTGTTACAATCGAAGACAGCATCAGGTTTTAGTTTTCCCTTATTGTCTTCAATCATAGCGCAAATATGTTAGTTGCATGTTGTTAACATGGAGACTGGCCTTTTATCTGTCCATTTTAAGAAATTAACGCCTTGTCGATTTATTAAACTGGAAATGGTACCACGTCTTTGCTTTGGCTTCGCTCCAGGCGGCAGAAATTTTCTGCAAACTTTTATTGTACCACACAGGAAAGTTGACTTTTGCAAAAATTCTTCTGCTTATGGTACACTTAAACACATAAAAACTGTATGTAAACAGTGTACGTTCTGTATATAGCATGTCGTCTACCAAACGCATTACTACATCATGCGAATGTCCAATGTTTATCATTTCGCCGATTTTTTACCAGCATAAACTTCAAGATTATAGGTTTTTTATTCCATATTTATGCCGCTTATATTGTCGAAATATAAGACGACCTCTCCATGGTATCGCACTCAATCTATAACAATATTATTTCCTGGTTTGATGACATTCCTAAATCTACTGATAATTTTGTTTAAAATATTTTGACATTTATTCAGACGATTTACAGTATTTGCGGTACGATTGTCGTCAAAGTGTAAATATTTCAAAATACTCAAAAAACGATCTCGTGTCATAAATTTTTTGATGCACAAATTTATGTACATTGTATGGTTCGACCAATATAATCTCATTTCAGGAACTTGTGAAATGCCCATGATGAGCAAAATTCAAAAAAAATGTTTTCATTTCCTGCATTGTGACCACTTTCCAACACTGCAGATGTTTTCTACGATTTATTATCGAACTGTTGCGACTTTCCTCCTCGCTTTGGAAGGCGTATCTATTAGTTTCATCTATGATAATTTGCAATATATTGTCGGTTAAAAATAATTTACGGAGAGTATTTGGATCGTCGCAATTTACATTCATCTCGAATAATTTAACATTCCGTACATATTCAAAATCTTGATTTCTTCTTTCCGTAATAGGTGTCCATTCTCTAGTGTTAGCTAGATACTTTTTCTACATTACCAACTGAATCATCTGAAGATTCAGCATTCAGCATCGGAAAGCAAGTCTACGATACTATCAATACTGATCTCTTCTGAAGAGGACGAAAGCAATCGCAGTCTCGTTCTCCTTACGCATCTTGAAATTACTGACTCATCGGAAGAACTATCGCCAGTAATATTTATTTTTTAACCCTTAGAGTAATTGGCATTATTGCTGTGTGATAAGAAAAAGTATCATTATTATGAGACAGATGTCAAAAAAAAAATGTCAAAAAAACCATCAATTTTTTTTGTGATTTTGGAGCATTCAGCAAAATATAAAAATTACTTACAATGTAAAATATTCGCCTAGATTAGTTATTAAATCTGAAAAACGATATGTGAATATGTCTCGCATAATATAACCAAATTTATTTTACAATTAATGTGTTGCAACACTTAATGTGTTGCAATTGCAACACTTGAAAATGCCCCCCGATAAAACAAAATACCTAATTATGCGCCGGTTCTAACGTGTTAAACAAGGCTTTGCATGGAACATAGTACAATACTTATCATCGTCATTGGGGCACTTGGAGCAATGCCGAAAAATTACACGGAATATTTGAGCTGACTATAAATAGCAACCATAATAGATGTACAATAAAGAGCATTGTTGGAAACATGTATTAAACAGATACCTGGTGGACACTTAAGTTTAAAGCTCACATTTTTATCAACAAAAGATTCCAGTCACTGCTTTGGAGATTAGTTAGTTTTTTGTGATTTTTCTTAAACTGAGAAAAATCATGTTTCAATCAACATAAATTATATCAATATTCTTAGATTCCCTAGGTACTGCTACAGAAGAAGTCAACCAACTTAAAACTCGAGCAGAAAAGGTGGCCTCCAGATCTCCTTTCAAAAAAGTAACAACAAGCCGGAAGTTAATTATGGAATAGGGAAAAATAAAGCAAGCAGAAAAGTTTAAGCACATAGGCGAGTAGATAGTGCCGAACAACTAAGAGAAAGCATTCACATCAAGGATCAATATGGAAGTGGCATTTCAGCTAACTAAAGATTTTTACACCAAAAGATAAGTGCCCATCAAAGAAATGCTTAGACTTAGTTGTTCAGTCATTCATGTAGAGTCCTCGGACGCAGCAGAAGGGCTTGCGTTCAACAGGAAGGGACTGACTGGAAGATAGATCCTAAGAAGTATCACAGTCACAAAAAAAACTTCACGAAAATCTCAAAAGGAAATACAAAACGTGAGGGTACTAAGAAGCGCCAATCTGGACTCAGACCACTACCTCTCAAAGATCAAAATAAGAATCCAGCCTAGAAACACTAGATTACACAGAACCTCCAAAATGGTAAGATTTGACGTCGAGCGACTCAAGAACAATCAAGAGACTGAACAACACAAACCTAAACAACTGGGACCAACTATAGGAGACTCTTGTCAAGGCGGCCAATGAAGTCGCCCTTCTCGCTAGAAGAAGGAAGCATCCGTGGCGGATTGAAGACTGTGACAATGCAATAGCCCAAAGATAGATAGCCTAGGTGAAGTGAAATTCTAAAAAGACCAAGGAAAATTGGCATACATTTTTGGAACAAAGAAAGGTTACAGCCAAGATCATTCGAGGAACCAAACGAATCTTCTCACAAAACCAACTAACCCAAATCGAAGAGTGCTTTGCTAAGAGCAATTCCAGAGATTTCTTTGGAACCTTTAAGCAGGCACTCAGAAAATACGCTCCGCCAAGCCTCCACTTCAGAGACTCACAAGGCAAACTGGCTTATAACGACAAGGACAAGTGCCACCTTTTGGCTCAGTACTTTAAAAATCTACTCAACTGTGACCGACCCAGCGAAGACTTCGACTATAAACAAACCACACAAAACCCGGACTCGCTTCCCACTTCATTGGAAGAAGTTGGCCAGATCATTCAACTTCTTGAGAATAATAAGGCAGCTGAATAGGACTCTATCGTTGCTGAACTGTGGAAAGGTGCTGGAAACAATGCCGTGCGCAAGCTAACCGAGATTATCCAGGACATCTGGGAAACAGAGAAATCACCACCTGATTGGAAATCTGATCTGATCCATCCTATTCACAAAAACGGAGATTTTAAATCTAAACAACTACCGTGGAAATTCTCACGTCCCGGTAACATACAACATTCTCTCGAAAGCGTTACAAACAAGGGCAGAAAATCAGTTGGATAGTCAACTGGGAGAATACCAGGGAGGCTTCAGGAAGACCCGATCCTGTGTTGAACAGATCCTCAATCTTAAAACTGTACTTGCATACTCAAAGATGAGAAACCGCAAGGTGGTCGTCAGCTTTTTTGATTTTAGGAAGACCTACGATTCCATTGATAGAGAAACGCTTAACAAAATACTCCAGGAACTAGCACTAGACAACAAAACCCGCAGACTAATCCTAGAAACTTTGACCAACACCCATTCCAAGGTTAATTTTAGAGGCGAGATTTCAGAAAGCTTCGAAATAAAAACTGGAGTGAGACAAGGAGATGGACTTTCCTTAGTTCTCTTCAACTGTGTAATTGAATAGGTTATGAGAGAATGGCGCAAGGAACTGAACAATTTAGGTGCTCAGATTGGTATCTACATGGGACGTAAGAAAGATTGACTGGTTGTAGATTGCCTGGCCTTTACAGATGACTTAGCACTGTTTGCTGATTCTCTTGAGATGGCAACAATGCAGGTAAACTGCCTCAGAAAACAGGCTACCAAAGTGGGTCTTCAAGTGTCGCTGGAGAAAACAGAATTCTTCACCAACATCAGAGAAGCAAACAGAGAGATGTTACTAAAACAGGGAAACACCAAGAGGACTGAGAAATTTAAGAATCTCGGCGAATGGATTGAACCCAACTTATCAGAAAGAGCATCATTATCCAAGAAAGTCAGCAAGCTAGAACTAGCCTATCGGCTGACTAAGAACACTTGCAATAAGAAATGCCTGTCACGCAACCAGAAACTTGAGCACTACACATCAGTCTTACGACCAGAAACCCTATAAGCCATGGAGTGTCTTTCCTTGAACCGAAGGGGTCTAATAGAGAAATTGGAAATCAGAGAGAGGAGAATCCTCAGGAAGATGGTAGGCCCGATAAACAGAGATGGGGAATTCCGAAGACGGCATAACTCTGAGCTCTACGAACATATTGAGATGCTCTCTGACTGTGCAAGGAAAAGAAGGGTAGCTTTCTATGGCCACGTTGCAAGATTGCCTCCAAACCGACTAACGAACCGTCTGTTCACCTTCTGGCAAAACAAGAAGCTTCGTACGACTTGGTTGACAGAGACCGAGAAGGATATTAAATAACTGGGAATAACAGATCTCAAAAACACAGTTTGTGAGACGCACCCTTAAGGAAGTCCGTGGATTTCAGGATAAACTTCGAAGGAAAGGTACCCCCTGGACAGAAGAGAGAAAAGTTACACCGGCAGAAGATGCGACAATACTGGGCAATGGTCAAAGCCCAACAGTTGAACAAGCGTCGTCCAAAGTAGGCCTATTAGAAAGAAGAAGAAGAAGAAATATATATATATATATATATATATATATATATATATATATATATATATATATACACCGTGGTTACCTTTGTTGATTTCAAAAAAGCCTACGACTCCGTCGACAGACCAACTCTCTTCAGCATACTGGAGGAATTCAAAGTTGATAGAAAAACCAGGGCATTAATTCAACAAATTCTCATTAATACAATATCAAAGGTTAAGTTTGGTGGAGCAATTTCTCAACCTTTTGAAATACATAAGGGTGTTCGACAGGGAGATGGACTTTCACCCATCCTTTTTAATATGGTCCTGGAAAAAATAATCAGAACTTGGAAAAAAGAGATTGAGGGAATACACATTGGTAAGAGAAGAGATTATAGAGCTAATATCAAATGTTTGGCGTTTGCTGATGATCTTGCAATATTATCGTATACCAGAGAAGAAGCAGGGCATGCACTTGAAAAATTACACGAAATTTCACAAAAGGCTCGTCTCCTGATATCTTATGAAAAAACACAGTATATAGAACGATCCCCGTCCGACAATCTACCCATCAAGACACAATATGGTTCTGTATCCAGAGTTTCCCAGTTTAAATACTTAGGAGAAATCATCCAACCGTCCGGCCTAAATATAATAGCAAATCAAGAACGAGTCAAAAAATTACAGAGAGCCTACCGACTTACTTGGAATCATTATAACAAAAAATCAATATCTCTTAATGCAAAATTACAACACTACAAAACAGTCGTTCTTCCTGAAGCACTTTATGCCGCAGAAACAACATTAATTCATGGTCACTCAAAAATCAAAGAAATAGAGAAACAAGAACTTAAAATTCTCCTGGATTAAGAGACCATCGTCAGAAATATATAAAACCGTAGAACCTATCACTGACTCTTTCAGAAAGAGACGAGCTAAATTTTTTGGTCACATATACAGAATGGACCAGAACAGAATTACGAAACTAATTTTCAAAATTACCTTTAACAGTAAAAATACGTCCAAATGGATACAGGAAACTGAAGAAGACCTCAAGCAGCTAAACATGACGATACACGACATGAATGATCGGGTTAAATTTAGAAACACCATAATGCACCATAAATTTGATAAAGAACTGCTCCCAAAGATACCAGGAAAAAAAGTGGACGGACGAACGGAAGAAAGAACATAGTGCACGACTGAAGAGGATTTGGGAAGAACGTCGCAGCATGACTGAGTTGACATGATTTGTTCAAGTTTACACGCTATCTTTAAAGAGATTTACGATAGTAATAATATATATATATATATATATATATATATATATATATATATATATATATATATATATTTAGTGGCCCAAAAGTACGTATACAGCAATAATTTTATTATTTAATATTTTAATTACAGGTTTAATTACATAATTAATTCCGAAGGTGTGAAAATGTCTACCTTCGGCATTGATGCACTCCTGCAACCTATCCTACCTATTTCCAGCCATGGTTTCCACTAGAAACAATGAATGTGGGGAATGAATGTGTGAATATTGTGGAACAATTAAAGCCCAGACTAATGGTTAAAATATCGTGGTCAAAATCAGGCCAATACAAACAAGGAGAAAATTAATATAAAGTTTAAGTCTTTAGTCCATTAAATCTAAGCTACTTGGATCGTGTCTATAGTGGTGTTTGCGTAGATATGTTTAGTATATATTTCTATAGTTTATAGTAGACATGATTAGTATTCTATTTAACTATAAAGTCGCAGTGATACATATAATTCCATATGACCCTATTCATACTAATTATTTTAATGTAATAAAAACCCCGTCAAATATATGATTACTACATGGGTGTATGGATGTAAAATTGATTTAAAATTGATGATTGAATATTAATTTCGCAAACAGATTTAAATTTATTATTATTAAACGTAATTCGAATATTTTGTGAAAAAGATAGAAACTCACCATTTGATAGTCTATTTCTTTTGAATCCGATGTGCCTTAAATTTGGCGGTGGGTTAATGACAAAGTTTTTGAAGCTGACAATTTTATTGGCAAACATTTCTAGATATTCTAAGGTTTTGGGTAAATAATATCCATCTATATCGTCCAACCAGTTGACACACAACACCAATATTTTCAAATTCTTAAACTTTTTCATGCTCGAATCTATAAAAGTAATCTACAAAATAAAATAATAATACTGTATAATTAAATGGATAAAAGTTATATGCCGTTAGTAACATTACAGGCTAAAAAACAGTTTATTTGTAACAAAATAAATGGTAAATAGCATTTAGTATCGTCTTATATACAATCTTTTACAGTCTATATGCCTCAATTATTAAGGATTATAGACTTAACTAAATCTAGAGTGGAAAGAAGTCTTGTTTTTTGGTAGAGGTGAGCGTCGAACAGATTTTCATACAATGGTGTGTATTTTAAATTATCACGATGGCAATTGGTATTTGTAATTTGTTGTAGTGCACTAAATTAATCTCAAACAAACTAATTGCCAAAAGTGCTTGCCAAACTTATGTATGAATTGCCTATAGGTTGTATGAAGAAAGGAAATTGGGATGGGCGAATATTTGTAATTTGTAATAGTTTTGCGTTATATAGTTCCTTCGACCAGGTTCAAAGTTTGCAGTATAAGCGGGCTAAATTAAATTAATTTGGAATTTTAAGCTAGAATAGCTTAGAATATTAATTTAGAATATTAAAATTAAAATTTGGAATTAACAGGACGGATAATTCTAGACAGACAAGGCTAAACCGACAAGATTAGCCACACCAGACTACACAGAGAAGAAAACACAGACTATTTTAGACAGACTGTAATATACAGACGAATTAAACTAGAGATACGGTACTAGATAGTCAAGACTAAAGAGAAGAGGCTAGAAAGGCAAAGAAGCAAGGACAGACAAGGCTGGACAAATAATACCAAAATATTTTACCAAAATTATATTACCAAAATTATATTACCAAAAAAATATATATTACCAAATAAGTCAGAGTCAAGACTATACAGACGAGACTATAGAGAAAGGACTAGATAGGTTATCGTGGACAGACAAGACTAGACAGACAGGACAAGACAGAAGACTAGACAGACAATACAAGAGTCTAATTTAGGCAAACAAGGCCAGTCAGACAAGGCTAGATCAGCAAAACCTAACATATAAATATTTATAGACAGACAAAACTAGATGGACTACACTAGACATAAAAGGGTGCAGGCAAGATTAGACAGACAATACTAGACCAACTAGACTAGACGGACAAGATTATACTAATAAGACCAGACGGACGACACTAAACATAAATAGTTGTGTACTAAATAACAAACTGGACAGTTTTCTTCGTTCTTCCACCAGCTAGTCTATTGGCGGGATAATTGCGATGGTCAAGACTGCCTCGATTGATATGATGCGGTTAGCGCTACAGACGCGTAGTGCTATTTTTCTTTGCACTGCAAGGAGCTTTTGAGTGTAGTTCAGTTTTCCCAGTGCTCTGGCACATAATGGTGGATATATCATAGTGGCCTGTACTGCGTAGCTGAGTAGTTTGTGTTTACTGCTCCTGGAACTTCCAATGTTGGGCATTAGTTGTTGTTGGGCATGAATATTGGGCATATATTGCTGCCATTTTCCCCATCCCCTTTGGCTGCACCTTCTGCCATGTGCGGTGTTAAAGATAGTTCTTTGTCTTTTACTATGCCCAGGTATTTTATTTGATGCTTTGGGATTATCTTTATTTTTTCAATTTAAAATTTTATTGGATGGGCCTATTTTGTCCTATGAAGAGGACCGCCCCATTTTTTTTTTCTGACGGTAGATTAGTTTCTTGGATTTCATCCAATAAATGATTTGCTTGACAGTCAAGATTAAATAGGTAATGTTAGACGAAAATAACTAGACAAAGAGGGCTAGGTAAACAAGAACGGACAAAAAAATTGGACAGACATATCTAGATAAATAAGACTATTCTGACGAGATAGGACGGGCAGAATTAGACAAACAAGACTCGAAGGAAAGGCTAGGAAGTAACTCAACAGAGAGTGCTAGAGAGACAAGATTAGATAGACAGGATTATACGTAAAAGACTAGAGCAGACAAATAAGACTGCTATAGTAAACAATCTCCTCAGAATATCAACATTGATTTGATTGTCTAAACGAGCAGGACTATTTGGAAACGACTACATAGACAGACTACAAATAAGACTAGAGAGACTATACCGAGATGATCAATACTAAATAGACAAGACTACACATACAAGATAGGACAGACAAGTCTCGACATTTTAGAGTGGACTGGAAAGACTAGGCAAACAAGTCTAGACACAAAATAATTGACAGCCGAGTTTAGACGAACTAGAATAGTATTTTTTCGGACAAGACTTTTTTTTGGATCGGGGAAGCTCTCACTAAACCCCCCATTCCAATTTGGCTTTTAGTATGCTCCACCCCGGTATCACATAATTTGCATTCATTCAGGGTGGGCTGCCCGGACGGTTAGTGAAAACCGCCCTAGTTGTCGCCTCCCCGATCAGGATTCGAACCCGGGTCTTCCGCATTGAAAGGCGGGTATGTTGTCAATAAAAGACAGACAAGACCAAACAGGTAAGACTATGCAGACAAAACTAGGCGGACAACACCAGACAGACAAGGGTAGGCAGACTAGAAATTCCACATATACAGGATTAAGGGACTAGATAGAAAAGAGTAGACTATCAAGACTAAACTGTTAGAGAAACAAAAATAGACAGAAAGAGCCTAAACGAAAGAGGGATAGAGGAACAGTACTGGATAGTCAAGACTAGACGGATAATTCTTTGCGTTATACTTCTTACCATTGTGTTATTGACAGCAAGATATTTCATATTTTCATAGAGATAATCTACATCAATAACTTCCTTTTCTAGAACAGCTTTTTTCAAAATTTCGAAGGGTTCACAAATGAAATTGTTCTCATTTTCGAAATATTCTAATTCCAGCGGCTCCAAGTTCTTAACGTCAAACTGAGCCATGAGCAGTTTGTTCTCGTTTAAGTCGAAATTTTGATTTTGTGGTTCGTTGAAGGTTTTTAGGAAGGCGCCGTAGAGCGATCGCTTGCACTTCAAACGGAAAACCTCACTGAAAAGTACTTCTCGTCCGATGAAAAATTTTCGGATATGCTTCTGTCGATCTTTGAACAGCAATTCGTGATCGGTCCATACCAAACGCTCGTATTTTCGTCGATAAGCGTTCCTATATTTGCTGTAGAAAGAATAGTGTTCACCCATTTCTTGTTAATTAATTTAAAATTTTTATTATATTTAATTTATATACTGTCATAAATTTGACAACTACTAAATGACAATTACGGCATTTATTTGACTTGTAAATAACTGAAGTACCTATTAAAAAATAAAAATTTCGAGAATGTTATATAAACTGTAACATTTTTACTGAAATAATACAAAAATAATTCGAATAACATGAAATTTAATTCTATAGATTAATACTACTTTATTATTTATTGTGGTCTTTCGTTCTACGTCTGCGTGATGACTAATATCAATGTATTAGTTTACTAAATGTAGAGGATGGTTTCGACCGTTACAACATGGTAATCCACATTAACTCTGCATAAAAAATACCCCATGTTTTAACCGCTAATTCTATGAAAATATTATATAATTTTGTGAAGTTATTTAAATCTAACAACTTAACACGACTCGAATTTCAAATGTTAACGGTCATTTTCAAGAGTGAAAACTGGAAAATGACCTTCACCAGTCCGAACATAGAGTCGTGTTTAGTGTCTGAATTTATATAACTTCACAAGTTATATAAACAAGCAATAAAGTAGATATTTACAAATAAATCCGACAAAACAAAAAAGCAAGAATTGTAGTTAGAGGTTTCCAAGAAAGTAAAATGTTAGAGACTTTATTTTCACCGGTAGCTAGGATGCAAACATTAACATTATTATTAGCATATTGTTGTCACAATGGATTAGTTATAATGCATATGGATGAAGAAGCAGCGTTTTTGATTGGGAAAGTTAAATTTCAAGTCTACGTGAAAAAACCTATGAAGTGTAAAAATAATACAGAGAAAGTTTACAAATTGAAGAAGACTTTCTATGGTTTGCAAAAAAGCTCAAGAGCGTTTAGATAGTTACTTAAGAAAACTAGGCTTTATGAAAAGTTACAATGATTATTGCTTGTATATAGCAATACGTGAAAAACATCTTGAAAAGTCTTTAATGTAAAAATGTCTCAACAAAAGTAGCTGTTTAAATTTATTAACTATTATTTAACTGTTACTGTTTTTAATTTTCTTGTTTTCTTTTTATAAGTAGCGATTAAGAATATTAAGTTAAACATTATTAAAAAAATCATGGAATCCAGATTACACTAGTTGTTCAAAGTTAACGCCGGGTTGTTCAATGCAAAGTCTCATTAGAACTATCCATGAATTGGCACAATTTACTAGGCCTTTGGTCTTGCTGTCGAATTGTCGCCGCAACTGCCTCAACTCGGTTATGAAGATCATCTAACAATAAGTCAATTATCCCGTTGCTGTATACCGTATAACATGGTCTTCATAACGTCCTATAAATAGATATCAAGGGGTATAGGGTCGAGTGACCGAGGAGGCCATGGAATAGGATCCATGGAATAGGATATACCTGGACCAATCCACTTATTTTCGAACACATTATCTAAATGTTGGCGAAATAAAAACGATTAAAATTCGGCAGTACGCCATCTTGAAGAAGTCATATTTGTCGACGTACATTCAAAGGAACTTCTTCCAATAGTTCTATTAACTGATTTTGGAAAAAAAAAAGTGATAATCATTTCCAGTCAATCGATTTGGCAACACATGGGAGCCAGTAAGTTTCCGTTCACCAGTCCAGCCTAAATGTTTATCAAAAATCTGGGCTGGAAATGTTTACGAGAAACAGTATGAGGATTCTCGACAGCCCAAATATTACTATTATTACGTGTAAACGTTGCTTCATCAGTCGCCTATATCAGTGGTGCGCAAACTATTGTCATTTGCGACACAAAATTTCCTGTAAAAATTTATCGCGACCCCTAGATAGAAGTAACGTGAATATTGTAATTCCCAAATAGTTCTTCGAACATCTCCACAAAAGTTGAAACAAATCCTTAAATTAGTTTTTGAGAAAATTAAGTTTGCAAATTTCAATGTGTACAATTTTGATTTTCAAAGTGGAATTTACAAAAAAAAACTAAAATATTTCCTGAAATAAATGTTAAAATATTGAGAAAATTTGCTAAATATTCCGGAACCTGTTCTGCCAACATCTCAATTAAATTTTAAACACATCCCCAAATTAGTTTTTGAGAAAATTAATTTTGAAAATTTCAATTTTTACAAATTTTATTTTCAAATTGAAATTAAAAAAAAATTCAATATTTGCTGAAATAATTACTAAAAATTTAAAAAAAGTTTCTAAATATTCCGGAACAGTTCTACCAACATCTCCATTGAATTTGAAACAAATGCCCAAATTAGTTTTTGAGAAAATTAAGTTTCAAAATTTCAACGTTTACGAATTTGATTTTCAATGTGGAATTTACAAACAGCTGCAATATTTGCTGAAATAAATAAATAATATTGGGAAAATATTCAAAATATACCGGAACAGTTATACCATCTCCATAAAATTTAAAACAAATCCACAAATTAGTTTTTGAAGAAAATTAAGTTTGAAAATGTCATCGTTTACAAATTTCATTTTCAAGTTGGAATTAACAAAAAACTGCAATATTTGCCGAAAAAAATATTAATATATTGGGAAAATTTGTTAAATATTCACTAACAGTTTTACCAACATCTCCACAAAATTTGAAACAAATGCCCAAATTAGTTTTTGAGAAAATTAAGTTTGACTATTTCAACATTTACAAATTTGATTTTCAAGTTGGAATCTGCAAAAAACTCCAATATTTGCTGAAATAAATTTTCAAATATTGGGAAAATTTGTTAAATATTCCGGAACAGTTGGCAGTACCAACTTCTCCACAAAATTTTAAACAAATCACCAAATTAGTTTTTGAGAAAATTAAGAAAATTTGAAAGTAGACAAATTGCATTTTCGAGATGGAATTTACAAGAAATTGCAATATTTGCGGAAATAAATGTTAAAATATTGGGAAAATTTGCTTAATTTTCCGGAACAGTTCTACCAACATCAACTCCACAATATTTAAAACTAATCCCTGAATTGGTTTTTGATAAAACTATGTTTGAAAATATCAACAATTACAAATTTGATTTTCAACGTGGAATTTACAAAAAACTGCAATATTTGCGGAAATAAATATTAAAATATTGGGAAAATTTGCTAAATGTTACGCAACAGTTCTATCAACATTTCAACCAATTTTGAAACAAATTACCAAATTATTTTTTCAGAAAATTATGTTTTTGAAATTATCAATGTTTTTTTAAATTTCTTTATATTGACATTTCACTATTTACTGCTACCCAATACTTACATACGAAATGTATCAAATATTTTTTTAATTTAGATTCTCTATCGGCCCCTTTATGGGTCGCGACCCCTGATTTGCGCACCACTGGCCTATATAATGGAAGAAAAGTTTAGAATTTCATGTTTATGTAAAAGCCATCGGCAAAATTGTAAACGAAGAAGGTAATCGTAAAAGTTGTAAAGTCCGAACTTTTTGTACATGGAAAGGATACAGTTTTTATATTTGACAAAAGATCTCAAATTATTGTGTAACAAAGATATGAATGGTGATATAGTTGATTTCTTTATTGATGCTGATTGGGCTGGTGATCAACTGGATAGAAAGTCAACAGATACATTATAATGTTTAATGGAAGCCAAGGAAATATAATAGGGTACCAAATCATCGACAGCCACTGAATATGTTGCCTCATCAGTTTCTGTTAGGGAATTAAAGGTTACGTTAGTTTTTAAATAAACGATTATTAATTGAAACAGTTTAACGTTAAAATTGAAATACCAATAAACATATATGAGGAAAATTGGGGAGTGGTAGCGATAGCTATATTTGGAAATTTAAGAACTCTAAATACATAGAAGTACATTATAATTTTATTTATTTTTAATTTTTTTAATTTTATCAAAAATATTGATATTGTTAATGTTGATTCTGAAAATATTATTGCGAATATTCTAACAAAATCTCTAGAAAAAGAAATCTGAAATAATTGGAACTATGTTATGGTATATTAAAGCACGAGTTAAGTAAGCGCGATTTTTCAGCACGTGTCCAAGTTTGGAAACTTAGACGCGTGCTGAAAAACGCCTTACGAACGAATTTTTTACAGTATATTTTCTAGTTTGCACCCTTTTATGCCACTTCTAACACAAAAAATCGCCCATACATATTTAGAAAATTTTATGATGGGACATTGATAATTGACATTTCGACATTTAAAATTAATTTAAAGATTAAAATTAAAATGGGTGAGAAACGACAAGACGAACAAGTCGATGTATAAATTGTCCGGAAATATTCAATAATTCGTCGATAAATTTCAAACTGAAATTTACCCGATTCTCGATTTGCTTAGTAGATATCTCGGAAACGGTTGCAGATAATTAAAAACGGATTGGGGCATCGTTTTCAGAAGGTCATTTTCCTGTGGATACACTAAGATTGTAAGCGGGAAATTCAGGACTTTCAGAGATCTCCACTAGAGCGCCGAAATTTCATAAAAATTTCTTCAATTTTTGCAGGCGAAAGTGAACCGAAAGAGCTAGCGAAATATAATTTGCATATCTGTAATCAGCAGCAAAAATGCTTTCAAAAACGTTTTTAAATTTTGCTACGTAAATTTGCTACGCCAAGTATCTTCTACTTCATCTTAAATTCAGGAAATTTATGCTTTTTGAATTGCCGAAAAAGTGGACAAAAATATAATACCACGTCCTATATATCTGAAATTCTGGTTACATAGGTTATTTTTGTCGTCACAAATATGTTATCAAAAATTTCAAAAGCAAAATGGCGGATTTAATATGGCAGATTTTTCTTCGAAATCCTCAACCAATTTTTACAAAATGGCGTTTTTAATGGCGAATCTATTATTATTAGAATTTTTCGAAACATGTTCTCCGCGTAACCGCTGCCAATTTTTCGTTGAAGTGTATGCTATCGACTCTGCTTATTGAAGGGTGATCCTGAACGTTTTTACATTATTTATTAACAGTTTATGCTTATTCAAGAAAAGGACTGCCAACTGCGAGGGGAAACGTTTTTCTAAATACTATATTGATACAAAACTGTAAAAATAATGAATTGCCCAATACATGCGGGGCTAGTTTCATGTTCATTGCGAAGATAATAATGTATGAATTCTGAAATGTATGAAACCTGTCTATACGTATTTGGTACAGTGTGAATACCCCTTTGCGCAAATTATATTGGACCAGCGATTTTATTTTTTGGAATCCTGATAATCGATACCTGATTAACGGCATGAAAATCTTCTTCGTTCGCAATTTCAATCTGATAAGATTTAGAAAAATTATCCGCCATATTTGGTCCGCCATTTTTGTTTATAAAATTTTGATAACTCATTTGTAATCAGCAAGATTATGAACCTCCATGAAAACCCCTATGAAAAATTGAATCGGTTTTTTCAAAAATTGGTGGCCGTATTAAATCCGCCATTTTGTTTTTAAAATTGTAATAACAGATTTTTAATCAGCGATGTAAATAGCACCTATTTTTGTCCACCTTTTCGACAATCCAGCCCACTGTGGAGTGGTGCAATGCAAATAAGGTTACACATGGGCGTAGCCAGGATTTAGTTTCTGGGGGGTGGGGGTTGGGGTTTTGGGGGTTTTGGGTCTGAGCAAGCAAATATCAACTTACCCGGATGTTCTTCAAGAGCCCCACAGCTGCAATTTGATAGCAACAGTAATAGTAGCACTATATATAATGTCCCTGGTGATAGTGTTACTGCTCAGGAATTATCTAATGTCACTACAAATGTTTTTAATAATTTTAACCATTGATGGACCGAATTTGAATTAAATATATGTTATATCGTTTATAACCATTAATTAATGAAATTTGCTTCTTCGCGATATCCACACATCACATAACCTCAAAACTATCTCGCCGAAAATTTGACACTGACAGCTCTGAATCTCAGTGCCAACCTTGAAAACATTAACTCATAACAGCACTCGGCGAGCCATAACCGCAAGCATATGAGTGCTGTTATAAAAAAAATATATTATAAGATCGTATTATAAATTTATAATGTTGTCTTCGTGTTGAATTGTGTGTATATTTATACCATGAAGGCTAGACGAGACTATTGTATATCTGGCAGTGGTTTCCAACCTGTGGGGCGCACCAGACCATTACAAGGGGGGCACTGATGTTACCAAAATATAATTTTTGTTGTCGCGTTCACTAAAAACTTATCATAAAAGTATAAGAAATGAAAATAGCGAGAAGACAACTACGCAAAATAGTAATTGTTAAATGTAGAAAATATTATTAAATGTATATTGGGATTTACATTTAACGTTATTAATGGACAATAATGGGCTCTGTATGAATATTTTGGCCGCAGGTAGCATGAAACCCAATGAATTAAAAAGACATCTTGAAAAAGTACATGCGGACCACATTAGTAAAACAAGAGAAATTTTCCAAAGCAAATTAGAGGTTTTAAACACGATGTCTGTAATATCAAAAGCATATTTTGTATCGTATAAGATTTCTTATAGAATTCCTAAATGCAAAGAAACAGCATTCAATAGGAGAAACTTAAATGCTACCAGCTACTATTGACATGATAGCTACGATGTTCGGCGAATCGTATGCTGATCAACTTTTATGCAGAATGATTCCACTTACAGATAATTCGGTGTGAAGAGGAATTTACGATATCTGTGAAGATCTTTGCTATAAATTAATTGAAAAAAGAACCATTTTCTTTTGCATTCCAAGTAGCTGAAGCAACATAATCGGACAACCGAAATAACACTGACACATCTGCATATTTCGAAATTTTACACTGGGCACGTTTGAAGAAAAAAATTGATCACTTCTTTAGTATAGGTCTATTGAATGCACCAACAGTAAGTCAACTTTTCAAAATGATTGATAATATTTATAATGAAAATGATATTTGTAGAAATGGCAGGAAAAACCCCTTGTCTACAGACACTAGTTCGAAAGGTGGCTCGTCGTGCAATTTGGACACATTGCATGATTCATAGGCAATCACTTGTTTCAAAAGATATGGGTGAAGATCTACTGACAGTATTTGAAGTTATTATAAGAAATTATTATTTTATTAAAATTAGCAAATAAAAATATAATAATAATTCCCCAAATTGTGTGAAGACATGAGTGCTTTCTCGTGCTTTCTTGTTCCAAAGCACTTCAAAGGGTGGTTCAGCTAAAAGAAGAGATCTCCATGTTTTTTAATCATAATAATAAAAATGACTTGTTTAATGACATAAAATTCCTTGCAAAACTTAGTGGATATTTTTCAAAAACTCTGATACAGAAGACAAGATTACTGCATTTGTCAAAAAAAAAATTTTTTTTCGTTTTACTTTAAAGTTCTTGACATATCGAAATTCGAATGGATATGGAACGCATTTATGATGATGATGACGATTGATGATTTGACAATTCTGGCCTACCTATATCAGAGCAAGAAGCTAACGCTACATTAAACAGGTGTTTTAATCATCCCTAGTATTCATAATTTATTTATTATAATTGGGAATAGGATATTATTAACAAGTCTTTTTTATTTATTTACCTGTTTAATTTATTTGCCAATTTTAAGGTGACAGAAAGTCACCGAAACTTATTAGGCAAATAAATATAAATGTTACAAAAAAGCCTTGTTAATAATATTCCATTCCCAATTAAAATAAATAAATACTTAAAACAGATGTTTCAACAAAAAAATAATAATGTTATGCTTTGGCTACAAGTACAAGATTTTGATATTTTGAGAAAGAAAGCTTTAGAAATTTTATTGCCATTTGTAACATCTTACTTATGCGAAACTAGATTTTCTGCAGTGGCTATTGTAAAGACAAATTATCGATTAGTGATTGAAAAGGAACTGAGAACACCGATATCATCTTCAGTGATACCACGGTGTGAGAAAATTTGGACCGAACAACAAGCCCAACCCTCACAATAAATTTTAATGATAATGATAAATATTATTACGTATTAATTATGACAATTATGTATTCTGACTTTTATAAGATTTATTTTAAAAAAATAATTACATTCAGGTGTGTATACCATATAATATAAATACATAATATGGAATATTATACTGTAGCCCATTAAAAGAATTAAGATATGTAATATTAGGTGATTTATAAAATTATATTGTTACGAAATTTGAGGGGGCCGCAATATTTTTTTTTTAAATTGGGGGGCACATGTACAGAAAGGTTGGAAACCACTGATGTAAGGGATAAAGAGAACCTGTAGTTTAACAGATTAATAAAATTAGGAGTTAAAAGTTACGATTGAATTATTATGTGAAGTGATTATGTATAAATTAACATAGTAAATAGACAGTAATTAAATTATTAAAGAAGCTTGTCAATTATTGCAGCAATAATATGTTCTTATAATTCTTGTACGTGCATACAATTATTTGTATCAAATTGACTTGAAATGATAATTATAGGCTTATTTGCAACTTATTTTTCAATCATTCTCTAGCTCCTCCTCACTCTCACAAGTAATCACAAGTAATTGATCCTGTCGTCGTCGCAGGTCCTTGAATTATGCATTGGATTATATCATTGTCACTTATATTTTCATATAAAACTTTTAATTACCCTTGCCAATATTTAACAACTCGTTAACACATATTTCAAGTCTTCGCATCTTTCAATATTTTCAATCCCAAAATTTCACATTTTTCGTTTTTTGATATTTGGATCATTTCCTTCATGTGAATATTAACCATCTCGACCAGGCTGAATGTATATTATAGATAACATCTCTAGCTCTCCTTGAGCGGTTCATTTGTAGCTCTTCGCCTTAATTTTCTTGTGTATTTATACAAAAATATATAACATTTTAAAACAAATGTATTGTTTCAAAATATCCATTTTAGTCCTTGATAATTTCAACTTAAATCACCGACGAAAATTGTAATAACAAATTTTTATTGTAGATATTTTGAAGATAATAAGTTAAAGATAATCCATAATTATTTAATCAGAGAGTTTAAGAAAAGATTCATATTACTTGTTATTATAATAATATAATAATAATATTTCAGTTCACAAAAATTCCATAAAAAATAGAGGTTTTTTTTTCTACTGTTTGTTAATAATGTTAGTAAAAGGTAGCAAAACGTGATACTTTAATACAAAATAAATGCATCTAGAATCTGGTGTGATTATACTAAAAAAAAAACAAGATAGCGATTGGTCAGATATCAGATTTCAGAAGTCCATTACAGCCCCTGCTTTCCTAGTTTTAGGAGATAGCTTTTTTATGGAGCAAATTCATTGAGGGACATTAAGTGAGTAAAATTGTAAATGAGGGTATTATATTTTATCTACCCCGGCGCAATTGACCATTGACATTATAAAAAAAAAACATGTCAGTACCGGGACTAGTCAAACAAAAGTCGCAAAAGTTCTGCTGATTCACCACATTTGCGGCGAATCTATTTAATCCACCCCACATTTACACACTGTCTAAAAAGCACGATTTGGATTTTCCGACGATAAAATAAAACCTACACGAGCTTAAAGCGACATTCCACCAATCGCCGGATCGGACCGAAAAGAGAAAAAAAGTAAAAAAAAAATACAAACGTTGGCGACGGCCTTTCTTTCCTCACTGGTCATTATGAAACGCTTTGTTCAGCAAGAAGGAGTTACCAATAGCCGAATCTCTGATGAAATTTATTTCGGTTAGAAATTTTGCGACCGCAATGGGCGGACGTACGAAACGATCCTCCATTCGAAATCAATTCGCAATTCACTTTAAAATACCGTCGATTCGTCGGAACTGAAAACATATTTATTTTAAGCAAATATTTTACTTACGAAACAAAAGAATCACCGAGATTTTATAAACGATATAGACGAAAAAATTGACTATAATGATATAAGGCTGAAAAAAATTAATAGAAAAAATTACCAGACGGAACAGGCAATACCATAATTGAGAAAAGGCAGACAAGACTAGATAGGGAAGACTAGACAAACAACGCTAGACAAACAAGTCTACACAGAAAATACTAGACGGAAAAGATACAGAGACAAGATTAGAGATTAGATAGACAGAACTAGTCATACAAGACTAGACAGACAAGCCATGGGAAAAATAATAGAACATACGTCTGTCTAGACCTATGTGTCTAATCCTTCTTTTTGTCTGCCTAGTCTTTCCTATCTAGGCAAAACTAGGCAGACAAACCTAGACCGATAAGATTAGATAAAGATGATTAGACAGATAAGACTAGACAAAGTAGATTAGATAAGAGTAGAGAGAGGAAACTAGACAGACAAGATTGGAGTAATAAAACTAGAAAGACAAGACTAGACTAAAAAGAATAGGCTGGTAAGACTAGACTAAACAGACAAAATTAGACGTCCGAAACCAGACTAGAAATACTGGAGAAAATACTGGAGAACCAAGACTAGATAAACTAGACGAAACAGGAAAAAACTGGTCAGGTCAGAAAGACAAGACAAGAAAGACTGGACAGGCAAGGTTAGGTAGACAATGCGAGATAGACACGAGGAGATGGACAATAGTAGACACATAGAACTAGATTTACCAGATCAGACAGACAAGACTAGACACAGGAGCCGAGACAGATTAGACATACTAGATAGATAAAGCTATTGGGAAGGCTGGAGAGACTATTTAGCTTGAAGTAGATATTTTAAACTAGGGAGGCAGTTTTGAACTGTATGAACTGTACAAAGTTTTGAATTTCTTTAGTATTTTGTTTCAAATTGCTATCAATTGCTAGTATACAACCACGGTAGACCATCTTTATAACTTAAAAAAATCCATCGGTCTTGTGTTTATAGTTGAAATTTATAACAGTGAAATATTAGTCTTTCATTTTACTAGGCGTAGGCGAGCTAAATTAATAAAAGCAAGTTTGGAAGTAAATAAACTATAAATTTAACTAAATTTAAGTTTTATGTTTCCGTATGAATTAATATACCTATATAATATATTGCTAACGATATTGTTATTCTATTTGTAAATTGTCACTAACTAAATATTTACAAATTAAATTATGTATAAAACATTATTGATGGAATATTATACTCAACGTTAAAAAAAAATCTATTATTCCGTAAATATGCTTCGATATTTGTTAGAAACATCCACCGTATTATTCAAATAATACTATTGTTAAAATGGAAATATTATTGTCAAATCAATAAACAATATAAAATAAATATTGTTATTGTGCCAGTCAATGTCTACGCATAACAAATTTCGCCTGTGCATTTGAGAATTTACGAGCAATAAATGTAATTAATATATAAAATATTCACATGATTGTATTTGACACGAGCCTAAAGTATCTTAAAGCGGTATAAATGTTAGATAAAGGTCTTAGACATATGATGTGTTTTGTCAGGGGAATAATTTCTTGAGTGGTTGTAATCGTCTATGAGGGGAGAGCAGGCGTCGGTTGTCCTTTGTATAAACTTAACAGGATATAATATGAACGTAATATGTACAGTAAATGGATTTTTTTCTCGTTTTTTCTCGTTATTATTTTTAGGTAAAATGTTTTTAGGTAATATTTTAGGTATATGTGTATATTTGGTTGATTATTTTTTTTAATAATGAATGTTTCGTAATTGCTTTACATCCTCACACAACTTCAAAACATACTTAAATCAAATAAAATATTTGAAATGTATGCAGGAATAATGGTTGAAGGTTAGAAGTCGTTTGATTAACTCAAATGTTAAACTTTCACACGCTGATTTTCTACAACGCTTTTCATTTTGCTGACGAAGAGTAGAATTTGTATCTACACAGTTAAAAATCTGCCTCTTTCCGACGAATACATTTAATTGAGATGTCCGAATCTCGTTCTATTATTTTTCTGTTTTGCGTCGGCATTCGACTCACAACAACACTCATATGCGTGCGGTTATGGCTCGCCGAGTGCGGTACAATTTTCTAAATATGTATGGGCGATTGTTTTATTTAGAAATGGCATAAAAGGTCGCAAAATAGAAAAAATACTTTAAAAACCTCGTTCGTAAGGCGTTTTTCAGCACTTGTCCATTAGACTTGTCCAAAATTGGACGCGTGCTGTAAAATCTCGCTTTCTGAACTCGTCCCAATATACTATTTTGTGTTTTTTTATTCCTATCCTATCCTATCCTATATGTTGCTTTCCTTCTTCTCATTGTGTTTGTCAGGACATAAATAAAGTTCATTGTACATATGTAAAATTCATTTTTTGGCCTACTGAATTGTAAAGCTAGCTTTGACATCGTGTATACGTCCAGAGAAACTAGATCTTTACGTACAATGTTGAAAAGTACGGCTACGATGCGGTAAAGTGACCAGTAAATTTTAACCTTTCAGGGGCACTTACAAAATAAATTAAGTATAAGACAATAAAATCTAATTAAATAAACGCTACTTTACACCACATTTGTGACGATAATTTAGAAAATAAGAGTGATTTTTTAAATTTTACTGTGCGTCTGACATTTGGTAAAATGACATAAGCTACCTAAAATTTGAATTAGTAAAAATGTCAAAGTTTGTGAGTACCAACATTAAATAATTAAATAATTTCCAATATTGTAATTAATCTAAATCTATTTGTTTCTTAAATAATAATTGTCGGCCAAAAAATCTTATACAAATTTCGTGCGGAAATGATTTTACAATGCTCCAGCAAATGGGGAACTCGCCTTTCGGACTCGTTCCCCAAACGAGCTGTTGCATTGTAAAATCACTGTTTCCGCACTCTAATGTAAATAACTATTCATTTATTATCACTTTTGATATAAATTAAAAATATTATTTCTATGTCGTTTTTTTTTTATAAAACTTTGTTAATTTTTAAGGTTTATGGAAACTATATTTAAATGAAGTTTATTAAAAAACACAGTTTAAAAACAAATATAATTTATACGTTTTATTATTTATTCGTTTAGCCCTCTAAGGAGCGCGTAGAACCACTACTTAGGAGTGGTCATCTTGTTCTTTTTATCTTCCCAAAACTTCCTCATCCTTTCGCTCTGAGCCTGTCTTCTTTCTTGCGTCCATGCGTTTTTTAGTTTTTCTTTGATGTGAGGTTATGTGAATTTATTTCCTGCCTGTATTTAGTTCGTGTAGTTGCCAATGGGTCTATATTGATTACTGACATGTCATGTGAGCTTTTACGCTTTTACATCCAGATACCATCTTGTACCTTGGGTCCAAATATTTATCTCAGTATCTGACGTTCTACTTTCTCAATATCATTGATGTAGATGGTTAATGATGAAGATCACTCAATTGCATAGAGTGCTTCTGGAAGAATGACTGTATGGTAGTGACGGAGTGTTGCTTAAGTAGAAAGTGATTTTTCGATGTACACATTCCAGGTGATTGTATAGGCTTTGCGTAACTTTTCTGCACGTGTTTTGTTAGCCATTCTTTCCTTACCAGTGTTTCCAATTATTCCACCTAGGTACTTGAAGTGATTAACTTGAATGCTGTTGCCATATTTGGTTGCAAGATGTGTCATATTTGAGTTCTTGGAATCTATGTATTGCGTTTTCTCGTAAGAGATTTGAAGGCCGGTCCTAAAGGCAATTTCATGAAGTTTCTCGATGGCGTGTTTGGCTTCTTCAGTGGTCTGGGTGATTATTGCAAGGTCGTCAAAAAAAGCGAGGCACTTTATGTTGATTCGTTTGTCCTTTGTTCCTATATATACTCCAGGTACTTCGTTCTTCCATATTTTGATTATCTTATATATTACCAGGTTGAAGAGGAGTCGGGACAATTCATCAGCCTGTCTTACTCCAGATTTGAAAAGGCTCGGAGACTCCACCCATGAATTTTACTTTAGATGTTGTGCCTGACAAAGTCTGTTCGATTAACATGGTGGTTTTACTATCCACACCGCATTCATGAAGTATATTAAAGAGAGTTACGCGATCAATCGATTCATAGGCTTTCTTGAAGTCTGCGAAAGTGACAACTGTGCGGTTGGGCTGGCGATGTTGCAGTATCATCTTCAGGTTCCAGATTTGTTCCGCGCATGATCGGTGCGGTAGGAAACCTGCCTGATATTCACCGATCAGATGTTCTGTCTGTTCTTCCAGTTTTGTTAGGAGGGCACGTGAGGAGGGCACGTGAGAGAACTTTGTAGGCGATTGATAGAAGGGAAATGCCTCGGTAATTGTTTGGATCAGTCTTGTCGCCCTTTTTGTGTAGTGGGTGGATCAAAGCATTTTTCCAGTCCGCTGGTATGATGCCGCTCTTCCATGTATTTTCTATGATAACTTGCAGACTGCCAGTCAATAGTTCACCTCCGATCTTGAGCATTTCAGCGATTAAGCCGTCTTCCCCTTGTAATTGTTACTTGTTGTTGTTTTTAGGTGTAAAATGGAGTTTCGTATTTCCTCATGTGTTGGTGGAACAGAGTCCTGGTTTGGGGCGGCTATGTTGCATTGGAGTCTTTCTTCAGGGGGTTCACAGTTGTGTTTACAGTACAGCTTCTCGAAGCACGGTTTCAGAATTTTGCAGTTCGCTTTTGTGTTGGTTTCAAGGGTTCCATCAGGCCGACGGAAGCAGAGACTCGGTGGCTTGTAGCTCATTAGTTCTTCCCTAAATATTCTGTAGAAGTTTCGCGTGTTATTTCTTTTGAACTCATTGTCGATTTCCCCTAATTTTTTTAAATGTGCGTTTAATGCGTCTGATCGTTTTGGATGTTTCCCTCTGCATTTATAAGAAATTCTCTTGTGCCTTGTTGCTTATGCTATGTTCCACGCAAGCATACGGGATTCAAGGGCCCTGTCGCATTCCAATGCCCACCATCTGTGTTTTCGTTTTCGTAGCAGTTAACCGAGTTTCCTTGCTAATTGCTGGATTGTCTGAAGAAGTTCATCCCATGTTTGTGTGTCGGTCTGTAGTGATTGTGCGAAGTCTTCCGCGTGTTCTCTTAGGTATTTTGGATCTATACGCGGGAATTTAGATTTTTGACACTTCCTTCTGTTAGGTAAGAAGCAGGTTTTAATTTGTGAAAGATAATGGTCGGACTCCACGTAACCCTTGCGTACCCTCACGTTCATGATTTTTGTGGAGGATTTTCTTGTTATTGCTACGTGATCGATTTGGTATTCCCCGATGTGGTTGATTGGTGATTTCCAGATTGTCATCTTGCGTGGTGGTTCTTAAGGTGTGTGGACATTGGAGGTTAGCCATTCCACATGTTGATTAGGCGATGTCCTTTGGCACTTGTCTTTTGTGTGCCGAGAAATTCCCAGTGATGTGCCTGTGCTCCCTTTCTCTGCCGATTTGTGCATTGAAATCTCCGAGGAGGATCTTGATATGGTGTTGAGGGATCTTGTTGAGTGCCCGTTCTAGCTGTGACCAGAACTTCTCCACTTTGTTCTTGTCAGGGTCATTGTTAACAGGAGCATGTGCGTTAATCAATGTGTAATCAATTGTTAGCGCATTTAATTCTGAGTAGGGAGATCCGTTCCGAAGGTGATGAGAAATCTAGCACGGAGTTCTGGATACTGTTATGTACTAGAAATGCGGTTCCCAATATATGTAGATTACTATTTCTTAGCTTGACTGCAGGCTTTCCCTTGTAGATACGATATCCACCAGAGTCAAAGTGATCACAATCACGAAATCGTGTTTCTTGTACTGCAAGTATGAGGATACTGAATTTATCGCAGGTGTCCGTTAGCGTCTTTAGTTTTCCTGTTTTGGTCAGCGTCTGTACGTTGAGAGTACCAATGAAGTGCTTACTCTTGGGTTTGAGGAATTTTGGGAAGCTCCGACTCTTCTCTGCATGATGCCCTGGTCCCCCAGAATCCGAATAACCAGGTTTGCCTTCGCTCGTCATAGCTAGGGCCTGAGGTAGTTGCATTGTAGCTTGTGTTTTCATCATGCCAAGTTCGTGATTTATTTTAGCTGGTGGGCTAGAGCCCAGGGCGAGTGAGTCGCTGATAATAGATTCCATTTTCACTCTCATCGTACGGTTAGTAAGTCCTTACGGCAGCAGATGTTTTGCTGTGATTGGCATTATTATTATCTCCTTTTTGCCCTTTTATTCGGGAGGAGCAAAGTTAAAAAATCTGGCACATGCCAGAATTTCATGGCCAACCTTTTTTAAATACGTTTTTTATGAAAATAGATTTATTGTTGCATTATTTAATATACATAATTTTAATTACGCTTCAAGACAAATTTATTAGTATACTTGGCATATTTAATTAATCAGCATAATCTTAGAAGACAGAAATTATATAATGAGAAATTATTATCTAAATCAACATTTATAAAGTAAAATATATAAATACATTTATTTGGATTAAGTTTATATTACTAATAAAACTTAACATATCGGTAAGTTAGTCAAAAGTTATGTTCATTAATGAAAATCGAGACCATTGGCTTGCACATATTTCTATTACTGCGAACGAAAAGTATTGTTTTTAAACAATAAATTCAAACAGTTTAAAATTCAAGTTTCTAGCAAGCTCTTATTTTTAATAACCCTTGTTACCCACCCTTGTTATCAAAGATCTTTTGCCATCTAGTTTGCAAGTTTTCAATGCTTGATTGATAAAAATCGAATGGTTTTTGTGCGAAATATCTGCAGATGGCATTTTGGACATCCTACAAATTTTCATTTTTTTTGCCACATAGAAAATGTTGTGGCCATAGTATTTATGCTATGGCTATGGCCAATGGAAATCCGATGGCATAATATCACCCAGTATGGTGCTTGAGGCAATACCTCCCTCCCCAATTAATCATTTTTTAACAGGTTTCGACTTGAGCAGTGCGGTTTTGCATTATGTCATTGCAGAATAACGCTTTGTCTGTTGACAATCGCTGTTTAATCGAATATTTATTTTTGACAAAATATCGTACCAAACAATCAGGCAACAAAAAAGTTAAAACAAGACACGTTTTTTGCTAATGATTGGGCTTCATGTTTCGTTTAATTGTTGCGGTTTTCATCTAAAAGAATATTGACTAAAGCATCATAAATGTGTTCGAGTTGAAATCTTAAAGGAATTATTCATTTCCCATCTAGTAGAGCAAAACTGATTTGAATAGTATATTACGTATTGAGAGTTGTAAGTAGCATATTACGTACGAGCGGAACAGTTACACGCCACCCGCCTAGGGGGGAGCGCGTAATTCCGCGAGTACTTAATTGCCTTACAACTCGAATTATATACTATACGTTATCTAAGGCCACACTAATTTGTTTCTATTCAATTAGAAAAATATGTTTGATGTAACTCATATAGTGATTCATCGATATAGGCAACACAATGTACGCAATGTCAATGTCAAATGAAATAATGATGGACGGATTTGTTATCTATAAGTAGGGAAAGATAGTTCCTTCTAGATCCTCCACCTCCATTGTCATGCGCATGCGCGATGACCTTTGACCCCTAACCTAACCTTGACCTTGACCTCGGAACTTTCGGTTTAGACTTCCGGTTTCCGGTTTCGACTTCCGGCCGCCATTTTCGGAACTTCCATATGCGCGGGAAAATTCAAAAAACAGACGACAGACGGGAAATTCAAAATTAGATCCTGTTGAGACAAATGAGGTGTGAAGTTGGTTGCATACATCAACGGGGCTAAAATACATGAGACTAGATAGACGGGATTAGATACATGGGGGGGCTAGATACATGAGGCTAGATAGACGAGGCTGGATACATAAGACTAGATACATGAAACTAGATACATGGAGCCAGACAGACGAAGCTAAATACATGAGACTAGACAGACGGGGCTAGATACGTAAGACTAGATAGACGGGATTAGATACAAGGAGGCTAGATATATGGGGCTAGATAGACTATGGGGCTAGATACATGAGACTAGTTAGAAAGAGACTAGAGAGACTAAACTAAAATATATAAGGGATTGTTTAAACTTGTCTGTGATTTAGACCGTATTAATTATTTGATATAAATAAAAAAGTATTTCAGCAATTAGGTTTAATTTTGAGTGAGAAATGGAATATATTGTTTCTTTTTCACTTTACGTAATCAGTTTAGTATTTGAAGCTTTTATATATATGAGAATGAAATAACATCCAATAATTTTTATTACGACTTCCACGATAGAAAATGTTTATGTAACCACACGTCTAGATAGGACCGAGCGTCTAGCACTGATAACAATCCTGTTTCAACCTGTTTCAACCTGTCTCGACCTGTCTGTAAACATATGTGAAACAAATGAATTAAGAAGCGCGGTCTAATTAATTTCTTGAAATTACCCCGTGTTTAATTTTATAAACGTAATAAGATTTTAATTTAAATAAAGTTTCAGTATTCGTCTAAGCATAGCTGGATGTTTGTGCATGCCAGTGTAATCAATTTCTTCGCTTTGTTTTTCGTATTTGTGTTTTATTTCAATCTACTGCCCTGGCTTTGCGATAAGACGCAACCGGATGTTTGTCAGACATACCAATTTCTTATCAGCGGTGCGCGAGCTGAGAATATAATAAAATATGAAGTGTGATCTAATCAATTCCCTGTTATTCGTTTTTATTTGATAAACACAATGACCTGAAACATCTAGCGGGTATATAAGCAGCGAACTCTCTCATTCTATCAGTTCTTAAGTAAACCTCGTTACGACAAGTCGCCAACGTAAAAATGTTCTCCTGTACTAAATGTGTGAAAGTGTTCGGAAGAAGAGATAATCTCTCAAGACATCTGAAAACCTGTGGTAAGTCTAAAAATATATTATAAATATACAATTCACAAGCTAATTTAATTTTTAGACTCTAAAATGTATTATAAATGCGACGTTTGCAACGCCCAATTTACAAGAATTGATAGTTGCAAACGTCACAAGAAGCTATTGCATAACATTGACACGCCATCCACCTCAAAGATGAGCTTAAATACCTCTACCTCCACCTCCAAGAGATCCCTAGAGACCGACGATCTACCTTCCGCCTCGAAGAAGATGAAAATGTGCCCACCAACCCCATCAATCCACCGCTGTGATGTTTGCGATCAAGTTTTCCCGACCAGAGCCAAGTACGCTGGACATCTGCGCTCACAACAGCATCTCCAGGTGGCAACTAAACCATATCAGCAAGGTATCACTGAAATTTCTAGCAGTTTTAAGAAAAGGGTCGCAACATACAGAATTAATGGATCAGGGGTAGATAGAGATAGCTTTATAATCAATTCGAGGGGCACTGTTGGTAGCGTGATTGAAAACGTTATCAGGTCGTATAATTCAGGGGTAAAATTTAATATTGAACTCTTTGGTATTTATATAAATGAAAAAAATCCCGCGGGTGAATTAAAGTCAATCAATACAAAGTATCGCGAATTAACCACTAGCATGAGCAACTTTTCCGAAATTTATGATGATATGGGTGTCAAAATTAAAACCAAATGTATCGAGTTTCAGGAGAAAGATTCGGATTGGTCATTAAGGGAGATTTCATATTTAGAAATTAATATCAATAAATATAAGCCAATACGTGGGTCATCATTTATTGAATTACCGAAAGAAATTAGGGACCGGAAAGCATGTATCAATATTAAGAATGAAGACGAGTTTTGCTTTTTATGGAGTATTATATCCGCGTTACACCCTGTAGATGCTAACACAGATCGCCCAGCATCATATCCTCACTTTTCTCAAACTTTAAAATACGACAGACTAGAGTTTCCGCTTAAAATTTCCGATTATCCGCTTAAAGTTTCCGACATTTCTAAATTCGAACAGACGAACGATATTAGCATTAACGTTTACGGTTTGGAATTTAATTTCAAATCTAAACAACATGACGTAGTAAGAACAATTTATCACACAACAGAGATTAGGGAAAGACATGTAAATTTATTATATTTAGAAGAAGGGGTTAAAGGCCATTATGTATAAATTAAAGATATTTCGCGACTCGTAAGAAGTCAGATCTCATCACATCGTGAGAAGAAATATCTATGTGATAGCTGCTTAACCTTCTTCTCAACAGAATCGACTTTTAAACAACATCAATTGAATGACTGTAACAAGATATACACTATTATGCCGACTGAAGACCTTATAAAAGATAAGAGAGCTAATATAATGCCGGTGAATGTATTAAAATTTAAAAATTTCGATAGAAAAATGCGTATACCCTTTGTTGTATACGCAGATTATGAATCATTATTATTATTATAACCTTTTATTGGCATATATACAAAATATATTAAAATATATTACATACTATACATATATTACCTACACGTTATATACTAAAGGAATAGGTTTTTCCTTTTTGCCTATTTGCTCTTTCCACTTTTTCACCCTCCTTAACAATTCCAAACCAATTCCACTTTCATCCATACACTTCTTCCATTCTTGTCCTAGCCTTTTCTCCTGTTCCTTCCATTCATTCCTTGTACATTCTTATATCCAATGTTCCCATCTATCCTCTCCAGTCCCACAAACTGTGCACATCCGATATTCTTCACTCATCCAATATTTCCTACCACGCTCTTCGCTTCCACACCTAAACCTTGCCAGTATGACCTGCGTGTCTGCCTCTTTCGTTGAGTATAAATAGGTAGGTAAACGACCAAGCACCTGAATCTTTGCATATTCTTTGAAAAATCTACTGTTTGCAATTTGGTCTTGGCGTTCCTGTAACTCTACCTCTACTAATCGCTCACCTAGCATTTCCACCCAGTTTGCCCCTTCCCTCTTAAGTTTTTCTAGTCCCTCGCCAGATATCCCTGCTCTTTCATATAATTTCCTTTTATTCATTCCCCACGCAGTCCCATTCTTCCCTCTTTTACCCTCCTGATTTGCCATTCTAAATACCTCTTTTATTATTCTTTCATCCCCCATTTCACTCACCTTGTATTCATATTTTATCACCCTGTTTGCCGCTAAAACGGCCACCTTGTGGGCATTCACCTCTTGCAGAACTATGTAGCCTGGTGTCGATTTGTCTAACTTTAGGAATTTCTTGCAGAAGTTTTGTTGAACCCTCCCTATCTTCTCTTCCTCTCTAATCCCCCATACTTCCGAACCATAGGTCACAACACTTCTCACACACACTTTCCATATTACCTCCGCCGCCCTAAAGTTCCCTTCAAAACTAGATCTCCATCCCTTCCACATGCGTTCTGCCGCCACCCACGCTTTTTTTGACACATAATCCACATGCTCCCTATTAGTGCACCCAGTTCCAAACACATATCCTAAATACCTAAACTTTTGCATCTCCTCAATTTCCTTTCCTAGCCATTCGAAACGTTCTTTCCTATATTTACCTCCCCTTTTAAAACGCATCCATTTAGTTTTCCCACGTTTACATTTAGCTCTCTCTTTTTAAAATAACCTCTCAGCCTTTCAATCAACTCCTTCATTTCTCCTGCGGTTTTAGCGAACACTACCATATCGTCCGCGTAGGCTAAGCTCCACACTTTCTTTCTCCCTATAACCACGCCTCCAGCTTGGCCATCTGTCAACACTTTCTCCATGTCAGCCACATAGAGATTAAAAAGTGTAGGACTCAACGGGCATCCCTGCCCCAGACCCTTTCTTACTTCGAAATACTCAGATTCACACCCATTCACTCTAATCTTACATACTGTTTCCTTATATAACTCTCTTACATTCCTTATCACACTCTCTGAGATTCCCTTTTTTCCCAAGCACTCTACCAACTTCCCTCGATCTACCGAATCATACGCCGCCTTTAGGTCAATGAAAAGAGCAAACATGCTCCCTCTGCTTATTTCTTGATCAATTACGTAGCGCAGGGTTACTAAATGCTCTATCGTACTCCGTCCCTCTCTGAAACCAGCTTGCACCTCTGGCACTAGATGCTTCTCCTCTATCTCTCTCCTCAACCGCTCGTCCAAGATTTTGGTGAAAATTTTATATGCCGAATTCACTAGCGTAATCCCCCTGTAGTTTCCTACATTTTCCCTATCTCCACTCTTATATATTGGGTGAATTATCCCTCCTTCCAGCTCTTTGGTGCACTCTTTGCTCCCCTCCATACCAAATTCAATTCTTGGGTGATTCTAGTCTTACTCTCTTTCGGGATAGCTTTCCAGGCTTCGTTTCCTACGCCGTCAGGGCCTGCCGCTTTTTTTGTTTTAGTGCTGGGATAACCTTTTCCACTTCATCAATCTTTATTTCTTCTTGGCCTAAATCTTCCAAAGCTTGTTCCTCCCTTACTCTTCTATTCCCTACTCTTTCCTGTGGCTCGACTCCTTCCAACAAAACCATAAAGTGACTTTTCCACTTTTCCATCGGAATGCTGTTTGGAAATCGTTCTCTCCTCGCTCCTCTTTCTTTTAAATACTTCCAGAGCTGTGCTTCTGTTTTGATGTCAAGTATGCGCTGACGTTCTCTTCTCTCCCAATCCTGTTTTTTCTTCGTCTCCAAATCCTTTAATTCGCCTTTAGTCTTTAACCAATCTTCTTTACTACTGGTGCCCTCTCGCCACTTTCTCATAACCTCTCTATACGTTTGTTTCTCCGTCATATATTCTTTATCTGCCCATGATCTTCCCGGTGATGCTGTTGTGATTTTCTTCTTTACCATTCCTGCCTCCATATTCTCTATAATCTTGTCTATATCTTTTAATTCCTTCCAGTTTATTGCTTCCATTCTAGCCCTATACTTCTCAGTCGCTTCGTTGTCCCATCTGGTAACCCATTTCTCCTCCCTAGATGCAATTATTGTTTTCGTCATCAAGCTTATTGCCACTGGCATGTGGTCTGAATCAATTCTCCCTCCTATCTCCATCTCTTTAATTTCCTGCCTTGCCGGGTCATTTGCCACTACCAGATCTATAGTCGATAATCCTCCTGCCCCCACAAATGTGAAATCTCCCTCCCAGTCTCCTTCCACACACCCATTTACGACGTCCCATTGATTTTCCCTTACCCATTCCGCCCACCCTCTCCCTTCTGCATTTCTAACTTTATCCTTGGCTTTCCTTATTATTTCTCTACCTTCACTATCCATTGTGTGGAACTGCTCTTCCCCGATTCTAACATTCCAATCGCCTCCTACCAGTAACTTTGCCATTACCGTTCCTTCTCCATTCATTTTTATTGCCTCTTTAATTACTTTCAGTCCTTTGTTGTTGTATACCGTGTCCACTTGCCACCAGGCTTCTTCTAATTCCACTTCCCTGCACACTACGCCTTCTGCCTCTTCCAGTCTTCTTTCTGACTCTTTGATATTTCTTTTAACTCCTGTTAATATACCCCCTTTGCTCTTCCATACTTATATTCTCTCTGGGCCGGCTGCAATTTCCATCTATAGTCTTTGGGAAGTTTTCCTTTGCAGCTCTCCCATTCTTTTTCCTGCATCCAGGTCTCAACCAATCCAATTATATGAAATTTCTTGAGAAACATTATATAGATCTGTATCTGTATATCTGTATAATAGATCTGTTATCGCTTTCCAATTTCCTCTTCAGTCCCGCCACATTTCAAAAGAGTATCTTAATATTTTCCGTTAACCGTTCATCATTGTTCTTGTGTCTTCTCGCCATCTCTCTCTCTTTTATTTGAAACAGACTTAGTTTTTTGGCATAATTTTCTGTGACTCCTCCCATGTTACCCAATTTCCATCCACTTCCATCTTATTATAACCGATCTTCACTTTGTGCCCTCTATCTTTTAGCATCTTTGCTTTCTGTCGCAAATCCTTTTGAATTTCCTGTTCTTTCTTAGTAAAATCGTCTTGGATAAAAATATCGGACCCCTTCAGCTTATATTTATTTAGCATTATTTTTCTCTTTACTTCACAACTTGTCAATTTTGCGACAATTGGCCCTTGGTTCGAACCTTTGTCTCCTATCTTGAACATGCTTCCTACCCCTTCTTTTACTCCAAATCTTTCTTCCAATAACCTTTTAGCGTCTTCTAACCATCTCTCTCCTTTTACCCCATGAATCACAATATTATTTTTTATTTCCTTTCTTTCTCTTCTTTCTTCCATTTCTCTCAGTTGTTTTACTTCCTCTCTTAGCGAGTCTTGATCATTCTCCCCACTTCTGACGGAGTTTTCTCTCTCTTTTCTGTAGTCGTCCTCCAACTTCTTTATTCTGCCCTTAATATCGGTGTTTTCGTTTCTTATCGCCTTCAATTGTGATATCATTTCCTCTTTCCACACCCTTTCCTTCTCCTCTACTTCCTTTTGTTCACTCCTAGCCCTTTCCAATTTTTCTTCGAGTTCTTTATTTTCTCTTCTCATTTCTTCCATCTTATTCTGGACGGCTTTAAAATCCTTCATCATTAATCATTATTAAAGCCAATAGATACATGCTCGCCGAACCCTGACAATAGTTATACAAATGAAACACATATTCACGTACCGTACAGTTTCGCCTATAATATAAAATGTTCATTCGATGATTCATTAAGTAAATTTTTCACTTATACCGGAGGATTGTCCAAAATTGTTTTGCGAGAACCTCTATGCAGATGTAAAGGAATTATACAGGAAACATTTAACGGTTGTACTTCCGAGGGTTAAATTAACTGCACTTGAGCGAAATACATACGATACGGCCACTTCTTGTCATATATGTAATAAATTATTACAAGTAACAGACAAAGTCGCCGATCACGATCATTTAACGGGCAAATTTCGGGGAGCCGCCCACTCAAACTGTAATTTGAATTATAAATTTCCTAAAATGATTCCTGTATTTTTCCATAACATGTCAAATTATTATGTTCATTTGTTTATTAAAGAATTTGGCTCCTACGAGGAAAATATTGACGTTATTCCACAAAATAAGGAAAAATATATATCTATCACCAAAAATCTACCGGTCGGGGAATATGTAGATAGAAAAGGGGTAGAAAATAAAATTTATTTGAAATTAAGATTTATAGACTCATTAAGATTTATGGCTAGTTCTCTGGGGAAACTAGAGAAAAATTTGAGCGATGATCAATGCATAGAGGTTCGAAAATTTTTCCCCAACAATGAACATTTTGTATTATTAAGGCAGAAAGGTGTTTTCCCATACAAACACATGGACTCATTCGATAGGCTGACTGAAACATCTTTCCCGCACAAGGACTGCTTTAACGATTCATTAAACAACTATGTCATAACCGACAAAGAATATAATTTTGCTCAGACTGTTTGCAATACATTTAACTGTCGACATTTAAAAGATTACTCTGACCTATATTTAAAGACACGTATTGTTATTGACAGATATTTTCGAACAATTTAGAAACGTATGCATCACGACATATCTGCTTGATCCGGCCCAATATTATACGGCCCTCGGGCTGAGCTGGGATGCAATGCTGAAAATGACTGACATAAATTTGGAACTTTTCACGGACATAGACATGCACCATTTCGTATCCAAAGGCATTAGAGGGGGCATTTGCCAAGCCGCGCTGAGATACGCTAAGGTGAACAATAAATACTTATCTGAGTATAATTCGAAACATCCCAATACATATTTAGCGTACTGGGATGAGAATAATTTGTATGGCTGGGCACTTTCTCAACTAATGCCTTACGGTAAGTTTAAATGGTTGACGGAGACTGAAATTTTAGACTTTGACGTGACGAAAATGAGTGATGATTCACCTATTGGCTATTTTATCGAAGCAGACATCGAGTATCCTGAATCGCTACAGGCCTCACATAATGATTTACCATTCCTCGTTGAAAGCATGATTCCACCAAATTCAAAATTTAATAACAGAAAACTTATTCCAAATTTAAACAACAAAGAACAATATATTACTCACTACAGAACTTTAAAGCAGGCAATAAATCACGGACTGAAAATCACAAAAATTCATAGAATTATAAAATTTAAACAATCTGATTGGCTAAAACAATATATCGACCTAAACACTACTTTACGACAGACAGCTAAAATTATTTCGAAAAAGACTTTTTTAATTAATGAACAACAGTGTATTCGGCAAAACCATGGAGAATGTGAATAAACGAGTGGATGTAAAACTTGTTAATCATTGGAATGATATTGGTCGTAAACCTGGCGCGGAAACACTTCTCGCTAAACCGAACATGAGAAGTGTTTCCACGTTTACGGAAAATTTAATTGCGATCCAGTTTAACAAGTTAAAAGTTTGCTATAACAAACCGATTTATGTGGGGTTGGCCGTTTTGTCGAAAATTTGTCGAAATTATTAATTTATGAGTTTTTTTACGATTCTCTGAAACCCAAGTATGGTGAAAAAGTTGCTCTATGCTACTGCGACACCGATAGTCTCATTTTATTAATCAAAACTGATGATATTTATATAGATATCAAGGAGGACATTGGAAAATTTGATACCAGCAATTTTAGACCTGATAACGTTTTCAATATACCACTGAAAAATAAAGCCATATTAGGGTTAATGAAGGATGAGTTAGGGGGTAGGATTATGAATGAATTTATTGCGTTGAGACCGAAAATGTACGCGTATTGCACGGAGGAGGATAAAGCGAATTGGCTCAAAAAGGCTAAAGGAGTTAAGAAGTGCGTAGTGGATAAAGATATCACTGGGGCCGATTATAAACAATGTATGTTTAGTGGCGAAGTTGTATATCGGCAACAGAATATTTTTAGAAGTAGTAATGACGATAAGAGAATTATCTGCTCAGATGGTCGCAGTACTTTAGCTTATGGTCATACGCTTATCTCATAAAGTAATTTTCCGTATATTTAAATGTTTATTATTCACCCTCAACCCAATAAATTCATTCATAATGTATATTTTTGTATTGCAGATAATGTATATTTTTGTATTGTAACTATTAAAAATGTATAAATGTTTATATATTTATTCTTGTAATATTAAATAATGCATATTTTTCTTATAATTGTTAATAATGTTTATATTTTTACTTTCGTTATGTTGTCTAAGTTTCCAACCTTAACGATAGAGAAATGTATTATTGATAAGAAAATAACTCGATACACAGGAAACAAACGTAGTCTTATAAATTCATTATTTTTAACAACAGAATATTTTCAATGTGTGACAAGGAGAAAACATGAAGAATAGAGATGTAAAATTTTAAAAATATATTGAAATAATTTTACTAATACAGGACTCGAGAATGTTCGGGTTTTTTGTTTCGGGTTTCGAGAATGTTCGGAGCATTGAGAATTATAAACCCAAACTCTACATTCATAATTAGTTTGTAACCAGACCCCGTCGTGACAAGTCAACATTAAGCTCTAAATTCATGGTTAGTTGTTAAAATAGTTTACATTAAGATGGTTAAAATACAAGTTGAGGCTAATGAAAATATTAGTAAAGACGCCGAAGAGGTGTTTAAATATATAGTGGATTATCACGAAGAAGCAGTTTTTCCAAATATAGATATATCTATAGTGTTTACAGACAACGCAGAATTATTGTTTGAACCTGGTGACAATCCAATTCGCTATATCGGATGCTGGGGAGAAAATAAATTACTGTATCTGTTATACTCAACAAAAATTGTTTACTATATATATAGAGAGGATTACGATGAGCTTTATTATTTAATAGAAAATAAGACTGCTTATCCAGAATATTATTATATGCCAGAAGATGTAGGTGAGCCGATTTTCTATAGTGTTTTTGCAGGCCCGGTATATTCCTTGAAAGATATTTTAAATGGATATATGGTGAATGACTTGATGTGGGAGAGAGAATATAATAATAAATCTTAAAGGTATCAACTGATGTGTGTAAACTGTTAAATTATATATTTTATTAATATATCTTTCTTTTATTTTGTTATTAATTATACAAAACTGTAATAATATCTATATATTCTTTTTATTGTAATTGTTAAAATATTTTTTTTTCCTTTTAATAAATGTCTATATAAAAATATATTTCTATTTTAATTATGTCAACCACTTTCTACGTTTTCAGACTAAACACGGGGGAATTAATGATGAAATATAATATTCTCAACCGCAATCTCCTATTATGAACTAATCTCTAGGAATATATGCGCGTCGGAACAGCTGTGAATAATAGATAAGAAATATTACTTCTCAAGGATAGTGATAAGGTTGTAAAATAATGAAAACTCTAAATAGAATTAATGGGTTTATTAAATTTTAATAATAATACATTTAAATTTACATCAATACATTTAAATACTTATATAAACATTCAACATTTCTTGAACACATATATGATAATTGTTAATATGGTTTAAGCAGGTATGCCTCATTTTAATTAAATTGGGACAATCGTAAAATTCATCATCTTCTAAATTTATAACACTATATTCATTACAATGTAAGTAGGAATTGAAAATAGAATCTAATAGTAACTTCTTCGAATACCCTTTTACAAAAATAATATTAAAACCATCTGAATGCCGAATGTGAAACTTGAAAATATTTTGAAACAGATTTGACGATAAATTTCCAGCACTGTATTTAAGACCGTGATAGTAATTTTCCAACCATTGTACTTGTTTCTTATCTGCTGTGTTAAGAGATCTGAAAGGTGTTGATGGTTTGAATAGGTAGGTATCTACATTATCTACATCGAATGATTTGATTGAAAGTTCTTTCGGTGTAAATTTTCCAGTCACACTGAATCATTGAACATCGATTATAAATCGTCTAGTCATGTGGACGATATGCTTCTTTCTCAGTATTGGTCCCAGCAACTTCTCCAAATGATTAATTCTTCTACGAAAACGTTCTCGATTTACAGCTTCCCTCAACCACTCGATACCGCTTCTAGATTCACACTGAGATTTAATAATAAAAATTTCAACAATATCTACACCATCAGAGTTTGTTAAAAATGATACACTTTTCTTCATTACGAGTTTTAAATTAATTTTCGAACTATCCCTGACAATTGAGTGTATTCAACGACAGCATCACACAAAATAAGGCCTGTAGGCTCGAGTGATTGGTTTGAATGTTTGCGTAGCTTCTAATTCAATTTTTAAATCAACAGTAGATGATTTAATACATTCATTTTGTTTAGATACATCAAACACAAAAAGAACATGATCTCTGAATTGAATCATATTCAATATTGGTTCGTTTATGCCATCGCCATAGTAACTGTTTTGGAAAGTGGCATACATGTAATAGAGTTGTGCATAATCACCGCTATTCATATTAAGATTTAAGTTATCATACGGACATGAATTCGAGTTTAGATGGATTTTTATATTTCGCAGCGATGCATTATCAAATTAGGATGCGTCTTTTACATGAGTATCCCTTCGCCCCTCTTGCAGCGCAATTATAACATATCGAGGCTTCTCCAGAGCTGTAGATGTTTTCACAGACCAGATATCTCTCTGTATTTTTTAAAGAAGGTAGTTCATGCAACTCCCACTTACGGAATGGTATTAATATCGATTTATCTTCTTTGAGTTTATCCAATACATTCAATCGAGCTTCGTTGCTGAGTTGAAGATGGGGAATTCGCCAGTTAATTCTATCGATATTGAGAGTTATATTTGCATCTCCCTTGTAGCAGTTCACGTCAGTTCTAGCTCGCAGTAGAATTAATTCCTGCTTCACATTAATTAATACTTCTGTATAATCCTCGGCAAAACCCTATAAATATTTCAATGGAATTAGAGCATATAACCTTTTGTTCTCATCAAAGTATGTAACATTTGCAGCATTTTCAGCCCAGCCGCAAAGATCGAGTATATGTTGATCTCGCTTGGTGTTGGAGAGTAATCCTTTCATCGTGCTTGTAATTCCTACATCTCGATTCTTATCTTCAACTCCATTCAATTCATAGCGAATTTCTTCAAATAAAAACGTATATGCATTTTTCACAAACTCAAAGTTGCGTACAGTTGTAGGTGGGGTGAGTGTTGGAAATTTAACGGTTCCGCTCACTTAAATATAACTTTCATTTGGATAAGTGTAAATGTCTTGGTGCTGTATCATTATACGAATCTCATCATTGTTTCGATAGTTTTGAGCCAGAGGGTATGTGTGAAATTCACTCCTTGCAATGCTCTCCTCGTAGCGAACTTTGGAGAATATATCTATTTTATCCATACTGTCGCTTTAACTTATATCCTAGAGATAATAGTTTATTTTTTAATATAGGTGTTAACTCTTTGCGATGTAAATGTCGAGTGGTAGAATTGTCCGAAACAACCGCTTTTATACGTTTTCCGTGAAAATGAATTCCCATCTCTCTCCCTCTCTCTCTCCCTCCCTCTCTCTCTCTCGCTCTCTCTCTCTCTCACTTAATACTCTTCAGCTCTAATCGGTTATGTGTAGCATGGGATTACGTAGACCTCACACCCTGTTTAGCGTGGGGTCACATAGACCTTACACCCTGTTTAGCGTGGGGTCACATAGACCTCACACCCTGTTTAGCGTGGGGTCACATAGACCTCACACCCTGTTTAGCGTGAGGTCACATAGACCTCACACCTTGTTTAGCGTGGTGTCACATAGACCTCACACCCTCATTGATGTAAAGAACTCTGCACGATATAAATAAGGTTGGATAGCATTTATAATTTAGTTTTCACGCTGGTGTTTTACTATCAAGATGGGGGATTGTATTTGGTGAGAAGCATGCCCGTAATAAAATAATCTATTGGACTCCACTTAGAATATCTCCTAGTTCATCACCATCATATGAGACGCTTCCTAGACGTCAAAAGAATAAAGTTGAGAGTTTTAATGGTGACTATGATAATAATAGAGAAAAATATGCACATCTTCCTGAACATGTTTAGCCAATTCAATAAACCAATCAGCTGTTTGTTCATCCAACGCTAAAGATAGTGAACATTCTCTTGAGAAAACGGATGTTAAATGTCAAAAGAATAAAGTTGAGAGTTTGAATGCACAAGTTCCTGATTCAATAAACCAATCAGCTGTTTGTTCATCCAATGCTAAAGATAGTGAACATTCCCTCGAGAAAGCAGACGTTAAAAGACGGTGTGTTGGTTGTTATAAAGAAAACCGAATGATATTTGGAAGACAAAAGGCCTCAAGTAAAACTAGTTGTGTAAAGTTTCGCTGTAATATGTGTGTCATTATTGTCATTATAATTATAAGTCATTACATTATAAGTCATTATAAGTCATTATAATATTACATTATAAGTCATTACATTATAAGTCATTATTGCTTAAGCTGCTTCTTCCGAACGCATAATATATACAAAGCATGACCTCTATTTGTATTTAAATGTATTGATGTAAATTTAAATGTATTATTATAGGAATTTAATAAAACCATAAATTTTATGTGCAGTTTTCTTTATTTTACAACCTTATCCATCTCCCCGTCTGTCTAGTCTCATATATCTAGCCCCATGTATCTAGCCCCATCATGATAGTCAGTATACATCGAGACTGTTGGAGTGAGAGGGTGTTTAAAGCTGATTGAAAGCTGTTTAAAACTGATTGAAAGCTGTTTAAAGCTGATTGAAAGCTGTTTGAAGCTGATTGAAAGCTGTTTAAAGCTGATTGAAAGCTGTTTAAAGTTGTTTAAAGCTGATTGAAAGCTGTTTGAAGCTGATTGAAAGCTGTTTAAAGCTGATTGAAAGCTGATTGAAAGCTGTTTAAAGCTTATTGAAAGCTGTTTAAAGCTGATTGAAAGCTGTTTAATGCTGATTGAAAGCTGATTGAAAGCTGTTTAAAGCTGATTGAAAGCTGATTAAAAGCTGTTTAAAGCTGATTGAAAGCTGATTAAAGTTTATTGAAAGCTGATTGAAAGCTGTTTAAAGCTGATTGAAAGCTGTTTAAAGCTGATTGAAAGCTGATTGAAAGCTGTTTAAAGCTGATTGAAAGCTGTTTAAAGCTGTTTGAAAGTTGTTTGAAAGCTGTTGTAGAAAAGACGGTTGATGGTAGAAATGTTCAACATAGACTTATTTATGTTCCAAGATCTATTCGTAAAAAGTTGTTAGCTATGAAACTGAATTGAAGAAGATGAATTATTAAATAAAACTTATAAACCACTAATCGAACCTTTGAAGAATTTAATAGACACATCACAACAGAATGTTTTTAGAAGTTATAAGCAAGGGGGTTACCCCTCTAAGATTCCTAAAGTATCTCCATCCAAAAACGAACAAGACAGTGATGTTGAAGTTATTAAAGCTGGAGCTGAACGTAAAGCAACTAATTTCATACAAAAACCTAAGCGAGCATGCAATCAAGAAATTTCATATGACAATCTACTCCGTGACGATGAAGATGTATTTAACAGTTCAAATACATGTAAAACCTCGATCGAAGACCTTGAAACTATGGGTTCTTTACCGAGACGATATGCGGAATGCTAATAAAAGATACAGATGATGAATTTGATACGCAATTAGGTATTCATTTCAATCCGAAAACTGATAAAGAGATCATTTGAAAATCGGATGTAGAGGTTATCGGGGATGATTTAAAAATAGAAGGAATCAAATACATTGGTATTCCTGGTCTCTATGAATTACTTTTCAAGAAGAAGCCCGTTGGTTATAATGATGATGATAACCGCAATTATAAAGATATTTTGGAGAGAACTAACGTGCTGCGGAGAAATTATGATCCAAATTCGCAGATTCAAGGAACTAGGACGCATACATATAGAAACATAATTAAACAGCTTTTTGAAGAACCCGCTGCTCGCAGACATGTTGAATCAGACTTCTCCTCATCATCCGGAAGAGGTCTATTCGATTCATCTTTACATATTCCTAATGATATAGCAAGAGTGCAATATCAATATTGGGATAGTCTTGAAGAGTTAATAGATCGTTTATGTCTTTTACATGCTTCTAAGAAGGCTGGAAATACATCTCATCAGAATGAAATTGTGGCTATCGAGGAGGAATTACGAGAAGCGAATATAGTAGAATGAATTCTGTATTCATAGCTCACATCAATGATGAGCATCGATAAGTTCGGACGTCATTCAAATCGTAAAAGCGGTCAAACACGGGACCCTACTGAACCAGGATTTCTTTTTACCTGTACCGGTGATTTTAATGTGGAGAATAAAAGAATTTGCAACATAAGTGAACCTCAGGATAAGTCAGACGCCGCTACTAAAGATTTTGTTGATACTTCTTTTGGTGTTATTAAACAGCAATTTGATCATTCTCAAGATAACTATAATACGTTTAAAACAGATACTGAGATTCAGCTAAAATTAATCAACAATGAGATTGGGTTTTTAAAGAAGCACTTAGACATCCCAAGTGTTAACCCTCCAGTCATTCCTGGTGCAAGTGGGTCGATTAGCCGTGCTGATAAAAGATCGATATATTCCTTGGAAGATATTTTAAATGGGTATAAGGGAGATGATTAGACTGATCTAAGAGGCGTTCTACGAATATGAGCTGCAAAAGACTAAATATCATGAGACGACGTCAACCTCTTTCTACGCATTCCGTTAGACAAGATGTGGTGAATGAATTACATAAACCTGCTAGAAAAAATTTAATAGACGTAGAGTTATATTAAAAGGTATAGATGATTTATGGCAGGCAGATTTAGCTGAATTCGGTCCTTATGCTCATGAAAATAGAGGTTATAAATTTATTTTGGTGGTGATTGATTGTTTCTCAAAATTTCTGTGGACTGTTCCGTTAAAGGATAAATCTGCAGTAAGTTTAACAGATGCATTCAAGAAAATTTTCCAAGAGAGTAATCGTACACCGCGCAATCCACAAACAGATCAAGGTAAAGAATTTTATAACCGACAATTTAATGTGTTAATGAAAAAGAAACATGTTAATCATTACTGAACGTATACCATCATGAAAGCATGTATGGCTGAACGGGTTATTCGCACTTTAAAAGAGAAATTATATCGAGCATTCAGTCTAAATGGAAAATATGATTGGTACTCTATATTGGATGAGATAACTAGAGATTACAATGCAACAAATCACTCTACGATTGGTATGAAACCAAAAGATGTAAATTTAAATAAAGAGAAGCAAATACTCGAAACAGTTTATTCACATATCAAAATTGCCGGCAGAGGGCGATTTCGAGTGGGTGATTTTGTACGTATTAGCAAACAAAAGACTGTATTTGCTAAAGGATATACTACCTAATTGGTCGACGGAGCTGTTTAAAATTCTAAAAGTTAAAATTTCTAACCCTGTTACATATTTATTGGAGCATATTCAGGGTAGACCAATCCAAGGGGCATTCTATGAGTATGAGCTGCAGAAGGCTAGACATGATGTCTACTTGGTGGAAAAAGTGTCGAAAAGAGTCGAAAAGGGTCGAAGGTGTATGTGAAATGGCTTGGGTTCGATGATTCGCAGAATAGCTGGATTGATGAAACTAATGTACTTTAAAAAATATGTACTTATTGTAAAATAGTGATTATTCTGCTTATGAATGTTAATAAATATGTATTTTTATTCTACTAATAACTTGATTTTATTTTTACCCGTAATCCTGAAACTGAATAAAATGGTTAACAAAAACGATATACATTGTTAAATTATTATTTTTATTATAATTAGTAAAAAATCATTGTAGATTACAAAATCTTTTTTCATCAATACATTTATAACATTCATATCGGGGTGGTTCATTCATTCAGCGGGGGGGGGGGGGTCCATCAATATGATCTACATCAATTGGTAGATTGTAATGTTTGTAACATGGTATGCAGGCGGCTATATCTTCATCTTCTTGAAAATGTGGTGGAAGCGTATCCCACATCGACTGTAGTTCCCTGGGTCATATATGTGTCATTGAATGTAATTTATACTGATTATAGCAAGCACAACACTTATTCATTGATACACAGTCTAGAAAAAAGTTGATAGCACTTTTTAACATCTTGATATCTTTTAATTGCTAATTTTAATCGTTGAATTTTTTTAATGTGTTGTTCCAATCGTGCTTTACTTTGTACTAACCGTTCTACTGCATCGTCGGTGATCTTAACCATTACACTGTTGGATTAATTCTATATCTTTAAATAATTTACATTTGTTGTACGCCAATATCTCATACATATATTCTACGCTTTCAAACTGCTGGCTAGCTGAAGATGTTTGTAGCAGGTTTTCAAGCGTTGATGCGATGTCACAATCTTTTGGTAGGTTTATAAAATGCAGCAGCCACTCGTTGTAATAATCGGCAAAGTTTAATGTTTTTAAACGTTCCAAACGATAATCAATTAATTTAAATAAACCATCATCAACTTGCATACTGCCTTTTGATCTAGATCGAATTGAACCCCTCTGCTTTGTAATGTGATATATCTGCTTCTATCCCGTTTAGCTGATGGTTGAAAAGTTATGGTGAAGCTATCGCAAGCGGGTACTATTTCGGTATATAATATTTCCGACTTTTGACTTTCTAGCAAAGGGTTGCAGTTGGGGCACTTCCTTTTAACTCCTCTTTGAGGTTTAATTGCTGATGTTGAAAAGAACGTATTCACCTTATGCCATTCAATTTTTAATGCGAACCATTCGATTGGAATTAATGTGGAGCTTCTTTGGGAGTTGAATATACGAACACAGGAGTAATAGCCTCTAACCGCGCTGAATCCAGTTGAAGCTGATAATGTCTTGGATATTGGATAGCTAACTTCGTTTATGAGCCGACATTCACTTTTAATTTCTTCGTTGAAATCTTGTAGTAAGTCATCCAAGAAAGTAGGTGAACTTATGCCCGAATCTGACATGGGTGCTGTTGATACTGACATTGTGTTGATATAACTAATTCATTATTAGTATTTTGTCTTCTATTTATACCCAAACGGACTTTGAATGAGCCAATAAAAATGCTTCGTATGTAGCACGTGATCCAGACAAGTTGAGACGAGAAATTGTTATCAGCGCTAGACGACTAGTTGCATCTAACCGATAAATTAAAAACATGTTTATCATGTTTATTAAATTAACCACAAACAAACTTAACAATAACAGGAAGTTGTTATTGCTATCAAACATCCGGTCGATGTAGTAGTTCCGGTTCAGACAGGTAGAGACAGGTTGAGACAGGATTGTTATCAGTGCTAGACGCTCGGTCCTATCTAGACGTGTGGTTACATAAACATTTTCTATCGTGGAAGTTGTAATAAAAATTATTGGATGTTATTTCATTCTCATACATTTAAAAACTTATTGAATATTATATTGTTATTGATTTATATTGTTATTGTTTGTTATTGAAATATATAATATTATTGAATAAAATTTATTAATTATAATTTGTTGAACTATATACTCTTTATTTTTTTTAGAAATTAACTGTATGAGCTCATTTTGAATATTATTCTCAACTAATGTACTCAAATACTACTATTATACTCAAATAATGTTTTTGCTTTTGTGTAATGGTTCGTATATGATCTGAAGCTGCTTGATCAAATATAGCCAGTATAAATTATAGCCAGTAAAAATTATTGAATGTTATTTCATTCTCATACATTTAAAAGCTTCAAATACTAAACTCATTACGTAAAGTGAAAAAGAAATAAAAAATATTCCATTTCTCACTCAAAATTAAACCTAATTGCTGAAATACTTTTTTATTTATATTAAATAAATAATACGGTCTAAATCACAGACATGTTTAAGAAATTTTACATATATTTTAGTTGAATTAAACAATCCCTTATATATTTTGGTTTAGTCTCTCTAGTCTCTTTCTAACTAGTCTCATGTATCTAGCCTCGTCTATCTAGCCCCATGTATCTAGCCTCCATGTATCTAATCCCGTCTATCTAGTCTCATGTATCTAGCCCCGTCTGTCTAGTCTCATGTATTTAGCTTCGTCTGTTTGACTCCATGTATCTAATTTCATGTATCTAGTATCATGTATCCAGCCTCGTCTATCTAACCTCATGTATCTAGCCCCCCCCATGTATCTAATTCCGTCTATCTAGTCTCATGTATTTTAGCCCCGTTGATGTATGCAACCAACTTCACACCTCATTTGTCTCAACTGGATCTAATTTTGAATTTCCGCGCCTCGCGTCTATTTTTTGAATTTTCCCGCGCATCTGGAAGTTCCGAAAATGGCGGCCGGCAGTCGAAACCGGAAACCGGAAGTCGAAACCGGAAACAGGAAGTCGAAACCGGAAGTTCCAAGGTCAAGGTCAGGTTAGGGGTCAAGGTGAAGGTTAGGTTAGGGGGTTAAAGGTCATCGCGCATGCGCATGACAGTGGAGGTGGAGGATCTAGAAGGAACTATCTTTCCCTACTTCTATATAAAAGTTAACTGTTCAGAATTTAATTTTAATAATTTATATTTTTATGTTTAATTTCATTAATACCTACTAAATAGATATAAGCCCTAAAGAAGGTCAGAATAAAAAAGACCGAAACGTTGTCAAAATATCGATATCAGTCATTTTATTAAAATAAATTCCTTTTCCCAAGAATAAACTACAATATAATAAAAATGATACGATATTAAGATATATTTATAATTATTTATTTAATTTTTTTGATTATAATTTATAGTAACGGAACAATTGTTAAATATTAATGTTGGATTATTATCGACATCATTTGAGATATTAGTTGAATTTATAAGTACTTGATGTCGTATTCCATGATGTACTTGTATCTGTGGAAGTAAAATTAGTTTATCGCAGTAGAAATTTTTGTAGAAATATCATTTTGATTTGTTATGGAGCAGTCTATATAGCCTTCTGCTACTGCATACAAACACCAGCCACCATGCCATTTTAGTGACAATAAATCACCACCGGAATCCACAAGAATGGTGGCTGACGAACGTCTGAAACAATGTCCTGTATAAAGATTTGCTTCCGGCAAATGAAGATAATTAGCGATTTGTTTAGGAATAGAGCCAATTTTATTTATTCCAACACATTGCTTAGTGTATTTCTCATTTTAATAATTTAGAAAACCAGGTTGATCATTGTCCATTTTTTGTGGGCGTTGGATAATATATTTTTTGCAGGTTTGGTATAATTCTTTATGTACCACAAAAGATCTTTTGATTGAAGTTTTAGAATCAGGAATTTTAACCATCAGATATGTTCCGATGTCTTCTATATGGAAGGGTTTTATATTACAAACATCACAAATGCCAATGATAAGAATAACCTAAAATTATATAAAAAAATATGTCGTTATGCCCATTAGAGAGCATTATAAGAAAAAAAAGTAATAAAAGTAAAAAAAAAGTACCTTCATCAATAAATATTTGTTATCCGGCGAATTATTGAGGAAACTGTTAAGTTCTTGGTTGGTGAAAATTTTTGTTAAGCTTTTAGTTAAGCTATTAACTTTGAATGTTTTGAAATATCGATGTCGTGCCTTATATTAATTGTTTTCCAAACTATTGAATAAATTGCCCAAAGTGAAGATTTTATGAAGACATTCCTTGAGATAATTCATCAAAGTATGATAATACAACTTTTTCTGAAAACGTTTTAACTTTATGCGTCATTCTCCAGTCCATAAATTTTCTATATGCATCCTCATATCGATCCCGAGATTTAATCGGTAACAAATTATGGGCAGCATGTTTCGCTTGTTCAAAAATTTCGGGCGGAGTGCTATTTCCATTTTTACTTTCACTGAACATTATTTTAATTGAAATTGTTTTAATTGAAAAAAAATATATTGTTTTTTTTAGATTAGTTCGACGTTTAATAATTGTTTGACAAATAACGGGATGCTTTGGGTTGCCTATATTAAACGATTGGAGCAGCTCTCAACCAATCAACGAATCGTAGACCAAACGCACTAGTGTGTTATTGAATCGTTAAATAACATTAATCGCAGACTGTTGCATACGTGTGTTGTATGATGTATTTACATAATCCACGAACTGTACAATATTGGGCTGTTTTAAAACATCCCACCGACTAAGAGGTAATGCCAAAAATACATAAATTGGTTGAATATAGAATGCAACCGAAATAAGAAGCATAAGATGAAAGAAGTTAGCTACTTCCCCCAAATCAGATGCTGCATCGTTGACAACTAAATTGAGGGAATGACATGCACCAGGAATGAAAACTGCACGTGGATTTAGTTGTAAAATTCTGTATTGAACACCTATTCTTTTTCCTGTCATGTTCGAACCATTATTGTACTCCTATGCTATCATATTTTCAATAGGAATTTGATTCTATCTAGTTCTTTAAGAATTGTTTCAGTTATGCTTTTCCCAGAAGTAACTTCCACGGATATGAAGCCCAAAAATGCTCACGAATTTCAAACCCGTCTTTGTCATGGGACACATATATTATAATAAGTGCAATCTAGTATTATTGAATAAAATTTATTAATTATAATTTGTTGAACAATATACTCTTTATTTTTTTTAGAAATTAACTGTATGAGCTCATTTTGAATATTATTCTCAACTAATGTACTCAAATACTACTATTATACTCAAATAATGTTTTTGCTTTTGTGTAATGGTTCGTATATGATCTGCAGCTGCTTGGTCAAATATAGCCAATAGTTCGAATAATTAAAAAAAAAAAGCTGTTATTTCTATCATAAATTTTGGCACTTGCACCACGTATTGCTAATGATTGCGATGCCAAAAATTTTAATATGACTAATATTCTTTTTAGAATTTCTTGCCATTTATGTTTTTCTATATTTACTGTGTTCAATATCTTCTTCTTTAGTGTCTTTAGTTATTTTTTTTAATTAAAAACTTATTCCACATAAAAATACTTTATGAAATACGAAATGAAATCGCAATGATTCATGAAATTTTAGATCCCGTGATAAATGAGCTCAATCGAAACTACCATTAACAGCCCAGCTATTGCCATGTTTTGACGGTTGTTAAACAAATGACAAATGATAAAAAATTTGCTTGCTTCTTACGTTCAATTTCTTTTTCCTCCCTTTGTTTTTTGTTTCCCCAATGAGATTTTTTATTTTTTTTCCCACTGTGATTTTTAATAATTTTAATAAATTAAAATGTCAGCATTCTCCTTTACTATACAATCAGTGACTGAATACTAAATCAAAATCGCAAAAATGAAGTGTAATTGTTATGTAGTTGTGTTAAAATTTACTAATTTACGAATAAATTATATGATTACATTTGTTATATTTGATGACACATTTTATTAACAAATTTTTTATAAACACCGACTTATAAGCACCGATCTATAATAATCTCCGCAGCTATATTCTTCCGACTTTTATCATTAAAATCATAATTTATAAAACTGTATTAAGAAAATAATATCTTTTTTATTTTTTTTTTAAATATTTTTTTCAAAAAAATATCATTACACTAGACTTAATTATCAGTAAAAGAAAGACCTGAAAGAAACATAAGAGTTTCTTACATAGCAATAAAATAATAAATAAACCGATGTGAAATATCAGAAAGGCACCCCCGTAGCTCATGCGCCTGGAGCGATCGCTCCATTGCACCATACCACCGCACGGCCCTGGCAAGATAACAATGCTACAACAGTTTCGATAACAATGGACTTCCAAAAAAATGTTACTATACCGAATATAACAACAAACGACGTTAATTATAAGACTCAGCTTTGTTATTTTTTGTTCAATATTTATGACCTTGCTGATTCGTTGTCTTATTTTTTTGGATACGATCAGAGCATTGAAAAAAGGAGAAAAGGATGATGAAGATGATATGTGATGAGATGAGAAGCCATCTCTTTCATATCATAATTTATGAAATGGAAATCCAATACAATTTTCTGTGATTCATTTTGTGGTCAAAATGAGAATTACACCATTTTTAGATTGTTAACCTACCTAATTCACTGTTGCAATTGCTCAGAATCTGTCATAGTTATATTCCCAATAAGAGGTCACTCATATATAGAATGCAACCGAAACATGGCCTTCGTAAATTAAAAGGCTAGGATTGAACTCCCTCAAGAATGGACTGAACACGTACGGGGAGCTCCACCGAAACCATTCAATGTCATCAAATATTCACAAGATGCATTCAAGGGCTGGACTGCATTTCTGAAACCGTTTTACAAAAGAACCCTTGTCCTGATGACTGACTGACTGACCCTTGTACAAAAGTGTCCCTTTCCCATAAGACATGTCCGTGAATTTAGAGTCCAGAGAGAACATACGCTGCTCATTTTTCACAGAAATGTTAGTAGTTGTCCATGGGAGTCAAGAGTGGTTAACACACCAGTTTTTCTTGGATCTATAAATGCAGGTATTAATAGGGAGAATTTAAATTGCCTGGTATGGCTCATAAGGACAGACTGCCTATATTACCAGTGAAATATAACGACCTGCAATTCCTGATAAAGTTATGCAAGTCTGAAACAAGATGGTATTACGACGAATTTCCGTATGTTGCAAATGTAAAATGGCCAGAAGTTAATTAAACCAGTCATTTTGGACTACTATCATTATTGACTTTGAAGGCAGTGTGAACAGTAATCCAGGTTTTTGAAGACTGATTTTAAACAGTATAATTTTTAATGAAGTTTAATGATCAAAAAGTGATTGTTTGCCAAAGGAATAATGTTAAAAAAACGTGTGCTTCAACTAAAATAAATATTGTTCTCATATCTTTAAATCTGAGTTGTCTTTCACCATTTATAAAATTAAAATATCTTGAAACAAAGTAAAAAGGACATTTATCATAATTGCAGTGGACCCTTCAAAAATAAAGTGTATTTCCACAACCAAACATAAAATGGAAAACGTTTGAAAATAAATATTTAAGAGGAAGGTGTATTTAAGAAATTATTAACTATAACTACTATATATAGGTTTCTCTAAATTGGACATTTCAGCGTGCCGAAGTTGTCCTTGGGAACAACCGGGTAAGCTACATGGACAGCTACCTAACACCGGGACAGCATGTTTAAAGTTGGGGGCGTATTTTCATTTTAAGCATAGCTGTTCATGCTGAGAGACCAGCTAATATAACAAATTGAAAGGCTAGATGTAAAGCTCATTGCGATTTTTCCAACTGTATTGGAATTGGCTGTCTGGAATGAGCAAATAATCTCTTGACTTACAATATCTTAGCCCACTGACTTAAACTTCTTAAGGATGGTAACGAATAAGGTGTACTCAAAGAAAATCATAGACGCGAATCACATAAATTTGAAGCAAATGTATATGTTACGGTAAAAGTAGGTAGTTTGAAAATGTACACATTTACCGGCATATATATATATATATATATATATATATATATATATATATATATATATATATATATATACCTTCTTGGTTCGTAAATGTAAGTTCAGCTTGCAAATGTGTACATATACCTAATGATGTTTAGAGGTTTACGTTAACATAAAAAGCCCATGGGGTGTCAGACAAGATGTTTAAAAACACCAACATTTACTTTTTTGAGCGTGATTAGGTCTCATAAATAATGAATTTCGAATTACAATAAAAAAATAATATTTGTTATACAAGCCGATAAAATCAAGGTATAAATAACGTATTCTTATAATTCCTTTTAAATCAATTATGTTCAAAATGTATTAATTCTTTTTATATATAATAAAAAAATATATAAATTATTTCAAACAAATTTTAACCTTAATATACTACTATATTTTCCTTCTTTTTATTATTTTTAACTTTTACCTATATACTTTGGAAAATGTTTACTTTTATTGGTAAAAGTAGATATATGAAGCTGATTTCAAATTTAAACTCACATTTACCTATCATATTGGTAGATGTATACATATACCGGTAAATGTTTACATTTGCTGATTTTGTACTTTTACAGTAACAGATATAAACTTGAGGACATGGAAATCGGCCCATTGTAAACTTTTGACTTCACCTATATTTTTTTTTTCTTTAAGAAACCATTTATGAGAAGAAATAGAGAAATATGCCGCTCGAAAGACAATTTAATATGATTTAATATAAGTTCAAGTTCATTAAAAATTATTTCGGTTTTTTTTGTGTTTAACAGAGTGAAATTAACTCATGCAACAAATTAACTTTTTTTCTTATTACTAGAAAGAAATATGGTCATGATTCCCTCTTGCCATAATAACATCTCTCGTACGATTAGGCATTGATCTAATCAAGGTCGCTATTGTTTCTTGTGGGATGTTAAGCCACTCTTCTTCCACGGTAACAATAAGCACTGGGATCGAGGTTGGGGCAGGAAGCCTAGCTCCAATTCTTCGGATAAGCTCATGCCATAACCCATAACCCGATTTTTGTAATGTAATCTTGCACGATTCTTGTCATATACGACGACATAACGACGGAACACTCTACGAACCGCGACGTGTGTCATATCCACAACAGCTCGGCTGTCCAAAGTCCATTTTCGATTAAAACAAAAACTTGAGCGGCTTTTGGCGGTGTAGTATGCATTAAACTAACACTCTTGAATAATAAACAAATTATGCAAGACGAATAATGTGCAAATTTCAATTGCAAGGGCAATAACTATAATCCTACAATATTTTGTTATTCTTGTTATAACTACCACTAAAATACGTTCGTTTTTGTATACCCATTGCTACGCCTATAAATGATAAGCATTCTGGATAAATTTAAACTCATTTTAAAATATATTAAATTGTCTTTCAAGCGGCATATTTAAATAGTTTTAGTCAAAAGTTTACAGTGGGCCGATTTCTGTACACGTAAATTTAGTTCGTCTCATATCTCTTATTTAAAAAACGTGTAAACATTGCTTCATCAGTAGCCATTACAATGGAAGAAATGATTGAAATTTCAGCATGTTTTTGTAGAAACCTTTTTGAAGAAAGTATAATTTGAATTATTTAGACTGTTTGGATACCCTGTATAAAGAATAGTAATTATACAAAATTATCCCTTGTTTATCGAGTTAATGAACGTATACATGTAATAGGTTTGGTCTAGACTAATTTACTAATTGCAAATTGGATAAGATGTAATTGAGCTTGTGGTGAGCAGTTAAAAGTTATTTATGTTAAATATACATTAAGTATAAAAAATAAAATTGCATATTACTAGGATAATCTAATAAAATTGTTCTAACATAAATCAGGTATCTACAATACTACAATAACTTTAATTAAGAAATCTGATATAAAATCTGCAGTTTGATATTTTCTCGATTTCTTTCTATTCAGCGAAAAATTGTATGTCAATAATATATCAAATAAAATATTATTGGAATTTATATTTTTTACTTATTTATTTTAACGTGATTTAACGTGAAACTATTTTTAAGGTAATGTGCAATTTTCATTAAAAAATATTCAAGAGAATAAAATATCAGTAGAAAATATTATAATATACACACGGATATGAAACATGTGATAAAACATTTATTAACATAAAATAAAGAAATAAATAAGATTATAATGATGATCTTATACTATATCTCTGTCCACCTAAAATAAACAAAATAGATTTATGGGATGTTTAACGGAAAGCGTAATTAACGGAAAGCATTTATTAGCAATATCATCCCAATATAAAAAAAATAATTAATATATTTTGAAAGCATGTAAATAATATATGTAAAATAATACGCATATGTGACATTAACACGTGACGTTATTACAATCAAAAAACAAACTGCTTAAATTTGTTACTAGCTAGTAGTTTCGACGAGTTAAAATTTTATGAAAAAGTTTTGAAATCATCTGGCTAGCCAACTTGGTAGTGGAGTGATTGCAGATCTTGATATTTTGTTTGATGTCTCCACCATATTCAGATTCTATGTTTTGCAAGAAACCCATAATTGTGGAGCAGTGTTTTTCAACCTTTTTCTTGCCGCGACCCCTTAGTATGGAAACATATTTCGCGATCCCCTACCCTACTCTCCGCTGTTTGTAGCTTGTATTTTTTTTGATGATACAAATATTGAATCTGTACATCATTTTTACTTATTTTTATAATTAGATATCGACTAAATACGTAATTACTTACACATAACAGACATTCGTGATCAAGTCATAGAAAAAATCATGCGAGTTGTGCGCTGTTTGTAGCTTTTGTGCGTTTTGAATCCAATGAGAGATTGATGGAAGAAATACTGTTTTGTAAAGCTCTGCTACGAATACAACAGGTCAGTGCTTATGTAGCATGTACCTTGAAGCTACAAAAGACATCCATATCGATTTTGCGAAAAAATGCATAGCTATTTGTAGTGACGCACCAAAAGCTATGACTTGTTCGAAAAGCGGCTTTATTACCAGACTTAAAGCACTGAATCCAAACGCTTGTATGATGCATTGCATTCTTCATCGCCAAGCTCTCGCGGCCAAATCCTTGCCACATAAATACAATGACGTTCTTATTATAATTATAGAATTAGTAAATAAAATTATATTAAAGGAAAATCGTTACAGACACGTTTATTTCTAAGTATTTGTGAAGATATGGGTTCACTGCACCAAAGTTTGCTTTACACACTGTGGTTAGGTGGTTATCGAAAGGCAAATATGGAAGTTATCGTACTGACAAGAGTTTTGGAACTTCGAGCTGAACATTTGCCGTATTTACAGCAGGTCAAGTCCGAATATACGTAATTTATTTATGACCCGGAATTCTTTTTGAAACTGGCTTTTCTTTCTGACCTATTCGAGCATTTATATACTTTGAATAAAAGCCTTCAAGGGAAGGTAGAGAATTTTATTACCGCTAAAGACAAAATCCATGGCGTTACGAAAAAAATAAACCTGTGGTCATCATCCATAAAGCAAGACAACTTTGATTCGTTTTCTTCTACTCAGCCTTTTATTGGGGATGTGGGATCTGAGATAAACATCAAATTATATAAACCTGCCATGCAAATTGTATTGCAGAATTTTAAAGAAAAATTATGTCATTATTTCTCCGTGGTAGAACTTTCAGAAAACACTGGGAAATAGTGGATCATAAATATGTTTTTACGTGTTATACGTCAAAAAGTGCTCAAACTTTTTGACGTATAACTAAATATGTGCCCGAAATTCCCGACTTTCAAACATGGTGGATGCGCATGCGCTTTACTAACAGTAAGAAGGTCTCTTAACCTTTTCCTAATAAATATAACATTGTGAAATAGAATGATTTTAGTTTTTTTTTTACTCTAATGCCTCTTTATGGTAGTTCTCTCGCAAAACGGCTTTGCTTCATAATTGAACTATAGACCACTATCGAGTGGTGTATAAGACGATCTTTTTGTCTACTACTGTCACGAGTAAACTACCTTTAGGGCTGTTTATTTCACATTAACTGCGATCATTTTAAAAAGCTTTCGCGACCCCTTAAAAAGGCTTTGCGACCCCCACGTTGAAAAACACTGCTGTAGAGGAACCAGGTCAAATTGATACTATGTGATTAATGTCCAATAAGGTGTTATATTCAAATGTGGAATTAACTGGTTTCGTTAGGACAATGAAAGAAGAAACTGTTTTAGTTAGTCTTGCCTTTTAGTCTGATCTGTTTAAGCTTGTCTGTCTAGTCTTGCATGTCCAGTCTTCTCTGTCTAGTTCTATCTGTCTAGCCCTGTCTGTTTAGTTCTATATCTGTTCTTGTCTGCCTTATCTTGACTACCTTCACTTGCCGGTTTATAAACCCTTTATACTCGTATCTGGTGCCGTTACCTGTTTTGGAATATAAAAGTGATATGTTCATGATAAATGAACATTATTAGAATTATATTTTTTATTGTTTATTGTCATTTGCATAAATTCATTCAATAAAATTTGTCGATAAATAGACGTAGTCTAGACGAATTAAATTAACACAAGTTATACTCAAGCGCATTTTATTAAAATAATTAAATATTTAAATATATGTCAAAGATTTTAAACTTATTGTAGAACCATCGACTAATTATTTCCTTCCGAATACGCAGAAAAAAAAACAATTACCGTATAATTAATATTCAGTCATTTAATAAATTTGTTTAAAGTTTAAATTATCTGATAGTTAAAATAGAACGTAATTGTATGTCTCCTATCTACATGTTATTAGTTTTTATGTGTTTAAATTTTCCAGAGTCTATTTTTTCCAATATAATTTATATGTATTTGAAAAAATAAAACTGGTACAAAAAATACAGCAATGATTGATGGCTAAATATATTCATACAATTTTATATAAAAATATCCCGTGAAAAAATATTTTGCACAGGCAATGCGGCGAATTTAAATAATATTTAATTGAACCGTACAATTCGGTTTCTAATTACCTTTTACATTATAACTCAATAATTGCACGCATGTTTGTTTATAAATTGAATCGTCGCAATCGTAAATCACATCTTGATAATTATTTATTTTTTCAAACAATTGAACAGATCAGTCTCTTTATAAGCGGACTGACGTCAAATTTGCTTTGCTTCGGGCCGAAATCCAAACCAAAAGACAGAAACTTGACAGCTTCAGTCAAAATATCCTGACAACCCACATAGCTCTAACCACTACGTTACACCCTCTCCTCTGGCAACAGATAGACTTAATATCTAACAACAGAGCCGAATAGAATAGATTATTAATTACCAATAGACAGAAAGAAAAATACAAACTTCTCAGACGGAGACAAAAACCTGCACCAAAACCACTCAACATCGACAAAGTGGTTTACAATCTTTCAGATCTTTTCAGACCTTTCAGATAGGTTCGTCTAGGGGCTAGACGAACCTACCAAAACCGTACTGGCCAAGGGTTTTAACTTAGCAATAGCACCAACTCGCCTTCCCAAAGAAGACATAATCACTGTGTCGAGACTGCTATTTCACAACTCCCTGCCACATTAGCCGAGACAATAAGACAGGCCCCATTTTAAGATCTGCCAAACCATTGACAAGAAACATCTCATACGAGGAATTCAAAGCCCTCAAGGCACTAAGAGAAAACAACAGCATTGTGGTCCTACCAGCTGACAAGGGAAATTGCTCTGTACTCATGAACAGTGCTGACTATAAACAAAAAATGACCACAATATTAGATGATCCAGCTTATCTACCCAGTACAACGGACCACACAACCTATCTTGAGAAAACTACCAGACAAAAGAAAGTAAGCTCTAGCATTGACAAGGAAACAATGAATTATCTTATACTAAGGGAGAAATCTTCACGGTGTCCCAAGATATATGGTTTACCAAAAATCCACAAAGACGGAGCCCCACTACGACCAATAGTAAGCTCCGTTGGTTCACCGGTCCAACTTTGTGCGAAACATTTAGCAAAATGTTTACAACCATACGCAGAAGATTGTGATTTCTATGTCCGCAATGCTGAACACTTCATAGACATACTGAAAAATCACAAACTCCGGCCCGGCTACCTCCTTGTGAGCTTTGACATTGTATCTTTATTCACAAAAGTACCGGTCCCTGAGGCCTTTAACATCATAAGATCAAAATTAAAACCAGAAAAGTATGTATCAGATCTGGCAGAACATTGTTAAAAGAATAGATACTTTAGGTACGATGGTCAAATATAAAAACAAGGCCTAGGCGCACCAATGGGTTCAACTCTATCCCCAGTAATAGCCAACATATTTCTTACAGATTTTGAGCAAAAGGCAATCTCATCAGCCACACTTAAACCTACACTCTGGTTAAGATTTGTTGACGACACATTTGTAATCTGGCCCCACGCAGACCAGAGCTGGACAAATTCCTTACCCATCTTAACTCCCAACACGACCAAATTAAATTCACAATGGAGATAGAAAAGCATCAACGACTTCCTTTCTTGGATGTTTTGGTACGGAAGAAACCTGATGGCACCTTGAGTCACACTGTGTACCGGAAACCAACCCATATATACATATATCTGAACGCTTCTTAGCACCATCATCCCAAACAACTAGCATCTGTAGTCAACATTCTTACCACCCGATCCAAAAGACTAGCCGACCAGCTTAACTTACCGAAAGAATTGAGAAACTTACGAGAAGCTCTTTCTTCAAATGGATATCCAAACAGCTTAATATCCAGAGCTTTCAGTCGTACAGAGAACAGTAGCCAAAGAACTGAAGAACGCCATAAATCCGTTAGCACAGCATACATACCATATGTTCATGGATCAACTGAAAAAATCGCCAGAATCCTTAAAAGACACAACATCGACACCATTTTCAAACCTAACCAGAAAATATCCTCCATGCTACGCAGCGTTAAAGACACCATCCCGTTAGAATCCCATGGAATTTACGAAATACCTTGCGGAACATGTGAACGAACCTACATTGGACGTACCAATAGAAAGATATCTGCTAGGATTCAAGAATATGTAGTTTCAGTCAGACACAGAGACAAAGTTTCATCGGCACTTGTCCAACACACAAACACCGGTCACTGGATGGACTTTAGAAATTCAAGGACTCTTGCACAGATTAGCCACGAAATGACACGGGTATAGACAGATAAGCCATAGAGATAGAAAAACGAGACTACTGCATGAAGAGGAGAGACGATTCCTTGAGACTGCCCCCAGCATGGCGACCGATCATATCCACCCTCAAAATGCAATCCCGGGCACTCCAGACTCATGTACGACCAGCAAGACAAACAAACAACCGAATCGAAGCACCTCACACAACGGGTATGAGCCGAAGCCAGACAGCTATAAGTAGTCGCATCGCACGAACGAGCTCTCAGTATGCGCCTAACGGTTGACCCGTACGGACGCATATATCTCTTGAGAATGGCGAATGTTAGTTCGCCTAAACGTCGAGAATCCGGTTTTTTCAGAACCAACCATATATATATATATATATATATATATGTGTGTGTATGCTGTATTGTTTTCTCGGGGATTCCGCGTTGATGTTGAGGGTTGGTTCTGAAAAAAAACGGATTCTCGACGTTTAGGCGAGATATATGCGTCCGTACGGGTCAACCGTTAGGCGCATACTGAGAGCTCGTTCGTGCGATGCGACTACTTATAGCTGTCTTCTCTTCTGTCTACTTATAGTGTATGTTGTATTTGAGGTTTTTGCGAAAAGATACCTGTGTTGTATTGTTTTCTCGGGGATTCCGCTTTGATGCTGAGGGTTGGCTCTGAAAAGAACCGGATTCTCGACGTTTCGGCGAACTAACATTCGCCATTCTCAAGAGATATATGCGTCCGTGCGGGTCAACCGTTAGACGCATACTTATGACGCATACAGTATGCGTCTAACGGTTGACCCGCACGGACGCATATATCTCTTGAGAATGGCGAATGTTAGTTCGCCGAAACGTCGAGAATCCGGTTCTTTTCAGAGCCAACCCTCAGCATAAACGCGGAATCCCTAAGAAAACAATACAACATATATATATATATATATATATATATATATATATATATATATATATATATATATATATAATATTTATATATATATTTATATATATATATATATATATATATATATATATATATATATATATATATATATATATATAATATTTATATATATATATATATATATATATATAAATAAATATATATATATATATAGAGTGAGGGTGGATTTCTTTTATAATTTCTTGTTTACATAACACTGGCACTGTCATAAGATTGCGCAAGAATTCGGACATTGAGCAATCAATGAAATCGATAAATCTTTCTTTCACTGTTAATTGGTTTACGTATCGAATAATTATAGACAACTGTTCTTCTTTATAGCACATTACTTCATCGACACTTAAAGAAAAAAAAACTACATTCTTTCACTTCTTTTACATTTGCCACTCTAGCTAGGTATGCCATTATTTCAAAAAAATCATTATAAATATCTGGACTGCATTAATTAAAATGTATTTCAAAGTGTGCGGAAAAGTTTCTGTTCTATTTCGAGAAAAGTTGAGTTATTTCCAACAAAATACCTCTTGATGTCTTGATGTCCTATGAAAGGTTTTCCTTGACGGACAAAGATATGTATTGTATCAATTAGTTTCAAAAAGTATTCTCTATTTTGAATAACATTCAAATTTTAACATGCTCCTTTTGCTTTAAAACTTGTTGATGGAGAAGTTGATAGTACAGATTGTGTGTAGGATACATATTTTTGTACACTTTCAACCTGAAGCGAAGACTGCGTGTTTTTTCAAGCCCTCGCCAAGTTTCTTCCAATTGTTTTTACTCTTCTTTCACAATTTTTTCCTTTTGATCAAGAATTCCTTTCGTAATGAAGTGCATGCATACAAAACAGTAGTCCTTATCTTCTTCAGTGTTGTACTCCAATCAGCTGTTTTGTTGATAATATTTAGATACAAAAGATCTTAAGATCCAATTTTTTTTTTTGAAAATTTATATGATGCTGTGATGGTCCGGTTTGCAAGGTGCCCAAGTTGTTCCGTTTTTTTCACTACTAACAGACTCTGAAGCCTCAAGCGTAACTACTTCTGGTTTTGCGAGTAAATCTGCTGATTTGCCTGTGGTCATCGACTTATGTCACTGCAGTCAATGACAGTTTTTGCCAGCTTCTGCACCAATTACTTCAACTTTTACTTCAATTGTCGGGTGATTTTCTCCAGATGAACTTGTTAACGCTTTAGACTGTATAGAAGAACTAGAACCGCTTATGTTTAACATATTTCCATTATGATGTATCTCGAACGCATCGGGTTTTTTTAATATGTTCTGATATCTTTGGATTTTCTCATTTTTACCTTGTAGAAAAAATTGAGTGTGAATTAGACTTAATTAAACGAAGCATTAAGCATAAGCGACTGTGCGCATATTTGCACCTCCACTAACTACTTTATTCAACAAAATTCTCCTTGAAGGCAAGTTTCCAGCTATTTGGAAATCCTTAAAGATTTGCCCAATACATAAATCTGGCCCGTTGACCGACATTTCAAATTATCGTCCCATATCCCTAGTTTCCAATTTCTCCAAAATATTCGAATCGATCGTTTTTAACTCCATCTTTCCCCGTATTAAGCATCTTGTTACCACGAATCAGCATGGGTTCATGAAGGGTCGTTCCACGGTCACCAATCTTGTAGCCTTCGCTGAGTATGCTACTCCAGTTGTTGCAAGTAGGGGGCAGGTGGACTGTATTTATACAGACTTCGCCAAGGCATTCGATAGCGTCGATCATGCAGTCATTGTAAACAAGCTGCATTCCTTTGGCCTTGAGGGCAAACTTATAGCTTTATTTTCCTCTTAACTTGAGGATAGGACGCAGTTTGTATCTCTTAGCGGTTTTTCATCAGCTGAATTTGTAGCCTCTTCCGGTGTTCCTCAGGGATCCATCCTCGGGCCCATGGTATTCAATATGTACATTAATGACTTGAGCGCGTCTCTATCTTCCTCTCATTTACTCTTTGCTGACGACCTTAAGATCTTCTCGGCTGTCATGAATTAAGATGACTGTCATCTTTTGCAAACTAGTCTAATCACCTTAGGGGAATGGTGTGAAGTCAACAAGTTGGACCTTAATCTTAGCAAGTGTAAAGTTGTTACCTTTTCTAGACTCCAGCACCCGATTGAGTGCAGGTATTCTTTGTCTAATGTCAGTATTGATCACTGTGAGTCAGTCAAAGATCTGGGGATTATTTTCGGTTGTCAGCTTTCGTTTGCCCAACATATAATATCTTCAGTCAAGAAGGCTGCGATGGCTCTTGGATTCATCATCCGTAATTCTCGCAATTTTAATACTAACTTGGCTCTGACGGTGCTTTACTGCAGTTTTGTGAGATCCGTTTTGGAGTATGGATCCATCATTTAGGACCCTCACTTTAAAAAGCACATTACTGTATTTTATTTAGTTCTTTATTATTTTGTATTATATTTTTGTTTTATTTCTGGTTGATTCTGGCTGATCTATGCTGTTTTTTATTTATGTTATGATAATGTGTCTTTTCTTCTTTTTTTTATTAATTTACTGTAATATTGCTCTGTAATTGGTTCACACTGTTGGGCAATGATTGAATAAATAAATAAGCAAATAAAATAATCAAAAATATACTTTGTCGTTCAATTTAAAGTTACAATATTAAGCAGAAAGGATTTCCCGCCTTCCATTAGGCTACTTAAAATGTAAATGTAGGTAATTATTGTAGTATTTGTAATATTTAAAGAAATTTAAAGAACATAAATTTCGTTTTCAGTTTGCTATAAAACTAAAATATGACTGCCTACGACAAAAACAAACAAAAAATAAAAAAAGCCATTTTGTCTCGCGTAGATCTGCGTTTCTGGTAGTCGAGTTATTGAACAAATAACGAAACCCCTATTGATTTAATTTAATGGCAAAATCCTAATTTAATAAATACTTAAACATAGCTTATATAACTTATGACTAAAAAACAACTTATGTAAAAGAAAAAACACAACGTACCTTATGTTTTTTCAATTAATTTGTATAATAGTTGGAAACCCCTAGTAGCGCGCACAATATCAATAGCCAAACAAGTGCACGTCTGTTCCTTCTTCTCTCAAACTTGTCAAAATTGTCGCGTTTCGACCCTCTCTTTCGACACTAAATTTTGAGTAGTATACACTCTGTTGCGGGCGTCACAGTGCGGCGGTGCAATAGAGTGCATTCGGCTCCTTTTGTAGCGCTCCACTTTTCTCCCGTGAGCCACCTCAGCGTTGCCAACCGTATGATAATTTTGTGCTACCGTATGATGTTCGATAGCGATTCAAACATTATCTATCATTAAATAAAAAAAAAACTATATATTTTATTAAACAAAATGATTTTCTACAAATATGATTTTCAAAATTTGTGTATGATTCTTAAAAAAATTAATATATTTTGTCACTCCAATATGTCGAAAGATGTATATTTGGCCACAAATATTTATATGAAATAAATATAAAATAATCAGCCACGTTCATATTCTTTTCTTTTTAAATGTAGTATGTAATAAAATTTAGTGCTGAGTGTTCACGATAACATGATCTGTTCGCGATAACATGAATTTAATATTTTCTTCTAAGAAACATCGCTGGTTTTTAATTATTTGGAAATGTACAATGATTTCACATGCCTGGTGCGATCTCCGCCACCTCTCAGGTTGGTAATTATACCATACCTACATGCAAACTGTGACAGATACGAGAAACGAGAGATAATTTTGATAATATAGATTTTGGACAAATTAATTATACAAGGATTGGTATTGAATCTTAAATGAAAAAAAAAACGATTAAACAGTAATTCTAGAAAAACGTAAATTTTTCTAGGGTGGGGAAAGAAGTTTCTAAAATCCTTATATCATTTTTCTTCCAAGTTAAAAATTCGAAAAATTATTGTACAAGCTCGGCGCGCAGATTTTCGTGCGGCCCTAAAACTATCTGCCGACAACAAAGAAGAAAGATTCAAAACGCCGCTTGGTCGTCGGCGCTTTTGAGATTGACTCTTTCTGAAGTGACGCAATGGTCGGACTCTCGTTTTAGATATTCGAGTCCTGGTATAGCCTCATATTGGAAAAAATAGTTATTGCTTTCTCGACAAGCAACACCAGCCGAAATAGCTTTGCTTTGCTCGGACTTGCTATATCAGACTTCTTGTTTTCTTAATGTGTTGAATTTAGTGAAACAGTGTTTTTTTGCCTTGTTTTATTAGAAAAATAAACGTTGAAAAACGAACGATATTGACAGAGCTATTGCGCGATTATTTTCTCCTTGCTTCGTCGCATCGGTGAAGTCTAATTCTCCAATATCTTTCGAATTTTTAACTTTGGAGAAAAATGTTATAAGGATTTTCGATAGAACTCTAAGAGTTCTACCGGGAACTGCAAACAGAGCTGTTGTGCGATTTTTTCTTCACATTTCGTTTCATCGGGGAAGTCGAAATTCTCGCATTTCTTTCAAATTTTTAATTCTACAGAAAAATCTTGTAAAGACTTTCCATAGAACTCTAAGAGTTCTACAGGGATCTGCAAACAGAATTGTTGCGCGATTTTTTTCTCTTCACTTCGTCGCGTCGGTAAAGTCCAATTTTTCGCAAAAATTTCAATTTTTAATTTTACAGAAAAATGTTATAAGGATTTTCGATAGAACTCTAAGAGTTCTACTGGGAACTACAAACAGAACTGTTCCGCGATTTTTTAAATTTTCATACAAAATAACGGGTCCCTTATTATTGCAAATATCTTTTGAACTAAGGTTTTTATCAAAAAATGACAAAGGGATCTTTGATAGAACTCTTAGGGTGCTATTCAGATCCGCGAATAGAACTCTTTTTGCAAGTTTCAAAATTCAATTTTTTTGCAAAATGTCAATTTTTGCAGAACTTTTTGCAAAATTGAAGTACTCCAGAACTATGGTCGAGGTACATAAATTTGTAAAAAACGCACAGTTTTTCTCAAAAGTGGTTGCTAGCTCAATTTTGGTATTTTCCATTTTTTTCGCGAAATTCTGCAGAACTATTGAAATTTTGCACAAAGTACTCAAGAACTATTTCATATCTGCCGGAAACTCCGATGTAATATTATATTTTTGCATATTCGGTTGCTAACTTCACAGGACTCCGGCGCAGGACCAACTGTCTGAGCTTTAACATTACTTTCTTTACTTCCGACATCTATTGTTTTATAAAAGTACCAAATATTTATTTTAAAGTGAGATATAACAATATCATCTCGCAATAATAAAAACTATTTAAAATATTGGTCATTCAGCCAAACGTTCTCTTGTTAACTTTTCTTGCTCTTAACAGAACGCGGCGTTTTTTGACTCGCACGTGTTTGTATTTTTAAAAGTGAATTCATTTTAATACAAAACCACATGATCCAATATAGGGATGTGTGCAACATAATAATTAAGAAATGTTTATTTTTAATTAATTGTGCATCTCCTATGTTATTTCTGGATCATGGAAAGGATTTTGCTCCTTTAATATTTAGTGATAGCTTAATTTTAAATAGCTTAGTGGTAGTATAAAGAGGTATCGGTATTTGGAGTATTTGGTTAAAAATTTCAAATTCATAGAGCCTACCCAAGAATCTTCTAACGCAAGTTCACGCATTCCAAATTTGTGCACAATTTAATTAACTTAAAATCACAATGAACATGAAGGAGCTTATTGCCTTGATAGGCAATAAGCTCATAAACCATCAAATCTAAAATGGTACAGGACTGTGTGCAAGTAAGTTTGGCAGTGAAAAAAGTGATTCTATACTAGGTATGAGGTCATAATTGTATAAAATAATGATTGGAAATTGAAGACAACCTGCTATGAGTTATGAGTTGATAGAGAGAGTTAGATAGGGAAAGAGTGGATAAAAACTTTGAAGCAATCCAGGGCTAATGAAAATAAAAGTAATGCTCGAATCTATTTACTCTCAAAATCTTGCCTGAAATTAAACAAATAAGAATTCTGAAAAGAATTCTAACTGGGTACTGCAAACTCAAGAAACTCCTTAAAACTTTAGGATTGGAGTAAAATGATAAATTCAAATACTGCAGCTCAGCTGGGGTCCAACCCAACTTCTTTCTGTCAATCTTTCTTCAGTCCGTTCAGAAAAAAATGAATTATATGCAAGCATATTTTTCATACAAAATTATTTATCAGAGAGGAATAATGATAGATTAAATACTGCTTTTAGACATTTATTCCTCCTTATCCTCTTGTAATAAATATGTTTTCTTTGATTTACGTTAGGATTATCGATAATCCAAACTCTAATGTCGGGTGAAAAAATGCCCTTAAAAAGGGAATAAAACTGTTGAAGAAAAGAGAGCATCGAGCCGTCGTATTATCCCGTTGACAGGATGGGGCAATCAATTGTGACATATTGACTCCGCTCGATTTCTCTCTCTCCTCTCTACCACTCACTATCTGATCGGGACGGAACTATGCTAATCCTCGCCCCTAAAAGTCACCGAGATATATAACATATCAACCCCCGCAAAACGTTTATTTGATAACGATCGCCTCATCGAAAACTTTCCAGCTGTATAAATTTCTTGCAATCAAAAAAGAGGAGCAAAGAATGCTGTCCTTATTGGAGCAATCAAATAAAAGTAAAGAAGTGTCTCCGTTAACATTAATGATGGTATTAGTTTACTGTATTCTGTTTTTCACACCCTTTCGTAGCGTTTTCTACTTTATTTAATCATGTCGCCTTGATGCACGTGTAAAACTGCCAAACTTATTTATATAATTTAAGTTATTGTAGCTAAAGTACGATTATAAAATATTTAATAATTTATTATTAGACATACGGGATAAGTATTATCTTGACGAACCCCTTTTAAAGTGCGGCAAATGCCTGTTTGTCAATTCAATTATTACCACATAACCTAAGTGCTTTGGAAATATTCAATAAAAAGCACTAAGTTACACTAAAAAAACTTCAAAACCTTAATATTAAACGTGAAAGTGAATATTTTTTTTCATTACAAAATAAAAATTAAAGAAAACGATTTAAGTTTTAGGATATTAAGATTTTTACGGACAAATTAAGTAAAAATTGAGTATTGGGTATAAATTCTACGGTGATACCGGACACTGATAGGAGTTCTTACTGATGGGAGAAAAAGCAATTTCTTATTTTTTTTTGTATGGCCACTGGACGCCATGGAGTCTTGTATCCTCTAGTACCTTCAGTCATATAGTCTTGACTAAAATTTGTCTGGACTTATCTAGTCCTGCCAACTCCTTGTGAACTTCTTAGTCAAGTGTGCTCTTGTCTAGACTTCACTAATCTGGTCTAGGGTTGTGCAGCCTTCCAACACCTTGCCTTAATATTTATTGAGATCCTCACTGTTATAAAGAAACTAGTTCGAGCTATATTTGGGCTGTAGGTATATATTGTCTGTCGATCTGGTTCTCATAGAAGAACGTTTAAAATGTGTTGCGGTCAATGTGTCTGAAAATCTGTCACACAGCTTGCATAACGGTGCGAATAGGGAATGCGCATGTTTTTTATATTTTTAATTCCCTGTGTACACTGTTATAACAAAGTAAAAACTATAAATACTGCTTAAAAAGTGCTGTAATTAATTTAAAAAAATATATTTAAAATGGAGAAAAAATTTGAGCTGTTTAAACGCCGCCATTTTCGCGCGTCCTGTTGATGACGTCAATTACCACTAAGAGCTCACTCCATTGATTACTACAGCTGTGTTCATTTTTAACTTCACGCTTTTGACGTTTGTTTTCTAACCAAAAGACTGCAATGATATACAAGTGTGAAAAATAAGGACTTGTTTATATGGTTTGTTACGTCACTTTCGTTTTAACCAATGATGTTGCGTTTTACAAATTTGAATTTCCCTCCCTAATTTGCTTTTATTTATTAATTTTAAGTATTTTTAAAGATATTAATTACATATATAGTGGTTTAGTTCAAATGTCCGGTCAATAAAGATTAAAAAAAATTTTTTACCAAATTTAAATTTCATGCATATATCCCCATTGCAAAAAAAAAATCTCGACTAATTAAAAAATTAAAATTTTTGATTTAAATGTTCCAAAAATTCCTTTTGGGCCAATTGAAAGGAAGAGTTTTATCCAACCAACAGATCAGCAAAACTAAATTCAGTCTAAATACAGTGTACAACAGCAGAAGATACACGATATAATTCCACAAAAGTCTCAAAATCTTCTCTAATCTTATCTAGATTTAATCGCAATTGTTTGGTATTGTCTGGTCTTGTATGCTTTGGTCTGGTCTTGTCTGAGTTTGTCTGGTCTTATCTAGTCTTGTTTGGTCCTATCTGACCTTGTCTGGTTTTGTCCGGTCATAACATAGTCATTCCATAATTCGCACCAACGTACTTTCCAAAATGTCTGGTCTTGTGTGGTCTTTTCTGAACTTGTATGGTCTTATCTGGTCTCGTATGATCCTGTCTGGTCTTAGCTAATCTTAGCTAGTCTTCCTTGGCCTTGTCTGGTTTTGTCTGGTTTTTCCAGGTCTTAGATGGTCTTGTCTGGTCTTTTCTGGTCTTGGCAGGTCTTGATCGCTTTTGTCTGGACATGTCTGGTCTTGTCTCGACTCGTCTGGTCTTGCCTGATCATGTCCTGTCTTGTCTGGTAGTGTCTGGTCTCGTCTGGTCCCGCCTGGCCTTGTTTGGCCTTGACTGGTCTTGTCTGGACTTGTTTGACCTTATCTGGTTTTGTTTGGTCTTGTTTGGCCTCGTCTGGTCTTGTCTGGTTTTGTCTGGTCTTGTCTGGGTTTGCCTGGTCTTAGATGGTCTTGTCTGGTCTTTTATGGTCTTCGCAGGTCTTGATTGCTTTTGTCTGGACTTGTCTGCTCTTGTCTCGTCTGGTCTGGTCTTGTCTGATCGTGTCCAGTCTTGTCTGGCAGTTTCTGGTCTCTTTGGTCCCGCCTGACCTTGTCTGGCCTTGGCTCGACTTGTCTGGTCTTGTTTGACTTAGCTTGGTTTTGTTCGGTCTTGTCTGGTCTTGTCTGGTCTTGTCTGGCTTGTCTGGTCTTGCTTGGTCTTGTCTGGTCTTGTCTGGTCTTGTCTGATCTTGTCTGGTCTTCTCTGGTCTTGTCTGGTCTTGTCTAGCTTGGTCTGGTCTTGTCTGGTCTTGTCTGGTCTTGTCAAGTCTTGTCTGGTCTTGTCTGGTCTTCTCTGGTCTTGTCTGGTCTTGTCTGGTCTTGTCTGGTCTTGTCTGGTCTTGTTCGGTCTTGTCACTTCTTGTCTGGTTTTTGCTTGTCTTGTCTGGTCTTGCCTGTTCTTGTCTGGCCAGGTCTGGTCATGTATGGTTTTATCTGGTCTTGTCTGGACTTGTCTTGTTTTCTCTTGTTTGCACTTGGCTGGTCTTGTCTGGTCCTCTCTGCTTTTGTCTGGTCTTGTATAGTCTTGTTGATTGTTGATTGAAATATACTAATCGAGTAAGGTACCGTCCCTGAACTCGAAAGGGGTCAAAAAATCAAGATTTTTTGAAAATTAAGAAAAATTGTCAAAAAATGCGGTTTATGTTTCGAAATTTTTCCAGTGAATTGAACAAAAAAATAGGTTTTTTTGACGAGCCTTACCAATTTCCGCCCCCGCAGGGGGCGGCTGTAGGTGCGTTTTAAATTTTTCACTTTTTCAGTAAAAACTGCGTTCTTCTTGCGCGCCGAAATGGGAAATTTTCATTTTCTGTTGTAAAACTGAACGGGCCTTCGACCCGTGTCTGTCTGCCGCTCGCAAGTCCCACACGGCGTCCTCCAGGTGCCACAAACAGGAGATCGTTTCTAGCACCTTTGATGAGCAATTTTGGTCCGCGGCTCGATTTTTTTACTGCGTCCTCTTGCCGCGTCGATTTCACGTTTTTTGACGTCATGCAGAAAAGTACGCGACCGTGGATTCACACGGTGCGGCGGAAAATGTAAGCGAAAAAAATCCGTTTTTTCCATCACATCTGTGGACGCCGTACTCTTGATTGAAGAGCGCCGTGTCTCCAAAGCGGTTCATTCGATGCAAGATGTTTACCCGCAACGGGCAGTGGAAAAATCTGGGACCTGTGGTATCCTATTCCCGCTCTGTGTCAATTTTAACACAAAAATCGGAAAAACGCTCTGTTTTTTTCACCTAATTTGCGGGGATCCCTCTTCTGGAATAACCAACAGTCCTAACCTAACCTAACCTAACAATGAGTGAAAAATCAGAATTTTGATTTAAATTCTTTTTTTAAATTTCATCTTCTCACAAGCACACGAATAATCATAAACGGATAAACTTCAGCAATGACATTTGCACATAACCTGAGCGAAAATAGTGTCAGAATAATCAGCTGTAAGTGTAAATTGGCGATTCAGCGGCAAGCAATGGTCGTAGTTTTTTTGACCTGGAGTGCGAATCCGTTGATGGATTTGAGAAATTCAAACACCATACTGTTGGCCCTTTCGCCGGGCATGGACTTCTCAGACTGGAAATGTAAATTTTCCTTTTCGCGTTTCCGTTTGTAGAGGTCAAAAAAAAGTGCGAATTGGGGCCCGCGGAAGGTCCCCGGAGGTGTAACGCGCCTACAGAGGTGTCGTTCTAAAGCAGACGCGTGGGGCTATAATCCCCAAAAAGAGCAATACATTTCCAAAACATTTCACCGAATATTAAAGGTTTCAATTTGCTCAATTTTGAAAAATTCGTTTCGAGTTTGGACGGCGTCGAGACCCCCAAACGCGATCGAGCGGTGCGTCGTTTTTATCGCCTTAGAGACCCTTTCGTTCTCTATTTAGAAATCGCCACCTGCTCTTTAATTTAGCGAATCCCTGAGGATTCTCGCGTACGTCTGCAAACAAAGTTTTTTAGGCGTCACGGCGCCATCCGCAATGGCAATTAAACTCCAAAACAAACTAAAAGGCACCATGCCGAATCGATTGGTGCTGGTCCGGTCCCGATCCGACTGTTGGTTATTCCAGGAGAGGGATCCCCGCAAATTAGGTGAAAAAAACAGAGCGTTTTTCCGATTTTTGTGTTAAAATTGACACAGAGCGGGAATAGGATGCCGCAGCTCCCAGATTCTTCCACCGCCCGTTGCGGGATACTTATTTGTAGATACCAGAATTCCACGTACGGTGCACCGAATCCCTATTTTCTGGCTCTAGACTCTGCAGAGATATTTGCCAAATTCCTCCAAAAGTAAAATAATTTGCCGCGTCGTCCCCGGTGGCAGCGGAACGTTGAATTTTCGTTCGAGTGTACTTTTTATAGGTATCCATGTACGGTAAAAATTTCGTTGGAATCGTATGAGGTTTACTTTTGCACTTTTCGCTATTTTTAAATTTCCGTGCTCGGTTTTGGATAAAATTCGTGATTGACAAGTTTGATTTCCTTAAAAAATAGCCTTTATGAGTACCACCCCACGTAGAACAATAAAATTGTACACATTTGTACACAGGGCATCGTTCTACGAAATCACTCTGTAAATTTTGCAAAATATTTTATCTGGCGGCGGCCGTCCCCTCTTAAAGCCAAACCGGAAGAGAAAACAATAAATTCAAATATCTATAGGATAATAACTGTAACATATTTTTACAAAATTCTTTCAGTTCTATATAGACCATACATTTTTCTATAGATATTGATATTTTGACATATTTGCGATTCTGGCCTTAGACTTCTGCCTTCAAATTCATACCATTACAGAGAGTAGTTAATTCCAATAACGATACTTTGAATTGAAAAATTTACTAATGTTTTTATTATACGGATTTTAACTAATTACACGGATTTGTGCTAAAAACGTAGTTATTTTTTTAATTCAGAGTAAGTGTAATCAGAATAATACTATGTAGCAACAGTCGCATGCCATACTTTTTATCAAATGACTATAGCTTGAAAAGTTTAAGTGGTAAATTGAAGTTCATTCAGTTCTATATAGATTATACATTTTCAATTTTCGTTTTGGTATCTTTGACGACGATAGCCTTGCTGCAGGATTTAATTAAAAAACTATATATTGGTATTCTCCAAAGCTTCTTCTCATTCCTACCAAACTTGCGTATAACACTGCTCGATAAAGCAGATTTTTTCTCTAAAAAGTGTGCAATTCTAATTTTTCCAGATCAAACCTTGTGACCGCGTGACCTCTCGATCCATAATAAAATAAAGTAGCAGGAGGTGTTGTTAAACCTAGGTTAGGTTAGAACACCTTGATCTAAAATAAGCTAAAGTGGCAAATTCTGTTAGCCTTAGAGTTGGCCAACTTAGGTTGGGTTGCATACCGCAAAGCGGCAAAAAATTAAGACAAACTACAAGCGGTAGCGCGACCCAAGAGATAAAAAATAAGATAAAGCTGTAAAGATGAATGTTGGTTTAACCTAGGTTAAGCTATTAGGTTACATGTCGCAAAGCGCCATGTAAATCCAGATCACATACATATCATGGATATTTCTAATGAAGCAATTTGACCAATTTGGAATTTTCATGCTCTATAATCTTGACACTGGATTTTTTAAATAAAGAAATACATGGAAATCAAGTCAAAATTGACATTAACCTCAGTTGAGTAATTTATTTGTCATTGTTTTTTTTAGTGAAACTATTAGCAACATAATTTTGCTAAGTGTTGCTAATTGTCTAATAGCAAACACTATAATTGGAGAAGTTACATTGAAAATCAAGAGTTGCCAACCTTCATAAAAGGAGGTTACTATATATGATGAAGTGACGTTAGTAACTAAAGCTTACAACTTTGGCGAAAAAAAGTCTTAACAGGTGACTTTTTTCTGAGTTGGTTATGTTAGCTATCAAACTTGACAACAACAACGTAACTTCCACAAATAGTTGGTGAGATTATGTTTGAGTATGTTGGTAACTCAACAACACAAGATACCAACTTCATAAGAACAATATGTAGGTTATGTTCAACGTCAAAGTTGACAACATCAATGTCACTTTATTAATTTAATGGTTGTGAAATGTTTAGTGAGATTTTCAGAAACTTTTACTCCACAGCTGATTTTTTATCGTCCATGTTGTACACCATGTTGTATTAGTTAGTAACTAATATCACATCGTTAGATATAGTAACTTTTTTTATGAACGTTGGGAGATTTTCATTTCTAATATCACTCCTTTAATTATAGTAACTTTGATTTCAGACAAATGGCAACACTATATGATTAAGTACATCTCAAAAGTGTTTGATTATATTATTTTACAAACCTGACAAAATCATTTGAGACGAATTATTATTTAATAATAGACGAAAATTATTATTTAATATTTTATGTAGTAGGAGTTGTACATCTTGCAAGTCATACAACCTAAGCTGATGCGCTTTCTACAAGAATCTCGCAGCTCGCAATTCTGCTTAATCTTTCATATACAACTTCAAGTTCCAAATATATAATGTGGCGCTAAAAGCGCCACAATTCCAGCCTCATCAATCATTCCACCTTTAGCAACTATTCCATTCTTTTCAACTCTTCCATCTACAAAAACTATTCCATTCCGAAAAATTCGATCCACATGTACTAGTCTCATTTAATTTGATATTGTCTGTTCTTGCCTGGTCCTTTCTTGTCTTGTCTGGTATTGTTTGGTCTTGTCTGGTCTTGTCTGGTCTTTACTTGGTTTTTAGGGATTTGTCCAGTTTTCTCTAGTCTATTCCTATCTTGTACTATCTTCTACAGTATTGTCGAATTTTGTTTACTGTTTTGTAGTCTTATCTATTATATCGTATAATCTTACCTAGTTTTGTTTTTTCTAGTCTCATTTTGTTTCTTTTGATATTAGTTACTGAGATGCTTAGCTACTTCCCGAATTAGTAAGATAAAATATCGCCGAACGCCGGCGATGCCACTAAATGCTTCTAGGATCAAGATTTGTTATCAGTCTTATCATTTAGTCGCATCTGTTGGACATGAAAACCAAACGAAGCGAGTAAAAAAAAACCATAGGAAATATCATCCATCGTAATTTACAACCCTTTAAGAAAGCATACAAAAGCAAGGTAATTACCGACAACATTCAGGAAGACATAAATAAACGCACTTTGATTTACGGTACGCGCATTCGTTCGCTTCTCGCCATTCCATAATTCGCACCAACGTACTTTCCAACATACATAATATATTTATGCATAAAATAAGTGTAGTTATACAATCGTAAAATCTCACAATATACTGCGCAGAAATGCAAAACTAATAGTTTTACGACGGTGCAAATTAAACAGACGGCGAATAATACAAACTTTATATTATTTTCACAACAAGAAAATTGTAAATCTGCTTATATTAGTTTCGCTTGTTAATAAATTTATACAGATTTATTAAAATGGTTTATTTATTTTCTTCTAATATATTTCAGACAATCTTAAATTGACTTTGGATTTTATCTTTGTAGTTTTTTAGTAAGACAATGTGAATTAATGGGTATATTAAATTTATTTTATGTAAATTAAGTGCTTGGGACATTATGTACAATTTATTAATATGCTTAATTTGATTTGTATAAATAGTTTAAATGAATTTGTGTAAATAGAAACTAATTATATATGGTTTACGAATTCCCGTGTGAAAATATTCCCACCTAAACACGTTGGAACTATTTAAATAACATTGTTAAAATGATTTGTAAAATTAGCAGTTAAAATTATAAAAATATTTGCGGATGATAAAACTAATAAGGCAGTAGCGTGCGAGGTAATTGGCTTAAAAGTATGTGTATGTGTATGATAAGTGGCAGCGCAGAAAACCGGCACAATCATCAACAATTTATTGCACATTACAGCCGTTTTTATTACCATTTAACACGAATTTAGGGTAGCTCTACATTTTTTATTACAAATATTTCAATATAACGTAAATTATTACTATTTTTTGTTTTGGGAACGATTTCACAAACGATAAAATCCATATTAAAGCATAGTCACACCGATGGCAATTTGTTAAATTAAAAAAGTCTGTTTGTTCAATTATTACAGTGCAGCCCTTTGTTTGGAAAAAATTGAGACACATAATGAAATATTGATGAAAAGTTTTATTGAAGCGTTCACTAATACACGAACTATTCATTATTCGGTATATCGAAAAATAATAAAAATATGTAATTGGAATTCAGTACGGTGTCAGTTTTAATTGTTTTCTACTCAACACACTATATTCAACTCAATATTTGCATTAGCTAGGTAAATTAAAATTCAATATCGAATGACCATATTTTACTCACTGCAACTTGGAAGATAATTTAGTTTTAGAGCCTGCAATTGCGTAATCCGTTGGATATTACTAGGCAATATTTAAGTATTGTTCACGTCAAATGAATCCAATCAGTTAATTTCTGTTGCACAGGCCATAAACACGGCCGTTAGTTTTATTGAAAATTTCAATTACGTCGAGTCGTGTTTCAATATTGAAAAATACGTTTTGATTAATTTACCGTGCGACTATAACAAAGCACATATGTTGTTACAGGCTAATCGTGATTAAATATTGATTTTACAGTTACTTTGCATATCACTATGGAGTTAGTTAAAGTGACATGCTTTGCTAACCCAGAATACGGATTGAATTACCACTATATAGTAATTAATACTTATTTATTTATTTACGCAAAGTATTCGCAAAAATATCATAAAAAAAAAATAAAATATAAATTTTTAAATATCTGACAATATATTTATTAGCTATATCTAAAATTATTGCCCTAAACTAACTAAACTAAACGAAATTAATTTTTCGTGCCTTTATTTCTGAAAAATACATTAATGTGCAAATTTTCATAAAAATTTAAACGTGCACACAACTCGAGCTCAATTGACAGTAATGTTAAATTGTTTAGTCTTTCCTGGCTCATACTAATTCTCAAATAATTTTTGACTAATTTTAACTCCTTTCCGATGCCGCCGATGTTACGGGAATTGTTGAAAATATTCGTAAGACTGTAAACAAATTAGGAAAGTGTTCTTCAACACTCTAAGGGTGACATTTGTATGGTGTCTTTGCAGCAAATTTCGCAAAATACCTTAAGTTACCACTTATATCACGGATTTCGCCGTCACATAGGATTAGATCCAGTTCACACATTTCTTTTATATTTGATCATCGCTTATTGTTTTTATTTCGGGGATGTTATATAAAAATCCAAAATTTCTTTCATTACTTTTTAAATGTGTAAACCTTTCCTCTACCGATACAACTGCTTGATCGACCACAAAGAGGAAATAGTCCCGAGAAAATTTGAATTCAGGGTCTCTGGCTCTGGAATCTTCTCCTACGTATTCATGTAGTCTTTTTCTTTGGCGTCTTCGGGTTTCTTTAAACTTTATTTCAATGTCGTTTTCACGACAAATTTCACTTGCAACATATTTCGCGGTGGAAAAAACAGTATTTCTGAATTGAATAAGAAATGTTTTCAACTGTCTTAATGGATTCACGTCAGCATTCCCACCTGGTGTCAGATAGGGTTTTTGATGTCGAATCTGGTACGTGCTTACAAAATATGGCCCATCTTTCAGCAGAGGCTGAGAATACCGAGGCTAAAAAACCGTTGAATTGTACCAAAAAAATGTCATAGCCAAATTAAGAATTGTGCCCTGCAAGGTACAACAAACGCCCTAGGATTTTGTTGCAAAATTCTAGACTGTACCTACTTACATTACTTTGTTTTTGCCAATCATGTTGGCGCCGGGATGTCCGCGTAGTTATCGCCAGGGGACCGTGATGTATAAAAAAGGGTTGAAAACGGTTCAAGAAGACGATGATATATTGTACACTTTTTAGCTCTTTTTACTAATATTACTACTTTATACTACTTTATTTCTCTATATTCTAAGAAAAATGTATGTTATGTCCTAATGCATGTTGTGTTCTAATAAAATTGTCCAATTATTAAAATTACTTGTGATACATTTTTAACAATATTTATTATAACGTAGTGCGTATGTACCTACATGAGATTATTGAACCAGAAATCAAGTCTCAAGGACTGAAATGCCTTAAAGGTTGGGATGGTGTCCGCAAAAACGAAGTTGTTCAAGAGGGAGTCCGCAAATAAATTTTTTTTTTCAAAAGGAGGACCTTGGACTACATAAGTTTAGGAACCCCTGCCCCAGACAATCATTTAAATTAATATTCATAATTAATAATCGTGTTTGAAGTTCGTCGAACAAATTGAGACCAGTACTTTTTAGAACTTGTGTAAAACCTAGAAAAAAATCACTGATTTTCACATCGACACTAACTTCTACAATTCTAACTACAAATGTTAATTGTTCGATATAATTCCTATACAGTTTATTTGAACGGAAAAATATTTGCTCTATATTATTTTGGAAATCATTTCCTCTCTAACTTTTTAACTGAGCAATTCAATAATTTGATTTTCGATTCTTGGTCCTAAATAGTGGTCATTGGTTTCATTATTTGTAATTCATCTTGAATGATCTGCAACAATTAGTCATCAATTAGGAATTTTCCGTTATTTTTTGTGAATATCGTACAATTGGTACCACGTAAAGCGTGGTTGTATTTGGCTAAATATTGAATTGATAATATATATTTTTTTAAACACCACGCCAAAGCTCTATTTCGTCATTTATTTGTCGTTGTTGAATAATGTCGATTGTTTGATCTTTATTGTGTCTTTTTGTCAATTAGATATACATGTATTTGCTTTGGGCTTTGTTGTGCAGCATAGATGTTTCGTGTTATTTCAGTCTGTCTCATATAAGCTACCAATCACAAATTGATGTTCAAACTTGATGTTGCACCAATTTTGAAAAACAAAAACAATAATAGCAATATGCTTTATTTTTTGATTTTGAGTACAGTAGCCATTTTTGACAATTTTTATCGCCATTTGGTAAATATATTAAATAATAAGATTCGTTAAACCTTCCACCTTAGTCGTCAACTGGAACGTTAAAATCACGAACTTGCGTTGGATTATTGTTTACGAGACTTGAGTGAAATTTGAGACTTGAGTTTAACATCCTCATAGTATCAATAACATTTAGAGGCTAATTTCCTAGACAATCTTTAAGACAGAAAACTCTTCAACTGGTTTCACTTGCATCATTAATTTCATCACGTTTTTCTTCACACATTTAACTCTCTGCGCTTCTAGATGTAGTAGCCACACATTCCAGATTTGACGACTATTTTGCTTTTTCAATTTCACATTTCTCATTATCAAATTCATAATTAATCTCACGGTTTTCTTCATACATTTCAGATGTTCTTTTCTTTCAAAAGTTTTCTGTGGTTCCAGATGTAGTAGCCGTACATTGTAGATTTCTCGACTCAATTTAGAAATTTGAGCATGCCTCCCCGTTGAAGATTTTGTATTTCAGTCTGTGTGGTTTTTTCTTTTCTGCGAGCCACTCTCATATTTTCTACCACGATTGCGGTCTCTGCTCGTTTCTGTATTCATTTTAATACGCTGAAAATATTGTTGATTTCAAGCAAAAAAATTGCCTATTAAATGACAAATTGCATAAACTTATTAAACGTTTTTTAATGAAAATTATAAAGTTGGAAAATGAATTTTGAAAGCTTTTCTGGGTCGCCGGTAAAACTAGTCTCAGAAAACCTTCATGTTCCAACTTTGTAATTTTCATTTTAAAACGTTTAATAAGTAAATCGCTACCGAAATTTTATCTATTTACAGTAGTGCACTAAATACATACATGTTAGAAATTGATATTTTATTTGTATAGGAACATGAATTAACTAAATCGATGTTTCACAGACAGTGGAGGCTACCACTCACCACTAACACTAATTTTGCGTGTGTAGCCAGTGTTTTTTAATACTGCGCAACTCTAGTGAAACCTTTGTTTTGCCACGTGTCCTTTGACTCGAGCCAAAAGAAACATAAAAACGCATCACGTTCGTGCCTGCCGATACGCATTAGGCTGTGGGGCTCCAAAAGCGCGCGGTTCAGGGCATGGACCCCGCTCGCACCGTCTCTAGACGGGGAAAAAAGGACGAATCTGAAATACAGGCTAGGGAAAAATCAGTATATAAATCAGTATAAATATATATATATATATATATATATATATATATATATATATATATATATATACATATATATATATATATATATATATATATATATATATATATATATATATATATATATATATATATATATATATATATATATATATATATATGTATGTATATATATATATATATATATATATATATATATATATATATATATATATATATATATATATATGAAAGGTGCAAGGGAAAAACCACGGTCCAAAAAGTCAATTATTTGTCAATATTAAACTGATACTGCCATTTGTTACATTTCACTGTATGAGATAGAGATGACACTGTATAAGATGAGATATAACGTGCTTCGCTTACGTTAGACCCTATAAAACTGATATTATAAAATGTATGTATCCAGATATGTATATACAAAGTATGCATCCAGGGGAATAACAACGTAAGTCCTGAATACTATGGAAGAACCACGGTAGTCCATGTCGTGCAGGAGCAGCGCGGTGATGCACATATCAACCTCAGTCTCAAGAAGAAGAGGTATGATTGTTTTAAGGTATTATTTACAATGAGAGGTCATTCATACCTTGAACGTGATAAAGATTTGAGGTTAATTGACCAAAAAAGCTACGTAAAAGTTCCATCGGAGTAGAGGGATGTTATTCAAAGTAACAAAATAAATCCAACACCGTTCAAAGTCGTTGAGTGCACTCAAGATCTGTTCAAATCATGTGATGGTTTTTGAACCCAATGTATATGAAAATGCCCCTTCACTACAACGAAAATACGGTGTTTGAAAATTACTTCCTCGCCAAAAGTAGCGCACAGAAGCAACTCTTTTGGTGAATATAAAGATTCTGGTATAAATTGGGAGAATGGGAGAAACTCGGAGAAATAAAAAGAGACAAACACAACAACAACATCCAGTTGAACTAACAAATTCCTACAATGTCCCGATACCCTATGTCAAAAAAGAACTACTACGATCTTCAACATCTCAAGCAGTTCCTTGTAAAATTATTTTTATGTATAATAAACAGAGACTTCCTTTTTAATGCTAAATTAAGTATCAAAAATAGTGAGACAAGACGAAAACCATACATATTGAATAAATTTCTGTAAAAATATAAAAAAAAATAATTAGAATGTTTTTTGTCTTGTTTCAATCTTTCGAAAAAAAAAATGATTTTGAAAGGGTGCTGGTTCAAGACCTAAGTTTATGCGAAATAAAATCAGCAACAAATCATTGTTGTCAAGCAAGGTCGATTATATGTAGAATTTGATTAGAAAATATTATATGTAGAAAAAGGTATGTAGAACCAGATAATTTTTGAAGTTCGGGCATAACCTGTTTTGAACACCCTCCAAATTATTCTTACTTAATTTGGGCTTCCATGGTTTTTCCCTACAGAAAAAGGTGTTTCGGGACGTTAGTTATAGATTTCTTTTAGTTAAGTATTAATATTTCTAAGACACACAACTTTACATACCATTAAACAAAAATAATTAGCAGTTTGCTTTTTTTAAACTATAAACCAGTTTTTTCAGTTGACTTTCTAGAATGATTTGATTTATGAAATCTGATTCAATGGATTTGCGTTTATTAAGTTTTATATATTAATTGTGGCACAGAATATATATATATAACTGCACGTACAAAATGCTACTCAAATGCTAATGCTACTGCTAATGCTACAGTTTGCAAATCACTTGATTCTTAGAACTTTACCCGCAAGTGCCTTGTGTTGCGGTGAGATAGATTATATAATTTTACAAGGCGAGTTAATGCTTTTATAGATAATTTTTTATTCTGCAGGCTTTTAGGATGCATAATAGTTGTCTAGTCGCGGAGTACTAATCACCGGAATCATCCTCTGAGAATGGACAAATCACGAATCATCTCAAAAGAGGAGAGTTATGAAAGATTGAATTCTGATAAATAAATACCAGGTGCAATCAGATTATTGACTATTATTGATTTTTTAACATAAACTAATTAACACGTTAATTTGTAAACAGGCTGAACTTGGCTGAACAGGCAAAAATGTTCTGCAGAAATGTATCTCCAGTATGACACAAAACGCCTGAAGTACATTTACTCAAGACAAAATCAGAAAATGATGATGAAATGATGATGATGATGAAAATAAAAAGGCGTACTTGGGATTAACCTAAGTTGGAAATCAAAAAACTTTTCGATTTAAAGGCCAAAGGCCATTTTAATAAAATTTTCCAATAATAGGAAGCTTCCACCAAAAAGACAATTGGATAACTAACTGCATCAGTTGCAAGAATCTAAATTGGCTCACCACAAATATGTGTTGGAGAATTACAAACATGGTTACTCAAAAATTATATTATTCCACTTGCATCCACTTGCAAGACTTGCATATCCCTTTCGTCGCATAATTCGAATTAAAGTTTTGGGAAGAGTAAACCATTATAAAAGGATATTTAATGAATATTTGTGCCAACAGTTCGAAATTTCATGCTGATGCAACCTACAAGCTCTTCTGGCAAGGTTTTCCGGTTCTAGTAGTGGGTACTACAGGATTGGAAAACTTTTTCAAAATTTTGGTCTCTCTGTATTAATGAATTAAAGGAAGATTTCGAGTTTCTCTTTAGAGCGTTGTTGCCACATCACAGAAGTTATTTGATAACAAATTTGAACCTAACTTGTCGATATGCAAAAAATTTTTCGGATCGCCTCCATAGAGATTTTCGGAGCTGATAAGTTGGTATTCATCTGTTGGGCGCATATGAGGATGAATGTTCAGAAGCGCGTAGAGCGTGATATCGTGATATGGAGAAGAAAAAAACGTTCCCTAATTCTGAGTGAAATTAATACTCTTCAACTTTCTTCATCTAAAGAGATATTAGAAAAAGCTGTTAAACTTGGAATGTGGAGTAAGCTTTTTTGAATTAATTTGAAAGAAAGTGGCTGTTCGATAATAGTAATTGGTACGAAGGTGTAATGAAACAGGTACTAAGTACTATATAACGGCTTAGACGGGTTTAACCCCAGAAGGTACTGCTAGCTCTTGGGTGCTTATAGGTACATATGCGTAAAGTTTACTCACTAGTTAATTTTGTCAAATAAAACACAATAATTTTCTTAAGTACTTTATTTTCCTTATTTTGACAGTTAAGTAAAAAGAAATATATACTATATAGAAAATTAAAGAATAATTCGTGAAAAAATGTAAAATGCAAAATATGTAATTAAAAAAATGTAATTAAATTATTAAGCTCTTTTAGTTTTCAAACACAATTACGGCATCTTTTTACTGCATGTTTACTGCAAGTGGTCGTAAATCTTCTTTTTGAATAATTACAAAATTTGCAATATTTTCGGGGTCCCTGTTGATCTTCTCCACCTATATTTTCTTCTTCGGGTGCGCCAACGATCTTTGAAATGGATTGCTTCAATGCAAGATTAATATTTGGATTTTGTAGCCGTTTTCTTTGAAATGATTCTGTCAACTCTTTATGCAGGGACAGCATGAAATTCACTCTTGATTGAGGTTTTTGCCCAACTCTGAACAAATTATGTACATAAATTATATAAGCATTTATTGTTGCAATGTTCATCATGTAAAAAAAAGGCTAGATACCATCTTTTGTTTTTTCTCCCAGGGTTCATATTACTATACATTCGATCAAAACTATCTACCCCTCCTTTTGTTTTGTTATACACGTGCATAATTTCCGGTTTATTTGTGGTCTCATTAATACTAACAGTACTATGCATGCTAGAAGTTTTTTATTATTTGGCTTGTACGAAACTATTGTCAAATCCTCGTGAAAAATAAATAGTGGAGTAGATGCTGCACGGTTTCGAAATTTTATATCAGTAACTTCAGTTGGTACCTGAGGCTTATTTTTTTTATTGTTCCGACAGTAGTTATTTTGTATTCTTGTAGTAGACGCTGAACAAGAGTCATATTGGTAAACCAATTGTCTATGGTCATATTACTATTACTGCCCTTTACATTTTTTAAAAGTTCACAACATAAAATTCACCAGCAGGTATATTAGACGGAACGCATCCTTTTCCACAGTAAACTTTGGCATCCAACATGTACTTTGTACCGCTATCACATGACATGACAATTTTAATTGCAACCTTGTTGGGTTTAAAGGGAATGTACATCCTGAATGGACACCTCCCTGGAAACACAACAAGCTGTTCGTCAATGGTTATCTAGCTTCCTGGCTTGTAATTGGCTCTACATTTTTTCAAAAGTGTTTCCCAAATAGAAGAGATCGGAGCTAATTTGTTTACTTCTCGTCGAGCGGCTCGGGTTTCCCTGTCATCAAATCTTAGGCAATTTAAAATAAATTTGAATCTTATTTCAGCCATGGTTGCTTTGTATCGTTCCCCAGAGTACGATGTATCAAAGATGATATTTGTTGCCAAGTGATTGTTTTTTAATACAGCGAAAAACACTAGTAATTTAAGAAATACTTCCAATTCTTCAATTTCCAGTTCTGATAATGCCGCGTGAGATTTGTCAGCATAATTCTCTCTCTGAACATTCATTTTTTAATTGGTACAGATCAAAATCTCTTCTAATATATCTTGAGTCAAAAAATGTTTGAAGCAGCACCGAGGGCGCAACGAATTTGAAACATTTGTTATTGGACCTGGTTTAATATGTACCTATAATGTTTTTTGAAGCAGTTTTTCTACCAGCAACAACAGTAGACTCTTTAGTCCAAGTAAATATTTTATCTTTACCTATTAAAACATCATTACTTACTGTTATGATTGGCGAAATTTCGTTATTTTTATCTAGGTTTTTTTATTAGCTTTTTTCGTTTTATACCATCATGGCTACACCCTGGTATTTCATTTGGTACCACACTGAAAATTTCAGATTGCTCTATATTTTGTATTATCTCGTCCTTGAATATTTCGTATTTTGAAAAATAAAAAAAAAGTTAGTAGGAAAAATTAAGTATAAAAAAATCTTATTTATAAAAAAATAAATAAAAAGAGTAACGCTAATAGGTATTTATGCGTAAAAATTACTCACCAACAATAAGGTTTTGATAGCTACTTGTACGTATAATTTACGCATAATACAGTTGAAGATGAGTTCCCAATAATTGATGTGGTCACTATTACTCACTGCACACAGACAAACACTTCGGCAGGTGCCTTGATCACTAAGTGGGGAAGGCACTCTTAGAATTCATAGGTCAGGGTTGCCAATCAAACCAATACAACTGAAGGTCAAGATTAGCAGCTAAAAATATACCTTATATGCGTAAAACTTACTATAAGTACCCTTCAAGGGTTAATAAAGTTATAAAAGACATCCATACCTTCCGGGAACGCCTTCCATTGAACCATTTTCTATTGGTTGCTCTTGAAAGCGTTCAACGACAAAACGACTACAAAACTCGGTTGAAATTTTGTTTCGAAAATATCGACAATTACATTGCGCATGTGGACATTTACACTCTGTCCGGCGAGAGAATGCAGCTGTACTGCGCCGAGGTATGAGGGGCAAGGCATGCGCCTAGGTACGCGCAGATTAGTTTGAGTAAAGAAATATGCGTCAGTTTTTTAATACGGTATGCGTAGAACATTGCTAAACTCGTCGAGGCGGGATGCATTCTCTCGCCGGACAGAGTAACTTATCAGTGGACTAAAAATAATAAACCAGTCCTTATTTTTGCCCAAGAGGAGAGTCTAATTAGTTACGAAATTCCAGCAGGGGATTCAACCCATGAGTAAGGAGAATTAAATGAAAATTGCTCCGACAATTGGGTCGACATAGAAGAGTTTATAAATAAGGCATTTTCAATCACCCGGATAACTACCATGTCAACTTACTCGGATGAATGGATTAAAGGAAATTAATTAATTAGTAATTGCTCATTTCAAAACAAAAAACATACTAAAACATATTGTGTAATATTACTGGTATAGCCATTAGACTTGAATACGTCAAACCAGCACCAGAAGCGCGATATAAAAGTATTTAAGGCAATCGTTAGACAGGGCGTCCGTCTAAGGCAAAAATCTTTTATTGTGTAATAGTAATAATACATAGGCTAGGACTTGTATCTACTTCAGACAATATTTTTTTAGTTTTAAAGGGCTGCTTATGGTATATCAGTATATTGTACATATTTGGTAAATTATTGTATAACAGTACGCTCCGCCCTCAAATCATTACTATTGCATTTCAATTTCACTATTATACCTTATCATATATATAAAAAAAATACATATCATAAAGTTGTATTAAACTTAAGTTATTTTAAGAATCAATATGGAATTTATTCCTGAACAACAAGTTGTTCGTCCATGTTTTTTTTCGTTCATCCTCTTGTATTCTTTGTTGTTATTCTTGCCTTCCAAATCCAAATTTTTGGTTGACTATCTTCTGGCATTCTTGTGCGGTGTCCTAACCAAGCCAGCGGTTTTTTCTCTGTACTATAATACGTTATATACTTTCTATTTGCAGTCCTGTTCTAATATATTCGTTTCTTATTCTATCTACTCTTTTAACCTCTTCTACTCTTCTCAAGTATTTCTTTATGCTGTAAGACAGGGGTCTCCAAACTTTCCAGCCTTAAGGCCATACTGATTACTCCAGTACGTTCCGAAGGCCAAAACCATATTATCATTGTTGCCGGTGGTAAAAAGCGAAATAGTCCACTAATGAAAAAATAAAGTCCGAAAAAGTACGCAACGTTTAAAAAAGGCTGCAAATCGGACTAAAGTCCGCAAAACGGCAACACTGCATATTATTAATTTTCCTGTCATTATTTGTAAATTCTAGATTAGTCGTAGAGTACGAGCCATGAGGAGTAACGTGACACGGCATCTGGTGGACACAAGCGGAAATAGGTAGTACCTTCTATCGCTAACAGATGGCGCTAATAGCACGTACAGAATAATCTCGTTGGTTCGAGAAAGTTCTGGTGTCTTCCACTCACTTCTAGATGGCAGTAATTGGAATATATAAGAAGGCTAGTGGCGCAACCACAAGTCAGTTCCTATGACACTGTTGTGAAATAAAATAGTGCGTACCTCCTTAAAACGTGTTTGTGCGTGTTTAAGTTTAAGACATCTTTGTAACAGTATTTTGATTTGAATTGTTGCTTTTGTGTGTGATTTAGTAGTATGGAAAAGAAACGAAAAATTGATCGTGAATGCAGAACATTCAAAGATCAGTGGAACATTTCAGTATTTCGTAATTGAGTCCAGTAACAAGGCGCTATGTTTGGTTTGCAATGAAAGCATAGCCGTTCTCAAGAAATATAACATTAAACGTCATTATGAAACAAAACATTTTCAAAATTACTCAAAATATACAGGAAGTTTGCGGACAGAAAAATTCGAAGCTATGAAGCGCGGATTGAAATCGCAGCAATCTTCATTTACAAAACTCAAAACTGAACAAGAGGCTGCAACACGTGCCAGCTTTCGTGTGGCTCTTGAAATTACAAATTGTGGAAAACCATTCACCGATGGAGAAATGATCAAAGAATGCATAATTGCAGTAGCCGAAGAAATGTGCCCTGAAAAGGTAAATTTATTAAAAACTGTCAGTATATCAGCAAACACTGTGGCTCGAAGGGTAGAAAACATCGCTGAAAATATATCCTCTCAACTGTTCGACCTGAATGGACATGTTGAGTGGTTTTCTTTAGCCTTGGATGAGTCAACGGATGTGTCAGATACTGCTCAGGTGTTGATTTATATTCGACGAGTAGATAAAAGCTATGAAGTGCATGAAGAACTTCTTGATATGTATAGTATTCATGGCACAACCACTTTTACAGATAATTTTAAAGGAGTTGAAATGGCCATTAATCAAAAGAACTTTCGATGGAAAAACTTGAACTGTATTACAACTGATGGAGGCAAAAACATGAGTGGGAAAGATAAAGGAGTGGTCGCTCTTGTGTCAAAGGCTGTAGAAAATAACGGTGGTTTAAAACCATTAGTCTTACATTGTATCATTCATCAACAGTCTTTGTGCGGAAAATGTTTGGATATGTCTGAAGTTCTGAAACCAGTCATATCAACTGTTAATTATATCAGATCTTTTGGGCTGAATCACCGACAATTCCCACAATTTATTGAAGAGATTGGAGAAAATGACTTACCTTATCATACTGCCGTACGTTGGCTTAGTTGTGGGAAAGTCATTCAGCGTTTTTTTGAACTTCGAGCAGTGATCGAAATTTTTTTGAATGAAAAGCATCGCCCTCTTACTGAATTACAAAACAATGCATGGCTGTGGAAGTTAGCATTCTATGCTGATTTGACAAAACATGTGAATGAACTGAATTTGAGATTGCAAGGAGAAACTCAGCATCTTCCTCATTTATACACTAATATCAAATCATTCCGGAAGAAATTGATACTGTTTCAATCACAACTACGAAGTAAATGTTTTTCACATTTTAAAACATGTGAAATATTCAGCCACACCACTGAGGCTGAGTTTCCTATCGATTTTGCAATCGAAACTTTGAGTGCTTTGAAAATAAATTTTGATATTCGTTTCTCGGACTTTGATGCCATTGCGAATCAAATTAAGATTTTTCAGAATCCTTTTGATACTGACATTGAAACCCTAGCCCCGGAACTTCAAATGGAAATGATTGATCTACAGCGCAGTGATATAATTAACAACAAATATCAAAACTCATCTTTGTTGGAATGTTATAAGAATCTTCCACTGACACAATTTGATAATTTGCATAAATTTTCTCGTGGGCTGTTTTCTGTTTTTGGTACTACTTATTTGTGTGAAGACTTTTTCCAAAATGAAGTACACAAAAAATGTTTACAGATCTAAATTAACTGATGAGCATCTTAAATCTCTTTTAATAATTGGTACAAGTAAAATTAGTCCACAACTACAAACTATTGTCAGTGGAAAATCTCAATTACATAAATCTCATTAGTATTTCATATGTCATTATGCTTTTTATAAGTTATGTTTTTATTTAAAATGTATAAAATATTAGTTGGATTCATTTAAATAATTTGTTAGTTATTATATACTGAAGTTAAATTTTCTGCATATTATACATGTCTTTACTCATTACAATTCTGTGTTTCTTTATCCAACTCTTTATCACAAAAACAATAACAATAAGCCTACAACAATGTTATAAGTAGTTAGCCCATGACCATATCAATGTAGATGTCATATTAATAATTATTCAACATAAAATTAGAATACTTCAATAAACTAAATTTAATTTGCTATAAAAAATATGTTCTCTAAAAGGAGTTTTCAAGTATGCTAGCTCTCCGCGGGCCGGACAAAATCTGTCCGCGGGCCGCATGTGGCCCTCGGGCCGTAGTTTGGAGCCCCTGCTGTAAGATAAACAAATGGCAATAGTATAAATTTCCTTATTATTTCTATTTTCAAATATGACATTGTTTCTTTGACGAAGATTTAAATATTTATTTTCTTTATTATTTTTTCTTTATTATTTTTTCATAATGGGACATTCCCATTTTCAATATTCGTTAAGAATAGAAATTTGTTTGAAATCAATTAGATAACATTTAGTAAACAGAATTTTCAAAATTAAAATTAATTATGATTTGTAAATAAATCCGTATATTTCTTATTAATTGCACATTATTTTCATAAATGCAGTTCAAAAATCTTCGCAATATTCTCCATTTCAGATATTTTTTAGGATCATAAATACAACGGTTTTTCAAAAGGTCTGAATAGAATGTTTAATCTTTTTTTATAAAATGCATCAAAGCATCAATCAGTTGAAACGTGTTTTGGTTTATTAATTCGTCAAGCATTACAATTTCGATGCACTATCATTAGGAGGAACAGAAAACGACAAAAAAAACGAAATAAGTTGCATACAAAATGTTTTGTTCAACATTATAGTGTAAAATATAAAGTTTAATAACAAGTTAAATGCTTAATCCTAAATTAACTAAATTAAAATTAAATTAATTAACTAAATTAAATACTTAAAAATTACATCGATTAGATGACTATATTTTTCAATAAAACCAGAAGTGAATATGACCAAATGCTGAAAATAACAAAGAAAACCATTTTGGAAAATGAAATAAAGAATTCTACTAACTTGATGAAATCTACATGGAATGTAGTAAATCAAGTCATAAATGTATAGAAGCAAAAAAATAATATCGCTTTTTCAATTCTTGCTAGACCTTTCATGACACCGTAGACCACACAATTCTTGTTAGTAAATTAGAAAAGTGCGGCATCAGAGGTGCCCTTGATTGGTTCAGATCATATTTATCTGGTAGAACGCAGCAGACAAATTTGAACACAGAATGTAGTTATCAAATATCAAAGGTCAGCAGCATAAGAGTAGGGATCCCACAAGTTAGTATATTAGGACCATTGCTGTTTTTAATTTACTTAAATGACTTACCGTTGGCCCTAAAGCATACCCAATATAAAATTATAAACTTTGCAGACGATGCAACACTATTAGTTGGAAATAAGGAAATGGAAGAAGTAATTATCAGTGCGACCAGTGCCCTAAACATAATTAAACAGTGGTTTACTAAAAACAAATTATCTATAAACCAAGATAAAACAAACATAATATTTTTTAAAACAAACAGATCCTGCCTAAACCATCCATCATAAGTCGAAATGGACAATAACATATTACACATAAAACAAAATGTGAAGCGTTTAGGTATACACTTCGATGATAATTTAAATTAGGATACCCACATTCATCATTTAGCTAAAAATCTAAATAGAACAATATTTTTATTAAGAATTTTACAAAAAGTTTTAAGTCCAAAAATACTAAAAATGGTCTAATGGTGTATAACTTCCAATCTCACACCCGGTTTGCAATAATCTTTTGGGGTGCTGGTAAAAACTTTTTGGACATACTTAAAATACAAAAACAAATATTAAGAATAATATTAAAGTAAAAATACAACCAGTCCTGATTAAAAGTCCTGATTAAAGTTAAAATACAACCAGTCCTGCAAAGGTAAATTAAAAGAAGCTACTATATTAACTCTGCCCGGTCAATATATCTATGAAGCATTCATTTTTAACTTCAAACACAAAACTGATTTCATCAAAAGCATAAATAAACACAATACAGATACAAGAAGAAAACATTTGGAATATATACCACCAATCCATAGATTAACATTGACAGAAAAGGGACTTTACTATAGATGTATAACATTATATAATCACCTATACCTAAGAAGATAAAAAAAGAACAGAACTTTAAGTTATTTAAAAAACTGCTATTCAACCACTTAAATAATTTAGAACCATATAATGTGGAAGAATTTTTTAGTGAAAACCAAAACTCTAAGTGATTCTCTATTTTAATTAACTATTTTAAATTGTATTAACATTTTAATTTAAATTTAATTTAAATTTTAATTGTATTAACTTTTTAATTTAATTTTAAATTGTATTAACTTTTGAAACATTTTTATTAGCTTATAGCTTGATTATAGAAATAAATTGATTTGATTTGATTTGACTACAGTTTTCTTCGATGCATGACTGAGATGATGTTCTGCCAAAGGTTCTGGTACCTTTTAGATTTAATATGGCCCCATAAGAGATAATCGAAAGCCGCCAAATGCGGAGAGAGAGGAGGCCCTCACGCTGGGAAATCAGACGACCAGGAAAGAACTCTCTTAGACTGCCATAGACACGATGGATACATGCGACCATCCTGCCAATACAAGTATCGTTTATTAGTATTTTATCGGAGTTTAGCGATGGCATCCATTAAGAACATAGTGTAGCATCTCCATATAACGTTCACTGTTGACATCTACTATGTTTCCTATTTCATCTTTAAAAAATACGATCCCAATACTCGATATACCCCAATACCTTTTGAGAATGCAGCTCCAGTTCGAATATAGCTTTAGGATTTTCCGAAAACCAGTAACCTAAATTTTGCTTGTTCGTGTCTCCATACAATTGAAAATGAGCTTCGCCACTCAATAGTATATTACGTAACGAGAGTTGCAAGAAGCATATTACGTACGAGCGGAACAGTTACGCACAACCCGTGTTGCGGGGAGTGCGTAATTCCGCGAGTACGTAATTGCCTTACAACTCGAGTTATGTACTATACTTTATGTACGACCACAATAATTGGTTTCTGTTTAATAAGAAAAATATGTTTGATGTAACAAATTTATTTATTATTAGGTACATTATTTAACATTATAATAAACAAAGAGTTGTATTTTCATATATAACTGTTACTCGACATTATTTAACTTGATAGAAATTAAAACAAATACATTCTTACTGGTTACATACCTTATTATTTCGTACTTATTTGTAGATTTCGTTAGATTTAATCGTGAAAAAAACGAAATGAATGATAGCTTATGTGAATACGCTCAGCGTAGGTACGTTAGCTGGTCAGCTGGTCGTAGATAAAATTATTTTTTTAACAAAATTATCTCCTGTGCCAAAAATCCATCGACTGAATACTGAACATGAGTTTCGTTCTATTGGAAGAAGTTTTTTGGTTCTTTGCCATTAGTAAGGTCGAAAGAATAAATCTTTCTATAAATTTATTGTTACCAACTCAAGTGAAATTCCTACTTGCTGTGATAAACGTCGCACGGGTTGATTTGAATGTTCTTAAGTTGCAAAGTATTCACTTCTGTTGTAGCTTTTTTCCTCTATGAAAGTTTAGTATCCTTAAGAGAACCTGTTCACCGATATTTTTCGAACCATCTTGCAATTGTTCTGAAATGTGGCGACACAGAAAATTTAAACTGTTTACAAAACCACTTCTGAGTTTGAATAATGGAGTTCGTTCTATTAATATGCTCTATATTACTTTGCTCAATCGGCCAACGCTCCATTTTGAAAAAATGCCTGAAGGATCACTGAATATTATGCTAAGCGTACACTAAAACTGATTGTGTCGGCCGATGGCGGACAGAACTACCCGGACGAGTTAATCGGACGTGTGGGTGCTACACTGCAACAGTGTTACCACGAGTGTTACCAACAGTACTATCCTGTCGATTATTGTAATTTCTTGAATGTTTATCCCACATAAGTTGTGTTTATAAAAGACCAACCCCTATTATAAACACAACTTATTAATTTTTCAATATCCATATTCGTTTAGGTAGATAACATCAAAATTTAACTATAAATACACTCAATTTGCACTGTAGATGCCGGCAGTCTGGCGACAAATCCCAACAAGTTCGGATCATCAGTCAATGACAGTCGTGTTTGTGTACGCGCACTCATTATTTTACAAGTGTTTGATTTAATCACCGTCGTCGCTCGAACTTCGGACGATGACGGTTTAGGTGTACGCGAGCCATTATACCGATAAAATTATGGTAAACAAGTCATTTCTACTTTTTACTATTAAGTAAAAGCAGGACACTCCTAATTTGTTAACCTTTATATAACTAATTATTTTCACCAAAATGTGTTTCAAACTAAGGGCTTTAATACCCATATTGTCACAGAGAATAAAATAACATTATCTTTAAAGTTCTTATCCGATTTTTAATATATACGACTCTTTCTGAAACACTTCTTAATCAAAAAACGCAGTTAGAAAACTACTCTAGAGGGTCACAAAAACTAGTAATAACAAATTTTTCTTTAGAAAGTGTTGATGATTTGCAGAATATTTTTTATGATGTATTTTTGATATCAGATAACTGAAGTGTACGACCTTGTCTTTTAGAAGTTCCAAACCTTTTGTTTATGTATTTACTTAATTATTAGCATGTTTGTTGTCGTCAAAGTTATCGTCAAAGTTTCCACAATGATCTGTGTCAAGTAATTCTAGATATTCGTCCTCAATATCGTGTTTTACTTATTTTTACTATAACGAACTTTGATTACAGCCATCTATGAGCAGGACAAGATTTAATGATTTACGTCGATCTATTATATTGCTTTCTTTATTACTGAAGCTTCATTCTTACAATATGAACGATTCTTAAATATCAACTTGTATTACTTTATTTTCAATAATAATTACAATTATTTCATTCTCATAATTGTACGAATGTGTAGAATAAAGGTCGATTCCCATATGAGCGACACTCGGCGTCGTGCGACATCGCCTGTCAAATCATGATTACATTGTTTTAAATGGGCACCTCGCGTAGCTATCGCGTAGCCATAGTGAGAACGTGCCCATTTAAAACAATGTAATCATTATTTGACAGGCGCTGTTACGTGACGTCGCGTAGCTGAGTGTCGCGTATATGAATGTCGCGTAAATGAGAATCGGCCTTAAACCTACGATTATAGCATAATATGGAGTTTGTCGAATTACCGAGAAAAGGTGGATAATTACAATTATCCAATTTCTTTTTGTTACCAAATAAAAATATGTAGGTATTTTTCACCATTTACTGGTTACCGGTATATTAGATGATACACGTATTGTACCCTCAGCAGGAATAGTACTGATGCTATATTGAATTATAGATATTTTACAATTACACAGTAAGTGGGCTAGTTATAAAATAAAATAATATAAATTTCTTACGGCATGCTTTTTTATCATCGTCTCACCAAATTTCTGTATATGTTGCCAGCTAGTAATAATTTCATCCCCAACCCTTAATCATTCATTAAACATTCCGCGATAAATAAAACTATATTGGCATGATATAAAAGACGGTTACACTTTCTTTTTGATTTAATAAATAGTTAACCATTAATAATTATTATTTAATCTTCCTAACTTCCTCAAATTTTGGTTTTGTCAAAATCGGAATTTAATTGCCACGACATTTTCGGTGCAATGAAAGACACCAATCGGTGGTAAACACATCTCCGCACTTTCGTCTGTAAGTCTTCGAAATTTCGGTTTTCTTCCGTATTTTCTGTGCCGAGAATTCACCAACAAAACATTCCGATGCTACTGGCGGGACGCAAACACAAACGTCAGTTGAAGATGGGTTTTCGGACCAAACTTTTACAACTTTTTGACCAATTCTGATCGGGAACAGACATCGATAAATCAGACGTTCATCGATAATTTTGATAATTTTCATGACTCTTCCGCTAGCCGCTTCAATAATACAAGTGAATTACTCCGCCCTTCCCTTATAAACATGTATAAATTATCTATACACAAACCAAGTTCGATTTGAGGAAACCAAGTTAAAGTGTGAATGTTTTGAAGTGCGAACCAAATTCAAAGAAGGGTCGGCGAACGGAGGGTACCCATTGGAAAAAAATCGCTTTTCACATTTTTCACTTTTATGACTAAATCGAACGATTTTACAAATTTCCCAACGAATACTTTTTTTGAGGTACATACGTATGGTGATCCAAGTCTCAATTTTCTATTCAAAGCATTGACGAGATATTTTCAGAAAACATATGAAGGAAAAATAATTCCCCACGGCGTACCTGGTGAAGGCGATGCAAATATTGCCAGGGAGTACTTCTTATGGACACCCATGTTCAGTAAAATTTTCACTGTAATTCCTCAAGCGATAATATGTTTTAAAATAATTTTTGATAATTTTGAAACTTTCGTGTTTGGTTTTGGTTAGTAATACCTTATTGTCGTACCTGGATTCACTAAAAAAATCGTCTTAATTTTACAGATTTGTAGAGAAAGGATCAGATTATTGATCTTTAAATAAGATAAAATATGATTTAAATTAGATTTCTATTGAAAAGATGTCATCACTCTGTCAGATTTGCAAAATATTTTATCAATTGATGCCAGTAACCTTACAAAGTTATAGCGGAACTAATGGAAATAAATTCAAAGAACTACAGCTTGAAAATCGTATCATCTCTCATCGGTTTTGCACAGATCGTTGATTTTAATATTGAAATTATTATTTAGGTATCTTCACAATAAAATATAATATAATACAATAAAATATTATATAGCTAAATGTGTACATATAAAAAATATGTATATACTAAGAACACATAGTGTGTATTAAATATATATATATATATATATATATATATAAATATATATATATATATATATATATATATATATATATATATATATATATATATATATATATATATATATATAACTATATATATATATATATATATAACTAAAAATATTTTATACAAAATAATCAGTTATTGTTTTTTTGTTTCTTTGCCTTAAACTTAATTGCCTTAATTTTATCAAGAACGCACTCTTGCAACATTTTTAGCACTAAGACATCAGCACTTGCTGTGGCATTTTCTTCTGCCCATTTCGAACAAACATTGAGTGCGTTCAACGCGTCACCGTTGGTTACAGTTCGCTGAGTTGAAACAGTAAAGGCATCGTTAGCTTCGTCATCATCCGTGGAACAAATTTTCCTGAAGATTTCTTCGTCAGAAAGGGACTGCAAATTTTCCTCGTTTCTGTCTAGAAGCCAATCTTTTATGTCATCGTTTGTCAGGGTAACATCCACTTCACATTTTCTGGAAAGCTCTCGTAAAAAAATTCAAGACAATTGTATAGTGCAATTAGCTTGCTCAGAATTGTGGATCATGTTTCCAGAGGTAAAAGCATGGTTCCAGCTATGCTCCATCGCTAGCTCGAAAATCATCTTTCTCGGTTATTTTTTCGTAAAATTGTTTTGAGGATATCTCCCGATAAAGGCGTATGCAGTGCACGCTCTTGCACAAACCAAGTAAATAAAGCACTTAACCGTCTTTCTTTCCTCCAAGTCCCCCTCGGCAGTCCTGACGATTGGAGGATTTTCTCACGGTTGACATTAATGCCGTATATCTTGGATCTTCCAACGCCATAAGTGCGTGCGAGGTTTGCCATGGGTTCTCCTTTAGCACGATTATTGATGATCTCCTGTGTATGATACAAACTTAAAGTGGCGTGGTTCCGTTGGGTTGACATTGTACACTAAATAACTACATACCTACACTAAATACACTCTATAAACGACAAACCAATAACAACACAAGATTTAATGGAATGGAGCGGCGAACAGAATGAGTAGATAGGAAAAGTGTGGTGGGAGGGAAGAGCACGGGCGGGCATGTTTACTCATATGTATCCGGTGCGGCGTGGGGACAACAACAAGATTACAAAATCGTCAAGATTCTGCATACTATTCTACCCTTACTACTACACTTTCAATTGTTTCACCTTCATCAACTGTTCAACCCTATTCAACTATTCCATCCTCATGTACTGCGTAATTAATTGAATACATCAGAAATATTAAATTAAAACAAACTTAAATTGTCTATTTTTATGTAATAAATGTTCAACTTAAGAGGCAATTGCTAAAAAGTTTATTAAACAATCATTTAGTAAAATAGAATTAAAATCATACCCTTGAATTTAGAAAGCTTAAATAGAATAACGAAGTTAAACACAGCAACAAATCCTCCATCCGTATATATAATTCTTTTTGTAAAGCAATGCAATACGTAAAGTTAATTACGTAGAGCGCACTCATTAAGTATGCAATAATGAATAAAATGCTTGGCTCCAGTGCCGCATTTAAGGGTTGCATTTCGAGACATTCGAATTCATAATTCATGTGCATGCTTTCCTGGGGAGCCTTCTGCAGCCACTTAAATCGTATTAATTTTCCTGACGATTCGAACTCTCGCGAATAGATGGCGGATGAAGGATAAAATCCCGACTTTTCTCCTCCCTCTCGAACTTCGTCTGTCTCTCTCCGGACGATCCCAAACTATTGTATTAAATTAATTGAGTATTACTGTAAATGTTTCCATTTCATCTTACTACAATGGAATTTAAATGTAAAAGGCCTTTTGCATTAATTAAATTGAATTTAATTAATTTTTAAGTCGTTTTATGGTTTTGGGAGCGCTGGCTAGGGATGTTGTTGCTTTGTGGCGTCTGTGCCGACTATTTACTTTATTGCTATTTATTTGTTGCTCAAATATAAGACAAGATAATTGAATTTGAAATGAATTAATTTTCAAATATAATAGAATTGCTTTAAAACATAAAACGTTTGCCAAATATAATAAATCGTCCCTTTTTATAGAATTACACTTTAAGAGACTTATCCCAATACATCTTATTAGTTTTTGTGAATAGGTAATTTATTTAGATAAAATTTATGATCACGCCATTTTTTTAAGTACAAATCTACCAAAGAAACATAGAATAATTAAACAGTAACATTTTTATCATCATGTGTTTTCTTCATGTGATTATATGTTTTTTTTCTTCAAATTCTCGATACCTGGTTCGACTATAAATATAATAATCTCATTGCTATAATACCATTTAGCTGCAAAATCACACTTGGTAAGTAGTATTTCATTTTATTTCTAATTTTGATTTGTTGTTAATGATAAAGCCATACTGATGAAGCCAACAGGCAGAAACACGTGTATGGATGTTCATTAATTAATCGACAATTATATTTTGAATTTGATCAGGATATAGTTTCTTAAAAAATATATAGATATAGTTTCATTTCTAAGAAATTAAGGGGTTACATAGAACCCAAAAACTTACTTAATGTAAATCAATATTAGTCGTGGTGTTTGCAAGTGAAGTAGTTGTTTTTATGAAATGTTTTTGAAAGAAAGATTAGTTATACTAATTATGTCAACTTAATTGATGATATGTATACAGTGATTTACTGAAGAGATACAAATGTTACTATTTAATAAAATCTAAATTTTCAAACTCAACAATTTATAAATAACATAAACGAACATGAAGCAACAGCAACATCTTAGAATGTTAAAAATTGGGATATATTTCATTATATGTGCCTAAATTTTGAAAATCCATTTTATGTTGTTTCGTGACATATTTGTCACTACCCAACTTCTTATATTGGCCAAAATTGTAGAAAGCAGGGCCAATTTGGGATATAAAATATTGGCTATAGTTATAAATATAAAGTTTACACAAAATTAATCACAAATTATATAATTTTTTTTTTTTAATGGCCTTGCAATATTTTCAAAATAAACGGCCCATACAGCACATTATATTGTTGTATCAGATAAATATTAAATAATTTAATTGCAAATCCAAAGCATTGTGCGACTCAAAAGTTGCTATTTTTTAAGATTTTTATTTCTGTAGGTACTGCTTGATGTAAAAAACGAAATAAATTATCTTCGACCTCCAATGGACACCTCATATTTATACTTCGATCGACACTCAAAGGATCAACCTGGACTCCTGCTCCATAGAATAGTTCATTCAATACCCAATGTAAGTTCGTATAGATATCGAATTAACGGTAACTAGTATTTATAGATGTACTTATAATTCACCATTTCAAAATCTACGTTTACAAAAAGTTGGGTAATGGGGTTGTTATATCTCGTATATCCCCTTGTTTAGGTTAATAAACACAACAATTAATTAATGTTACTTTATTTATCTTTTATTCCCGAAATAAAAATGACTATATCTCTTTTTCATATATACCACCCATTATACATCCCACGATGTTGCCCTCTATTAACCAGGTAACATCAACAGAAACAAGATTCCAACACTCTCCCCCCAATTACAAAAAAAGAAAAAATACAAAACAACAAAGCAACAAGAAATAAAATGAAGTTTTTTCTTATTCTAAATTCTGTCCACATTCCAGCAGTTGGTTGGCATGTCGTTTCCATTGAAGTCAATCCACCTCTACCATGTAGGTCACCCCTACTAGGATCTCAATAATTTTACCTAAAGACCAATTCTTTTTATTTTTTCTTAAATCCTTACCCATTACTCTTTCTCCAGAAAGATTGTTTGACTCCCACTATCTCCCAAAAATGTTTAAATTCTTCACTGGTCTAAGTTGGGCCGTTATCAGTTTCTAAATGTAAAGGTCTCGTGCGAGCATTCGGCGTGAGCGGACGTATAAAATCTGGTTTATTCAAAGCTTTGTGTTAAAACCTTTTTTAAGTGAAATTCTGTGCCAATTTCTGTGATAAACTTTGTTTCATAATGCCAATGGAACTAAGATCCTATAACCTTACGGATAATAAATCTAATTCTCTGACTACTTTTCTAAAAAGTGCAGAATTTGAAAATCTCTTGTCAAAGATAATTAAGACACATGTCGAGCTTTTACAAATGCTAATTACCGACTTAACAGCAGAAGTGAAAGAACTAAAAGTGATTAAGGAGCAGTTATTATGTGCTACAAGTTCTACTAGAGCAACATCTGTAAATTCATTTGAATTAAATCAAGACGAAAACGAAATAAATATGTCCATTATCAGCGATAAAGAGTCAAATCATCTACCTGCAGGGGCAACAAAAAATTTTACCGCAAAGAAAAGGCGCACTGGAACAAAAACCAACAACAAAATAGTGGAATCCAAAAACACAGATGTTCGGAATACAAACGAAAATATTGATATTGATAATGAAAATTGGGATACACAGAGAAACAAAAAACGAAGAAGCTGGAAGGCAAGCGTTATACATGGCACAAATGATGATATCACCCAAGTTAGAGCGGCTATCAGATATGAACATCTACATATCTACAGACTGGACCCATATCTGGCAACGGATGACCTAATTCAATACCTGAAGGATCGAAAATTCAACAATGTCAAATGTGAGAAGCTGGCGTCTAAGCATCCAGAGGAATACTCTTCTTTTAAAATCTCTGTGCCAAAAGAAAATCTTGATGAGTTAAAAAAGCCGGAAATGTGGCCAAGGAATACTTGCATAAACCGTTTTTTTCGGTATACAAAAGACTATACAAAATTACACAAAATTCAGAACAAAGCGACGACCGTTATCTAATTGTAAGACACCTCAAACTAACATATTAATGTATCTAAATATACAATCACTACGTAAGAAACTGTGTCAACTGGAAGTGAAAATTGATAATGTAAACCCATATTTTATTTGTCTAGCAGAGACTTGGATATCTTCTGTAAATATTCCATTCATACATATTAATAATTATAAACTGATTAGTCACTATAGCAGAACCCAGTCAAGGGGTGGAGGAGTAGCGATATGGGTCAATTCCTTATTATACAAAAATAATATTGACATTGAAAGATTGGAGTTGGAAAACTATGCCATTGAAAAAACTATTGAAATATGTGGACTACACATGAAATTAAATGGAGTAGACACCATAATCTTAAATGTGTACAGACCACCAACAGGCTGTTTAATTACATTTATGGAAGTCATAGATAATATTCTACACAAATGGGCGAAGAGAAACAGAGAAATTATCCTAGTTGGCGATTTCAATATCAATTTTGCCAAAACATCAAAGGAAGTCCAAAATTGCAAAAATCTACTAGCAGCATATGGAATGGAGGAACAAATTAAACAATTTACCAGAATAACCACCACCACTGAAACAAAAATTGATAACATCTTTGCAACATCGGGAATGGAATTAAATACCTCTGTGGAAGACACTCCGATATCTGACCATCGTATATTAATGCTGAGCGGCATTTGCAAGAAAGTCGCAGGTATTCAGCCAAAATTAGTAAGACGATTCTCGGTAACCAGTAAAGTTCGTTTTTCTGAATATCTACAAAAGGAAACATGGGAAGAAGTACTCAACAAAACTAGCAGCAACAGTAAGACAACTACATTTATCAAAATCATGCAGTATTATTTCTTTACGTTTTCCTCTAGTAAAAGTAAATTCCAATAGAAAGACTTGGATAACAAAAGAAATAGAGGTCTCGTCCGCAAAACTAAAGGATATGCACATATTACAAAAAACGTATCCCGCTTTACGTAACCATTATAGTCAACAAAAATATCAACACCAGAAATTAGTCACCTCATTGAAAAAATCTTTTTTTAGACGAAAAATACTGCAGGCACCTAATAAATCGAAAGTGCTGTGGAATGTCATAAAACAAGAAACAAACAGATCAAAAACTACCGTTCAAATTATATTAATCGAAAAAAATACGCTAATCACAAGTCCGAAGGAAATTGCAGACAAATTTAATACGTATTTTGAGGAAGCCCCCAAAAAAACTGTTGGTAATATTATTCCTACAGACATTTCGAATCAACACATAAAGTTTAATCCCAATACAATATATTTGCAGGAATTCTCAGAAAATGAGGTTCTATCTATAATTGCTTCCCTAAAAAACAAATCAACAAGCGGACCCGATGACCTTCCATGTCAAATTATCAAAGAGTTCAGCCATTACCTATTGACTCCTATAACAGACATAATCAATGCCTCCATCGCGGATGAACAATTTCCAGCAATCCTCAAAATAGCAAAAATTATTCCAGTGCATAAAAAGGGATCAAAAAAGGATATTGGAAATTACAGGCCGATTGCTCTTATTTCTGTACTATCAAAAATCATTGAATACGCCATACATAGTAGAATAATCCCATTCATAGAAAAATATAACATTATTCCAGGCCAACAACATGGATTTCGTAAAGGGAAATCAACTTCAACAGCGCTAGCAGATTTCCACAGCACTATTTTAAAAGAAGTAGACATGGGTAATAAACCTATAGGAATATTCTGCGACTTAAGTAAGGCGTTTGATTCTGTCTCCCACGAAACACTATTAAACAAACTAATTAGATATGGAATCCGAGGGAAAGCCAGAAGATGGCTACAATCCTACTTAGAAGACCGTAAGCAATATGTTACAATAAGAAGTGGAAATGAAACAGGAAAGTCCAACACCATTTGTACCAATATTGGGGTCCCTCAAGGGAGCGTTCTTGCACCAACACTTTTCTTATTGTACACCGCCGACTTAATAAGTTATATAAACGGACAGCATTGTACATTGTACGTAGATGATACCAGTTTTATTATAACTGGAAAAAATATAAAAGAAAATGCAGACAGCTAATTTATTACTAAGTTCAATCAACACTTGGTTCTCAGCAAACAACCTTTTCTTTAATAAAGAAAAAACAGAGTATGTCATTTTTCAGACAGCTAGAAGCACCTATGCTGAGAACATTGATTTGAAAATACAAAACCACTGTTTAAAAAGAGCTAAACAAGCAATGTTCCTAGGAATCTACTTGGAAGAGCATCTCCTCTGGACAACCACCATACAAAAAATTAGTCGGCTACTACATCAGAAAACATTCCAAATTAAACATCTGCGCAATCTGGTGAACAAGGAAGACCTGCTAAGTTGGTATTTTGCCGAGGTGCAATCCATATTAACATATGGTATTATTCTATGGGGAGCTACATCACTTATAGAAGAAATACTTCTAGCACAGAAAAGAATTGTCCGAAATATAGTGGGAATAAAAACAACAGAATCGTGCAAACCACATTTTAAAAATTTAAATATCTTGACAGTAGTCAATTTATATATATTGGAAACTGCCTCATATATCCACAAAATTCGCGATACTCTCCAAAAACATAAAGATATCCATATATATGACACAAGAGGAAAACACCACCTTTATCCCAGGAAAACAAATTTAAACTTGTGTTCAAAAGGACTTGAGAATCAAGGATATAAAATATACAATAAAATACCATTCCAATTCGAGCGGTTGAGCGGAGCGGACGTGTTTTGTGAAGCGAGTTTTACGGATTGAGTTTTTTATTTGTGACGCGTAAAAACGGCGCGCGATAAGGAAAAAAAAGGAAAGAAAAAGAAAAAATGAAAAAAAGTGAGAGTGAAAGCGACCGAGACGAGGATTATAAAAGGAAAAGAGAAAAGGGAAGAGAGTCAGAAGAAAGGTTGAACCCCTTTCAAAAAAGTAAAAAACTGGAAAGATCACCGGCTAAAAAGGAAATGGGTGAGGAAATGAAGATGCTGAAAAAAATTATGGAAGATATAGGGGAGATAAAGGAAGAGAATCGGAAGATGAGCCGGGAAATGGAATATTTGAAAAATATGATGCGTGAAAAGGAAGAAAAATGGGAAAGAGAAAAGACAGAACTAAATGAAAAAATTAAAAGACTGGAGGAGAAAATGGAAGAGAAGGAAAAAATAATGAGAAAAAAGAATATTGTTGTGACGGGACTGGACGAAGGGGAATGTGAGAACGAGAAGAATCTGGAAGAATGGATAAAGGCAGAATTAGAGGTAGAAGTGACGGTGAAAGAGATGTATAAAGTAAGTGGAGGGAAAATGCTAGTGGCGGAACTTGGGACCTGGGGTGAAAAGCGGAAAGTTATGGAAAATAAGAGGAAACTAAGAGAAAAAAGGGAAAAGAGAGTATACATAGACGACGATCTGACAAAGAAGGAAAGAGAAATACAGAAGGAATTAAGAGCGATAGCCAAAGAAGAGCGACAAAAAGGACGGTGGGCGAAAGTCGGTTATAAAAAGATATGGATAGACGGAAAAGGCTTTAAGTGGGATGATGAAAAGGGGGAGTTAAACACAACAAATTTTTGAATAAGAGCACAAGGAAAAGACGACAGGACAGAAAACGGAAAACGAACATGGAGAGGAATAAGGAAGAAACGGAGCAGTTAAGAATAGTATACTGGAACACAGCGGGGATAAAAAACAAAGACAGTGAGTTTTGGGAATATTTGGGAAAATTTGACGTAGTGGGATTGGTAGAAACGTGGGTGGAAGAGAAGGGGTGGGAAAAATTGGAAAAAATAATGCCGAAAGAGTTTAAGTGGAAGTGCCAATTTGCAGAGAGGGTAAGCAGGAAAGGGAGAGCTAAAGGGGGGATAATAATGGGAGTGAAAAAGGGTTTGGAAGAAGAAAACAGAACCGAAGCAAAAGAAGAAAGAGGCATTATGGAAAGAACGGTGAAAATTAGACAGAAAAAATGGAGAATTATAACAATATACAGCAGAAGTATGAAAGAAACGAAGAGAATGATAGAAGAGCGAGTAAAACAGCAAGACGAGGGAACTCTGGTGATTGGGGGGGACTTTAACGCAAGAATTGGAGGAAAGGGAATACGGCTAGAAGAAGATCAAACAACAATAGAAAGAAGACCAACAAAAGACGCAACAGAAAACGCCGAAGGGAGACTACTGATTAGTTTAGTAGAAGAAAGAGGGTGGGACATACTTAATGGAAACAGTATAGGAGATGAGAAAGGAGAGTACACATATATTGGACCAAGAGGGGAGACAGTTATTGACTATGTTATGGTGAATGAAGAAGCATGGGATGAAATAGAACAATTCAAGGTGGGAGAAAGAATCGAGTCGGATCATATGCCATTGGAAGTGAAGACAAAAGGAAGAGAGAAAAATAGAAGAAGTGAGAAGGATGTTAGAAGAAAAATTGTCAAGAATATCTGGACGGAAGAAGCAATAGAAAATTATAGAACAAGACTTAGGGAGGCTAGATACGAAGAGGAAGGGATAAACGAAAAAGTGAAAGAACTGGGTGATCACGTAAAAAATGCAACAGAAAAAAAAGTGATAGAGACAAGAGTGAAGGTGGGGTCTTGGAAAAACGAGTGGTGGGATAAAGAATGCAGGGAAGGGAAGCAAGCAGTAAGAAAGAAATTAAGAAATTGGAAAAGAGGAATAGCAAGTAATGAGGATTACAAGAGAGCACGCAAGAGGTACAAATTAGTATGCAAGGAGAAGAAGCAAAAGAAATGGATGGAAGAAGAACTAAAGATGAAAGGCATAAAGACGGAAGAAGAGGTATGGAAATACATAAATAGGGAAAGAAAGAAAAAAGTAGAAAGAGTGAGTAATAGAATTACTATGGAGGAATGGAGAAAGTACTTCAGTCAGCTGCTGGGTGGTGATGAAATCAGACAGGAAAAGAAAAAGAGTCAACACAGGGTGGGAGAAATAGAAGAGATAACAAGAGAAGAATTAGAACAACAACTGAGTAAACTGAAAAAGAAAAAGGCACCGGGGAGGGACGGTATACAGAATGAATCGTGGATATATGGAACTGAAAGGGAAGCTGACAGGCTGTTGGAGATAATGAATGGAGTGTGGAAGGGAGAGGGCTTCCCACAGGAGTGGAAAGAGGGGATAATATGCCCCATATATAAGAAAGGAGAAAGGGAAACAGCAAGCAATTACAGGGGGATCACGATGCTCAATACGGCATATAAGATATATGCAATGATTGTAGAAGAGAGATTGACGAAGGAATTGAAGGAGCGAGGTGTGATACCAGACGGACAGGCGGGATTTAGGAAAGGGAGAGGGACCATGGATAATGTATACATCTTGAATCACATAGTAGGGAATGAGATAAAAAAGAAGGGCGGCAAGGTGTATGCATTATTTGTGGACCTGAAGGCGGCCTTTGATAATGTAGCAAGAGAGGCACTGTGGGAATGCCTGAGAAAGAAAAGGATAAAGGAGCATCTGATATCAAAATTAGAAGAGATTTATGAAGAAACAATAAGTAGAGTGAGAGTTGGTGAAAGGGTGAGCGAAGGTTTTAATACGCATAAGGGAGTGAGACAAGGCTGCCCACTAAGCCCCAGCCTGTTTGCAGCATTTATTGGAGACATAGAGGAGATGTTCAGCAAGGCGCAGACGGGTGGGTTTGTGGTGGGCAAAGAAAAAGTGTGGTCCCTAGCCTACGCGGACGATTTGGTGGTGCTAGCGAGAGACGAGAAAGGGATGAAAGAAATGATAAGAAACATGGAGAAATATATGAGGAGGAAAAATCTGACAGTGAATGTGGAAAAGTCCAAGATGATGGTGTTTAGAAAAGGGGGTGGCAGGAGAAGAGTAATTGAGTGGAGATGGGAGAAGGAGAAAATTGAAGAAGTAAAAGAATTTAAATACCTAGGGTACGTGTTTAATGAGAGAAATACTGAAACAGCACACATGAGAGAGTTAGTAAAGAAAGCCAATAAAATACTAGGAGTGGTATGGGGAATAGGAGAGAGAAAATTTGGGCACGACTATAGAAGGAGAGTGATGATGTTTGATAGCCTAGTGAAAAGTGTGATGATGTATGGAGCGGAAATATGGGGATGGAGAGAGCAAGAAGGACTGGAAAGGGTGCAAGAAAAATATTTGAAATGGGTGCTAGGATTAGGTAGAGAGACCCCGGGCTATATAGTGATGGAGGAAACAAAGAGAGATGGAATAAGAATAGAAGCAGGAAAGAGAGCAATAAGTTTTGAGGAGAGAGTGATAGAGAGAGGAGAGTGCAGAATTCTGCAAGAGTGCCTCAAAGAAAAAAGAAAAGAAATAGGAAAGGGGGTGTGGAAAGAGAGGGAAGCATATCTAGAAAGAAACGGGTATGCAGGAGCGGAGATAGAAAGAATGAGAGAGAGAGGTAGAGTAATGACAGAGGAATTGGTCCAGAGAGATAGAGATGTGCAAAGGCAAGAAAGGAGAGCAAGAATTAGGGAGTCTAGGTACAATGGGAAATATGAAAAAATAATAACGGAAGAACTGCCAAAGTACCTAGGAAGAGAAAGTAGAAAAGAGAGAGTGACAATAGCAAGATTCAGATGTGGAAATGAAGAGAGAGATAATAAATTTTGGATGGAGGATAGGAATAGAGTATGCAGGATGTGTGGAGAAAACAAGGAGACAATAGAACACCTGCTGAACGAATGTTCAGAAATGAGAGAAAGGGACGAGTGTAGAGAAGAGATTTTAAATGAGGATGGAAGAGGGATAGATTGGATGAAGAAAGTGGAGGAGAGAAGAAGAGCAATATGTGGGGCGGGAAGCTGGTAATCGGTTTAGGGATTGGAATTTAATGGCTTTCTTTTTTTTTTTTGTTTTTAGTTTGATTAGTATGATTCTTTTTTTTTTTTTTTCTTTCTCTCTTTTTTTAATTTATATTATGTACAATATTTGTATATTAATTATATATGTACTGGATTTTGATGATGTAAAATTTTGGAACCAATTTATAAACCCGTAAGGGTAATAAATATACATAATACATACAATAAAATACCAAACACAATAAAAAACGAAATGTCACTTAAAAAATTTAGAAATAATTTGAAAAAGTTCTAATAATGAACCCGATGTACTGTCTTAATGATTTTATGTATTTTAAATTTAACTAACTTATTACTTTTACTTATTGTAATATTGTATTTTAATTATTTAATTATTTTTTGACATAGCCTATAGATATTTTATGTATCTCATTTGGTAAATAAATAATTTGAATTTGAATTTGAGGATACCCATAACGTATAAAAATGTTTTTAAATACTTCAATTGTTTTCTTGGCAGTTATATTACTCAGGGCAGCTGCTTCGGGCCATTTCGAATATGCATCTATTATCACTAAAAACATCTTTGAATATATAGGACCTAGAAAATCGGCATGCAATCTATGCCAAACGGTTGGTGGCTGTGGCCACACTGATAATTTGTTTTTTCTGGATTCTTATGATTTTTCAAACAAACTAAACAGTTTTTCGTTATACTTTCAATGTCTCCAACCATGCCTGGCTACCAGAAATATGATGTTGCTATCTCTTTCATTCTAGTTATATCTAAGTGATTAGCATGAAGCTCTGCCATGACATCATCTTGTATATTCTTAGGTATGATTACCCTGTAACCCCATAACATACATTCTTTTTCCACAGTGATCTCATTTTTTCTATTGAAATAAGCTTCATAATTTTCACCAATATCATTTTTTAATGGCCAGCCATCTCAACTATATCTAAGTATATCACACAAGATCTTATCTTTTTGTGTTTTCTTTTGTACAGTTTGCAAATTTAGTATATTTAAATTCGATTTATTTATAGAATTAACAGTGTTTATTTCAAAATTCATTTCAATCATTTCAGGATTTTTCACACTATTATCTTGAAAGTCTATACCTACCCTTGACAAGTAGTCTGCTGGAATATTTTTTGACTTAATATGTTGGATATCATAGTTGAAAGCACTTTTTTGCCCAATATTGCCCAATATTGTAACCTTGTAGCTGCCATTTTTGGTATGCCATACTTTGGGCCTAGTATTTTTAATAGTGCCTCATTATCAGTTTGTAAAATAAATTTTCGCCCATATATAAATTCGTAGAACTTACTTACTCCAAAAATGATAGCATAAGCTTCTTTTTTTGTAATATCGGATATTTAATTTGTGTATCATTTAGTTTCTTGCTGGCAAAAGCTACAGGTTTTATGATATTACTACTATCATTTATTGATAAGACAGCAGCTACGCCATCCTCTGCTGAGTCACATGTTAATATGACCATTAAGTTTGGATCAAAATGTGATAATGAAGATGTATTTGAAAAGGCCTTTTTTATTTGGTTAAAAGACTTCTCACATTCCTCCGTCCATTCAAATTTAACTTTTTTTAAACAATCGTACAATGGTTTCAATATTATTGCCATATTTTGCAGAAACCTGTTATAGTAATTAACTTTTCCTAGAAATGATTTTAACATTTTCATGTTTTCTGGCTGTGGCAAATATAATATAGGTTCTATTTTACTTTCTACAATATTTATGCCAGTTTTATTCACCTCAAATCCAAATATATATATATATATATATATATATATATATATATATATATATATATATATATATATATATATATATATATATATATATATATATATATAATTTATCATCATCAATAATTTACATTTATTTAACTTTACTCGTAGGTCAATGTCCTTAAACCTTTGCAGTATTAATTTTAATTTGTAATATGTTTGTGATAATGTTTTACCATATATGTATATATTGTCTATGTATGCTAGTACCTCTAATGCTTTAAGCTTTTGTGTTATTAATCTCTGAAATCTCTCTTACACCATTTCTTACACCAAAGGGTAAATATAAATATTTGCAAATACCTTGTTCAGTGACAATTGTAATTAAATTTTGTTTGACTCCCACTATCTCCCAAAAATGTTTAAATTCTTCACTGGTCGAGTTTACGAAATGGTCAAGTTGGGTTTACTGGGTACTTCTGTAGATACCTATTGTTCAAATCTTGGGGGACGTAATTGCAATAATGAGAGCCAATTTTTTCTTATTATCTTTGGTTGTCCATATTTTACAACAAACAGTCTTTGGTTGCTTACTTCTACGGATTTATATTTGATATTCAAATTTTCTATTACCTCTAGTGGTATTGATGTTGATTGATCAAAGTTTGTAAATATAACATTACATTGTATAATTTCTAACTCAGCAAAAAAATGTGATTTTTCAGATAATGTAATAGTACTCACATCCAGTGTTCCCTCTAATTTTTGTTAGTGCTGCGCGGTCCAAAGTCGAGTGTGAGCAAAAAAAAATTAAACTAAAAATAAATTGGGCCAATTTTTTATACTTTTATTTATTGAAACCATAATATCAAATAGCAAAGTAATAGTTTTGAATATTTCCACTGAAAATGGATTTTTTTGTTGTCTTCTGACTTTCGCAATAACAAACTGTTTTCAAACTCGGCTTTAATTATTTGCCCATTTGATAAATGTAATTTTATTCTCATTATATCACCTAGGTATTCATTTTGCTGTCTGTTGCGATATTTTCTTTTAATGGAATTCATGACTGAAAATCCCCATTCACCATTCGCACTGGACGCTTGGAAGGTGCCCATAATATTGTAAAGAATAGCAAGATTAGAAAATTATAAATGAGTTAGTAACCAAGTTAACGTATCGACGAATGTTTTGAACAATTCAAGTTTACTCTTCTTTAGTATTGTAAATTTCATTTCAGAATATTCTTCTCATATTTTATCAATGTAAATACTTTGATTTATTTATCATAATTATAGAATATTTTTCGGAAAGATTTATTATTTTCTGTTTTCCAAAATTTTAATTTTTTCCTGAATTTATAATAATCTCATTATAAAGTGCATCCCATTGTTTTTTATCGTCATCGGGAAATCAAACACGTTGGACAAATTGCATTATATATATAAATATATATATATATTTTAAGTATCAATAATATTTTGATCTTCTGATAATAGTTTTTTACATGACTGCTCCAGCGGATTTTGTCTCCAGGTATTGAGATTTAAATTTTCTTATTTTCGTCTTAACATGCTGATGTGCATGAATAATAGTTTAACAAAACAACTTTTCTGTGGATATTTGTACAAAGGTGAAAGCTCTTCTAATATGACTTTGAGAGGAAAAATTGCTACCCGATATTGAGAATCCGTCAGAATGTTTGCACAATATTTACAGATAGGATCATTTTGTTCCATAACTTGACAATAGTTAATTAGAACATCGTAATTTTTGCACAATCTGCGAAATATCTGGTAAGCTACCTTTCTGCATTGATTAGATTAAATGTTATGGCATCATGTGCAGTTGCTTTAGTTAAATCTTCAAATTTTTGCTTTTCATATTCGATCGGTGATACATTGTGTAAACACTTTCAGACTAAATTTTCTGCATAACAGGTACATTTTGCAGCTATCCCATTTTTCTTTCCAAGCGTGACATTATCTCCAGTAAACATTATCATATTTTGATGTTTAAGTTATGTACAACATAATTTTTTTAATTTTTTGTTACAAATGCTGATTGCAATGTTCGACTTTCAAAATACCAACAAATACAGTTTTATAATTTATATCATTATCACGATATTTAAAATCCAAAATTAGTACTTTTGTATAGAAATATTGGTACTTTCGTCTACAATTAATGTAAGAAAGGTTGAATTTTCATTTCTTCAGAAAGATTTTTTAAGTGCGCGGAAACTTAATTTACCTACGCAGATTTTAAAATATCACGAAAACTGCTGCGCATCTGCGCACCCGCGCAGCTTAACGGGAACATTGCTCACATCTGCACCTGTGTCAACCTCAAATTCTAATGCCCTTCCAAACTGCAATTTTCAACTTGGCAGATGGTACTTTTCCTTTATCATGAAAATAAAATATGTCAAAAACTTCAGTGTGCAGCGGCGTACAAGATTTTTCTTCATTTTCTTCATTATTTTCTAACCTAGTAGTTTCCACAAGATTCACATTATTTACTTTCACATTCCTGTTTTTATCGCACTTCTTATAAATATGTCCTTTGGTACCACACTCACTACAAAATTTATCTCGGAGCGAAAATTGTGCTTTTATGTGTCGACTCTTTCCACAGCAAACACAACTAAAATTTTGCTTATTATTTGATCCTGTATTCTGACGATAATCACTATTTTTGTTTTTTGTAAAATTTATTCCTTGTAATTTAAACTTTGCATTTGTTCCTGTCCTCTCTAATCCTCTATGCTAACTTATATGCTGTCTCCGCTGTCTTCCCAATACCAGCTAAAATTTCCAATGTTTTATCAGTTGACTTTAACAATTCAAATTTTACTGCATCACAATAAGTGCCATTCAACTACCTTTCTTTTATTTCGGAGTCCAAATTTTTGAAATCAGCAATTTCTATGAGTTCCTTCTTAGTTTTTTCTTGAATCCATGTTTTCTTTTTTTGTTTAATTTGTTCTTCAACTAGATCCATGCGTTTTTCGATTCTAGGTTAGTTCGCGATTTTATTTTGTAAAGTATAAAAATACTGTTCTTAGTATTGTCCAAATCCACACACTGTTTTAGGGTTCGTTTCACGCTCGTCGTCAATGTTATATCTCGTATATTCCCTTGTTTAGGTTAATAAACACAACAATTAATTAATGTTACTTTATTTATCCTTTTTTCCCAAAATAATAATGGCTATATCTTTTTCATATATACCACCCATTATACATTCCACGATGTTGCCCTCTATTAACCAGGCCACATTAACAGAAACAAGATTCCAACAAGGGTAATAGGTAGGCTCACGATACGTCCGGGATTAGCCCGGACACTCTTGTTTTTTAGTGTTAGTTTTAGGGCGAGGATTCTTTTTAAATTGTAGTTCACAAGATTTGTTAACTACATATTCCTACATATTCGACATAGCGTCTCTTACGATTGTGGGAAAAATCCAAGCGGCTGAATATTACCACAGTCATGACTTGCGCTGTGAAAATGTCATCTTTCAACATCTTAGAAGCAGACATGCAACAGCGCATGCCTCTGGTTTCCCTACTCCATGCGCTTTTACGCATACTCTTACTGAAAGCGCACCAATGTAAGACGTACCTCATGTTGTTTTGGAGTACGAAGTAACTCGTCTACGTTTTTGATCAATTTATCTCCATTCGTTTTTTGTCTCAACGTTTAGAAGTGGACAACGTTTAGAAACGCAAGAAAGTGAGCGTTTAACGTAAACCTGCAACACGAATAAAAAAAATTGAAATTGTGTTAAAGCAGTAACAATGAACGTGTTTATTGCACTCTATGTACTGCAGAATTTACTGTTGCACAAAAATCAAAATTTGACATCGATTAACACTTGTAAACGGTTGAACATATATATATATATATATATATATATATATATATATATATATATATATATATATATATATATATATTATTTTTTTTATTCGTGTTGCAGGTTTACGTTAAACGCTCACTTTCTTGCGTTTCTAAACGTTGTCCACTTCTAAACGTTGAGACAAAAAACGAATGGAGATAAATTGATCAAAACATATACGGAAAAAAAGATACTGAACTATTGCACGACATAATAGAATTGGCCTGGGAAACACAAGTAATTCCGGATGACTGGAAGAGCCCAGTAATAATACCCATATATAAGAAAGGAGACAGAAGGGAATGTGGAGATTAATGAGGGATATCTCTCCTATGCAGTGCATGCAAAGTATATGACATTTTTGAGTCAATAAAATCAATGTACCAAAATAGTTCAAATATTGTGAGAGTATTAAACAAGGAATCAGATAAATTAATTACCACACAGAGATTTAGACAAGGTGGAGTGCTCAGTCCACTGTTTCATTCATTCATTCATCTTATATATAAACGAAACAATAACAGAATGCAGTAATATAACCAGAAAAATAAGTGCAGGATACAACAGAATTCAATCTATAGACATCAGCGAATGTGTATTTTCAGACGACATCGTAGTAATTGCAAACAGTGAAGAGACATTACAGCACAATGTAGAAACATGGGCAAAAGCATTAGAAGAAAAAGGGATGAAAATAATGGTTATCTCCAACGTACCAAAGCAAGTCAACACAGAATTAAAAGGAAAAATCATAGAACAAGTAGATAACATCAAATACTTAGGAATAACAATTAACCAAGCAGGTAGCTATGAAAAAGAAATTAATAGTAGAATATCAAATACGACCAAACTCTATCACAGCATGAGAAATGGTTTTATAAACCAATAACAAATAATTGTTAGAACAGCATGCATATTCATATAAAAGAATCAAAATACCTATCTTACTGTATGGATGTCAATCATGAGTAACAACAACAAAAAAATACAAAAGAAAACACAAGCAGACAAAATGAAATATCTGACAAGGACAGCAAATGTCACTACTCGACAAGATAAAAAACGAAAGAATACGGGAGGATCTTAACGTAGAAAGTGCGAGGAAGTACATAAAAAAGGCACAACTGAGTTGGTAGGGGCATCTAAAAAAGCTAGACAGAAATCGGCAAGTCAGGAAAGTATGGGAAGCAAAGAAAAGTGGCAATAGATGAAGAGCACCTTGGAAAAAGTGGGATAAAGAATTGGAGGAATTTCTAGAGACAAAATAGAGACAAAAAGTGAAGGTACAAGGAAATTAAACCATATCAAATGTATAAAATCATAACACACACACACATACCATATATCTCATATATATATATATATATATATATATATATATATATATATATATCTATATAAATATATATATATATATATATATATATATATATATATATATATGCAACATATATATATATATATATATATAAGCAGACATGCAACAGCGCATGCCTCTGGTTTCCCTACTCCATGCGCTTTTACGCATACTCTTACTGAAAGCGCACCAATGTAAGACGTACCTCATGTTGTTTTGGAGTACGAAGTAACTCGTCTACGTTTTTGATCAATTTATCTCCATTCGTTTTTTGTCTCAACGTTTAGAAGTGGACAACGTTTAGAAACGCAAGAAAGTGAGCGTTTAACGTAAACCTGCAACACGAATAAAAAAAATTGAAATTGTGTTAAAGCAGTAACAATGAACGTGTTTATTGCACTCTATGTACTGCAGAATTTACTGTTGCACAAAAATCAAAATTTGACATCGATTAACACTTGTAAACGGTTGAACATATATATATATATATATATATATATATATATATATATATATATATATATATATATATATATATATATATATATATATATATGTTCAACCGTTTACAAGTGTTAATCGATGTCAAATTTTGATTTTTGTGCAACAGTAAATTCTGCAGTACATAGAGTGCAATAAACACGTTCATTGTTACTGCTTTAACACAATTTCAATTTTTTTTATTCGTGTTGCAGGTTTACGTTAAACGCTCACTTTCTTGCGTTTCTAAACGTTGTCCACTTCTAAACGTTGAGACAAAAAACGAATGGAGATAAATTGATCAAAAACGTAGACGAGTTACTTCGTACTCCAAAACAACATGAGGTACGTCTTACATTGGTGCGCTTTCAGTAAGAGTATGCGTAAAAGCGCATGGAGTAGGGAAACCAGAGGCATGCGCTGTTGCATGTCTGCTTATATATATATATATATATGTTGCATATATATATATATATATATATATATATATATATATATATATATATATATATATATATATATATATATATATATATATATATATATATATATATATATATAGATATATATATATATATATATATATATATATATATATATATATATATATATATGAGATATATGGTATGTGTGTGTGTGTTATGATTTTATACATTTGATATGGTTTAATTTCCTTGTACCTTCACTTTTTGTCTCTATTTTGTCTCTAGAAATTCCTCCAATTCTTTATCCCACTTTTTCCAAGGTGCTCTTCATCTATTGCCACTTTTCTTTGCTTCCCATACTTTCCTGACTTGCCGATTTCTGTCTAGCTTTTTTAGATGCCCCTACCAACTCAGTTGTGCCTTTTTTATGTACTTCCTCGCACTTTCTACGTTAAGATCCTCCCGTATTCTTTCGTTTTTTATCTTGTCGAGTAGTGACATTTGCTGTCCTTGTCAGATATTTCATTTTGTCTGCTTGTGTTTTCTTTTGTATTTTTTTGTTGTTGTTACTCATGATTGACATCCATACAGTAAGATAGGTATTTTGATTCTTTTATATGAATATGCATGCTGTTCTAACAATTATTTGTTATTGGTTTATAAAACCATTTCTCATGCTGTGATAGAGTTTGGTCGTATTTGATATTCTACTATTAATTTCTTTTTCATAGCTACCTGCTTGGTTAATTGTTATTCCTAAGTATTTGATGTTATCTACTTGTTCTATGATTTTTCCTTTTAATTCTGTGTTGACTTGCTTTGGTACGTTGGAGATAACCATTATTTTCATCCCTTTTTCTTCTAATGCTTTTGCCCATGTTTCTACATTGTGCTGTAATGTCTCTTCACTGTTTGCAATTACTACGATGTCGTCTGAAAATACACATTCGCTGATGTCTATAGATTGAATTCTGTTGTATCCTGCACTTATTTTTCTGGTTATATTACTGCATTCTGTTATTGTTTCGTTTATATATAAGATGAATGAATGAATGAAACAGTGGACTGAGCACTCCACCTTGTCTAAATCTCTGTGTGGTAATTAATTTATCTGATTCCTTGTTTAATACTCTCACAATATTTGAACTATTTTGGTACATTGATTTTATTGACTCAAAAATGTCATATACTTTGCATGCACTGCATAGGAGAGATATCCCTCATTAATCTCCACATTCCCTTCTGTCTCCTTTCTTATATATGGGTATTATTACTGGGCTCTTCCAGTCATCCGGAATTACTTGTGTTTCCCAGGCCAATTCTATTATGTCGTGCAATAGTTCAGTATCTTTTTTTCCGTATATTTTTTGGCATTTCGGCTTTAGTTGTAGTTGTATCCCATTATTTGCGCTTGTTGTTGCATGTCGTGTTTCTGTTTCAATTTATATCCTTTCTTCCTTTGTTGACTCCACCATTTCTTTCAACAAGCATTCGCCCCATCTTTTTATTATTTTTGTTTGTTTCTTCTAATACTTGGCGATCTTTATCTTTTATCTGTTTAACTGTTTTTACTTTATCTCCTCTCATGTTCTTGAGTACATTGTAGAAGAGTTTTTTGTTATTCTTGCTATTATACCCATTTTTTTTTCTCGATATTCTTCCCATTTCTTATTTTTAGCTTGTTTGACTTTTCATTTTACATCTTTCCTTACTGCTTTGTATGTAGCGTATGTTTCTGCTGTTTTTCGGCGAAGGTACTCTTTCCAAGCTTTCTTATTTGTCTTGACAATCTATTTTGTTTCCTCGTTCCATCAGCATATTCTTTTCTTGGATCCTCCTGTGTAATTCCGCAAATTTTGTCTTCTTCTTCTTTCTTCTTTTTGAGTATGGCGCTCACTAAATAGTGGTCTGTGTCTAGTTCTGCTCCTCTATTTATTCTTACATCTTTTATGTTTTTCTTTTGCTTTTTTGTGTCAGAATATACAGAATATAGTCTATTAAAGAATTTTCTTTTCTTCCTTGTTCTTTCCTTGTATACTTATGGCAGTCTTTATGTTGGAAGAATGTGTTTTGTATTACTAGCCTGCTTTGTATATAGATATCTATTAGTCTTTTGCCCTTGTTATTCTTGGCGCTTTCTCCAAACTTTCCCATTGTTCCTTCTGTTCATTCTATATTTTTGCTGACTATTACATTAAAATCTCCCATAATGATGGTTGCGGCTCTCATTTTCATATACTTCTTGTAGTTGTTCCCAGAATTCATCTTTCTCACTTGTTTTGTCATTCTCCCCTGGTCCATAGATAATTATGGTTTTCGTAGTTTTTTGTTTTCTGATTCTATCCCAACCGTCATAATTCGTTCATTCACTGCTTTCCATTCGGTAAATTTTTCTGTATATTTTGGGTTCAGTACGTATCCCACTCCTCCCGCTGCTCTGTTATTCATGCTAACTCCGCTATATATCATTTCATGGTCTTTAATTCTCATTTCCTATTTTCCTTTTTTCTTGGTTTCTGTTATTGCTAGTATTTCTAGTTTTGTTTTTATAAACTCCTCTATAAGTGCGTTTTTCTTTCCTGTGACGCGTCGAAGTTTCGATCTTTATGTATTTTTCTTATTTCATTTCCTTTGTCGTTTTGTTTATTTCCGGTTTCGGTTTTTCATTGTTATTGCCTTTTGCCTGTTTATATTCTTTTGCCTATGGTTTTGAGCCTTTTTCGTGCCTGTTCTTCATTTGTTGTGTACCCGTCCTGCATAGTTTTCTTAGTTTTTTTGTGATGGGATCGTGAGCTTCCTGTTTCCAACGTTGATGTCTATGCTATTTGTTTTTCTTTTATCTAATTCCGACCCAACTTCCCGATTTTGCCTTACATTTCTCTTCCTTTCTTGGTCATATCATCGTTGATTTGGACCTGTTTTTCTTTTCCATTCATCAATTTATTCTTATGTTTCTTCTTCTTCTTCTTTCGGATAGGCCTACATTGGACCACGCCTGTTCAACTGCTGGGCATTGACCTTTGCCCAGTATTGTCGAATCTTCTGCCGGTGTAACTCCTTTCTCTTTTCTATCCAGGGAGTACCTTTCCTTCGAGGTTTTTTCGGAAATCCACGGACTTCCTCCAGGGTGCGTCTCACAGACTGTCTGTTTCTGAGATCTTTTATTCACCGTTCTTTAATATCCTTCTCGGACTCTGTCAACCAAGTTGTACGAAGCTTCTTGTTTTGCCAGAAGGTGAACAGACGGTTGGTTAGTAGGTTTGGAGGCAATCTTGCAACGTGGTCATAGAAAGCTACCCCTTTTTTCCTTACACAGTCAGAGAGCATCTCAATATGTTCGTAGAGCTCAGAGTTATGCCGTCCTCGGAATTCCCCATCTTCCTTTACCGGGCCTAGGATCTTCCTGAGGATTCTCTTCTCTCTGATTTCCAATTTCTCTATTAGAACCCTTGGGTTCAAGGAAAGACACTACATGGCATACAGGGCTTCTGGTCGTAAGACTGATGTGTAGTGCTTAAGTTTCAGGTTGCGTGACAGGCATTCCTTATTGTAAGGGTTCTTAGACTGCCGATAGGATAGTTCTAACTTGCTGACCTTCTTGGATAATAATGCTATTTCTGATAAGTTGGGTTCAATCCATTCGCCGAGATACTTAAATTTCTCAGTCCTCTTGATGTTTCCCTGCTCTAGTAACATCTGTCTGTTTAATTCTCTGATGGTGGTGAAGAATTCTGTTTACTCCAGCGACACATGAAGACTTAATTTGGCAGCCTGTTTTCTGAGGCAGTTTACCTGCAATGTTGCCATCTCAAGAGAATCAGCAAACAGTGCCATGTCATCTGCAAAGGCCAGGCAATCTACAACCAGTCCATCGTTCTTACGTCCCAGGTTGATACCACTCTGAGCACCCAAATTGTTCAGTTCCTTGCGCCATTCTCTAATAACCTTTTCAAGGACACAGTTGAAGAGAAGTGGGTAAAGTCCATCTCCTTGTCTCACTCCAGTTTTTATTTCGAAGCTTTCTGAAATCTCGCCTCTAAATTTAACCTTGGAATGGGTGTTGGTTAAAGTTTCTAGGATTAGTCTGCTGGTTTTAATGTCTAGTGCTAGTTCCTGGAGTACTTTGTTAAGCGTTTCTCTATCAATGGAATCGTAGGCCTTCCTAAAATCAACAAAGGCGACGACCACCTTGCGGTTTCTCATCTGGGAGTATGCAAGTACAGTTTTAAGATTGAGGATCTGTTCAACACAGGATCGGATCTTCCTGAAGCCCCCTGGTATTCTCCCAGTTGACTATCCAACTGATTTTCTGCCCTTGTTTGCAACGCTTTCGAGAGAATCTTGTATGTTACAGGGACGAGAGAAATTCCACGGTAGTTGTTTAGATCAGTAAAATCTCCCTTTTTGTGAGCGGATGGATCAGAGCAGATTTTCAACCGGTTGGTCATTTCTCTGTTTTCAGATGTCCTGGATAAACTCGGTTAGCTTGCGCACGGCATTGTTGAAAGCACCTTTCCACTGTTCAGCAACGATAGAGTCCTCCCACCTGCCTTATTATTCTTAAGAAGTTGAATGATCTGGCCAACTTCTTCCAATGAAGAAGGAAGCGAGTCCGGGTTTGGTGTGGATTGTTTATACTCGTTGTGTTTTATAAGTGTTTTTTAAGACAGTTTGCCTTGTGAGTCTTTGAAGTGGAGGCTTGGCGGAGCGTATTTTCTGAGTGCCTGCTTAAAGGTTCCAAAGAAACCTCTGGAATTATTCTTAGCAAAGCTCTCTTCGATTTGGGTTAGTTGGTTTTGTGTGAAGGTTCGTTTGGTTCCTTGAATTATCTTGGCTGTAACCTTTCTTTTTTCCAAAAATTTATGCCAATTTTCCTAGGTCTTTTTAGAATTCCACTTCACCCAGGCTATCTGTCTTTGGGCTATTGTATTGTCACAGTCTTCCGTCCACCACGGATGCGTCCTTCTTCTAGCGAGAAGGGCGAGTTCATTGGCCGCCTTGACCAGAGTCTCCTTCAGTTGGTCCCAGTTGTTGAGGTCTGTATTGTTAGGTCTCTGACTTAGTTTTTGACTGTTCTTGAGTCGCTCGACGTCAAATCTTACCATTTTGAAGGTTCTGTGTAATCTAGTGTTTCTAGGCTGGAGTCTTATTTTGATATTTGAGAGGTAATGGTCTGAGTCCAGATTGGCGCTTCTTAGTACCTTCGCGTTTTGTATTTTCTTTCGAGATTTTCGTGAAACGGCCACAAGATCTATCTAGAATTTACCCAGTTGGGTATTAGGTGAAACCCAAGTCTTCTGCTTCCTTGGAAAGTGTTTGAAGGCTGTAGACTTCATGATCAACCCAAAAGTCCTACACAGATCCACCAATCGTTTTCCGTTGCGGTTTGTTCGCTTATGCGCCGGATAATAGCCCACTATGTTTCTGTATTTTTTATCTCTTCCCAATTGAGCATTGAAGTCAACAAGCAGTATAACGGTGTGCCTCTCTGAAAGTTTAGAGATAATATCTTCTAAGTCTTCCCAGAATTTATCAGTTTTGTCTGGTTTGCGTCTGTTGTCCTGTTTAATTGGGGCATGTACATTGACTATACTGTAGCCCTTGTTTGTGCATTTGAGAGAGAGGATGGATACACGACTACTCGGGGAGGTAAAGTCGGTGACTGAACCCAGTATCCTGTGACTGATTTTAAATCCTGTAGCTAAGTGGGGTACGTTCTTTATTACCCGCTGACCCACTTTTCCTTTGAGGATTCTGTAGCCTTGGGACTCGAAGGCATGTTCGTTCGTAAATCTGCTTTCCTGTACTGCTGTCAGTATTATGTTGTGTCGTGTTAGTGAATCAGTCAAATGTTTCAGTTTACCCACTTTTAGCAGTGAGTTGGCATTAAATGTTGCGAATAAGCTTTGCCGTCTTGGTCTGAGATTACGTCCGGTAATTTCAGGATTCTCCGTCTCATCCTTAAAGCATGTTGGTGCGGACTCAGAATCCCAGAAACCCAGAATCAGAAGGTCCGCTAACGTCACCATAGGTGACGGTGGATTATTTACCACCTGGGGTAGTGCATTTAGCGAGATTTTCCTTCATGCTCAGTTGAAGAATATTCTTCATGGGACAGTGGCGAGCCCCTGTCCAAGATACTACCCAAGTTGTTAGCTTGAGAGGCTTATTATTTGGGGTTGTCACCACTGGACAGGTCGCCTTCACTACGGCTAAAGAGTCCTGTCCACCCCACTCTTCCCAGGTGCTAGGCTCCGTGCCATTTTTTACCAAAGATGTTCAAGGGGTACGTATTATTATATTACTAGGTCCAGATCTGTTTTAGATTTTTTTGTTTATTCATAATTTCTTGTAGGTTTCTTTTTTCAAATGTCAAGTTAATTAAACGTCAAATTTAGAAATTCAATTCAAAATAGAAATCACTAATTCACTTTGTTTTTACATAATTTTTTACACTAACACCAATCCAATGTTAACTAATTGTTTTTCACTATAAACTTCTCTCCCTACGAACTTTACACAACTCAAAATACACAATTTCCATGAGCAAATTTTTGCACGTCTTACTTGTTCGGCGGTTGCCTAGAACCCTTATTATTATTTATTTTTATTATTATTATTTATTCTTATGTTTCATTATTTGGTGGTTACCGTTCGTGTTTTTTAGTTCTAGTAGGCACGATTTCTACCCTAATTTCCATGCTTCCTTGATTTTCACATGTATTCCAAGATTTTTATCCATGAAGTTTTCCATTCCATGTTTTAAATTCTCCTTTTCTACTGTATCTACAGTCAGGCCCTGTACTACTATATTATTTCTTTTTCTTTCTCTCTCCATATTTTCCATTATCTTATTAATATTTGGACACCTCTCTCTTCATTTCATTATTTTCTTTCTTTACGTGCTCATTTTCCACCTTCAGATTTTTCTCTTTTATTCCTTCTTTGTATTCTTTTAGGTTTTCTTTAATTGCTTTGACCTCTTTCGTTATCCCTCTCATCATTTCCATCATTTGTTCTAGTTTTTCTTTGCTCACTTTGTTCTTATTTGGCGAACGTTTTACTTTTATGCTTTTTCCAAATACTTCGTCGTATTCTTCGTTTCTCAGACGCGTGTAGAATCTTGAGTCGAGTTGAAGTAAGTGAGGCGGACAGACGACTTTCAGTGTGATCCAGAAAGTTATAAAAAATCGTCAGAAATTATTCCTTTAAGGTTCCGAAATTTTACGGCTGAATAAATAAAAGTGTTGTGTACTGTTCATGTAACTATCTATTGTGATAAAGGGCTCGCTCTTGTGTTATTAAATAATTAACTTTGCCAAAATAGTAATTAAATTCTATTAAATACGATGAAAACAATCGCTACATTTATTAATAATCTCCATGATAGCACGGTTTTATCCAACACAGTTTTTTATTCCCTGATAAAAGTTCTTTTTCGCCACAGTAAATAAAATCTCGAAGTTCGATGTGAAATCAACAATAAATAATTTGTAAGCGCGAGAATGTAGGCGAGTGAACCGCAGAGGTGGAGACAAATATTTAAGCACAACAGCGTGTTCGAGACCGGGCCGGGTCTTTATACTTTTTGGTAGCAAAGTGAAAATAAATAAATAATAAATAAGGCATAGGCAATGGTCCATGACAGCAGGCCAAGATCAAACATTGGGTCTAGAAGTCCGTTTGATCGGTGCGCGGAATTGAGTCAGTCGCCGACACTATTGGCAAAACGTTCCAAAAAAAGAGGATTTGGAAAAAAGAGAAATGCGTGTGGGTATGGGAGGAGCTTTAGAGAAGATCTTTGAAGAGCTACGGGAAATGAGGAAGGTTTTTAAAGCCGTCGAGAATAAGATGGAAGAAATGACAAGAGAAAATAAAAAACTCGAAGAAAAATTGGAAAGGGCTAGGAGGGAACAAAAGGAAGTAGATGAGAAGGAAAGGGTGTGGAAAGAGGAAGGGATATCACAATTAAAAGCGAAAAGAAACGAAAATACCGATATCAAGGGCAGGATAAAGAAGTTGGAGGACGACTACAGAGTAAAGAGAGAAAACTCCGTCAGAAGTAGGGAGAATGGTCAAGACTCACTAAAAGAGAAAGCAAAGCAACTGAGAGAAATGGAAGAAAGAAGGGAAAGAAAGGAAAAAATAATATTGTGATTCATGGGGTAAAAGGAGAGAGATGGTTAGAAGACGCTAAGAGGTTATTGGAAGAAAGATTTGGAGTATAAGAAGGTGTAGGAAGCATGCTCAAGATAGGAGATAAGGGTTCGAACCAAGAGCCAATTGTCGCAAAATCGCTAAATTTGGAGGTAAGGAGAGTAGTTATGCAAAATAAATATAAACTGAAGGGGTCTGATATTTTGATCCAAGACGATTTTATTAAGAAAGACCGGGTAATTCAAAAGGAGTTGCGACAGAGAGCAAAGATTCTAAAAGATAGAGAGAACCAAGTGAAGATCGGTTATAAGAAGATGGAAGTAGATGGAAGTTGGGTAACGTGGAAGGAGTCACAGAAAATTATGCAAAAAAACTAAGGTGCAAGCCAGGTGCGGGAAGGGAGAAAAAGGGGAAATTAATTAAAATTTTATTTTGGAAAGTGGCAGGATTACTTAGGAAACTGAGAATCTTCTATTCTCAGTAGGAAGAATTTGGGGCGTTCTTGTCTGATTTCCAAGTTATTAACTTAGTGTAAACTTGGACAACACAAGAGGAATGGGAGGAGTGCATTAAGAGGCTGCCGGAGGGCTATAGATAGAGGCCCCAATTTGCAAAAAAAGATTCAGAAAGTTCAGAAGGGCAAAAGGTGGAATAGTAACAGTGGTGGACAAAGCTCTCAGCGAAAAAGCTTCCACAGATATACCCAGAAGAGAAAAAGATACAGCCAACGATATGTGTGAAGGTCTGGTGATGAGGGAAATAGAAATTGAAGAGAAATGGTGGGGGGTGATGACGGTGTATAATATTAATAGATCCATGGAAATACAAAACAAAATAGAGGATTGCCTAAACGAAATGGAACACGAAAAACTGGTGATAGGAGGAGAATGGAATGTAAGAAATGGGAAAGGGCAGCCGATAAGGATTAGCAGTAGTGAAGGTGAAATTACGTTAGATCGATGATATCAAGAAGAATCGATGATGCATGAACTCGGTATAGTACTAGCACGAAATCGCACGAACTAGGATACGAACTGGGATAGTGGAAGAAGAGGAATTTTCAGTTGAGGAGGTGGAAATGTGGAAAAATCCTTAAAGAAACGAAAGGCGGCAGGTCAAGACAGGGTACCGAATGAGGCTTGGATAATGGCAAAAGAGCCTCTTATTATAAGAGAGAATATTGCGGAAAGAAGTTGGAATTCATGAAACAGTTGGACGGTGGGGAAGTGACCTGCCTACAAAAGTGGTGAGAGGGACGAGATGAGAAACTATAGCGGTATAACGCTTATGGATTCATCCTATAAAATGTATGCGAAATCATTAGAAAGGCGTTTGGGGGAGGAAGTGGATGGAAAAATGTTGCTACCAGAGACGCAAGCAGGTTTTAGAGAAGGGAGGTATAATATCGACCAGGAATTAGCAAGTCCCAAGGGTAAGCTGTTTTCCTAGCTGCTCTGTTCCAAGACTTAAAGGCTGCATATGACACGGTAAATAGGAAAATGTTGTGGGAATCTTTGGAAAAAAGAGGATATCTGGAAAATTGAGAGATGGTATCGAGCGGCTGTATAAAGAAACGTGGTGTAGGGTCAAAGTGAGAGAGAGTAAGTCGAGCGCTTTCAAAGCTGATATGGGTCTGAAGCAAGGCTGCCCGCTTAGCCCGGCACTCTGCACTATATGGTGAAGATTTGGAGAAGGTCTTGGCTGATGGACAAGCAGGAGGAGTGGTGGTGGAGAGGAAGAAAGTGTACAGTCTGGCGTACGGGGCTGAACTGGCAAAATCGACAGGTGAATTGAAAGAAATGATTGAGAGATTGGAGAGATTGTTTTTTTTGAACAGGAAACTGACTGTAGATGTAGATAAAACAAAATGGATGAGGTCTAAGAAAGGTGGGGTGTGCAGGAAGGAGAGGTTCGAATGGAAGCGAATGGAGACAGAGCAGCTTGGGCATTTTAAGTATTTAGGTTTTGTATTTGGGGTTGGGTGTGGCAATAAAGAGCATATAGAGTACGCGGCAAAACAAACGTGGGTGGCGGCAGAAAGGTCCCTGAAGGTATGGGGAAAAGAGTTTAGCACAAATTACCGGGAGAAGAAGAAGATATGGAAGGCTTGTTGGCGGAGTATATTGATGTATGGAGCTGAAATATGGGGGTGAATGAAGAAGAAGGCATGGAAAGAGTACAACTACAATTTCTTAAAAAGGCCCTGAAATTATATAGATCAACTCCTACCTACATAGTAATGTAGGAGCTAAATGTATATAAATTAGGAATTGAAGCAAGCCGACGAGTAGCAAGGTATGAATGTAAAGCGAATCGAATGACTGAGGAAAGAATTGTAAAAGAAGTTTCAGGGTAGCAAGTTTCGAAGGAATGAATGGAAGGAGAGAAACAAATTGTGCAAAGAATAGAAGGAAACTGTATAAAGGAGGTGGTATGTCTATCATGAAAATGGAGAGGCTTAGGAAGAAATGCGTGCGAGTTGACAAATGGCTAGTGGTAAGGCTGAAGGAAGTTGAACTGCAAGAATGACTAAGGAAAATAATAGACAGTAGATATAGTAAGGACTATGTGGAAATTCAAATATTTGAAGAGCTACCAAAATACTTAAAATCTACAAGGGGTCTGAATGCCGAGTCAGTAATTGCCAGGTTTAGATGCGGCTGTGAAGAAAGAGGGCAAAAGTATTGGATGGATGACAAGTATAAGAGTTGTAGTGAATATGGGGTAGGAAAGGATGTGTGGGTGCATTGGTTTGAGTAGTCCTAAAAAGGAGAGTGGACTGAAAGAGAGAGAGAGAGAGCGAGTATTAGGGAGGAAATGAAAGCAGCGCATGAATGATGATGGTAGTGGTTTGGTAATGATGGAAAGGATAAAAGGATGGAAGGAACAGGGGACGGAAACAGAGGAATAGTACAGTTTATTTAGTTTTCTCTTTTAACTTGGACTTCTATTTTTTATGGTGTACGATTATTGATTTTTTTTTTGTTGGTTTTGTTTTTCTTGTTGTTGTTTTTTGGTATTGCAAGAGGAAAGGTTTATGTTTTTTTGTTTTTTATTTATGCCAATATAGGTTATTGTATGTATATATTCTTCGTGTCTCCTTCACCTTCCTTCGTCAGTAATATTTACACCTAAGAACATATCCTTCGATCTCCGTTTATTTAATTACCGCGCAAGGATCTTGTCCGGATCGAGTCCTCGTAGACGTGGCCCATCTTAGTGACTAGCCTTTCTTTTTCCTTGTTGGTTTATTTGTACATTTCGTTTATATATTAATTGTTATTATACTTTACATTGCTTTTCTCTGTATGCTGTGTTGCCTATCCGAGCTACGGTATGGCATATACTTTTAGCGAAGTTTTCATCCAATTTGGACCTTATTACCAATTTAGACCTTACTGTTATTATGAATCATACCTAAATGTTCCATTTCAAACTCTAATTTGCTCACTAGTTTTTCATATACTATCCTTTCTTCGCCATTGATGTGTTCCCACCGTCAAGATACGGTTTTCTTAGACAGTAGATATCGGAGCGATGTTATAGGAGCATAATTATTACTACCTGAAGAATTTGTATATCCTTGTATACACTGCGTCCTATATCCTTGTATACTTTCTATATCCTTATATCCGCTAGTAGGAATGATTTGTATAATCGGCGAAACATAGGAGCGCCATTAATGATACTGCTTCAGAAATATAAAAGACTTTTTAAAGCCAAATATGGAAATAAAAGTGATCCGGAGTGTGCTGCATTTTCACAACACATTAAAATCATTATATGGCCCAAAATTTTCATCTGCTAAAAGCAAAACCCTGGCTTTTTTTTTCTTCATTTATATTTTTTGGTGTTTTGATCTATGGAAAACATGAATTATTTAACAGTAATAATAGATAGCTCATACAAAAGTGAAGTAAAACTTTGGAAATGTCTATTGTTTTTAGATATTTCAGTTTAATTCAATATTTCAGCCGGGAGTTTAAGTTACTTTTAAATTTACTTAAGTTAACTTTTAAATTTCGATGAAGTATCAGCGAAAATGCTAAAATTTTAACTCATCTTCTGCCGTGTGTGAAAAAATACTTGATAAAAAGTTATTGGTTTGTTATACTGCTTATTATATTTATAGTAATTCTGGTAGTGTGAAGTGAAAGTTCAAAGTGATTTAGATAGAACTATTTTAGGAATCAGTTGTTCAGCGCATCAAGTATTTTTTCACACACGGCAGAAGATGAGTTAAAAGATTACTATAAGAATTACTATAAATATAATAAGCAGTATAACAAACCAATAACTTTTTATCAAGTATTTTTTCACACACGGCAGAAGATGAGTTAAAAGATGAGTTAAAATTTTAGCATTTTCACTGAAACTTCATCGAAATTTAAAAGTTAACTTAAGTAAATTTAAAAGTAACTTAAACTCTCGGCTGAAATATTGAATTAAACTGAAATATCTAACAACAATAGACATTTCCAAAGTTTTACTTCACTTTTGTATGAGCTATCTATTATTGCTGTTAAATAATTCATGTTTTCCATAGATCAGAACACCAAAAAAATATAAATAAAGAAAAAAAAAAGCCAGGGTTTTTCTTTTAGCAGATGAAAATGTTGGGCCATATAATGATTTAACCAATTTAAATGTGCAGTCTGATGTTTTGGAACTGAGTTCGTGTCGAGCAATGTGTTGTGAAAATGCAGCACACTCCGGATCACTTTTATTTCCATATTTGGCTTTAAAAAGTCTCTTATATTTCTGAAGCAGTATCATTAATGGCACTCCTATGTTTCGCCGATTATACAAATCATTCCTACTAGCGGATATAAGGATATAGAAAGTATACAAGGATATAGGACGCAGTGTATACAAGGATATACAAATTCTTCAGGTAGTAATAATTATGCTCCTATAACATCGCTCCGATATCTACTGTCTAAGAAAACCGTATCTTGACGGTGGGAACACAGCAATGGCGAAGAAAGGATAGTATATGAAAAACTAGTGAGCAAATTAGAGTTTGAAATGGAACATTTAGGTAAGATTCATAATAACAGTAAGGTCTAAATTGGTAATAAGGTCCAAATGTACAACGAAATGTACAAATAAACCAACAAGGAAAAAGAAAGGCTAGTAACTAAGAAGAGCCACGTCTACGAGGACTCGATCCGGACAAGATCCTTGCGCGGTAATTAAATAAACGGAGAACGAAGGATATGTTGTTGGGTGTAAACTTTACTGACGAAGGCAGGTGAAGGAGACACGAAGAATACATACATAACATAACCTATATTGGCATAAATAAAAAACAAAAAAACATAAACCTTTCCTCTTGCAATACCAAAAAACAACAAAAAGAAAAACAAAACCAACAAAAAATAATCAATAATCGTACACCATAAAAAATAAAAGTCCAAGTTAAAAGAGAAAACTAAATAAACTGTGCTATTCCTCTGTTTCCGTCCCCTGTTCCTTCCATCCTTTTATCCTTTCCATCATTACCAAACCACTACCATCCTCATTCATGCGCTGTTTTTATTTCCTCCTTAATACTCTCTCTCTCCCTCTCTCTCTCTCTCTCTCTCTCTCTTTCGGTCCACTCTCCTTTTTAGGACTACTCAAACCAATGCACCCACACATCCTTTCCTACCCCACATTCACCACAACTCTTATACTTGTCATCCATCCAATACTTTTGCCCTATTTCTTCACAGCCGCATCTAAACCTGGCAATTACTGACTCGGCATTCAGACCCCTTGTAGATTTTAAGTATTTTGGTAGCTCTTCAAATATTTGAATTTCTACATAGTCCTTACTATATCTACTGTCTATTATTTTCCTTTGGCGTTCTTGCAGTTCAACTTCCTTCAGCCTTACCACTAGCCATTCGTCAACTCGCACGCATTTCTTCCTAAGCCTCTCCATTTTCATGATAGACATACCACCTCCTTTATACAGTTTCCTTCTATTCTTTCCACAATTTGTTTCTCTCCTTCCATTCATTCCTTCGAAACTTGCTACCCTGAAACTTCTTTTACAATTCTTTCCTCAGTCATTCGATTCGCTTTACATTCATACCTTGCTACTCGTCGGCTTGCTTCAATTCTTAATTTAAATGCATTTAGCTCCTGCATTACTATGTAGGAAGGAGTTGATCTATATAATTTCAGGGCCTTTTTAAAGAATTGTTGTTGTACTCTTTCCATGCCTTCTTTTTTATTCACCCCCATATTTCAGCTCCATACATCAATATACTCCGCCAACAAGCCTTCCATATCTTCTCCTTCTCCCAGTAATTTGTGCTAAACTCTTTTCCCCATACCTTCAGGGACCTTTCTGCCGCCACCCACGTTTGTTTTGCCGCGTACTCTATATGCTCTTTATTGCCACACCCACCCCTCAATACAAAACCTAAATACTCAAAATGCCCAAGCTGCTCTGTCTCCATTCGCTTCCATTCGAACCTCTCCTTCCTGCACACCCCACCTTTCTTAGACCTCATCCGTTTTGTTTTATCTACATCTACAGTCAGTTTCCTGTTATCAAAAAATCTCTCCAATCTCTCAATCATTCCTTTCAATTCACCTGCCGATTTTGCCAGTTCAGCCCCGTACGCCAGACTCTACACTTTCTTCCTCTCCACCACCACTCCTCCTGCTTGTCCATCAGCCAAGACCTTCTCCAAATCTTCACCATATAGTGCAGAGTGCCGGACTAAGCGTTCAGCCTTGCTTCAGACCCATATCAGCTTTGAAAGCGCTCGATTTACTCTCTCTCACTTTGACCCTACACCACGTTTCTTTATACAGCCGCTCGATACTATCTCTCAATTTTCCAGATATCCCCTTTTTCCAAAGATTCCCACAACATTTTCCAATTTACCGTGTCATATGCAGCCTTTAAGTCTTGGAACAGAGTAGCTAGGAAAACAGCTTACCCTTGGGACTTGCTAATTCCTCCCTTCTCTAAAACCTGCTTGCGTCTCTGGTAGCAACATTTTTCCATCCACTTCCTGCCCCAAACGCCATTCTAATGATTTCGCATACATTTTATAGGATGAATCCATAAGCGTTATACCGCTATAGTTTCTCATTTCGTCCCTCTCACCACTTTTGTAGGCAGGTCACTTCCCCACCGTCCAACTGTTTCAAGAATTCCAACTTCTTTCCTCAATATTCTATTAAATTCGTTTGTCACTCTCGCCAAACATTGCTCTTTTACCATTATCCAAGCCTCATTCGGTACCCTGTCTTGACCTGCCGCCTTTCGTTTCTTTAAGGATTTTTCCATATTTACCACCTCCTCAACTGAAAATTCCTCTTCTTCCACTATCCCAGTTCGTATCCTAGTTCGTGCGATTTCGTGCTGGTACTATACCGAGTTCGTGCATCATCGATTCTTCTTGATCTACCCCCCCCCCCCCCTCTCCTAGTAACTGCACGAGGTGCTGTTGCTGTGCCATTAATGATACTGCTTCAGAAATATAAGAGACTTTTTAAAGACAAATATGGAAATAAAAGTGATCCGGAGTGTGCTGCATTTTCACAACACATTGCTCGACACGAACTCTGTTCCAAAACATCAGACTGCACATTTAAATTGGTTATATCATTATATGGCCCAAAATTTTCATCTGCTAAAAGCAAAACCCTGGCTTTTTTTTTTCTTCATTTATATTTTTTTGGTGTTTTGGTTTATGGAAAACATGAATTATTTAACAGTAATAATAGATAGCTCATACAAAAGTGAAGTAAAACTTTGGAAATGTCTATTGTTTTAAGATATTTCAGTTTAATTCAATATTTCAGCCGGGAGTTTAAGTTACTTTTAAATTTACTTAAGTTAACTTTTAAATTTCGATGAAGTATCAGCGAAAATGCTAAAATTTTAACTCATCTTTTGCCGTGTGTGAAAAAATACTTGATAAAAAGTTATTGGTTTGTTATACTGCTTATTATATTTATAGTAATTCTGGTAGTGTGAAGTGAAAGTTCAAAGTAATTTAGATTAGAGTACTGCATACTGAGCATACTGACAGTATGCGTCTATCGGTTGACCCGCACGGACGCATATATCTCTTGAGAATGGCCAATGTTAGTTCGCCGAAACGTCGCCGTTCGTCGAGAATCCGGTTCTTTTCAGAGCCTACCCTCAGCATCAACGCGGAATCCCCGAGAAAACAATACAACTCAGGTATCTATCCGCGAAAACCTCAAATACAACATATATATATATATATATATTAGTTGCCTACCGTTCACCCTGTATAATTATTAAACACTCTTTAAGTGAAACACTCTGTATATTGTGTATATTGGTGCTTCGTAAGCTGAAATGCACGTGTTGTTATTCTCACAATGTGTGGGAATGCCGAGTTGCTTAAAGGACACCTGCTGTTTTTCTCCTTGTCTTATCAATTGTTATTTACTTGTTTAAATTTCCTTGTTAATCATTATTCGTATCCCTTTTCATATAAAATAACCTACTCCGCCATTTTTAGTCAAGATTGTATCTGTAGTTCTTAGTGTGTAGTCGCTCTAACGCATAATAAAACCTTTTTAAAAACATCAAGATTGACTTCAACGTCATAATTTATATATATATATATATATATATATATATATATATATATAATATGTATATGATATGTATATACCTAAAATATGTATTCTTTAAGAATACATACTTTAGTTAATTTAGTCAGTTACGACGGTCAAATGTACAAACAAGTCCTAGGAGCACCAATGGGTTCATGTATACATATATATATATATATATATATATATATATATATATATATATATATATATATGTACATACATTTATATATATATATATATATATATATGTATACATGAACCCATTGGTGCTCCTAGGACTTGTTTGTACATTTGACCGTCGTAACTGACTAAATTAACTAAAGTATGTATTCTTAAAGAATACATATTTTAGGTACGGTGGTCAAATATACAAACAAGTCCTAGGAGCACCAATTGGTTCACCTCTATCCTCAGTAATAGCTAACATATTTCTTACAGAATTTGAGGAAAAGGCAATCTCATCCGCTACACTTAAATCAAATTTACAATGGAAATAGAAAAGCATCAACGTTTTCCTTTCTTGGATATTTTAGTACAGAAGAAACCAGACGGCACCACAAGTTACACTGTGTACCGGAAACCAACGCATGCAGATACATATATGAACGGTTCTTCCACCACCATCACCCCAAACAACTAGATCCAAAAGACTAGCCGACCAGCTTAACTTACAAAAAGAATTGAAGAACTTACCAGAAGCTCTTTTTTCAAATGGATATCCAAACAGCTTATTATCCAGAGCTTCCCGTCGTAGAGAGAACAGTAACCAAACAACTGAAGAACGCCAGAAACCCGTTAGTACAGCATACCTACCATATGTGAATTTATCAACTGACAAAATCGCCAGATTCCTTAAAGCCCAGCGTTAAAAGCGCCATTCCGTTAGAATTCCATGGAATTTACGAAATACCCTCCGGAACATGTGAACGAACCTACATTGGACGTACCAATAGAAAAATATCGGCTAGGATTCAAGAACATGTAGTTTCAGTCACAAAAACAAAGTTTCATCCGCTCTTGTCCAACACACCAACAGCGGTCACTGGATGGACTTTTGAAATTCAAGGACTCTTGCACAGATAAGACACGAAATGTCAAGAGTATACAGAGAAGCCATAGAGATAGGAAAACGAAACTAATGCATGAACACGAGAGACGACTCCCCCCAGCATGGCGACCGATCATATCCACCCTCAAAATGCAATCCGAGACAACCAAGACACATATACGACAAACAAGCCAAACAAACAACGGAACCGAAGCACCGCACACAACGCGCATGACCCGAAGGCAGACAGCTATAAATAGTCGCATCCCACGAACGAGCTCTCAGTATGCGTCTATCGGTATTGCCGCACAGACACATATATCTCTTGAAAATGGGGAATGTTAGTTCGCCGAAACGTCGAGAATCCGGTTCTTTTCAGAACCAACCCTCAACATCAACGCCGAATCCCCGAGAAAACAAACCAAAGAAATATATATATATATATATATATATATATATATATATATATATATATATATATATATATATCATCGCAATGCAGCACAAGGTTAGGTTGTTAACTATAACAAAAAGAATCCTTTCCATTTTTAATCTTTTGACAAATGCCCAAAATTATTATTTGATTTTTTTGAAAATCCAGAAAGCGATCCTTTTTTGTAATTTCTATATGGTACCCTAGAGTCATTTAATAATGTAGTTTTGAAATTGGTAGGTAATTCTATAACAGCAACAGAAGCATTCCAGACATTTTCTGAATTAATTTGTCAACTGCTAGAAAGAAAATTCACAAATTTGTATCATCTTCTACCAATGAATTACTAAGCACTCTAAAAGAAAATAATGATTTTGAGAAGGAAAAATTTTTCTTAATTGTAAAGAATTTTTATAATTGTAGTATCCAATATATAGAGTTGTGGAGGACCTGTTTTGATTTAAAAGAAAGTGATTTAAAAGAAAGTTATTAATGATTCCATAAATATTAATGATCTATTTGATGAACGCACATTGCTAAACCAGGTAAGTCAAAACCAAAGGGAAGGTTGTGGAAGTATTGAAGAAGTGAAAAGCAATTTTTAAGGTTTTTCCAAAGAGTCATATTTCATATTGCAAAATTTTTAAAATAGTTGACTTTGCAATGTCTTTGTCTGAGACTTTTTTCGATTATAGGGAACATTTGGTCTACAGAAAGGGACTTTAGTGTCAACAGTTAAACATCTCCTAAATGTTAAAATTAATTAATATAAATTTATATTACTAATCTGTGGTTAAATGCGGTAATGGTTTTTAATTTTTTTTAGTTGGGAATACCGGTAATTGAGAGGATCTAATGTATTTCTATTGGAATTAGGGATAATGAGGTTAATGAGGGAATTTTTGAGAATACTTTTTAAAAATTTGCTTATAATTTTTTAACGGGAAAAGATTTTTTTTCTTTAAAAAATTTGTTCAGAAAAAGTAGTTTTTTTCAAATATTCAAAAATATAGGTATGGTTCTGGGAAAACAAAATTCGATGACATCATTACTCCAGTTTCCAAATATCGAAAAATATGTAAATTTAACTTAAAATGGTCCTTACTAAATCCCATTTAAGAACCTCTTTTCAGATTTTTTCTTTCGTTTCTCGTTTTCTTATACTAGAGCAGAGACATCGAGTTAGATACTATATGTACTATATATACTGTATATACTATATATACTATATATACTATATATACTATATATACTATATATACTATATATACTATATATACTATATATACTATATATACTATATATACTATATATACTATATATACTAAATATACTATATATACTATTAGGTATAATTATTAGGTATATTGACAATATAGCCAGTTATAGTATGTGTCTTGATATCTAAAAATTCAAACTTCCTGCTTTATACACAACGAAGTTACAGGGGGGTCAAAAGTGCCGTTTGTCGCTTCGAGAAAAGATAGTACGGTTGTGCTCGACTTGGCGGGGGCACTGCCGTGCCCCTAGATAAAGCAATTAGCTTATATAGAATATAATTTTTCTCAACGATCTAAAGGCGCCAGGTCTAAAGTGGGAGTTTAATTTAAACAAAGGACTCAACTGTCTGGTTATGCTTAGGATAATAATTCTTCAGTAGACATTTAACTTACTAACATTGAATTAGAACTCATCAGAAAAAATAAAGAAATTTTTATTATAAATTTAACAAGAATTTTGTTTTATGTATTGTTAAACAATCATAAATCACAAATTAGATTTAAATCGTTACTGTCATTTGAATTAATACATAGAAATTGACTCCTCAAGAATACAAGCGGAGCATAAGAAAATGGGTATAAAATTGTCGTTTTGTCGATTGAAGCCAATGAGGCGGATTGAGGGAGGTTTTTATTTGGCACCGCGACGCTGATAAAGCGAGACGCAGACGCCGCTGCCGAACCGGCGGGTACCGTGCGAACGGCATCTGGTGAATGCCGAACGCGGTGAGGGAACAAGTCGTCCGTAATAAGGATGAAATGTGTCGCTGATGAGCTTTGAATTGTGAAATTATCGCCGCTGATTGTATAGCGAGGCGGACGGAAAGAGGACGGAATTCGTTCGAATGTAATAAGTAAATCGAAGCGGTGTGACCGACCATATAACCAAAGGAAATATATTGTTAATTTGATTTTACAATTAAATTAAAATCGCTTCTAACTTATCTCCATACAATGAATAACAAATAGAATGACAAAACAGTGCTAGACAAGAGCACACAATAACAGACAATATCAGAGACGAATTGACAAACTAGATGCGGCTAAACAAAAATAGACAAGACTGGAAAATAATATATAAGACAATTCATGTGCACATGAAGTGAACTATGAACAAGAAGGGACAAGAAGGGACGAGACAAGACCAGACAAGATCAGAATAATATTGATGACAAATAGATTGTTAACTCCGAGTAAGATTTTATAGCGAATTTATTCAAACTTTTCTGTAAATAATAAAATTACATTATACATAATTGATCTCGCATGATGTAAACTAGTCTTCATTCGATGCAATTACCCATCAAAAACTTGATTACACTCAATAAAACAAAGTTTATCGCCGAGTATTGTTGCGTTTCGCAACGAAGGGCCGAAGATGCAATCCATACACAGCCGAAGATTCATCCGGACCCGCCAGAGGCAATTCCGACTCTATTGATAGATCGTTACTTCTTAATTGAGTGATAATTGAGTCCGTATAGCCGGCATTAATTAATAATGATGCTCCCATTCACGACACTGATTACGAAAACGGGCTCCTTTAATGTTTACAAAACTCTCCGGCTCCTTCGACGATCATCATAACAAATTCAATTATATGTTAAACAAATCCTCTTAATTATTTAGCTTAATATTTATCCAATCCATGTACATGATTATATTTTGAATGGTAATTTTAAAATGAACTAAAACAATAATATACTAGACCAGACAATACCAGAAAAAAACAGATTAGTCCATACAAGAACAGACAAGACAAGGTAAAATTAGACAAGACAATATATAAACATATAAGACGATACAAGACCAGACAAGACTAGACAAGATCAGGAAAAGCCAGACAAAATCTAACAAGACCAGCCAAAACCAGACAAGAGCAGACAGAGCAGGCAAGACGAGACAAGTTCAGATAAGACCAGACAAGACCAGACAAGAACAGACAAAACCAGACAAGACCAGACAAGACCAGACAAGACCAGACAAGACCAGACAAGACCAGACAAGACCAGACAATACCAGAAAAGACCAGAAAAGACCAGACAACACCAGACAAGACCAGACAAGACCAGACAAGACGAGACAAGACCAGACAAGACCAGACAAGACCAGACAAGACCAGGCAAGACCAGACAAGACCAGACAAGACCAGACAAGACCAGATAAGCCCAGACAAGATCAGACAACACAAGACAAGACCTGACAATACCAGACAAGACAAGGCAAGGCTCGACAAGACCGGCCAAGACAAGAACAGACAAAACCAGACAAGACCAGACAAGACCAGACTGGACCAGACAAGACCAGACAAGACAAGACCAGACAAGATCAGACATGACCAGACAAGACCAGGCAAGACTAGACAAGACCAGACAGGACCAGACAAGACCACAGAAGGCGAGACAAGATAAGAAAAAATCAAACAAGACCAGCCAAAACCAGATAAGAGCGTTGAAAGCAGGCAACACGAGACCAGATTAGATAAGACGAGACAAGACCAGACAAGACCAGACAGAACCAGACAAGACGAGACAGGATCAGATAAGATCAGACAAGACCACACAAGACCAGTCAAGACCAGCCAAGACCACACAAGACCAGTCAAGACCAGACAAGACCAGACAAGACCAGACAACACCAGGCAAGGCCAGAAAAGACCAGACAAGACCAGACAAGACCAGACAAGACCAGACAAGACCAGACAAGACCAGACAAGACCAGACAAGACCAGACAAGACCAGACAAGACTAGACAAGACCAGACAAGACTAGACAAGATCAGACAATACCAGACAAGACCAGACAACACCAGCCAACACCAGACAAGACCAGACGAGACCAGACAAGACCAGACAAGACCAGACAAGACCAGACAAGACCAGACAAGACCAGACAAGACCAGACAAGACCAGACAAGACCAGACAAGACCAGACAAGACCAGACAAGACCAGACAAGACCAGACAAGACCAGACAAGACCAGACAAGACCAGACAAGGCCAGACAAGACCAGACAAGAGCAGACAAGGCCAGACAAGACCAGACAAGACCATACAAGACCAGACAGGATAAGACCAGACAAGACCAGATAATAGCAGACAAGACCAGACAAGACCAGACAAGACCAGATAAAATTGGACAAGACCAGACAGGACCAGACAAGACAACACAAGACCAGACAAGACCAGACAAGACCATACAAGACCAGGCAAGGCCAGACAAGACGAGACATGACGAGACAAGACCAGACAAGGCCAAACAAGACCAGACAAGACCAAACAAGACCATGCAAGACCAGACAAGACCAGACAAGACTAGACAAGACCAGATAAGGCAAGAGAAAAACAGGTAAGGCCAGCCAGTCGGTGGGTAGTGGTCAAATAAAATAGCCACCGCGGACCAAATAGGGCAACGGAGGAGACAACCTCCATGAATAAGAAGTATCGACGACGAACCTAGCTGGCATGGACACTATGTGGCAAAGGAATGGAAGGTTCTCGAAACAGGAGATGACGATTTAGGAAAAGCACCGGGTGCCGGGTTATGGGTGTACTGAAGACGGGGGACTCGCTCAGAACAAAAATAGACCAAAAAATTATAAAATGGCGTACAGGAAACAAAATCCCCTGGCGGGTACCCAATTAGATGGAATTCCTTCAACTGACAAGCTCTTGTCAGGTGCTGCTCCACGGAATACAGGGGAGCGCTTACCGCTACTATTGACGGAGGAGCTAATGGTTACAACAAGGTAATGAACATGGATATGAAGATGGCTATGAGTGGACGGAAAGTATGCACAGCGACGACCACAGACAAAATTACGGAAAACTTGGAGGAGAGCATACCACAGGACTGGCAAATCTTCGGGGAAAGAAGCTGTATTAAAAGGAAATCGCCAACAAAAAACAGGCAGCAAAGTACGAAACGGGTAAATAAAAGAGAGAGAGAGAGTGCGCAACTTAGGCGGGGGACTCGCTCAGAACAAAAATAGACCCAAAAATTATGAAATGGCGGACAGGACACAAAATCCCCTGGCGGGTACCCAATTAGAGGGAATTCCTTCACCTGACAAGCTCTTGTCAGGTAATGCTCCACGGAATACGGGGGAGCGCTTACCGCTACTATTGACGGAGGAGCTAATGGTTACAACAAGGTAATGAACATGGATATGGAGATGGCTATGAGTGGACGGGGCGGAAAAGTATGCACAGCGACGACCACAGACAAAATTACGGAAAACCCTGAGGAGAGCATACCACAGGACTGGCAAATCTTCGGGGAAAGAAGCTGTATTAAAAGGACATCGCCAACAAAAAACAGGCAGCAAAGTACGGAACGGGTAAATAAGAGAGAGAGAGAGAGAGAGAGAGAGAGTGACTAAGGACATATTCCAGTTCTTGAAAGCAGCGGCCCTTGACAGCGAACAAGGAAAAGAATCTGAACGGGAGAGAGTGGAAAATGCCACAAGCGCCGATAGCTCCCCTGAGCTAACGATGGAAGCCAAAAAAGGAAAAGAAACAAAATAAATGAAAATGAGAAAAAAAAAACGGAAGAAAGGAGAAGCGCGTGCGCTGCAAGAGATTTTCAACACAGTGGCAAAGAATGTAATAGATCTACAAAAATTGACCAAGGAAAACATAAACACTAAGAAGGAGATTAAAAGAGCGGTAAATAAACCAAGAGACAGAGCGAACAAAATGACTTCGGGCAGGGTACGGAACATCTTAGCAAAAGATGAAGATAACAGAGAGGACGAAGAGTATGGCAGGGGGAGCAGGAAGACTGTGCGAATAAACCCAAAAGAAATAGAAATAAAAGAAAAGGATCGCACTACCAGTGCGACAAAAGGGATCAATAACGTAGAAGCGGAGATGAGGTCAGAAAATAAGAGGCTCGGTGAGCTTCTGAAGGATGCCCAAGACCGGATTGCAAAGCTTGAAAAAAAAAGTGGAATTGCACCAAAAAGATCACGAGAAAATAATACAACACATAGAGACGCTGGATGACTTTAAGGAAGCAGAAAGTCTGCCATGGGAGGAAAAAGTTTGCGAGAACGTATAGGTGGTTGTGGTAAATCCCATAACCACGGATGACGAAGGGACAATGAAATGCATACTCGTAGAACCGGATGATGAAAAAATGGAGACAAGCATACAAAGAATATACTGCGACAGATTTCCAGAACTCTGTGAACCAACAAAAGATTTTGAAATCTTTGAGAATACGATAAGAATTGGGCGAGGAAACGAACAAACCCAAAGAACAAGGAGGATGGCAAAAATTAAAACAGACGGGGCAGACAAGCACATATGGAATCACTTAATAAACTTGAGGATGGAAGCAGAAAGCGACAAAGTGAGAAAGGTTGTCCTACACAGGACCAGGTTTCTGGACACGTATAAAATGAGGAAAATGACACAAACTGTGTTCTTAGGTCGGGAGGTTGAAGCAGAAATCTACACGCCCAAAGAAACGAGGCAAGGGGAAAACGAAGCAGGACGAACCGTTCAAAACAAGAAGGAAAGGGACTCGTTCTCCATAACTACCACTAAATAGAAGGGAGAGTATATGACGCTACTAGATGAACTAAAGACATCCGTGCTATTCATGGATGTCTTTTTTTCATGGATGGCAGAGGCTGAAATCACGAGTCTCAGAAGCTCAAAAAAATGGAGGTATGCTTATTGTCACGGACAGGGACGCGGAGGGGCTCCAAAAGATAATAAACACAATCACGGAGGAGGTAAGATGTCAAAGTAAGAAATATCTCTAGCGAAAACAAAAAAGCAGTACACATAAAGGGACTGGACGCGATGGCAACAAAGAATTATGTTGCCATTAGACACAGAACTGGGCCTAACCCGTACGATACACCCGATGAGATGGAAAGTGGGGAACTTAACACCAAGCTACGGAAATACACAAGCGGTGACTGTCATGGTAGGAAAAATTACCACGACACGCTTATGACAAAAGTGACATTAAGGGTAGGGCTGAGCAGATGCAAAGTACAAGAGAGTTTGGACGTCCCCCGATGCTATAAGTGCTGGAGCTATAGCCTCCGGGCGAAGGAATGCGAGAGTGAGGCAGATAGATCCGAAGCTTGCTATAATTGTGGCAAACACAGACATAACTCCAAGGAATGCGAAAACCAACCAGAATGTCCCCTTTGCGAGGAAACTGGCCGCCGAGCAGGAGGGAGCAGGTGCAAGAAATTTAGGGAAGCCCTAATAAACCAGTAGAAGAGAACTAAGAAAGCTGAGACCAGAGCATCAAATTAACAAACAAATGAATACGCAAAATACATATTGGAAAACGACACGGCGCAATGAGGACAGAGACAAAAAAATTTAATTTCTAAATAAACTGAAACAGGAGCCAAGGTGCAATGAATTGCAATGAGGTGCAAAAGCATTTAAAACAGCAGCTGAAAGAAAAGCAGACGTAATAATGGGTAGCGAACCAAATAAAAACGGGACAATAGGATGGTATACAGATGCAAACAAAGACGTAAGAATTAGGGTAGTGAGCAAAATAAAAATAATTGACCAAGGTGCGGGCAAAGGATTTGTCTGGATCGAAACGGCATACGGTATGCACTACGGCTGCTACATATCGCTTAACTGCCAGTGGACATGGCGTGGCAAAAACAGGAACGGATTCCGGTAGGCGGGGACTTCAACTCAAAGGATTATGCGTGGGGTTAGGATACACAGGATGAGAGAGGAAACCTTCTATTGGACTTTCTGGCACAATACGATCTGATTATCTGCAATGCGGGAAATGAGGCCACCTTCGAACGGAGAAACCAAAGCTCAATTATCGATATAACTGTGGCAGCGAAAGAAACATATGACAACATGATGGACTTGGCAGCTCTAAAAGAAACAGAGACCCTGTTGGATGCAAATACATAGCGTTTACAATTACAAGTAGCACAAAACTCGGAAAAGAAAAACAGCAAGAGGAATGCATCACAAGAAAATGGAAAATAAAAGCGCCGTGATCTAGACAAGTTCAAAGAGATACAAAAAGGCAATTAAAAAACAATGCATGGTTCCCAGAAGACGAAAACTTCCTGATAAATGCTCCTGATAAGTGGCACGAGGGGATAGCAGAGAGCGGACGAGAGTGCAGAGAGTGTATACGGGCAAGGCTCCTTGCCACGAGAAGTAGAAGCACCAATGGAGAGGATGCAGACAAGCAGCTATGGGGAAACTATAGAAAGTGCCGGTATTCCCTAAAGAAGGTAATAAAAGAAGCCAAACAACGCAAGTGGAACGAGCTGAAAAAGGAACTGGCAGATGACGTCTGGGGACTAGCGTACCAGATCGTCATGAAGAAAACCAAAATGCTGAGAGTCAATTATGCACTAGAGGAAGAAAAACAACTGAAATGGGCGGATAAACTCTTCCCAACCCACCGGCCGTTAAGGTGGACCCCGCAAAAGAGGAAAGAAACCGACGAGATAGTACAGGAAATATCAGCAGAGGAATTAGGGACTGCGGATACCCAAATAAAAAATGGAAAAGCACCTGGGCCGGACGGGATAACTCCGGAAATATTTAGAATAGTGCTGGAAAATCACGAAGAGACATGTAGAGCATGCCTGAATAGATTTTTGAGAGAGAAGCGATTCCCACAAATCTGGAAAACTGTTCGCCTAGTGCTTATAGAAAAACCGAAAAAACACAAAGATTCGGTATACAGCTATCGACCTCTATGTTTACTAAATGTACCAGGGAAATTATGGGAGAGCATCATAAGAAACAGACTGCAACATGAGCTTGAAGAAAAGGCGCCCTGTCAAAGCAACAATATGGCTTCCGCAAAGGCATCAAAGATCAACTGTCGATGCTGTCAGGAAAATTCAAGGGCTAGCAAGGGTTGCCTTCGCCCCTTCCTACCGACATACGAAATTAGCGATAAATGGCACTAGACATCCGAAATGCTTTTAACAGTGCACCGTGTTCTGAGATTTTGAATACGCTGGAAGAACAAAAGGTATCGACATACTTAGTAGGTCTGATTGGAAACTATTTTATAGACAGGAAAATAGAAATAGAGAAAACCAAAAAAATCGACGTAAGCAGGCAAGACCAGGTAAGAGCGGACAAGACCAGATAAGATCGAGCAAGAGCAGACAAGACTAGTTAAGACTAGACACAACCAGACAAGGATAAGACCAGATAAGACCAGACAAGACCCAGCAAGGTCAAACAAGACCATTCAATGCCAGTGAGGATTTCGCAATATCAGACAAGACCATTTTACACCAGATAAGATGATACCAGACCATACAAAGTTAGACAAAACAGGAATAGGGTGTACTCGATATATTGGGCAACACAAAGGAAAATACAGGAGTAGACCAGACCCGATTAATACAGATAAATACAGACAAGGTCGGGAATACCATTCAATAGCAGACAGGATCAGACGAGGTCAGACAAAATGAGACAATACCAGACAAGGCTGAATAATATCATCTCGAAACATGATTAGACGACACTGCATAGTGATTAGACACGTGATTAGAGGAATTATATAAATTAATCTATTGTATAGAAGAAATTTTCTACAAAGGATTAATTAACGAATGAAACTATTGTTTCAACAGCAATGAAAATAAATATTATTATTATGAAATAGAATTTGGGTTATGCATGAGACAAACATTTGATTATCATAAGTACTTAATTCAATATTGGATAAGATATTTAGTTTAAATTGAATTGATATTGATGTTAAAGTTCGGGAGTTTGTAAAGTTGAAAGTATGTAAGGTCTAGAAAATGATGTATGGGTCCGCGTATTAACATGGGTTTTAGTTAATAGAATGAATAGAGGATTTGGAAACGGCTTTGTATAAAGTCTTAGTTCTAATACTAATTACGAGCACCAATTAGTACTAATTAAATACCAGACTGACCTATTATCTGTACTCCTACTCGTTCCTAAGGCGTCCCATTCTGCAACCAGCAGGATGCTGTACTCGCACTATAATTAGTAGATTTACTCTAAGAGCTTCGATTCCAATTACATCACCAGCTTTCAAATATAACTAGAGAGAAAGGTCTCGAATATTGAACTCGAAATGTATTTAAGTGTTGTACTCAATTACCACCGATTTCAATTTCATCTAGACCTATCGAGATTTTGCTTTCCCATTAATTACTAATAATTATTTAATTTCGTCACGGTAACCCTTTTTATACTCGCGTGTTTTATTTAGAATTCAGAATTAAATTTTACGAAAGCTATTGAATTTATTATGAAAGTTTCAACGACTGTTTTGAGTCCTCTGTCTTGTAAATTGTGCGCATTCTCTTAATTCTCTTACGTCCTTTAATCCGCTTCCCCATAGTTGTATCGTTCCAAGTTTTCAGCAATTTACAAAGACAATCATTTCACATAAAACTAATAGCGCACATTATATATTAATTGCACAGAAAATTAACTTTTAATTTTAAATATTTCGTTCTACATAAATAAAGGGTTAACACTCGTTTGATTGTAATTGATACGTTATAATTGTCACAATAACCTAGAATAAATAATCTAATGTAAATATTAGATAACACTCTGGAAGCAGTTGATGGATTAATTGCATTGTAACGTTGAGTGTATTCAATGGTTCTGTTGAAAACATATGTTGAACAAGCTCAAAACATCTAGTTAAGGTATCTATAAAGGCATTTTAATTATATGGTAGTATCTAGAGCAACAGTGGCAGTAATTGGAATAGTAACAGTAACACTGTCGAATACTTTTACAGTATCTTATCATGCCTCATGAAAATTTCTGGATTTTCATTACATAGAATAAACTGTCTTTTTCATTAATATTTAAATAAAAATGAACTTAATTATATATCTGGGTTATCATTAATAACCTTTCTTGTCGAACAAACTATGTCAGCTGAATCTGAATGTATGGAAACAAATGAATTCTTATGAAGAATTTTGCACCAAACACTTGGACTAATTTCATATACCTAATAACGGTGTCGATGTTTGATGTTGAGGGAGATTCCCATTAGGGATGCAAACGATACATCGATGTTTTAAAACATCGACGTATCGTTCATAAACATCGATGTTTTAACATCGATGTTAGAACTCCTAACATCAACGATACATCGATTCTTCTATGAACGATGTTTTATGAACGATATTTTCTTAGAAATTAGAAATAACTTTTACGATAAGGTCGTTTCTATAATCCCCGAACAATATCTAGAAATTTTTTGTCTGTTTTATTATAAGGTTAATACTGTAATCACCCGAACGGTTTTCATAAATATTTCGTTGAATATTTTATGACAGGGTCATTACAGTAATTTCTAAAAGATTTAATATTTGTGTTTTATGGTAGGAATGTTATTTCTTCGAACAATTTCTACAAAATTGAATATTTGTGTTTTATGGTAGGATTATTATTACAATCTTCGAACGATACGTTTAGGAAGAAAGATTAGTTTACGAAAGTAAAGAAGAAAACAATCCCCAATAAAACGGGTCCAGATACCTGAAGGGACATATAAATACGCGCACCCCCGAAAAACAAGTCAGTCGATGATTCACCGTCAAGTCGATCATTCACGCGTCAAGTCGATCACTTCACTTCAGTCGAAGTTCACCAAGTTCACAGGAACAGTTAAGTCTATAAGTTCACCCAGTTAACTCGAGCTACAGTCACGCCAACAAGTTATAGTAAGTTGAAGCTTCGCGAATCCGTTGTTATTGTGTTATTTAGTGTTTAAATTATTATTGTAAATGAATCGTTCATTTCAAAAACCACATAAGTCACATTTTTTTGTAACATGCTTTTTTTGCTGTAAACGCTTCCTTAAAGGGAGATGCGTATTCTGGGTATAAATCACGTCAGTCAATACATACCTTCCTCTTCAAGTAACACTATACTGAGCTCAAAAAAGTCATTTAAAACTCGTTTATCTGTAAATAATTCAGTTTTTTTTTTTTTAATTTTGTTGTGTGACTTATGCGGTTTTTGAAATGACCGATTCAAATATATTTTCTCCTATCACAAAATGTGAGTGATAAATTTATTCTTAACCCTTATCACCCACATTACCATTACTCTTTTTTCAGATAAAATGCCACCTAATAGAAAAAAAAAGTAAAATATGGAATTATTTAAAAAAAAGTGATAATGACAGAGAAGCAATTTGCAAATTTTGCAATAAATGCCTAAAAACATCAGGAAATACCACTAATCTTCGGAGTCATCTGGAGAAATTACACGTAGATGTTGTTCAAGAGTTAATAGCAGAGGAGCCAGTAAAAAAAAAACAAATTACAGTGACGAGACAAACAAGGAGGTTCAAAATCATCAACCTGTTATTGTTGGAATGGATGTTGATTATTCTAAGGATATTTCTAAGAAACAAGCTAGCTCATCTGGTTGCAGTTCCAAAGTTAAGATCAAGGATACTCTACTGAACTCAACTGATACTCAACAAAACGCTCAACAAAATATCAAGGAATTGTCCAGTAATATTAAAAGTATAAAAAATGTTGAAAGTAACAAATATAAAAAAATAACTGAAGCAATAGTGAATTTGCATATCTGCAATCAGCAGCAAAAATGCTTTCAGAAACGTTTTTAAATTTTGCTGTGACTAAAAAAATAACGATTTTGAAAAAATCGATTTTCTCGCATTTCGTCGTTTCCGGTGTCTAGACTTCCCGAGTCGATGGTATTTCTTAACTGAAAGCTTCTCATTGAATATTATACACGTTTTCAGACTAATTTTGGGACGCTGAATCGATTGGTGAAGACTAGAAGTCTCTGTGGTGAGCTGTTAAAAAGTTATGACAGCGTCAAATCAGTAGGAAATGTGTGATTGTGTACAAACCGAACCTTGAACATTCCGTTTAAAAAGCCCTTCCTGTTTTTCTTTGATAATTCGTGTAATTTCGACCGATTGCCTATAAAAACCTCAAAATAAACAAATCAAACCTTCCTAAAGGTAGTGGCACCAGTTGCAACTTGATGAACCCTATAGTTTCTGAGCTTTTGAACCTCAAAACACGAACTTAGTTTTCTCAAATATCTCTGAAATTTAACGGAAGATAGCCTTATGCGACAATATTATACCCTTGTACAAAATTCCTTCTAGAGAGACGTTAAAAAAACGTATAGATGAAAAATATGAGGCTATGGCAGAAATTTTTAAAAAATACTTAAAAGTAGGAGAACATTACTGTATTACATATGACATATGGACAGAGACGATGCAGACCAAGTCCTTTGTTGCAGTCACCATCCATTTGTTAGAAAAATCCAAACTTATGAGTGGAACTTTGGGAGTCTTTGAGTTGTTCGAAAGACATACAGCAGAGTATATACAAACCAGACTTTGACGAATGGAATATAACTACCGATGCAGTTACTGCTGTAGTTACTGACAATGACAGCACAGTTATGAAGGTAAATAGAGACATGTTTGGGAAAAAAAAATACCGTGCTTCGCCCACACATTGAATTTAGTTGTCACAAACTCATTGGATAAAGCTAAAACTGCATCAATGATCGTCAGCAAAGTGCGCGAGATTGTAAAATTCATAAAACGTAGTGTCAATGCCAGTGACGAATTGCGGAAAAAGCAAAGAGAGGCCGGCAAGATGGAAGGCCAGACAAAAAAGCTGATACTTGACCTTCGCACTCGGTGGAATTCAACGTATTATTTGTTGGAACGTTTTATGGAACTAATTTCAACGATCGGTGCAATATTGTTGTGCCGTTTTGATGCTCCAACAATGATAACTTCTAATGAAGTGGGCTGTCTGCGCGAAATGGTACAACTTTTACTGCCCTTTGAAAGATTAACTAAAGAAATTTCTGCCGAAAATTATGTTACAGTAAGTAAGGTTATTCCACTTGTTAGCTGTCTGCGGGGCATGTTAGAAAAATTGTCACCAACATTTGAAAGCACGGTTTCATTAAAAGCAGAAATTGAAAAAGAGGTATCAAAACGCTTTGATAAACTAGAACATTGCTCTTCTCTGGCTATCGCAACCGCTCTAGATCCACGCTTCAAACTCATTCATTTCAAAGATGAGACTGCTAAGAAAAAAGTCATCAGTTATATAAATAATTACTTAACTAATATGCAAGCAGCAGTTTTACTAGCTGATTTTTCTGACCTATCTGTAAGGGATGAAAATAGTGAATCCGAACGTGACATATGGAGTTACCACAAACAATTAACACAAAACAACATAAAAAATAAAACAAAAGCAGAATCAGAATTTCACATGTTTATGTCGTCTCCTGTAACTCCTATAAAAGCAGATGATTTAGAAATGTGAGATGACATCAAAGGTTTATTTCCTGGGTTGTATAAACTGGCGATGATACATTTACCTATAGTAGCAACGTCGGTGCCCAGTGAGCGGCTGTTTTCAGAAGCTGGGGCTACGATTACTCAAGAAAGAAACCGCTTACTAGGCACAAGGTTGTCAAAATTATTATTTTTAAACTCTATTTTGCGAAATAATTAACTAATAAACATTTTGAACATTCCTATGTGCTTTTTTTTCAAAACATCGAAATAATATAGATATATCGTTCATAAACATCGATGTTTTCGACATCGATATTTTACTTTTGAAAACATCGATGTTTTAACATCGACGTTTTTTTTGAACGATTTTGCATCGCTAATTCCCATACGCTGTGTTGTACAACAAAAATCTTTTCAGGAATTCAGCTAGTATAGTAATTCAGTAGTACAGCTTGTCGCTTTTCTTAGATCATTATTTTAACTTTTTAACTCTAATTTTTTTTTAATTTTTGCACGGCTACTTAATCGACGATTTAGAATTATTGAATACCATACCTAGGTTTGGTTCCATTCTACAAGAAAATAAATTATCTAAAATTTGGGCTACAAGCCACAAGGGGTAGATTAAAAAAATCATTTAAAAAACCGAATTTATTTTTATTATCCAAAAACATATATTACTTAAGTAGTTAATTAACAAATAAGTTTGTTATTATGTTTTCAACTTAATTATTAAGATTCTTGCTATTAACTTTAATAATACAATTTTTATTACTCATGCGCGAAAAGTATTTCTTGACGCACGTTTTTTAATATGAGAAAGTCACTTTTCGATGTATTTCCACATAATGTGGGCAACGAACGCGCACGCAAATATTCAATATCGGTAGGTTACGTTAAAAAACAATAGATATATGAAATAAAAACAACCAAGACCTCGATATTATAAAAGTGAAGTGAAAGTGTCGGAAATGCTTTTCGTTACAAAATAATAATAGAAATTAAAGAAAACGTTTTAAAATGAGTGTAAATTATATGGTGATACCGGAGACTGAGGAGAGTTCTTATGACGAATCCACACCACCGGGGATAATTGAAACAGCAAATACATTTTTGTTTCCATTTTTTTGGATGGCCCCCGGATCCCAAACTTATAAGATACATACCCTCGCATGACTAATAAAAAATATTGTTTGTAACACGGGCGGTATTGTCAATTGCCCTCTCGAGCGAATGTGCGTACTTCGTCCGTGCGCCCAATTTCGCTCTCGCGTCAAATTGACCACTAGTTGCAAAATATACTAATTTGATGCATCTGTCTCACGATTCAATCCATTGATAATTTTCATTTATCATTTAGAAGACGATGCCACACGAGATATATTAGTATTGCTAACCTCATGTTTATGAAGCTTTGAAAGAATCCTGAAATCAAAATATGGAGCTTTGGCTGCAGAATGCTGGCTGCAGAAAGGGTATATAATACAACGCTTCCACGTACATACTGACATAAAAAATGAAAATATCAATTGGTGATAATTACGGCCAAAAATTTATCATTTGTTAGCACTTAATTGGTTTCGGTATAGACCTTCTATGAGGGATCGGATCATAGAAAGATATTCCAGATGGTGCTGCTTCTCCAAGAAAAACAGCAGTTAGTTCAAAAAATTTTCTATATTCCTCTATGAACTCATGATCTCTCAAAGTATCTCCAACAAAATCAGGGATTGAAACTTGAACCTGATCCAAGTACCTTATGAACTTATGTTTAACACCGTTTGAAATTTATTAACATCGACCCCAGACCAAGCACAAAAACAACTATTCGAGATTGGTATATTTGGACCTGTAGGTTGATGTTTTTAACATACCTTTTTACTTTTCCTCTAAAAAAAACTAAGAGTAATTTTGTGGATGTAATATACTTATGCCTACAAGCTAAATACAAGAGGTCTTTTTCAAAAACATTTTAATCAAAACATACGCACCTTTACAGGTATTTAATACCGTTGTCGAAAATAAAATAGAAAAAATTATTATTTTTTTTGTAATAGAACGGTGGGAAGTTATATTTTTGAATTGAATGGAACCAAATTAGAGGATGGCCTTAGCACAAATATTAAAACTAAAGAAAGTGCTTCCTATTCGTTGGTTTGGTACAAAGCATAATATATTATTTGAAGTTGTATGATAACTCCTTGAACCCGCGAAAGATTTCTTGATTCCTTGTGCAAAAATGTAGGGAAAACAAGTTTTTACGTGACTTACTTTGTATATTTGAACGATTAAGAATGTGGTATCATCTAGAATAGGCTGCTTGTATTCTGGGTGGCACCACATTCTTAATAGTTCAAATATACAAAGTAAGTCACGTAAGAAGTGAGTGAAATACGAAAACAAAAACGAATTAAAATAGTGATTGCAAGAGCACTTTTAAATATTTTAATTGCTAATTATTTTATTAAAATGTTGTGAGCGTATATCGCGAACGGAACGAGCGGCGTCTGTATATATATATATTTTCAGAATACATTGTAAAATTGTGCGCGCATCGAAACTGAAACATTTCCCTAATTAATCTCGCAGAATTCGCGGGACGCAAAACAAAGATTCAATTAACGGCGAAAATAGTTTTTGCGCGGGTGCGGATTTTAATTGGCAACGATGGCGTGCGCGTTTCGACCGTCGTCTGTCTGTGTCTATATAGTCTGGGAGAGCGCACTAATGCCTTAAATGGGGACACTAAACGATCTCCTTATTTTTATTCGACCCGGCGACAAAAAAACGAACAACCACCGAACAACTATTAAATGCCACCATCGAAATCCCATCTAATATGTTATCTTATAATGATATGATATTCTACTTTTTCGATCGCATTTTTAGTCCACTCTCATCTTTAATGTTCCATTATTATTTCTTTGCATTGCTAATGTGTTTTTGTGTTATATTTAAATACATTAATATTGTTAACTTACAAAATACAATAAAAGCTAAATCACAATTTGATTTCACTTTTTACTATATATAAGTGAATAAAGTTTATTAGCTAAGCCTATTACATAAGTCTATTTTATATTTGTAATGTATTTTTAATGAATATAAGTCAAAGTCAAATTTGATTATTCAGGTATTTACAGTTAATTTACGTGTATAATGTATAATACATTGAATACATAACCTGTATTCACACTTGTACATAAATTTCAATAAAAATAAATTTTCAAACGTCATTAAAAAATGTCTTTTATTAAAAAGTCACTTTCAAGCCGGAGAAAAATAGTGAAATTTATTTTGGCAACCAAGTCAATATTTTTACAATTGAAAATGATGAAATGATTGAAATTTCTCCACTTTTTCATCAGTCTAGCTTTGCCCATTGCTGGACGTAGACCAATACTTACGGTTCTTAACCGTGTGAATCTAGTTTATCCGGATGGAACCATTCTATTATTTTCTTGCCCCTTTTTGACCTGTCGTTCTTGCGACATGAAAAACTCTGTTTTTCTTCCTACTACGACTTCGGCCTGCTGGTTTTCTTATTTTGACATTCTAGATTCCGATCGAGTTATACACAACATTTCCCGTTCCATCTGTCTATGTAGCATATATAATTTTCTTTCCTAATGACAATCAGTCCCATGGGTGCAAGATGTTAAACTTAAAATCTTTCATTTTAGGCATATATTAATGTTTGACCTGACCTATTCTTCTTGTGAAAATGATGGTTGCGGCCGATACTACGTGTTAATCTATAGTTTGAAAAATGCATTATGCTATAACCATTAATTGTTGTGAAAATGTTATATACGTTTGAAATGTTAGTTATATTATGTACTGTTATTATTAACATTAGTTATATTCTGTCAGTTGTATGGGATATTATTTAGATATTTCGACTGTTGAAGGTCATTTTCAAGTGGATTAAAAGTTCAAACGATAGAAGTTATACTAAGAGTTATGGTAGGGAGGGGAGGTGTCTGTCTGCAGTTGAGGACTTATTTGGAAATGATAGCATCAGATTAAAAGTTGAGAAGAGTTGAGAAGACATCGGTCGAATTGGATTCTTCTCATCGCGTTTATATTTCTGTATCCTAGCCCAAAACATTTTTTTTCTGCTGTTGTAAACAGATAATTATAATGAAAATATAAATCCTTTAGAAATTTGTTTAACTGAAACCCATGTAAAAAGTGAAATTAGTAGGGTAGAGTTACATCTCGAGGGGTACAAGTTTTAGCAGTAGGCAGTAGTACGACCAACTGTAGAACAAGAGGAGTAATGATCTTCATAAGAAAAGGGATAGGTCACTAACTGGTTAAGTCACAGAGCATTGATTTTGTATTGAGCATTGAGCAGATAGTGACTCAATAATGGAATGGAAATATCAATAAACGGTGTATCGCTCTCCGAGTAACAATGATCCGAATAACTGTATTAAACTTAACTGTAGAAAATATTTCAAACATTCCCTTTTAGTTTTTTACAAGTACTTTATGTAAATATCTTACAATATTAACAATCTCCGAATAACAATATTCATTGAATACTTTGGAAAATTCCTAAATGATACCTTCTATTCAAAAAAGTATAAAGACTTAATATACGGAAATGGATATATTCAAATTGTTGAAGAGCCGACACGCAAAAACCAAAAACAGCTCTACGTTAATTGATCATGTACTTACCAATAAATAATCAGCAAAATGTAATGTTCTACAAACACCGAAGATAGCACATCACTATATCATAAGTCTCGATATACTAAATAATGATACATTACATCAAAAATAGAATATAGCTATAAAAACACGGAATTACAAAAGCTACCTGACAGAGCTTTTCCAAAAATTGTTAATAAAAGACACCGCATGGAATAACAACGTTAATAACACATCGAATTTGCACAAAGGTCACTAACTCTTCTCTTAGAGTCACGACAGAAAGTGGTTCAATAATGACATTCTTGAACGTATAAAACTTAGGGATAAGAAATTCCAAGAAGCAAATAATAAAACGAATGGAAATTTATGTAAGGAGTACAAACGTTTAAGAAATGAAGTTGTTTTGATTAGGACTGCTAAAGATCAGTATCTTCGTGACGTAATTGACAACAAAAACAGACTTAGGGAAATGTGGAAAAACATAAAAGCCATTATATCAGAGAAGCAAAGATTAACGGAGAAATTTTTTTTTAATAACGAGCTTAGTTTAACATATATTTCGTGGAGAGTAATAATAACATTGTTTCTCATGCTACACAAAACCAACCAGCGAATAGTTACGAGTATTATATGAATAAAACAAGTAACGATGCCTTCGCTATCTTCAAGCTGGTAGACATGGTGAGCTTGAAGAAAGAAGTTAGACTGATAAAACATACAGGCATTGGTGATGATTCTGGAATAACATCAAAAACATTAGTAGATGCTTTTAAGGTAATTGGCAATAGGTTCCTAGACGTCATTAATAGCTCATGACACGAAGGACAATTCCCGGAGGATTGGAAAACTTCAACTGTGGTGCCAGTGCCTAAAGTACAAAATACGATAAAGTGCGAGGAATTTCGTCTTATAGATATAGTGCATGTGTGTGAAAAACTTCTTGAAAAGGCGGTAAAAAATCAGTTGGAGTACTGCAAGAACCATCACGTAATAACAAGCGTTCAATCGGGTTTTATTAAAAACCATTAATGTGAGTTGACGGTGTTAAATGTATGTGACCAGTGGATAAATGCAGGTGATAAAAAGCAAATTGCGATCGCCGTAAATTACGTCGATATGGATTCTCCGTGAAAGTTCCGAAGTGGTTCGAGTGTTACCTAGAAATCAGATGATAAAGGATTAAGTTTAAAAATATATTTTCTGATTATGTGCAAGTAAAATGTAAGGTCCCTCAGGGAACTCTACTGGGTCCGCTCCTTTTATTATATATATTAATGATATTTCAACTGTGTTCACTCTACTGGGTCCGCTCCCTTTTATTTTATATATTTATGGTATAGTCAATATAGTGACATTCATCTGTTTGTGGGCCACACAATGATATGCATATCAGACATCAATTACTGAAATGATAGATAAAATAAATTGTGACCTGGAGGCTATATGGGGCTATCATACTTCTGCCTCAATAATATTTGAATCAATGTAAACATATGTAAATATATGGTTTTAAGAAATAAGATTGGCTAAAATATTGGTAGTAAATACAAAGTCTGTGTACACCAGTGTTTCTTAACCTTTTAAGTAAGCCGCACCCTTTTGAATCTGAAAATAGGTCTCCGCACCCCATTGAAAAATGTGTTTCAATTTTTTTGTTTAGAATTTCATTTTTTGCAAAATTTATTGATTTTTATTTAAATAAAATTGTACATATAATATATCAAATACAAAACAATATTATTTTTATTAATGGCTAGGCGGTTATTGCGTGTTCATTATAATATTTGTGAAGCCTCTCTTTGAAAGAGACACGCGTAAATCTTCACCTGCAAATAAGCGATTTCTCCCTTTAGTTTTTATGTGTAAAAGGGATGAAAATCTCGTTTCACACAGGTAGTTGGTGGTAGAAGTAATTGCAATGCTTCTTTCGCCAAATGCGGATAACGTTCTGTGTACGCCAGAATTGTTGTAATTCTAATTGTTCGAATTCCATTTGAACATGTCCACTTTCTTGCATTTCAAAAAGACCGTATTTTTAAATCACTATCATCCATTATCACAATCATCCACAGAATTTAGATTATATAGAAATGAATTTAGTATCCATCTCCGAGTTTTGGTAATATTTCCAGTAGAAAAATATATATTGAATGATTCGCTCAATCGTCACAAATGTATTGCAATTTCTGGTATAATTGTTTTTTTTTTAATTTTCCACAACATTTGAATCAAGCAAGGGAAAGTTTGCAAAATTCCCATTTTCAATTCGACGTATCTAAATTTCTAGTTTTCCAATAAATAAAGATAATTTTTCACTAGCTGCTATTATATTTTTACCAAATCCTTGGATTGATGTGTTCAATTCATTCAATTGGATAAATATATCTGCAAAGTAGGGTGGCCTCAGAATTGAATTCTTACTTTCAAAATCTTTTACTAAATCACAGTTTGGACTAGTCAGTAACTGAATAATTTCTTTACGCAATTCAAAAACTCTGTTAAGCATGTGGCCCTTAGAGAGTGGCCCTTAGTATTTCGGTGTGATATAGAAGTACACCGATATGTTTTACTACATTTATTGCAGTAATTAGGTGTTGTTTTAAAGTTCATTTCTTTTTATTTTACATTTCGCGCAAATACCAAGAACTGGCTGCAATTACCAACATCAGTTGTCTCCTATAGTTGTATACTTACTTTTAATGGTCCGCCTTGTATGTCTACGATAATTTGCACTAAAATATCTTTACTGAGATCTTGAATTCGCGATCGAATTATATCGTTCGATAACGGAATCTGCTGGATGTTTTTATGTGCTTCAGAATATCACAAAGTTTTAGCTATTATTAATGTATAAGGTTTTATCAATTCCTCAGCGATCATGTGAGGTTTTTTTTTTGCACACAGATATGTCACTTGATAGGACGCTTCTAACAAGGGCTTTTGAATTGATGGCCCTCATAATTCTAGTATAGTACCAGAGGTATTAAATCGAGTCCTTTTTAACTTCCAGCTGTTCATGGTGTGCGCACCTTCACCACCATGCAGATTGTTGAAATGCTCTAATAACTTTGATGGTTTCCGATTGCATTTGCAAAAAGCAAAGAGTATGACGGGTACGTAGCTGGCTACTTTTTATTTACTTATATTTATATAAATATATAAATCTACAACATACATCTTTCAACATACATAAATATTTTGTTCATGTATTTTTTTACTTTCTTATTAGTTCTGGCATATTTGCATTTTTTGCGAAAAACCCATAACCCAATTTTTTGAATTGAGCTTCAATTTCCCAATAATGGACTTTCGCATTATTGGGGGAATTACTATAATTTTGAAATATTTTATTATCAAAAATTTGATAAATGATATTTAATAATTGATATTGGCTTCTCCCGCATCCCCAAAAATACCTTCCCGCACCCCTAGGGGTGCGGGCACCGCAGGTTAAGAACCACCGGTGTATACAATGTAATTTTAGAACAAGTACATCAAATCAAGTATCTGGGTGTTTTCCATAGGATGTCTAAGAAAATACACTTTTAAATAGAATAGGAAACAATTTGACCATGTATACAAAATTGTTGTTATATAAATCATTGATTCTTCCACAAGTTATGTTTTGCAATACTTTATTGTATAATTTACCTGCGCATAAAATGAAAGAATTCCGAGTAGTACAAAACAGATGTTTCCGAGCTATTCTTAAATGCAATATGTATACACCTATTAACTATATGTTACGCATACTAGAAATAATGTCTATTGGTCAGCTGATTTTTTCAACACCCTAGTTCTAATACACAAATCAAATGTAATTTGATGTCATACTATATTAATAAAAAGATTAACTATATATCTGAGAGACATGACTAACATTCACTAGGGAACACAACAGACTTTGGCATAGAATATTGTAGAACTAATAGAAAATTTTGAATTTTATTTTATGAGGGCTTGTCTGATTATAATAAATTACTACAATACACAAAACAATCTAATACTGTAAGTACTTTTAAGAGGTAAAACAAGAAATGTAATGTAACATTAAATTTTACTAGTAGTTTAGTTTTGTCCACTTCTTTATGTATTACTAATTTGAAATGTAATAGCAATTTGCTAATGAAGAGAGTATTATTATTGGTATTATTCTAATTAAAGCAGGCATTTATCAATATTATATAAATTGTAATATAAGACCACACGGATGTATTATTGACAATATCACAATGTTACTTAATTAAATGATAATTTTACTTGTGTTTCAAATAAAATAGCCATATAATAATTAAGGATGAATACTACTTCTTCCCCTTCTATAAGACTCAGATTCGAATGTGTATTCGATATCTAATAAAAGGCAATTTATCTAGTAAATTCTATTATCACACGATTGTATACTTAACAATTACTTGCAAAAGTCTTCATCCGATGCTATTTCTTCATTTGAGCTATTGTCTTTGAAACATGGCTTTCAGTGGATAAGCCGCAGACTTTACAACAACTAATAGATAATATTCAAGGCGAAATCGAAAATCTAATCTTGGCTATGTAAACTCCAATAAAAGACACAAAATTTGTACGTGTATCATTTTTTAATTTTAAAATCTTAAGATACTAAGCTCACTTTTTGTTTTTTAAAACTAAGTTAACAAGTTAAGAATTTGAAATAGTGACTTTGGGGCCACATAGTATACGGAGATGCACTATACTTAAAAGGTGAACAAGAAAATCATTTTTTTTCTACCGTTATGTTTATCAATGGTTTTTTGTACTCAACTGTTGATAGTCCTAAGTATATTACGAACTTAATAAAAAAAATATAAAATCTCGCAATAAACATTACATGGGAAGTAAATTAGATTACAATGAAATTTCTAGAGTAAAAATATTACTGCATAATAAAGTCTCTCACAATTTAATATTAGTGAGTCTCTAGTACAACCCGATATTCTATATTCTCGGCTTTAGGAAAATAGAAAATTCTAATTTCCACCTTTTAGAATCTATTAAATTACAGCTCAGGATTATTAAAGCAAACCTATTAAAACTCTCCAGAAACAATTTTAATGCTATTTTTCTGATATTCTGGTCATATAAATTTACTAACGGATAATGATGGATAGAATTGATTATCTGAGTATTGTTTTTTTTTCAGTAATTTGTTGAAAAATAAAATCATCTAAACTCTAAACAGAAATGAATGGGATATAATTGAAATATACGATACTACTTATGTTCAGATAACTTTCTAGCAAGAGTTTTAGTTTATATGAGAATCAACATCAACAATAAATCATATTTAAAAGTCAACATCGATATGGTTAGATAAACCATAATTTAGTTGATAGATAATAAATTTATGCTAATTAAGACTTTTGAAAGGATTGTTTTTTGTACTAGGGCTAGAACGTAAAATTTATAGGTAATAGTACAGGAGTAGCTTAAGCTAAGCTTAACTTGCGTTCAGGTGTAAAGAACAAACAGGATATAAATATACGTAGAATATAAAATTTACTTGCGATTATAGTCTAGAAAATAAAATGTACAAGTATTTAAATTTTTTAGGAAAATTATTTGTCTAAACGCAATGAGTTGATCGTGTTAAACTGACACTGTGCAAATCAGATAATGAGTAAATCTAGGGGGTGTGTATATTTATAGTCAAAAATATGAAAAGTTTAATTTTAAAACTATTTGGAAACTAAATTATAACCAAGTGAATTTTTTATCGCAAGAACTTACTTGATAATGTTAAAACTATTTAGTACCCTACTCTTTTGGAATATCACTTTCCATATTTTAATTTTTTTTTTAAAGATTTATATAAGTAGCAAACCTAATAAAAAAAACTTATTAGGTTTGCTACTTATATAAATCAGTGGTTACAGTCCTCTAATTTTACTTTACTTTATTATCCAGCTTATTAAATAATGTTATGCCTGTATGAAGCTCTTTTCATATAAAGCATTAATGCTTAGGATAGGATAGTAAAGTGCCTAATCTTGTGCAGTGATTGTCCGAATCCGTTAATGTATCGAAATTTTTAAATTAAATTTTATATAATACAGATCTTTTAGAATATAAATTGAGGGCAATATAAGTATATTGTTTTCTGTGAAACACTTTCGACAAATTTTCAAAGGATTTACGTCCATATAAGTCGAAAGACTCTTTTTGCATCACAAAACATCTGTTAATCGTAAAAGCTTGACCCCACACTAAGCCTTGAAGCGTTAGATGTAAGTGGGCCAACGCATAAAATACCCTTATTATTGATTCCTTGTCCAGATATGGATTAATTGAAAAATTCCAAATTATACACTATCCAGTTTTTTACTCACAATCAATATGGCATGACCAAGTAAGTGTTGAGTCTATCTGCAGCCCCAGAAAATTGGATGATGTTGAAAATTTAAGTTGTTTTTGGTTAACTGTAAGTCGGAAATATGTTGGAATTTTTCTCTGCTTTACAAAACATTGCCATATCGTCTTATGCGAATTATGGCTCAGACTATTAACTGTACACCAAGCACTTACTTGGCCAACTTTGGCTTCCAGCTCTTCTATATTGATTCCCGAGACTGACAAATTTATGTCGTTCGCGATTAGTATGGTTTCCGTACTTACATATTATGGTAAATCGTTACTTACATATTGTGGTGATATAACAATGGTGGTATAACAAACAGCAGAAACAGAAATCCCAAAACCCATCCTTGAGGCACAATTATATTTATGTCCCTGCAGCTAGACTTACTGTTATTGGCATGAACAAATACTTTTTTCCCATGAGAAACGATCCTATTAAATTTAATTTACGTACACAGGGTAAAGAAATCTAGCGTAAAAACTATAATTTCAATTTGTCCGGTCTATTTAGGCATCCAAGGTTACAAAAATTCACACTTTGCTGAAAATTGGTAGGATTGTTCAAAACACTAATAAAAATCAAATGTGAAAAGTCCTCATCGATCTGACAGCTGGAAAAAAAATTACTCGGGGTCAAAGGTCACAAAACGGTTTTTTTGCGATTTGCAGCAAAACGGTTAGTTTCATCATAAAATTAGTTTAGATAAAAATTGTAGATGAGATAATTATCTATAAAAAATGTCTTAATACTTTTTTTCCTAAGAGGCACCGGTTTTGAGATATAACGGTTCAAAGAGTTGAAAAAAGTTGATTAAAAGTGATTGTCATAAATTGCACACGTTTCCACGCCACCTTTGAGGTAGTGTACTTAGAGCGTTTTTTAATGTGGTATCCTTGGTAGGCCTATTTCACTGATCTGTTGTGATTCTGTTTAATTTGAAACTATTAAATAATTAAAGATGTTGGCAGGCCTGAAATTTGAAAAGGGGGGCGTTAAAAAGGGGGGAAATTAAAAAAAAATAGTGAAATTTATCCATCGGAAGCATCATTATCTGAAACTTCTGCTTCCTCTTCTCCTTGTTTTTTTCTAAAAAAATATTTAAACATTTTTTTATAGATAATTTTCTGATCTACAATCTTTATCTGAACTAATTTTATGATAAATCTTACCGTTTTGCTGAAAATCGCGAAAAACAGTTTTTGGGAACCTTTGACCCCGAGTAATTTTTTTTCCTGGCGTCGAATTGATGAGCACTTTTCACATTTCATTTATAATAGTGTTTTGAATAAGCCAACCAATTTTCAGTCAATTGTGAATTATTGTAACCTCACCCCTATTTTTTGGTTTTTATTTTAACCCCTATTTTTTGCGTTGTGACCGCTTTGTACAGTTCAATTATACGAATAGTTTTGGATAATCGGAAGCGGTTACACAGCTATAGTCAAACAAGAGTGTAGGTACCTAGCTTTAAAAAGGTACCTCAGAAACTATAACATTCAAGTTTTGCTAACGTAAAATCAATATTGACAGTGTCAAATGCATTGGAAAGATCGAAAAATAATCCTAGTACATGTTTTTCAGTATCCAGCTCATGCATGATAAATTTCGTTTAGCTCATTGTGGCTGTCTATACTAGGGTTTTCGCATACCCGACTTTTTTTAATACCCGGGTGTCGGGTATTAATTTTTCATATACCCGGGTATACCCGGGTACCCGGGTATTTGCAATTTTTGCAGAAAAAGAGACAATTTCTTATAAGATTGTTTTATTTTATTACGGAAGAGTGAAGTATGTCAATAAGTCCCCTTAGCTTATAGTACAATCAGTCACACAGATACAGTCTAGTTCTCATAAACTAATTAGGAACTAGTTCCATTGTCCTGCCTTCGCTTTTCGGTAGAGTAAGCTGTTTATGATGAAAAACTTCTGGGATGAATTTACTACGAGTGACGGCCCGAATGGAAATACTGTCTCAAGCATGCAACAATTTCGAAAATTTTAGTACAAAGTCGAAGAAAATTGTTATTCGCGGTCTTTTTGGAAGTAAGCTTGAACTTTGTTCAGATTCAGTTTGAGAAGACGATGTCGATAGCACTTCTTTTTCGCACGTAAAGTTCTGTTTTTCGATCTTTATTTTATTTACTTTATCCAAATATTGTAATGAAACACTTGTTGAAGAGCCTTTATAGGATAATATTTTTGGGCATATTCAACATTGTACTGATTCCTCATTCTGTATTTTTTTTTAATATTTCCGTACTCCAGAAACAGTTCTATCTATCTTTCCTACGAAAACTCAATCATCGTTTACTAAATTTTGATAGGTTATTCACTAGATCCAATTTTTTATTTTTTATTAATAATATTTAATTCAATTACCCACCGTTCACCGATCAATATTTTAATCAAACTCCAACGAAATTAAAACAAAATATGGCGACATAACCAAACCTAACCTCTAGTTTACAGTTTCAAGTTTGCGTTTTTGTAAAAAACTCAACGTCTTCTTTTATAGTTATTTTAATTGTTTGTAGTGCAAATTTGCTAATATTATTTTTATATTTTAGTAATAATTTTCCGAGAATTTTGATGGATATTTTGATCAAAGTAGGTACCCGGGTACCCGGGTCTGACAATGAAATACTACCTGGGTAGTAAAAATTTCATATACCCGGGTATACCCGGATCTGGGTACCCGGGTAGAAAACCCTAGTCTATACTGATCTATGTGATGTAAACCCATGCTGATAGTTACTGAATAAGTAATTACTAAATAGTCAGTCATTCTATTATAGATCAGACTTTCATAGGTTTTTGGTAATGCATATACTATCGAAATTGGTCGATAGTTAGCATTGTCATGCACGTCGTATTTTTTATACAAGGAAATTACTAGAGCTACCTTCAGAGACAATGGATATACACCATCTTCTATAGATTCCTTGTATATAATCTTTTTATTATAGGAAAAAAGCATTATACATTTTTCTGAGTAACTTAGCGTTAAATACAACGTGAAACCGTGAAATTACAACCCAAAATATAATTGTGGAAAAGTAGTAATTATACTAAAATTAAGTTTTTTTTATTTATCAGCAATCATTATTAAAAACTTGCTTGTTAGTGAAGACTATCAAAGTTATAGTCAACTTTATCTGTAGTGCTTATTTTTTGTAGTAATCCTTTCTTTAGGGAAAAAAATAATTTTGCAGGCATAAAAACAATCTATTTCATTGAAGTTTCCAAAAACCTGGCCAAAGAAAGATCCCTAAAACATGGCAGAATGCAGAAGTTATGCTGCTATTTAAAAAGGCGATACCATCAATATGGAAAACTATCGACTAATTAGTAACCTAATGAAGATGATAAAGTGATGCATACAAAATAAAATTAGATTCGATAGAAAAATGGGCGTTCTTAACAGCAATGGATACAGTTAGAATAGATACAAGATACTCTAACCTCATAAAATACGTCTACGAAAATGCAACATAAGAGGTTTCAATTGACGAGGACTTAATACATCGAATACCAATCGACAAACACGTTTGTCAAGGGAATACAGTCTCACCCAAATTATTTACATTGGCTCGGAAAGATGTATTTCATAGGTTGCATTGTGAGGAAGAGGTATAAATTTAGACGGAGTTACGCTTAACCGATGATATTATGTTAATAAGTAGCGACCACAATAAACTAGAACGTATGATGACAAAACTCCATGAGGCATTCCTGCAGGTAACAATAAGATGAATCTGAACCAAACCAAGATTTTTAGTTTGGACGACTTACATATAACAATAAACAACCAAGTGTTTGACTATGTTACTTAATTACATTGGGTATGGAAAATCGAACATCTAAGATAACTAGAAGAGTACGATTTAGGTGGGCGTCGTATGAGAAATGAGGACATATTCTTTAAGATCTAAACTTCCCTATAAGTCTAGAAAGAAAAGTCTATGATGCGTGGAAACTAAAAGAAAAGCAAATAAATTTCCAGAACGCCTAAGAACATTACAAGGAGCAATGGAAAGATCCATGCTTTGAATCACCCTACGAGGCAAAATACGCAATACTGAAATTAGGCGTAGAACGATGGTAAAGGACATCATTGAGCGTGTAACTGAACTTAAGTGGCGTTGGGTTGGACATGTGACACGGCAAGATACCAACAAGAGAACAATATAATAATAAAGGACGGCCACGATTTACAAAAAGGAATAGATATTAGAAGACCCCAAAAGAGATGGTTTGCCAACGTCAAGCAGTCTGTGGGTCGGCATTTAAATAAATTTAGAAGAGGTTAATATTCAGCATTGGATGAACAAAGGCCGACGAAGATGAAGAAGAAGAGAATTTTTTTTCGCCAGATTTCTGTTTTCTTGAGAATTATTGTTTTGTTTAGAACCAGAAAATTTCAAAAAATTCTGTAATGTAGTCTGAATCCAGGACTACAGAAGCTTTTCATTGTGTGAACAACACGAAAATAAATAGACTAAATAAAAAGAAAAATTATTTTACTATATAACTCGTTTATTAACTTAATTACTAGAGTTTTCAATTTTATATTCCTTTCCAAAGTAAAATAAAAATCAAATCTTACCCGCTAAATATTTCCCCTCCAAATAAAAAATATATGCTAATTTTAAAGCAATTTTTTGTCAACATTTATTCAACTATCAGTGAATAGTATTCCATAAAGTAGAAATATTGTACAGAATGATCTTTGAAACAAGAATGGCCGTGTGTAGGGATAAATATGTATTTGTACTGGTTGTAGGTGTATAGATTGTAGATTTCAGCGGTGACTTGTACTACAACCTTCATTGATCTATTCTACCACACCCTCGTCATTTAATCGTGGGTACACTTACCCATTTAGAGCGCGTCCTCTACTTCTAATCTCTTTAGAAATTTCAGGATCTGGGTGGGATTTAAGGATTGCAACTCCTCTGCGTTCAAGCATTGGACCCCAAGGTACATCAGTCTCTTCCGGAGCAGTGCTCCGTAGTCTTTGAGCAGAGCATAGGAGCATAGGGGTTTCCTCTGCTGAGCCGCAGAATCTGCATATGTCATCCTCCTCTAGGCCTCGGGCCCTTAGGTGTTTTCTAAGTCTGCAGTGTACGGTCAGGACTCATGTCAGAATTCTAAGCTTGTTTATTTTTAGTTTCAGTCAAGCTTTTCTGCTTAAAATATTCCGGCATTACTTTGGATTGTCTTAGCCGTGGAAGTTATTTCCAGCTTTTAATCCATTGTTCTCTTATTTCGATATCTAAACTTTGGTGGATGGTGTTCATACTCAAACCGGAAAAGGGTTCCGGACCTATAAAGAGATTACGGGATCCCTTGTTTTCTAGGTAATCGGCTTCTTTGTTTCCATCTTTGTCAGTCTATCCTGGTACCCAGTATAGCGTTACTTTGTTTTCTCTGCCGAGCTTGTTTAGCTTTTCCACACAGTCCCATACCAGTTTGGATCTGATGCTGTATAGGCAAATGGCCTTGATGGCTTCTTGGTTATCTGATAGCAATACGTCTTTTGTGATAGTTCCTGTCGAGGTTGGAAGATACTTGGTTAGATGGATTCAAAGTATTTGGTACGAGGTCAAGATAATCTTTCACCAGTACCTTCCTTCGACTTTGAACTACTTGTATATCACTTGATAGCCCTTTTCTCTATGTGGTATGCTAAGGATTCGTCGCTCCAATCGGCTTTACTACTACAGATAGGGTAGTGTAATTTTTCTCGAAATGATATTTGCATACCATTTCGTCTGTATACTTCCAACCAGGGGATATTGGCAGCCAGTCCTTTTCGGTCTCTTCTCCTGATTATTTTATGTCTGCCTGTTCCTTCCTTGCTAAACCTTTTCGTTTGTCGATTTGGCGGCCTCCTTTACGACAATGTGCAACTGGTTCAGATCCAACAGCAGTTCTATTGCTGCTGTCGGGCATGACCGTGTCGACGTGATGCAGACTCCATTCTTTGAATCTTCTCAAGCTGCTTCTTAGTAGAGACCAGCTTGGTTCTACTTCCTCACGCAACTGTCCTGTAAGTGATAGCAGGTATCACTATCGTGGTGCAAATTCATCGCAGGATTGTTAGGTTACAACCCCACGTTTTCTGCACACAACTAGAGGACGTTTGGCTGTTCCTACCACTTCTTCAGCGTGCTTGTTCCATAGTGGTTTGCTATATAGTGTTATACCCAAATACTTTATCTACTCTCTGTATTCTACTGCCCTGAAATCTTACAGTATGGGTTGTTGGCAGTATAGTCTTTTCCTAGTAAATGGTATCACCGTGGTTTTGCTCGCGTTGAGATTCAGTCCCACATTTGGACTGTTTAAATACATATTAAATATTCATTTTTACTAGAATGCTGAATTAAGATCAGTTGGCTTTACTCAAGTTTGAGTGACTAATAACTTATTTAAATCTTTTTAGACTAAAGATAATTAAGACCACACAAAAAGTATTTTGGGTCTTAACAGGTAATCTGGATGATGTTTTCTGTCTTTTCACTTTTATTTAATATTGAAAAAAAATAATATTTATAAAGTTGATTATACTTTTTTTTTAAAATCATTATTAAAATAAAATAGTAGCTTCATATTTTCGTTTCAATGCAAGTATTTACTATGTTATTTTAATAATTACCAAATAATAAATTCATTTGGCGATAGAAGATATGGGAATATGTGCTGCTCAACAGAAAAATAAAGCGTTGGTGACCCAATGATAAAGTAAATATTCCTACAGAATTTTCATTTCTCATTAAAAATACGAATATGTCGTGTATTTATGACGTGTGATTTCTAAATTTGCTGACCTGAACCCACAAATATAAAATTCGGCGACGATCGCACAAAATTTGAGTACAAAAAAAATATATGCGCAAAGATAGGAAACATTAGAATATGCCGTTTATAGTGTGCAATAAAAATGAATTTTCATTTGAATGAAAATTTTGAATATAAAAATTAGATGAAATAGATTATTTTTAGTGTATTTTTACATTTTTTAATTTTTTATTTTTACAGAATATTAACCTATATAATATAACCAATATACTTTCGAAAGTTTATATCTTGAGACAGTTTTGTATGCACACTTTTATGTTTAATAACCTATATAAACATATGTATAGTAGTAAGTAATAACATATACAACAATTAGTATTTTAGAATCTATTTTTTTTAGTATAAAGAGTTATTAAACGTTATTAAAGAGTTATTAAAAAAGTAACAATTTAATGAGTCTTTCTGATTAATTTAAAATTGAACATAAATAATAAATTAAGTTATATAATGTTACCCATTATTTAGATCGCTTTTAAATAAGATATATTAAAAAACTTGCAAATAAAACATAGTTTAGCGCTCCACGCTTTTATTTATTGTCAACACGGAAAAAAAATCACATTGGGTGTGCCTTTTAATTAAAATGACATTTTTTAACTATTTGAGGCACGAAATTTTAGATAATTTTTATTATCCCACCATGCATATTTACCGATCAATGGTGGGCACTTATTCTTATTATATTTTTTATTTTCTGCAGTTTAATTTTGTGTGTGTATGTGAGAAATTTTGCAGTCGATTTAAAATTGTGTTTCTGGAAATGTGTAAATGAGAGAGATAATAAAAATAGGGTAAAATGAAATTTTTCTATAAAAAAATTTACAAATTTGTATAACTTTTGTACAGAATATACTTACTTGTACTAACAAGAGATATCGACCTCTAAATGACAAAATTTCTGTAAACTCACTTCTATATCTAAAAACATAACTAACTATTTGCCAAACATTTTTTTACGAAAAATGTCACCTACAGTCGTAATGTAAGGTATTTTGTATTCGTGGTTATTGTCCTAAAATTAAATTTAGAACAGTAATAATAAATTATGTTATACAATTAATTTTTCTTTAATTTAATATTTGTATTGCTTTTGAAAATCCTTTAAATTATAGCTAATAGTGTTTTTAAGTATGACTTAAAGTGAAAGCCAATTATCTATTAAAGTTAGAACGAAAACTGGGTATGTCTCATTATAGCAACAATTTAAAAGTTCCTCAACAAAAGGAGTTCCGTTCGAAAGCGAGCAAAGCCGTTCTCTTTAATTAAACATAAATGTTGTACCAGCAGGGGAGATTTAAACGCAATAAAACCATTTTACTACCAATTTAAAGATTTATGAAATTTATGCAAATTAATCATTTTATTGTTGAGAATAAAAGAAAAACAGAAGGATAATAACTGGGAAACCGAATCCACGTTTTAATGTCCGATTGCGTTTCTGCTAAATGGCTCATTGTTGTCGCAATTTCTGCAATTATCCGGACTATTACGGCTTACCCTCTAAACACATTTGAAGACGTATCTAATGGGAATAGTTTCTCGCAAAATAATTCTGGATTTAGAAACGTGATGGATTTAATACATAAATAAAGAGAGAGGGAAGACAGGGGTTTCGCAGAGGGTGAGAGAAACGAGGAGGTCCTGTCTTTTAAACGGCAAGTTCATTAGGACCGACTGTGATTTAACACTACCACTGTCGCACCAGAGTCCTCATAATGCTGTTGCTGCGTCGCGCTCTCCGAGACTCAAATTCCACAACCACGCCATTAATACTAACAAGCCTCGTTATTTTAAAACGAAACCACAAAGCGGCCACCTTCCTCTCTTCGATATCAAACCGACACAAGAAAAAATTATAATAAACAGATACTAACGCGCGCCAGCAAAAAAATTCCGAGCTTTTAGCTATCCATTGATTATTATACTCGTATATAACGTATAATTGTGTATAAAAACTCTCTTATAGCTACTACGAATATAAAGTATGCCAAAACATACACTATCTCATCTTTTTTATACTTATCTTCATTAAAAATTAATTAGACATGGCTAACACAAAATATATGCGTGAATTTTAAATTTATTCTTGATATATACCAGTTTCTGGTAACATTATATATTTTTGACAAGTCTACAATTAATGCAAGTAATCTTACAGTTTCAGTCTTGTATTATACTGGAGTCCAGAAAAAATGCTAAAATATAATACTGATTTATTTTATTGCGCCGTTTTATTTTCGCAATTGAAGGACTTTTTGTGAGCTTCAGCAAAATATGGCTAGGTTGTATAAGATATATAATGTTAAGATATTATTGTTACTTAAGGTATACTAATTAGGTTAGTGCTTCTTTTTTAACATTACTTGAAGTGTAAATGTTTTGTCTTTAAATTAATGTTTAAACCATTTCTTTTCCTTTTGAAATGAGAAGATTTTGCAAATTTTTTTTTATTATTGGTCTTGCAACAACCTCTAATTAAATTTCTAAATGACAGGGAAATAAAATTAGTCTTGTACATATTAATTTGTGAATTTAAACATACATGTCTATTCAATTTGCAAACAATCCAGCCTTTCGTAATAAATAACATTTGTTCAGTGTATGGTGAAGTTGAACTCGATCGAGTCGTATTTGATTTAAAAGTGTGTTTTGGGAATTTATCCCTTGACGGACAACATCGGGCCATGGTACATGATACAACGGTACATTGTACAACATCTACTTTACTCACCTTACTTACTTAACGGTTAACAACAGTCCCCTCTAAGCCCTAAGCTGCGCGGGTGCGCGGCCGCGCACTAATTTTTCGAAAGTTGCGCAGCGGTTTTTAAAATTAATTAATTTTTAAATTTGGCACAACTGGCAAATATTTCTCGCCATCTTACTCAGCTCCGGATATTTAATGCCCCAGCTTTGTTAATATATGCTATTGCTGTCGAATTATCAATACTGGGAAATATTTCGCAGTCCTGAGCCCCCGAGGCAAAACATCTAAGTACAAAATAGGCTGCGAGGAGCTAAAATGACTAATATGTATTTTTTGGTCTTCATTACTCTAGAACCCGTGTGCCACCTTTACATCTAACTCGGCATCCCTGCTGCTAGAATAATCAGAACTTCTAACTAAACTATAACTTTGAGTTCTTATTCTATTCGTTGCTGTCGAAATATACGTTTTCGAGACCATATTTATTTTTTATACGTTGCGAGCCCCCGGGGGCTCGCAACAGGAACATTCTCAAACGAAATATTACAACCTTCGATGCATTGCAGAATAAATATTTCTCGTCGTCTGGTTCCTGTAACGTTGGCTGAGCTCTTTGCCGGTAATTCACATTCGCGAATTTTCTCGAGAAGTATGAGCCCACATTGGCCTCTCCCGTTTCCTCGGTTAAAACCTGATCTTGGTTTTTTATCAAAACTGGTTTGTTGGTCGTTTTTACTGAAGAAGCGGCTTTACCTATGGTTTTTGCTTCTTTGGCATGTTCAATCAACTTTTGGCTTTAGATCTTTGTCTAACGCGGGTGTGATAAATGATTTTCTACCATCCGATTGCTGGTGAAAAATATCTGCTAAAATTTTTCCCGTATCCCAGAGGTATTTCAACAGAAGAGTCTGATTGACTGGTTGTGTTGAAACCTCCGTCATCATAAAAATTGCCGCACTTGGAGATGAAAGAGCTGTTACCAGGCAGCCCCGTATTTACACGAAGTGATGATCTCGATTTTTAGCAATCTCAATCTCAATGTGACGTTGAACCTCGAGGTTGACTTTTAGCGCCTCAGTGGAAAACTCACCGTTTCTATGATATTTTTTAAGGAGCTACTTCCAAACCTCTTCCGAAAATCCGTTTCCTCTTTCCTTTTGTCATAATCATCTGCTAGCTCGATTGTAATTGAATTTTCAAGAACAACTTTATTGGATCTATCGATCGGATCTAAGGATTGCATTCAGAATTATTTTCAATATCATAATGGGTATATTTTAAAAACTGAATAGGTATTTTTGGTGTGCAATAATCCTATCATAATTTCCATTATTATTAAAAACAGAGATATTTATTACATTAAGTAAGCTCCTCAGTTGCCAAAATAATGTGTTTAACATATTATTGTTCGTATGGAACTAGGTTAGGTTCGTGTGGAAGCAGGGGGTTCCTTACCCCTTACGAGCTTCGTGTGGAAGACTAAGAATTTAATTTCCCTATTAAATCTGCATAGATATTATTTATGTGGAATAATTCTATTCCACATTAAACTATATATATTCTCTCTGTTTTTTATAATTTACATTATTATTAACAACAGAGATATTTATTACATTAAGTATGTTCTACAGTTGCCAACATAATGTGTTATCATATTATTGTCCGTACGAAATTAGGTTAGATCCATGTGGAACCCCCTGTAAGAGCTTCGTGTGGAATGTAGCTACATCTGTTAAGTTAAGTAAGTCTGCATAGATATTATTCATGTGGAATAATCCTATTGTAATTTGCGTTATTGTTCTTGGTATGGAGCTAGGTTATGTTCGTATGGAACTATGTTAGAGTACTACGTGTGGAGTACCCTCTTTAGATCTTCGTGTGGAAGGTTCGTAGAATTTATTTATAATTTAATTATTCTTACTTTTTTCCCACTGAATTTCGGTGATAGATGCCTTGTTGGCGGCCTTTTGTGCCTCGATCAGTTGACTAATGGATTTTCACATTGCACTTATTTGTTGCTGAAATTTCGCTTTGAGATTCTTGAAGATCTATGAAGTTGAGCAAGATATTTTCCTCGATCTTCCCATGGTGGAGAGTTGCTTAATTTAACCTTTAAATTTTTACGCATCCGTTGTCTTGCCACAAAACAATATGACACCATGTTGATGAGCGCCGCGTAGCGGGGCCTGCGAGCAGGAAAAGTTTAAAATTTAAACGCTAAATGTTGTGTAGTTGATACGTACTTGACAGTACCACCAGTAATCAATTATTTAATCATCGAAAACGAGACGCAAGTATACAATTAATTCGCCAGCCAGATTCTGTTAACAACCACAAATATTCTACATTTTACAATATACAACAAGCAGAGACTTGGTAGTCGCAGAACATTCCACTTCAAGCTATATAAAATAATAAAAGTCTTGATGTTTCCTAGTAGTCACAGAAGTTCGTTCTACTTGAATTGGTATGGTATTAAGCTAGAATCGTATAGAATTCATAATGGAGCATGTCCATTATGAATTCTATACGATTCTAGCTTAATACCATACGAATTCAAGTAGAACGAACTTCTGTGACTACTAGGAAACATCAAGACTTTTATTATTTTATATAGCTTGAAGTGGAATGTTCTGCGAATACCAAGTCTCTGCTTGTTGTATATTGTAAAATGTAGAATATTTGTGGTTGTTAACAGAATCTGGCTGGCGAATTAATTGTATACTTGCGTCTCGTTTTCGATGATTAAATAATTGATTACTGGTAGTACTGTCAAGTACGTTTCAACTACACAACATTTAGCGTTTAAATTTTAAACTTTTCCTGCTCGCAGGCCCCGCTACGCGGCGCTCATCAACATGGCGTCATATTGTTTTGTGGCAAGACAACGGATGCCCACAAAAAAAGAAAGGCAGGATATAGAGTTTGCATTGGAATAGCGCACAATAATCCCTGCTTACGGAGTAGGTTCATATCTTTATAATCATTTGACATTCACTTTGTCAACGTGGAAAAGTAGTCATAAACGCTTCAGATATTATTATAGAACATATTCACAAGTCCTGAAATAGTGGGTTTTCACTGTTCTTAGTAAGTATTCTCAAATAATTAAAAATAATTTTTAATTCCATTAGAATAAAGAAAAAGTGCAATACAATATTGTGAAAGATACACACGGTTTCTCAACGGCTCAAGTATTAATATAATATTTAATTTACAGTAAATATATATTTTTAATATTTATGATTTAAATGTTTTAACGACATTAATTAAATTCTAATGGATGTTTGAATTGAGTAAGTTAAGCTCCAATCCGTTCAACGTTAGATAACAGCGTTTCCATCGATTAAATTCCCCCAAAATCAATTAAATTAATCATACCCAATAACAAATAAAATCTATTTAAAAGCCACCCTCCGTTTCGAAATTAATATTTAAAATACAATGAGCGACTTCGCGTTCATCTTCAATCGTCCTGCCCGGCCATATCGTGCCGCGTCGTCCACAAAATGACAGTTTCATTATCCCGGTACCAATTACGGGATTACTGCCGCTATTCCATTAAAGACGCAATTAATATGTGAATTTTCCTTTATCCGGGCTCGCGATGTGTAATCAGGCGAGTGCTGGAATGCGGAGGTGAGGTGCAGGGGAGCGTCGGGACGCACGGGCGACGCTCGGCGATGCGGGGTGAGCACGAAGGGGAAAACGTTGTTTCATTAGCGCGAGGTATCTGTTGTTGTTTTAAGCATGCCTTTATCTAATCAGAACAAAGCGAAGCACGGTACTCGTTAAACAGTACTAGTTCGAAACCGTCTTAAGGTTTTAAGGGAGAAAATACACAATTAGCAAATTTATAATTGCTATTTGATTCTAATTCAGGCCCATTATAACTTCATCCAATTACTTATATTGAGGCTGTTCACGTACTGCTTAATAATTATTCGACAAAATTAGACTGTATGCCAGAGTATCCTTTGTTAGTTGACCATTAAGATAATAACATGCACGTTATACGTAAAAGTTTTAACTAACTTAATAAGTTTTCCTTATCGTTCAGCATTTAGTTTTATAACTCGTAAATTATAGTTTATTAAATCATTTTATTAAATGATTAGAAATTCTTATATTTGTCTATCTTAAAATTATAATTCAAAATTAAAAACAGATACTTATAAATAAAATATTTTCAATTATAACGATTTTTGACATTCAAATCTCATGTAGCAATCATAAGCGTAATTTACTTGAAAATAAGGCAGTAATACGGGAAAGGCGGGAATACGCCATTCCAGTCCATACTCTATTATTCATTTGTAAATAAATAATTATGCGTAACTTTTGTGGTAAAAATATTAATAGAAAGAACCTACAACAGTTTTCAAATTACAATGAAATAATAATAAAAGGTAAAGATGAATGTTTTTGATGTTATTGTAAAAACATTTCATAAGAATAATTCTTGTGACCAACAAGAATTTTCTTGAATAATCAGACATGACTAGAAAAAAAAAACAAGACCTAGCTAGACTATACAAGACTAGACCAGCCAATATCAGACAAGACCAGACAAAAGACGGCCAGTCAAGACCAGACAATTCCAGACAAGACCAGCTGGACCAGACAAGACCAGCCAATGCCAGACAAGACCAGAGAAGGCCAGCCAAGACCAGAAAAAAACCGACAACACTAGACAAGACCGGACAAGACCAGACAAGACCTGACAAAACCAGACAAAACCATACAAGACGAGATAAGACCAGACATAAGCAAGCAAGACCAGGCAAGACTAGACAAAACGAGACAAGACGAGACAAGACCAAAAAGACCAAACAAAATCAGACAAGACCGGACTACTCCAGACAAGACCAGACAAGACCAAACAAGACGAGACAAGATCAGACTAGGTACCGTACCGTACAGCAGTACCGTACAGCATCATATCGCACATGGTAGGAACAAAGCGCACCGCTATACATGACAAAATAGTAAATTTAGAAAGCAGACAAGACCAGATTAGACAAGGGATATTGTAGGGTATATAGCTATATATGTGGAATTAGCCAGGACCAAACAAGGACTGACAACGGAAGCAAGGCCGAAGAGGGCCATACAAATCTAGACAAGGAAAAACTAGATCAGACAAGGCTAGACAGAGCCAGGCGAGGCTAGGCAAGACCAGGCAAGACCAAACAAGACCATTGAAGACCAAACAAGGTCGCACAATGCCAGGCAAGACTAGACAAGAACAGACAACAGGAGACCTGACCAGACGGGACCAGATAAGAACATTCAAGAGCAGACAAGACCCGCCAAGATCAGACAAGAACAGACAAAACCAGACAAGACCAGACAAGACCAGAAAAGACCAGGCATGACCAGACAAGCCCAGACAAGACCAGACAAGACCAGACAAGACCAGACAAGATCAGACAAGACAGGGTAAGATTAGACAAGGCAAGACAAGGCCAGACAAGGCCAGACTAGACCAGAAATGAGCATAAAATACCGGAGAAGACCTGACAAGGCCAGACAAGACCGCGCATGATGAAGACTAGACCAGACAAGACCAGATAAGGCCAGGCAAGACCAGACCAGGTCTTGCAAGTATAGATAACACCAAACTAAACAATCCAAGACTAGACAAGCCCAGACAAGACCAGACAAGATCAGGCAAGGCGAGAAAAGCCCCACAAGACCATACACGACGAGGCAAAGCCAGACAATGCCAGACAAGACCATACATAACCATTCAAGTTCAGACAAGACCAGATAAAACCAGACAAGGCTAGACAAGACCAGATAAGACCATACAAGACGAGACAAGTCCAGACAAGTGTAGACAAGACCAGACAACACCAGACAACACCATACAAGACCAGACAAGAACAGACAGGACCAGACAAGACCAGACAATAACAGAGAGGACCATACAAGACCAGACAAGATCAGACAAGACCATACAAAACCAGACAAGACTAGGCGATACGAGACCAGTCAATGCCAGACAAGGTAGCCAGGGCCCGACAAGTCCGGTCGAGAACGGACAAGACCGGACAGACAAGAAAAGACCATACAGGACCGGACAAGAGCGAACGATACCGGTCAAGACCGGACAAAACTGGACAAGACTGCTCAATATCAGGTAATTCCGGGCTGAATAGACCGGACAAGACCAAATAAGACCAGAGAAGACCAGAAAAGATCAGACAGTTCCAGACAAGACGAGACAATACCAATGCCATATAGCACTAGAGAGTAACTGGCAGCACTAAGTAGCAACACTCAGTACCGGACAACTTCATATCGTACCTGTTAGGACCAGAGAGCACCGCCACACACGACCATATATCATATTTCGCAAGGAGAGAAGACTAGATCAGACCAGTGATATAGGGTAGGCTATATATGTGGATTTAATAAACAAAGTAATCTTATCGTTATCCTGAAAATGGTATTCATTTAGTTTATTATAAATAAATTGAAAATATTATTTTATAATATCCATATGCTTATTAATATTTTTGAAATTTCATTGTCGTAAGCAGAAGTAGACTTTTTGCATTAATTTGTATTTGTGCGATATATATTTGACATATGTATTTATTTCCGAAAACAAATTGTATAATATGTGTGAAATTAGCTATTTATAGTTTCGTCGGAGTGAAATCGTTTGCGTTGATTTGGGCGTCGAGCAAAAACAATGGTCCAAAGCGGCGTAAATTATAAATGGATTTAATTAAATGAATTAATTATTCTCTTATTAGCCATGCACGTATTGCCGTGTAAATGTAACAATCAATTTACATTGAATTCTATCTAAATATCAATTATATAAGGGCAACTTGGCTCGGCGTACACAGAGAAAGTTCGGGAACAGTTTGGGAATTAACTTTAATATAATCTGCACGGACCGCTGTTTCGTTAATAATTAATTTATCGATTGTTTTCGTCGTAATGAATTTAATTAATTTTCGCGGAGATTATTCAGTTTTTTTCTCGAATACTAATTAAGGAACGGATAATTTCTTCCGGATTTTTGTTCAATCAATTGATAGAAAATTTATAAATATTTTGTTATTTCTAGATTATCATCAATTTGAGGTTAACCTTAATTATAAACGGTAATTTCATTTGCTAATTTTTTCGTTATTTTATTTTGACCAATGATATTATAAATTTAATAAGCGATGTAAAGCAAAAGTTTATATATAAAATATTCGTTTTATATTAATCATATAAGAAATTATTTAAACTGTAAATATCGATATTGTAGAAACTAAAATATTAATATTTTGTGTTTAAGATAGCGCAAACAATCCTTAACAAAACAAGGCAAGAGACACAAGGACGGAAAAGAAGCAAGGACGGACAAGTCGAGACAATACCACACAAGGTTAAATAAAATCTAACAGGCGAGACTATAGTAGACAGGACTAGAAAGATAGACAGAGGATGAAAGCATAAACGGGTAGATAAGGCTAGATAAGATATGACTAGACTATAAAAGATCCGAAAACGCCAAATAAGGCCAGTCAAGACCATAAGAAAACAGAACGAGACCGGACAATATAGCAAAGATCGGTCAAGGCCGGATAAAAGCGGAAAAGATCGAAAAGGAGCGGATAAAATCGTACAGGATCGGACAGCAAGACCACACCTCCCGTTATGGTTGATCGCGTTTCATAACACTTTCCTGACTTTCTAAATGCATTTTACCATTGCATTCCTTTTTCTTGAACTGCGCTCCATTCTGTGTAAGTTTTAACGATTATTTAACTTAGGTGCTCACGTGATTGTTATATATTAATATTTTAAACGAAAGCTTTAATTTGATATAAAAACGAATTTTATTCGTTTTCATTATACTACTTAATTCCACTTAATGGTATAAACGCAATAAATTGTAGCAAAGGCAACTAGACAAGTCCCCCATGTATTATATTTGTTATATATTATAGTTTAAATTGTATAAAAAATGAACGAGAAATTGTTTACCGTTTACCTAATAACATGAATGGAAAATATGATAATTCTTACAATTATAATCCATACTTTTGGAAACACAATCGCACATTGGCGAATATAACCTAAAGGGCAGTTTGAATCTTAATTAATATCTTCTGTGTAAATTAAAACGGGAAAGTATTCTGAAAGGGTGGGACGTTATTAAACGTGGTGTATCGCCTGGATGTAGTATATATAAGTTTAGGAATGGTTTTAATTGCACGGTAGACTTTTTCGGGGTCCGCGCAAAAGGAATTTAATCTAAATGTCATTTAAACAACGCTTTACCTAGCGGTGCTGCTGTTGTCAAGGGACACACGAAGCTAAACGACCGCTTTTCATTAAATAAATATTCACACACACGAAGTAATTTATTATTTTGTTATATAAATATACATATATATATATATATATATATATATATATATATATATATATATATATATATAATGAAAATACATAATAACTTAAAATATTAGAGAAGACTTGGTCAAGGCACTCAACAAAAACCATAAAAATAACATTGTTTTTAAGATTATGTCTTTCCGATGCCTTGAGTGGATAGCCATCTGTGGTCGCGTTTCGAGATTTATCTCTCATCAGCATAGCTTTGCTTCAATGAACAGCAATTTGTAAACCACTTGGGTTTTTAAGTGAGTGGTTTACAAATTATTGTTCATGGAAGCAAAGCCGTGCTGATAAGAGATAAATCTCGAAATGCGTTTACAGATGGCTATCCACTCAAGGTACCGGAAAGACATGATCTTGAAACAATGTTATTTTTATAGTTTTTGTTGAGTGTCAGGAAGGTGGACTGAAAGCTATAGAATAACTGACAAATTTTACACGAGATTGGTTTTTGGTAGTCCTAAAAAGACTCATTAGTATTATAGAGCTCCGGAAAGGTTGAGTATATTTATATATTGAAGCTTTGTTTCGTGTTTATTAAGTTTATATATTTAAATTAACTTGTAAAGTGTCCTTGAAGTATGCATCACGGAATTGCTTTTCGCATATCGTCCGAAACATGGAGTCTACCTAGAATTATTTCTCGTTTCCTCATTCATTATGAGTGGCTAAGAGTTCAGGGTTTTCCATTTGGTCATTTGTTGCTATTTATTGCCTCGTTTATGTCTGTTGAACCGTTTTAGTGGCCACCCGTCTAGATTCTCCTGTTTAAATATATCTCCTTATTCTCCTACTCCTTATGCTAATTTTGTCTGTTGAGGCCCAGTGATCTGCTGCTCTTAACATCTTGTCTACTATCCATCCGTGCGTTTGCACTGATCTGAAAAATTCATCAAATTTGACAATTATCCCATTGCAGAATTGTGTGCAAGTCATTTTCTCCGCAGTAGACGCATCCATCGTATGGTGCTCATTGTAGGTTGTACAGGTGGCCGTTGAAACATCAGTGACTAGTAACCGACTGGGAGATGTAAACCTACTTCCTCGTAGATGCGTTTATTTTATGATTAATTGGGATTAGAAGCTTTATGGTGGGCAAGGGGTGACCGAAACCCACTTAAATGAGACTGGCCTAAATGTCAACCTCACCTGCACGCGGTACCCACTAGATAACTAATGAGGCTCTGGCTACCGAGTCATGGAGATATAACCATTCCATCGAGAAGAAAGAAAATGTAATTCTCAACCCTACCAACCCGCAATGGTCAGCGTGGCAGGAGTATGACTAAAATCCCCTTATGATTGAATACGCCGAGAGGACGGCCCTCAGTGCCCGGCAGCTCAAAGACCCCTGACCAAGGTAGCGGTCAGATTAGGCTAAGAGCAGGGGGTGCGACGAATCCCCGGATTAGACCAGGCTACCATATAAAACGAAAACTGAAATTGATCACATACAAGAAAAACTTTAGCAACAGATGACAAAATATTTGAGCTACAAGATGAGTTGGAACACATCCACTGGGACTGGCAGAGCTAAGAAGAAGAGGAAAATCTAAATTAATCCTCAAGTCAAACAATCTGTAATATTATAAAGGTGAAGAGGTAACCTACAACGTCGGAGTAAAATTTATAAAACACAAGCGGCACGTCGCACAAATAATACAGATAGAAAGTATAAGCTCCAGAGTGATCCACTAACTTTGAACTAAATTCGAAATATAACATCAAAATTATCATGGCCTATGCACCCACATCTAGCAGCACAGTCCAAGAAGTGGGGGAATTTTACGAACACGATTCGGAAGCGACGAGAATATCAATAAGGAACTATACTGTTCTAATGGGAGACTTCAATGCCAAACTAGGATCCAGGCGAGTGAGCGAGGCCCCCCTAGGATACTTTGGTGTAGGCCAAAGAAATGAAAGAAGAAGTATGTTATTAGACTTCCTACTACAACAAAGGCTCTACGCAATGAATACATTCTTCAAGAAAGTCTCTAAAAGAAAGTGGACATGGTTAAGCCCACACAAGAAACCAAAAAAATCAGGGGGCACTGCAGTTCCCCCACCAAGTCGAGCACAACCGTAATATCTTTTCTCGAAGAGACAAACAGCACTTTTGACCCCCCAGTATCTTGTGAATGTTGTGAATAAAGCAGGAACTTTGAATTTTTAGAATTCAAGGGACATGCTATAACTGAGTATATTGCCAATATACCTTATAATTATACCTTATAGTTTACGAATTATCGCCAGCCAAATTTATAAATTTAGTAAGTGACACACTCACCTACGATAAAAATTCTAAGGAACTTCCAGCAATCTTACAAACTGCAAATTTTGAATTTTAGTTAGCCTTTAGCCTACAATGGAAGGAAAAATCTAAAATCCCGAAATTGCATTATCCACTAAATGAATAATAATGATTATTTAAAAATTTCGTAATTTTGTCACCGATCGTCAAAATTCTAAGGTACTTCTAGCAATCTTATAAACTGTAAATTTTAAATTTTAGTTAGCTATTAGCGTATAAAGCAAGGAAAAAATCTAAAATCCCGAAATTTCATTATACAATAAATGAAAAATAATGATTATTTAAAAATTCCGTAATTTTGTCACCGATCAACAAATTTGAGGTTTGTAAGAGTGCTAGAAGTACCTTCGAGGTACTTCTAGCAATCTTACAAACTTCAAATTTTCAATTTTAGTTAGCCTTTAGCCTATAATGAATGGAAAAAATCAAAAATCCCGAAATTTCATTTTCCATTAAATGAAAAATAATGTTTATTTAAAAATTTCTTAATTTTGTCCTGGATCATCAAAATTCTAAGGTACTTCTAGCAATCTTACAAACTCAACATTTATAGTGACCGTTTAAATATTAGACACCTTTATTTGTATCATAATAATAATGACTTGGTAATTCTAAAATAACTGACTTGGTCTTACATGAGTTCCCATAACTTTTTGTAGGGAAAGAACTGCGTTACGAGACATGGCATTTTTACATTTTATGTTTTTGATGGGATCTCATTTCTTCTTGTAGGTCATGTTCCTCTTTTTTCTCGGGTAATATACCGTGTCCGTCAGCTACTGATTTTCTGAAAGCCCACTCCCTATCTCTATTTTAAAGTTAGCAACCATACGTACAAGCGCGATGCGTTCCTTGAATATTATTTTTAATAATCCTTATTTTTCATTTATTGGGAAATGAAATTTAGGGATTTTTTATTTTTTTGATCCCATAACTTTTTATAACGAAGGAACTGCGTTAGGAGACGACATTTTTTTACATTTTAAGGTTTTGATGGCATAGACTTTATAATCACAGACAGGAAGGATATAGGTCAGGATGTATTAGTATTAAATAAACCAACAATTGGCAGCGACCACCGAATGGTTAGAGCAAACATCATTATCAACATTAGAAGGAAAGGTTAACACTAATCACCAATAGTAAATTAAACAAGTGGACTACTATAAGAGAACCAGATGCACATAAGCAGTACATTGAAACACACTTGGAAAGTGTCATAGTAGCCGAGGAAGAAACAGATACTGACAAATTATCAACAGCATAGCAGATATCCTCAAAAACGCACAGGAGAAATACTGAATTAAAGAAACAAGGGATAAAGGCAAAATCAGCCATGATACAATCTTATGGAAAAAGAAGAGAACTAAGGAACAAATACAGTAACAAAACCTACGAGTTTAGAGAACTATATAAGAAAATCTCAAGATGAACCAGAAACGATATCCGAAAGTACAACACTAACATAATCTCTAAAGTTATAGAGCAAAATAAGAGCATGAAGGTAATGAGACAAAAGCTTTGGGGGAAAATAATATCCACAAGCTCCTAAATGCCCAGGGAGCGATTGTCACACCAAAAGAACAAATCCTCCAGGCAGTGGAGAACAGTGGAAAATACACATGCCCCTACTACCAAAAATTCTCAATCAAGGCTCCGAGGACTTACCTGAAACAACGGTAGAAGAATTAAAGAACTCTCTTCGTGAAATGAAAAACAACAAACCACCAGGTGAAGATGGGCTTGTAATAGAATCAATAAAAGCAGGCGAAGAAATGGTCATAAAAGCAATAAAAAAATATTCAACGCATGCTTAATGAAAGGGGAAACCCCATCAAACTGAAACAATGCGCTAATCATTGCCGTCCTATCAGTCTCCAACCACACATATATAAATTCTTCAGCAAGATAATAAGGAAGGGCCTAACACTCAAGTTGGAGTTCTATCAATCGCATGAGCAAGCGCGTTACAGACCTGGTTTCGGGATTATGTGATTAAAACGCTGATCGAGAGGTATGTAGAGTAAAACAAGCCACTGGTCCTAGTTTTCATAGATTACGAAAAAGTTTTCGACATTCTAGACCAATATACAGTCTTTGAAACACTTGCGGAATGTAGAATACATCACCGCTACTCCTCACTAATAAAATGAACTTATGAAAAGGCAACTGCCTGCGTAAAACTACATGATAATAACAATAAAAAACCTAGGCGAGGCTACACGGATGCTGGAGATGTCATTCGCGTCCTCCCGCAAGGTTGTACTCAAGATAAATATCAACAAAAAATTATGACCAACCTCGTCGCAAGCGGTAATATCTCAGTAAACGATATAGAGATTTAACAGGTGCCCTCCTACAAATACCTTGGCCACAAAATTCGAATAAGCCGCGATAAACAAACGACCGAGATCACCAGAAGAATTAGTTTAAGCTGGGCCGCGTTTGGTAAACTGAAAAATATCTTTAAATCCGACCTTCCGATATGCCATACACGGAAGGGATACAACCAATGTGTATTGCCCGTAATGACGTATGGGGTAGAAACGCTGACACTAGCACGAAAGTCAATCATCAGAAAAATACAAGTTTGCCAAAGAGCAATGGAGAAGTCGATGTTAGGAATATGACTAAGAGATCCCACCCGCAAAGAATAGGCATCACAGATGCAGAGCAAAGGATTACAACACTGAAATAGAACTGGCCCGGTCACATTGCCAGGATGATAGGTGGACGAAACGGACACTCGAATGGCGTCCCAGACAACTTGCATTCAGAAGCAGAGGACGCCCCCCGACACGATGGTTCGACGATATTAAGCGCATCACTGGAAACTGGATAAGAGAGGCACAAGAGAGGGAGAAATGGAGAAATATAAGGGAGGCCTATATCCAGCAGTAGACACAAATGGGTGATTGATGATGATGATAAGATTTATGCATTGGCCTTTGGTTGTTTTGTACCAACTGTTATGCTTGGTATTTATTAACTTGGTATTTCGGTACGCCCTTGCATTATTTTTTTAAGAGTTTACATACTGTTTTCAGACATATTTTTTTCAAAGTTTTTCTGCCATTATTTCGATGGTGGTAGGCCGATGGTGGTAGGCAAATCGGAATTATGACCCAGGTGAATAAAATAAAGCTCATATCATTATATAAATATAACCGGATACTGGACAAAAAGCATTTATTCTCTTAGACTAGTCGACCAGGATTTTCGAATCAAATCCAAATAGTAAATTTCGTGCATTTTTTAAAAGAGTGTTTAGGATTTTATTGCCAAAACTCCTTATATAATACTATTAATATAAGAGAGTATTATTCCTATTAATATAAGACGTAACTGGTCTGATGGGAAAATCGACCGGAAACCAGACAGGACGAAGTATTTCAACTCGTCTTTTAGAAGTTTCATGCCTTTCGTCTTAAAAAAGACACAAGTTCCTTTTCCAACATTGCCTAGAATGCATTAAAATAAATTAATAAATAAACCATAAAACCTGCATAATTCTAACAAATGGCTCGAAGCTTAATCTCCTGTAAACTTTAGAAATGTTCAAACAGCCCTAATCCATCAGCTTATCTCTTTAACTATTAAACTGTCCTAATACTTTCTCAACTTATTAATCTAACGAAATCGTCTCCAGATATAACTTCTCAACTATTGACAGACACCTCTCCTTTCCACCAGAACTTTCATCAATTTGTAATCCACTTGAAAATGATCTTCTATAGTCGAAATTTCTAAAGTCGTGTAAAGTATGTGGATTTATATAGTATGTCCGCGGATTGAGGTACCCAAAAGGGCAAAAATGGTAAAATTTTCACTTTGCGACCAACAATTACTCTTTATAAAAAGTTATTCAAAAGAAAATGAATGGACGATAAGAAAATTTTAGATCAGATTTACAGGGTGTTAATATAAATTAGGAAAGTTTGTATATGCTTCAATGCATAAGTTACATTATTTATTATTTTTTAGAAATTTTTGTTAAAACAAAGTTGTTTATAAACTAACATTAAGTATTAATACAAATTTTGAAATAAAAATTCGAATAAAGAATGACGTTTGGTCTTAAAATGAAAATTTTACGATTTTTGCCCGATTGAGTACCTCAATCCACGGACACACTGTATAACTTCACAAGTCATATTTTCACAAAATTAGTGGTGAAAACATAGAGATTTTTTCAGTATGGATTTCCGTAGTAACGATCGTAACCCTAATAATTTAATAATCTGTTCTAAGTCTGTCAATTTGGTATTAATCAACCTTGAATAAAGTCAAAACCTTGAATAAAGTTATTTTTGTATTTTTCTTTTATCAAAAATCAAGAAAATCACTCTTAAACCAAGCGATATTTTGAAAAATCTTTCAAATACAAGTAAAACAGTAATTTTCCTAAATCTAGTTATCTAATGATTTTTTGCAGTAGTAGATTACTTTGAAAAAAAAATCAGAACCTTATTTTACATATTTTTTGTTTTAAAATGGCCTTTTGTAGCCTACTTTTTTATAAAATATTGTTATTCTTTTTAAATAAATTTTAATAAACCTATCGTAATAGCATACCCTAAGCTCCGTCGCAGGATTTATGTTCATTTGTGTGAATATCATCATCATGAGAGGATGTTTCTGAGGGACCGGTTGCAATTGGAACGAATGGATGGAGAGTGAAGAAGAGTCTACTAGAAAGACTGGGAGACGTCATGAAAGAGCTGGCTGAAAGGACAGGCCCCGAAAATGGAATGCGGAGCTCCTGCGAAGCAGTTCTTCTCGGAGCCTGTGATGCGGTGTTTCGGAGAAAACGGAGGGGCGTCAGAAGCAGGAAGCCAGTTTGCAGGTGGAATGAGCAGGTAGCTTAAAAGCGTAAAACCTGTTTGCGTGAAGAGATGCATGGTGAAGAGTAATAGGCGAGCAAATGAGGAAGTGCGTGAAGAGTGCAGAATGAGGTATAACTTGGCGCGCAGGGAACTTCGCAGAGCCATCGCGAACTCGAAGCAAGAAGCTAGGAGAGTGCTCTGCGAAGAGGTGAATAATAACATCTGGAGTGACGGCTATAAGATCGACACCAGGAAAATTGCGCAAAGGGTTAATACACTCCGGAATGCGTTGGATATGAAAGGGGGAGGAACGTGATGAAGTTATGCCAAATTTTTGGATTCCATCACGTTCTTTCTGGTTTTGGCTGGGGGGATCTGAATGGTGGGGGTTTTTTAGTGGGTCGCCCCTTTCGGGCAGCCCCGCACTACCACTCGGTACGGGTCGGGTGGTGTCTGTTTGCAGATTTTCAGCTCCAGCACGTGCAAAAAAAAGTCCTCAACAATTTTTGATGAAACTGCGTTGTTATAAACAGCCTTATGGGACTAAGGTGCACTTGTATGGTTAAGAGATAGTCAATGATATGGAGCGCTCACAGAAGATATTTTAAATATATTGAAGAAAGTTGTCGTCAAAACTTTCTTCAATATCAAGAGATAACGTGGAAGTGTAAATAAAGTTGCGTGCATAGAATTCATTAACAAGTTAACTTTTGAATTTAACTATTTTTTTCAGAAACTAAAAGATGAAATAAAGAAGTATGCTGTTTGAAAGACAATTTAATATACAAGGTGTTTCAAAAAGGAATATACTTATAACGATAGCTGCACCTCGGCTCGGCTATTGGAGAAACGAATACATAGTCTAGTTTATACTGTTGGCTGCAAGTATAAGTTACAGCTGTTAAAAGCTCTACGTCCTGATGACATTCGCAAACGTGTGGCATTTTTTAACGAGATTCATGGTGCTATTGACAATAATAACACTTTCGCAAAACCCATCGTGTTTAGTGATGAAGCCACTTTCCATGTTAGTGGTCAGGTAAACAAACATAATGTTCGAATTTGGGGTCTACAGAAACCACATGCGGTCATTGAACATGTACTAGATTCGCCCAAAGTCATTTTGTTGTGTGCGATATCTCGATAATTGTTTACGGCCCATACTTCTTGATGAAAACACGGTTAATGGAGGCTGCACGAAGACAACAGGAATATGGGAGGAATTTGACTTTGCACGAAAAAAACAAGAGTGTGGGAGGAATTTGAGTATCGGTGTGGTATTCTTTGTGTCACTGATGGAGGACATATTGAACATCTGTAATCTAAACTTGTGATGTTCGTAAATATGTGTATAAAGTTTCTTATTCGTACGTCTTAAATAGGTATATTTTTTTAAAACATCCTGTACTTCAATATGAGTTTGAATTAATCAAGAACGATTATCGGTTATAGGCGTAACAACTGGTAAACAAAAACCAACGTATTTGTGTGGTGGTTATAACCAAAATATTTTTTTTTAAATATTCCAATTATTGCCTTTGCAATTGAAATTTGCACATTATTCGTTTTTCATAATTTCATTGGTTTTCAAGAGTGTTAGTACACTACACCAAAATAAAGTTAGCCAGCGAGCTGTTGTTCTACAACTGGATGACACGCGCCGCGTGCGCAATATTAGCTATTAGTGAGTGGACAGTAAGACAAAACGGCGGGAAAGAAACGGCGGGGTGAAGTTACCCCTAAGACACATGCAGTTTGTCAAGAACTTACCCCAGCTCATCGTCAAGCACGTCAAGCGATCATTTAAATTAGACCTTGCAACAATGAGGGTCTGTTCTGTTCTTAGATGAGACCAGGATATGCCTCTATGGTAGCGACCTAAGAAGAAAAGTGTACCGGAGAGCAAGAGAGCGATTTGCAGGAGAGGATATTTAACGGCTGCTAGATAAATCTAGGAAATTTTAGCAGTTCGTGTGGTACCTTAGGTCGACTACATTTTAGAGAATGTATCTTCGATGCGAAGCCGCACACTGGAAGGAAGGTGAAAGGTTTACAGAAATCGCTTTTCGGGTTATGGAGTGGCCAGCATGCAGTCCTGACCTAAATACGATAGAGCATTTATGGGATGATCATAAACGAAGAAGTCGAGCTAGGCTTCGTGCCCCAACCTCAATCCCAGAGCTTATTGTTGCAATAGAAGCTTGTTGTTTCAGTAGAGCTAATAGTTGTATAATGGCTTAAAATCCCATAAGAAACAATAAATAAGCCTAATCGTAAGAGAGATTAGGACTAGAGGATAACATTAAATTAAGTGTTAATTTAGATAATTGTCAATAACCATATTTCCTTTAGCAATAAAAAAGGTAATTTGTTTCATGAGATAATTACACTAGATACAAGAAACCAAAATCAATCTTATTAAGTTTAAGCTCACACTAAAGCATATTAAATTGTATTGCTACGACATATTTATTTATTTCATCTCTTAAAATTTCACCTAGTTTATAAAGTGGTTAGTGATTTCAAAATAAACGGACGGATTAACTAGCGAGTCTCAATTAATCAGATATTTGTTTATCATTTCTTTTACTTAATGTTTGTAAATCTATATTTATGTTCGACTTTGAACATCTTAGCTGGTTTTCGAAATTGGCATCCATTAATTAATTAAACACGTGATGAACTCTTTATAAATTTCGTCATGGAAAATAATGATTCACAAATAATCTAGGGCTACTAACAACTAAGGATTCAAATGAGAGTCTCGTTTCTGATCTCATTCCGGGCAGCCGTAACATTTTCTTCATAAATATGAACACGAGCAACCCGAACGTGCCCGAGCCCAGAACGAGCATAACATTTCCTTGATAAATTTGAACCCGAGCAACCCGAACTTGCCCGAGCCCAGAACGAGCAGTTCAAATAAATTAAGAAAATGTAACGGTTGTCCGTGTCAGAGTCAAAGATTGAAGACGAGATCAGTAACGAGATCAAAATATTTCAAGGATTTTTTCATATTTTGATCATTCTAAGAAACGACTAATCAAATGACTTATAATTTCATTTGATAGTCGTTTCTCAGATTTACCAAATAGTAACTTTTTTTATTTCATTAGAAACTCGCTTTTCTAGTTTTTTGGGAAGTTATTTATAAGCTGAAAATATTGAGCATTATTATTTGAAAATTTGCACATATTCTAACATAATAATAATTGAAAAATATAAATATTAAATTAATAATAAATTATCTTGCCATTGCAAGCCCTTATTTAGCTGATTAGGTTTTTCTATTATTTATATAAGGTTCTTGAGGTATGGGGGAAAAAAATTATTTAAAAAATGTCGTTAAAGCGACGTTTCTTCAGGCTACAAACAAAATTTAGCATTCAATATACAGAATTTTATGATATCATTTCTTACCTAAACAACTATTATTTTTTAAATTTAAACAAAAATTGTACTAACATGTATTCTATTTAAAATTAAATTTAATTATAAATTTAAATTTTCGCTGTCACGTTGGGGAATTGTCAACAAAATGGAGCCAACCTATTTTTTTGGTTGAAATTGGGTATTTTTAAATTTAAATTTTTTATGTTTCTCGATTATGCCGGCATAATGACTACTTCAAATTTTGCGTGTCGCTTCTGTAATTCACACAATCTCGATATTTAATGTTAAACATTTTTAACATTTAATAAAAAACATAAGGTTTAAAAACAGGTCTAAAAAATTCTGCTTTCTCGTTCATAAATATATCTATTTCCTCATTGCAAATTAACACATATTTTTATACATTTTCCAAGGGTTAGATATCTAACATTGGTAAATTATACGATATCAGCATATTCAGAAGATAATGCGCAAAGGAATTATTTGAATTGTCGATGCAGAAGAGCGTGTGAACGAATATAGTTTACTAACTTTTAAGTTCACTACGTTAACTAAGTTGATAACGTGATTCATAAATAATACACACGTATTTTTTTTTTTTTAGTTTATTTATTTTATTTATTCTTATCCAGCAAATGATACACAAAATACATAGATACTACATACATTGTGTCCTATAGAGATATATAAAAAAATATCTGTACATAGGACTGGATTCCAAACACTTGGAATTTACAAAACTTTATTAAGTACTTAAAATAATATAAAAAAAAACATAATTTTAATTCAACATAATATTACTAATCAACATAAATATCAACATAATCTTACCAATAGTTCATACTTAAGCTTGATAACCAATAATCATAGATCCACAGAAAATTGAAACATAGTACATATTGAAACATAAACACACATATCCCATGTCAACCTCATTAACTACTAAGAAAGTATCAAACACACAAGATTCAATCGTATATTATATCACAGTAGTTCATAGAGATTTACCAGGAATTGATCCAATAAATTATATTTTTTTTGACAGTTATTTTATTTCCAATCAGGTTTTTTAAATTATTCGGTAATTTATTAAAATTTTCATATTTTTGGCTAATAGATTTATTAGTCTTTGGTAAAATAATCAACTTGTTTCTTGTTTTTACACTATGCATCATATATATTCTTTTACATTCATCATAAAAATAAACCACAGTATTCACTATATAGAGTTTATTAATACTTAATACAGATTTAACCTTTGCTATTCTAATCAATATATTTTGTATAGCGACAAGTGGTTTATATACATTATCATAGGCACTACCCCAAGCTATTAAACCATAGCTGACAATACTTTGAAATAGGGCATGGAATATGACCTTCATAGCTTTTGGTTCTAGAATATGACTTAGTTTATGAAACACAAAGATCAAGTATCTAGTCTTTTTTTAAATTTCTTTAACATGGTAGTCCTATCCCATAAACCAATCAAGATATACTCCAAGATATTTAGAGGAGTCGACTCTCAGGATTTTCATATCCTCAATATATAGCTTGATATCAACAGGTATACTATCGCGATAACACCCAAAAGTTATAAAAGTAGTTTTATTAATGATTAGTGATAGTTGATTAGTTCTAAGCTATATATGAATCTTATTCAACCATAATATAGTTTTCGCAGCTACCTCCTCCCAGGATTGACCAGAACATAATAAAGCCGCATCATCAGCATATGAAACTAATTTTTTAACATCCTACCCACTAGAGTAGGATGTTCAAAATATCATTGATATATAATGTGAATAGTAAGGGACCCAAAATAGTTCCTTGGGGAACTGCTGTTACTAAAATGCTATAACATGTTTTGTTAAAATGCTATAACACTGTGTTTTGCTATAACAATCATTATAACTCACTAATTGAGTTCTATCAGATAGGTAGCTTTTTATCAAATCATAAGCAACCCCCCTAATCCCATATGCTTCAAGCTTAGAACGGATAATTTGGTTGACAGTATCAAATGCCTTAGCTAAATCAAGAAAAGCTACTATTGTTTGTTTATCAATATCATTGTTTTTAAATATGAAATCAGTTACATACACTAACGCATCACTTGTACTTTTATTTTCCATACAGCCAAATTGTTGTCTGATATAACTTTATTTAAGTTTAAAAAATTTAACAGTTTATAATGTAGAAGTTTTTCAAAAACTTTGGCAATTTTCGAAATTAATTAAATAGGTCTGTAATTGTTAGTTAAATGCTTATCACCAGATTTATACACCGGTATAATTTCAGCATTTTAAGGGATTTAGGCCATATACCGTTGGTCAAGCATAAGTTGAAAATATGTTCTATCGGTTTACTAATGTCTTTAACTAGACATTTCAACACTCTACTACTTATTCCATCTACTCCCCCAGTTCTATCTTTTAAATCATGGATTGTCTTTTCAACATCAGAGAATGAGACTGGACTTAGGAAGATTGTATTTTAATTAATTTTTTGGTTAATTTTGGCGCCTAAATCCGTACCTATGTTACTAAAGAAGGTAGCAAAAGTATCTGCAATTTTTATATTTTCAGTAATTTTATCATTACCACAAAGTATAAGCCAATCTCGTTGTTCAATTTTGTAACCTTGCCAATCTAACTGTTGATAAATTGCCATAATTTTGTATTATTATTGTAATTATTCCTAACCCTATTGTTTTCAAATTGCCTTTTAGCTCACTTTAGTTGTTTATTTAAAATGTTGCAGTACATTTTATACTCAATCTTTAGATGATAATTTGATTTATTTAGCTACCATATGCGATATAGTTGCTTCTTGGTATTACAAGACCTAATCAGACCCTTGGTTATTCATTTCTTCCATGCATTATTATAATTTTTCTTACAATTTTTTTTTAAATAGGCTTTATTCATCAAGCATTGGATATTTTTACCAGTATATTTGTAGCCTTAACAGGTTCCTGTATCTCCAATATTGCTTGCCAGTTGGTTTTGGAGCTATACATTATTAGGTTATGGTAGTTAATTAATTTGGTATCAAAGATCTTATTATTTATTTTGCTCCAGTTTATCGTCAAAAATAGTGGAAGGCGATCCGTGAAAACATTAGTAAGGGAAAATATTTACAATTTAGATCAGATTTGACAAACATATTATCAATACAGGTACCACCCGAGTCACTAGGTCTTGTAATACCTTAGGCAAGAAGCCTAACTCTAGCAAAGAGTTCAAGAATTCTTCAGAGAGGTTATTATATTGTAAAATATCTATATTAAAATCACCCACGATTATATGATTGTTACAGTTTTTATTATTACTAAGGAAGCGAACTAGATCAGCTGTAAATTTTTCTTTGGGGATATTGTGACACCTATATATTCCAGTTATTTTAAGCGTATTATCATTTTTAAATATAGTAGACATAAACATGCTATCACCCACCATATCAACTGTTTTTTTAATTAGAGTTTTTTTAACATAAATAATTACTCAATCAGCTCTATTTACCCTACTCTCGTTATAATATATACTATAATTACTTAGCCTTAGAAGTTCTTTGCAGTGAATAGTTCAAGTTTCAGAGCACACAATAAAACAGAGCACATAAGGCCGGATGCTTGTTTTCATTCTTTCAATAAATGATTCAAGGTGTTAAAAATTCTTATTGGGTCCACGGACATTAAGATGTAGGATTAGCAGGTCATCTTTGTAGATGCTATTTTAAAAAAATGTAATTTAACTGAACTTTTCTTCTATTCTACAAAAATTTAGATCAGTATCAATCATTTATTGGCAATATAGGAAGAGTTGCTGCCGATAGATAATCACATTTACAGGAATATTTATAATTAATATAAATGATACAAAATATAGGAATAAATACGATAAACCAGCTGAAAAGACGCACAAAGCTATATAAACTATTTTAGAATGCAAGTGAATGTCAAATTTGGCCATAATCAGTTTTCGCTATTCAGCTATTAACAATTTTTTTCATAAACACCACATTTATGTTGATCTCCACAGCGGTGATCGGTAGCAATATTTAACTTTACCCGTTCTTTTAATTCCGTGCAGATAATACATTGCAAAACATTAGAACTACAGGTATTCAGTTCAGGATTATCAGAACAATTAGGACAAATTACCTAACCCTTACAGTTACTGCTTATGTGACCGAATCTTCAACACTTATAGCAACGTGTGATCGAGAAATAATCATCACATAAACAGGACTGCCACCCAATATATAGCTTACTGCTGTTTGATAGAACCTGTAGTAGACGATTTTCAATTATCGATTCATCAGATTTGGGCTCATTAGGTACACATTGTTTGCAATTCCATTCTTTATCGATATGAAAGAAGGTTGTCAAATTTTCGTAACATTTATCATGCACCGCATTATGCCATAACTTACATTTTAAGGGATAGTAGGTTTTGCATATTCTACATTTAATAGCATTTTTTTGCGGATCGAGGTACAGATCCTCATTTTTATCGACCATCTTACACAATCACATTTGTATCACTACCGAATCACTTACAACATAATTACTATTTAAAAATCAATTCCAAAATAAATAGGCTAGTAATAATTAGTGAAATATGTATTGAGCGAGCGAGCGCGTGTCTGCTTGGTCGACGGTTCGCATTCGAATTGATTAGGTTTTTGTATACTCATGGATAATAGATTTTGTTGACGTATCAAAGAAGTGTGTTATAAAAATCATTGGTTTTAATGCCTCTGCAATTTAGCTTATCCATAAGTAATTTTGCAGCTCCCTTATTTTTACCTACCAAAGCAGGTGCCTCATCTGTTGTTAATTCGGAAGGATCCTCAAAATGTAAGCTATTTTCGGTTAAACATTTATTAATCGCCTGCAAAACATCCTGTCCTTTATATGTGCCTTTTAAATTTAAATGATTTGGCAATTCTTCTGTCACCTAGAGTGAGTCATTCACATCGTGAATAAATATGACAAGTTGAGAGGTGTGTGAGATATCTGTACTTCCATCGAATGCCAAATAAATAATATGCCTTGAATTAAATAATTTTATTTCGCATAATTACTACTATTTAAGCTGATATGGCATCAATGGGACGACATATAATTTGGCCTGAAAGACTGATGGGGTACTTTTGTAACTGCCTCCAAACAGTCCTTCACCAATTCACAATCCGAAAATGGTTTCATTTTTTTGCAATCAACAGGGCAACAGAATAACTAGCTTTGACAATGGTGTATGATGGTTGTTTTGAATGATGAACCATTGTTTGTTGATCCTTTAGATGCGATTTAAACGCAGTAATTTCAAAATTTTTACTTCTTTACCAAAATGTACATATTCAATGTGTTTTGTCTCAAAATCGGGCGGATTCTATGCGAGAAACGTTAAAAAGTAATATAAAAGAAGCCATTTTTTATTATCGGTGATTTATTAAAAAATATTGATAATAAATAAATAAAATAAAAGAGATACTAGTCTGCACTAGTATATATATATATATATAAATATATATATATATATATATATATATATATATATATATATATATATATATATATATATATATATATATATATATATATATATATATATATATATATATATACAGGGTGGTGTTAAAGTTTATTAAGCCAATAATTTCTTTATATATATATATACAGGGTGGTGTTAAAATTTATTAAACAAATAATTTCTTTATTTACTGCTTTTTCGATAATCGCTCGGACCCGTCAATTTTATTTTCCAAAACACAAAGTTATAACGTAACAAATTTTTTCGTGACGTTATTTGTATTTGCGATATGACGTCACCGGCATTTTTTTTAAATGGGAGCCCTAAAATCCATAAAGATGGAGCCCCACTTCGATCAATAGTAAGCTCCGTTGGTTCACCGGTCCAACTTCTTGCGAAACATTTAGCAAAATGTTTACAACCATAAGCCGAAGATTGTGATTCCTATGTCCTCAATGCCGAACACTTCATTGACATACTGAAAAATCACCAACTCCAGCCCGGCCTCCTCCTTGTGAGCTTTGACATTGTATCTTTATTCAAAAAAGTTCCGGTCCCCAAGGCCTAAACATCATAAGGTCGAAATTAAAACCAGAAAAGTATGTATCAGATCTGGCAGAACATTGTTTAAAGAATACATATTTTAGGTACGATGGTCAAATATACGACAAGTCCTAGGAGCACCAATGGGTTCACCTCTTTCCCCAGTAAAAGCTAACACATCTCTTACAGATTTTGAGGAAAAGGCAAATCTCATCCGCCACACATAAACCTACACTCTGGTTAAGATATGTTGACGACACATTTGTAATCTGGCCCCACGGCAGACCCGAGCTGGACAAATTCCTTACCCATCTTAGCTCCCAATAAGACCAAATCAAATTTACAATGGAGATAGAAAAGCATCAAGGACTTACTTTCTTGGATGTTTTAGTACAGAAGAAACCAGACGGAACCTTAAGTTACACTGTGTACCGGAAACGAACGCATACAGACAGATATCTCAACGCTTCTTCGAACATCACCCCAAACAACTAGCATCTGTAGTCAACACTCTTACCACCCGATCCGAAAGACTAGCCGACCAGCTTAACTTACCAAAAAAAAGAACTTACGAGAAGCTCTTTCTTCAAATGGATATCCAAACAGCTTGATATCCAGAGCTTTCCGTCTTACAGAGAACAGTAACTGAAGAACGCCACAAACCCGTTAGCACGGCATACCTACCATATGTGCATATATTAACTGACAAAATCGCCAGAATCCTAAAAAGACACAACATCGACACCATTTTTAAAACTAACCAGAAAATATCCTCCATGCAACGAAGCGTTAAAGACACCATTCCGTTAGAATCCCATGGAATTTACGAAATACCTTGCGGAACATGTGAAGGAACCTACATTGGACGTACTAATTGAAAAATATCGGCTAGGATTCTAGAACATGTAGTTTCAGTCAGACACAAAGACAAAGTTTCATCCGCTCTTGACCAACACATCAACACCGGTCACTGGATGGCCTTTAGAAATTCAAGGATTCTTGCACAGATTAGTCACGAAATATCAAGAGTATACAGAGAAGCCATAGAGATAAAAGAGACTACTGCATGTACACGAGTGACGACTCCTTGAGACTCCCCCCAGCATGGCGACCGATCATATCCACACTCAAAATGCAATCCCAGACACCCAAGACAACGACACCCAATACACCCCAAACAAGGGAACCGAAGCACCGCACACAACGCGCTTGACCCGAAGCCAGACAGCTATAAATAGTCGCATCCCACCAACGAGCTCTCAGTATGCGTCTAACGGTTAACCCGCGCGGACCCATATATCTCTTGAAAATGGCGAATGTTAGTTCGCCGAAACGTCGAGAATCCGGATTTTTTCAGAAACAACCCTCAACATCAACGCGGAATCCCCGAAAAAACAAACCAACACATCTTTCTATCCGCGAAAACGTCAAATACAACATATATATATATATATATATATATATATATATATATATACATATAATTTTAATAAATTGGATATAAAAATACTTAGTTCAACTGTTTATGTAATGTGAGTTCTTGTCAATTTGTAAATGGTATGATAATTTTATTTTTACGGCCGTTTAGGGAATGTCCGTTCTCGTGACTGCTGATGTTCGTCCGATGAAATAACTTATTTATCGGAACGTCCAGCAGTCGTCCTGCATCCTTTCCACTATTTAACTCAATGCATTTATGTAACTGCTCCCAAGACTCCCAGTCGCATCCGCGTCCTCTGAACGTAAATTCAATGTTTAAACGCACGTTCGTTACGTGCACCACAGACGAACGACAGACCGACATCAATTTTATATAAATAGACGCAAATCGTAAACGTAACGAGTCACGAATAATTACTGCTTCATTTCCTGCAGATCCTAACATGAACAAATATTTATGCGCTGTAAATAATTACGTACAATTGTTTATATTCTGCTATAAATAATTACAATTTTGAATTAATGTATTTATCACAAAAGATTATTCCGCCAACCGAAGTCTTGCAAACTTGCAAATAAAGCGCCACCTAATCCACAAAAAATGATCACATTTATTAAAAATACACATATGCAATATCCGTTGTATATCAAATAATTAATTACAAATTTTATTTATAAATTAATTTTTCGCAGTTTCGATTTGTCAAAATCGTTTCTGACTGAATCAAAGTCCATTTCAGTAAATAATATGTTACTTTCTTACCTCTTCATTAAGTATATGATATTAAATGTGTTACCTTCTAAAGTGTGTTTTTTTAGAGATATATAAATTTAAAAGGCTTGGATTTTTTGCGTACAATAAATACATGCTTTTTTACAAAAAATAACTGTAAAAATACAAAATTCGGTTTATTCATACAAAAAGCGATTACTTCACCCAAAAAAGGTTACTTCGTCCAAAATAAATTATAAACACCCAATAATCGATTGATTCTTACAAATAATAATGGTTTAGTACAATATTTGATGGAATTGTACAAAATAAAATAAATTCACCCAAAAAAGGTTTAACTGTACAAAAAGGTTGATCCATCCAAAATTTGATTGCTCTTTGCCAATTTTTTTTATGCAGATTCCAATTATTTCTTCCAATAAACGAATAAAATTTCCAAAAAAGCCTATTTTTTACATCGGTCCAAACAGTCAAAAGATATAAGAAATCAATATTTCAGAGTACAACACAAAGGAAAACTTGAAAAACTGGAATAGTTTTGAAGAGTACAAATCATATCAAATTTCAATGTGGAAAGTGACTGAACATTAACAAATGGGAAGAAGCTTCTTGTTCATATATGTGTGTGGGAATACTCTTCAAACAGTACAAAGTTCCATTGACACTTAAACAAATTTCATTGAGACAGAATCGAAAACGTGGACGACCTTCAAAAACTAAGCCAGCATTAGTTCGCCAATGAAGTTAAAATATAAAATATACAAAAAATTTACTAACACATTATAAATTAAACATATTACATATTATATATTTAATACATTTATTTAAGAAGTAGTTTTTAGGAATTAATATTGTTATAAGTATACTCGCATTGGCCACCGTATCGCTTCTTCTCATCAACCTCTCAACTGCTGCTTCGGGTGTTTCGCCCTCGCCCGGTCCAACAAGCATGCCCCTGCGTGTCTCAAATGACACAGTCTCAGTGTCCTCTTCAGCACTCAAGTTTGGATGTAAGCTTTGATGTTTGGTGTTATTCCAATCTGCTGGTTATATCTGCTGTGGCTTTTTGTAACCACCCCATCCCAAGTCATTACATACGGGATATTTTTGGTTTTACACTTATGAAGCATTGATATTTCACTCGCCAGCATGTAGTATTTTTGCAATTTCGTTGTCTCAACAGTTTGCAGCTAATCTTGGCTTGTTATTCCAATTTAAATGATAATAGCTTAATTTCGTTTCATATCAATCACTACAATATCTGGCCTGTCATGTGCTACTCTTATTACATATTGTATAGCATATAAGATAAAATAATACATAATATATTAAATACAATAGATTATAGCTAATAGTTTATTATTATTACTGTCGAAAATGCTTGTGTTTTTACAAGCAAATATTAACTTACCTGGATGTTCTTCTAGTGCCCCAGAGTTGCAATTCTATAGCAACAGAAATAGTAGCACTATATATAATGTCCTGGTGTGAGTGTTACTGCTCAAGAAACTATAAATGTATTTAATAATCGTACCATTCAGGGACAGAATTTAAATTAAATGAGCCGTATATTTTGAAAGTGACCTAACTCCATTTATTTTCGAGATATTAAAAGGTTTGCATTGGATAAAATTTAAAATTGTATTTTGCGCCTCCTCCTCTGATCACTTGGTAGTACCACTACTTTGTGCAGTTTCCTCCACATGTTTACAGAAAACTTTTCGACCGCAGCTCCACCATTCCATATTACGTGGCGTTCGGTCGGTGACTCATTCGCTTTCTTGTGCAGAAGAGTCCACATTGGAAAAAAATTAACGAGAGAAAAAATTATAACAAACATGGGACATGGACAGAAGAAAAAACACCATAAGGACCAAGAAAATGAGTTATCAAGGTCACTAAGACGAATGAAAAGAAAATTACGTGATCGGGAGGAAAAAATTAAACGCCTGGCAGTAAAAAGTAAGCATTAATTAACCTTGTTTCTTGATTTTTCTAGTTAGAAATTGCAACATTCAGGTCAAGTACCTATGTTAACCCTTGAGGCACTGAATATAAAACACATGAGACCTAATTCGCACAGCAAACGGGCTTTTGAGGTGGCTAAAATAAAGGATGCATTTATATATATATATATATATATATATATATATATATATATATATATATATATATATGTATTCTGCGCATCTAAGCATCAAAAATGGCGGACAACGTTTTTATTTTATTTCTTATACCCCCCTGCCTCGGAGATCTTGAAGCGTGAGCTAGGCTCACCTTACAAATAAATGACGGCTAATAATTTAATTATAAAAAAAAAATTAATTATTTGGTCAAGTACCAAGAAAGCTGAAAGAGTGGACAAGTTCCACGTTATAAATAAAATGTGAGTATAATAATTTATTAATATAGAAGATAAATTACTTGGTCAAGAACCAACAGAATTGAAAGAGTGGACAAGTTTCATCTTATAAATGAAGGTTAGTTTAATAATTTAATTATTTAGAAGACTAATTATTTGATCAAGAATCAAAAGAGCAAAAAAGGGTGAACAAGTTCCATCTTATCAATACATGTCAGTTTTAATAATTTATTTATATAGAAGATAAACTATTTGGTCAAGAACCAAGAGAAATAAAGGAGTGAACAGGTGTCATCGTATCAATAATGTCAGTTTAATAATTTATTTATATTATATACAAATTAATATTAATAAATGGTCAAGTACCAATAGAGTTGACAAGTTCTCTCAAATAATACTGACAGGTAGACAAGCTCTTTTAGATGTAACCGTAATTAAAACTTTTGTTAAGGATGAAATACTCATCAACTGAGTCATCGGAGAGTGACAGATCGGCAGATGAAAGTTTACCGAAGAAAAGGATGCCATTAATTCCAATAGAGCAGATTTTAAGAGATTTTCCCAATCTTAGCCAGGCACTACAAGGTCCAGGGAATAATGAAGCTGCTTCAATAATCGATGGAGCTGGAAATTCGAATGAAGAAATAGCCCCGGAGACAGCAGACCAACGGGTAACTATAAGTGAAGCTGAAGATCAATCGTTACATTAAGAGCAAAAGTACGTAGGCTTTTCAACAAAGCCAAGCAATACGGAAATTGGCTAGAATACTCCGAGGTGCTTACCACCTACAACAAAGAGATCAGAAGGGCAAAAAGGGAAAACTTTAGGACCTTCTGTGAAAACATAGAATCCACGCTGGTGGCAGCTGGACTGCACGAAGCACTAGCGAAGGATAGAGTGGAAATGTAACCACTCTCAAGAAACCGGATGGGACCTTCACGGAGGATGAAGAGCAAAGAGCTCTCCTCCTACTAGAAACGCATTGTCCGGGATGTAGAGGATACAGGGAGACCGAGGGCTTGATGCAACCACGGAAACCAAGTCGGGCCGACTGGAAGAGGGCAGCGTCCATCTGTACGGAAAACCGAATCAGATGGGCTATCGTATATAAAGACTAGTTCCTGTCTTCCTACAAAAGGGAGAGAGAGAACTAATTCCGTATCTTCTAAATATCTTTAGAAGTAGCTTAGCGCTCGGATATATACCAAAGCTATGGAGAAGGGCTAAGGTGGTATTTATACAGAAGGTGGGGAAGAAAGACACCACTCAACCGAAGTCATTTAGACCCATTAGTCTAACATCTTTTATGTTAAAGACAATGGAGAAGGTGATTGATAATTTCCTTAGGACTATAGTGCTGGTAGGTACACCACTACACAGGAGTCAGCATGCTTACAGAGCAGGGAAATCCACAGAAACCGCCCTGTATCAGCTGACAAACGAAATAGAAGCAGTACTAGAAACAAAGGAAGTAGCGATATGTGCCTTCTTGGATATAGAGGGAGCTTTTGACAACACCTCACACGAGGCTGCCAAGGCGGCCCTCCAAAGAAGGAATATCGACAGCACTATCTCAAAGTGGATGGGAGAAATGCTGAAAACTAGAAAGGCGGAGACACAAGTGGGAAAAGACACCATTAAGATCTCCACAACTCGAGGGTGCCCACAGGGAGGTGTACTATCACCGCTAATGTGGAGCCTGGTAGTTGATGAACTAATGGTTAGGCTAAACGACCTAGACGTCAAATGTCAAGGTTACGCCGAACACATACTCATAATGGCTAGAGGGAAATTTGAGTGAACGCTCTGTGAAATTGTTCAGAGAGGCCTCAACGTAACTAGTAGATGGTGTCAAACAGTGGGACTGAAACTCAACCCGAGCAAAACCACGGTGATACTATTTACTAGAAGAAGAAAACTAAACTGACTACATCCAATACTCATAGGTGGGAAGGCAGTAGAATACCAACAGGAGATAAGGTATCTAGGTATCACACGAGATAACAAAATCCTATGGAATAGACACGCTGAGGCAGCGGTAGGTAAAGCCAAACGCGCCCTAATGGTGTGCAGAAATCTGGCAGGAAAAACGTGGGGTTGTAATCCCACTATCCTGCGATGGATGTACATCATGATAGTGAGACCTGCAATCACTTATGGGTCAGTTGCATGGGAAAGTAGAATCAAGCTGGCCTTTATGAGGAAACAGCTTGAGAAGATTCAAAGACTGGCGTGTGTCTGCATCACGGGGGCGATGGGGTCGTCTCCGACAGCAGCATTGGAGCTACTGCTGGATCTGACTCCGCTGCACCTTGTGGTGGAAAGGGCCGCCACATCGGCGATCATAAGGTTCAGCAAGGAAGGAATGGGCAGAGGTAAAATAATCGGGAGCAGAGACCGAATCAGCCTCGCTGCCAAGATCCCCTGGCTGGAAGTACCAAAAGACGAAATGGTATGCAAATACCACTTTTAGAAAAACTACACAGCATTGTGCAGTAGTAAAGGCGATTGGATCGCCGAATCCTCAGCATACCACATAGAGCAGTGCTCCGCAACCGCTGTGCCGCGGCACACTACTGTGCCGCGAGGTGATCTTAGCTGTGCAGCGGTTTTCTCAAGAATAATTAATATGTAAAAATACCAATATGTAATTTCTCAGAGTCGAAATTATATACAAAACAAAAACATGTACTTAGTTATACAAAAAATGTACATTTTACATATAGTACTGTGAGTGTTAGTTTGCGTACTTATGCGTAGAGATGTACGTCGTTTAATGTGATATTATTATTACATTAGTAAAGCAGCTTGCTGTTATGCTTTTCTAAGCATTTTCTTATTAAAAAATCGGCACTAGTGCATTTATTTCGGGTAAGTCAAATTTATAATCTTGCGTATCGATTATAAAACATTTAAGTCGTTCCAACTGAGTGTTTCGCCACTATGTTATTTTTTATTTAACCATAGCTTTGAGCTAATATTAATTATTATCCCAATCTTCTAAAGATTTCAGAAACACGAATCGAATAAATCGTTCTCGACTTAACAAAATTCTGTCGTAGGTTAGAAATATTAAAATGAATCGTTATAAATGTACTAATAGTGGTCGATTTTCGATCTCTGCATTTCGTGGTGATTTTAAGATCGATCTGGCTGACAAAAATTGGGCTTTAAGAGATCGACGCATAATAAAATCGAATCGAGATCGGAAACTCTAGTATAAACCCATGTTTCGCTGTTGCACGTGGGGCAAATTACGGAGGGCGTGGCTCGAGCGTCGGCACTTTGTGTCTGAGTCTCAACGTATTTTGTTCTATCTACCGAACTGATGATCATGTTAGTCAGTCTACATCCGAACGAGAAGAACTCCCATCAAATACCACATTTTTAGGTTAATTTGTTGTTATACCTCTAAAAAATATGGACAAGTTTTTAAAAATAATTTTCGAATTCACCGACAAACCAAAATGAACCAAGCACAAGTGGTGCTGTAAAAAACAGAAGATGTGGGAAAGAAAGTATAATGAAGACTACATTCGATATGGATTTTCGTGTTGTGATAAAGAAACGCCACCCAAACCAGAATGCATCAATTGCGGAGAAATGCTATCTAACGAAGCAATGGTACCCAGTAAACTGCTTCGCTATTTAAATTCAAACCATCCTAGTTACGTTAAGAAGGACAAATCATTTTTTCTTACACTGTTCGATCAAAGGCGAAAACAAAAGCAATCATTGTTATCGTTAGTCACAGTTTCTGATAACGCCTTAGAAGCTAGTTACCATGTCGCAAGATTAATGGCATTTCAGAAAAAACACATACTATTGGTGAGACACTCATTAAACCAGCATGCATAGAAATTGTTAAATCCATGCTTGGGCCTAGAGAAGTTAATGAAATAAAAAAGTACCGTTGTCAGCTGATACTGTTACAAAACGTGTCAACGATATGTCGAACAATATTTTAGGAATACTAATTGCAAAACTAAAAACGGCCCAGAAGTTTGCACTACAAATTGATGAATCGACGGATATTAAAAACCGAGCACAACTCATAGCTATTGTACGTTTCGTTGACGAGGGCACCATAATAGAAAACGATTCCAGAGCGACCTACCGGCGAGGAAATTTTCAAAGTAACAGATGATTTTTTTAAAACTTATGATATGTCATGGAGTAATTGTATTAGTATTTGCACGGATGGTGCTGCAGCAATGATGGGCAAGAAAAAAGGTTTTATTTCGTGCGTAAAACGCCAAAATCCAAATATAGAAATTACACACTGTTGCATACATCGCCAAGCATTAATGACCAAAAACTTGCCCACGGAACTATTGAAAACGATGAATCAATGCATTACTATCATAAACATTATTAAAACAAGAGCCTTAAATTCGCGAATTTTTAAAATAATATGTGAAGAAATGGGATCGGATTATGAATCCTTATTGTTTTACACTGAGGTACGTTGGCTATCCCGTAGAAAATTTTGGCTAGATTGTTTGAACTTCGCAACGAGGTTCGCGAGTTTTTGTTAAAACAAGATATGCCCGAACTTTATCAACTGTTTGATGATAATTACTGGATGTTCAAACTGGTGTACATGGCTGATTTATTTGAGTCCCTGAACGTACTGAATAAAAGAATGCAAGGTCGAACCGAAAATAATCTGACGTGTTCCGACAAGTTAGTGGGCTTTAAAAATAAGCTTGAACTTTGGCAGAAAGAGATTCAAAAAGGATCATTAGAAATGGATCTGACTCAACAACATTTAAATTTGTTGCAAGACAAATTTAATCATTATTTTTTCAAAATTAATGCGGAGCAATATAATTGGATTAGAAATCCTTTTATAGCAGATGCAGAAAATTCAACAGAAGCACTTTCCCTTCAAATTCGAGAGGAATTTATAGAATAGATTTCTGGATTTCCGTTCAGAATGAATATCCTCAAATTTCTGCAAAGGCTATTGCAATTTTGCTACCTTTTTCTACGACATACTTATGTGAACAAAGTTTTTCTACATTGGTTCTAATTAAAAAAAAAACTATCGTGTTTAAAAGGTCTTGACTATGAACTCCGAGTAGCACTTTCTGATATAGAGCCAAATATACGACGTAAGTTCATCAAAACAAGCACAAATATCACATTAATAAATTAGTTATTATGTTTAAATACTGTTTAAATTAGCATTGATTACTCTGAATTGCAACATTCACTATGTTTTTACCATAATTGATTTGTAAAAATATTATATAATATAAGGTATATTATAAGGTAATTTATAAGGTAATTTATAAGGAAATTTGTAAGGTATATAATAAAAATTAATAAAGTATATATAGGTATATTATAAGGTAATAAGTTATATAATATTTCTATCTATTAATTGTGGTAGAAACATAGTGAATTTTCCAATTCAGTGTTATATAACTGTGTTCACAAGTCATATAATATTTTTACAAATTAATTATGGTAAAAACATAGTGAATTTTTCAATTCAGAGTAAGTATGGATCAGCTAGCATAGATTAATTAGGCATAAGTAATTAACAACAAACTTCATAGTTAAATTAAAAGACATTTTATTACATGTGTAATCTATAATAAAAATATATGTGTTTTTGTGTTGGTGTAAAATTCAAATTGTATATAAAAATTATTGTATTTTTAACCCCCCACGCAAAAGATGTTATTAGTTTGACGTGTCTGTCTGTGTATCTGTGTATCTGGCTGTGTATAGCTGCTAAAGGAATGGATATGGATAACAAAATGGATAACAAAGTAGTTTGACGACTCAAAAACATTTTTTTCTCCCGCAAAATTTCCTCATAGCATGCTAATAATTTCTTTATAACTCGTTTTGTGGAAGAAATGAGTTCTCCGTTGGAGTCATTTTCTAAAATTCAGTGTAGTTGAAATATAATACAGTTACTTTTTAACACATGCATTTTTAGCCACGCCACTATGTCAGTTCCCAATAGTGTGGGGGCAGTAAGTCTATTATCGATAATCAAAAGTTGTGTGACGCTCAAACAAAAGACGAATCGACGAGATTTGAAATCGCGTAACTCCGAGTTCGCGTAAGTCGGGGTAGCGTAGGTCGATGTATTACTGTATTTGTTATATTTTTAAAGCCTTTACTTGCGGTGTGCCTCGGAATTTTTGAAAATACGTTTGTGTGCCGTGGAAGATAAAAGGTTGCGGAGCACTGACATAGAGCAAAATGCCATCAAGTGGTATACAGATGGTTCGAAGACAAAGGAAGGTACTGGTGCAGGAGTGTTTGGACCTACCAGGTACTTCGAATTCATGGGAACATCCCCAAGTATCTTCCAAGCAGAGGTACACGCAATCGAAAGATTTGTACAGTTTAACCTCGACAGGAATTATCGCAAAAAACGAATTGCTATCCTGTCAGACAGCCAAGCAGCCATTAAGGCCCTTAGCTCATACAGCATCAGATCCAAACTAGTATGGGACTGTGTGGGGAAGCTGAACATGCTTGGCAGGGATAATAAAGTAACGCTATACTGGGTACCAGGACACACTGGTACAGACGGAAACGAAGAAGCCGACCACCTAGCAAACAAGGGATCCAGTAGACACGTCCCCGAACGTATGCGACAAGTTACAGTTAAAGTACAGTTACAGAACTTGAGCCAGAAGAGACCATTCTATCCAAAATCGTCAACGAACAAGAATCAGAGACGATACAAGAAATAATTGACATGGTGAGTACAAGTAGACTAGCAGGTAGATTAAAACATTTCTCGTCAGTTTGGGAAGGCCTATTTGATGATAAAGTCGTCATTAACTGGATAAAAGGGTACAAGATACCATTTGACCAGGAAGTCTTTAAATAATTACCGATCATGTCACGAAGTTATTGAAAAAGGGTGCTATTAGAGAATGTCAAGATAAATCAGGTCAGTTTCTATCAAAAATTTTCCTTGTTCCGAAAGCGGACGGGTCGCAACGTCTTATTTTAAATTTAAAAAGTCTTAATAAGTTCATTACAACGGAACACTTCAAATTAGAAGATATAAGGACGGTTAGGGACTTAATAAAGAAGAATTGCCTTATGGCAACACTTGGCTTAAAGGATGCGATATTTGCGATTCAAATTTGACTGAGAACTCTTTGAGTTCACATGTATGCCCTTTGGGCTTAACACAGCGCCTTACGTTTTTACAAAAATCCTAAAAACCAGTTTTTGCCAGGCTGAGAGCACAGGGTTACATCTCTGTAAGGTACTTAGACGATATATGGCTCATGGGTGAAATAAAAGAAGAGTGTTTCGATAATATACGGCAAACTCGCATACTTTTAGAAAGCTTAGGCTTTATAATAAACAAAGTTAAAAGTCAGTTATTGCCGAAAACAAAACTAAAATTTTTAGGTTTTATTCTGAATTCGGCAAAAATGGAAGTCTAACTTCCAGAAGAGAAAAAGATCGATATGCAACAATTAGTTAAAAGATATAAAAAGGCAGAATTTTGTAAAATTAGGGACTTTGCTTCGCTAATAGGCACATTAAGCTCGTGTTGCCCTGCAGTAAAGTATGGCTGGGTTTATTTGAGGATCTAGAATAGGATCTAGAATACGAAAAGACTCATGCCCTAAGACAAAACGGAGACAACTACGAATCTCGAATGAGGCTGTCCCCTATATTGCAGGAAGATTTTTCCTGGTGGGAAAACAACATAAAGACCGCGTTTAACTCTATAAAAACTCCTAGTTTTTGTCTAGAAATTTTTACAGACGCGTCGTTAATGGGGTGGGGAGGCCATTGTGATGAGCAGAGCACAAATGGTTTTCGGAGTGAAGCCGATAAAGAGTCTCAAATTAATCACCTTGAATTACTCGCGGCCTGCTTTGGTTTAAAATGCTTTGCTAATGAGAGGCGAGATTGCGAGATTCTCTTACGGATTGACAATACAACGGCGATTGCCTATATCAATCGCATGGGTGGTACTCAATCTAGAAGATTAAGTAGTACGGCAAAATCAATTTGGAAATGGTGTGAGGAAAGAAATATCTGGATATTTGCCTCATATATCCAATCCAAAGAAAATATAATAGCAGATTTTGAATCTAGAAAATTAGAGCCAGAAACCGAGGCTCAGTTCAGCCAGGAAGCATTTATAAAAATCTGCAGTAGGTTTGGTAACCCGGAGATAGACTTGTCCGCGAGTAGAGTAAACTCAAAGTGCAAAGAGTACATTTCGTGGAAAAAAGATCCGGGTGCCATGACAGCTGACGCGTTCACTGTCAATTGGGACCCATGGTTCTTCTATGCGTTCCCGCCCTTTGCCCTCATTTAAAAAATATTGAGAAAAATAGCAAGTGAGAATGCAAGAGGTATTTTAGTGGTACCAAATTGGCCTTCTCAAACTTGGTACCCTCGTTGCATAAAGATGTATGAATCAGAACCAATTATCTTCAAGCCTAATAAAAAGCTTTTATACTCTTTCGACAGGAGCCCTCATCCTCTTTGGCGACAACTTTCCCTGGTGGCAGGAGTCTTATCCAACAAGCACACATAACAAGAGGAATGCCACCTGAGGCACTAAATGTAGCAATGGCATCACTAAGCGACTCACTACTACGTCAATATCACGGTGCACTCAAGAAATGGTGGGAATTCTGTCGCCGAACACAAACGGATGTTTTTAAAGCAGAAATTTCAAACGTATTAAGATTTCTGTCTAGTGAATTCGAAAAAGGAGCCTCGTACGGATCTATTAATTCGATCAGGTCATCTGTGGCTTTGATTTTGGGACCAAATATTGGACAAAATGCTGCTATTAAACGATTTTGCAGAGGCTCCTCCAGACTAAGACCGTCTCAACCAAAATACGACGTAACGTGGGATCCAAAAATAGTATTGGAATGTCTGGGAAATGGGCCCCTAATGATATATTATCATTGGAGAAATTATCATTTAAGACAATCACATTACTGGCACTAACAACGGGACACAGAATACAAACCTTGGCTTCAATTGACATCAGGAACAGAAAAAGGCAGGAGGATCAATTAGTAATAAAGATTCCTCCTGAATTAGAAACATCTAAACATAATAAAAAGCAACCGTTCCTGGTACTACCGATTTTCGAAAGGGACCTGTCTATATGCGTAGTCCACGCCCTAGAACCTAGAACAATATTTAACAAGTACAAGATGATTGAGAGGTGAAGAAAATAAATTATTTATATCTTGGAAAAAACCGCATAAAACGGTGACCTCTCAAACGTTAGGCCGATGGATAAAATCGGTACTAAAAGACAGCGGAATAGACACAGACATATTCACAGCTCATAGCACGCGTCAACGTCAGCCGCAAAGAGGGTGGCATTAACATTGACCTCATAAGAAGCACAGCAGGATGGACTGCGAATTCAGCAACTTTCGCAAAATTTTATGATTGAAAAATTGTACATGACAAAAAGTTATTTGCCAATGCGGTTCTAGGAAAATAAATCATCTATGTAAAAAATGATATTAATAATAATAATTCCCATCCAACGTAGAATTATTAGAGAACTCTGCCGTATAAGCTTTAAACATCTACCAAGTGATCAGAGGAGGAGGCGCAAAATACAATTTAACGATTAAACGAACTTACCTTAAGTGAAGTTCTATCGTAATTGTATGAAGCGCCTCCTCCGAATGATCACTCCCACCCAGAATCTCTTACTATCCTGGAAGAATAGTCCCAGAAAGATATACGGCAGGACTTTAAAACTAATGAGTCACCGACCGAACGCCACGTAATATGGAATGGTGGAGCTGCGGTCGAAAAGTTTTCTGTAAACATGTGGAGGAAACTGCACAAAGTAGTGGTCCTACCAAGTGATCATTCGGAGGAGGCGCTTCATACAATTACGATAGAACTTCACTTAAGGTAAGTTCGTTTAATCGTTAAAAAATGGGTGACAGATAATATAATAAAATAATGTAAAAAAGTAAAAAGTAAATTTATCGTCCCAATTAGCATATTTAACGTTATTTAAGAAATAATATGCTTTTCCGGGCTGTAAATGGATTTGGGCCACTTTCAAAATCAATGAAATTACGTTTCCAATTTTTAAGAAAGCACAAGTCCATCCATACATAAAATAAATTTTTCTTGAAATAAAGATAAATGTATTAGTATATTAAGTAACGAGAGTTCAAAGAAGGATATTACGTACGAGCGGAATGACGCGTTACCCGCGTATGACTAAGACCATCGTAGTTACCCTACGACCCGCGTAGCGGGGAGTGCGTAATTCCGGGAGTACGTAATTGCCTTACAACTCGAGTTATGTACTATACTTTATCTACGATCACACTAATTTGTTTCTGTTTAATAAGAAAAATATGTTTGGTGTAACAAATTTGTTTCTTATTAGGTTATGTTTATTGTATTATCATTATTTAACATTATAATAAACAAACAGTTGTATTTTCATATATAATCGACATTATTTCACTTGAAAGAAATGAAAAGAAATACATTCTTAATGTTTACATACCTTATTATTTAGTACTTATTTCGGTTAAACTGGAATTTGAACTGGGCTCCTAGATATAGGCCACCCAATGCACGCGTTATCAATTTTCGTTAGTTTGAATTGTGGCAGGGGGTGGGGCGCTGAACGTATGAGTACGTAGTAGCAGGTCTCAACAAATCAACGAATCGTAAACCAAACGCACGTGTGTGTTATCAATCATAGCATACGTTATTTAATCTTCTCCAGTTTGTGTATGCGGTAGGGGTAAAAAATAATTATTGTGAGCAGGTGGTATACTAATGTGGTATACCAAGTACCAAGATATAAGGTAGTATACCAGAATTCCTTGTATTTGAGGTTTGTGAGTGTTCTCACACACAGTGGTCTTTTTTTTGTAGTTTTTTTTAATTTTCACATTGAAATTCATTTTCGAAGATTCATCCCAAGATCCCAAGTTTTCTCTTGGGATATTTTAATATATTCATATTCTAATACAGTTTTTTTGCAATTTAATTTGTTATAAACAAATTATTAACGAATTTGTGAAAATTGCAAATGGTATATCAGGAGACCCATATGAATCCATTAACAAATCGAAACTGAAATTTGAAAATAAATTGTTTAGAATAAATTCATTGCACATTCATTGATAATTCAACTGCTGCATTAATAGTTAAATATAAAGCTTACGAGATCACATAAACTTTAATTGCATATTTTCCATATCGGTTTGCAACTCTCTCACATCACTTCATTAACCCAGCAAATTTTGATGTTACAAAATCTTAATTATTTTAAATATATTAGTAACAAGTTACTTCAGTATAAAAAGATCATGTAAAAATCTAACTCTTAAGGTAACTAACTCAATATTTTTGAAAAAATGGACTTTCAAAATGGAAATGGCCACTTTCAAAATAAACGGCTCATTTATGTGTTTCTTTATACAACTCTATGTAATGCTTTACCTTATAGAAAATATTATATTTTTACCTTCTCTACCTTCTCTATGCACCTTCTGGGTACCATTTTTCACGATTCATTACTGATCCCATCTAGTCCTGTCGCTTTTTCGCATTAATGAATACAATAGTCAAGTTATAGGATTTTATTAGGATTTCTTCTGTTTATTGCCAGTTCTCTTACCTCTAAGTGACCTCAATAATTAAATGTTTCCTATAATCCACTATAGCTATGATATTGGATATCCACTTTTCCTCTTTTTGTTTCTCACGTAATTCCATAAATCAGTTTCATTTTTAATAACCCTCTTGAAAGCTCCTTCGGTTTTTCCTTTTTCTTATTTCCTTACATCTGAAATTCTAAATTTGCTTGTTGCACTAGTTCTTTACTTTCTCCGATGTTTCTTTAGTTTATCATAGCTTTTATCATAGCAGTTGATGTTTACGTCCTCTTTTTTTTTCTCCAGTACTCTATATCGAACCACAGAAACTAACGTTTCAAGAATAGATTTAAAATACTTTAAAATGTGGGCCTCAGTTTGGTAGCTCAATTTGGAGACAAGGAAAGTTATTCAGAAGATGTTTTAGAAGACGAAACACCGACGACTTCAAACAAAAATTTAAAAGAAAATCCAAGAAACGAAACACTACAAAAACGACTTCTCACTTTCTTTTATTCTAATAAGGAAACAAAGCAAAACAATATATACATGCTGTTTATACATAGGAAACAATTAACATATTGTAGTATTATTCTAATTTATTTCAATTGGAATAAAATTCACTCCAGGCATTACTAATATTTTGAATTTATAAATGTATTGTTTCCAAAATCCGTTTAACTATTTTCCGTTCTCTCAATCAACAGCTCTAACCGCTTGCCTAAATATATTTCGTAAGTAATATTTTTTTAATGTATGTACTATCCATGCAAAATACATATACATACAATGATGTCCCTGTGCATTGTTAACTATTAGCAAAATTTTAAATAGTAAATTATTTTCGAAGCATTTTTTTTCTCTTGAAAAAAATAATGATCCAAAAAAATCCAGTACCCAAAAATTTCGTGAATCATCCTCTTCGGTTAGATTTTCAAATAACAGGTTTGATATGCGATGCTATGTTTTTTGAACATTCTTTATGGCTCTTGGAGTTTCGCTGTGGTATATTAGAGTGGTTTGATTTTGCAATCCTGCATTGCCATAAATTAAAAGTATATGTTTAGAGACCCTTAAACCCTGGCAATGATTTTTCTGTTTGAGAAATGTATGAACTATCTCGCAACTTTTTCCAATACAGGCCTGTAATATTTTGCCTGCTAATTATTTCTGTTAAACTCTGGATCATTTTTTATCTTTCTCCGTGTCTGCCCTGGCAGCTTCATTATCTACGCCTAATATTTTGATGTTTTGTGGTTTAGAAAGGCTTTAAACGTTTCAAACCATCCGCGGCTTGCAGTAAATGTATGGTAAGTTATCACCACATTTTTTACGCTTAAGATCCTCTAAAAGACGTAAGTGTTTCTCTTGTATGAGCATAAGGCTTATTGGAATATGTTATTGCTGCATATCTTCTATCCATGTAATCATAATTTTGTACCATTTCTTCTTTTAATGTTCCTCTATTCTTGGTAATTCCGGCCATACACGTTTTTTCAAAATTTGTCTTCAAAATTAACGCCAGACCTATCAATACCAGAGCGTCATCGTCCTCAATCGATGCCATCGCGAAAGGAACCGAAGACCTCTCTGGTACACCGGAACATTTCCATACACAACTATTAACCTTCCCACGTGCGGTTAACCTGCGCAGGCAAACCTGCACAGGTAACCTCTCCGGTAGATCGTGTATCGCTTAGGCTTATGGCACGCTACATCCGCTCTGCTTGGCTCACCTCAGGTCCGATCGGGTCCGCTACTCTCAGCTCCGTCATTTCTCCACATATTGCATCCGCTCAGCTCAGTCACTTTTCCACACACTCATTCCCCTTCAACCGATACCCGTTGTCAATTTGTTATATATAGTTGCTAAATATAATAGTTGCTGTTTGCATATATGCCTTAGCGCATATATGAAAACGTTAGTGTTGCGCCTGCGTGAACCATCTGCCAGAATCGGACCTCTGGACAAGTATTCTGAGCTGAGCTGTATGTACGCAGTATGTGCGTTTCTATTTAAATACACGGGTTTTTCTATTATTATATTTTTCTTGGCTGAAAGGCTAAGCTGAGCGGAGACATCAAGATAAGCCTCAAGCTAAGCCTTATTTAATCATTGTAGACTGCAACGGTACATCGGTACTTTTTAGCGAGATTTATTATTCTGATTCTATCGATTACAATTGTAATAATAGTAGAATCACTCACTTTTAAAAATCGAGCAATGTTTGCTACCTTATTACCTCTATCAAATTGTTTTATAATTTCAACAAGTCTTTTTTTATCATTAATTCGCGAATCACATTTACGTTTGTTCCATATGCCTTGGTTTTATTTTTGTAATAAACAAGATACTAAAATACAAAAGAAACGCGACTAGCACAAAAATGTCTTCTCAGACTTCTCGGACAAAAAAAGAAGAAAGCGAAGTTTGTGGGGCACGCGCAAGAGCAAAAGTGGGACACAGCAGCCCCCACAACCACATTACTACGCCTCAGTTTGTGTAAACAAAACGTAAAATTTAATTTAGTTTTCGAAATCCGAAATCGCGTAAGTCCGAAATCACGTAAGTCTAACTCGAGTAAGTCGAGGACTTTTTAGACTTTTTAGAAGCTATAATGTTCCCACCTTTTTTTCTATACCATTGCCAGTCAATGATAAGAAAAGTTCTTGAAGAAAAAGAATTGAACCTTAAGAATGTAGTGGTTGTCAAAAAGAATGTTTGTAAAAAAATCAATATTTCAAGTTATTGGTAGAGGTTATTTAGTAATTTATGCATTTAAAATAAAACAATAAATTTTCCTAAAATAACTTAAACCGCGCGTAGAGTAAAAAATACGGATTTCTAGGAAAGTACAGGAAAGAAATTAGAACCAGTTGCGGGCAGTTGGTCGAGTGGTGGCGTTTCAACAGGATATTGGACGAGTTATATATGGCTCTGAAACCCAATACAACACTCAGCCTCGCGTCCGGTTCAACTCTATACAATATACTTGATTATTGTTTTACTCGGCATTATTATTCTACATGATGTGAGAGATCTTTATCGGGCGCCGGATTTGCAATATATGATTGATATATTATTAGAATATTTACTGTCCTGTAAGTTATTAAACGACTACTGTTCAATCTACTATTCAAATGTTTCGTGACTTTACAATAAATATACCATGTATCCTATTATACTGCGCGCCCGAGATAATAGCAAATGAAATAGAAAACATATGTGCATTTCATTTTAAGAGGAAAGAGATTTACTTCCAAAGTAAACCAAATTTATTTAATACAACTTAATTAACACCTTAAGGCGATTATCTATTCTAGGGATAAAAAACCTGTGGAACATTCGATGCTTGCAAGTGGTACTATGCACCATGGTGGCGCCTACTTCTTTTTTAAAGTAGGCACCATAACTGAATTCAATTTCATATTTATAATACCACAGCTTTACATACATACACACAGCTTTCATACACACAGACTTCTAACTCAACTATTCGTCGGATTTTTTTAGTTTCCAATTAATATTCTGTCTGATCCGACGTATGTTAATGAATATTTTGCCCACACAATTAGTATTAAGGACTATAGACATCTAGACATGACAATTTAGCTTAGTAGACAATCTAAACGTGACTAGTTAGTCTAGCTTGAACGATGTAGACCTGGGTAGTTAGTTTAAAGTAGACAACCTAGTAAATATAACTAATTAGTTTGGTTTAGACAATCTAGACTAGACAGGATAGTTAATTTATACAATCTAATCTTGATAAGTAAAATTACTGGGCAACTTTAACTTGACTGATAAGTCTAGCTAGAACGGTGTACATTTGGATAATTATTTTAATTTGGTAAGCCTGGTTAGGTTAGGTTAGGTTTGGTGACTGGTTAGTTTAGTTTCGATAATATAAAATTGACTAGATTAGAATATAATATATAGTTGTTATAAAAAATATTGACTTGAGAAACGTAAAAGGTTGGCCAATTCTGCCCTCTAGTATATTTTTTGATTACTCCATATATGTGGTAAAATCATGAAAAATGCAGGATGAAGACTTGTTTAACGAATGTTTGAAGTATCAATGATTTTCTTTTATAATTGCAGCAGTCTTCGTGTAATAAGTATTCGATAACTCGACTGCCAAATGTAAATTTGCACAGGGAATGTAAACATCACACCGAGCAATTACTGGAAGTTATGTTTATAATTAGGCAGTGACAATATTTCCCCAAACGGAGTTCGCTAATTCTAAGTAAACAGAACGATGGAAAGACGGCGACAAATAAGCACCAAAACTGCGATACCCTCCGGCGCGCAGCCGGTTCGACTACCCTTCATACATAACTTTAAGAATTATCAATGGATTACTTGTATCTAACAAGGGTACTTGCGGCTAAAACCAAACTGATACTATTATTAAAGCCCTTAATTGAATATTGAGCCCCTCGACACGATATTTTGATTAAAACTATTATATGGCTTATCGTAAATTTTGAGAGGACAGATTATGTTTTGTTTTTATGTATATTCATAAACTAGATACTCTAATATATTAAATTTGCCAAATGGGACAATATGCCACTAGACTGAATAAACAGAAGGTGTATTGCCTTGACGTAAGACTAGACGTACAAAATTTTAGAGATATAGTCTGTTTTGGTATAGACAAGGTAAACAAGTATAATGAAATACTAGCCTAACAAAGCCTAGTTTTAGAGACTAATAAAGTGAAATATCAAATAATAGGAAGGAAAACTAATCAAAATTGTTTTACGTTTCAGCATTCAAAATCAGCCTAGTAAATAAAATTATAATAAGTTGTCCAAATGTCCAAAATTGATGATCCCGTTTGCTTTTTAATAAAACACAAAACATTTTAATTGTTGAATGGACGTGATTCATGATACCACTGCAGTTGATGAAATTGAAGATAATAATATAATACATGACATATATATATATATATATATATATATATATATATATATATATATATATATATATATATATATATATATATATATATATATATATATATATATATATATATATATATATATATACATTGATGAAGCCACATTTGTCCACATAAATTCAAAGTAACTCTCTCCAATAGTTCTATTAACCAATTTTCCAGAAAGGAGAGATATCAACTGTTGAAAAGCGATGTTTCATTAGAACATGTTGACTTTGTTATTGTTTTAACTAACCATATATGCCATACCAGTTGTGCATACTATATACATACCATTTTTGAAAATTATATACCTTTTATTATTTATACTTATATTGATATACAACATGCAGTTGATCAAACTTTTTGGTTTTAGATTTTTCTGTTGTTATTTGCAGTGGTATAGTGGGACCAGCCCGCACAGGAGTACAGCACTCCTGTACTTTTTAATTGAAGCAGGATTACCTTCCGGTACCCGACTGGGAAGTTCAGCTCTGTTTTGATTAGGAACGAATTAGGCATGCCAAACTAGGATGTGACGAGCCCAACCTAATCTGGTCAAAATTCGATTTCCTCTTTAGGCGGTGGTTTGGAAACCACACCTCCGATTTGACTTGAGACAGCAGTTCGGTAACTACACTTGCTTGTATACTGTAACTAAATGTGGTCTAAGTTTGCCTTTTATCTATGGTGCAAATGCGAACATATTTAATTACAATTGTACGACAAAACTACAAGATAGTAATTTAATGCAATTATAAAAGAATCATAAAACATATTATTAGTAATTTAAACGCTCATTAGTTAAACGAAGAATGGAAAAAGTAAGGAAACGAATAAATTTCGATAAACATAAATGCAATTTTTTTTTATTAAAAAAAACATTAGTAGTATAAAACTTAAAATTAGTTAATTCTTTGACCATTGTTCTTTGACCTCCGCTATGGAGGGCACCTTGTAGCGCTGCGGGGGCATAGTTTCGTGATGACCCTGTGTGCGATACTATCTAAAAATACTGCCTGGGCGCAGCGACTGGTGTCAGGACGAACTCTTGATAGCGAACAATCAAGAACGGGGTTTCCCAGCCGGTTATCTGTCGTCTCACTCCTACTGACTTACAACGAGAATCTCTTCTGTTTTTAATCTTTTATTACTGCCACACTTTGCTTTTTCAGGCCCTAGACTACCAGAGAACGAAGTAAAGAGCCTCTATTCTTTCTATAAACTCCGCCTTGAATGCCCAAAATCCAAGTTGTAATCTATCTTGGCGAGAAACGTTGAATAACACTGTCGTAAAATTGGCTCTAGCGGTGACCCCGGGATACAGGGCGTAAAAGACTGAAAGGATATAAGGAGTATTAACCTTCCCTCTGCATGCGAGGCTCTGCAGAGGCTCTACCAGTATATTTCCCTAGCTACTCGTGGGAACAAAAATAAGTAAAAAAATGTTAAACCCGAAACTATCGCAGGGGAACTTCCTATGGAAGTAAACCCTGAATCCAAAGAACACCTGAAGCCTGTAGGAGGGTTCCTCGGCTCAATCTACAGTGCTGACGGATACTCAAGGGGTGGAGCTGAACGCAGAGGCTTCAAGTGTCAGCGAAGAAACTCTGCACCTAATGGCTCGCTTCCTTGGGGGAGCAGTTCTACTCAGTGTAACAGATAATAAAAGAATTAATGAAATCTGGTGCCAAACGGAAAAAAAATTGTGCTTTTCAAAAGACACTCAAGGTCCCAGACAACTTCAGGTAGAGATGGGTGGACTTCACTGGTGTCACAATCAGTGAAAGGCCAGACAACTCTGGTACCAAAAGGCTGATGTCTGATTGGAGCACCCCGACGCCAAGACGATCCTCATACCAATATTCCTGAAAGACCAAAGACAAGGGAGACGCTGGGGACTTACCCGGCACTAGCTCATATAGCGTGCCGGAGCGTCCTACAGCAAAGCCCTGTCTGCTTTAAAAATGGCTCCACAACTATCCGGAGGACAGGCTAACAGAAAGACATGGTAAGCTTCTGCAATTTATTTTTTATTTAATTTCATGCTTTGGATCACAATAAAGATATAACAAATGTCAGTTATAAACTGATGTCATTAATTAACATCATCGCATAACAATACACATAAATAAACTATTAGATTTAAACATTTAGATCACTTCACTTTTGCTTATTTAAAACAATGTTAAAGTCTAAAAATTATTAAAAAATAAATTCGTTCAGAGTACAAAGTTTTCTTGAGAAGCATTTCTTTGACGGTGGTTATAAATTTATTATATTTAACGATCGCCTTAATGTCACCAGGAAGTACATTATAAAGCTTTATGACTATGACATAGGAGCTACACCCCATCTGGGAGGTACTGAAATTTGGTACATATAGCTTATCAGAATTACGCGTTGTATAATAGTTGAAACCTCCAAATCTCACAAACTCTTCCAGGTGTCGTTTAACATAACATACACATTTTAGTATATACATACTATATGTAGCTAGAATTGTATCTAAGTTCTACCTAAGAAATAATGGTTTACACGTCTCCGGAAATGGTATAGTGGCTATAGTTCTAACGGTTCTCTTTTGCATATAATTATACCGTAATTAAGTACCGAGCCTACAGATGGATGGTAAAATATTAGCAATGTTTCCAAGTTGACAACATTTCCGAGCTGAAGGATGCAGTAACAGCATTTAGTCAACTTTTGCGCGATGTAATTGATGTGATGTTCGCAGGTGAAGTATTGATCAATGACAATTCCCAAGTATTTGGTATTTAAACAGGGCTGGATAGTGCCAGATGACCCTCTTATCAATAAACTATAATTTAGTTTATTGTGATTATTGGAAAATTGAATTTGTTCCGTTTTACCTGAGTTTAATATTCGGCCATTTTTACAACACCAGTAGGAGACTTCATTTATTCGAAGATTTGCATACCTTTGTAACTGGGACTCATTTTTGGCAGAGACCACGCTAGAACTATAATCAGCAAGTAATACCAAATCCTTAACACTGTCGCATATGTCATTAATTAACAAAATAAATGGCAGAGGTCAGAACACTTTGGGACACCAATATTTGACACAATTATATCTAAAAAGTCATTTTTTATTTCTACCATTTGTTTCCTATCAGAAAGATAGGATTCTAGCCAAGATAGTACACAGCCTCTAACACTGTAAGTCTACAGCGTGTTACACAAAAGATGATGATTTATAGTGTCGAAGGCTCGGCTCAAATCAAACAAAATGCTTAATGATAGACATTTCTCATTCAATTTACTAAGAACTTGATTACTAAAGGAGAAGACGGCTTCTTCGGTGTTTTTCTTTTTTTGGATTCCAAACTGGGTTTTAGAAATTAAGCAGTGTATCTCAGCAAATGCTGGTAACCTTCTAAAAAATAATATCTCATATACTTTAGAGAAAACTGACAAGAGTGATATAGGTCTATAGTTCTCAACTTTTTTTTCCAGTTTTTTATACACTGGTACTATTACCGATAACTTCAGCTGATCAGGGAAGTAACCATTTATGAAGGAGTCATTAACTAAATAGCTCAAATATGTGACCATATGTTCGGCTACTTGGAAAGGGATATTAGATGGAATTTCGTCATAACCTGGACTTCTTCTTTGCAAGATGTTTCAGTATGTTATAAACTTCATCATCAGTCGTACTATATAAAAACATAGAATTTTCATTTGACTTGGAGCTAGGTGACATAGAGATACTTGCTGGTACCTGAGTACCAACCAGTTTTACTATAGACTCATGAAAATAACGATTGAATATGTTAGCTACTTCTTGGTCTTCGTCGATACAAGCTCCAGTACCATCAACGAGTTTAGTTGGATTAGTAGTGGAGTTTTTAGGGTAATATTGTCATTAATAATTTGCCATGCTGTTTTATTTTGGTTAGTTGCATTGGTTAATAAGTTACCCAGGTAGTTTTTTTAGCAGTCTTGATATTTATTCTATGTTTTCTATTTAGCTCCTTGTATTTGTTTTAAAGTTCAATATTATCAAAATTTGAATTGTATATATGAAACTCTCTTAAGTTTTTACCCTCATCTATAAGCTGTGGTGTTAGCCAAGGATTATTTTTAGGTCGAGTCTGTGTGCGGTTTACAACGCTGGTCAAGGGAAAAGCACAGTTGAAATAGTAGCAGAAGGTGTTATGAAATGCTTCAAACTTTTTAGCACAATCTTTCTCATTATATACCTCTTCCCACCTCTCATTAGATAAAATCTATTTAAAGTTATTTACATTACATTCAGAAATCGTCTTTTCATGACATTTGTCGGAGGGATATAGTACCGAACCAACTTAATAGACCACGTCTGCCCATAATGATCTGATAAGCCACTGTCAATAGTTTTCACAATAATTTTTTGCAACGGTATATTACAGAATATGTTATCAAATAAGGACTTGTGGTTACCTTGCCTGCGTGAAATACCAAAAACACACTGGTTGAATCCATAAGAATTGAAAGTCTCAACTGCGTCTCAGAAACTATGTCAGAATTTGTTTGAAAATCCAAATTAAAGTCACCGCAGATGATGTGTGAACGATGACATTTTTCTGAGTAGAATTTCTAGTTTACTAAACGTATCATTAACTAAATTTACTAAATTTAACATTTACTAATTTTACATTTACTAAATGTATCAAACTTACCTCTTTGTGCCCTATAAATACAAGAAATATAGAATTTCTGGTTATTTAAATTGAATTTAATTAATACACTCTCGATGTGTGATTCTTCAAAGTGATTTGGCATATGAATTGGATCGAATTTGGTGCCTCTCCTTACGAACAGAGCAAAACCTCCCCCTTTTGACTTGCTTCTGCAGTAGGCGGCGGCTATCTCATAGTCTTGAAGTTTAATAATCCTTGCTTCGTCATCCGTGAGCCATGTTTCCGTTAGACAGACGACATCTGGAAAATTTTGTTCCATTAATTGGAATTAGTCATCATGAGCGAAATAAGGAAGTGCGAACCAAGTACTGGTACCCACTTTTTGTATAGCTTCGTACACAAGGGAATATTATTCGTCAAGTGTGCTAACGAAGTTGCTTATTGAGAAAGTGGCTATACTTCAGCCTTGGAAAAGGCGGGAGCTGCAAAGGACATTGTTTATACGTCCAAGGCTGTGGTTTGGGTTCCTACCGAACTCTTTAACGAAAAATAGCAAACGAAAATACTTACTCTCCTGAAGACCCAAAACAGGGGACATCAAGTGGACGACTAAAGTATTATCAGCAGTCAAGCTGAATCTAAGGGAACTTACATCTTTCTCCTTATTAATGGCTCCTCCCTAAAGTAGCTGTCTAAGATGGGCTACAAAGCCTACATTTACTTAAATCAGATAACTTTTAGGGTGGTAGAGAGAAAGACGGAATAATCGACTAATGAAGATACTTCAGGTAAACCTTCAACATAGTGCGGCTGCCACTGCCTCCTTAAGGGAACTTAGTGTGATCTCTGCCTACTTATCTTTCGATGCACCTGAACCACCAACTGTCGAACTGAAGTGACTAGTGAAACACTGCGAAGTGACAACCTCCAGATTCTAATTGGGGCTGATTCAAACTAACAGAATACCACCTGGGGAGCACCAAAACCAACAAGGGATGAGTCATTACATACATATACAGTGTGTTTGAAAAAAACACTCCCTAGTTTTAAGTATAAAATAAATGTTGAAATGGATGAAAAACTGCATCAGCGAGTAGCATACATACATAGTAACATACAATGAAAAGAGTACTTTCAAATAGTTTTTTGTTTTAACTTTAATGGATTTCAAAGTGGGATCCAAACGTGAGAGCCGTGCACACGTCGAGACGATATTCCACTTCTCGCCACGTTTTCACTAATATATCAGGTGTAACCGCCGCGACGATTCTTTCGCGTAAATGATTTATGTCTCGGATATTTTCACTGTACGCAACATTTTTTATATGGCCCCAAAAGTCCAATTGGGTTAAGTCAGGACTTCATGGTGGCCAAGAGATTAAGTCAGTTGTGCCTATGGATCATCCCGGCAAGCGAGTGTCTAGAGCCGCGCGCACATTGTTACTGTAATGAGGTGGTTGGAAAAACACAAGCCCATTTTCCGCCTCAATATAATCCATTTTGGAAAAGACATACTCGGTTAACATGTCGTAGTAATTGTCCCCATGTATTGTTTGCTCTACAAAAATTAAAGGACGATTAAAGGACGATCATACGATCTTACATCAAGCCGCACCAAACGTTAAATTTGTGAGAGTCACGTTGATGCTGAATAAATTCATATGGATGCTGAGATCCCCAAATTCTGCAGTTGACGATTTACTGTTCCACTAACATGAAATTTAGCCCCATAAGGAAAGAAAACATGTTTCAACAAAATGGCATCATCATCAATTCTGTTTAGATAGTCTACAGCATACTCTAACCATTTGAAGAATGAAGTCCTTTGCGCGTAACATCTTTAGGCAATCCTAATTGGAGACTACGTCTAGCCAATGACTTCTTTGGACTCAAAAAACACGATACACGGATCTGTTTTACAACATCTTCAGAAGATCTCGATCTACCTGGGCAATTTTTAATATATTTCCGGCTTCCTTGCAAGAATGTAGCCAATGACGGATAGTTTTTGCTGTAGGAGGTACAACACAATACGAATGTCTAAAATTACATTGCACTCTTATAACAGATTCAGTTTGAAAAGGCCAAATAACACACTGCGCTTTTTGTTGCGAAGTAGAAATTGCACTGCACTGCAGGCCAGAAGTCAATTGAGCGAACTGGGCCCTGGCGCACTACCTATATCAAGCCAGCTGCAGGGAAGCAAAACTTGGAGAGTTCATGAATCAAACACCACAAACTAGAATTGTGTGTAACACTTCAACATTTATCTGTAGTAGTAAGAACTTCCAAAATTATTGCGTGCCGTTCTTTTGAATGCGCAAAGGGGATTTTTTCGATCAATTTAAACGTGACTGACAACAGGTTTCGTTTATTATTCGAACCCGTATCCTGTTTGATGTTTAACAAACTTAACAGACCTCCGATTGAATATTGGAAGCTTGAAGATGGTAAAATACGTGAAAAATGGTTAAATAAAAACTCAAATAAGAATTTTCAAAGAAAAGACAATTACTTTTAATCCCATGTAGAAGCTTTATTTTTTAATATAATACTCTTAAATGCTCTATTTTTTATATTTTATATATTGTATACATACTGTTTGTTCACTTTGCATTACATTATATTGCTTGATTTCTTAATAAATGCTTTCAATACCCTGAATTGATGAATTCACTATGTTTTAACCACCCTCAATATGCAAAAATATTAGTTTCTTTGTTAGTTTCTTTTTTTTATAATTAATATTATATGCTAAAAATATTCACAGCTATATAAATTTAAACACTTAATACAAATGTCAAATCTGTAGCTTCTCTACATTTCATGTTAAGTTATATTTTCAAAATGTCATGTTCGTCAAGTTCCGATGATGGTTTTTTCGACTTAGCCAAATGATAAATGAAAAGAAAAGAAGAGGAAAAGAAAATATTTGGTGCATCAGATTTTAAGAACAAGATTGGTCTTAATTAAAACAAAATTGGTCTACTTACGAGCCTCATTTAATTTTAAAGAAAGTTTTCTCCAAATTAGATCTTTCCTTTATTGATTACTGTAATTTTTCATACGGTCATTCGGTTCAATATAATCAGCCACAGAGCAATCAATTCCTCTGCTTTTCCATCGTTCATTCCATTCATTTTAAAAAACATCAGAAACAAAGAAATTTAATCAGAAACAAACTTTACAAACGTCATGCGATGTGCGACAAAACGTAAAAGAATGCTCACGAAATAATTCCAGCGACAGCGCCCTGAATTCTTAGTAGCTTTTGTCGCGAATATGGGAATCGGCCTTAGCACGACTCGAGTTTCGACTGGTGAAGTTATTTTTTTATTATATATATATATATATATATATATATATATATATATATATATATATATATATATATGATAAAGTAATGCACAAAATTCATAAAACGCAATATAGTCATTTTTTAAAAAAATGCGAAAACACGTCAAACACGTCAAGTAAGCTAGTTATTATTTGATAAAGCCTGTTTTTCAGCATTATAAAAAAAATGATTGATGTAGGGGTAACATAAGAAAAAAAAAAAACGTTAAAATTAATAAAAAACGAAATAAACTTTATTTTAGTAATAACTTAACAGTCCATTAAACCAAAGCTATTTATTACAGGAATTGTTTAAATTTTGTCCCCTTCACTATCTGACATAGGCCAAGACGATGGTAGACCTGATTTACAGAGTTTTCGATCATCTGCGGAGTTATACGAGTCATTTCATGTCTAATTCGCTCCATTAAGTCTTCTAAATTGTCTGGTAGGTTAACGTAGAGCCGACTTTTTAAATATCCCCACAGAAAAAATCAAGGCGGGTAAGATCAGGTGACCTAGGTGGCCACTCCATTGGTCCACGTCTTCCAATACACCTTCCTTCAAACTAGTTATCCAGAAACCTTCGAACAGTAAGATCATAATGTGGTGATGCACCATCTTGTTGGAAACAAATACTGGGATCCAAGCTTTACCTATTATATGGATCCGGAAATGACGCAATTAGGTCCGGAACCACTGCCATACGAAGATGTTCCAAATATCGCTCAGCTATTAAATTCCCGCAATAGAAATAAGGACCAATAAATCTTCTCCTGACGGTTCCTACCCAAACATCAATTTTTTTGCGAGCGCTGGGTGTGTTTTGTCTGAATCCAGTGAGGATTTTCCCGAGCCCAGTAGCGACAATTGTGTCGATTTACTGTACCACTTAAATAAAACGTTCCCACGTCTGAAAATACTACACTACTAAGCAAATTTAAATTTTCGTCACAATGCCTCGTGAAGATTTCACAAAATTCCGAACGTCTGTCCAGATCATCTTTTGAAAGTTTGTGAACAAGCTGAACTTTGTATGGGTGCAGTTTTTCTATTTTTAAAAACTTTACTACAAACGACTGACTAACATTTTCTTGTAAGGTAATTTCTGTTGTAGTTGCGTGAGGGTTGTCTTCTAATGACAGCAAAATATCTAACTTTGCATCGTCGCCTATTGCTGGTCTTCCAGATTTTGGAGCATCCCTCACGCTTCCCGTTTCATAAAATTTTGCAACAATTCTGCTTACTGTGTTTTTGGCAATTTGAGGTCTTCCAAATGTGGTTCGTTGAATAACGCAAATGCTTCTTCATGACTTCGAAGTCTATCGCCGCAACCGACCATAATTAGAATTTCTATCCTTTCTCTTTCAGTTAAAGGAGCCATCATAATAAAATTGGTATGGCGCTAATTGTAAAACTGACACTGACAAACAGTTGTTTTATTAAAAGAATTGAAAAAAATGATAAAAACAGATGTTCTTACTAGGTAACTTTAAGTTTTAATACTTTTAATATTTAGTTTTTTTTTCATAAATTCAAAATCAAATTTATTTTGTATTTTATTAATTCTCTAAGTTTTTTCTTATATGACCCCTACTTCAATTATTTTTTTATAATGCAGAAAAATAAGCTTTATCAAAAAATGTAAAGAAAACTAGCTTCCTATTTAAAAAAAAATATTGATGGCGTCATAACTTTGACAAATTTGAGGATTTATTTTTTTGACTTATGTTAAAAGATGCGGAATAAAATAAACTGCGAAATAAAATGACGTGTTTTTGCATTAAAAAAAAAAAATGAACATGGTGCGTTTTATGAATTACTTTATCATAACCCTGTATATACATATATATTTATATTTATACATATATATATATATATATATATACATATATATATATATATATATATATATATATATATATATATATATATATATTAAGAGTTCTTTGACTTTGCTTCCTTTATTTACATTGTTTGTTTGCGTTGCAATTTTAATTTAAAATTTGTACACAATGTTTTCAAAAAGTTGCGCCTTTCTTCTCATGAACTGGGGCACTATGTAACTGTTCAATGCTCATTATCAAGGTACATTATCCAATCTTTCAATTCATTGGGTAGTGTCAGTGAGCAAAACTTATATTTGTTGGGGCTTATAAATGTTTGTAATGTCCAACGAAGAAGAAGTAGAAAATTGGAAGGTGAGGATAGTTTTAATACAGCTGCATACGGCTATAAAGTGCATGTTAAAAATGAAGAAAAAAATATTTAAAATGTGCCCCTGCGTTTCAAAGCATTCATTTCATTACATGGTATTATCAAGGGAAAGGTGGAATATCTACAAATAAGCTTGAAAACAACAGGTAAAGCTCCTGTAGGTCAAAGAAGAAGGCATGAAAACCACAAAAAATGCAGCAGAGATAAAAGAACAAGTTTTAAATCATATTAATTCTTTCAAGGGTATCAGTTTAAAAGACAGTAGGAAAATTTACTTATCAGAAGACTTGACAATTAAGAAAATGTACAAGATGTTTTTAAAAGACAATGATAAAAAAGCTAATTTTGTACGAGTCACACGATAACACACAGCTTAACATAGCTTTTGGCTATCCGAGAATAGATACGTGCAGCTCCTGTGATATCCTTGAGGAAGAAAAGAAACTTCATGAATTAAAACAGCCATCCATTTTGAATAAACTTCTAACAAAAGCTCATGTTTTTTACGAAAGGAAAAGGAGAACCAAAAAACAAAGTAGGAATCAAAAAGATTTTCTAGACAACAAATGATGTTTATTACAAGAGACAATTATCTATCTACACATTCAATATTCATAATCTGGGGACTGGATAGTTTTATTTTGATTGCCATCCTCAAGGATGTGCCAAGAAAGGATCTAATGAAGAGGTTTTGTTTTCATTTGATTTTATTACTAAACACATGGACAAAGCAGTAAGGCATCTTGTTACATTTTGTGATTCCTTTTGGCGTCAAAACAAAAATTATACCATGCTTAGTTTCATACATACTATCATTCATGAATTAAATTTACTCGACTCCTTAAAAATAACCTTTCTCATAAGAGGGCACTGCTATTTTGAGCGATAAAAATATGGGGTTGATTAATCTTAAAACTAAATTAGAATTGCCATTTCATTGGTATGAGCTCTTTAAAAGTTCAAGGACAAAACCGCCACCTTTCAAAGTTATTAAAATTGCTCCAGGAGAAGTCGTAAGAGAATATTCTAACAGGAAAATTCATGAAAAAATGTAAGATCCTAATTCAAAAGGAAAGGGAAGTAATGGTTTCCAAAGAACTTGGTCCTGTGGTACCACGCAGAGAAAATTACAATGTCACTTAGGAGAAAACGAGGATTCTTTCGAGGAAGTAATTGTTGTAATCCTGTCACTAACATTGAGTTTGAACTTCCAGATTATGCTTATAAAAAGTTTTTACCCAATAGTGAAGTAAAATACAGAGATTTAATGAGTCTAATGCTATTTTTTTCAAGATAAACACATTTATTTTATGAAACACTAAAATATGATTAAAAAAACAAAGGTGATGATGACATTCCTTGTTTTTGTTCGTGACGCCAAGGACATTCCTTGATTTGAACTTTTTGTTAGATGGTTGGCAACTGAAAACTGTGATTTTAACATAAATAAGCTTAATAAGAAGTCATTGCTATTTCTAAGTAAAAGTTGCTGCATACTTTGATCTCAATAAAAATAATATAACTTCTAAACTTCTTTTCTTCTAAATTTCTTTTTTCTCAGAATCTATTCATTAGGACATTCCCTGTTCTTTGCCTGAACCCATCATATATTACCCGCTCCATCTATTGGGCAGCAAAATCAGCCATAAAATCCCAACAAATATGGATTAGATCCGAAATCCAAAATATTCACCGTAGGAGAGATGTTATTCAACACCAGTTGAATTCCTGAAAAAAAGTGCCGGAATCTCATATACCTCGATCAATATCTGATCGGAAAAGCTGATCATATAGTAAGAAAAACAAAATCTTACGCTCGAAATTCTATCAAAGACTGCGCAGTGATCAAATTAATAAAATCAAAAACAGAGTCCTATTCTTTAGTCCTTACAAAAGCCTATATATCCTATTCGGTTGTCGTTCTGGAACGGAGAACAGTATATTAATAAATTGAACTCCTTCATTTCAGCATAAAAACAAACTCTCTTCAATAACGATCCCACGCCAAAATTCGTAAGCCATATTTGAAGCAAATAATAATATATTAAAGAACGAGTTCAATAAGATCGATTTTTTAAAACGCGTCCACGTTTAAAATTTTCTAACGGACAAGTGCAAAAACGCCTTGTGAACGAGTTTTTTATACTATTTTTTTCTATTTTGCGCCCTTTCATGCCATTCGTCGATACATATTGAGAAAATTGTATCGCGCTCCGCGAGCCATTAACGAACCCATATGAGTGCTTTAATGACATTATTATCGACGCAAAATATAAAAAAATATAACAACTGTGTTCTCAAATCGGGAGAAATTTAAAATTATCAATTAGAATCCCACAGCAGCCAGGCTCTATCGTTTTCTAAAAACTTACAAACCCGATTGTCTCATTATATCAGTTGTCTATTATATTAATAGTATAGCAAGATTTTAAGCAATAAAACTATTTTTAAGTAATACACCATATTTTCCACAAAATATTTAGTAAAAAATTTACTCGTCGTATCGGAACTCCTGAAATCAGTAACAACCCCAATAAACTCTAACTTGTATCTTTAGTAGTATGTTTCATAACATACCTACTAAAGAGTGGACTTACTACAGAGTGGAGTGAATAAATTCACCCGCTGTATCGGAACTACTGAAATCAGTAACAACCCCAATATATTAACTTGTACTTTTAATGTTTGCTAACATACCAACTAAAGTGCCTCGAAATTACAAGAAATTAAATTTTATTTATCATTTAATTTATAAAGCAAATTGCCACCACCTAATGAAATCAGAACTTCCAGCGTCCAGTTCGAGGACAGCAACACTATTGGCATCTTGTTATTTGTTTACTAACATTTTTATTAAGAATTTAGTTGATATATCACTAGTTGATACTACAATTCAACAAATAACATAGTGTGCTTTAATTTCTTTGTGATAGTCTATTATCTGTGATAGTCTATTACGGATAATAAAGCTTTTAAAATATTGTAATTGTTTCCTGTTCATGATTATATTGAAAAATACTTTGAGAATACGCAATAATGGTTTTTGGTAAAAAAATATTGGTATTTGATTGTCAAAATTCTTGCGAAAACTTAGCGTCCTCTAATGAGGACGCTGGGATTGCCTGAGATAAAATGTCGGACACAGAAAAACGGCTATTTCACTTTATTTGGAGGGGTATTGGAATATTATTTATAATACCTATTTTTTAATTTTAGTATTACTTATTCGAAAATGTAGTAAAGTCAAAGTTCGATAGGTACTATGGGATACATTCTCTCAAACAATTTATAAAATCTAAGCCTATTCGTCTAGTGGACATTGTTTTAACTTTTCGTTGTATGCTGTTCGTTGTATAGGTATCGTTGATTGATAAAAGACGTTCAGGAAACAACACTGATAGACGTCTTGGTACGAAAGTTGTACTGAATATGTTTCTTGTACAAGAAGAATATGTCTGTTGTACAAGATCCAAGCAGCTAGATAGTCCTCTTTGCCAACTTTTTTACATGTCACAATTTGCTTGTTACTCTGAAAGAAGATTTTCTAGCAAGGTGCACAATAAGGGACAACAGGATCGCTAAATATCCTTCGCAGTCATCGAAATAGCTTGAGAAGAAGAACAGGAGAGCTTCAGACTTTAGTTTCGATAGCTGTAACGAAATTTGGATGGTGAAATTTTTATCGTTAGGCACTAATTTTGATAATATAGAACCATTTTTACCAGTCCAACGCTGCAACAAAGTAAAAAAAGTACTCACGCCTATTCAACAGCCACAAGCAATTTTCAATTATTTTTCTTGCATAGGAGGTGTCGATTACCATGACTGGTTACTCGAGAAGCATACTATACCCATTAGAGCAGGGCTTCTTAAACTATGGGTCGCCCAAATATGGTCGCTTAGCGAAATCTTGGGATCGCGAGATTTTAATGTAAAATAATTAAAATCCATTGCTGAAAGTTTGAAAATGGCCCGCTTTGTGCCATAGGTTTCCTGAGTTTGCCATAGGTTTCCTGAGCGCTTTGCATCACTACTAGTGCAGCGAGACATCAATTCACACTAATGTAAAGTTTTCGCTTTTCCAGTGTAGTCAGTTGTCTTTGTTCCATTGTAACACGAGAGTGGGCATCGCAAGAATAACATAATTTTTAATTTATTCTTACTACTTTTTACGGAGAGTATGAAACAATCAATTAAAAAGACATCTGAATCAAAGCATAGTTCGTCTGCCGATAAATCAAAAGAATATTTTGAAAATCTTAAATAAAGATGTAAAATGTTTTTAAAAATTTTGACCGTTAATGAAAAATATTTACTCGCGTCATATTATGTTCAATACTGTATTGATAAAAATAAAAGGCCTTTCGCGATTGGAAAAGATCTTGTATTACTTGCTGCTATTAAAATGGTAGAAATACTACATGGAAGTAAAAATGGCGATAATATTCGAAAAATTCCCTTGCCAAACGACACTTCCGCGAATGGAATTTCTGAAATTAAAAAGGATCGATTAATGAAACTTATGACAAAAATTAAAGAGACCCAAATTTTCGATTCAGTTGGACGAAGCAACTGATATTACTAAATTAGCTCAGTAGTTAGTATATAGCAGGTACATTTATAGTAAAAACGTTTGGCATTAGTTACTGCATGTATGCCATTGTCCTCATTCCCTTTCCTGTCGCCTCGGTTTTATGCGCCGCAAAGGATAACCCTTATTAACACTGATCTGTTCTATTACATGGTTTGCTGCTTGCATCAGCTTTAGTTCTGTTCTCGCTGTTACGACTAGTACAATATTCTCCGCGAAGCCGATTATGGTAGCCCCCAAAGGTAGCTTCATTATTAATACTTCGTCGTATAGCACATTTCACAGGGTACGTCCTAGAACTGGGCCCAAAAGGTCAGCGCTACCAACTTTTCCTTATTCTATTTTATGGTCTTTTAGTAGTAGTATGCTTCTACTGCTGAAGAAGCTTCTTATTATTCGTATTAAGTTAGGAGATATGCCCATAATGTGTCCAGGTTGCACTTTTAAAGGCATTCCCAACACCAAATGTTAGGAGAGCACACATGTGCCTAGTCCTCTGGGTACCACGTTTGACCTTTTCGGCAATCTCCAATACGGCGCTTAGTTCGTTGATAGTGGATGTAGCTTCTCTAAACAGAGCCAACCGTCTCGAGTTCTCTCTTTAATCGTGATAGCAAGAGTTTCTCCAAAAGTTCCAAAAGACACATACAATAGGCCTATAAGATGTTGAATTTCCTAATGGTTTATCTCTTTTTCATAATCTGCATAATGTACTTCAAATTGATACTAAGGTTATCGTCTATTAGAATAAATTTAGAACCACCGTCAAAGAAATACTTCTCAAGAGACCTAATTACTTTGTATATTTTTTAAATATCTTTATAATAAACAAATATGACATCATATAAATGTTTAAATATAATAGTTGATGTATGTGTATTGGTGTGTAATGATGTTAATTAATTAAATCAGTTAATTATAACCCTTGATATTTCTCATATCACCGTTGCAATCCAAAGAAAGAAATAAATGAATAAAAAAATAAGACTTTAATTTTAGTTTTCATTCATAGCCTTTCATTCTCAGTTTTTTTTGGATCTCTCGGTATATTCTTTGTTAAACATACCTTGTAAATTAAAAATTAATATAAATTACTTTAATATAATTAAAAAAGACAGAAAAAGTTTCGTTTAATATAATATAGCATTGTAATTAGAGCTAATTTAGTAGCTAGTTCTGTGTAAATACTTTATTCCTGCAGGTCCTAATAGGTAGTAATTGTGTCTGTCCGGGAGAACGGTGGATGCACGTCGGCCTCTCATCCCTTTTTACCAATTAATTGACTCGCGATAATTAAGCCAGCCCTGTTCTGTTGGCGAACCCCCGCGGCACAGTTATAACGATTGTATGCTCGCCGTACCCTCACCCCACCGTTCCCTGGGCCTATACAGCAAAATGCCCCTTCTGCCCCCACAGCACCAACGCCCACCTACATACATACACTAACTACAAAACAAAAGATTGACCCGACGAGCAGGTAGGTTAGTACATAGGTTTAGTGCGGGAGTTCTCAAACTTTGTGCTATGAGCTTATGCAATGGGCGCCGCGGCAATAATCAGGTATAAATAAATATAGGAGCAAGCTTGCTGGGTCAAGTGACTTCAGGTTAAAATTAACTTACCATAAATATAGAGGAAATAATCTAAAGTTCAACGCCACAGTTTCATTCATCGCATTAAAGACTTCTCCTAAGGTGTCATGAAATTTAAGTTTGAGAACCGTCGGTCTAGTGTAGTCTCTGTCTAATTTAATTTTCTGGCTACTTTTTTAAGGTTTCTATGGTTTTGTTCCATTTTAGGGTATCTTGTAAGTGAACCAAAAGTAAGTTGATCTAGTTGGTTCTATCTAATTCTGTATCGCCGATTTCTTGTTAATAGTTTCCGGGGCTCTCCTAAAATTTCGAAATATTATACATTTCATTTTATCTTCGATTCAAAATATATTGTTAGCGGAGAACCATCTGTGTATTAGCGCGGAGATTGTTTGCGTGTGTATCAGTTGATATTTGATAATGATTGGCATTAGCCTATTTAGCATGTTATATTACATATTTCTTGATAAAACAGACACTAGTGCTATTAGCCTATAATTTTTGGTATCCGGCACCGCATTCGTTTGACCACAAAATCTTCACCGCTGCGAAGTTTCACCGCCCTCGATTCACCGTTCGGCAATTTAATCGCAACTTATTCAAAAAATACATAAAGAAAAATATAAGAAAATAAATTGATATTCATCACTGCTTTAATTTCAGTGAAACGATAATTAGTAGTAAAGAAAGTAATTTAAAAATGGAATTTAATTATTATTATACTCATGCTTCGTTCTCAAGATTAGTAGTTTAAACTTTTCAGTTTAAACTACTTTATATTTTAACATGTCAGTGTCGCCACTTTTTATTCACTACATTTGAGAGTAAAAAATAAAAGAACTCTGTATACTCCTTTATTCCCTCTACTTCCACCCCTTCATTCACGTTTTAGTGCTTAACCAATAAGCACGTTTAGTTAAAGAAATGCCAAGAAGACGTCATTTAAGATTTAAGAAAATTTGATGATTTGATGAAGTAAATGTGGGTTTAAATTTGAGATTAGCTTCATATATCTACTTTTACCAGTAAAAGTACACAATTTTTAACGTAAATAGGAAAAAGTTAAAAATAATAAACAGAAATAAAATATACTTGTATATTAATGATAAAATGTATTTGAAATAATTTCTATTATTTTATTATACATAAAAACAATTAATACATATTGAACAAAATTTATTAAAAAAAAGATTATAAGAATACGTTCGTTATACCATATTTTTTTCCGCTTGTATAGTAATTATTATTCTTTTATTGTAATTCGAAATTCATTATTCATAAGACCTAATCACGCCCAAAAAAGTAAATATTAGGTGTTTTTAAAAATCTTGTCTGACAGCCCATGCGCTTTGTGTGTTAACGTATACCCCTACACATTTGCCAACATCATTACATATGTACACATTTACCGGAAATAGTTGGTAAATATAAGTTCAACTTTTCAACATTTTCAACATTTACCAACATTTACCAACCAAGAAGTTATATGTATACATATGCCGGTAAATGTGTACATTTTCCAGACTACGTTCCTACCTATACCGTAACTCACTTCTGAGACTGCATCTAGCTTTTTTCAAGTACTATCGCATATTTCTTATTGAGGGGACAACAAATTATATACAGAGCAGTTTGTAGGACTGTCTCGATATATATAATAAAGAAATAAGCCAACGGGGCACATACGATTTATAAGTAAGGATGCTGAGAGGTTTGTGGGACCATCTCGTAACATCCAGAAAAGCATTCCAAAAATGGACGCATATTAATATTATTTAGACGCCATTTTAAGTTTTTTAGGCCACAAGAGTAATAATGATGGTGTGAGAGAGATGCACGGTATTCAGAGGGAAACATTATCTGACCTATCTACGTTCGATCACACCCGGGAATCTGACAAGACACCTAGCGTCTACACAGAAGTACTCGATGACAACGATGAAAACGGAGATCCACAACCTAAAGTGTCAATGAAGATGGAGTGATTGAACTTGATGAAATTCTATAAATTTTTAGGTTGCAGATCCGTCGAGTAAGACGAAACATTGTGAAGTATCTATAAAGAAGTATCGAAGATCGAATAGAGTTAGTGGGAAAATACCTTATACCGGAAAATTAGAATCCCATTCTAAGCTCCACAACTAAATCCTGAAATTAGGGCTGCATTTTCAGAGTTGGTTTTAAACAGGGGGATAAAGCTATAGAGACCAAACAAAGACAATTAGCTACTTCAATCGCTTGCATAGGCAAAATTGTCTCTATCCAATTTAGAGGAGAAAAGTAGATTAATGAGTAGGGTTTCTGAATATCCGCACTTTTCAAAAACCGCGGTTTTCGGTTTTTGAAAATTAAAAACCGCGGTTTCGGTTTCGGGTTCGGTTTTTAAGAACTTTTGGTAGTAGTGTCTGATTTGTTAAATGAGATCTTAGTTTTGTACAAAAGTTGCCGCAAAGGGAAAATGATCTTTCGGAGTTGGTGGATGTAGCTTTCATTGTAGAGAGTACTTGAATCAAAATATTTAATCTTTTTGCTTTCTTAGAAGTTCTTTTATATTTAGCAAACTCCTTTTTCATACAATTAGGATAGCGATTTGTTTGCATATAAGTATTTTTATTTAATTCTTCTTGAATAGCTTTTTATACTTCGTCTTTCAAGGAATAATTTGGATTGTTCACTTCTAATTTTTCTGAATTTGCCGAACATTAATCTTCGACTTTCAACCTTATTGTTGTCTGGATAAAGTCGTTCAAAAAGATTTTCCGCCAATATTAGAATAGACTTTGTTGGAACTTTCGAAGGATGTAGTAAGCATCTAGCCAATTCTGACTATTCCAGATTTTCCCGGGTCTTTAAACGTTCCATGATATTTTTCATTGAAGCTTTGCTTATATCAGAACCAATTTATTTCTCTTCCAAGAATCCAATTACACCTTATGCCGTAAATATGTTAGAATCATTGCTGCTTAATATTGTTACTGCTACGCCTACTGGAGAAGTTTCATAACAATTGAAAATTAATATTTTCAATTAAATGCACTGAATTTAAATCTGTTAGAATCGTTAATATTACGACTTTTAGAAATAAATTTCTTATATTGGTTCAATAGAAAACCACCTTGCCTTGATGTCCATTGCTAATTCAATTTCCTTTCAAAAAAGAGCTTTTACGTTTCGTTGTAGGAAACTGATTTTATCGGAGATAAACGAAAATAAATTTCTTACCATTTGTAAAGTACTTTTCATTTCGGCATCATCTTCGACGTAATATTCATTATCCACATCTTCTTCGTGCGACTTTTCAGGAAATAAATCTTCATCTTCACTGCTGCAACTGTTTTCTACCTGAGATGATTGCTTGTAAAAATTGTCGCACACAGCAGGATGAATTGTATGCTTAATGCAAATTTTTGGTTCAGCAGGACAATCTGGACCATTTTTTTAATTACCCGGGCATCGCCATTTGTAGTATCTTACTCAATAATTATCCCACGGCAATAAATCTTAGACTCAATCAAACTTTGAGGTTTTTGGGACCAGAAATTGAAACCCGCGTTGAAATCGCTCGATTACTAACGCCGCGACGGCCCGCGACGATCTACCGATTGGTTGCATTTGTTTTTTTTCAAAATTTCGCTGCTGCCGCAACAAATTCGATGTTTTGTTATAGCAAAACGGGTTCGGAAAGCGAGACTGAAAACCGCGTTGCGAAATCTTTGACAGTGGCGTCGCGACGCCACCGGAAAGTTGAATTTCCTAATGCGGCTGCTGGTTTTTCCGCCGTAGTTTTCTTAATTTTTAAGCTAGCGAAACAAGTATGACGTTTTGTTGAAGGGAAAGCTTCCCAGAAAATTGTTGTGAAAACCGCGTTGCAAAATCTTTGATAACAGCGTCGCGACGTCGCCGCATAGTTCAACTTGCTAATCTAGGTCGAATTTCGGGAACTCGCGGTGATTTTTCCTGTAGTTTTCGCAATTTTGCAGATAGCGAAACAAGTTTGATGTTTTGGTGAAGGGAAAGTTAATGGTAAAGAGCGACTTAAAACCGCATTGCGAAATTTTTAACAACGACGTTTCGACGTCACCGCGATCTTCTACTTGCTAATCCAAGTCACCCAAAATATAATTTCTGAAACTGATACTAAATGAAGCTAAATGTTTTTCAACACATATTACGATATTATTTGCAGAAGAAGTTCCTTCAATTCGCAGAAAGCCTAAATTGCAATAAAATTTGTTTTCTCCATGAATATTAATGTTTAAGTATCTTCGGCGTCTCAAACTAGACCTCTAATCTAGCGTAGTACTATTTTTTGTCCCTTTGCTTTTAATTCTTGAAACTTTAAAATCATTGCTTTCTTTCTTTCTTCGTATTCCTTTTGAATTAAGGTCATAACACCTAAAGAACATGTTGACAAGAGTAGGTTGGGAAACTAACTTGGGAATTAGGTTTTCTGTGCAAAAACCGAAACCGCATAACCGTCTTAATAACCGCGGTTTTCGGTTTTATTTTAGGATAAATAAAAATAAAAACATGTTTGAATTAGTGCTCTTTCAAAGATTGCAAACTGTTGTTGCAAAAATGGGAACCACCGATGGTATATGTGTTCTAGCAATTTCCAAATCTGCATTTATTCGGAAAGCAATAGCTGGCCATTTGAACCGGTTATGCGGTTTCGGTCCTTGCACAGAAAACCGCGGTTTTGCGGTTCGGATATATCCGAAGCAGAAACCCTAATAATGAGCTACTAAGCTTATGGACACAGGTCGTGTCTTGTGCATCCTTATCGTGTTCAGCATTCCGAGTCTCCTACTAGACGTAATTTTGCTCTGTGTTCGCAGGAAAAGGAGATCAAGGGCCGACTAAGGGAGAGCAAAATAGATGATTTACCGAGACTTTGCAGCCAAGGCAGTATCACAGTCTAGCAACGCACTAAAGGTACTTAGCTCTAACCATAACCCCAAGGCAGTTAGGAATCCTACCAAACCCTTAAAGTCCCGAAATTTAAACTGGAAAGCTCCGGTTCCGGCATGCAGACAACAAGAACCACCGAGGAGCTAAGAACCTGCACATCAGCGCAAATGAGGGTTTAAGAATTCCACGAAGATCAAGAAGAATTTCAAGAAGATCATAAATATAGCGAACGTAAAATAGGGCACTTGGAAATTATATGTACAGGGCGAGAAAACTAGATGTCTCAGCTCTATTTTAAGAAAACGAAAAACGATAGAAAAAATTTGAAAATTGATTCTTAAATGGGATTGAGTAAAGACCATTTTAAGCCAAATTTCCTTATTTTTCCATATTTGGAAACTGAAGTAATGACGTCATCGAATCTTCTTGTCATCGAATCTATTTGTGCATATTTGAAAAAAGCTAATTTTTCTGAGCAAATTTTGTAGAGAAAAAAATTTGCTATCTTTTTCCGATAAAAAAATAGAAGCAAATTTGAATAAAGCATAAAGTAATTAAAGTAAAAAGTAATATCACTAATTATAAGTGGCAATTATCACAAATTAAACAAGTAGCCTTTGGAAACAAATGGAAAAGTTGCATCTGTCAATAATTAGAAATTATTAATTAGTACTATTTATTAATTAGTATTATTTATGATGCATTCCACAAGTATGCGTGAGAGGTTGCCTACGCTCTCGGAGAGTACGGCACGTTAAGAAGATATGGTAAAAATATGGACCAATCAAATGCCTATTAATCATACCACACCAAACGTTAATTCCGAAGTGTCCTTGGTTTTCAACCAGATTGACAAAATGCGGATTTTCAATAGACCAAAAATGTTCATTTTTTTATTGGGCTTAAAGTAACTAAACGGCTTTCGTCCGTCTACAACACATGCTAAAAAAATCGATCGTCATTCATCTCTAAGTTTACCATCACGTGGGTAACATAATTTATTCTTCGTGGATGTTGTTGATCTGACAAGTGTTCTAGGTTGTTAAGTTTATAATCGTGATAACCATTTTCTTTCAAAATATTTCGTACTGAACTATATTTTAAATTCAACTCACGACAGGCTTCATCGCAGAGCTGAGACATCGAGTTTTGCTCACCCTGTACAAGCCGTACTAGTGAAAAATAGCGCATGTGCATATGGTAAGAAGGCACGACCCGAAAGTGCCGATGCAGCGGAAGAGTGGGATGCCGAAGATGAAAAAGCAATATCGCATCTAATTTTTGCCATAAGTGCGTCAGAATTAAAACACAGAAAGTCTTGTGTAACATCGCGAGAATCTGGTTGAAACTGGAATTAATTTATCAATTTAATGGGTCAGCCAGAATAGCGACCTTACTGAAGAAACTTATTCTGGCTAAAATGAGATATGGCACTAATATTCGAGAACATTTAGCCATATTCTTCGACCCTGTCAAAAAAACTGGAAGAAATTGACCTCGTGGTGAATTCCGAGCTTTTAAACATTCTACTTTTATACAGTTTGCCCGTTATTTTCGAAAACTTTTGATGCGCCATCGAATCACGGAACGAGTTACCGAAACCAGACGTGCTCAAGGTGAAATTAAAGGAAGAATTGGACGTAAGAAAAATTAAAGTAAATGACGTCTCATATGCGATATTCGCTGGAAAAGGACGAAATTTAACAGTCAAAAAAACTATGATAAAAACAGACAAACTGGTTATTTACGTTCAAATCATAAAATTCCAAGAAAATGCAAAGCAGTTGATTGCCACAATGGCCTAGTAGGAAAGAAGGATAAGGCGAAGAATCTACGACTAAAGATAACGACTCGTAAGTTGCATACGAAGACCAGATGGCTCTCTATACGGCGTTCGAGTAAAGCGGAAAATGGTGTCTCGATAGCGGAGCCACATCGCATATGTGCAAGTCGACAGCAGAATTCGACATCTTAAAAAAGACGGATAGGCCGCTTAACTTGGCAAATGGTGAATCAATGGAGATCGAAGGCATATGAGAAATTAGCCTGACAGTACAACACGGAAAGATTGCACGAAAAGCGAAACTATAAAAAGTCTTTCATGTACCAGACGTTTGGACAAATCTAATGTTGGTTTCAAAAATAACTGGTAATGGCTATGAATTTACCTTCAAAAATGACTCGGCGCTGGATAGGAATGGAAATGGAGGCATAACGCTTATTGCTGATAGAGTCAACGACTTGTATTTCTTACGTGAGCCAAGGGAGAAAGCAGGCACAACATCAACTGGCGGATCAAAATTAGAGGTACTGCATGAGAAATTAAACCAGATAATTGAAAGAAGTATGAAGGAACTCGGACTCGGTTTGAAATTTAACCAAAAAGATAACATCACTGAAACACATGTTCATCTTCTTGACCCACAACAAGATGAACATGGGCCAAACGAGTCCGGGAATGAGTGCGAGTTAGATGAAACAATACAAACTGAACCAACGCTGAAACGGAAGCCAGGCCTCGATTAATAAGAACTGGAAAAATGCGAGGACCCAAGAAAGAGGACGACTGGGTCAAGCAAAACCAGGAAGACACAAACGACTTAGAAGATGGAGAAACCGTTGAGTACGCGGGTCTTATTGGAATGCATGATCACTTAAATGTAACAGAAGTTAAATACATGGCGAAGGCGTATGCGAACAAGGAAGCCATTCACGCACGAAGATACCTGAGGGAAGTCGGTGCCATGGAATAGGTGACAAAAGGGCCCAACGTCTGGCGAAAAACCTGTGTTTCATGCAAAATCAAAACACATCGATATCAGGCATCATTTTATCCGTGACACAAACCAACGAACGTTAATTGGCGTTAAATACCAACCAACGGAAGAGATGGTAGTGGATATGCCCACTAAGGAACTATTTAAACCAAAACAGGAGAAGTGTGTCTCAAAGTTGGGAATGTGCTCCATACAAGAGACAAACCATCGCGACCAGCTTGACGGGAAGTGTTTGAACGTAGTCTGCAAGCTCGCCGCTAGATGGTTGTAGCGATTCTTCACTCGAGTGAAATGAAATTAGTTTATAATGAGTCGATTTTTGTTTTCAATTTAAGTTAGATTTTGCTTCATAGAACTTCCTTCTATATGATCTTCTTTGTTACAAGTGTGTAAAATATATAGAAATACAACAATAGAATTATGTACCTCACCCCAAACTGTTCAGATGCAGAATTAAAAAAAAAATTAAATAAGTAAGCGCGCACGCTTGGTAGCCGTTGCGTTCGATTAAATGCGCAATAAAGGATAGTGGAATAGATGTGTCCACTTTTCACCTAAAGCTAGGAGTAACCTAGAGGAAATGGGGGCTGGAGTGATACCTCTTGCACATTCGGAAAATTTTATAATGGAACAATTTTGAGATTACTATGAAGAAAATGACATTAATTCAATGCTATAGTTTAATTTCCAGGATATTTCCTGAACCTGTACTCTCAAGAATTTACAAGTAGTTTAAACTTTGCACGTACTAATCTTAAGGACGAAGCACAAGTATTATTGATAATTAAACGAACTTACCTAAGTGAAGTTCTGTTAAAATTATACGAAGAGCGTCGTCCGAAAAGGTTTTTACTACTTGTAGTTTATATTAATTTTACATGTTTTGAGAAGCTATGAAACATTAACTATATACGTTAATGGGATTAAGAGTTCAATCATGAACTCTTAACAGTTTACATGGTATTTCATCGGGTCCATTCTAATGTCGTTGTATTCCTCTTGGATAAATATAAGTGGATTATAAAATGGTAGTCTGAGATCTGTGTTGGTAATATATTTGTAATTACTAATTCGGGAGCGTCTATAAAAAAGGCTATCTTAACATTGATGCTACCTTATTAGAATCCTTTTTTAGGTAACTCTTAACTTTCATTTTTACTTCTTTTTCTTTTACAGTTGATTTGTTGGGTAGCTCATTTAATGTTTTCCATGCAGTAATTTGTCTGTCGTTTTGTGTAACATTTTGTTATAGAAATTAAAAGCATGTAGTGCTTGTAAGTAGTATTTGTGTCGAACCTGCTTGATTTTTTAATTGCCATGCTAACCCACGGTTTATTCATAACTCCCTCTATCACATATCTAAGGAGAAAGCATGTGTCAATCTGATATTTTAATATTTCTATGAATGAAATCGTTTTTCACATTCATTTTTTGCATAATTTCGTCCGGTTTAGTGAACTGTCACCACATACGATTCACCCTCCTCTTGATGGCCAACGGCCCTCCATTCGTGCACTCCATTCTGTATGGGGTGCCGGCATGGATAACTACCCTCAGGATTGAATTTTACAGAGCGTGACTGACAATAGTGCAATGGTGTATGCTGCTGCTTGTATGCACCGCATAAAGGACTGTTTCTGGCGACGCTGGAGTCATCCCGGTAGACCTTATGGTACATGAAAGGGTGACAGTTTGGAAAGTAATGTCCTTATAATTGAAAAGGAAAAAACACTGGGTGTATGGCAAGCGCTATGGGATGGGCCGAAAAAGGGAGCCTGGACCAGGCAACTGATTCTGACTATCGATGAAAGGGTCAGCCGTGTACACGGGGAGGTGAATTATCACCTCACCCAAGCGCTTACGAGGCATGGATGCTTTGGGTCTTACCTGGTGCGCATCGGGAAACTGGTTAAGGCACACTGTTGGTATTTTTAAGCGACTGAGGACACAGCGGAGCATACCATATTTGAATGTATGAGATGAGTTAGAATGAGGAGCGCAGCAGAATGCAATGTGGGAGAGAATATAAATACGGAGAGTATGACGACGATCATGCTGCTCAGTGAGTATGGGTGGGGCGTACTGCACCACCGGGCCCCCTTAGTACGAAGAGGGCCCACAAGTTTTTTATACACTCTGATATGAGGAGGGCCACCCGACACAACGAGTGAAGCAATGCCTTGGAATTGAAAGGGGAGGAACGTGATGAAGTTATGCCAAATTTTGGATTTCATCAAGTTTTCTATGGTTTTGGCTTTATTGGGCAGCCCAGTACCACTCGGCACGGGTCGGGTGGTGCCTGTTTTTAGATTTTCACCTACAGCACGTGCAACGTAAAAAAAGTCTGTCTAGTCTGTCTAGCCCGTCTAGGCCATGTCTAGTCCGTCTAGTCTGTCTAGTCACTGCGCAGTCAAGAGGCTTCCCTGGAAACGGTGAAATAATGAACACATACACCCTGGAACCGCTCTGTGCATTACCTCAGGGTGAAGTGTATATGGTTTTTCGTTATATTTGTTCATGAGTGTTGCTGCGCCTGTTTGAGTTTTCTGCACTCCATAGCATGTCTCTTGTCTTTTTCTTTTTGTGGCAAAATGTCCGAAAACATTTTGCTTAGAATGTCCGAGTTATTTTCGTTTTCTAGCACGAAATCTACTAGTTTTCTGGATTCTATAGTAGCGTCTCACAGAGCTGTAGTTATTTCCTTTTCCCATCTGTAACATTCTAGTATGGTGTGCACAACACTGTCACCCTGTCCGCAGTAGTCGAACTGTCCGTCTGATGCTCTTCTAATATTATGCAGATAGTCTTTGAGGCATCCGTGTCCTGTCAAAACTTGCGTAAAGTGGTAGTTTAATTCCCCATGTTTTCTGTTTATCCATTTAGATATAACCGGAATTAGCAATCTCGTCCATTGTCCTTTTTCCACATTCTACCAATTTCCTTGCCAGTCCTCTATCTTTTCTTGTCATTAATTGTGTATTCTTTTGGCAGAGCTCCCGCAATTATCAAGGCCGCTTCCATTGATACCGTCCTATATGCACTGCATATTCTTATATCCGCTTTCTTTTGGATGCTTGCAAGAACTTGTTTGTTTTTTTGTCAATAGCAGTGCGTTTGTACGCACAGGAGCTGAGTGGATACCATAGCTGAGTGGGCTACTCAGCTAAGCAGATTTTTCTTGCTGCTCTTTAGTCCTCTGACGTTAGGTATAATTTTTTCCAGTTCAGCTACTGTTTTGAATCCTTTTTCCGCAGATCTAGCAATATGTGCCTCCAAATTTGTCCTTGGGTTTGATTACCACATTTTGTATTTTGAAGCACATTGGTAGCACTTTTCTTCTTCCAGTCAAGAGAACGGCTTCTGATTTTTCCGGAGCCAGATGCAGGTCCTTACTGGCCATCCAGTTGTTTATGCGATTTATGGCTGGGTACGCTTTTTTAATTAGTGCCTGTTCAGATGTCGCTGCAACGGCAAGCACCAGATCGTCCGCAAAACTTATAGTTGTTACACCTCCCGCTTGAGTCAGTTTATGCACCCCGTCATAGACGATGTTCCACAGTGTGGGTCCTAGTAGAGATCCTTGTGGGACACCTTGTGCTATCTAGGCCCTCCATTTGAAACATAGATGATTTTGCGGTCACTGAGATAACTCCTTATAATCCGTAAGAGATAGAGTGGCTTGTCTTTTTTGTCATTTCATCCATAATGTGTTGCCGAGATGCAGAATTTAATACGTTTCGAAAGTCCGGCGTTATAAGAACACACATTCGCCGTGAGCCGTTTCTTCCCTGTGCTGCTATCTCTATAACTGCCTGTACTGCATCACAAGTTGATCTACCTCCTCTGAACCCGAATTGTAGTTCATAGAGTTCCTTGCCTGCGGTATTTAAATGCTTCTTTATTCGGCTCAGTATCATATGCTCTAATGGTTTTCCCATTGTATCTAGAAGGCATATTTTCCTGTAAGATCCTGGCTCTTTTAATTGCTTGTCCCCTTTATTAGCGGCACTAACGTTGCTTTCTTCCTCAAGTGGTGGAAGGTACCAGTCCTGAGGCAATTGTTCATAATTTTTAGAATGTAATGCGGATGTAGTTGAATAGTCCTTTTTATTATCTCAGCGGGTAATCCGTCAGGTGCTGGTGCTCTATCGACACGGAGATGGTTGCAGGCATTTCTCATTTCCGTTTCGGAGAATTGTTCTATAACTGTTACTGTTGATTGTTTCCACCTCACTTGATTGGATCGGAAAGAACGCATTTCTAATCTCCTGTGCTTTGTCTGCCTGGAGTTAGAGGTTTGGCTGGTGGATTTTTAGATTTCTGATGGAAATCCTGTACGCATCTCCTCACTCATCCTTGTCAATCTCTTTGCATAGTTTTTCCCATTGTTCCTTTTTTGACTTGAAGATTTTGTTGTTGAGTTCTATTTTGGCGATTGTGTACTTGAGCTTCGCTAGCATAGAGACTTTTTCTTCACCAAGTTTCTTCCTTTGCCGTTGATAATTTCTCCTAGCAGCCATATACTTTGCTCTGCTATTTGCGATATCATTATTCAATCAATACATTTCTTTACGACCTTTGTGCGGTTTTTTCCTTGGCATTGAAACGTTTTCGAGCGCAACGAAATGAGCGCTTCTGCTGTGTCAGTTCTTCTGTTGTTGATGTCATCAGTCAGTTGTTTATTGAATTTTTCCTCATCTATTTTCTTGATGTTAAATCTCTTAGCCTGATTTGTTTTATTGGAGTCTTGTCTGTTCAGTCTCGTTTTTCTTGTCGTGTCTATCTAGCATTGCCTGTCTAGCCTTGTCTGTCTAGTCTTGCCTGTCTAGTCTCTTGTTTTAGGCTTGTTTATTTAGTCTGTCTGTCTAGTCTTGTCTATCTTGTCTTGTCTCTCTGGACTTACCTGTCAAGTCTTGTATGTTTGATCCTCTCGGTCTAGTCTTGTATGTCTGGTCTTGTCTATCTAGTACTGCCTGTCTACTCTTATATGTCTGATTTTGTCAAAACCTGTTTTTATTAAAATTGACATTGTTTAGACTTTTGAAATGTTTTTTTATTGAGTTAACGTTTTTCTTTTGATTGCGTTCTGTCAAACAACGTAACAGTTTTATTTATTTTTTATTAAACTAAAATGAAAATATTCTTAAAAGTTTTGTAGCGGTTAAAGCGGCGTGGAAAACTCGTCCGTTATTATAAAAACGAATTGAAATCCCTTGTTCCAGTTGGTCTCTTTGAAATTTAATAAAATCGCATAAACGCATGTTCCAGAAATGGGTAGGTAAATTCAATAAGAAAACCCTTCAATCATATGCAATTTTATTATGATCGGAGGAGATTCCTGCAATGAAATATTTTCACTTTTTCTTTTATGTAAAAGTTTTAAATAATTTTTATATTCTATTTTTTTATCCTGTTTGTATTCATAAAAGAAACGGCTTTGATTATTACATATTTTATAAATGTAGGTTACAAACAATTAGGATGTGGTTACAATAAATGATTTTTGAAACGGTGTGTTAACAATGGTGAAGAGGTTTATATCACACACTAATTTTTATATATTTGGTTCTTGATGTTGATGAATCTGTGTTTAATTTTACAAATAAATCATTTGCTATAACAAGACAATTACAATTTAGTGCATGCACTAACTGCCGACAAATGTGATATTTAGTGAATAGTTGCGAACCGTACTACATGCAATCCTTATTTACACTGAATTGAAAAAGTCACTATGTTTTAACCAAGCTTACGTGTGGTTAAAAAATATTGCTTTTTTATTTGAAAGTTTTTTTTGTAAAAAACTAAAGAATTTGAAACATTCACCTTCTTGTAACACTCAAATGGATCTTTTTATTTTATTAAAAACAATTAAAAATATTTTTTTTACATTGTTTTTGATTGTCGTTTTTAAGGCGAGGGAATTTGAAATGTAAAATTAAGTGGACTTAAATAACATTACAAACTAAGCAATTGATTTTCATAATTTTTCAGTAACAGTAAAATTGACTAATGTGACAAGAAGTGATTTAAATTTGAACCAAGCAAAGACCTTTTTTAATTTTCATAGCCACCTCTTTAATATTTTGTTCGAAAACAATCCAACTCATTAAATATCCAAGAACAAATTAGGCCAAATACAACTCGTAGTGGGACTCTTTTGGTAATTTTAATAAAATCTCTAGATTTTCGTCGCAAAAGCTACTAGTTCACTGACAAACAAAACTTGCCGACAAGATACCGATCACACGCATTTTGTTTGATAATAGTAATATATCAATCAATTGTATTATTTTATTAATAACATTATTTTAATTAGATATAATTGGTTGATAAGAGGGATACTGAACTTCTAGGGTACACTTTTAGTTTATTAATATATTACTTTTTAAAATAGCTTCCCTGAAGTAAGACACATGTTATACAATAAAACAACAGCTATAGAAATAATTGTATTTGCAAAAATAGTAATCTAAAATAAAATCTAAATGAAAGGTAAATGAGGAAAAGGGGAAATAAAAGTCAATAAATGTCTATTAATAAGCTGAAATTTAGTTATTTAAGGTTAGTCAGCGTAGCCAGAGCCACCAAAAAAATAATCGATAATGTCTCCCCATGAGTAAACAATTGTCTCGTTATCGCCGTCAATGATTACTATATTCTTACAATGCAATTTACAGCCATTATAGAAACGGATTGTAATAATAACATAATAAATTAACAATTTGCTTCCATTACATCCGAATGGAATCCATTTGTGTATAAAATCAACCGTAACTGGAGTGCCTTAATACGGCTGAAACATCAATTACATAGTTTCACTTTTCCATAACGATTTTCTTGTCCGCAAATATATTCAAAGTGGTACATATTTTATACGTAAATGTGCAAAACGTTCGCCATATATTGCGGAGCAATTATTACCGATAGGCTAGCATTATACTTAGAGGTTTTTGCATTCCTGAGAAAGAGCCCGTCGTCCACTACGTATCTCTTATGTTGTTTCAAGATTTATTTCCTACCCGTCCAATAAATAATTACTGGTTTAGAAGAATTTCTAACGCTTTAAACGGACACCACCACTAAATTATATGACAGGCTTATTACTCTCATATTATTTAACTAGCATGTACAGTCGATAATTAATTGATTGCATGTAATTTAGGAAATCGCTAGTAAACTATTTTGTAAAACTATTTCATAAACGACACTATTAAATAATTAAGTAAGAGATTAAAAACTGCAAAAATCATTTTAGATTATACATCAATATAAATAGATTCAATTACTCGATTGGTTTAGAGGGACATATAACACTAGACAGACAAAACCAAATGCGCTAGACTCTAGATAGAAAAGACTAGACAGACAAATTTAGACAGACAAGATTATACAGACAAGACTAGGGAGACAAAACTAGAAAGATAGGACTAGACATGCGAGACATTTTTTATTTAGTATATAGTATATTTTTATATAGTATAGATACAAGTGAACCCCGTGAAACTAACCCAAAAACACTACGGGACCGCCAGTCGCTTTTCATCAAGGTGTTGGTTAACATATCTCCATATTAGTACCATCTACTTCCTCTTCCGCACTACGCGCTATTAGGGTTTCGATTTCTAACTTTTCCTTTTTTTTCCTCATCCTTTTCCTTTTCGGTGATTATCGGTTGAATTATTTGGATATTGTTCCAGTCTTCCTGTGATTTTAGAAGCTTGGCCATCATATTTCGAGGATTTAGTGTGTTTTTTCTGAGCATATCACGCTGTTAGGCAGGCGAGACTAGACACACAAGACTAAACAGACAAGAGTTGACTGATAAGATTAGATAGACAAGATCTGGACAGTCTAGTCTAGACAGTTGAGACTAGGTACAGACAAAACCACAGTAGCAAGTCTAGACAGGTAAGACTAGAGGGACGGAGCAAATAATACTAGACAGGCAAGACCAGACAAACAATATTAGACAGACAAGACAACACAGACCAGAGTTATGTATAGATATACTCGATAGACAAATTTCGACAGAAAAAGATAGAGAAACAACACTACGCATGCAAAATTAGATAGTCGAGACTAGACAGACAAGGTTACATGGACAAGGCTAGGCAGACAGGACTGGACGGAAAATATGAGACTGACAAGACTAGATAGATAATGCCGACAATCAAATCTGGAAAGACAAGACTGATATATAGGAATACATATGCAAGACTGGTCAGCACAGACAAGCAAGACTTGGCAGGCAAGACTAGACAGCAAAGCATACAAAATTAGATATGCACAAGAGGCACATGGCTGGAGGTACAGTAAAACAAAAAACTTGTTGTTAAACGTATCAATTTAGACAACAAATATTTCAAATAAATTTGTTGAAGTTTGAACTTTAAAAAAATTATAAATATAAAAGGTTGAAATGTTCCTTAATTGCCTAACGGTTTCACATTTAGGATGTAAATTCGTCCTTTTTGTGCTTTGTGTCGTTAAGCCAAAATCATCATCGGAGGAAGAGGATAAAGGATAATAGACGTCTTGATTGAATGTGCCGGCTGTGCAATTATGCAGGACACACACGCGCGTAATATTTCTAACGAGGACTAATTGCAGCGTCGGTGGATGGATGTGTAGGGGCTAGATTCATCTACAGGGTACAAATCAACGACCCCCGGCACGTACGTCACTAATCCGTCACTAACGAGCCTTCGTTTGGGAAGAATTTTCGGGACTATTTTCTCTCTTTTTCGTTTTATCCCACAATCGTTTACGTGAAACCAACAAACTAGATATCTCGAGGCAATAATTTGTTGAATAAAAAGTGTATTACAGCTGAAAGAGGGGAATAATAAATAATTCGTTGTTTTTAATTAAGTTATTTTTAAAAGTAATTCAATTTTGCGGAGTGTAATTAAATTTTTACTCTCGAATTTTCTCGATACTGTTGTAGGCTAATTAGCGATTGGGATCAATTAATAATGTTCCCGTGTTTATAGACAGGACGAGCGTGTAAACCGCAACGTCTAAGCCCTGTATAAACCAAATCTATCCACCCCAATGCTGTTCAATCTAAACCAATTCGAATCCAATCCAATCCGGCTCGTTAGATGGAGCCGCCCATGTCTATTTAAACTCACCCTCCCTCAGGATTCACCTTGAACGATCCTAATTTGCCTGTCTTCTAAATTTTGCAGCGGAAAACTGGCCTCCGCCATCCTATAACAGCAATGTATATATAAATTGCAAATAAATACCTGGATCAAATAGCCGATACAAAATAACGAGGTCCGTGAAATTTGTTTTGTCAAGTGGAAGTTTACATCATTTTAAAAAGGCTATTTAAACGAGAGAGAACTGCCCTCGACCGGATCATGCTCGTTGTTATTCCGTCTAGTCGGGCAGTAATGGCCCCCATCTATGTATTTGTCCGGTTGCGCATTCGCCAAACACCACTTACAGATCTGAACAGTGAACATACAACAGCCCAAAAAATATATATACCTGTACAGGCAAATATATTTTTTGTTCGTATTTTTTGCGATTTTTTTTTTGAAGAACCGATGACATGGAAAATAATTCTATTCAAAGCGGAATTGCTTTTCGGACAATTGAAAACTACTTATATTGTTCCATTTAATTTTTTATTCAATAACACTGAAAGACAAACTGGGAAGGAGGGTTGAGCAGACAAATTGTTAAAGAGATTTTGCTGACGAATATAAATATCCAAAAATTTTAATTTAAACCAAAAAAAAAAATTAAAATTTTAACCAAACTCATTAAGGTTTGGTTAAAAACTTTGTAGTTAATGAAATTTAAAAATATGATATCTTTCAAGAAGTACATCGTAAATAGTAAATAGGACATACCCTTTGAAGAAAAAAATGTTGAAAAAGTCTTTGTTTAATTTCCTCTTCAATTTTTCTTGAAACGTCGCCATATAAAATGGTTAATTAAACATGTTGGGTTAAATCATTTTTATTACGAAACCACAATTATCTGAAGTTTGTATTTTGTTATATTTGAAGAACTTGGGACAATATTTGATTAGAAAGAAAATAGTTTAAAATCATGACATTGACAACATTTACAGATAGATATTTATCTGCTATATAACAATTTTTTGTATAATCAAATGAGATGGTGTGTCGGATCCGCCGCCCGAAGTTACGGAAATCAGTGGTTAGCAAACTCTTACCAAAAAAGTCGAGTGTTAATACAAACAAGACAAGTCGAGTGTTGTGATTAAAATATCACAATAAAATTTTAGACGTCTCTGGAGATATTACTTCCTCGATGACTCAATCAATTAATTATTAAATTTAGTGTTAAAAATCCTTTACGGTGTACTTTATTAAAACCAAGCAATAACACTTATACAAGTTCAACTCCAATGCAAATGATCCTATTGCAAGTCAAGCATGGCAAAAATCAAATGCAACAATTAAAAATTATTTAATTGTTGAAAAAATTAATGTAAACTTAAAAATTGCATCTTGCATCATATTTATCCCTATTATTTAATTAATATCGGGGACCATATCGGATAAACGCCGTAAAGCAGCGATTTTCCTACGCTGAGACTGTAGCTTAGAGTTGATTGATATGAGATGTCGATGATGACATATAGTGATAACATCCGAGATATCTGATGACGCTGAGACTGATAAGACTGTAGTTTGGAGCCTGAACAAACACAGCCAGAAGATAGGTAGACATCAAAATTGAGAACCACAGCCTAAGTGAAATAGAAAGTGTAACTGGAAAGCTAAAAAATAACGAGCCCCCTCGGGTCAGGCAAGATAAATGCTGAACTTCTCAAAAATGGAGGTGAACACCTAACGGTAAGACAAAAACATCTGATTAATGAAATCTGGGAACAAGAAGAGAGACAAAACGTTCTGTAGCAAGTAACGGCCGATAACACTCCTTAACGTAGCATACGAAGTTTTAACAGTGGTTCTTTATAACAGATTCGCTGTGTACTATGCAGAGATATTAGACCAATATCAGAGCAAAATTGGTGCCAAATTGCGGGAGAAATCATACTACAATGCTATAACGCTGCACAACCTTTGCATTGACTTTAAACAGGCATTTAATAACGTCGAAAGAAACACGATCCTCGACGATCTACTAATGCTACCCTACTAATGCCAGCAATACGCTACTAATACTAGCTTATTTGACTTACTTAGTTTAAAATAACTTCCACTTTTCCACTTCCATACTTTTAAAATTGAAGTTGTAGTGGGGCCGGGAGATGCCCTGAGCGAAATCATATTCAACCTAACATTAGAGGTATACATAAAAAAGCTGAATACAACAGCATACATTGGCATCCGATCAACACAGGTTGCTGCATATGCAGATGATGTCAGTTTGACATGTAGGAACAAAGATGCGCCAAAAGAAGCACGATGAAATATGTACGATGAAACGCAAAACAGAGGATTGAAAATAAATGAAGTAAACTCATACGACTAAATACGAAACTCATAAGACTAAATACATGGGAGGAGGAACATCACCATAAAAATGACTTCAACTTTGATGAGTATCGCTTTGAGCAGGTCTATAGCAGTGAATACATAAACAGAACTGCAAGAGAAATCAATAGAACAAACGTAGATAATACCTAAATAAATAAGATCGAGATCAATTAATGAACACCGATGGTACTACAGATACCGAAAGCTGATAAATTCCAAGCTTTAAATATACCTTACAGTCATAAGATTAGCAGTAGCATACGGATGCGAGGCCTGGACCTTAACCACCGCATAGGAGGAAGCGCTACGCATCTATGAAAGAAATATCCTCAGATAGATCTTCGGAGGGATCCTAAAAGAGCATATTTGGAGGATAAGAATGAAATATGACCTAATCAGTTTAATAAACGAAGCGGGCATTGTGGGATTTGTAGAAGCTCAAACTATAGCATGGCTAAGATACCTGCACAGAATGGATGATGACAGATCAGCCAAGAAAATGTACAACTGGCGACCAGAAGGAAGAAAGTGAGAAAGCCCCCAAAAGTACAGATTGAAAGAAGATTGTTGTAGAGCCAATAACCCATCGAGAGTTATAAAGCCAACATAAGAAGAAGAAGAAATCACTTTTTAACTATTTGCCACTTTTAAATCATAATTTAAAATAAATATTAATAATAGTGATGATACTTGAAGGAATTTGAAAAGATAATACTTTTGAAACAGATCAAACATTTTCTATAAAATACATAATATTTTAACTGGGAGTACAAAGAAGACATACCACAAAGTGGATTTTATATTACTCTGTCGTTTATTATTTAATTTCTTTTATTACTCTCTCTACTCTAAAAAGTTATTGTTTTATTTTGCGTCCAGAATGGAGTCATTAAATCACTCATATGGGTTGGTTAATGGTTTTTTGAGGGTTGGCACCGTTGATATTCAGAACTGTTAGTCTGTAAGTGTCAAATTTTCGGAGAGATAGTTTTGAGGTTATGAAGTGTGGAAATCGCGAATACTCAAATTTAATTATTGGTAATAAACGATATAACACAAATTTAATTTAAATTATATCCTTGAATGGTACAATTATTAAAACCATTCGATTTTTCTTGTGCAGTAACTACTATTTCTGTTATTAAATTGCAACTGTGGGGCACTACAAGAATATTCAGGTAACTTGATATTTGCTTGCTCAAACCCATGCATTTTCCACATTTCAATTTTTTTTTAAAGAAGCGTCAACATTCTCCTCCGCGACAGCAGAAAACTTCCATCCACCATGATTTTTTATCGTCAACAAATCACCGCCATGGATTGCCAAATGTCATCAATCACATTTAATTGATTAAAATAGTATTATACTTGGACGCGTGCTGAAAATTTGCGCTAATTGAACTCGTTCTTTAAAATATTAGATTATTATTAGTAATTTTTTATTTTACTCGATTTTACTAGAATGACATATATTCAGGTCAATCAAATTTATGAACTATGTTTTCAGAAACAATGTTCAATATAAATATCGGAGTTTGGTAATTTAAGAAATGTCGCAATGTGTTTTGATATTCTCCCTATAATATTAATACCGATTGGACTATTAATACAATGACCATTTCGAAAAATTTCTAAATTGCGTAACATTTATAATATAATTGCGTAATATTATTAGGAAGTAAGTTAGCATATTTTTAATTAAGTCAATGCAAGGAGTATCTGTAATTGCGAACATTCTTGGAATATTATTTTTCGATTTAGATACAGACACGACGATGGAATCATATCTTTTTTCTATGTCCTCGACGGACATATCCGTTAATTCCTGATGCCTAAGCGCACCATTGTAGCCCATTATCAAGACGATCTAAAATGGATACCGTTACATACACAGCTGCGATATATAATATAGTGAGCAAATTGTTCTGAGCAAATCATATCCGCAATATAAAAAAAATTCGGTAAATTTATTGAGTGGGGCAATGACAATAATAAACCAGTTGTATCAGAAAATGTTTTACTCGTTTACTTAGAATTACAACATAAAAAGTACAAACCTACAAGTTTATGGACGACACATTTCATGCTGAGGTCCTGTTTAAGTATATACATAAGGATGTAGACATATCAAAATACGACCATTTTTTTTTAAATGCTCTATTGAAACGGATATCCTAGGACTATGCACCTAAAAAGTTAAAGATTTTAAAAGAAGAAGATATTCATACATTTATAAGGAACGCAGATGATAAGTATTACTTGGCTCTGAAGGTGAGAAAATTTATATATATATATATATATATATATATATATATATATATATATATATATATCCATATATATATATATATATATATATATATATATATATATCTATATATATATATACATATATTTATATATATATATATATATATATATAAATTTTCTCACCTTCAGAGCCAAGTAATACTTATCATCTGCGTTCCTTATAAATGTATGAAATCTTCTTCTTTTAAAATCTTTGAACCTGAATATATGTCATTCTAGTAAAATCGAGTAAAATAAAAAATTACTAATAATAATCTAATATTTTAAAGAACGAGTTCAATTAGCGCAAATTTTCAGCACGCGTCCAAGTATAATACTATTTTAATCAATTAAATGTGATTGATGACATTTGGCAATCCATGGCGGTGATTTGTTGACGATAAAAAATCATGGTGGATGGAAGTTTTCTGCTGTCGCGGAGGAGAATGTTGACGCTTCTTTAAAAAAAAATTGAAATGTGGAAAATTCATGGGTTTGAGCAAGCAAATATCAAGTTGTATATTCAAGCTGAATATTCTTGTAGTGCCCCACAGTTGCAATTTAATAACAGAAATAGTAGTTACTGCACAAGGAAAATCGAATGGTTTTATTAATTGTACCATTCAAGGATATAATTTAAATTAAATTTGTGTTATATCGTTTATTACCAATAATTAAATTTGAGTATTCGCGATTTCCACACTTCATAACCTCAAAATCTCTCCGAAAATTTGACACTTACAGACTAACAGTTCTGAATATCAACGGTGCCAACCCTCAAAAAACCATTAACCAACCCATATGAGTGATTTAATGGCTCCATTCTGGACGCAAAATAAAACAATAACTTTTTAGAGTAGAGAGAGTAATAAAAGAAATTAAATAATAAACGACAGAGTAATATAAAATCCACTTTGTGGTATGTCTCCTTTGTACTCCCAGTTAAAATATTATGTATTTTATAGAAAATGTTTGATCTGTTTCAAAAGTATTATCTTTTCAAATTCATTCAAGTATCATCACTATTATTAATATTTATTTTAAATTATGATTTAAAAGTGGCAAATAGTTAAAAAGTGATTTCTTCTTCTTCTTATGTTGGCTTTATAACTCTCGATGGGTTATTGGCTCTACAACAATCTTCTTTCAATCTGTACTTTTGGGGGCTTTCTCACTTTCTTCCTTCTAGTCGCCAGTTGTAAATTTTCTTGGCTGATCTGTCATCATCCATTCTGTGCAGGTATCTTAGCCATGCTATAGTTTGAGCTTCTACAAATCCCACTATGCCCGCTTCGTTTATTAAACTGATTAGGTCATATTTCATTCTTATCCTCCAAATATGCTCTTTTAGGATCCCTCCGAAGATCTATCTGAGGATATTTCTTTCATAGATGCGTAGCGCTTCCTCCTATGCGGTGGTTAAGGTCCAGGCCTCGCATCCGTATGCTACTGCTAATCTTATGACTGTAAGGTATATTTAAAGCTTGGAATTTATCAGCTTTCGGTATCTGTAGTACAATCGGTTTTCATTAATTGATCTCGATCTTATTTCTTTAGGTATTATCTACGTTTGTTCTATTGATTTCTCTTGTAGTTCTGTTTATGTATTCACTGCTATAGACCTGCTCAAAGCGATACTCATCAAAGTTGAAGTCATTTTTATGGTGATGTTCCTCCTCCCATGTATTTAGTCTTATGAGTTTCGTATTTAGTCGTATGAGTTTACTTCATTTATTTTCAATCCTCTGTTTTGCGTTTCATCGTACATATTTCATCGTGCTTCTTATAGCGCATCTTTGTTCCTACATGTCAAACTGACATCATCTGCATATGCAGCAACCTGTGTTGATCGGATGCCAATGTATGCTGTTGTATTCAGCTTTTTCATGTATACCTCTAATGTTAGGTTGAATATGATTTCGCTCAGGGCATCTCCCGGCCCCACTACAATTTCAATTTTAAAAGTATGGAAGTGGAAAAGTGGAAGTTATTTTAAACTAAGTAAGTCAAATAAGCTAGTATTAGTAGCGTATTGCTAGCATTAGTAGGGTAGCATTAATAGATCGTCGAGGATCGTGTTTCTTTCGACGTTATCAAATGCCTGTTTAAAGTCAATGCAAAGGTTGTGCAGCGTTATAGCATTGTAGTATGATTTCTCCCGCAATTTGGCACCAATTTTGCTCTGATATTGGTCTAATATCTCTGCATAGTACACAGCGAATCTGTTATAAAGAACCACTGTTAGGACTTCGTATGCTACGTTAAGGAGTGTTATCGGCCGTTACTTGCTACAGAACGTTTTGTCTCTCTTCTTGTTCCCAGATTTCATTAATCAGATGTTTTTGTCTTACCGTTAGGTGTTCACCTCCATCTTTGAGAAGTTCGGCATTTATCTTGCCTGACCCGGGGGGGCTCGTTATTTTTTAGCTTTCCAGTTACACTTTCTATTTCACTTAGGCTGTGGTTCTCAATTTTGATGTCTACCTATCTTCTGGCTGTGTTTGTTCAGGCTCCAAAAACTATGCACCTAAAAAGTTAAAGATTTTAAAAGAAGAAGATATTCATACATTTATAAGGAACGCAGATGATAAGTATTACTTGGCTCTGAAGGTGAGAAAATTTATATATATATATATATATATATATATATATATATATATATATATATATATATTTATATATATATATACATATATTTATATATATATATATATATATATATATATATATATATATAAAAATTTTCTCACCTTCTCAGCCAAGTAATACTTATCATCTGCGTTCCTTATAAATGTATGAATATCTTTTTCTTTTAAAATCTTTAACTTTTTAGGTGCATAGTCCTGGGATATCCGTTTCAATAGAGCAATTTAAAAAAAATGGTCGTATTTTGATATGTCTACATCCTTATGTATATACTTAAACAGGACCTCAGCATGAAATGTGTCGTCCATAAACTTGTAGATTTGTACTTCATACATTGTAAGTAAACGAGTAAAACATTTTCTGATACAACTGGTTTATTATTGTCATTGCCCCACATTAAATTTACCGTATTTTTTTTATATTGCGGATATGATTTGCTCAGAACAATTTGCTCAGTATATTTTCAGCAATTTGGAGAATTTCAGTGGGGGTACATTAATGTTTCACTCACACTCATATTGTGTAATTTATCAAAAATAGGTTTAGATTCTATAATTCAAACTATCAGTGAAATAAATGTCAATTATCAGTGTTACCCACCACCATACAATTTTCTAAATATGTGTGGGCGATTTTTTATTTAGAAATGGTATAAAAGGGCGCAAAATTGAAAAAATAGTATACAAAGCACTTGTCCATTAGAAAAGTCCTCGCTATACTTGTCGTTTTCTAAACTTGGACGCGTGCTAAAAAATCGCGCTTATTAAACTCGTTCTTTAATATACTATTATTATTATTTTTTTACTCGACGAGTATAAACGCAACCAAATTAATTTTTAGAATGACATATATACAAGTCAATCAAATTTAATTGATTAAAATAGTATATATAATATTATCTTTGTAAATGACAGAGTGGCATATTTTATTCATTCTCGTATACTTGGGGTGATACTAAAATTATGCACATGCTATGTGCATTAGCTCTTTGTAATATTCAAATTCTACTCTTTAAAACGCAATTATCTCTTGTAATTATAATATTTCAAATTACTATACCTTACTAAAATAAAGTAAAATGTTTTCGAATAAGAATTATATGATTTTAGAATGAAATAAAAGTCAAATTTCTTCAGATATATTCAAAACTTTTTATTTTATCTTTAAGTACAATCAAAATAATATTTAAGTTTTCACTGTTCACCTTGACTTTGTCTACATGAGCGAATTTGCGGATGATAATTTTCTATGACTTGCACTATGTAATAAATCTGGCATGATATGACGAATCTGTCAGCATGGTTTACCATTCATTGTAACTGCATCTCCTACCTCATTTTTGAAAAAGAAGGTTCGATGCCATAAACCTTGCCATAAACCACACCATGGTATTATCTGTAGAGGATACAAACGCTTCTAGTGAATCTGTTGTTGATTGTTTTCACACAAAAATTACTCATGTGTCCTTTCTTTTCTTTGAGGTTTTTGAGCTTTGGCTCAGCTATTCCGTCGTCTTTGTTGTTTGTTTCGTTGTTTTTTTCTTTGTTTTGTTTGTTTGTATGTCTGTTTGTTGTTCCTCTCATGACCGGTCTTTTCTTTCTTTCTTTTTTTTGTTTTTGTTTTCTAGCTCTAGGTTCCTGGTTGGTCTTTCGTCCTCCTGGTGTTTCCTGGTTGGTCCTCGTGGTGGTTCCTTTTTCGTCCTCGTGGTGGTTGCTGTGTCCCTCGGTTTTGTTTTTGTTGTTCCTGCCTGTTTTGTTCCTGGGTCCTCCGCTGGGCTCGGGGATGTAGGGCTTGGGCTTTCCTGTGAAAAGAAAGATCAGTTATTACCTACGTCGTTGCGTTTTTTGATGTTTCCATTTGACGTTGATGTTGTAGTTTGTTGCGTTGTTGATTCTTGGGTTGTCGTACGTTTTCATGCATTCGAAGCTTTTCATTGCTAGTTTTTCGATGTGTTGCTTGATTGCCTCCAAATTTATATAACTTTGCAGGTGCTCATTTGTTATATACTTTGGCGAGTCTGTTAATTCTCTCAGTGTTTTGTTCTGGATGATATGAAGTTTGTGGATTTTAAATTAAACCTAGGTGCCATACCTTGTCGAAAGCCTTCAGACGTCCTGAAAGACGGCTCTCGTGGCTAGCCCTATGTTGAAAGCATCGATTATTGGGTTATTCTTGTCGTCTGATAGGTGGTGGAGTGCTCTGTCCTGAAGCCGTATTGATCGTCGGGGAGAACACGTTTGTCTTCAGTTATTTATGTCAGTCTTTTGAGTATTACTTTTTCTGTGATTTTACTGAGACCTGTCATCAGACTTATTGGTCTGTAACTGGAGGTGAGGTTTCGGGGTTTGTCCGGTTTCGGGATTAGGATCGTTGTTGCGTGTTTCCATTGGATCGGAAACACTGCAAGTTTCAGTGCGGCGTTTATGATTTTTGTTATTCTGTCTATTGCGATTTGTGTAAGGTTTTTTAGCGCGGCGTTGTTGATGTTATCGCAGCCGGGTGCTTTCTTGGGTTTTAGGTTTTTAATTATTCCTTTTATTTTCTCCGGTGTGGCTACCTCTATTTCAGTGTTTTCTACACTACTATTTAGTACTCTCAGTACGGTTTCGCGGATTTTTTTAAAATGTTGAGCAAGCGACTTTGCGAATTCCTCCGTTTTCTCCTCGTCCGTGTTTGGTTCAGTGTTGTTTGTTGTTTTCAGTGGAGGAATTGTTCTTCTCTCCTTGTTTCTCAGATTCTTGGCTAATTTTCACGGTTCCTCTATTGTTTCGTTGATGCGTTCTAGTTTGTCTGTCCATTCGGCGTTGTGCTGTTTGCGCAGTGCCGCTTTCAGTTGGTTTGTCAGTCTGCTTAAAACGTTCTCGTTCGCCGGTGCCAGCGCACGTTGGAATACTTTGTTAGCTTTGCGCTTTTCTTATAGTACATTTCTGATTTCCTGTGGGAGGGTGGTTGTCGTGTTAGCTGTCCGTTTACTTTTGGCGGCCTCGAGTGCTGCTTTTATTTCGTTTTTTATTGTCCGTGTTGCTTCTTCTAGGCCTCGTCAGATTATCTTTAAATTTCTTCAAATTTTTGATAATTTTCTCAATTGTTTTCCTGGCCTTTTTCGCTTAGAGATTTATATGCACTGGGTTGTGATCTGAGCTCAAGTCTTTGATACAGACTATTTCCACGTTTGCTGTGAGGTTTTTCATAACGGCTATACCCAAAATATCCGGCATTCGCTGAACTTCTGGAAAGTGTGTCGGTTCGCTCGGTGCAATTACTTGTAACTTCCGGTTTTCCGTGTACCATAGTAATTGTCCGCCGTTTGTGTTCGTCACTCTGCAATTCCATTACCAGTGCCTTGTGTTGTAGTCTCCTGCGGCTATGGTACCTATATTTCTGTCGAATATTTTGTCTAGGTCGTCGGCGTTTACTTGTTTCTGTGGCGGCGAATATAAAGCGTAGATGGCTATAGGTCCGTCGGTTGTCTGTACTTCTACTCCTACCGTTTCCGTGTGGATGGTTGTTTTTACTTCCGGCAGTTCGTGGTGTTTTATGTTTCTTTTGATGATGACGGCGACACCTCCTCCAGCTTTCTCGCCTCTGTATTTTCTATAGACTTGGTAGTTTACTATATTCAGTTGGCTGCAACGTCTGAGATGCGTCTCGTTGATGTAAACGCTGTGTTCGTTTAGGTATGTCACCAGTTCCTGTTTCTTGTATTGTATTCCGTTTTCGTTCCAGAAAATATGTTTCAGATTGTCTCTAGATTTTCTAGTAGTCATTGTTGATTAGGAACATGATATTTGTGATTCTTCGGGAGAATTTTTCTAATTCTTCTTTACTGTGTTTCTTTCGGCAAAGTCGAGCATCATTTCCGTCAATTCTGATGCGATTTTTCCGCCGCTGTTCCTTTTGTTGCCGCTTGGTTGTTGGTTTTCTCTCCGGGTTGGGGTTGTAGTGCGTGCTTACCGGTTTCGGTATTTGGCTGGTTGTCGGTTTTTGGGCTGTTTGTAGCGGTGGGGGCTTTGGTACCGTTTCCTGTTGTCATTGTTCTACTTGTCTCTCTACTTCCAGTCTCGCCGGACAGTTTCTCCAGGTGGAGGTGTGTTCGCCTCCGCAGTTTGCGAATTTCGGCGGCAGGGTTAGCGGTTTCTCACACAAGTGTGTGTTGTGTGTATTCTGCGTTGCAGTGCCTCTGCACGTGGCCGAACAGTTGGCATTGTACAGTTTTTCCTCGCGTTTTTTTGTGGTTCCATTTTCACGCACAATCCGTAGAATTTTTCCATTTGATAAATGGTTTTATATTCCTTCCCAATTTCTATTAGGACCATTTTGGATTGGCGTGGCTTCTCTAACTTTCATCCTGGTCACTTTTATGGCCGGGTATCCGTTGTCGCTGAGTTCCTCTGTGATTTCCTCCTCCGTCAGGCCGCAGGGAACTTCCTTCACTACGACCTTCAGGATATTTTCCGTGCTGAGTTGGTGCGTGTGGAATTCGTAGTTGTCCTCTTTCACTAAGTTGTACATTTGCCGGTAGTCCCTGATTGTTTGGGGCTGGATTCTTAGCCCGTCCTTGGTCGTCGTTGCCCTGGTGTAGTTGATGTTCTTCTTGTTGAGTTTCTTCGAAAGCCCTGCCCATTTGTCCTTGTTTCGTAGCACGATAGATGTTTTGTTGTTGGCGTTGTTTTCGGTGGGGATTTCAGTTTCATTGACTTCGTCGTCGTCGTCGTCGTCGTCACTTTCTCTTGTGTTTAGACATGCATAATTGTTGTTATCTGCATTCTTTGCAGGCTTAACGTGCTTGGGCTCTCCAGTTTCGCAGTTTTCTTTGGAAACTTGAAAGTTTCCTCGTCCTCCGGGTCGGTTTTGCGCTTGGGGGCGGCTTCGGTGGGCCTGTCGGTGTCCATCGGTGTAGATTTCCTCTTCGGGGCGGCTTCGGTGGCTCTCTTCGGGGCGGCGGTCCTTCTGGTCGCGGCGGTGTCCTGGGGTTGTTCGGCGTTGGTGTTGTTCTTCTTCCTCTTGCGCAGGAGGTGGCTGAGCAGCTTCTCCAACGCGTCATCGCTTATGGAATCCAGGAAGGGGAAGTCCTTGATGTCCTTGGCGGCGGAGTTTCCGTTGGAGTTTTCGTTTCCGTTTGGAGGTTTGCATGAATGAGTTCATCTTTCTCGGTTGGTTTTTTAATTTATTTTGTCAGAATAAATTGTTTGGTTTAACGTGTTCTATCGTAGGTTGGCTAGGCTGGCGGCAATTGCTTTGGAAATAGACCTTTTTTACATATGCATATGCCAAGTTTAAATATGAAAGGCACCTATTTAGTTGTACGTCAAAAACAAAACAAAATCATAAATTTTTTGGATAATAACCGATAATAAACGTTTTGCAATCGGGTTTTTAGCCATAATAAATTGCTACAGTGTACTAAACATAAATAACAAAGAGTGACAGGTGTAAGTGTATTACCATGGTTAACATATCGTTTCAAAATAATATCATTCTTATTGGAAAAAATATTATATTAATGTCGTAGTGTAACTAAAGACAGTTTTACATAATAAAAATACAAATCTCGTGTTTGAAACATGAACTTTATTATACATGAAAATAACGCTGACAAGGCCCTCAATTGACCATTTCTTTAAGAAGACAAATTTTACAGATCAAATTTATTATGTTGAAATCGAGTAATTATTACAGTTTCGTAAATAATTATGTAAAAACTTAAGATACTTAGAATACAACTCAAAATTTATAAATTATTTAATACCAAAGTTGTTCTATTAAAGCAGTTCACAAATACTAAATAGAATTTTGAAATGAGATGAGACGAAATCAAAACCTTCTAATATATGGGTGTACATCGTTTTTGTTTATCTGTTCCATATTTGATGAAGCAATTTTAAAAAAAATGTACTTCTCTCTCATGCAGATTTTCTATATAATGTGTGATGTATAATTTTGACCGACAATTGTTATTTAGGAAACAAATAAATTTAGATTATTTACAATATTGGAAATTATTTAATGTTTTAATGTTGGTACTCACAAATATTGACATTTTTACTAAATCAAATTTATTAGGTTCATAATATGTCATTTTGCAACATGTCATATGCTATACTTATCTTATTTTTTATATATATATATATATATATATATATATATATATATATATATATATATATATATATATATATATATATATATCTTATTTTCTACAATATCGTGTCAAATATGCTGTAAATTAGCTTTTTATATACCAGATTTGATTGTCTTGTACTTAAATTATTTTGTAAGCATCCTTGGAAAGTTAAAATTTACTGCTTACTGTACCACACAGTAGCCGAAACAAGCCCAACAAGACGTCTTCTTTTCATCACTTGGATTTCTCAATGTAATCGCTCACCTTGAAACTTAATGACATAATCCCAAATTCCTGAAGAAAAATTTACCTAAAAAAAAGATGTCTGTTGTGAAGTTAATCTTCAGGACCAGCTAGAATATTTGATTCCGATCATTTTGAACTATTCGAATAAGTTGATTTAATTACCACAAAAAACAAATCCAGTCAAATAAAGTGGTTATTTTCACTATCTGACCATAGTGTAAAACAAAACCAAATCTGACTATATAATTGATCATTTTCGTTGTTTAAGAACTTGGTAACAATCTGATGGAACGAGAACTAAACCTCTATACCATTTAAAGTAATTTCTGATTCAAAGTTGGAATAAAACATCATTTTTCTTATCAAAGAAAGATTATTATACGTTCTATACGCAATGATGTTAACTTTGTTAACGATATGTATAAAACAATTTCCTAGAAATTATAATCTATGAAGATAAGATACAAACACTAATGTTTAATTTGATCGAAAAATCAAAATCTTCTAACTCAACAAAATATATTTAAATAAATATATATATTAATAATTTTTCTTATGACTTAGCCATCATTTTTCGGATGTCTAATAGAGGTCTTCTTTCAATTCTACATTTGATAGATGAGGCAAGTTGTCGCACAGATACTTGAAACATAGTACATCTTTGGGTACGGCTTTCACAAACTATTTAATTGAGACTCAAATGGTTTCCTGATCGACGAAGTTCTAGCGCAAAATATTCTTCTCTCTACAATTTTCTTGCAAGCTATTTGTTTTCAATGTTTATCTCTTGTCCTACTGTACCATTCACATAAAAATGAAGAGAACTTGGTAAAGCCACATTGTTGGCTATGGAGCATGATGCACGACACCTTGAAATCGCCACATATCATTTAACTATAAGCAGAGTAGTATATTTTATTTAAAACTATATTAAGTTTTTTGCAGTCGGTCTCGTAGTCTGCAGAGCCTGAAGGTCTCGGCTTCGAATTCCCGGAGCCATCTCTCTCCCACTCGCAATATCTCTCCCACTTCCTTTTTCTCACTTATCAGTTTTCCATTTTCATCTAATATGTTCGGTCATTGACTTTCTTGAACTGCTTTCTAATCAGTTCAAAGGCTGTTTCTATATTTCCCTTCTCTAGCTTTTCTTCTACTTCCTTGCATTGTCTCATTATGTATTCTTCTTTAGTCTTCTTTGCTTCTCTATTCACTATGTTTCGGAGCCTTTTATAGTTTCTAAATCCTTCTTCTCTTTTTGAATTTTAATTTTATTTTCCTTACTTCAATATGTTCTAATACATATTTAGTAATCCATGGTTGTCTTACTTGTTTCTTTGTCTTTCCTATTTCTTCGTCAACTGCTTCTAGAACTGAGTGTTTCAGAACAATCCATTTCTCATTTACTGTACCATTTGGTATTTCTTTGACTTACTGCTGTGCCACTTCATGATATCTCTCATGGTATGGTATCAGAACTAGATTGTGGTCACTGGCTACATCAGCGCCTGAATTACTTTAGGGAACAATATATGTATGTAAACATTTCAAATGCCTTTAATTTTAAAACCTTTACAAAGATTACTTGAATTGTAAAATTAACTACACATAACCACTAATATCTGAAAATATATAACTTGTGAAGTTATAAAAGTTAACATACCTTACACAACTCCAGTTTCGACTGTTGATGGTCATTTTAAAGTGCATTGAAAATTGTTGAGAATGAATTTAGACCAAGAGTTTGGTGGGGATGGAAGGTGTATCTGTAGTTGGGTACTTATATGAAGACGATAGATTAAAACGTTGAGAAAGGAACTTAATATTATTTATATGAATGCCAGATTTCACAGTTTATTACATGATTCTGCAAGTAGAAAGACACTTTCAGCAGCAACATTTGAATGAAAGGCAGAATTATAGAAAATATAAGAAATAAGTTGGTTGAATATTAAAGTTATTTGTTATTGCTTTTGTACTTATTACAATCATTTTTTGAACTCATTAAAACAATAAAAACCAGGCAACTTCAATATGTGGGCACGTGATGCGAGGAGATCGTTATAAATTACTAAAACTCATTATGCAGGGAAAAATATCAGGAAGGAGTAGCCCGGGAAGACGACGGACCTCCTGGCTCAAGAATTTGAGCGGGTGGTTTGTTTGCTCCTCTATAAAACTTTTTAGAGCAGCAGTGTCAAAAATAAGAATTGCCATTATGATAACCCACCTCCGTTTTAAGAAGGCACCCTTAGAAGAAGACATTCATTTTTTTCGCATCCCCTTAAACTATGGTTGATGACTCCAGAGGTTGGAGCAACAATCAAATTCATTGTTCTGATAGAAAATGTAAGTATTGTATTGACTTGTATTAAACATTTAATGAGGTTTTTATTAAACTCAACTAATATATTTTTTATACTTTTGATGTATTATAATAAATGAATAAAAATAATTACACAAAAGTTATTTCCTCGTTCCTTCCACTGCACTGCCATCTATAGAATAGCCCCCGACAATATTCTAGTATTTTCATTTGGCCTCTCTAGGGTGGCTGATTATATTTAAGTATCTTCATTTTGCCTTTATAGCTTGGCTAACAAATTATGAATTGTATTAGCAAGGTTATTATTAGACTAGTTTTATTGTTCTATGGTGACCTCTAAATGTTGTTGAGCTCGCTTTTTGCTTGTCTTGTTCAGAAGCTTAAATATTCCAACTCACATGCCATGGTAAATTATCGTATTTTTAACGTATTAAAAAATAAAAGTATAAAAAAGTTAAAAAATAGACCCGATTATGTTTGGGGCAAATGGTTACATATATTGAAATTTGTGTTTCGCTTATAATATTATAACATTATTTTTAGAAAATATAAAATTAAATTTCATATCACATAATTCATATACTTATCGTTAAAAATAATAATTCTAATAAATTTATCAAAAAATCATTATTGCTCCACAACTAACAACAATTTGATTTTATTAGTATAATATTTCTACAAATTTTGTTTTCGTTATAGAGTTTTTTGTTTCGAACGTTTCCATTTCCTATCAATCTTTCACGTGCGCGCGTGCTTTGCGTTCATTTGTGTCTGTCGTGGGTTCGCGTGCGAATTTTTATGGCGGTTGAAAACAATAATAAAGTAAAATGTTGCACGCACACACACAGACGGCCGGGATTAATTCGACACACTTGGCGTGGATTAATTAAAAACAGATGCAAATCGCGCAATGATTAATGTCCAACGATTTTTGTTAAATGATTAATGCAAGCGAACGCCGCATCAAGATTGCGCGAATGTGGAGCTAACATTCATCATTCGAGAATCAAGAAGTTCGACTCAAATTGATTTAATTTAATTAATTGTGTTAAATAATTATTTAACAATTTTTATTTCCATTTATATAAGATATATAAATGGAATGATTATAATAGAATCTAATGATATTTAATATTGTCAAATAGAAAATTACTTAGTAATTTATGTAATTCATTATAATAGATAATTTCAAATGTTGTATTAAGTAGGTTTTCGGAATCTTGATCGTGATTTTGGGGTATCTTGACTTGTTTTCTGCTAAGTTTTTTTAAGAAGGTGCTTACATAATTTATTATAGTGTCTAGAATTTACTCCCTATTTGTGATTACACTCCCTTTCTTGTCTTTCAGTTTACAAGTATTTTCTCTTCCATTATCTTGCTTTATGTTTTCTTCGGTCTTTACCGATTTTCTTCGCTATTGTTTTTGCTTAGGTTTAGGTTGCTGTATTGTTTCAAGGCCTTATTAACAAGCTCTCTTCGTTCCTTCATAACTTGTTCAGTGTGGTCACTGAGTATTCTTTCTCTCGACATTTCTTCGATTCATAGAATTTCTAGATTTTTTTAGGTTACAAGACTTTGTCGTTTTTCTCTTTTTTTCTTTGTCGTTTTCTTGAACTCTAAGAATTTTTAAATTAGTGTCCACTTATTTACTTTGTGTTTGCTCCTCTCTTTTCTTGTAATCGGCATAATTTTTTCTCTGAGCAATATGTGGTCACTTCCGATGGAGAGCTTGTTCAAAAAACTCAGAATTCGCTCGTCAGAATTTGCCGAAATTTTAAACCACTTCCTTTAGTATAATCTTGTTGAAATTTTGTATACGCACTTGCATCCGATGATATAATATTCTAATACTTCAGACATTTAATTTTATTGTAATCCACTGAACTCGCCTGCATAGAAATCGGCCTACTGTTAAACATTTGACTATAACTATTTATCTAGAAACTATTTAAGAGATTAAATAAAGAAATGCCGTTTGAAAGACAATTTAATATGCCTTAATTGAGTTTCGATTTATAAATAATGCTTATCGTTTATAGCAGGGCTTCTTAAACTTTTTTCATTCGTGACCCCATTTACGATTGTGATTTTTTTCGCAACCCCATTTTTTTTTATAGTAACTTATTGATTGGGTAACAATATAATTTTAGAATTTGTTTAGAATCATACAAAAATGAAGAAGGGGCTTAAGTGTATGCTACACTAGGGCTTCTTAAACTTTTTTCAATTGCGACTCAATTTACGATTGTGATTTTTTTCGCGACCCCATTTTTTTATCGTGACATATTGATTAGGTAACAATATAATTTTAGAATTTGTTTAGAAACATACACAAATTAAAAATTGCACATAAAGTTGTAAAAATGTATTTATTATACATTCGAAAATTATATACCTATTTTTCACGAAAACAGAATTTTTTGCAATAATGATATATATTCCGAGTCTTAGTCCTTTCGAATATATTCGAGCGCAGCCGTTAAGTGGTTAAATATATAAAAATTAAAGGAAAATTAGTTTTTAATGACACGGATGTGCTTGTTTTTTTACTGCATAACAAACTAAATCTTTGTGTAATATTTGACACTACTGGACGTGAAACCTCTTCAACATTTTTTAGAGATGAACGATATTGAGAATTGATGTATGGTAAAGCTGAAAAAGTAATTTCACATAAATATGTGGTGTTGAAAGGCAGAAGAATATTTAATGCCATATCAGAGATTGTGGGAAATTCAGTTCTAGCTCCGATACAGAATTCAGTTAAAGGCTTTTTTGAAAAGTCTAGTTTTAGGTTTGAGTCCCTCGAAAGCTCAGCAAATTCTTCTTGTGCTTTATATGGCAGGTGATCAATCTCATCAATGCCAATCAAAAATAGTTTTTGAATCCAGGATAACTTTTTAAAATCAATATGGGATGTAAAATATTTCGTGGGCGCGCGTGCAAAAGGGGATATTTCAGAATTTTGGGAAATCAAAAAAGAAAGATTGATGTCACCTCCAAAATCTAATACATTTTTTTTCCAAGCAATTTTTGCGTTTATATTTTCCTGATTTCATTATAAATCATGTAATAAAATGGCTTTTGAATATATTCAGCCGATTTATAGTAATTTAGTAATAAAGCAAACTGATCAAAAATAAATTGAATATGTTTAATTGGTTTTCCTTTTAAACACAATTCGATCCAAACTTTCTTCCTTCAAAAAATTATATATTTTAGAAATATGATTTCAACATAAAAACAAAATTTCTATAAAAAATAAGATATTCCAGAAGAAAAAAAATTTAGAAGTAAAGATACCCTAATTTATATAAATTTTATTAGACAAAAAAGATTTTAACATTTATTTTAAATTAATATGTATTACTATTATAATATTGTACTGTATTACTTATTGTTAGTTATTCAGTTACACTGTCGCTTGCCAAGTCATCTACATGAGCCCTCTTGTTCTTTTTCTTTAGCTTCTTTCCATTGTTGCTTTTAGCTACTTTTATGTTTCTATAATACTCCTTGAAGACGTCCGAGATAAATGGCAGCTGATCTATCAGATCTTTCTTTTTTTCAGCTGAAATTGGAAGTGGCTGTGTAGAGATAACTCTTGGAGTTTATTTTGATCGTTTTCCTTTTATTGAAACAATCAATGTTCTAAAGCTGTCCTCGTCGTCAACAGAATCATTAACAAGAAATGAAGGGCCCATAGTTTTCAAATACTGATCGACGTCTGTTTTAGGCAATTGCAAGGATGATTTTAGAAATTTGAGTAAGAAAAAAATCGTCTTGAGCCTTCTTTGTCACTACAAAAGACTTCTTTTTCCCTGCAACTCTTATAAGTTGAGCCAGTCTTGCGGGTGTTCGATTTACGGGGCAAATTTTTTATATGACTATTAATTATTATGACTATTATGACGATGTATATTATGTGTATTATGACGCTGTGGTCCGTGTCACATTCCATGTCTGAGTGGCCAGGAACAAGAAACTTATGATTTATTTCAACCAAGCTTTTTGATTTTTGTATTGCCGTTAAGCACATTGCAGCAAAATGGGTGTTGCTATTCTGACCTCCACATGTGTCACTGTACATTGTCAATGTCGCAATGTTTTCTGGAAGATTTTCGATATAATTGTAAACACACGATGCAATTTCGTTTGCCCCTCTTGCTGCTATTGTTTCATTCCAAAGGTAACAATATCCTTGTGAGTTATCGCAGTCATGCACAGTCAAATTGAAACCCCATAACTGGCGTTTATAGAAGGAAATACAGTTTTTTAGCATTGGGGTTGGCAGGCATGCCTGAAGATCAAAAGTTATTGTTTTTTTTTGAGGGGTCGTTATTAGAAATTTCTCTATCGTTAGCTTTTGAAGTGCATGCATTATCTGCAAGCATTAGATGTTTTTCATATTTTTCTTCAGATACATGTTTTTCATTATCCGTATTGCTCATTTTAATTTTCATTTGTAGACGATCACAGGTCTGGCAAGTGTCTTTATTAGGTTGTTTAATGGAAAAATTTAACTTATGGAAAACTGAGGAGTAAATTTTTAATGATACTGCTTTGCTGCCTTCTATACGTTTGTATTCATTATACAATTCCTCAATAGTCAAATGAGGAAGCAAATACTTTTTTTGTGTCTCTTCTTGTATAGAGTGGCTCTCGTAGGCAGGAATGGAGATTAGATGCTGACGAACTGCGGCCAATCTATCGTCAGATGTTTTGTTCCATGGAACTGAACTTCCTCTGTTATCTCTATGTACTGTACCGCCTCCTTTTTAGCTACAATGATTTCAACAAACTTGTTTGTTATTGCAAAACATTTTAACAAATCTGCTTTACAAATTGGATAAGATATTCCATTTATATGTACTTTATATCGTAAAGAAACTTGTCTATAGTGAAATCTATTAGGGTCCTGAACTCTTGAACGGGAAGCGACTTTCTCAGATATCTCTATTAATCCTGATAGGTACATGCATTTATCATGAGAATCTAAAGCATAGTACTCATTGAATAAGATTTCTGCGTCTTAAGCAGTAATTCTTTCTGCACATTTCATTCTGCATGGTCCAAGCTTAGATAATTTCTTTGTTTTTATTATCTTTCCCTTCTTGGTGATGTATTCTTTACCATTACACATTGCATCTTTTCTATTCCTCCTACTTTCCCTGGTGTCTCCCTTTAAAATACGTTTGCCATTCCGAAAAGCTCTAGTTCAAATCACAGCATTTTGTAACACCTCAACTGCAGTTTTCGCCTCTTGGTCTGCATTTTCAAATGCTATAACCTGGTTCATATCTATTGAGGACACCTCCATTACCGGATGTTCTTCCTCCATGGCTACACTTTCTAAAACAGCATGATTGTGTCTCCATAACTGCAACATCACTATCAGGACAATCAATTATATTCTCGTTCATGTTGACGTTCCTTAACCAACCTAACCTAAATCAACGACAGTTTATTAAAGCAGAATGTTATATATCTATGAATGAACTTATAGACCGTAATCAACCTGACCACGATAGGAAACCTTTTCTATTATTTTGTTCCACAAGAAATCCACAATTCAAAATCATGTTTTTTTTTCTTAGAACTTTGAACTTTGAGAAAACCTTCTCAGATTGATATGTTTAAGAAGTCAAGTCAGATTTTTTAGTGACATAACCTCTTAAGCGCAGCAATCTAGATCAGTGCTCAGAAAGATAAGTCATAACATTACATTATTAGAATGACTTATCCCTTTTGCACAAACAACATTGGGGCAAGTCCAAATTACCTCCTAATTCACAACCAAATTAAATATGATTAGGTCACATTTGACTTGTCTCCTCTTGCATAATGATGGAGAAAGCTTTTTCCTTTGGAATGGTGATAAAAACGCACTTTTGAAAAAATAACTTATCTCCTTTTGCACACGCGCCCACGATTTACGAAACTGTGTTTCTAGCGCTTTTAAGTGACCTATAAAAATTTTTGCGATAAAAGTTTTGCAATGATTTTTCTCGGATATAAAATTGTCGATACTGGAAAACAGCGCCGTCGTTTGGATTTTGAGTCCCCGGGCATATATATATATATATATATATATATATATATATATATATATATATATATATATATATATATATATATATATATATATATATATATATACATATATATGTATATATATATATATATATATATATATATATATATATATATTGAGGTGGGGCCCCCAGTAAATAAAAAAGTGAATAAACAAATATTTAAAAAAATTTTAATACATACAAGTAAGGAACATATGTATAGAAGAAATATAATATAATAATATATTAATATATTTTTATTTTCCTTGCTTTAATTTCAGCAAAATGGGGGGGGGGGGGAGGTCCACAAAATTAGGGGGCAGCCTTTGTGGGGGCTCCCATAATCCGTGGGCCTCGGGCATTCTACCGATTGGCCGACGCTAGCGACGCTACTGCTGGAAAACATTTCGAACGAATTGTTTTCTACCCTACTTTTCCAAATGTTGATCTTTTTAATAAAACTTTCAATTTTATCATTCGAAGTAAATATATTACTATTTTTTCCTTGAAGAGACAAGTTTAGATCGTTTAATTTTTCGAAAATATCTGATAGATCACACAGCTTGGATAGCCACAGGTGATTTTGAAAAAAGTAGCAAGATCACATTTTTGTTCGGTGAAAAATATTTCGATTTCGTGCTTTAATAACAATAATCTTCTTAAACTTTGACCTCTTGATACCCATCTTATTTCTGCATGTAACAATAAATTTATATAGTGGGAATCCGTATCCTTACAGAGATTTGAAAATAAGCTGTTAAGAACATTGCTCTTAATAAAATTTATAATCTTAATAGCATCCTGAAGCACATCGTTCAATTCTGGTGCTATTTTTGTTTTTGCTGCGAGTGCCTCCCGATGAATAAGGCAGTGAGTAAAAGTTATATTATCATAATGAGCAGCTTGAAAAAAATGATTTAAAACCAATATTTTGGCCCGTCATCGCTTTTGCACCATCCGTGCATACCCCGCAGCAATTTTTCCATTCTAACCCTGCAGCTTTTAAAAATTGGTCAACTTTACAATATATGTCTTTCTAGTATGGTCTTTCAAAGGACGACAAAATAACAATTCTTTCTCGACGTTTTCTTTATAAACATACCTGACATATACTAACAACTGATCTAATTTAGTAATATTAGTTGTTTCGTCCAACTTAATTGAAAATTTTTGGCTTTCTTTAATTTGCACTAATTGTGATAAGTTGCACTAATTGATCCTTGTTAATTTCAGAAATTCTACTCGCGACAGTGTCGTTTAAGATCAAACAAATAGGTTGTTCATTACCATTACAATTTTTAAATGTAAAGCTAAATGGAAGAAAAGACTCGTTATATTTTCTTTTTCGCACATTAGATGCCTGCTTGTCAATAATAAATCCTGCTTGTGAAGACTTTGTAGCATTGTCTTCTGCAACATTACCTTTCTTACTTAAGTCATTTATCCATTACCCAAAAATGTGTTGGTGAATCGTTGTCTCAGAAGCCTGCCATTTTCAAACTCTCACAAATGAATTTAAATATTTTACATTAAAATCTCGCGACCCTAATATTTTGCTAAGCGACCCCATTTGGGATCGCGACCTATAGTTTAAGAAGCCCTGGTTTATAGGCATAGCAACAGGTAAACAAAAACGAACGTATTTATGTGGTGGTTATAAGGAGAACAACAAACTTGTGGAAAATTGTAATTATTGACTTTACAATTTGAATTTGCACATTACTCGTTTTTCATAATAAGATTAGTTTTAAAGACTGTTAGTTTAATGCATATTATATCGCATAAAGCTGCCCAAGTATTAGTTCTAATCGGTAATGGATTTAGAAAGCGAGCTAACGATGCTCGTCAACTGGATATGACACACGCCACGGTTCACAGATGGTTCCGACGTTTTGGGGAGACTGGACCCTTTCATGGACAACAACAATATAATGCCAAGTAAGGCAGAAGAAGATTTATAACGGCTCGGGTTGACCGCTTTATTGTGTCAACGTCATTAAGAAATCGTCAACATAATGCTGTTCAACTGCAACACAATCTCCGTGAAGTACGAAGAGTGGGTATTAGTCAGTGGACAGTAAAACGAAGACTGCATGAAACTAACTTGACCCCTAAGACACTTGCAGTTTTCAAGAACTTACCCCAGCTCAGGGATCATTTAAATTACTTCAAAAAAAAATGGGAGTCTGCTCTGTTCTGAGATGAGAGCAAAATATATGCCTTTATGTCAGCGACCGAAGAAGAAAAGTGTAGTGAAGACCAATAGCGCAATTTTCATAATGCTGCATTGAAGATCGAACTGCTTATGGAGGTGGTTCCTGCATAATCTGGGGTGCTATTTCTATGGGGGCACGAAACGAACTTGCTTTCAGCATTAGGGGTGCCTGTGGTCACATGAGAGGAGGTTCAATGTGTGCCAGCATGAACTCCCGACTTAGATAGACTAAAACATTTATAGGATGAGCTTCAAGAAAGAATACGAGCTAGAGTTCGTGCTCCAGCTTCGATCCCATGCTTATTGTTGCAGTAGAAGAAGAGTGGCATAACGTACCACAAGAAACCAAAACGAACTTAATTAGATCTATACGTTCGAATTAGATCGTATGAGAGATATTATTAGGGCAACAGGGAGTCATACCCATTATTAAAAATTAAGTGTTAATTTAGATAATTGTCATAACCATATTTCTTTTAGTAATAAAAGAAGTAAATTTGTTTCTTGAGTTAATTGAGTTAATGTTAAACTAGTTTACTGTAGGCCGATTTCTATGTACGCAAGTTTATTTTTAATCAACCAATTTTGCAGTAATGGTCTTTTTGTAGGCAGCTCTGTATACTAAGCAATACAAAAGTTGACATAAAAATGTGGAAAATAAGATAAGAGAAATAAAAAAACTAAAAAAAAAACCAGGCTTCTATTAAAATGCACTAAACAGAAGAAAGCGCCCCACGCTTTTATTTATAGTTTATGTCATGATTATATTATATAAGCAGGATCAAAATATTTTCCAGTTTTTAGTGCACTTTATAATGAGCTTGATTCTTAAAAAGTTATTTTTTATATATTTGATTATCAGTTACACATCTTATACTTGACTCTTTGAGCGATTTCAAATATACAAAATGGTGCCTGACCCAATTGGCACCATTAAATTTTATTTGATACGCATGTGTGGGTAGAAAGTGCTCCTTAGTATTGAGTATAAATGAAGACACGTATCGTCGCGTATGCAAATTCCACCAATCCTCCGATAATAATGATTGGAACGCGTGGACTACTTCTTATTGAACTAATTTGTCGGTGGTTGGCGTACCACCAATGCGCGGCTTCAGCTTTTACAGTGCACACATAATACAGACATCGCCAACACTCCCCGTTCTCTCTCAAATATCCCCGGCGCCCTAACGAAAAAGAAACACGAAAGTTTGAAATGAACAATGTAAACCCAACAATTTTCTATTTCCATAAAGAACGTCGGTTCGGCATTAAAAACTAAATAAAATTGTTGTGTACCACAAAATAACTTCAATATTTAAATCTCGCCTTTTTGATTACCTTTTTAGATCAGACAAAATTATCTAATATTGCTTTTTATATAATAGATTTTACTCACCATGCCTAGAGTAAACACATATATCTAGTATTACTGCTTCATTGCACCTAGTTTCTCCTGTGTGTGGTTTCCGGTCCAGTTGAACATGCACATGTACATTATGTACAAATTATGCAATAGCCTCACCGTCTAATTTTAACAAGCCTTGTATGTAATTTTAACTGCCTGGTTTTCATACTCTGGCCTTGTTTTTCTAAAGCTTTCTGTTTACTATATGCTGGCTAGTCCTGTCTACATAGTCCTGTTTATCTGGTTTATCTAGTCTGTATATTGTAGATTTCGCTGGTGACTTGTGCTTCGAACTTTATAGATATATTTTATCCCACCCTCCTCCTCTAATCGTTAATATACTTACCGATTTAGAGCACCTCGTCTAGTCCTGTTTCCTTTTGGAATTTCAGGATCTGGGTGGGATTCAAGGATTGCAACTCCTCCTCAATCAAGCAGTGGGCCCCAAGGTACATCTCTCTCTCTCTCTCTCTCTCAGACCTAGAGCACATATATGGGGATTTCCTCTGTTGAGCTGCAGAATCTGCAATTGTCATCTTCCTCTAAGCGGTCTTGAGGTGTTTTCTGAGTGCCCCGTTAAGTCTTCTATCCGAATTCTAAGCTTGTTAGTGTTTAGTTTCAGCCAAGCTTTTGTTCCTTTCTTCTTAAAAGATTTCAACATTACTTTGGATTGTCTTAGCCTTGGCAGTTCTTTCGTGGTTATGGACCTATAAAGGAATTACTAGATCCATCCTATGCTAGGTTTTTAGGTTTTGAACTGCTTCTTCATTTTCTTCTGTACCAGTGTGTCCTGGTATCTAGTATAGTGTTATTTTGTTGACTCTGCCAAGCTTGTTTAGCTTTCCCGCACAGTCTCATACCAGTTTGGATATAATATTGTATGAGCTACAATGATCAGCAACAATGAACTAAATAAATTCTTTTTATCATTCATATAATCAGTTAGTTTATTTTTTGTTATGTCTAGGTTTTGTCGTTGCCTAACGAACGCTGAGCGTTTAGTATAGCGGCCTGTTGTTATGTGTTTACGCCTCAACGCGAGACAACATTAGCGCCATATCCAAATCTTGGATATTTATTATTTCTTTGTATTAAAGTTAATAGAGAAACCCCACGGCAGAACCGAGGTGATAAGGTGGAGGAAAACTAAAAGAAACATCAGAATGTAGTTCTACAATATACTTTACACATCGTCTCTCTGTGTTTATTAATAATATATTATTTAATAAAATCGTTTTGGTGTTTTTGATGTCACCCCTTTAAGTTCTACGATTGTTAAACTCGAAATTTAACTGGCGCAGTCGGTAGGATTGTCGAAGTGTCTTCATCGCGAATTACACTTTTACCCTTGCATTTTATCGAAAATTGTGTGTTCATCAGGAACAAACGGAACCTGTGAACTTAAAAGTGGCAAAATTGTTAAACAGTATTCAAAGAATTCGATTATTGAACTAGCAATTATATTGTAAGTACTCATTTTCCCTTTTTCATAAAATTCATGCCAAATCCCTCCTTAGTTTCAAGTGAAGTAGATTTATGCGAATTGTTAAATAACCTAAATTTAAAAGAAGATTTCTCAAGGAAAAAAAAACAACCCCTGATTAAATCATCGTTATGCGGCCATCTCCAATTTAGGAGAATACTCCGGCTACCCCTATGTGTTAGATTTTTAGGACGGAGGAGTTATGTGCGCACTAGGGCATCCAAAAAATCGATGGAATTTCAAAAACTGGTTTTCGGTTTTTCGTAAAGTAAAGAACCGGTTAACCGGTTAGAACCCGGTTTTAAGTATAAAAATAAATAAATTGCTGCTGTAAACCAAATAAAAGAAACATTTATTCATATGGCTAAATGTAGATATATATTTATTTATCAAAGTACGAGACTAGACTAAAATGTAAGAATGGAGTACAAGTATTTATATTTCTTTAGGATCAAGATTTTTCGCACTCTGTGAACCTTTATTTCACTACATATTTACTGCTCTTACATTTTTTTACCGAATACATGCGTAAATCGTTGCCGCGTATGTTTTGTCTCAAAAAAATGTCTAAACCAGGAGACAGTGCTGGATTTACCAGCGGGCTGAGTACGCTGGACCCTAGGGCGGCAGATTTTAGGGGCGGCAAATTTAGGACCAACATTTTTTTGGTCGTACAGAAATTAAAAAGATAAATTCTAAAAATCTAAATTCAAGTATCTAAAAGATTCATTTTTATATACCTTAATGTATTTGTTATTAGGTCCACACAAACAATTCAAAATGTAATATGTTTCACCACGTATTGTTAAATTATTTTTTTTACAATTTGCCTAGTAGTGGTTGGTCCGAAGCAGGATCGACGGGTCCGAGCTGTTAGGGGCATACGCCGCGTAGTGTCATTGAGTCTGAGAGAAACAGAGATATAGATAGGCGATTCCAACGAAAAAGCCGCCAAAAAGAAAAGCCGCCTCTGTTGATTGAGTCATGCAATGTTAAAAAGTTGCTAAAAAACATCACGTGATTATTGGACGACCCTTTACGCTTTATTTTAGTACAAATAAATCTACAATATAATACCTCATGATTAACCATAGCAAAATAAAATTATTTTCCCCTTGAAGAAAAAAAAAACCGACTTCTATACTAAAATATATTATACTAAAAGAGTAACGAGCAGCCCTGTACAAAAAAGGAGGCAAAAAAACATACATTTTTAGAAACTTTTTAAATCAACTTTAAAATATTCAATCATTCTCGAAATTTTACATAAATTATTCGCAAAAGACGAAATTAAATACTAAAAATAATTTCGAGAATCTACCGTCTCCGGGGGAGCCTGTACCGATTTTTACAATTTTTCTACAAATTCACCCAAAACTCGGACAGTTTTCGTCGCATGGATCTGCCACCGGCACCGGCGTGTCCGGGACGTCACCTCACTTTTCGACATTTTTAATTAATTTTTGTGCAAGGGCCAAACAACACATTTTTTGGCAAAAATTTCGTCCATCTTTGGACGCCTAAATGACGCGATCCGGAAGTCTCATCGAAAATCGCCGTACGTGGCTTCGTTCGTCTGTTCTTTGGCTACAAGAATCTGGTGCACCTACTCCCCACGATTGAAGGGGCCGCCGGAGGCGGCCTTTTAGTTGGGGGACCCGGTTTCGCAGAAAAATGTGAATAATTTCGCCGATAAAAGTCGTCCAGTGACGAAAGTGGTGTCGGATGACACGTATCGAAGTTTCCTAACGGAATCTTTACGTGAATTTAATTTTCCCCTGGCATCTTCGCCGCGTCCTCCGTAAAAGTGGTAATTTTTTTAATGCAAAATTTTGGGTTCCACGTGGGGAAGCGTTCGCCCTGAATCGCCCGCTCGCGACGGAATCGCTAATTTCGATCAATTCTGAGACGACTGACGTGTGGCATTTCACGAATTTCACCTGGGGGACTGCACCACGTGGATATTAAAAAGTTCAAATAAGGCCTTTTTATGTCGCCGGAGGCGGCAGATCTTGGGTATTTGAACCGAGCGTCTTCAACGGTTTAACTGAGAATGTTTGTCCGTACGTTGGGCAACGTTGCGCAAGTTTCGTCCTCCGTCTTGCTGCGCTCCTCCGGGGGTCCAAAACCCACCCGAAAATCGACGTTTTTTGCCGACGGAAGCGGCGGCGGCGGCGCAAAACGGGATTGTACATTTTTCCGGTGTAGAACCGAGATAACAGTCGAGCGGTGCCGTTTTCGCGACTCGACTCCCACAGGTTCAGACGCACCAGCCCGAAAACTGAAATCACATTTTTTTACTTTTGATTGGATATTTTTGGTCGGATCTCAATATTTTTTCCGGCTCTTCTAGCCGCCGCCGCGCCACGTGTTTAGAGCCCTCGCTCGCCGTCCTGCGACGTTCCGTTCACTTGGTGCGAGAGCCAATAATTTTTTTTTGCCGATTTTGCAATCACTTCCACGGACGCCCAGGACTTATTTGAGGGGCTCCAGGTCGCCGGCCGCGTTCGTTCACTTCAGAACACTTGCCCGTAGCCATTCCGGCAAGAATTTTGAAACTGCTACCACTTTTTGCGAATCTGCGGCAGTTTTAAGAGATAAATGCTGAAAAAGTGCGAAAAACCAGAGGCATTTTGAGGAGGCACATAGAACTTCGGAAATACTTGACGGATCGGAACCGGACCGGTGCCGTTCGATCGGCCATAGAACGTTTTAGTTTGTTTTGATATAAACTTGACATAAACTACGTTTTATTGACGTCCAGGAAATTTCCCACGGAATCGCCAACTTGTGCTATGCGGGAACGGTTTCGCGCGACTCCCACGGGGAATTTCCGCTGGAAACGTTTCATCTTTTCCTGCAAGCGGCATCGCGCTGCATCGTCTGCGACCGTCGGGACGCCCGTCCAAACTCGCCGTATTGCGGAAAACAAGTGACGACAGTAAAACGGCTATATTTTTGCAGCGCCCCGGTGAATGTTTTAGATTTTTACGTGGATTGTAGAACGATGTTTTGGCATTCGGCACCCGTAAATGGACGTCGCGGAATCGCGTCCCGACGCCCATTTATAACGGTTAATCTGCACGTAGAAAAACTTGATTGTCGATTTGGGACACCGGGATGTCGCTTTTTTGAAATTCCAAGCCCCGCCGAAACACGCATTTTGGTACCGGCGCCGCGCCGCTGCCACCACGGAGTCGCCCGCCACAGATCGAAACGTATCGCCGTTTCCGGGCGTAGCGATTCGAAACTCCGCGCGGTCGATTCGGCAAGGACGCCCGCGCCTCTCTTACATTTAAGGGTTCGCGTTCCGAGTCTTCCCCGTCGAGCTGCCGACCTCTGAAAATACCACTCTTTTTCTTGCACGGTCTTTTCACGATTACCTCCTCACCGCACGGCCCAATCCTACTTTTGCGGCACGGGGCGATGCAGCCCGCCGATACGCGTATTCCGGTACCACTCCGGCTTCCTGCGGCTTCCTGCGTCGCTCCCTACACCCGGTGCGCGCCAAAATGCCGAAAAAAAATCCGCAACCGCCTGTTTGGCCGCCAATCTGCGAGTTCGACGGTCAGCGGCGAGAATTTGAACTTTCAGAATTTGAACTTTCGGTTTTTCGAAAAAAAACGGTTTTACGGTTTCGTAAATTTTAACAGAAAACCCGGTTAACCGGGTTCGGTTTTAACCAATTTGGGTGTCCTAGTGCGCACTTGATGGATCAGCAACAAAGAACAATTATTCTTTATAATTTTAGTGTTTATTATATTTAAGCTAGAACAAGTTACTTCTTTTTATCATTCATATAATCAGTTAACGAACGCTGAGCGTTTAGTATAGAGGCCGGTTGTTATGTGTTTACGCTTCAACTCGAGACAACATTAGGGCCACATCCAAATCTTGGATTTTTTTTTTTTTGTATCAAAATTAATAGAGAAACCCCACCGCAGAACCGAGGTGATAAGGTAAAGGAAAACTATCATCTCTTCGTCAGCTCTATCATCTATCAACAACATCGTTTCTCTGTGCTTATTAATAATATATTATTTAATAAAATCGTTTTTGTTTTTGATGTCACCCCTTTAAGTTCTACGATTGTTAAACTCGAAATTTAACTCTAGCTGACAGGATCTTTCGATTGCATGTACCACTGTATGGAAGATAAGATTCGAAATATTTGGTACGAGGTCCGAATGTCTAATACTCTCTGTGTGATTCTTGTCTCTCTAGTTTTTTCTATCTAGTTTTTATCTGTCCAGATTTGTTTATCGAGACTTGTCTGCCTAACGTTGCTTGTCAAGTCTTGCTTATCAAGTCTTCCTCGTCAAGTCTAGCTTGCTTGTCTTACCTATGGAGTGTAGTCTGTCGACTTGGTTTAGTTTTGACTATCTAGTCTTGTTCCTCTAGTTTTATCTGTCTAGTCTACCTAGTATTTTTTGTCTATCAGTGCTATCTAGTCTGGCTTGACAGTAGCAAGCGTTTGTCACTTATATATTTATTCAGCTCCATCTGGTCTTATCTTGGCTCGATTTTGTTGCTTGTCCATTTATGTGTAAAAAATCCTATCTATCTAGTCTCCTCTGCTTTTTTGTAGTCTGATTGTTACCCTCGGTACAGCACTGCGCTGTTTTCATATTTATATTTTTCTGTCTTTATATTTTCGTTATATTTTAATCGTTTTCTGAATGAAAGTATTAGTAGTAGTATCTAAATATATATTGCAACATTGTCCAGCTTTCCCATTAGAGAGAAGTATTTAGTTTTGGTGTTATACATTAAATTAAATCGCCGTACATCAGAAAATAACTTTTGATTCATTAAAATTAATTTTCTTTTTTTGCCTTTTCCGTTCTTCTTGTAATTATTACAAGTTTATTCTGAGTGTATATTCCCATCCAGAAGTCGCCTTCAGCCTCCATTAATGAGCCCACTGAGTTAATGAATCACAGGATCATTATAAAAGAACCACGTACAAGGATGCGCCATTAAAAAGGAGACTCTTATACTCTATTATTACACCAGTTCCTGCTCCTTTCACAAGAAGGACTCCGACATTTCAGACTATTATTAAACGGCCGTGTCGCGCTCTCTGATACATTTTAATTAATCAAATTACGGCCGCGCGAGCAATTAAAAAAAAGCTGCGGATTTATTCTGTGGTATTTATTTCATACAATTTTAAATATTTCTTTAAGAGTTACACTTGTCGTTTTTAATTTATGTGGAGTTCTTTTATACTAATTACTCTGCGCTTTGTTTCCGGGGAAAATATAAAACTAGCACACACAGTTATGAGAGGGGAGTTAACATTGGCTTCAAGTAAATTGGAATCGGGAAAACATTCAGATTTATATAGGGAAATAACGGATGAGTTTGTAATAGGAAAGTATGGATTAAAGTTACTGTATGATATTCATAAATATATTGTACGATGAAATATTTCTAGGTTTGGAAGGCACGCCGAAATATGCTTCATTCAAGAATATGCTACGACATACTTTTTTCACTTTCAGCATTACATCTGAAAAATCATAATCAATGTATTTTCTCTAAAATCGTTTAATTAGTTGATAATTAATTCAAAAATAAAATAATAATTTTTGCAGAAAGGTACGAGGAAAATTTTTAGAATCAGTTTTTTATTTACTAAATTATTAACAAAATGTTTCTTGTTGTCTAATAAAAATAATTTAGTATACATTATTTAGTTGGGTTAAAGTTCAGAATTAAAAAAATACCCATAAGAATTTGCTAAAAAAACATTATTTGTCTCATGTACATTGAATCGAAAATCAAATATATTCTGTTTTAAGGATGTTGAATTTTTAAGATGACCATCATTAGTTTTTTTTTTAATTCAAGGTAATTTACCTTGTTTTGTGCTTTCAAAAGTTATTTATTAAGACTATTAAAATTTGTTTTTTAAGTCGAAGCGGAATATTTAACTACATTTAAGAGTCAGCAAAGCCAAAAATATTAAGGATTTTAAACAGAAAATCAGGACATTATTAATGGAACATAAATATTTCAGATTACACTAATTTTAAGGCGTAATCAAGAAACTTTTTCAATGTGTTTTAAAATATAATGACATATACAGATTTTACAGATATTACAGATTTTATACAGTTTCTTTTATGAAACTAAGCAAAATTTCGAAATATAAATCGACCAGATGATTTTTGTGTGTATCAAGTAAGTAATAACTTTGAAAAGAAAATTAAACTTAAATTTTTATTTGTATTCAATTTTTCTTGTCTCAGGGTTTCCAAAAGAACTTAAAAACTAATCAAAATTTAAAAAAAAAATCGTATAGTTACACATTAGCACATATTTTATTTGTCAGGTTAGTTATAATCAATCTTCTCAAAAAATTATTTTTGCTTCACATTATTCATGTCACAAGAAAATTGCAAGTAACATGGAAACCAAACGAAGGTTTGAAAAATGTGTTTTAAATGAAACTTGTAGAGAATTAGATTTTTTAAAGAAACTGTTTTTAGTTTTTTTTACACGGATTTCTAATACTGTCGCCGCCTCTCCGTCCGCAGTTTCCATATTCTCCTATAAGGGATTGTACCTCGGTTAGGTTTCTTGTTCCCATCGCTTTATCTATTCCATGCCTCCAGCTTCTTCTAGGTCTTACTCTCTTTCTCCTCTCCGGCGGTATCCATTCCAGAACTTTCCTGGCCATCTATTCTCATCTATGCTTTTCGCGTGACCGAACCAAGTCAGTTGTTTTTCTCAACTTCGTCTGAAGTATTCTTTTCCCTGCCCATTCTTTTTCGGGTCTCCTCGTTTCTCACTCTATCCCTCCGAGACACTCCACAGCTTCTTCTTAAAAAAATCTATTTCAGTTGCAAGTAGTTTTCTTTTCAGTGTTTCTGTTATATCCCAACAATACTTTCATATAGTTGCTTTATTGTTGTTATCCTTATATTCTATCCCAGAGCATTGAATTTAGGGCTCTTATGATTTTTTTACCTTTATTATTCCTATCTGTTATCTTATCCCTGCTATTGCCGTCTTTGTTAAATACAACCCTAAGAGAGTTTTCTAAGAGAAGATTATTCTGGTTGTTTGTGCCTATACCCATGTTTTCGCATTTACGCATGTTCATCGATAGAGCAGCTTTTTCGTATCCCTCTTTCAGTTTTCTGACCATATTCCTCAAATCGTCTTCATTCTCTGCTATCAAAACCTGATCCTCAGCAAAGTATAAACTATAGAGCGTGGCATCTTCCACTGTGAGTCCCATTTGTGCACACTTTCTTGTCCACCCTCTAAGGGATCGGTCAAGGTAATTTTTAAAAAGAGTAGGAGATAGAGAGTATCCCTGTCTGAGCCCCTTGGAGGTCTTAAAAGTCTCTGTCAGGCCTGTTCCTATCTTCACTCTTGCATAATTGTCCCTATAGTAGTTTTTAGTAGCCTGTAGTAGGGTCGGTCTGAACTCTAGTTCCTTCATTCTTTACCATAATTATGATATCGGGACACCATCGTAAGCTGTTTCTAGATCAATAAGGGCTAGATGTGTTTCTCTGCCCCTTTGAATACGCTACTCTAAGGCTATTTTAAGGGTGAAAAGGTTGTCGATTGTTGAGCGACCCGCTCGAAACCCAGCCTGTTCTTCAGGTTGTTTATATTTAATATGGTCTTCTATTATCGTCGTCAGTATACGAGAATATATTCTGCCTATTGTAGGAATGACAGAGATTTCCCGGAAATTATGTAGGTCATTTCCTGATGATCCTTTTTATGTATGGCTGTGATATATGACGTTCGTCAGGCTTTTGAAACATCTGCACCATTTAGACACCGCTCAAATAAATTCTTCAACATACCCTCCAGTTTTTTACAATGCCGGGTGTATTCCTCCAGGTCCTGGGGATCTTCTGTGTTTAGTCGTTTTGATTGTTTCCTTTACGAGGGACATATCTAGTTTCCAGGTTTCCCCATCGATGTGGTTTGGTTGATTTTCCTCTGGCCTTGTTTCTATTAAAAAAATTGTAAAATGATGTATCCATCCTTCCTTGGAGATGTGATTAATCGTGAATCCAGTTCTTGACGAGGTTCTTAGCGATTTGACGGTCTTCCATGCCTCTGAAATTTTAGTATGGCCTATATTTTGGTCGACGTATTCGCACTTTTTGAGCCACGAGCCGTTCCTCTTGTTATAACTTCTTGTTTCATTTTCTTATTTAGTTGCTTGTATCTCTGTTTGATCTCAGGGTCTCCCGTCTGGATAAGCTTTTGATATATTTGTTTCCTTTTTGTTATTCATTCTTCTGTTTCTCTATCCCACCAATATGATTTGCTCTACAGATCTGTCGTACCTGAAGATTCCATCGCAGCTTCCCTTATGCATTGTGTAATATGATCATATTCGGTGTCTGTACTCCTTTGTTGTTGCACAAATTTCTGTTCTAATCGTCTTTGGTCTAGAAACTTTGTACTGTCATGTTCAAAACTTTCCATGTCAAATCTTTTTACATCTTCTCGTTTTTCCTCGTGACATTCTTGTGATTTATCTTGATTTTGTGCTATATAAGGTATATAGATCTTCGCCTTTACTAGGCAGTGATCGCTTCCGCAAAGAGGCACTCTCATCCTAGACCTCAGTTTTTTCACCCTGTTTGTCAATCACGTAGTCTATAATTTATTTCCAACCTCTCCTGTGTTGGTACCAAATATAATTGTGGATGTCCTTATGTGCGAAATAGGTGTTGGTAATCTTAAATTATGTTGGTCGCAAGGGTTTTTCAGCCTTTCACTTTAATCATTGCCTAAGAAACCTCTTCCACGTTCCTTCCAAATATTTGGCTATTTGGTTGTCTGTCTACTCTACCATTACGTTTCCCCGCTATAATAACTTCATGATGATTTGAGTTTGTTCAATTATATTTCGTACGTCCTGTTCGAATTCATCTTTCTCTTGGGTCTTAGCGTCATCGTTCGGTGCATATAATCCAATCACTATTATGTGCCTTCCTCTAATTTGTATGGTCATTTTAATAATGCGTTCGTCAACAGGTTCCCATGATTTTATGTATCTTTGTAATCTTTTTTATATCATAATAGATACCCCGGTTTTAGCCCTGCAGCTTTTGTCAACTACGCTGAATAAATGTATATAATATAAATATAAATGTATACAATATAAATGTATTTATTTTTTTTACTTCTGTTTCCCTTTTTATTGGTTCCTTTTAGGATTGCTATATCCAAATTACTATTTATGAGTTCTGATATTATTTCTTGCTGTTTGTAGCATGTTCCAAAATTCAAAGTCCATTTTCGTGGCTGTTTTCGTCTTCGATACAATATACGAGGCTTAATTTTACTAGGTATTTTGGCGATAATGTAGTTTTTACCTGTTTAAGGTTACTGGCCTCCTTACTCACCCCCCCACCCATTGGAGGACTGGGTATCTATGTTAGTCTGGTCCTTCTACCTTGACCAGTCTGAGTAGCTACGCCACCGTTAGCATAGCTGTCAGGATCATTAGGACACGCAAGCTGCCCCACCTGACATATTGCCTTCGTCAAGGTATAGATACTTCGAAAGAGATTATTGGTTTTTAAGTTGTCAATTTGGTTAATTTGTCAATGTAACTTTCACCAGACCTAGGCTCCGATTATAATCGATTATAATTGTTTATCATTATTAAATAATTATTCAGTAATTTCCTGTTCTATCTTACTTGATTACATATCGCCTCCCCACCAACACCCAAATAAAATTAACCAAAATTAAACGAATACACCCAAACTCAATTAAAAAATTTCAGATTACATGAATTCCATGGACACTGACAACCTTTCCCTTAAACAAGTAGATGACTTTCAAGACAAACCGACTTAAGAACTAAATACTCTAATAAATCTAAAACCAACTCTTCTAGACCGTACATATTAACAATAATTAAATAATGTGTGTATAAAAAAACTATACAGACATTATACGAGGACAGACGATTACAGCCGAAATTAGCAGACCTAACAGAGACATTCACCAACTATTTAACAAATCGGCACTGATAAATTGCTCACTGTATGTAAAGAAATTGAAAAGAAAAGGTTTCCAGTTAAAAAACTTTCGAAATACCATACTGTATGGTAAAAATACCTGATATGACAATAAAAAAACGAATGCTACTCAACCGACTCCGACAAAGCCCTCCTTTTCTAAGGCATTTCTACAAATCGTTCACCCCATCTACCTCCGCTTTCATAGACCAAAGTAGCTTCGACGCAGTTAATTCCTGGCACAGTAACTTTTTTTCTAGACAACGACAGTCAGCATCATAGCCAAGAAGTTAGTAAGTAAGCTTATGAGGTGTGGACGACGTTAAGCCAATTCGCGACTTCAGCCATGCGGGCTAAGGAGTCGCCTGGTTGGAAACAAGGGCGGTAGGGTTTTTCTTTTTTGTTTTGTTTTATTTAGTTGTTATTGAAAATGCTATTGCATGGCATCTTGTAATTTTTTATGTAAATCATGTTGTATCATCTATGTTATACTATTGAATAAAGCTCATTTGGTGCCCGTTGCGGGAAGACTCGAAGGGTGGGCAGAGGCAGTAATGTCATCGCTGGTGGACACTTCAGAAAAAAAAGCTTATGAATTTGTGGTCCCGGGTTTAATCCAAAAACAATGTCCGACCGCATTTGTTTGAATAAAACAAATATGATTACTAACGTACCACCTTTACAGAGAGAATATGACAAGTCTAGAAACAGAAACGGAAAGAGAAACAGAAACTGACGACAGAAACATTTCGGAACCTAACAATGATAGGTATTATGTAATCTTTGATACCTTTGGAACCTTCGACAACCTAGCACAAGTAATGATAAGCGGCAGTACAATCGTTGTACTAGAATCATCTTAAGGATGAGTGGCAGTAATGATAACAATATCGAAGATGAGGGGCCGTACAATGAGGGGCGGAATTACTTGGTTTCATATCATAAAGTTGTGACTAGGGAGAGGGAAAATAATCTTTCAAAACCTATAGAAATGCAAAATGGGACAAGATAATACTTTCTGAACCATCATTGCAAAAGGGAAAAGCAACTGTCGAACTTCTCATACACTCTCTCTGTAAAAGAACAACGAATGGGCCACATGGCCGCAGTGTTTGAAGAGCTGAAATAACCCGATATCCATATTCTCAGAGAAGAAAAAAAAATAGTCAACGACAGGAAGAGATAACCAAAGACGAATTTTAAGTTGCTCTACTTCATGGCAAAAATAGCTCCCCCGACCTTGTAAAAAGCTACTCCCGAGAAACCTCCCAGGCAATATCCACTCCTACATACTTAGACTGTCTCAAAAAAGGTATTTTCCCAATTGCTGGAAAATAGGTATAATAATAACTATCCCAAAACAGAATTCTATCTCAAAATATCCCAAAACTCAAATTAGACCCTACCTTATAGCTTTCGCCCAATCACACTTCCGGGAAAAGTTCTCGGAAAAATCCTGGAAAATAGTCTAAAATCCAGACTATTGAATATAGTTCTGAACCACATCACCAATTATCAATTCGGATTTAAGCCCTTTCATCCCATTACTCATCCTCTAATAATTCTCAACAATTATTTTCAAACTTCATACCTACAAAATAAATAATTTGCTGCATTTATTTGGTTTAATATAGCATTCGACTTTCGGTGTTTGGCACGTCGGAGTATTCTATGAAATGTAGCTCCTAGAAATCCCTCATCTACTCTATATAATCAAGAATTTCCTCTAAAGTAGAACCCTTCTTATTACAACTCACCATTCCTTTTCCCCTTAATTTACTCCTCTTCAAGGTTTACTACCTCCTCTCTATTTTACTATATAATATATTTTGTCATGACATCTATAATTTTAACCTTGACGACAAAACCCAAATTAACCCTTCCCAATATGACCTACAATACGTCGACGACACCACGTCAATATCCCACCACAGTTAACAGCAAAAACCCTGTAATGGTTTAATCGATTAAGACTTTATGCTAATATAGAACCGTAGAATATCACCTAACATTCCTCAGCTCTACCCAGGTACCAAGGAAATCAACGAAGTAACTAGAAATAACATGCTAATTACTTAGAACTAAATCTCAACTATAAACTTACATTCAAGATCGACGGTACACTACTAAAACAGTGCAAAGAAATAAATATATCCGATGTTTGTTTTTTGGTAATAATGGAATCTCTATGAAAACTGCCACGAAAATATATGAAACTACATGTAGACATATTCTAGACTACGGACATTTGCAGTACTTATATCTAACGCTTAGTGCTTTATTTTACGTTAAATTGGTAATTATGTTGTCATTGTTACGCTAAAAGTATGTAGTTTGTTATATACCTTCATACCTTCTTGGTTGGTAAATGTAAGTTCAACTTACGTTTACCAATTATTTCCGGCAAATGTGTGCATATAACCTAATGATGTTGGCAAATGCAAAGAAGTTTTTAAAAACTCAAAATATTTACTTTTTTGGGCGTGATTAGATCTCATAAATAATGAATTCCGAATTACAATAAACAAAAAATTATTATACAACCGGATAAAATTATAACGTATAGGTATAACGAATAAGTTAGAACGACGTATTATTATAATATTTTTTTTAAATAAATTATGTTCAAAATGTATTAATTGTTTTTATGTATAATAATAGTATATTACGTACTGAGAATTGTAGGAAACATATTACGTACGAGCGGAACAGTTACGCGCCACCCGCGTAGCGTGGAGCGCGTAATTCCACGAGTACGCCGAAATTGCCTTACAACTCGAATTATGTACTATACTTTATATACGACCACACTGTTATGTTTTTTAGTCTTATGTAATAAGAAAAATATGTTTGATGTAACAAATTTATTTCTCTTTAGGTTATGTTTATTAAATTATCATTATTTAACATTATATTAAACAAACAGTTGTATTTTCATATATAACTGTTACTCGACCTTATTTAACTTAAAATGAAAAGAAATACATTCTTAATGGTTACATACCTTATTATTTAGTACTTATTTCGGTTAAACTGGAATAATAGTGTTCATCGATATAGGCAACAGAAAAGTTGGACGGATTTGTTATCTATATAAAAGTTAACATTATTTATTATTATTTACCTTTATTGGCATTTTTACATATTTAAAACACTTATTTATAACAATACAACAAAACAAAACAAAAAGAAAGAAAACATAATCAAAAAAAGAAAAAAAAAACAGATAACAGAACAGTACTAATAACCCGACCCAAAAATACCCCAAATACTTAAACTTAAAACTACAATTTGAAGAAACAAAAAAATAAAAATTCTTTGCCCACACTTACCTTTCTCCCTCCCTAAACTCTTTCCACAATCACTCCCTTCCGCTCTAAAATTTCCTTATGGGCCACCCGCTACCTGACTCGTCCATGCACTCTTCCCAGTCTTTACTTTTTTTTTTTTTTACCACTTTCCATGTTAGCCCTTTACACTCTTCCATCCAATGTGCCCACCTTTCAGTACCCTCTCCGCATATGGTACACAAATTCTCCCTATCCTTCAGCCAGTACCTTCTTCCCTTTTCTTCGTTACCGCACCGAAACCTGTCTATCCTACATTGGCTACCACTAGACTCTCTGCTTAGGTACAAAAGGAGTCTGCCGTACACTTGTACCTTGATGTACTCCCGATTGTACCTGATTTCGTCTATACGGCCTTGCCTTATCTGCAGCTCTATCTCCCTACTCCTTTCTCCCAACAATTTTTCACACCTTACGCCTTCCCCTTTCATCCTTTCTACCTCCTCTTTCGACCACCCTACTTGTTCATACATTTTTTCCATTCATTTTCCCATTTTGTTAGTCTAATCCCTCCGACACCTTCCTTCCTTAAACTTTTGAACACCTATTTTACTATCCTTTTATTCCCTAACCTATGCACTTTCCTTTCGTATCTTGCCACTCTCACTGATGCTTCTACTGCTACTTTATACATATAGGCTTCTTGTAGCACCAGGTATCCTGGCGTACTCCTGTCTAGTTTCAACGCCCTTTTTAGAAACTGAAGTTGTACCTTTTCTACTTGATCTACCTCATTCGTACCCCATATTTCCGCTCCATACAACAAAATACTCCAAACACACGCTTTCCACACTGTCAGTTTTGCCCCGAAACTCTCTTCAAATTTCTCTTTCCAAGGATTCCAAAACCTATAGGCAGCCACCCATGATTTCTTACATATGAACTTAATGTGCTCATTATTGGACCCATTACTACCAAACATAAATCCTAAGTATTTGAATCTGCTAACCTTCTCTATAACCTCTTCTCCGCACATCAAGCTTTCCTCTTTCTTACCAACTTTCTTTCTAAACACCATCCACTTAGTCTTCTCTACATTCACACTTAACCTTCTTTTCTCAGAAAATCTTTTAATCCTTCCAATCATCTCTTTCATTTCCCCTTTTGTTTTTGCTAAAGCAACTATGTCATCCGCGTATGCTAGAGACCACAATTTCATCCTACCTATTAACACTCCTCCGGCCTGTCCATTTTTTAAAACCTTTTCTAAGTCAGATATAAAAACATTAAATAGGACAGGGCTTAGTTGACATCCTTGCTTTAACCCCTTAATTTCTTGATTGGTGAAAATTTTTGGTTTAAAATTTGGTTTAATTTTGGTATGTCATATAAATGTTTCCAATTATAGTTTGTAATTAATTTTATTTCTTTATAACTTTTAGCCTATGATTAGGGTGTTTGTTGTACACGGAAACTAGTAAGGCAAATAAATTATTAAATTATAAGAGAACTACTTTTAATATCCCATTCCCATTAATATATAAAAAATGATAAATAATAGGGATGATAATAACCAACATCTTATATTTCAATTTTCAGATCAAATGGTATTATTTGTGAACATTTAGGAACAATTTGTTTATTTAATAAAATAAATGAATGTGATTTATCGCTTATAGATTATACAAGTTAGCATTAACTTTGCGCATGGGCTTAGGTATTCAATAAAATTTTATTCTCTACAAGTTTTGTTCGAAATATCTTTCTAATTTGTATATTAAAGACAAGAAAAAAAATATGAAATAAAAATAAAGTTCTGACTTTGTTTAAAGTTCATTATTATTAAATTCTTATAGGAAATTTAATTCTCTATAAGTTTTATTTCATAGAGTTTTTATAATTCCGTTTAGTTTTCGAATTATTTTTTAATGAGAAATGTATAACAAGGAAAAATTTAACTTTATTTCAAATTTGATTAGTCAGATAAAAATCACCATAACTTCACTAAATAACATTTTGTTTTATATTAAATTTAATTCTCTTCGTCGAAACATTTTTAAAAAGTTCATCTAGTTCCGAACTATTTTCGATTTCTTTGAGATAAGATAATATAAAACGAAAATAAGGTTTTGACTTTAAGGTTGATTATTTCCCAATTAGCAGACTAAAAATCAGTAGATAACAAGGTTTGTTATAGGATCATAGGGAATATGCAATAGATTTAGATTAACTTATGTTTTTTACCCCCGATATTTAATGATCTTGATTTTACACTTATACCATTATTTTCTCATTTAGTTTGTATTTAATTCCAAAAATTTAAATCAATAAGTCCAAATTTGCGAAACGCATCACCATTGGTCGAATCGGAACATGTGCACGTTATGACATTTATCGGCGTCGATGTTCACTGTGCTGTTTTGCTGTGCAATATTTCTGTAGTGTTTTCCAAATCCTAGTGCAATTTTGGAATATAGTGAGATCATAAATTATCAAGAACAATGACTGAAAGTGGTTTTTTAAAGCACCATCGGACAATCTATTAAAAATAGATGCATTTATGATGATGTTACGGTAAAAGTACAAATGGCAAATGTAAATATTTACCGGTATATGCACACATTTACCAATTTGATAGGTATATGTGAGTTTAAATTTGAGATCTGCTTCATATATCTACTTTTACCGGTAAAAGTACACATTTTCTAACTTATATAGGTAAAAGTTAAAAATAATAAACAGAAATAAAATATACTTGTATATTAAGGTTAAAATGAATTTGAAATAATTTATATTATTTTATCGACGACCACTATTGTAAATGCCCATTATTGTATAGTTCGTGGACTATGTAAATACATCATACCACACACGTATGTAAAAGTCTGCGATTAATGTTATTTAATGATTCCATAACACACTAGTGCGTTTGGTTTACGGTTCGTGGATTGGTTGAGAGCTGTTACTTTCGTTAAATATAAGCAATCCAATGCACATTTATATATATATATATATATATATAGTTTAAAATGACAAATTAGTAACAAAAATACATAGATTTGACACTTTTTGCATTTTCCTTAAAAATTTCTTTGATTTATATACTTTACTAAATTTTATATTATTTAACTTTTACCTGTTATCATATTGTTTATAATTTGAATATCTATTTTACTAAGGTTATTGGTGTACAATTAATACTATAAATTAATTCAGAACAGTTCATTGTAGGTGTTTTATGCTTTTATTTTGTAAAGAACCTTCTTGTTGTTGATATATTATATGTAGCTAAACTACATCCTAATTTGTTTGTAATTTAATTGACTTTTTCACTTAAATTTGGAATGTATGTTAATTTATAAAATGTGTTTAATATATGTTGCTTGTTGCTCTCTTCTACTCTGTCATTATGTTGTATTTGATTATAGAATTTTGAAATTGATTTTTCTGCTAGATATTTTGGATAATATATATTTTACTTAAATAATGTTATCCTTATGAAAATTATCACTACTCAATTTAATTGCTCTATTGAGTAGGTTCATAATAATACTAATTTTTTGTTTAATATTGTGGACAGAATAAAAGTTAATGACCCTATTTGAATTTGTAGATTTACTGTAGCAATTTTTTATAATTTTGTTATTTTTTCTAATAATGTTAATGTCCAAAAATGGTAAATTTCCTTCTCTTTCTATTTCAAAGGTAAATTTTAAATTACTATTATAACTGATATAAATATTCATGTATGTTGTCTACTTTGTCTTTTTAAATTAAAAGAATTGTGTAATCTACATATAAATTTTTTTAGGTATATCAAAATTTATATCGTTTGTTAATTTATCAAATTGGTCAGTCATAACTAAACTGGCTAAACATGGGCTAGCTGGTGCTCCTATGGGTGTGCCTGTATTCTGTTTATAAAATTCATTTAACCAAGAAAAATAACTACTTTCAAAACAGAAATTAACAATCTCTTAAAATAATTTTTTATCAAAATTTGTAAATGTTTTTATAAAGTTCCATTTTTTTATTATGATTTCTAAAATTAAATTTTTTTAAAAACCTACTATTTTAAATCTATATTCGTTCTTCATGTCTTCTCCTGGTATGTTATTAATAATGGGTTCAATATCTTTAATCATTGCATTGATTGGTAAATTTGTTGTGGGTAAACCAATTTTTGGGCATAGCGCTAGCATATTTTTTCCAAAAGAAATATAACCGTAAATTCCAGGATATCAAAAGAAATAATTTAAAAATAATATAGGCAGTCAGACACTGCCGACTGAAGTGAAAACTTTCGAAAAAAACAGCTTAAAAGCTGGTTTTGAGGATTTATCAGTATGTTCATTAATAAAGTTTGGTACATAGTTTGTTAGTATTGTTTTATGTAATTCTGGAACATAACTAACTTCTGAAGGAGAATGACTGTTAATGTCATCATCATAATATGAATTTGAATCCGGAATATTTGGTTGATTCTGTGTTGATCGGTCAGCAAAATGAATTGGTAGGATATATGGCACATTTCTTGTTGATGGGTCTGAAATTTGTGAGTTATGGAAATTTTGACTTTCAGAAACATGCCTTTGAAAAATTATCTGTATCTAAATTAATTTTTGTTTGGAATATTCTTTACGACGTTTAATTTTTTCCTCCTTCTCAGCTGTGATTTTTAGATGTTTAGAAATTTCTGAATTAACTAATGTAATAGTTTTTTTTCTTATTCTTATCTCTATATCGCTGACTATAAATTTTATTATGAAGTTTACTTCCTTTGGAGAGCACACGAGTACATTTGGTTGCCTAAAACTTTGATGGGTACGATTCGTGATTTATCATAAATTCTTCGATACAATCCAGTAATCTGAACATTCCAATAGTCCGGCATTAGTATATCTACTAGTACATCCGTCAAAAGTACTAACTTTTGTACTGCACACTGATTATAGGGGTTGATATTTCCTTAGAGGCGATGCGTTCTGTCAACACTGCCAAAAACTTTTCAATAATCCGGCACTAGTACATCTACTATTATATCCGGTAAAAGTACTTACTCTTGTACTGCACACTAATTCTACGGGTTGATATTTCCTTAGAAACGTTCTGTCATCACTGCCAAGAACTTTGACTATTAATTTTGACTTTCAGAGCCAACTTTAAACATATGCGTATAGATGTGTTCTTTTGAACACATCTTTGAGTAATAGAATTTTTTCTATAGAACGCAGCTATTAATGACCATGACGCTTATCTATGAGTTTACCCTCTACCCAAATGTCATTCAGCGCGGCTATAGAAGTTTTCACTTAAAAAAATCGAAGACCTAATAAAACAAACAGCTCCAATTAAAATTAATTACACAAAAGAATATCTATATAGCTACACAAATGTTACGATACCAGAAAATGTAAAAACTATGCTAGGCCCTAGGCCCAAAAATTGGTTTACCCACAACAAATTTACCAATCATTGCAATGATTAAAGATATTGTACCCATTATTAATAACATACCAGGAGAAGACATGAAGATCGAATATAGATCTGAAATAGTAGGAACAATCGTAAACCATATAAACAAGAATAAATCAATAAAAACAAAAATTCCATTAAATGAATTCATTAAGCCATCAGAAGAGTTTCTAAAAAATCATGAAGAACTATACATAGGAAGATTAGACAAGGAAAATTCGACCACTATTATGCTCAAGAGTGAATATGATGAAGAAGTGAAACGTATGCTAGAAGACAATGAGACTTACATAAAAACAAAAAAGGACCCGACACACAAACTACAAGATAAGGCTAACACAATAATAGAGAAACTATTGGATGAAGGGCATATAGACAAATATGAATATGTTTAGATGAGGAAACATACCTCCACCAAAACTCTATTGCTATATGAGAAAAACTCATAAACTAACATTAAATTTAAGACCAGTAAGTAGTAAGTTGCATTAATAGTCTCGGTTATAATTTAACAATAAGTAAATTCATACATTACATAATAACGCAAATCAATTCCACATCATATTACAATCTTAAAAACTCGAGAGAATTAGCATAAATCATCAAACATGTGTATACCATATAATTATATATTAGTGTCCTTAGATGTTGTAGCTTTATTCACAAAACTACCAAAAAATTTAATTTTAGAAATCATAATAAAAAAATGGAAGTTTACAAAAATAATTACAAATATTGAAAAAAAAACAAAGATTGTTAATTTCTGCTTCGAAAGTAGTTATTTTTCTTGGTCAAATGAATTTTATAAATAGAATACAGGCATACCCATGGGAGCACCAGCTAGCCCTTATTTAGCCTCTTTAGCTATGAATGACCTATTTGATAAATTAACAAACGATATAAATTGTGATATAACTATAAAATATTTATATCTAGATGACACAATTCTTTTAATTCCAAAAAAACCAAGTAGAATATTTCAACAGTTATAATAGTAATTAAAAATTTACCATTGAAATAGAAAGAGAACGAAATTTACCATTTTTAGACATTAACATTATTAGAAAAAATAACAAAATTATAAAAAATTCGTACAGTAAATCTACAAATTCAAATATGATCATTAACTTTTATTCTGTCCACAATATTAAACAAAAAATTAATATTATCATGAACCTTCTAAATAGAGCAATTACATTGAGTAGTAATAATTTTGATAAGGATAACATTATAATAGTAAAAAATATATTATTTAATACTACCTCCTTTTCATAATAAGTGAGCTATTTCAATTTTTATTGACATTTATTGAACTGTAATAACATTTTTTTAAATTTTAACGATAAACATATAGTATTTCGTACTACACTTCGAACATAGGATGTTTTTGTTATTAAGTTGACGTTTGCTAATAGTTGTACTAGTGATAAACACTTTGACTTGATTTTTGCCATCAACTACAATCACAGTTTTTGTTTAAAATTTCCTGAAATAGTTGGACGTTGCAAAAAAAAAATGACAAAACCTAATTTAAAATATATGTCTATAGAAAAACTTCGTAGGGAAGTGCAGTTTTAGTATCAATTGCAACACCGATATCATTAATACTGCCAAAGAATTGCAGAATTCACTTCTATCCACTAGTAAATTTGTTCAGTTCATAACAATTGAACTTTGTTAATGTGTTGTATCAGAATAATTCATTGAAAATGTTTCCATTGTTGAAGTTCTTAAATTTTTTTAATAGCTCACTTATTTTGGAATTTCTAAAAAGGTTGAATTGCTCTCTTATTGTGCAACAGAGGTTAGTAATAATTACACAAAATATCTAATATCTAGTTGAAAAATCAATTTTAAAATTCTTTAAACAAATACAATATAATGACGGAGTAGAAGGGAGCAACAAGCAACATAAATTAAACAAATTTTATAAACTCCCATACTTTCCAAATGTAAGTGAAAAAATCAATAAAATTACAAACAAATTAGGATGAAGTTTAGCTACATATAATATATCATCAACAAGAAGGTTCTCCACAAAATTAAAGGATAAAACACTAAAAATGAACTGTTCTGAATTAATTTATAGTATTCTTGTAATTTATACTTGTAAGGATTGTACAAAATTATATATTGGACAGACAGGACAATACTTAAAGAAAAGAATTCAACAACATAAAAATGATTGTAAGTCTAACACTATCTCAAATATTGGTAAAACAGCTTTAACAAAACATAAATTCAATCTTAAATACAGTCTAGATTTTGAGAACTACAAAATTATTGAATTCGAGACTTGAATAAATTTAAACGTAATATTAGTGAAATGTTTGCCATCAAAAAATACAACATAATGAACTTTAGAGAAGACACTAATAACCTTAGTAAAATATATATTCAAATTATAAACAATATGACAACAGGTAAAAGTTAAATAATATAAAATTTAGTAAAGTATATAAATCAAAGAATTTTTTAACGAAAATACAAAAAGTGTAAAAAAATGTGTTTTTGTTATTAATTTGTTATTTTAAACTATATATATATATATATATATATATATATATATATATATATATATATATATATATATATATATATATATATGTGTGTATATATTGTTAAAAATTATTAACTTTAGTTAAATTGTTTATTTATTTAAACATCACATTTCATTCAAAGTTATGTAATCATTCAAAAAAGCATAAAAACATAAAACATAATAATTTTTAATTTAAAAGAAACAATTTAGAGGTAGGGGAGTTAGGGGAGGGATGGGCAGTCGGGAGACATGGGCACCCCCTCGTAATTCCAATTTATTTGTAGTTTTTATTTTATCTTTAGGTTGGTAGTTTATTTCGTTCACTGGTGGTAACTCTGTTTATACAAATACTATTTGAGATTTCGTTTAATAGTCGCGTACAAACGATTTATAAGATTAGGTGCTCGTCAATGTACATATTTTATTGTGGTTTTACAGTTAATAAACGAAGAACCAGCGAAAGGTATATAATTTTTTTATTTTTTTTTCTATTGTATATGTAGTAACGTATAAATTAACCCGTAAGTCACGCCAAAATATCTAACAAAAAAAGTTCAACACAGTAAAATTGAAAAAGTATGCAGAGGGAGCAATGGGCAGTTAATTTGAGGGAGGTTTGGGCATGCCCAATGCTCCCATCTTTAATTACCTGATTTAATTAAAATGTTAAAATTAATTAAAATTTCGTTCGTCTATAAAAATAAGGGTAAGCGACGCGAAATTCCAAAAGATATAATATTAAGTGCCATGGAAGAAGTGGCAAAAGGTGGTAAGATAAAAACAACTGCTGTTAAATATGGTATCCCTGATCAAACTTGCAACGTGCAAAAATCAACATTGTTGATTACGTTTGTGATTTATACACTGTTAATTATTTAAATAATAGTTGATTATTTAAGACAGTGATCTTACACTGTTGATTATTTAAGATTATTTAACTTTTTTTTTGGTTTATAACAGAGTTTTAAACCCCATGCCCAAACCTCCCACAGGGATATAATGCTTTTATAGTACACGGAAAAAAGTACACTTAAAAAATTACAGTTTAAATAGTAGCAGCGGCTTTACGAATATAAATTTGTAATTTTTAAATTTTATTTACTAATATTATCGGAAACTATAATTTTAACAAAAGCAATTTGTAGCTTTTACAGTTTCAACTTTGTAAGGCCGCTCGTACTATTTGAAACTGTTTTTAAAGTGTACTTTTTTCCGTGTAGGTCGCTGTTGGTAGTATCTATATATATATATATATATATATATATATATATATATATATATATATATATATATATATATATATATATATATATATATATATATATATATATATATATTCTTATATATTCTTTTCTTTCGCGGCAAATTCTTATTGGACAGTTAGTAAGGTTATGGTTTGCTTTTTGTCCCTGTGCTCCTCATTATCCTGCGTTTTATCAGAGACCACAGATGTATCAGTTACGGAATTGATAACGAGTGTCACTTGTCGGTCGGGCCCACCGACTCGGTCCCTCATTTTTGTAACGAATTAATGATGTAGACCCAACACCGACAACAAACAGGTCTCTCTTTAATGGCGTAGTTATAGAATTTTAATACGTTGCTGAGTCTCTCAGCTTTCAATATAAAAACAAAGTTTTTTGTTGTCATTATAATATATTCTATATTTTTTACATAAAAGGGTAGGTTTTTTAAATATTATGTTGATTGTTTTCTATGAAGCTCTTTTATATTTTTTGATGTAGATAATATATTTAAGAATAATAATAAAAATATTTAAGAATAATCTCTATTCAGAAGATAAGAATAAAAGATGATTAAGAGCAAGATTAGCTATAATTATATAATTCCAATACGTATTTAGTAATAGCAATAAGTAGCTGTTACATAATTCAAATTTTAAAATATATTTTACATATATAAAATAATAATGATGTAATTGATTTATAAATGGCTTGTGATTAATAAGTTAAAAATATTATAGGATGTTTGTTTAACTCTCCCGAGAAAATGGACAATTTGCAATGATTTTACAAATTTTGAGATATCATTTATAGTACTACAAATACAATATAAACATACAATTTTATTTCTAAGCGATTAATTTTTGAAGAAAGAACAACGACGTTAAAAGCTCTGTAGCTCAAAATGTAAATTATAAAGGAACATGTGTTTTATTGATTAAAACTCGCAATTTATTTGTTATCAGTAATATTTTGTCGCTTTTTATGAACTGCGCCTTCGCAGAAAGAACACAATTTAGACTAATAATTAATAGATGATCCAGATTGAGTTGAACTGTCTAGGACAGGTCTGGGCAAATAGCGGCTCGCGGGCCGCATGCGGCCCCTGTTGTCATTATATGCGGTCCACAAAACATTTTAATATCTTCTTCAATTAAAAGAAATATCTATGTGCAATATAAACCAGTTGGTTTACAAAAAAAATAATTGTAATTATAATAAATAAATAAAATATAATTAAATTAAATTATAAATTAAAAATAAAATAACAAAATAATAAAATAATAAAATAAATTTATAAATTAAAAAAAATAAAATAATAAATTAAAATTAATTATAATTTATCTGTACATAGTACCCACAATAAATGATCTTAATTTATATTTCAACATACACATTGCTACATAAAATCCCGAAAACATGTCCATGACACAATAACTATGTTTACCAAACCTGATGTTTACTGATGTCTACCTGCCACTACTTTCTAATCTTCTTCCTTGACCATTAGGTCCATCCTTGGACATAGGCCTTTCTCAATTGTTTTCTTCTTTCCCTATTCTGTGCTATTTGGATCCATACTTGTCCAGCAGTTCCTATGAGGACATCATACCATCTCATAGTTGATCCTCCTCTTCCACTTCTGTGTTCATACGGTCTCCATTCTATGATTCGCCTGTCCGAACTCATCCTATCACTTCTTGAAATGTAACTAGCGAATTTTCATTTTAGTGTTCTAATTGACAACTATTTATAACAGTCACATAGACTGTTTTTTTTTTTGATAAATTTTCAATTTCATTTTAGTATTGCAATTTTCTCTCCAATGTTGGTACTTTAGTTATTGCTCGTATCCTATCGTTTCGCTATCTGTTCCTTCTTGTAATCCCCATCATGGACCTTTCCATTCCATTTCGTGCAATGTTTAGTGTCATATGTCTTAACAGGTAAAATGAACTGGTCAAAAACACTTGATTTAGGTATCGATATATTTTCTTATTTCGCAGCATAAATGATAGTTTAGCGAAAGTTACCTATCCTAACCTTATTCTCCTTCTTATTTCTTCCTACTATTTGGTTCGGTTGATAGTAAGTTTCTTTCCTAGGTACATGTATCCTTCCACCATTTTTACTTCCAGTCCTCCCACAATTGTTGCTTCTTCTGTTCCTTGGTACATTATCTGGAAAGGTTTTTTGAAAGGTTCATTTTCAGATGTATTGACTACCAAAGATGATCTAAAACATCTTTGTAAGTCTTTGTTACTGCAATTATTGTTGATCTAACGAATATTCTCTTCTATATGGCAAGATAATAATATCGTCAGCATATCTTAGATTGGTTAGTCGAGTTTCATTGAAGTTGATACCTTTGTCGTTTTAGTCAATTTTCTTATAAATCTTTTCAAATGCTGAAGTTAAGAGTTTTGGAGTTAAAGGGTCCCCTGGTTATATTTGTATACATGTGGCATTAGACTGATCAGCCTGGAATTTTCTATCTTGTTGTTATCACCTTTTTTTTGTAGATTGGGACCATTGATGTTAGCGATTTTCTATTGTTTCGACATTTTCCTCGTCTTTAGGCATTTGTTAAATAATTTTCTTTATTAGATTATCTCCTCCTCATCTTATCACTTCTGCCGTGATATTCTGATCTCCAATTGCATTATTGGATTTCATGTTGTTCAAAGTAGTTTTTACTTCCTCTCTTCTAGTCCACTTGACACAATTTAATAGATACTGCACATTAAAGTATTATTAAAATAGAAATCTTTTTAATGCGGTCCGCGGTTAAATTTTCATCAGCAATGTGGCCCTAGAGGTGAAAGATTGCCCACTCCTGCTGTAATATAATCAATAGGTCTCTTTTAAAGATAACGTGATATCTGGTTTCACCACGTTCTTTTCAACTTGTTTCCTTGTCTGTTATCTCATTGGTTCTCCTATATATTTCTTGTTTGTTCCGAATGTTTTTGGCAATTAAACTTAACTTCCCGATGAGCTAGATACTTGAAATTTTAAACTTCGCTCTTCGCGATTGTCAGATCTACACATCCGTAAGGATTAAGCGTTAGGGTATACAGGTATAAAATATACGTTTATAAACACCCGGACTACGTATAACAAGAATGTTTAAAATCGGTTGAAAAATTTCACACACACACTATACAAAAAGCAGAGAGTAAAATATATAAATAAACTTTTTCCAGTTTTTATGTCGCGTTTTCTGCATTGCGGGTCTACAATGTTCCAGTGATTGTTGATGTCTTTGTATTTTGTTCGCAGTAGTTTAGCATTTCATAGTAATATATATATATATATATATATATATATATATATATATATATATATATATATATATATATATATATATGTGTGTGTGTGTTGTATTGTTTTCTCGGGGATTCCGCGTTGATGCTGACGGTTCGCTCTGAAAAGAACCGGATTCTCGACGTTTCGGCGAACTAACATTCGCCATTCTCAAGAAATATATTAATCCGTACGTCGAGAATCCGGTTCTTTTCAGAGCGAACCGTCAGCATCAACGCAGAATCCCCGAGAAAACAATACAACACAGGTATCTATCCGCGAAAACCTCAAATACAACATATATATATATATATATATATATATATATATATATATATATATATATATATATATATATCCGTAGTAAAGGAGAGAGCGGCAGATGACGTTATATAATTTAGTGGGTGTTTTGGTTGAGATATTTTTGTTTCCTTGGGTAAGGCCACAGATATGTTTACTTCTTTGAAGTATCTTGGTCACGCCTAAGAATGTGATTTGGGTTGTAGATGCAATATCAATGGCGCCTAGGTGTATGTGGCGAGAGCTGGGAGAAATTTTATGGTTAATAATGAAGAGTTGGCTATTGGATGGATTTTCGGAAAGTCTCCAACTATTAAACCATGTAATCACTTTGTCCGTCGAAGCTTGTAGATCGTCAGTGGTAGTTTTAAAGGGTTTATTGCGGCAGTTGACATATTATAAAATCGTGGGCATATTATAAGATGTTAGAGAAAAGGTTGATTTGGGATTTGTCGACAGAGTAGTAATTATATATTTATACTGTGGCAGTATAAATTATAGAGTAGGGGCGAGAGAGGGGACCTTCAGAAAACCTTGCTGTGGGCGTCAATTGAGGAGAGAGTTTCTCGTTTATTTCGATTTGGAGGGATCTGTTTTCAAGGAATTGCTTCGTTAAGTAGATGAGATACGGGCGAATATTTAGCTGATGGATTTTTCTCCCGGCGTACCACATTGTGTCAAAAGCTTTGTTCCAAAAGGAATAGAACAGCTGAGTGTTTGTGTTGAAGATAGGAAGCCCGTATGTTATTTGTAAGGATGAATAAAGGATGGGTAGTTGCGTGGGATGTTTGAATCTGATCCAAATTGATATTTTAAGATAGTGTTTGATAGGATGTTACTTAGTCTGGATATGAGAACATGCTCGATTTTATCCAAAACTGGAAGGAGAGTACTAGATTGGTTGCTATTGGGAGGAAGCTATGAGACCAACTGCTTAACAATATTGATTTTTTTATAAACATAATAATTTTGATAAAATACTAATTGAATTTTACAAACAATTGTATATTTTCCTTCAGAAAATCAACGCAAATTGTAAAGGATACAAAGATTATATAATTTTAAATTGATTAATAATTTGAATATATTAATAAGATTGTTGTAATGTTATAAATAATGTATAATAAATCTTAATTTTAATAATTTTCACAACTAAATCTCTAAAAATCAAAAACTTTTACAAATTATATTTATATAGGTATACATACAAAATAGTAAGACTAAATATCAGGTAAATCAAGTAAAAGAAATTAAAAAAGTCTAAAACACTAAAAATATGTGATTAATAATACATTATTTTGTACTAATCATACACATTATTTGAAACTAAACCAAATAATAATTATAGAATATTTCAGAGGAGTATTATAATTTAAATAAAGAATACAAGAAAAAAACTATAATTAAACCCGCTTTTAATTTTACATGTAAACTATATAGTTTCTAGTGGTAGAAATTCAAAGAAATGACAGTGTTCTCCTCCCCTTACTGCGGTACCCGGGATGGAGCAAAGGGCCGACGCACCCCCAACTTTAATGAGACCCTCACGTGAAACAACAACACAAAGTATAATGATAGAACTGTCAGACGGATGTACGGTACGGCCCTTATTAGAACGACTCACACCCTTCACACAAGCGTCTCTTATTTAAACCTTAAGTAATTAGTAAACAATTAAAAACAGAACAAAATTGTTTATATGCCGAGGGTTTGAATTTTTAGTTGAGAAATATTTCTACACGATTAATTTATTTTTCAAATGCAGATGATTAGAAGACGAATACGTATATCTGCTGTGTGATTATGTCAATGAATTTGTTAAGAAAAAACAAGGTTAGTTAAGTATAACGAAGATCAGACAAAGTCGGGTAATACTAGATAAGGTCGAAAATACGATACAACACCTCACAATACCTGAGAAGACCAGTCAAGAACAGATAAGACAAGACAAGACCAGACAAGACTAGGCAAGACCAGACAAGACCAACTAATACCAGACAAGACCAACCAATACCAGACAAGACCAACCAATACCCGGCAAGACGAACATATACCAGATAAAAACAGACAAAATCAGACAAGACAGACAACACCATACAAGACCAGACAACACCAGATAATACTAGACAACACCAGAAAATACCAGATAACACCAGACAGGACCAGACAAGACCAATCAAGACCAGCCAAAACCAGACAAGACCAGACAAGACCAGACAAGACCAGACAAATGCAGATAGGACCATCCAAGAGCAGACAAGACCAGACAATACCAGAAACGACCAGATAAAACCACACACGACCAGACAAGACCTGACAAGATCAGACATGATCAGACATCATCAGATATGCTCAGACATGATCAGACAAGACCAGACAAGACCAGACAAGACCAGACAAGACCAGACAAGACCAGACAAGACCAGACAAGACCAGACAAGACCAGACAAGACCAGACAAGACCAGACAAGACCAGACAAGACCAGACAAGACCAGACAAGACCAGACAAGACCAGACAAGACCAGACAAGACCATACAAGACCAGACAAGACCAGAGAAAGACCAGACAAGACCAGACAAGACCAGACAAGACAAGAAAAGACCAGACAAGACCAGACAAGACCAAACAAGAACAGACAAGGTCAGTCAAGACCAGACAGGACCAGACAAGGCCAAACAAGTTCAGACAAGTCCAAATAAGACCGGACAAGACCAGACAGAACCAGAGAAAACCAGACAAAACCAGACAAGACCAAGCAAGACTAGACAAGACAACACAATATCAGTCAAGATCGAACAAGACCAACCAAGACTAAACAAGGTCAGACAATTCCAGACAAGATCAGACAAGATCGGACAAGATCAGACAAGACCAGGTGAGACCAGACAAGATCAGGCAGGACCAGACAATACCAGACAGGACAATTAAAAAAGGAACGTGTACTGTATTGAAACTATTAAATCGAAAGTAACCGAAACTAGGTAACACTGGATTAAATTCGATATATTGATGATAAAGAGCGGGTATGCGATAAGGCGGGACTAGATAACGACGAAACTAGATGACAGTTAAAGGGTATAGACGAGACTGCATAACATTAGACGAAATAAAGAATAGGCGAAACTAGATGAGTTTAGATACGATTAGAGGAAACCAGAACAACTAGATTTGATGAAATATAACCATGATAGACATCCTTTTTAGCTTTAATTATTTATCATTTGTCTTGACATTTATAAACTACACCTTCTACGTTACTTTATTGCTAATATCGATAGACTTCACAATTTGCGTTTGTTGTTATTTAAATATACTGTAAAACGGTAATACGCTTGTTGCTATATTAAACCGACGAACCGATCACCAATCCGGCACGGTATTGTACGTGTTACAGCTTTTCCAACATTATGTCTAATTTTGTTCCACTGCCCCATATGAGGTGCAAATTCTTTTACATCTAACATATTCATACTGTATTTAGATAATTTTTTCTTGGAAGTAGATCTTTGGCGTCTCTTGTAATATTAAAATTTTTATTTAGGCATAATATTAAATTATGAATATGAGTGTTTTCATATTCGACATAAAAATAGAGATTGCTGATTACATTCATTCCCTGGCAATTCCTAATCAAATATCTTAAAACTTTATTTTGCATATTTTTAGTTTTTAAAATTGTGTCTATGCAATGATGCTGATGCATCTGGTATAATCTTTGACACGCGTTTTTTTGTTGGTCCAAAAATTATGCTGGTACGAAGTTTTTCATGTGAAGTGTTATTCCATTGGCTTCTTAAGGAAAACATTTTTATGTTGAAATAATATGTAATTGAACAATGGAATACTTATATGTTAACGATTGCAACAATGACATGAAATTTAAAATTCTCCCCATTAATTAAAAAAATGTGAATATATAAGACAAATAATAATTATAATATGGTATATTAGTAATTTTTATTCGGAACCCTAATTATAATTGATACACAAATTGTATCTATTCGTCTTCATCCAGGAATTCTTCATAACTCCAATCAATGGCATACAGATCACCTGATCCAATTTAAAGTCCATGATTATTTTTTAGGGAAAATTCATTTTTTTTTAATATATTGGTCGCAATCATTAGTAATAAATTAATTTATAGAAATGCTGCAAGATTTATATGCTCCTTGATAGTTTGACTGGATCGTATTGCTGTCAGAATTAACCATTTCAACAATTTTTGCTAAGATGGTCTTTTTTTAAAAACCTCTTGGAGTAAATTCAGCAGTTTCTTATCTTACTAAATTCATTTCTCATAGCAGCTTCTTAGGGGTTATGGATTCCATAAAAATCTAAAATAATTGCTGATGCTGTGTCACTAAGTCTATCTTGCAAAAAAATATCCAGTCACGTCTTCAGTAGATTTGTGTTAATTAATCCTTTGTTTATGGCAACTGCTTTACTACTGAAAAAAAAGTAAAGTAAAGCAGTAAACTTTACTACTTAAGAATTCTAACTTTAAAATTTTCATAAAGGCAATTATATTTTTGTGAATATGTAGGTTAAAACCAACATATACCTACATATTCACACAAATATAATTGTATGGACGCATGCTACCACTTGCGACTATTTTTCGTGCCTTTAAGAAAATTTGAAAGACCAAAAGGTCTCTTCAGAAATCTGATTGAAAGGAATCGAGTTGTTTCTACCATTACTAGTAGACGTAGATTGTAGATTTCGTTGTCGACTTGTACTGCAATCATTATAGATCTATATCTTCCCTTTTCCACAAATCGTTGGTATTTCCATCTTGAACGCCTACTCTAGTCCTGATTCCTTTCGGAATATCAGGGAGCAATGTTCCGCAGACTTTGAACAGATGTATGGGGTTTCCTCTGCTGAGCAGCAGAATCTGCAACTGTCATCTGCATCTAGGCATTGGGTCTTGAGGTAGTTTTTAAGTCTGCAGTGCCCGTTAGGACTCCTGTCAGAATTCTAAGCTTGTTCTTTCTTAGTTTCAGGCATGATTTTGTTCTTTTCTGGTTAAAAGATTCCAACATTATTTAGATTGTTTTAGTCCTGTTCTCTCCAGGTTTTTATCCATCGTTTTCTTATTTATTCATTTAAACTTTTGTGGATGGTGTTCATACTCATACCACAAAAGGGTTCCGGACCTTCAATGGGATTATTAGATCCCTTATTTTGTAGGTGATCGGTTTCTTCATTTTCATCTATACCAATGTGTCCTGATACCCAGCACTGCGGAACTTTGTTTTCTTTGCCAAGTTAGTTGAGCTTTCTTACAAGGTTGGATCTGATGATGTATACCATTACTGGTCAAAAATACAAATTATAGAAAATGATGAAATTGACTAGGAACTAGTAACGAATTTCATCAATTTGTTTTGTTTGTCCTTGTGTTTATTTTCTTTCTTCGCAAATAAAGATCCGTTAATAGGTTTTTGTTGAAAAGCAAAATTGACTGTCAATAAGGATATTAGATTATATTAGCTCACTAAAGAATTCGACCCCTTGGTTAGACAAACTTCGAAAAGGACTTCTTCTGTCTGGGTTCTTTTTATGATTTTTATTCATTATGCAACCAAAAAGGTTCCATAAATGATAAGTTTACTTTTGTAGTGTTGGTAATAATAACACAGATTTTGTTCTTTCTGTAAAATTCTTGCGTGTAACAATAATACTTGCGTGTAACTTGCCTGTAGCTGTCTTGGCTCTTGGTATATCTTGCTCTTAGGATTTTTCTGATGATCTTCCTCTCTTCCTTTTTGATTTTTCTATAGGTATTTATCGTAATAATTGTAAAACAATATTTAAATAATATTCGGAAATATAATAATGCTACAAAAAAATCTTTGTCTTGGAATATTATATGATCTTTATACATCATACACTGAAATGATAGTAATAATACAAATGGTGTTCCTTTTGTCTTAAAAAGTAAAAATAACTTGAAAACCAGACGAATTTTCGAAAAAAATTTGAAATAATGAAAATTAAATTAAATTTTATTTAAGAAGGTTTAAAATTTTTGTGACTTTTTCAATAAAAATTCTAAAATATTTCAAGTAAAACCTCTCCAGAATTAGATTTGCAAACGGAAACGTTGTTATCTAGTAACTTCTGTCAATCTGGAAATAATCAACCTTGAACATAAAAGTTACAACCTCGATTTTGTTTTATATTTTTCTTGGCACAAAAATTTTCTGTCTGTCAAGTAGGTAGTAATCAGGATTGCCAGATTTAAGGTTAGATTTCGCCGAAACTTTTTTTCCGATTTTGAAAAATATTAATTTCTTCCTAAATTTAGTTGAATCCATTTAAAAAAGTCTTCTTCTTTCTTCTTCTTATACTTCGAGAAGACCTTGAGGTCTGTTTATTGCCAAGGCTCCATTCGGTGGGTTATCCTGTAAGGCGGAGCTCCAACTATCCTTCCATCTAGGTGGTCTCCCTGGCGGGCGTCGGCCACATGGTTTTCCATCTCTGGCGATGTATGCTAGTCTCTCTTGATTCATTCTGTCTATTTGGTCACGCCAATATCTTCTCCTTTCCCTTCCCCATCTGACTATGTCCTCCACCCTGCATGGCGCTCTTATGTCGTTGTTTCTCACCCTATCCCTAAGTGTCTTCCCTGCGATGGTTCTTAATGTTTTCATCTCCGCTGTTCTGAGGATGCTTTTCATCTTATTCGTGTCAGCACTCGTTTCAATACCATAGGTTAGCACCGGTCTAACACAGGATTATTATTAAAAAAGTAACTTAAAGAAAACGACAAGAGTAATTAAATAAAATTTTTATTTAAACCATTAATTTATCCAAACATTATTTAATATTTGGCACTAAATTTCACCTCATTAAGAATGTCTAAACCTTCATTCTTGTAAATTGCAATTCAAAACAATTCATTTATTTGTTTAGAATCATTCTATTTTATTTTTAAAGAACTGGTCATTAGATTAAAATATCATTTCAGATTTCTAACTGCAATAGTGAAAATATATTCGCTAATTTTTAAAAATTGTGGAGAAGAATTAAAAACAAACCCATCTTTGATAATTGCCTTTTAAAAACTGCTCTTTTTGCTATGCATCTGTTTTGGTGGATATATTCATCAAACAGCAAATTTGTATCTGTTTCTGTTTTAAAAGCGTTCATGATTTCTATGATTGCTTGAATTGGTGGTATTTTATAAAAAATTTTAAATGTGTGGTCATTGAAATTAAACCATATCTCTCTATGTTTTCTAAGGCGTACCAAACACATTATTTTCTACTATTTCATCCGAAGCATGTAAGTTGTAACAACTTTATATAATTTCATGAACATTTCCTTAATCATCAATAATTGTTTTACATCATTTATAATTGAATATGTCGTATAATGGTATCATTTCTACCTTACAGTTTTATGCAGATTGTGTCATTTGCAACCAGTAGTTAAAATTTTCATGAAAAAAATTTAAAGCTACGAAAACGTTGTTTTTCTTGCCAAAATTAATATTCGGGTTATCTGTTTAATAAATAATATTATCAGCAACATATGTCGCCATGGCATAGCAATGCCCGAAAGCCATAGATATAAATACATTTTTCAATAACACCCATAAATTTTTATGGCAATAATTTATTGTGAAATTTTGTTATTTTTTTACGTGTAGGACATTTATATGTTGAGGCAGGACGCGGCAGAAATCACGCTTGTGCGGGACTGTCCCGCGCATTACGGGACGCCTGGATTCCCTTGTAGTAATTGGCAGTGAAAAAAGCAGAACCTTTATATGTTTCTTGTTGCAAACATGGCTACAGAAGCAAACTTCTTTATGAAGTGAAAAATTTTCTTTTGGATGAATGTCGATAAACCAATAGTACCTAATTGTATCCTAACTTGAGAAACAATATTCATGTTTACTCGTGTAATTGAATCAACCGAATATTTAAATATGCAATAATATTTTAATTGTATGCAATAAGTTGGCCGTTATTTACAGCTCCCTTGTTCTGCATCTGCACTGCACTAATTGTGTATAAGAATTTTGTGTAATTGCTGAAAAACTAACTCCATCTATCGTTTCAATTTACTATTTTGTGAAGAAGGCTCCAGATTATTGAAATGCAAATTAATGCCTCCAGAAATAATTGAAAAACACATTACACAATTCCTTTAAACTGATACGAAGATTTGTACAAACAATTTGTTTAAATAAAAATTCTTCAATGATATAAGAATTCGAAATTTGTTACTAAAAATTATTTTACAAATAATCCCATATCACATTAATGTCAATTATTTTCAACTAAGCTTTTTACCCAATACTTACTTTAACATTTAACATTTAAAACAAAATCCACTGTTGATTCCGTTAGTTATTTTAATTCTCCAGGAAATAATATAATAATCTGAATATTTTGAATATGAAAAGAATTAAAATATATACACAGTCGTAATGTCTAAGTCCCCATATCCCTCGCTGCATGTACGTAGCTGTAGAGAGGATTCCTGCAGGACCACGAGTGTATTTACTTAAGCTTTGGAGAGGCCGTACGTACCGAGGAAGCTGCTTAATTGACCACCCAGAAAATACACAATTTCGAATTTTTGAACGAACGAACTCCGAGAGCTACATTAGCATGTTTTCTAATCTCTGAACTACCCTTACGCATGTATTGTTTATCTTATTCGTTAAGCGTTTAAATACATGAGCGGCCGTTTATTTCCCAACTTTTCCTTCGGTTTTAAAGTATTAGCTTATTTTTTTAATAATGCTCCTAACAAAACTAACTCCCGAAAAAGGGTTTCCTGAATGTTTTAAAGCCGAAAAGGTCTCGTGGTTATTTTAAATGTGTTTATGCATTCATCGCTTAGTTAGTAATCTGAAAATGCTTTCAGTGAAATCCCTTAATTTTTCCACATTAATCTTAAACTTATAATTTATATTTGTCCATACGAAAGTTTTGATCATTTTCTAGCAAATGCCTCTTTTCTAATAAAAACAAATATTTGATTTTTGTCTATTAGCAGTACTCTTGATAAACTAGTAATAACTTTATGATATCGTATATCAATTCTTGTTTGGTTACTAAAATCTATGCCAAATCCTGCCTGTGCAGTCTTGTCTGTCCAGTATTATGTAGCTGACCTTGACTGTTGAGTTTTGTCTGTTTAGTCTTTATAGTCTAGTCTGCCGATTATTCTTGTCTGGTCTTGTCCTTCTAGTCTTGTTGCTCTAACCTTTTCAGTAAAGTCTCCTCTGTCTGGTCTAGTCTATTTAGTTCTATTTGCTAAGTCTTCTTTTTAGAATTTTTTATGTGGTCTAGTCTGCTTAGTCTTATTTGTCTAGACATGTCTAGCCTATTCTATTCAGTCTCGTCTATCTTGACTGTCTTTTAATTTTTGTTTGGCCTTATTTGTCTTGTTTTCTCTGTTTAGTCTTGTCTGTATAGTCTTTTCAGTCCAGTTGTGTCTCTTGTCTTCTCTGGGTAGTCTGGTCTGTCTAGTCTTGACAGTCTAGACTTGGACGCTTAGACTTGTCTGCTTAAATCTTGTGTATCATGTCTTTTCTCGCTAGGGTGGTCTCACTAGTCATATCGCTGTAATCAAAATTAAATCAAATCCAAACAAAACAAATTTATTTTCTTACTGAAGCGCATAAATGAAGCAGCTAATATAAAAATGTCGAATATAATGTATTACAATATAACAAAGATTTAAAGAGACCATAGATAAAAGGATAATGGAATAAAGGCATAAAACTTACTCTCTATTGAAAAAATCACCATGCTTCCACCATCAATCCTGTGAAAACATGCCAGACTTGCAAAGTTATAGTGATAGTTTCTAACCTCTTCCGTCAGGCCCTCACTGCCTAGTCTGTCTAGTTTGTTCAGTGGTCTGCCTAGTTTTCACCATTTTGTCCTGCTTGTTGAATAAAAAAAATACTGATTTTTGTATGTATTTTAAAACCTTATTAGAAATAACTCACATGTGCGATGCGAAAAAGTCCATGCGAAAAAAAATCCTATTAATTATAAACAATTTAAAAGTGATGAAATTTTAAAAATAATCTCGTGACCCCAAACGCGCCATAATTTGTTTGTGACGTCGTAAGTGAGAAACTTCATTCTAACATTCAATCATAGACATTCTTTATAAAATCGTCGTTTTAGGATTTTTTTGGCGCACTGCTTAAAACCATTGGTTTCGACGTTTAACAATGTGGGACATTTAAAAACATTTTTTGCAAGTTCTTTTATTAATACTCCTACACGATGGTTCGAAGCAAGCACGATAATATTTAATATTTTGAAATTAACCTTCAACCGAGTAACCACTAACCGGTTTTTGAACCGAGTTCAAAAATATATTTTCAAGCTGTTAACTTTTAAATTACAATGAAAAAAAAATTAAAAATAGTTTTGTTATAAAACATATATATGAGCTTTCGAATTATGACAAAAAAATTATTCAAATACCCAATTCTCCAAAGTTATCTATATAGTCGCGTATAGTATAGAGGCTTCCTGCAATTCCTATAAGTAACAGTATACAGAGAATATTATAAACACAGGATTAGACAGACAGGACTAGATAGAAAAAACTAGACAAACAAGGCTTGACAAAATTGCAAAATTAGACAAACAAATCTTGTATGTCGAGCCTTGACTGTCTACTCTTGTCTATATAGTTTTGTATGTCTAGTGTGGTCTGTCTAGACTTGTCCGTCTAGTCTTGTCTGTCTAGTATCGTCTTTATAGTCTTGTATGTCTAGTCTTGGTAGCCTAGTCTTGTCTGCCTAGTTATGTCTGTCTAGTCAAATCAATTAATTTATTTCATTATTACATGTAACATAATGAAAAATGCCAAAAGAAAAGGAAATTCATAGACAAAATTTAAAAACTATAGTCTAGTCTTTTCTGTTTAACTGCTAACTCAGTGTATCAAGCTCCAAAGCAAAAGAGGGATAGTAGTAGCTGGTGACTTTTACGCAAAATCCCCCTACTGGGGATCCCCAGGCTTAGACAAAAGGGGAAACATCGTGACAGACTGGGCAGTAGATCTTGATTTGGTCATCCAGAATAAAGGAGATAGCTACACTTTTGTGAGGGGAAACTCGGGCTCCACCATAGATCTTACCAACTTTTCTACCAACTCCATAATCGACAGGTTTTTAGAATGGAGGGTACTCGAAAAAGAATCTCTGAGTGACCACCGATACATCTTGTACACCATAAGGCAACATGTAAGACCACAAAAAATGTCAAAGTCACCAACAAGCGGCTGAACTCACAACAACTGCAGGAGGAGAAAATTCGAGAATGCTTGACAGAGCAGTTTCAAAATAAAATTACCGAAAACGCTAAGACACTGACTCACGTGATTAGCAGAGCATGTGACGTCACCTTGCGAAAGTTTGGAAATAAAAAACCCCAGAGGCCAGTATACTGGTGGACCGATGAAATTGGTGACACGAGATTTAAATGCATAGTCGCCAAAAGAAAATACCAGCGCCAAAGAACCAAAAAAACTAACGAAGAAAATATTAAATTTTTTAAACACGAATATAAACGCGCATAGAAAAAGAATTACGCCAGCTAATATACAATTCCAAACAAAGCCACTGGAAGAAACTGTGCATGGAACTGGACAAGGACACATGGGGAGACGCGTTCCAAATAATAAGAAGGAACTTAAAGATTCGTCCTCAAAATCTCCCAATGTCGCTGGAAAGAGCGCGTCAAGTCGCGGACGTATTATTCCCAGAGCATGCTCCCTTTGACTGGCTACAACCAGAAGACGTAAATACGCCCCACTTCACGAAAGAGGAACTTTCTATTGCGAACAAGCGCATTAGAAACGGTAGAACACCAGGCCCCGACGGTGTACCACCTGAGGTAGTGAAGATAACAGCTGGACATCAATCCGACTTCGTCCTGAAAGTTATGAACAACTTGCTAACCGCCGGAAACTTTCCAACTAGATGGAAGCGTGGGAAGCTCGCCCTCGTCAGGAAGGGGGATAAACCAATAGATGATCCCACATCCTATAGGCCTATCTGCTCACTCGACGTATGTGGGAAACTGTTAGAACAACTTTTACTAACAAGATTGAAGGAAGCGTTCCAGTCAGGAGTCGGATTGTCAAAGCAGCAGTATGGGTTCAGGGAAGGACGATCCACCATCATGGCCCTAAAAGCTGTACTGGAAATCGCAGAACAGGCCAACAGTGGGTCCCAGAGAACCAAGCAAATGTGTACTCTCCTAACATTCGATGTTAGAAATGCGTATAACAGTGAATCGTGGAAGCATATTATGGACTGTTTAATAACTAGAGGCATATCCCCCTATCTATGGTGGATGCTGCAAAGCTACCTCAGTAGGAGAAGCATCATACTGCAGGAAGATCGACGGACTGAAGAGAGAAAAATTAGTACTGGTATTCCACAGGGTTCGATATTAGGACCCACTTTGTGGAGCATACTATACGACGCAATTCGGACAATGAGGCTTCCAGTGGGGGCTACTATAATCGGCTTCGCAGATGATATAGCACTGGTCGCCAGAGCCAGGAAAGAACAAGATTTGATGCAAAAAGCAAACCATGTAGCATCTCTAATCAGTGCGCGGCTGAAAGAAAAAAACCTGGGTCTAGCACCAGAAAAAACTGAAGCTGTCCTCCTCACGGGACTGAGAAAACTTTGCCCCATATTATTTAAAGTGAAAGAGGCAACAATAAGACCAAAAGAGACCTTCAAGTACCTTGGAATAACCATCGACAAAAGGCTCTCGTTCGCTGTACACATAACCGAAGCAGCAGCAAGGGGTTTAAGAACACTGCCAGGCATACAACAACTCATGCCAAAAGAGTAGGGGCAAAGAGTAGTTCGCGTAGAATTCTCAGCTCTGTAGTGCAGGGTACCATGCTGTACGGTGCCCCTATATGGGCCTCTGAACTAAAAAAGGAAATTAACCTACAGAAGCTCGCACAAGTTCAGCGAAAAATGGCACTACGTGTGCAGAGCTTACAGAACAGTTTCAGGAGTGGCCTGCGCGGCTCTCTGAGTTATACACTCTTTTCGTCCGTTAAAAAAAAAAACTGGGATAATCAATCTATCCTAGAACTATAATCGAAAGTATGTTGAAAGATGAGTCACGGTGGAGGAACATCCAAGGGCTGATTCATAAAATAATGAGCGAGAAGGAGGCCAATGAGATCAAATCAAGGAACAAAAAAAAGTAGATTAAATTTATGCCATCTGTCACTCTTAGGTTATGCGACAAGCGGGTCCAGAGTGTACGGATGCATACCAGGGGGACCACTTGCCTGGTTAGGTTAAGTTACCGCCAGCTACGAACCCCCCCCCCCCAACAAAAAAAATCTTGTCTGTCTAGACTTGTCTGTCTAGTCTTGTTTGTCTAGTATTGCTGTCTAGTCATTTCAGTATAGTCTTGTCTGTCTAGTCTTATCTGTCTAGTCTTGTCTGTCTAGTCTTGTCTGTCTAGTCTTGTCTGTCTAGTCTTGTCTGTCTAGTATTGTCTGTCTAGTCTTGTCTGTCTAGTCTTGTCTGTCTAGTCTCGTCTGTCTAGTCTTGTCTGTCTAGTCTTGTCTGTCTAGTCTTGTCTGTCTAGTCCTGTCTGTCTAGACTTGTCTGTCTAGTCTTGTCTGTCTAGCCTTGTCTGTCTAGTCTTGTCTGTCTAGTCTTGTCTGTCTAGTCTTGTCTGTCTAGTCTTGTCTGTCTAGTCTTGTCTGTCTAGTCTTGTCTGTCTAGTCTTGTCTGTCTAGTCTTGTCTGTCTAGTCTTGTCTGTCTAGTCTTGTCTGTCTAGTCTTGTCTGTCTAGTCTTGTCTGTCTAGTCTTGTCTGTCTAGTCTTGTCTGTCTAGTCTTGTCTGTCTAGTCTTGTCTGTCTAGTCTTGTCTGTCTAGTCTTGTCTGTCTAGTCTTGTCTGTCTAGTCTTGTCTGTCTAGTCTTGTCTGTCTAGTCTTGTCTGTCTAGTCTTGTCTGTCTAGTCTTGTCTGTCTAGTCTTGTCTGTCTAGTCTTGTCTGTCTAGTCTTGTCTGTCTAGTCTTGTCTGTCTAGTCTTGTCTGTCTAGTCTTGTCTGTCTAGTCTTGTCTGTCTAGTCTTGTCTGTCTAGTCTTGTCTGTCTAGTCTTGTCTGTCTAGTCTTGTCTGTCTAGTCTTGTCTGTCTAGTCTTGTCTGTCTAGTCTTGTCTGTCTAGTCTTGTCTGTCTAGTCTTGTCTGTCTAGTCTTGTCTGTCTAGTCTTGTCTGTCTAGTCTTGTCTGTCTAGTCTTGTCTGTCTAGTCTTGTCTGTCTAGTCTTGTCTGTCTAGTCTTGTCTGTCTAGTCTTGTCTGTCTAGTCTTGTCTGTCTAGTCTTGTCTGTCTAGTCTTGTCTGTCTAGTCTTGTCTGTCTAGTCTTGTCTGTCTAGTCTTGTCTGTCTAGTCTTGTCTGTCTAGTCTTGTCTGTCTAGTCTTGTCTGTCTAGTCTTGTCTGTCTAGTCTTGTCTGTCTAGTCTTGTCTGTCTAGTCTTGTCTGTCTAGTCTTGTCTGTCTAGTCTTGTCTGTCTAGTCTTGTCTGTCTAGTCTTGTCTGTCTAGTCTTGTCTGTCTAGTCTTGTCTGTCTAGTCTTGTCTGTCTAGTCTTGTCTGTCTAGTCTTGTCTGTCTAGTCTTGTCTGTCTAGTCTTGTCTGTCTAGTCTTGTCTGTCTAGTCTTGTCTGTCTAGTCTTGTCTGTCTAGTCTTGTCTGTCTAGTCTTGTCTGTCTAGTCTTGTCTGTCTAGTCTTGTCTGTCTAGTCTTGTCTGTCTAGTCTTGTCTGTCTAGTCTTGTCTGTCTAGTCTTGTCTGTCTAGTCTTGTCTGTCTAGTCTTGTCTGTCTAGTCTTGTCTGTCTAGTCTTGTCTGTCTAGTCTTGTCTGTCTAGTCTTGTCTGTCTAGTCTTGTCTGTCTAGTCTTGTCTGTCTAGTCTTGTCTGTCTAGTCTTGTCTGTCTAGTCTTGTCTGTCTAGTCTTGTCTGTCTAGTCTTGTCTGTCTAGTCTTGTCTGTCTAGTCTTGTCTGTCTAGTCTTGTCTGTCTAGTCTTGTCTGTCTAGTCTTGTCTGTCTAGTCTTGTCTGTCTAGTCTTGTCTGTCTAGTCTTGTCTGTCTAGTCTTGTCTGTCTAGTCTTGTCTGTCTAGTCTTGTCTGTCTAGTCTTGTCTGTCTAGTCTTGTCTGTCTAGTCTTGTCTGTCTAGTCTTGTCTGTCTAGTCTTGTCTGTCTAGTCTTGTCTGTCTAGTCTTGTCTGTCTAGTCTTGTCTGTCTAGTCTTGTCTGTCTAGTCTTGTCTGTCTAGTCTTGTCTGTCTAGTCTTGTCTGTCTAGTCTTGTCTGTCTAGTCTTGTCTGTCTAGTCTTGTCTGTCTAGTCTTGTCTGTCTAGTCTTGTCTGTCTAGTCTTGTCTGTCTAGTCTTGTCTGTCTAGTCTTGTCTGTCTAGTCTTGTCTGTCTAGTCTTGTCTGTCTAGTCTTGTCTGTCTAGTCTTGTCTGTCTAGTCTTGTCTGTCTAGTCTTGTCTGTCTAGTCTTGTCTGTCTAGTCTTGTCTGTCTAGTCTTGTCTGTCTAGTCTTGTCTGTCTAGTCTTGTCTGTCTAGTCTTGTCTGTCTAGTCTTGTCTGTCTAGTCTTGTCTGTCTAGTCTTGTCTGTCTAGTCTTGTCTGTCTAGTCTTGTCTGTCTAGTCTTGTCTGTCTAGTCTTGTCTGTCTAGTCTTGTCTGTCTAGTCTTGTCTGTCTAGTCTTGTCTGTCTAGTCTTGTCTGTCTAGTCTTGTCTGTCTAGTCTTGTCTGTCTAGTCTTGTCTGTCTAGTCTTGTCTGTCTAGTCTTGTCTGTCTAGTCTTGTCTGTCTAGTCTTGTCTGTCTAGTCTTGTCTGTCTGTCGCCAACGAATGCGAGGGCCCAGACAGGCAAAACCTTTGTCTTAAATGCGGGCGTGAAGGTCATATTGCCCAGAACTGCAACGCAGCTGAGTTTTGCCCCATATGCAACGTAAAGGGCCACAGAGCAGATTCGGGAATGTGCCCGATTTTCCAGAAGGCGCTATCGGAGGCTAGGCGTAAAAGTAAGGCACAGAAATGACTATACAGTTCATACAAATAAATGCTATGAGATGCCGTGCAGCATACGACCTCTTAATCGCAACGGCATTAGAACTTAAAGCGGACATATTACTGGTAAGTGAACCCAATAAGAAGTTGGTCGAGAACGTAGACTGGTTCACGGACAATAGAAAGGACGCAGCCATCAGAGTTTTAAATCGCAAGATACCGGTGATTAAAACAGGAAGTGGTCCTGGTTTCGTATGGATAGAGCTGCAGAAATATATTATATACTGCTGCTACTTCTCACCAAATGAAAATATAGAGAAGCTGAATGAATCGCTAGAAGCATTAAATCAAGAAATAAGGGGTCAAAGTAAAAAGGCACTAATTGCTGGTGATTTCAACGCCAAGTCTCCCTACTGGGGTTCTCCAAAGGTAGACAAGAGAGGTGATCTAGTTATGGACTGGGCAGCCGAATTAGAACTCGTCGTTCAAAATAAAGGAGCTACGCATACGCTCGTCAGGGGAAACGCTCAATCCATAATAGACCTTACTTTTACGACAGTCGACTTATCTAACATGATCATAGATTGGAGTGTGCTCGAGAGGGAGAGTTTAAGCGACCATCGCTACATCCTATTCAAAATAGAAGAAGCCATAAAGCAGATAAGCCATGTAAGAACTAACGGCTGGAGTCTAAAGGCATTCAATAAAGAAAACATGAAAAGCAGCCTGGCAATGCAAATAGCACGGACGCACAAAAGAAACGCGGATACGCTCGTAGAAGTCATGAAAAAGGCGTGTGACGAAACCTTAAAAAAGAATAGAGGACCATCAAGGAGAAAACTAGTATATTGGTGGAACAACGAAATCGCCAGCATGCGGGCTGAATGTATCACAGCCAGAAGAAAATATCAGCGACACCGTACTAAAAAAGGAGTGGCCGACAAAGTCTTGAAATCACTTCATTCGCTTTACAAAAAAGCTAAAAAGGATTTTCGATACCTAATCAACAAAGCTAAGCGGGATCACTGGAGAAAACTGTGTGAAGATCTCGACGACGATATTTGGGGAGACGCGTTTCAAACGTGCAAAAGAAGGCTCAAAATCCAACATCCAAACGTGTAAATGACGATGGAGGGAATGCTACAGGTAGTCGAAGTCCTTTTCCCACGCCAAAAACCCTTTCTTTGGCAACAACCTAAAGTTGTTGAAATTCCATTGTTCAACCAGGAGGAACTAGCTAATGCGGCAAATCGCATCCGAGATGGAAAATCCCCGGGACTAGACGGTGTGCCACCAGAAGTAGTTAAGACCATCGCCCAGCAAGAACCTATGTTCACTCTGGAAGTAATGAATGCTCTCCTAACTGCTGGAAACTTTCCAGACAAGCGGAAGCGTTCCAGACTGGTCTTCATTAGGAAGGGAGATAAGCCAGTTGGAGAACCTTCATCTTATAGGCCCCTATGCCTTTTAGATGTGTCGGGTAAACTGTTAGAAAGTCTACTACTGAGGAGATTACAGAAGGAGCTTGACGCCGGACTGGGTTTATCCGATAAGCAATTTGGGTTCCGTAAAGGTAGATCTACCATGGGTGCAATAGAGGAAGTAAAAAAAATAGCAGAGAAAGCTAAAGCCGGCACACAAAGGACTAAAAAAATGTGTGCACTAATAACTTTTGATGTGCAAAATGCATTCAACACTGCCAACTGGGAACAACTAATGGGCGAACTTACAAGAAGACGTATAGCACCTTACCTACTACGAATGTTAAGAAGTTACCTTACCAACAGAAAACTAGTACTACAGGCCCTAAATGAGACGGTAGAAGTAGAGGTAAGCTGTGGTGTCCCACAGGGCTCTATATTAGGTCCCACGCTATGGAACGTCTTATACGACGATATTTTAAGAATGAAGCTGCCTGAAGGCGCCACGCTAATTGGTTTCGCGGACGACTTAGCCTTGGTCGTAACCGCAAAAAATGAACAAGGAATAATGCGTACTGCAAACCACGTAATCTGTATGGTAACCCAGTGGATTACAACGAGGAAACTGAAGCTAGCACCCGAAAAAACCGAGGCAGTCCTTTTGACAGGACAAAGGAAACTTATTCCAATCAAATTTAAAGTGGGAACCACGGAAATAATCCCAAAACAACAAATAAAATACCTGGGCATTTTAATAGATAGAGGACTTACGTTCTCTGCACATTTCACAGATGCTGCAGGAAAAGGATTAAAGACACTGGGAGCAATGGAAAAAATAATGCCAAACGTTGGGGGACTCAGAAGCTCCAAGCGTAAACTCTTAGGAATGGTAGCACAATCTGCTATGTTATATGGAGCTCCACTCTGGGCAGAAAAAATGAATACAAGAAGCTGCGCAGAAAAATTGGAATCAGTACAACGTAAAATTGCACTTCGTATATGCAGTGCATACCGTACAGTATCTGGAGAGGCAGCATTAGTAGTCGCCGCTATTGCACCCATCGATTTGCTCGCAAAAGAAAGAAAAGACATAAGCAAGGCAGGCCACAACAATCGCAGGCAGAAAGCTAGAGTGAATCTCCTTAACGAATGGCAGCAAAGATGGTCACATACAGAGAAAGGCCAGTGGACTAGGCTACTCATACCAGACTTAACTGTATGGACCAACAGGAAACACGGAGAAGTTAGTTACCATCTTACGCAATTTCTAACTGGTCACGGTTGTTTCAATGACTTTCTACACCACATTGGTAGATCATCGGATAATTCCTGTGTATACTGTGGTGAAATAGACACAGTAAATCACACAATATTTGAATGCTACAGATGGGAAAGTGATAGGGAAGAAGCTGTAAAGAATATGGGTACACCTTTTGACGCACGAACAGTCATGGCCTATATGTTAGAAAATAAAGAAAATTGGGACAAGATCCACAGACTTATCCGAACAATAATATCGACAAAAGAAACAGACGAGAGAAAGAGACGAGTGACCAAGTATAGTCAAAACTAACTACAGCGACTAAATGACAACAACCAGCACTCTGAAGCCATGCGATAAGCGTTTCCGGAGAGCCTGGTTGGTTTCCTGGGGACCACTTGTCTGTATAAAGTACAGCTACGCCCCGAAAAAAAAAAAAAAAAAAAAAAAAAGTCTTGTCTGTCTAGTCTTGTCTGTCTAGTCTTGTCTGTCTAGTCTTGTCTGTCTAGTATTGTCTGTCTAGTCTTGTCTGTCTAGTCTTGTCTGTCTAGTCTTGTCTGTCTAGTCTTGTCTGTCTAGTCTTGTCTGTCTAGTCTTGTCTGTCTAGTCTTGTCTGTCTAGTCTTGTCTGTCTAGTCTTGTCTGTCTAGTCTTGTCTGTCTAGTCTTGTCTGTCTAGTCTTGTCTGTCTAGTCTTGTCTGTCTAGTCTTGTCTGTCTAGTCTTGTCTGTCTAGTCTTGTCTGTCTAGTCTTGTCTGTCTAGTCTTGTCTGTCTAGTCTTGTCTGTCTAGTCTTGTCTGTCTAGTCTTGTCTGTCTAGTCTTGTCTGTCTAGTCTTGTCTGTCTAGTCTTGTCTGTCTAGTCTTGTCTGTCTAGTCTTGTCTGTCTAGTCTTGTCTGTCTAGTCTTGTCTGTCTAGTCTTGTCTGTCTAGTCTTGTCTGTCTAGTCTTGTCTGTCTAGTCTTGTCTGTCTAGTCTTGTCTGTCTAGTCTTGTCTGTCTAGTCTTGTCTGTCTAGTCTTGTCTGTCTAGTCTTGTCTGTCTAGTCTTGTCTGTCTAGTCTTGTCTGTCTAGTCTTGTCTGTCTAGTCTTGTCTGTCTAGTCTTGTCTGTCTAGTCTTGTCTGTCTAGTCTTGTCTGTCTAGTCTTGTCTGTCTAGTCTTGTCTGTCTAGTCTTGTCTGTCTAGTCTTGTCTGTCTAGTCTTGTCTGTCTAGTCTTGTCTGTCTAGTCTTGTCTGTCTAGTCTTGTCTGTCTAGTCTTGTCTGTCTAGTCTTGTCTGTCTAGTCTTGTCTGTCTAGTCTTGTCTGTCTAGTCTTGTCTGTCTAGTCTTGTCTGTCTAGTCTTGTCTGTCTAGTCTTGTCTGTCTAGTCTTGTCTGTCTAGTCTTGTCTGTCTAGTCTTGTCTGTCTAGTCTTGTCTGTCTAGTCTTGTCTGTCTAGTCTTGTCTGTCTAGTCTTGTCTGTCTAGTCTTGTCTGTCTAGTCTTGTCTGTCTAGTCTTGTCTGTCTAGTCTTGTCTGTCTAGTCTTGTCTGTCTAGTCTTGTCTGTCTAGTCTTGTCTGTCTAGTCTTGTCTGTCTAGTCTTGTCTGTCTAGTCTTGTCTGTCTAGTCTTGTCTGTCTAGTCTTGTCTGTCTAGTCTTGTCTGTCTAGTCTTGTCTGTCTAGTCTTGTCTGTCTAGTCTTGTCTGTCTAGTCTTGTCTGTCTAGTCTTGTCTGTCTAGTCTTGTCTGTCTAGTCTTGTCTGTCTAGTCTTGTCTGTCTAGTCTTGTCTGTCTAGTCTTGTCTGTCTAGTCTTGTCTGTCTAGTCTTGTCTGTCTAGTCTTGTCTGTCTAGTCTTGTCTGTCTAGTCTTGTCTGTCTAGTCTTGTCTGTCTAGTCTTGTCTGTCTAGTCTTGTCTGTCTAGTCTTGTCTGTCTAGTCTTGTCTGTCTAGTCTTGTCTGTCTAGTCTTGTCTGTCTAGTCTTGTCTGTCTAGTCTTGTCTGTCTAGTCTTGTCTGTCTAGTCTTGTCTGTCTAGTCTTGTCTGTCTAGTCTTGTCTGTCTAGTCTTGTCTGTCTAGTCTTGTCTGTCTAGTCTTGTCTGTCTAGTCTTGTCTGTCTAGTCTTGTCTGTCTAGTCTTGTCTGTCTAGTCTTGTCTGTCTAGTCTTGTCTGTCTAGTCTTGTCTGTCTAGTCTTGTCTGTCTAGTCTTGTCTGTCTAGTCTTGTCTGTCTAGTCTTGTCTGTCTAGTCTTGTCTGTCTAGTCTTGTCTGTCTAGTCTTGTCTGTCTAGTCTTGTCTGTCTAGTCTTGTCTGTCTAGTCTTGTCTGTCTAGTCTTGTCTGTCTAGTCTTGTCTGTCTAGTCTTGTCTGTCTAGTCTTGTCTGTCTAGTCTTGTCTGTCTAGTCTTGTCTGTCTAGTCTTGTCTGTCTAGTCTTGTCTGTCTAGTCTTGTCTGTCTAGTCTTGTCTGTCTAGTCTTGTCTGTCTAGTCTTGTCTGTCTAGTCTTGTCTGTCTAGTCTTGTCTGTCTAGTCTTGTCTGTCTAGTCTTGTCTGTCTAGTCTTGTCTGTCTAGTCTTGTCTGTCTAGTCTTGTCTGTCTAGTCTTGTCTGTCTAGTCTTGTCTGTCTAGTCTTGTCTGTCTAGTCTTGTCTGTCTAGTCTTGTCTGTCTAGTCTTGTCTGTCTAGTCTTGTCTGTCTAGTCTTGTCTGTCTAGTCTTGTCTGTCTAGTCTTGTCTGTCTAGTCTTGTCTGTCTAGTCTTGTCTGTCTAGTCTTGTCTGTCTAGTCTTGTCTGTCTAGTCTTGTCTGTCTAGTCTTGTCTGTCTAGTCTTGTCTGTCTAGTCTTGTCTGTCTAGTCTTGTCTGTCTAGTCTTGTCTGTCTAGTCTTGTCTGTCTAGTCTTGTCTGTCTAGTCTTGTCTGTCTAGTCTTGTCTGTCTAGTCTTGTCTGTCTAGTCTTGTCTGTCTAGTCTTGTCTGTCTAGTCTTGTCTGTCTAGTCTTGTCTGTCTAGTCTTGTCTGTCTAGTCTTGTCTGTCTAGTCTTGTCTGTCTAGTCTTGTCTGTCTAGTCTTGTCTGTCTAGTCTTGTCTGTCTAGTCTTGTCTGTCTAGTCTTGTCTGTCTAGTCTTGTCTGTCTAGTCTTGTCTGTCTAGTCTTGTCTGTCTAGTCTTGTCTGTCTAGTCTTGTCTGTCTAGTCTTGTCTGTCTAGTCTTGTCTGTCTAGTCTTGTCTGTCTAGTCTTGTCTGTCTAGTCTTGTCTGTCTAGTCTTGTCTGTCTAGTCTTGTCTGTCTAGTCTTGTCTGTCTAGTCTTGTCTGTCTAGTCTTGTCTGTCTAGTCTTGTCTGTCTAGTCTTGTCTGTCTAGTCTTGTCTGTCTAGTCTTGTCTGTCTAGTCTTGTCTGTCTAGTCTTGTCTGTCTAGTCTTGTCTGTCTAGTCTTGTCTGTCTAGTCTTGTCTGTCTAGTCTTGTCTGTCTAGTCTTGTCTGTCTAGTCTTGTCTGTCTAGTCTTGTCTGTCTAGTCTTGTCTGTCTAGTCTTGTCTGTCTAGTCTTGTCTGTCTAGTCTTGTCTGTCTAGTCTTGTCTGTCTAGTCTTGTCTGTCTAGTCTTGTCTGTCTAGTCTTGTCTGTCTAGTCTTGTCTGTCTAGTCTTGTCTGTCTAGTCTTGTCTGTCTAGTCTTGTCTGTCTAGTCTTGTCTGTCTAGTCTTGTCTGTCTAGTCTTGTCTGTCTAGTCTTGTCTGTCTAGTCTTGTCTGTCTAGTCTTGTCTGTCTAGTCTTGTCTGTCTAGTCTTGTCTGTCTAGTCTTGTCTGTCTAGTCTTGTCTGTCTAGTCTTGTCTGTCTAGTCTTGTCTGTCTAGTCTTGTCTGTCTAGTCTTGTCTGTCTAGTCTTGTCTGTCTAGTCTTGTCTGTCTAGTCTTGTCTGTCTAGTCTTGTCTGTCTAGTCTTGTCTGTCTAGTCTTGTCTGTCTAGTCTTGTCTGTCTAGTCTTGTCTGTCTAGTCTTGTCTGTCTAGTCTTGTCTGTCTAGTCTTGTCTGTCTAGTCTTGTCTGTCTAGTCTTGTCTGTCTAGTCTTGTCTGTCTAGTCTTGTCTGTCTAGTCTTGTCTGTCTAGTCTTGTCTGTCTAGTCTTGTCTGTCTAGTCTTGTCTGTCTGTCTAGTCTTGTCTGTCTAGTCTTGTCTGTCTAGTCTTGTCTGTCTAGTCTTGTCTGTCTAGTCTTGTCTGTCTAGTCTTGTCTGTCTAGTCTTGTCTGTCTAGTCTTGTCTGTCTAGTCTTGTCTGTCTAGTCTTGTCTGTCTAGTCTTGTCTGTCTAGTCTTGTCTGTCTAGTCTTGTCTGTCTAGTCTTGTCTGTCTAGTCTTGTCTGTCTAGTCTTGTCTGTCTAGTCTTGTCTGTCTAGTCTTGTCTGTCTAGTCTTGTCTGTCTAGTCTTGTCTGTCTAGTCTTGTCTGTCTAGTCTTGTCTGTCTAGTCTTGTCTGTCTAGTCTTGTCTGTCTAGTCTTGTCTGTCTAGTCTTGTCTGTCTAGTCTTGTCTGTCTAGTCTTGTCTGTCTAGTCTTGTCTGTCTAGTCTTGTCTGTCTAGTCTTGTCTGTCTAGTCTTGTCTGTCTAGTCTTGTCTGTCTAGTCTTGTCTGTCTAGTCTTGTCTGTCTAGTCTTGTCTGTCTAGTCTTGTCTGTCTAGTCTTGTCTGTCTAGTCTTGTCTGTCTAGTCTTGTCTGTCTAGTCTTGTCTGTCTAGTCTTGTCTGTCTAGTCTTGTCTGTCTAGTCTTGTCTGTCTAGTCTTGTCTGTCTAGTCTTGTCTGTCTAGTCTTGTCTGTCTAGTCTTGTCTGTCTAGTCTTGTCTGTCTAGTCTTGTCTGTCTAGTCTTGTCTGTCTAGTCTTGTCTGTCTAGTCTTGTCTGTCTAGTCTTGTCTGTCTAGTCTTGTCTGTCTAGTCTTGTCTGTCTAGTCTTGTCTGTCTAGTCTTGTCTGTCTAGTCTTGTCTGTCTAGTCTTGTCTGTCTAGTCTTGTCTGTCTAGTCTTGTCTGTCTAGTCTTGTCTGTCTAGTCTTGTCTGTCTAGTCTTGTCTGTCTAGTCTTGTCTGTCTAGTCTTGTCTGTCTAGTCTTGTCTGTCTAGTCTTGTCTGTCTAGTCTTGTCTGTCTAGTCTTGTCTGTCTAGTCTTGTCTGTCTAGTCTTGTCTGTCTAGTCTTGTCTGTCTAGTCTTGTCTGTCTAGTCTTGTCTGTCTAGTCTTGTCTGTCTAGTCTTGTCTGTCTAGTCTTGTCTGTCTAGTCTTGTCTGTCTAGTCTTGTCTGTCTAGTCTTGTCTGTCTAGTCTTGTCTGTCTAGTCTTGTCTGTCTAGTCTTGTCTGTCTAGTCTTGTCTGTCTAGTCTTGTCTGTCTAGTCTTGTCTGTCTAGTCTTGTCTGTCTAGTCTTGTCTGTCTAGTCTTGTCTGTCTAGTCTTGTCTGTCTAGTCTTGTCTGTCTAGTCTTGTCTGTCTAGTCTTGTCTGTCTAGTCTTGTCTGTCTAGTCTTGTCTGTCTAGTCTTGTCTGTCTAGTCTTGTCTGTCTAGTCTTGTCTGTCTAGTCTTGTCTGTCTAGTCTTGTCTGTCTAGTCTTGTCTGTCTAGTCTTGTCTGTCTAGTCTTGTCTGTCTAGTCTTGTCTGTCTAGTCTTGTCTGTCTAGTCTTGTCTGTCTAGTCTTGTCTGTCTAGTCTTGTCTGTCTAGTCTTGTCTGTCTAGTCTTGTCTGTCTAGTCTTGTCTGTCTAGTCTTGTCTGTCTAGTCTTGTCTGTCTAGTCTTGTCTGTCTAGTCTTGTCTGTCTAGTCTTGTCTGTCTAGTCTTGTCTGTCTAGTCTTGTCTGTCTAGTCTTGTCTGTCTAGTCTTGTCTGTCTAGTCTTGTCTGTCTAGTCTTGTCTGTCTAGTCTTGTCTGTCTAGTCTTGTCTGTCTAGTCTTGTCTGTCTAGTCTTGTCTGTCTAGTCTTGTCTGTCTAGTCTTGTCTGTCTAGTCTTGTCTGTCTAGTCTTGTCTGTCTAGTCTTGTCTGTCTAGTCTTGTCTGTCTAGTCTTGTCTGTCTAGTCTTGTCTGTCTAGTCTTGTCTGTCTAGTCTTGTCTGTCTAGTCTTGTCTGTCTAGTCTTGTCTGTCTAGTCTTGTCTGTCTAGTCTTGTCTGTCTAGTCTTGTCTGTCTAGTCTTGTCTGTCTAGTCTTGTCTGTCTAGTCTTGTCTGTCTAGTCTTGTCTGTCTAGTCTTGTCTGTCTAGTCTTGTCTGTCTAGTCTTGTCTGTCTAGTCTTGTCTGTCTAGTCTTGTCTGTCTAGTCTTGTCTGTCTAGTCTTGTCTGTCTAGTCTTGTCTGTCTAGTCTTGTCTGTCTAGTCTTGTCTGTCTAGTCTTGTCTGTCTAGTCTTGTCTGTCTAGTCTTGTCTGTCTAGTCTTGTCTGTCTAGTCTTGTCTGTCTAGTCTTGTCTGTCTAGTCTTGTCTGTCTAGTCTTGTCTGTCTAGTCTTGTCTGTCTAGTCTTGTCTGTCTAGTCTTGTCTGTCTAGTCTTGTCTGTCTAGTCTTGTCTGTCTAGTCTTGTCTGTCTAGTCTTGTCTGTCTAGTCTTGTCTGTCTAGTCTTGTCTGTCTAGTCTTGTCTGTCTAGTCTTGTCTGTCTAGTCTTGTCTGTCTAGTCTTGTCTGTCTAGTCTTGTCTGTCTAGTCTTGTCTGTCTAGTCTTGTCTGTCTAGTCTTGTCTGTCTAGTCTTGTCTGTCTAGTCTTGTCTGTCTAGTCTTGTCTGTCTAGTCTTGTCTGTCTAGTCTTGTCTGTCTAGTCTTGTCTGTCTAGTCTTGTCTGTCTAGTCTTGTCTGTCTAGTCTTGTCTGTCTAGTCTTGTCTGTCTAGTCTTGTCTGTCTAGTCTTGTCTGTCTAGTCTTGTCTGTCTAGTCTTGTCTGTCTAGTCTTGTCTGTCTAGTCTTGTCTGTCTAGTCTTGTCTGTCTAGTCTTGTCTGTCTAGTCTTGTCTGTCTAGTCTTGTCTGTCTAGTCTTGTCTGTCTAGTCTTGTCTGTCTAGTCTTGTCTGTCTAGTCTTGTCTGTCTAGTCTTGTCTGTCTAGTCTTGTCTGTCTAGTCTTGTCTGTCTAGTCTTGTCTGTCTAGTCTTGTCTGTCTAGTCTTGTCTGTCTAGTCTTGTCTGTCTAGTCTTGTCTGTCTAGTCTTGTCTGTCTAGTCTTGTCTGTCTAGTCTTGTCTGTCTAGTCTTGTCTGTCTAGTCTTGTCTGTCTAGTCTTGTCTGTCTAGTCTTGTCTGTCTAGTCTTGTCTGTCTAGTCTTGTCTGTCTAGTCTTGTCTGTCTAGTCTTGTCTGTCTAGTCTTGTCTGTCTAGTCTTGTCTGTCTAGTCTTGTCTGTCTAGTCTTGTCTGTCTAGTCTTGTCTGTCTAGTCTTGTCTGTCTAGTCTTGTCTGTCTAGTCTTGTCTGTCTAGTCTTGTCTGTCTAGTCTTGTCTGTCTAGTCTTGTCTGTCTAGTCTTGTCTGTCTAGTCTTGTCTGTCTAGTCTTGTCTGTCTAGTCTTGTCTGTCTAGTCTTGTCTGTCTAGTCTTGTCTGTCTAGTCTTGTCTGTCTAGTCTTGTCTGTCTAGTCTTGTCTGTCTAGTCTTGTCTGTCTAGTCTTGTCTGTCTAGTCTTGTCTGTCTAGTCTTGTCTGTCTAGTCTTGTCTGTCTAGTCTTGTCTGTCTAGTCTTGTCTGTCTAGTCTTGTCTGTCTAGTCTTGTCTGTCTAGTCTTGTCTGTCTAGTCTTGTCTGTCTTTTTTTATTGGGGGGGGGCGTAGCTGGCGGCTTTCACCGCTCCAGACAAGTGGTCCCCCTGGAAAGGTCACACCCGTTCACTCTGGAACCGCTTATCGCATAACCTCTGAGTGGCGGGTGGACTGGTGTAGTTAGATTTGCTTAAAAGTTTTTTCATCTTTTTCCTTGCTGCTTAAAATTTTACAAATGTACCCATGGATCTTGTCCCAGTTCTTTTTATTTTGCAACATTTGCTTTACTAGGCTTCTTGGGCCAATGGGTTTATTCAGATACATTTCAAGTATTTCTCTTTCATCCTGCCAACGGCAGCATTCGAAAACTGTATGGCTCACACTATCTTGTTCTCCGCAGTACACGCACAGATCGTCAGATGCTCGGTTCAGATTGAACAGGTAGTCTCTGAAGCAGCCGTGTCCTGTTAGCACTTGAGTTAAGTAGTAGCTCGTTTCGCCGTGCTGTCTGTTCACCCATGTGGCTACGTCTGGGATCAGAAGTTTTGTCCATTGCCCTTTATCGCTGGACTCCCATCGTTCCTGCCATTCTTTCAGCAGATCTTCTCTGACCCGTCTTTTTACAAGCCTGTTGTGGCCAGCCTCTTGTAGCTTTTTCCGCTCCATTACCACTAGGTCGATCGGGAAGATGCTGGCAATAACCAGGGCGGCTTGTCCAGAGACTGTTCGGTATGAGCTACACACACGCAGGGCCACTTTCCGTTGGACATTTGCAAGTTTGTGTGCGTTAGATTCTTTTTTGAGTTCATTGGCCCAGATTTGTGCACCGTACGTCATAGTAGACTGGACCACCAAGCCCAGCAACCTCCGTTTACCATTTTTTGCCCCACCCACGTTGGGCATTAATCTTTGCATAGCTGCCATCGTCTTCATCCCCTTCGCTGCTGCTTCTGATATGTGCGCTGAGAACGAGAGCCTTTTGTCTATTAATATTCCCAGGTACTTGATCTGCTCTTTTGGGAATATTAGTGTATTCTCTAGCTTAAATTTTATCGGTCTGTGCTTCCTCAGGCCAATGAGTAGAACTGCCTCAGTTTTCTCTGGAGCTAAACATAAGTTTTTAGACTTTATCCAGTCGCAGATTTTGTTAATTGCATGGTTAGCCGTTACCATCAGCCCCTGTTCTGTCTTAGAAGTTACCACCAGAGCTAGGTCGTCAGCGAATCCAATAGTCGTTGCTCCCAGTGGAAGTTTTATTCTTAAAACCCCATCGTACAATACGTTCCACAGGGTAGGACCCAGTATAGATCCCTGTGGGACACCACTATTAACTTCACGTACTTCAGTCTGTCGTCCAGATTGCAGTATCAGACTCCTGCAACTAAGATAGCTTCTTATCATTCTCGTTAAGTAAGGTGATATCCCTATAGCTGTCAGGCTATTCATTATATGAGTCCAGCTGGCACTATTGAAGGCGTTTCTTACATCAAATGTAATGAGAGCGCACAGTTTTTTTGTTCTTTGCGTTCCGGAATTTGCTGATTTTGCGATGGTTAGGACGGAAGTTATAGCATCTATGGTAGATTTTCCAGATCTAAATCCATATTGTCTATCCGATAGTCCCACTCCGGCGTCGAGCTCCGTTTTAAGTCTTCTTAGCAGAAGCTGTTCCAGCAATTTCCCTGCTACATCCAGTAAACAGATAGGTCTATATGATGTTGGCTCTCCGATTGGTTTGTCCGCCTTTCTTATGAGGATGAGCTTTGCTCGCTTCCATTTATTTGGAAAGTTTCCGGCAACTAGCAGCGAATTCATGGTGTCCAGGATGAAATCCGGATGGTGTCGAGCTGTTATTTTTAGAATCTCAGCAGGGATCCCATCTGGTCCCGGGGCTCTGCCGCTTCTAATTCGTTTTGTGGCCAGAGATAACTCGTCGGCATTGAAGAGTGGAATGTTGTTTACATCGGGTTGTGCCCACTCAAGAGGAGTATGACGTGGGAACAGCACTTCGGAAATTTGGCGAACTACTTCCATTGTCATTGGTAAATTTGGTGGACGAAGCTTTAGATTTCTCTTAACGATCTGAAAGGCATCGCCCCATATGTCCTTCTCTAGGTCTGTACAGAGTTTCTTCCAGTGGTCTTGTTTGGTTTTATTTATAAGTTGCCGTAGTTCCTTTTTTTTTACTTTTATACGCTATGCTAAGCGCTTGGTTGATTCCGTGCTCGTTAGTTTTTGCCCTTTGGCGTTGGTATCTTCTCCTGGCCATGACGCATGCGGCTCTCGTGGTCGCGATTTCATCCGTCCACCAGTATGTTGTTCTGTATGTTTTTAGTCCTGCTTTCTTGGTCAGAGTGTCGTCGCATACTTTGCACATCAGCTGGATCAACGTATCGTCGCTTTTTTCGTGGGTTCTTGATAATTCGTGTGCAATACTCCTTTTAATTTTCTCTTCGTTTAAATTGATTATGGTCCAGCCAGACTTTGAGCAGTGCTTCTTGTATTTTTCCTTTACGTTTTCCCTTATGTTGTATAGTATATAGCGATGGTCACTCAAAGTTTCATTGTCGAGAACTTTCCAATCCCGGATGTTGCTTGCTACTGAGTTCGTGGTGAATGTTAGGTCTAGGATGGAGCGCGAGTTTCCTCTTTCGAAGGTGTGTTTACTTCCTTGGTTTTGTACGGCTATGTCTAGTTCCGCTGCCCAGTCGGTGACTATGTCTCCTCTCTTGTCCATGCAGGGAGATTTCCAGTAGGGAGACTTCGCGTTGAAGTCCCCTGCTATAATCTTATCCCTTTTATTGTGCTGCCTGATACTCTGGCTAAGGGCTTCAAGATATTCGCTTCAAGATATTCACATAATTGCGTGGTAGTTGCGTTGGGAGATAGGTATATGCTATATATAATGAGATGGGGCAGCTCCACCCAGGCGAAACCTGGCCCATGCCCCGTTTTTATTACGGATAGTTTGCTACTCCTCATCCAAATCGCTGCATCTTTTTGTTTGTCCATAAGCCATCCGGAACTTGTCGCTATTTTTTTGTTGGGCTCGCTGATCAGTACTATGTCTGCTTTTAGTTCGGTCGCAGTGGCAGTCAGCAGATCGTGAGCTGCGCGACATCTCATGATATTTATTTGTAGTACTGTTAGCATTTCTGTGACCTATCGCGCCTTGCCTCCGACAGCGCCTTCCGGAATGCTGGGCACCTTCCCGTATTTGCCCTATGACCCTTCTCGTTGCAGACGGGGCAGAATTCGTCTTCTTTGCAATTTTGTGCTGTGTGTCCCTCTTTACCACATCTGAGGCACAGGTTTTGCCTGTCGGGTCCATCACACTCCTTTGCGTAGTGGCCCGTTAGCCAGCATCTGTGGCAGGTGATCACATTTACTCGTTCCCACAGTCTGCACTGAACCATGCCCACTTTTAATCTTCCATTTTGTAGGAGTTTTTCTGCAGTTTCTTTGTTTACTGCGATGGTGGCAGCTTGGGTATCTCCATAGGCCGGTCTTAAATTCAATATTTTTATGACTCCCTTTTGTTCGCCTACGAGATTTTGTATTGCGTGGTGTATTTCTTCTCGAGTGGTAACAGCGTCCAGGTCTTTTACGTGTAGGGTCACTTCGTTCGATTTTAATCGCACCTCAGCTGTGGGACATTTTTTTGCTATTTCTTCGCTTAGCTCTAGGCCTGTTCCACCTTTGACTTCGAGCACTAGTTCACCAGTTTTCCCTTGTCTTGCTCTGATGATGTCCACTCCCGGTAGTTTTGAGTCCACGTTGGTTCTCACCATTTTCAGCAGGTCAGCATAAGGTCTGCCGTCGGCTTTAACCAGCACGGCTTCCGTTCTTTTTTTCTTTGGTCCTAGCTGTGTTTTCCCAGTTGCTTCGGTAGTTCGCTTGCCTTTTTTCACCACTTCCGTCCAATTTGTGTCACTCGTCCCTTGCTCCTGTTGTTGTTTCTTCTGATGTGGTGTGGTTGGACAGTATACCCGTACCTCTATCTCGGTATTGGCGAATATGAATTCTAGCGCCTTTTTGGTTATTTGCCAGTCGGCTTCTCTGGGCCGGTGTATAGCTAGCTTATTCCGCCGATTTTGTTCGCTTATCAGCTTCAGCTTCTCCAGGCACGAGTACAGGTCTTTTTTCTCTGTCTCGTCCGTTGGAGATTTCTTAGTAACCATTTGGTACACGTAGCGTTCTTCGGTTTTTATGTCCCCATTTTCGTCTGGCATGTCGATGGTATGTTTGAGATATACCACTCTACCAACCTTTGGTGCCTGCCTTCGCGTTTCCTCGGGCCTTGCATAGGCCTCCGTTAGTGCCCTTGGCACTCCCTGGTCTGGGAACATGTTCTCGTCTACGCACCACACGATGTCCCATTCCGAGGTTGTCGCTAGCGCGTGTCCATGGCCCTCCTTCACTTTTGTGAAGGTTTCGCGCGGCCATTCTTTCTCTGCAATCTCGACGAACTCGTCGAATGTCCTGCCGCTTGATATTTGGTCGCGCAATTCTTTTATTTCGTCTTCTTCCTCGGTGGAATTTGTTTGCATGCTGGCGTTGCAGGTCTTTATACGTAGGTTATCTCTCTCCATGTTCGCCTCCCTTGTTTGGACTTCCACGTCGAAAGTTAGCTTCTGGATAGGCTCGAAGCGGTGCTGCTCCAACCAGCTAGAGACAGAATCGCGCGAGAAGACGTTCGCTGTCTTCCTGACTCTCGTTGCTAATTCCCTGACTTCCCTTTTGGTACTTGGGCTAGCCGCGATGGATTTTTCCAAGTCCTCAACCTGTTTGGTCAGAGCCCCGATGGTCTCCACGATGGTGAAAACAATCGGGCACTCCGTTTTCTTGTAAGGCTCGATCGTGTCATCTGTGGAAAGTCTATCCGCCACTTTACGTTTTTTTGTAGCCTCCCCTATGGATTGGCTCCTCGTGTGTCCCAATCTATTTTTTGTTGATTCCCCTGCCGGTCCGTTCTTACCAGATTTGGTAACAAAATAATCCATTGTAGATCCCCTGCCACATGGGATTCTAGATGAAAACGATTTTTTGCTAAACACGTTAAATTAAATTTGCCGGCAGCTGGTTTCGAACCGGGCACTCGCCGATCCGCGGTCGCGCGTTGCACTCACTGCGCCACTAAATTATTTGTAAGAACTGTGGGCTAGCAGAAATATGTTTCTCAATTTACTGTTTTCTTTTTTCCTTCTCTTTCTCTTTTATACCTGACTTTCTTATCACCTCATGGCGACAAAATTTGCACAGTCACAAGCTATATACACAAAAACTTCGAGTTCACTTCTCGTAAAGAAACAACACCAAAAAAACGACACAATGAGTCCTGTCTCAAGAATAAAAGTTATATACAAATGAACACAAAAAAACGACACAATGAGTCCTGTCTCAAGAATAAAAGTTATATACAAATGATCACACTGCAATTATGAACACAATGGTCATTTGCACAAGTTTTAATTTGGTCTCTATCCAATAAAAAATGCCACTAATCTTGAAGATTTATTTAAGCACAACTGAACGGTCACAGTCGACGCACTCGTCTAGTCTTGTCTGTCTAGTCTTGTCTGTCTAGTCTTGTCTGTCTAGTCTTGTCTGTCTAGTCTTGTCTGTCTAGTCTTGTCTGTCTAGTCTTGTCTGTCTAGTCTTGTCTGTCTAGTCTTGTCTGTCTAGTCTTGTCTGTCTAGTCTTGTCTGTCTAGTCTTGTCTGTCTAGTCTTGTCTGTCTAGTCTTGTCTGTCTAGTCTTGTCTGTCTAGTCTTGTCTGTCTAGTCTTGTCTGTCTAGTCTTGTCTATCTAGTCTTGTCTGTCTAGTCTTGTCTGTCTAGTCTTGTCTGTCTAGTCTTGTCTGTCTAGTCTTGTCTGTCTAGTCTTGTCTGTCTAGTCTTGTCTGTCTAGTCTTGTCTGTCTAGTCTTGTCTGTCTAGTCTTGTCTGTCTAGTCTTGTCTGTCTAGTCTTGTCTGTCTAGTCTTGTCTGTCTAGTCTTGTCTGTCTAGTCTTGTCTGTCTAGTCTTGTCTGTCTAGTCTTGTCTGTCTAGTCTTGTCTGTCTAGTCTTGTCTGTCTAGTCTTGTCTGTCTAGTCTTGTCTGTCTAGTCTTGTCTGTCTAGTCTTGTCTGTCTAGTCTTGTCTGTCTAGTCTTGTCTGTCTAGTCTTGTCTGTCTAGTCTTGTCTGTCTAGTCTTGTCTGTCTAGTCTTGTCTGTCTAGTCTTGTCTGTCTAGTCTTGTCTGTCTAGTCTTGTCTGTCTAGTCTTGTCTGTCTAGTCTTGTCTGTCTAGTCTTGTCTGTCTAGTCTTGTCTGTCTAGTCTTGTCTGTCTAGTCTTGTCTGTCTAGTCTTGTCTGTCTAGTCTTGTCTGTCTAGTCTTGTCTGTCTAGTCTTGTCTGTCTAGTCTTGTCTGTCTAGTCTTGTCTGTCTAGTCTTGTCTGTCTAGTCTTGTCTGTCTAGTCTTGTCTGTCTAGTCTTGTCTGTCTAGTCTTGTCTGTCTAGTCTTGTCTGTCTAGTCTTGTCTGTCTAGTCTTGTCTTTTTTTTTCAGAGAGGAGTGGGAATGCATTGTTGCACACCGGATATTCAAACCCGTGTAGTGTGGGGCTCTCTGATCGAGTTCTTCGTGACCAGCATACCCACTAAACCCCCTAATCTGTCTCTACACTACACTCCACTCGGAACTGCGTGAGCATTACTTCAGGTGGGTGGTGGTGTTTGTACCAATTGTTTCCTTACTGTTATTTTTATTGTCCTTTACTCGTTTCGATTTCGTCTTTCGTCTTCTGTCGTATTAGTTATGCAGTCGTGTGATAAACCATTTTTTGGTCTTTTCGTCACATATCTAGTCGTCCATGTTAGCTTCTTTGTGTTTCGTGTGATAATATAATCGCCTTCCATTCTCTCTCCATTTGTTCTTTTCCCAAGATGATTTCGGTTATGTAAGCTTGTACTGCATCCCAGTTATGCTCACTTTCTAACATAACTTCCATGATATTCTGTTCTTCTAGCTTTGTACCGCCTAGTGTCTCCGCGAGTCGAGTTCTTTCGTTCTCTGATTCTGTACACATGAAGATAGTGTGTTGTGCGTCGTCTGGGATATGACCGCAATAAAAACACTCCGCCGTGTCTCTTTTTTTAAACCGTTCGAGGTATGCGTTGAAGCATCCATGACCAGTGAGTGCCTGTGTAAGATGGTAACTCATATGTCCGTGTGACCTTTCATACCATGCTGTTACGTTAGGGATAAGTCTGTATGTCCACCTGCCACTAGTGTCGTTATCCCATCTTGTCTGCCATCGGTCCATGAGTCTCTTACGTGCTCTCTCCTTAGCGGCTGCTCTTTCGTGTTTTACTTCTTTTTTCGCCCTGTGTTGTTGCAGGTCTTCGTAGACTTCTTGTTTCTCGCGAATCAGTAAGTCTATTGGGGGTGTGCTTGCAAGTACCAGCGCCGCGGCCTCTGAAACCGTTCTGTAGGCAGAAATTACTCTTAGAGCACTTCTTCTTTGTACTCCTGTAAGTAGTTTTCTCGCTACAATCTTTTTCGTTACGCCCGCCCATATTTCCGCCGCGTAGAGAATTTTTGAGTATACCACATTGTTGAGAAGTTTCCGTTTTAATTCCCTCGATCCTCCAATGTTCGGCATCAACCTTACCAAAGCTGTCACTGTAGACGCTGCCTTTTTCGATGTTTTGGCTATATGGTCTGTGTATCTCAGACCGCTATCGAGTTGTACGCCAAGGTACCTCAATGATTTCGATAAAGAGATATTTTGCCCTTCCAGAACGAGTTTCGGTGGGGTGAATAGTCTCTTATCCGTGATAAGTATCGCTTCTGTTTTATGAACTGCCATTGTTAGACCCTGCTCTTTTAACCAATTATTTGCCCGCCGAAGGGTTTCGTTAGTTGCTAGTTCTAGTGTACTTATTTCCTTTGCAGTCACTACCACCGCGGCGTCATCTGCGAAACCAACTATTTGCGCTGTTCTAGGCAAGTCTAGGTTTAGCAAGCCATCGTACATAATGTTCCACAAGAATGGTGCCAATACCGATCCTTGTGGGACATCCGCCGTTACCTCATACTCAACTTCACCTTCGTCCGTGTGGTATATCAACCGTCGGTCGCTCAAGTAGCTGCTTATCATCTTTCTCAAGTATTCTGGTGTCTGTCTTGATGCTAATGCCTTCATGATTACATCCCACCTTGCTGAATTAAAGGCGTTTTTAACGTCAAGAGTCACTAATGCACAATAACCTTTCGAATGCCGTGTTCCATTTTTGACCTTTTCTGCTGCTCTAATTACTTCAGCAATAGCGTCCACGGTTGATCGACCTTTTCGAAAACCATACTGCCATTGGGACAGTCCTCCGTTGTTATCGATATATGTCTCAAGTCTCATAAGTATTAGTCTTTCAAAAAGTTTCCCTATGTTGTCCAGGAGGCATATCGGTCGGTATGACGATGGTTCTTCTAATGGTTTGTCCCCTTTTCTCAGTAAGACGAGTTTTTGTCTTTTCCATTGCGTAGCGAAAATTCCCTTTCCAAGACACGCATTGTAAGTTTCCAGCAACAACTCTGGCCACATTTCCACCACTTCTGTGATGATCTCATTTGGAATATTGTCTGGACCAGGTGCTTTCCCTGACAGTAATCGTTTCCTGGCCTCAAAGATCTCCTCTACGCTGAAAGGTGTTACGAGATTTTCAGTGGTTTGCCATTTTTCTGCCGGTCTTCGTTCGTGAACTGGAAATAGTGTGGTAACTATTTCTCTCATCCGTTGTGGGCACGATATCCCAGGTATGAGTTGTCTACCCATTAGTTTTTTCGTAGCAATTCGATATGGGAGGCCCCATGGGTCTTCATTTATGGATTGGCAAAGTTCGAGCCAGCATTTCTGTTTGCTATTTTTGATGGCCATGCGCAATTCCTTTATGATTCCTTTATGATGAATTCCTTTCTCGCTTTTTTGAAATTCGTGTCTAGGTCCACTTCTTGTCCAGCCATCCTGTCTGTTGTGCTTTGCCGCCGTCTTCTGTGGCGTTGGGCGGACCTGCGTGCCGTAACGTACTTCTTCCGTAGATTATTGATTTCAGCGTTCCACCAGTAAACTGACTTTTTTCCATTTAAGGCAAATTTGCGCTTTGGCATCGAAGCATCACACGCTGTTGTAATGGTTTCGATCGCATATTCTACAAGTCCATCTACGTCACCTATCTCTGAGAGTCTTTGCAACTCTCCATGCGTCTTGGCTACTTCCAGTTTCGCTCTTAGCTGAGTGCTATCGAGTTTCTTCACCAGCCATCCGTTTCGGTTTCCATGTTCGATGGTAGTGTTTCTCTGTTGACTCTTTGGTTTCGTTTTCAGGCTAAATTCCAGATACTGGTGGTCGCTAAGGGTGGCGTCCTCTAGTACTCTCCACCTCTCCACTCTAGGCGCGATGCCTTCCGATGTTAATGTAACGTCAATAACCGATCCGGTATTTCCTCTTCGGAATGTAAAAGAGTTTCCCTCGTTAAGGATCACTAGGTCCAGCCTCGCTATCATTTCAGACAGAACTTCGCCTCTTCTATCCATAATTCTTGAGCCCCATTCTGGTGATTTGCAATTAAAATCACCTGCCAAAAGAACTTCACTGTTCGCCGATCTCAGATTCTCTTCCAGCTCATCTATCTGTCTTAGGAAATCTTCGTGGTCAATATTTGGGGAGATATAGCAGCTATATACTCTTAAACCTTCGATATCGATCCATACAAAGTTGGATGTCTGCTTACTAACTTCCCTGATTCGTAGGTTCTGATTTAGCACGGCGATTGCTGCTCTACCTGTCTCATCCTGGAACCATGAGCCTGTATCCAGACATCTATATTGCTCGCTGATTATTAGCACATCCGTACATTTTTCCGCAGCAGTCTGTAGCATGAGATCCTGTGCTTCGCGGCCTCTTCCTAAGTTTATCTGAAGAAACTTCGTCATTACTTCGTTTTCTTTAATGCCTCCTGGAATGACTGACATCTTATACCGCCAAGGGTGTGTTTCGCGTCTCTTTTTTTTTCATTACAGACTGCGCAGAAGGCTTCCTCTTTGCAATCTTTCGCAAAGTGGTCTTGCTTTCCACAAAGACGGCACGATTTGGATCTGTCTGTCCCTTTGCAGTGTAGTGCTACGTGACCAAATCCTTGGCAGCGGAAGCATCGAGTAACGTCTGGCTTCTGTCTAACTCTGCATAAAATCCATCCTACTTTGATTTTGCCAGTTTTGAGCAGTCTTTCTGCAATTTCCTTCGATGTTGTCACTACTGCTGTTTGAGTGCCACTGAAACCTTTTCTAAGTGATCGCACTTTCACTGAATCTGGGGAGGTTTCTTCTACTACCGCTAATATGGCGGCAGTCACATCCGCTTCCTCCGTAATCTCATCTAGATCCCGGATCTCGATTATGCAGTTCCGTGTCATGGTCCGCACAGTTGCCTGCTTTCCCAAGAGTTTGGCTACCTGAGTTCTCAAGGTTCCAACATTCCCTTTTTTAATTTTTAACAATAGTTCGTTCTTTTGTGTCCGCCTTATCCCTAAAATTTCAACTCCGCATTTTTCTGGATCTATGTTTTTTTAATTCTTCGTAGTGTGTCTTCGTATGAGATACCTTCCGCTGGTTTAATTGTTAATGCCTCCGGCTGTGTAGTGCGGATTTGGTTTTCATGTGGTATTTTCGTGTTCGTCTTGTCACGATTTTCTCTTTTTTTTCTCTCCACTATTTACCAGTTTTGATCTTCCGCTAATGTCTCAGTTTGGTTTTCCAAAACGTTTTGTATTGGTACGACTTCTTTCCTTTTTGGGGGTGTTTTTACTTGCGCTGGGTGTACTTGTGCTGGGTCTATGTACTTACGTAGCATGTCTGCGTATGACACCCCTTTCTTTGGTTTAAAGGTCAATGTTTCTGACCGTTTAGCGCGTGTTTGATTTTCATGCGACTTTTTTGTGTTTGTCTTTTCACGTGTAACGTTTTGTACCGCTATGACTTCTATCCTTTTTAAAGGTGTTGGCACTTGCGGTAATGTGTCTCTCTGTTTTGGGGGGAGCTCCCGCTCACCATTCTTAGCGGAATTATTTCCCAGAGATCCAGTTTCTCGTCTACTTTCCTGGTACGTTTGCTCCAGTTTCTCTCTTTGCTCCCGATGGTCCTTCATTCTTGTCCATAAGATTCCCGCTTCGTTGTTAGCGATTCTAATGGATTTGTGGACATTCCTGTACGTCTTTAATACATCATCGATTTTATCGATGCGTACACCTAATTCTGAAAATACCTCCTCTTCCTCCTTTTTCAGCTGTATCAGCCGTTTTTCTATTTCCGTCATAACGAAAGATTAAAAATGCTACAAGGGAAAAAAGGACCTAAAAATTAATAAAGAAAAAAAAATAAATAAAACTTAAATCTACACTGCTTTGAAAAAAAATTTTAATGACAAGTGTCAAAAGGTCTGGTATAAAAGATTTGTCTTTGCTGGGGTTCCTACTATGCAATTTATGTGTTTTCTACTAAACCAAGGTAAGCTCTTGTATTTTGCGCTCTCCTTCCTAGTATCTCGCTGTTTTGCTGCCCGTAGATTTATCTATTTGTTCGAGCGAATTTTCTTACGTCTGTAGCTTGTTTGCCCGTTGCCAGGCCTCTCTGTCTAGTCTTGTCTGTCTAGTCTTGTCTGAATGAAAGAGGTTCGCTATTGGTGTGGCTGGAAACCTTAATATGTGGCTGGTACGAAAGATGGCTGAATGCGTGTGGCATGGCACAGGAGTTGAGCTAACCCTGTGCTGGATGAATGCGGAGGGCCAAAAGCCCAGAGTGGAAGGGGTCGGAGGCACCAGAAAGGCAGAAACCTTACTGGTGAGGAGGGCAGAGGGTGTTTCTTACGCCCATATGGTGAATGTCCTTAAGAAGGAAGTAGACATGGAGGATATAAATATAAGGGCGATGAGGAAAACCCACGCTGGGGACCTCATCGTCAGAGTGAATGATGATGGGGAAAAGAAGCGACTGGCAGAGCGAATGGCCCTAGTGACTGAGGCTGTAAGGGATGTCAGGACGGAGGTGGGGCTCAGAAGTGTCCTTGTTAGGGGCATGGATGAGGCTACCACCACCGATGAGGTGAAAGGAGCCATTCAGAAGGCAGCTGAATGTAAGGAGTGCGTGGTAAAGTCTCTCCGCACAGTGCGCGGAGGGGCCAGTATGGCAGTTGTCACTCTTCCAGTAAGAGCGGCACAAACCATACTGGAGAAAGGAAGAATAAAAGTTGGATGGATCATGTGCCGAGTGACCGAAGACAATAAGCCGATCAGGTGCTACAGATGCCTTGGCTTCGGGCACCTGGCGGCAGCATGCAAGGGAATTGAGAGAAAGAATGCGTGTTTGCGATGCGATGAAAGTGGGCACAAAGCACACGAGTGCACGGCCAAAAAGGCTAACTGCTTGGTGTGCGGAGTGAGTGGGCACAGGGCGGACTCCATGAACTGTCCTGCGTACAGGAAACTGTGCAGGGAAAGTATGAAAGGGACGTCCCAAAGAAACAGAGTATGCTAGTATTGCAGACGAACTCAAATAGGAGTGCGGCTGCAATGGAGCTGGTATGGAAGACGGTGCATGATGAGAGAGTGGATGTGGCCATTGTCTCCGAACCAAATCTTCCGACTATTGGTAACGGAGGCTGGCACGTGGACCAGTGTAAGAATGTTGCTGTGAGGATTTTCCAATCGGAAAATCCTATGGTAAAGTGTGGATGTGGAAATGGATATGTGTGGATTGAATGGGAAAACATAACGTTAGAGCAGTTTGTAGCTTTTATGGATGAGCTAAGGGCCAGTATGAGAAGCTGGTCCAAAGAGATTGTTGTCGGGGGGGATTTCAACGCTAAGTCCGCTTGGTGGGGATCCCCTAGAGAGGATGAGAGAGGGAGAATGATGAAAGAGTGGCTGGCAGAGGAGGACCTGGTGGTTCACAACAGTGGGAATGTGCCAACCTTCGTGCGGGGTAAAAGTATGTCTTTCATAGACATCACTTTTAGCACCTCACGGATTGCAGGCAGAGTGAAAGAGTGGCGTGTCAGAGAGGGAGAGAATCTGAGTGATCACCAGGATATTCTCTTCGACGTACGAAAGGATGTTTCTGAGGGACCGGTTGCTTGTAGAACGAATGGATGGAGAGTGGACAAGAGTCTACTAGAAAGATTGGGAGACGTCATGAAAGAGCTGTCTGAAAGGACAGGCCCCGAAAATGGATTGCGGAGCTCCTGCGAAGCAGTTCTTCACGGGGCCTGTGATTTGGTGTTTCGGAGAAAACGGAGGGGCGTCAGAGGCAGGAAGCCAGTTTACTGGTGGAATGAGCAGGTAGCTGAAAAGCGTAAAACCTGTTTGCGTGAAAGGAGATGCATGGTGAAGAGCAATAGGCGAGCAAATGAGGAAGTGCGTGAGGAGTGCAGAAGGAGGTATAACTTGGCGCGCAGGGAACTTTGCAGAGCCATCGCGAACTCCAAGCAAGAAGCTTGGAGAGTGCTCTGCGAAGAGGTGAATAATAACATCTGGGGTGACGGCTATAAGATCGTCACCAGAAAAATTGCGCACAGGGTTAATACTCTCCGGGGGGATAGCCTAATGACGGAAGTCAAGAAGCTGTTCCCAGTACATGAGCGAATGAACTGGCTGGAACCCGTGGGATGGAGATCGGCGCCCCTTATCACTCCAGCCGAGCTGCAGAGTGCAGTTGGCCGGATGAAGGAGGGAAAAGCGCCGGGTCCTGATGGTGTTCCACCGGAAGCGTGCAAGGTGTTTGGGCATGTGTGTGAGGACATGTGCTTGAGTATGATGAATGAATTGCTGATGAATGGCAGTTTCCCCAAAGAGTGGAAGAGAGCGAGACTGGTGATGATTGAAAAAGAGCGAAAGGAAGGAGAGGAAGCCAATTACAGGCCAATCTGCCTACTGAATCGGATAGCGAAGATGTTTGAGAGTATGATCGGAGCTAGGATAAATGAGGATCTCGAGAGGGTAGGGGGTCTTTCAGAGGAACAGTATGGGTTCAGAGGCGGCCGCACTACGGTGAACGCAATGATGCGTGTGATAGAGAGAGCAAGGTTAGCAAATACGGGTCCATGGCGTACCCGTAGCTACTGCGTGCTTGTAACCCTGGACGTGAAAAATGCCTTCAATTCTGTCCCATGGGGCGGAATCATGGAGGCTTTGGAACTAAAGGGGGTAGCTCCCTACATTCGAAAGATGGTGGGGAGCTACTTGAATAATAGGGAGATAGTGACTGTGGAAGGTAAAATCTTCAAAATGAGTGCGGGTGTTCCACAGGGTTCGGTTCTTGGGCCGATACTGTGGAACATATTTTATGATGAGGTTTTGAGATTGAGGCTGCCAGACGGGGTTACACTCGTAGGGTACGCTGCTGACTTAGCGGTGGTCGCTGTCGCAAGAACGGAAGAAAGTCTGAAAGCGATAATGAATGAGGCAATTGGTAGGATTGATCGGTGGATGGGGGAAAAAGGGCTTGCTCTGGCTCCCCACAAAACCGAGGCGGTCCTGCTAATTGGGAGAAGAAAGCTGCGTGAATTGACCGTGCGAATGGGGACAGTTGACGTAGCGGCTCGGGAATCTGTAAGATACCTTGGGGTAGAGCTCCAGCGAAATCTCAGGGTGTCCGATCAGGTCACCCGGGTGGTGAGCAAGGCTACAGCATGTGTGAGAGCCCTTGGACGGCTGATGCCCAACATAGGTGGGCCGTTGGCCTCCAAGAGGAGGGTTATGAATGCGGTCGTGCACTCCATTCTCCTGTATGGGGTGCCGGCATGGATAAATGCGTTCAGGATTGAATGTTATAGAGCAAGACTGATGAAAGTGCAAAGGTGTATGCTGCTGCGTGTGTGCAGCGCATACAGGACTGTTTCTGGCGACGTCGTGGCGGTCGTTGCTGGAGTTATCCCGTTAGACCTTCTAGCGCATGAAAGGGTGATAGTTTGGGGAGGTAATGACCCTAGAAATGAAAGGGAAAAAACAATGCGTGTATGGCAAGAGCTATGGCAGGGGTCGGAAAAGGGAGCCTGGACCAGGCAACTGATTCCGACTATCGATGAATGGGTCAACCGTGGGCACGGGGAGGTGAATTATCACCTCACCCAGGCGCTTACGGGGCATGGATGCTTTGGGTCTTACCTGGTGGGCATCGGGAAACTGGTTGAGGCGCACTGTAGGTACTGTGGAGCGACTGAGGACACTGCGGAGCATACCATCTTCGAGTGTACGAGATGGGAGAGAATGAGGAGCGCCGCAGAATGCAAGGTGGGAGAGAATGTGAACAAGGAGAGTATGGTGAGAATCATGCTCCGCAGTGAGTATGAATGGGGCGTGCTGACTGGAATGATAGGTTATATAATGAGGAGAAAGGAGAAGGATGAAAGGGACGAGCGTAAGGCGGGTCGAGGGGTTGCTACGCGCGAGCCGAGCATGCCATCGCCGGGCCCCCCTTAGTGCGAAGGGGGCGCACAAATTTATTGTAAACTCTGATGTGAGGGAGGGCACGGCGATTAACGACGCGCCCGGCACAACGAATGAATGGATGAATGCTTTGGATATGAAAGGGGGAGGAACGTGGTGAAGTTATGCCAAATTTTGGATTCCATCACGTTCTCTCTGGTTTTGACTGGGGGGTCTGAATGGTGGGGTTTTTTTTGTGGGTCGCCCCTTTTTGGGGGGCAGCCCCACACTACCACTCGACACGGGTCGGGTGGTGTCTGTTTGCAGATTTTCACCTCCAGCACGTGCAAAAAAAAAAAAAAGTCTTCTCTGTCTAGTCTTATCTGTCTAGTCTTTTCTGTCTAGTCTTGTCTGTCTAGTCTAGTCTGTCTAGTCTTCTCTGTCTAGCCTTGTCTGTCTAGTCTTGTCTGTCTAGTCTTGTCTGTCTAGTCTTGTCTGTCTAGTCTTGTCTGTCTAGTCTTGTCTGTCTAGTCTTGTCTGTCTAGTCTTGTCTGTCTAGTCTTGTCTGTCTAGTCTTGTCTGTCTAGTCTTGTCTGTCTAGTCTTGTCTGTCTAGTCTTGTCTGTCTAGTCTTGTCTGTCTAGTCTTGTCTGTCTAGTCTTGTCTGTCTAGTCTTGTCTGTCTAGTCTTGTCTGTCTAGTCTTGTCTGTCTAGTCTTGTCTGTCTAGTCTTGTCTGTCTAGTCTTGTCTGTCTAGTCTTGTCTGTCTGGTCTTGTCTGTCTAGTCTTGTCTGTCTAGTCTTGTCTGTCTAGTCTTGTCTGTCTAGTCTTGTCTGTCTAGTCTTGTCTGTCTAGTCTTGTCTGTCTAGTCTTGTCTGTCTAGTCTTGTCTGTCTAGTCTTGTCTGTCTAGTCTTGTCTGTCTAGTCTTGTCTGTCTAGTCTTGTCTGTCTAGTCTTGTCTGTCTAGTCTTGTCTGTCTAGTCTTGTCTGTCTAGTCTTGTCTGTCTAGTCTTGTCTGTCTAGTCTTGTCTGTCTAGTCTTGTCTGTCTAGTCTTGTCTGTCTAGTCTTGTCTGTCTAGTCTTGTCTCTCTAGTCTTGTCTGTCTAGTCTTGTCTGTCTAGTCTTGTCTGTCTAGTCTTGTCTGTCTATGAATGGCCAATGCTAAAAAAGCAAATAGAGTATATTTTTTCGGACACAGACATAGAGATTAGGGTGTACTCACCGAAGGGACGAAACGTGAAAGAGACGACAGAGGTAGGGAATGAAAAGGCGACCAACAGAGGCCAGGAAAAAAAGAAAATAGAAAAAAAAACCGAAGCAGTATTTATAAGAGCACAAGACAAAACTTACGCCGAACTACTTAAAGTTGTAAAAGAAGAAGTAAACCCCGAATCCTCAGGCTCGAAAATAGTGGAATGAGGCAAACAAAAGCAGGAGATCTATTACTCGAGACCAAAGGTGGAAATACATCAATCCTGAGGGAACTAATAGCCCAAAAACTGCCAGAAGTAAACGTCCGTACAAAAAACGCAGACACTGTATTACACATCAAGGACATCGATGCCATTACCACCTCTGAAGAAATCGAGCAATCCGTAAATAACCTCCTGGGCACACAGAACTTCAAAGCAAGAGTCAAAAACCTCAGACCAGCCTATGGTCAAAGACAGATAGCCACCTTAGTACTTCCAAAAAACTTGGCAAGTGTCCTAATAGGAGAAGGAAAAATCAAAATAGGATGGATATACTGCAGAATCCAAGAAAGAATAGAAGTGGAGAGATGCTATAGATGTTGGGAAACGGGCCACCACGCGACCGACTGCAAGGGCCCAGATCGTCAAAGATTGTGCCTGAGATGTGGTCAGGAAGGACACAAGGCAAAGGACTGTGAGGAAGAACCACAATGTCTCATATGCAATATTAAGGGTCACCGAGCTAACACTGCATCGTGTCCTGCATACAGAAGAGCTCTGGCGGAGGCAAGGCGGGAAAGAGCACAAAAATGATCCAAATACTTCAGGTAAATATTGCGAGATGCCGCGCAGCACACGACCTACTGATCGCTACGGCCCTAGAGCTAAAAGCGGATATCGCAATAATATGTGAGCCAAACAAAAAACTGGCAGCCAATGCTAAATGGTTCACAGACGATGAAAAGGACACAGCGATCTGGATCAAAAACCAAAAGTTGTCCGTGGCAAGTACTGGGCATGGATCAGGCTTCGTATGGGTGGAGCTGTCCCAGGTTGTAATATACAGTTGTTATTTCTCACCCAACAAAAACATCGATCAACTGTCTGAATCTCTTGAAGCTCTAAGCCAGAGTCTTAGACAACAGAAAAAAAGAGGAATTATTATAGCTGGAGACTTCAATGCAAAATCCCCTTACTGGAGATCCCGAAGCATGGACAGTAGAGGAAATATCTTAACAGACTGGGCAGCGGAACTGGATTTGAGCATTCAAAACAAAGGTGGCACACTCACGTTTGTGAGGGGAAACTCGCGCTCAATAATAGACCTCAGCTTCTCCACCAATTCCATTGGCGACAGGTTTCAAGGCTGGAAGGTTCTTGACAAGGAAACCTTGAGCGACCACCGTTACATCTTTTATAACATAAGAGAAAAGGCAAGATCAAAGACAAAGGCATACCCAAGAACAAGTGGCTGGATATTGGAAAACCTGCAGGAAGAAAAAATCAAGGAGTGTCTAACAAAAGAGCTAGAAACCATTACCACAGAAGATCCCGATACTCTGGTTCAAACGATGAGTAAAGTGTGCGATGCTACCTTGCGAAAGAAGAGACCAAAAAGTTATAAGTCAGTATACTGGTGGACCGACGAAATTGCTGAAATGAGAACTACATGTGTCGCTACCAGGAAAAAATACCAACGTGCAAGAGCAAAACAAACACCGTAAGAAAAAGTTACACTGTTACGTCATAAATACAAGCGAGTAAAAAAGGATCTACGTCAACTCATTAATAAATCAAAGCAAAGCCATTGGAAAAAACTGTGCACCGACCTAAATAAAGACACATGGGGAGACGCGTTTCAAATTATAAGAAGAAACCTGAAAATTCGGACGCAAGATCTTCAAATGACCATGGAAGGAGTTCGTCAAGTAGCTGATGTACTATTTCCTAAACATACACCTTTTACTTGGGTACAACCTGAAGTTTACACAACGCCCCCCTTTACGGAAGAGGAACTATTGCTGGCGAGTAAACGTATTAGAAACTGCAGAACACCGGGTCCCGATGGCATACCACCAGAGATTGTCAAGTTAACCGCTAGACATCAACCTAAATTCGTCTTAGACGTAATGAATAGGTTGTTAACTGCTGGGAACTTCCCAGTCATATGGAAGCGTGCAAAACTATCACTAATTAGAAAAGGAGATAAACCGATAGGAGATCCCACATCCTACAGACCCATCTGCCTATTGGATGTGTCTGGTAAGCTACTTGAGCAGCTCTTGCTACTAAGGCTAAAGGGAGAGCTTGAGGCGGGAGGCGGTTTGTCCAAAAACCAATATGGGTTTAGACAAGGTAGATCCACCATCAATGCCTTAAGCGCTGTCCTGGAGATAGCAGAAAAGGCTAAAAGCGGAACCCAGAGAACCAGACGCATGTGTGCCCTTCTTACATTTGATGTAAGAAATGCTTTTAATAGCGCATCCTGGAAGCATATCATGGACAGTCTGACAAGAAGGGGTATATCTCCGTATCTGTTGCGCATGTTAAGAAGCTACCTCAGCTGTCAAAGCATCATACTGCTAGGAGACCGGGAAAAAGAAGAGCGACAAATCAACAGTGCCGTCCCACAGGGTTCGATACTAGGCCCTACCCTGTGGAACGTGCTATATGACGAAGTACTTACCATGAGGCTGCCACTGGGGGCCACCGTAATCGGCTTCGCCGACGATATCGCACTGGTTGTCACTGCAAAAACAGAGCAAGTCTTAATGCGAACGGCAAATCAAGCAACAGAAATGGGCAGCGCGTGGATGAAGTCGAAGAACCTAAGTCTAGCTCCAGAAAAAACCGAGGCTGTCCTTCTCACAGGCCTAAGACAACTTAGCCCAGTAAAGTTTAAAGTGGAAGAGGCAATTATAACACCAAAAGAAACACTCAAATACCTCGGAGTAGTGATCGATAAAAGGCTATCCTTCATGGCACACATTACCGAAGCGGCAGGAAAGGCAATGAGAACACTAGCAGGCATTCAGCAGCTCATGCCAAACGTAGGGGGACCTAAGAGCAGCTCTCGGAAAGTACTTAGTTCTGTAGTCCAGTCGACCATGCTGTACGGAGCTCCAATATGGGCCAAAGAGCTAGACAAGAAACGAAACCTTCACCAACTCGCAACCGTTCAGCGGAAAATGGCTCTACGTACATGCAGCGCTTACCGGACGGTCTCAGGAGAGGCCGCCCAAGTCATCTCGGGAATACCCCCCATAGATCTGCTCGTAAAAGAGCGAAAAAGCTGCACGATGCAAACTACTGCACACAGAAAAAACAACTGGCCAGAGAAGAGCTTATCGAGGAATGGCAAAAAAGATGGCAGCTCAGCGACAAAGGACAGTGGACCCAAGTGCTAATCCCAAATATATCGACCTGGGTAAATAGAAAATTCGGCCAAACAAGCTACTACCTTACTCAAGTACTGACTGGCCACGGTAGCTTCAGGGATTATCTCTTCAATATTGGCAGAGCAACAGACGAGCTATGTGTTTACTGCGGAGAAACAGATAGTGTAAATCACACTATCTTTGATTGCTGGAGGTGGGAAACTGAAAGAGAAGCAGTCGAAAAAGCCATGGAAGAACCCCTTAGCGCCAGAACAATAATCCCATACATGTTAAAGGGAAAAGCAAACTGGGACCATGTAAACGGATTAATTGTAACGATAATGACTGATAAAGAATACGACGAGATGCAGTTCAAAAAGGGAAAAAAGGAGGGAAAATAAACAACATGTAGACTAATTTAAATTATGCCATCCGTCACTCCGAGGTTATGCGATAATCGGGTCCAGAGTGTACGGATGTGATTCCAGGGGGTCCACTTGTCTGGAGAAGTTATTTTATTAACACCAGCTACGCCCCCCAAAGCAAAAAAAAAAAGTGTTGTCTGTCTAGTCTTGTCTGTCTAGTCTTGTCTGTCTAGTCTTGTCTGTCTAGTCTTGTCTGTCTAGTCTTGTCTGTCTAGTCTTGTCTGTCTAGTCTTGTCTGTCTAGTCTTGTCTGTCTAGTCTTGTCTGTCTAGTCTTGTCTGTCTAGTCTTGTCTGTCTAGTCTTGTCTGTCTAGTCTTGTCTGTCTAGTCTTGTCTGTCTAGTCTTGTCTGTCTAGTCTTGTCTGTCTAGTCTTGTCTGTCTAGTCTTGTCTGTCTAGTCTTGTCTGTCTAGTCTTGTCTGTCTAGTCTTGTCTGTCTAGTCTTGTCTGTCTAGTCTTGTCTGTCTAGTCTTGTCTGTCTAGTCTTGTCTGTCTAGTCTTGTCTGTCTAGTCTTGTCTGTCTAGTCTTGTCTGTCTAGTCTTGTCTGTCTAGTCTTGTCTGTCTAGTCTTGTCTGTCTAGTCTTGTCTGTCTAGTCTTGTCTGTCTAGTCTTGTCTGTCTAGTCTTGTCTGTCTAGTCTTGTCTGTCTAGTCTTGTCTGTCTAGTCTTGTCTGTCTAGTCTTGTCTGTCTAGTCTTGTCTGTCTAGTCTTGTCTGTCTAGTCTTGTCTGTCTAGTCTTGTCTGTCTAGTCTTGTCTGTCTAGTCTTGTCTGTCTAGTCTTGTCTGTCTAGTCTTGTCTGTCTAGTCTTGTCTGTCTAGTCTTGTCTGTCTAGTCTTGTCTGTCTAGTCTTGTCTGTCTAGTCTTGTCTGTCTAGTCTTGTCTGTCTAGTCTTGTCTGTCTAGTCTTGTCTGTCTAGTCTTGTCTGTCTAGTCTTGTCTGTCTAGTCTTGTCTGTCTAGTCTTGTCTGTCTAGTCTTGTCTGTCTAGTCTTGTCTGTCTAGTCTTGTCTGTCTAGTCTTGTCTGTCTAGTCTTGTCTGTCTAGTCTTGTCTGTCTAGTCTTGTCTGTCTAGTCTTGTCTGTCTAGTCTTGTCTGTCTAGTCTTGTCTGTCTAGTCTTGTCTGTCTAGTCTTGTCTGTCTAGTCTTGTCTGTCTAGTCTTGTCTGTCTAGTCTTGTCTGTCTAGTCTTGTCTGTCTAGTCTTGTCTGTCTAGTCTTGTCTGTCTAGTCTTGTCTGTCTAGTCTTGTCTGTCTAGTCTTGTCTGTCTAGTCTTGTCTGTCTAGTCTTGTCTGTCTAGTCTTGTCTGTCTAGTCTTGTCTGTCTAGTCTTGTCTGTCTAGTCTTGTCTGTCTAGTCTTGTCTGTCTAGTCTTGTCTGTCTAGTCTTGTCTGTCTAGTCTTGTCTGTCTAGTCTTGTCTGTCTAGTCTTGTCTGTCTAGTCTTGTCTGTCTAGTCTTGTCTGTCTAGTCTTGTCTGTCTAGTCTTGTCTGTCTAGTCTTGTCTGTCTAGTCTTGTCTGTCTAGTCTTGTCTGTCTAGTCTTGTCTGTCTAGTCTTGTCTGTCTAGTCTTGTCTGTCTAGTCTTGTCTGTCTAGTCTTGTCTGTCTAGTCTTGTCTGTCTAGTCTTGTCTGTCTAGTCTTGTCTGTCTAGTCTTGTCTGTCTAGTCTTGTCTGTCTAGTCTTGTCTGTCTAGTCTTGTCTGTCTAGTCTTGTCTGTCTAGTCTTGTCTGTCTAGTCTTGTCTGTCTAGTCTTGTCTGTCTAGTCTTGTCTGTCTAGTCTTGTCTGTCTAGTCTTGTCTGTCTAGTCTTGTCTGTCTAGTCTTGTCTGTCTAGTCTTGTCTGTCTAGTCTTGTCTGTCTAGTCTTGTCTGTCTAGTCTTGTCTGTCTAGTCTTGTCTGTCTAGTCTTGTCTGTCTAGTCTTGTCTGTCTAGTCTTGTCTGTCTAGTCTTGTCTGTCTAGTCTTGTCTGTCTAGTCTTGTCTGTCTAGTCTTGTCTGTCTAGTCTTGTCTGTCTAGTCTTGTCTGTCTAGTCTTGTCTGTCTAGTCTTGTCTGTCTAGTCTTGTCTGTCTAGTCTTGTCTGTCTAGTCTTGTCTGTCTAGTCTTGTCTGTCTAGTCTTGTCTGTCTAGTCTTGTCTGTCTAGTCTTGTCTGTCTAGTCTTGTCTGTCTAGTCTTGTCTGTCTAGTCTTGTCTGTCTAGTCTTGTCTGTCTAGTCTTGTCTGTCTAGTCTTGTCTGTCTAGTCTTGTCTGTCTAGTCTTGTCTGTCTAGTCTTGTCTGTCTAGTCTTGTCTGTCTAGTCTTGTCTGTCTAGTCTTGTCTGTCTAGTCTTGTCTGTCTAGTCTTGTCTGTCTAGTCTTGTCTGTCTAGTCTTGTCTGTCTAGTCTTGTCTGTCTAGTCTTGTCTGTCTAGTCTTGTCTGTCTAGTCTTGTCTGTCTAGTCTTGTCTGTCTAGTCTTGTCTGTCTAGTCTTGTCTGTCTAGTCTTGTCTGTCTAGTCTTGTCTGTCTAGTCTTGTCTGTCTAGTCTTGTCTGTCTAGTCTTGTCTGTCTAGTCTTGTCTGTCTAGTCTTGTCTGTCTAGTCTTGTCTGTCTAGTCTTGTCTGTCTAGTCTTGTCTGTCTAGTCTTGTCTGTCTAGTCTTGTCTGTCTAGTCTTGTCTGTCTAGTCTTGTCTGTCTAGTCTTGTCTGTCTAGTCTTGTCTGTCTAGTCTTGTCTGTCTAGTCTTGTCTGTCTAGTCTTGTCTGTCTAGTCTTGTCTGTCTAGTCTTGTCTGTCTAGTCTTGTCTGTCTAGTCTTGTCTGTCTAGTCTTGTCTGTCTAGTCTTGTCTGTCTAGTCTTGTCTGTCTAGTCTTGTCTGTCTAGTCTTGTCTGTCTAGTCTTGTCTGTCTAGTCTTGTCTGTCTAGTCTTGTCTGTCTAGTCTTGTCTGTCTAGTCTTGTCTGTCTAGTCTTGTCTGTCTAGTCTTGTCTGTCTAGTCTTGTCTGTCTAGTCTTGTCTGTCTAGTCTTGTCTGTCTAGTCTTGTCTGTCTAGTCTTGTCTGTCTAGTCTTGTCTGTCTAGTCTTGTCTGTCTAGTCTTGTCTGTCTAGTCTTGTCTGTCTAGTCTTGTCTGTCTAGTCTTGTCTGTCTAGTCTTGTCTGTCTAGTCTTGTCTGTCTAGTCTTGTCTGTCTAGTCTTGTCTGTCTAGTCTTGTCTGTCTAGTCTTGTCTGTCTAGTCTTGTCTGTCTAGTCTTGTCTGTCTAGTCTTGTCTGTCTAGTCTTGTCTGTCTAGTCTTGTCTGTCTAGTCTTGTCTGTCTAGTCTTGTCTGTCTAGTCTTGTCTGTCTAGTCTTGTCTGTCTAGTCTTGTCTGTCTAGTCTTGTCTGTCTAGTCTTGTCTGTCTAGTCTTGTCTGTCTAGTCTTGTCTGTCTAGTCTTGTCTGTCTAGTCTTGTCTGTCTAGTCTTGTCTGTCTAGTCTTGTCTGTCTAGTCTTGTCTGTCTAGTCTTGTCTGTCTAGTCTTGTCTGTCTAGTCTTGTCTGTCTAGTCTTGTCTGTCTAGTCTTGTCTGTCTAGTCTTGTCTGTCTAGTCTTGTCTGTCTAGTCTTGTCTGTCTAGTCTTGTCTGTCTAGTCTTGTCTGTCTAGTCTTGTCTGTCTAGTCTTGTCTGTCTAGTCTTGTCTGTCTAGTCTTGTCTGTCTAGTCTTGTCTGTCTAGTCTTGTCTGTCTAGTCTTGTCTGTCTAGTCTTGTCTGTCTAGTCTTGTCTGTCTAGTCTTGTCTGGTTGGTCTTGTCTGGTTAGTCTTGTCTTGTCTGTCTAGTCTTGTCTGTCTAGTCTTGTCTGTCTAGTCTTGTCTGTCTAGTCTTGTCTGTCTAGTCTTGTCTGTCTAGTCTTGTCTGTCTAGTCTTGTCTGTCTAGTCTTGTCTGTCTAGTCTTGTCTGTCTAGTCTTGTCTGTCTAGTCTTGTCTGTCTAGTCTTGTCTGTCTAGTCTTGTCTGTCTAGTCTTGTCTGTCTAGTCTTGTCTGTCTAGTCTTGTCTGTCTAGTCTTGTCTGTCTAGTCTTGTCTGTCTAGTCTTGTCTGTCTAGTCTTGTCTGTCTAGTCTTGTCTGTCTAGTCTTGTCTGTCTAGTCTTGTCTGTCTAGTCTTGTCTGTCTAGTCTTGTCTGTCTAGTCTTGTCTGTCTAGTCTTGTCTGTCTAGTCTTGTCTGTCTAGTCTTGTCTGTCTAGTCTTGTCTGTCTAGTCTTGTCTGTCTAGTCTTGTCTGTCTAGTCTTGTCTGTCTAGTCTTGTCTGTCTAGTCTTGTCTGTCTAGTCTTGTCTGTCTAGTCTTGTCTGTCTAGTCTTGTCTGTCTAGTCTTGTCTGTCTAGTCTTGTCTGTCTAGTCTTGTCTGTCTAGTCTTGTCTGTCTAGTCTTGTCTGTCTAGTCTTGTCTGTCTAGTCTTGTCTGTCTAGTCTTGTCTGTCTAGTCTTGTCTGTCTAGTCTTGTCTGTCTAGTCTTGTCTGTCTAGTCTTGTCTGTCTAGTCTTGTCTGTCTAGTCTTGTCTGTCTAGTCTTGTCTGTCTAGTCTTGTCTGTCTAGTCTTGTCTGTCTAGTCTTGTCTGTCTAGTCTTGTCTGTCTAGTCTTGTCTGTCTAGTCTTGTCTGTCTAGTCTTGTCTGTCTAGTCTTGTCTGTCTAGTCTTGTCTGTCTAGTCTTGTCTGTCTAGTCTTGTCTGTCTAGTCTTGTCTGTCTAGTCTTGTCTGTCTAGTCTTGTCTGTCTAGTCTTGTCTGTCTAGTCTTGTCTGTCTAGTCTTGTCTGTCTAGTCTTGTCTGTCTAGTCTTGTCTGTCTAGTCTTGTCTGTCTAGTCTTGTCTGTCTAGTCTTGTCTGTCTAGTCTTGTCTGTCTAGTCTTGTCTGTCTAGTCTTGTCTGTCTAGTCTTGTCTGTCTAGTCTTGTCTGTCTAGTCTTGTCTGTCTAGTCTTGTCTGTCTAGTCTTGTCTGTCTAGTCTTGTCTGTCTAGTCTTGTCTGTCTAGTCTTGTCTGTCTAGTCTTGTCTGTCTAGTCTTGTCTGTCTAGTCTTGTCTGTCTAGTCTTGTCTGTCTAGTCTTGTCTGTCTAGTCTTGTCTGTCTAGTCTTGTCTGTCTAGTCTTGTCTGTCTAGTCTTGTCTGTCTAGTCTTGTCTGTCTAGTCTTGTCTGTCTAGTCTTGTCTGTCTAGTCTTGTCTGTCTAGTCTTGTCTGTCTAGTCTTGTCTGTCTAGTCTTGTCTGTCTAGTCTTGTCTGTCTAGTCTTGTCTGTCTAGTCTTGTCTGTCTAGTCTTGTCTGTCTAGTCTTGTCTGTCTAGTCTTGTCTGTCTAGTCTTGTCTGTCTAGTCTTGTCTGTCTAGTCTTGTCTGTCTAGTCTTGTCTGTCTAGTCTTGTCTGTCTAGTCTTGTCTGTCTAGTCTTGTCTGTCTAGTCTTGTCTGTCTAGTCTTGTCTGTCTAGTCTTGTCTGTCTAGTCTTGTCTGTCTAGTCTTGTCTGTCTAGTCTTGTCTGTCTAGTCTTGTCTGTCTAGTCTTGTCTGTCTAGTCTTGTCTGTCTAGTCTTGTCTGTCTAGTCTTGTCTGTCTAGTCTTGTCTGTCTAGTCTTGTCTGTCTAGTCTTGTCTGTCTAGTCTTGTCTGTCTAGTCTTGTCTGTCTAGTCTTGTCTGTCTAGTCTTGTCTGTCTAGTCTTGTCTGTCTAGTCTTGTCTGTCTAGTCTTGTCTGTCTAGTCTTGTCTGTCTAGTCTTGTCTGTCTAGTCTTGTCTGTCTAGTCTTGTCTGTCTAGTCTTGTCTGTCTAGTCTTGTCTGTCTAGTCTTGTCTGTCTAGTCTTGTCTGTCTAGTCTTGTCTGTCTAGTCTTGTCTGTCTAGTCTTGTCTGTCTAGTCTTGTCTGTCTAGTCTTGTCTGTCTAGTCTTGTCTGTCTAGTCTTGTCTGTCTAGTCTTGTCTGTCTAGTCTTGTCTGTCTAGTCTTGTCTGTCTAGTCTTGTCTGTCTAGTCTTGTCTGTCTAGTCTTGTCTGTCTAGTCTTGTCTGTCTAGTCTTGTCTGTCTAGTCTTGTCTGTCTAGTCTTGTCTGTCTAGTCTTGTCTGTCTAGTCTTGTCTGTCTAGTCTTGTCTGTCTAGTCTTGTCTGTCTAGTCTTGTCTGTCTAGTCTTGTCTGTCTAGTCTTGTCTGTCTAGTCTTGTCTGTCTAGTCTTGTCTGTCTAGTCTTGTCTGTCTAGTCTTGTCTGTCTAGTCTTGTCTGTCTAGTCTTGTCTGTCTAGTCTTGTCTGTCTAGTCTTGTCTGTCTAGTCTTGTCTGTCTAGTCTTGTCTGTCTAGTCTTGTCTGTCTAGTCTTGTCTGTCTAGTCTTGTCTGTCTAGTCTTGTCTGTCTAGTCTTGTCTGTCTAGTCTTGTCTGTCTAGTCTTGTCTGTCTAGTCTTGTCTGTCTAGTCTTGTCTGTCTAGTCTTGTCTGTCTAGTCTTGTCTGTCTAGTCTTGTCTGTCTAGTCTTGTCTGTCTAGTCTTGTCTGTCTAGTCTTGTCTGTCTAGTCTTGTCTGTCTAGTCTTGTCTGTCTAGTCTTGTCTGTCTAGTCTTGTCTGTCTAGTCTTGTCTGTCTAGTCTTGTCTGTCTAGTCTTGTCTGTCTAGTCTTGTCTGTCTAGTCTTGTCTGTCTAGTCTTGTCTGTCTAGTCTTGTCTGTCTAGTCTTGTCTGTCTAGTCTTGTCTGTCTAGTCTTGTCTGTCTAGTCTTGTCTGTCTAGTCTTGTCTGTCTAGTCTTGTCTGTCTAGTCTTGTCTGTCTAGTCTTGTCTGTCTAGTCTTGTCTGTCTAGTCTTGTCTGTCTAGTCTTGTCTGTCTAGTCTTGTCTGTCTAGTCTTGTCTGTCTAGTCTTGTCTGTCTAGTCTTGTCTGTCTAGTCTTGTCTGTCTAGTCTTGTCTGTCTAGTCTTGTCTGTCTAGTCTTGTCTGTCTAGTCTT